>CM066033.1:606390951-607613079 GCA_033557465.1 Ichthyophis bannanicus
GACTGGGAGCAGTATTGTGTGTACTGTTGTGGGAAGGCCTGCAGGGAAGCGTGAGTCGCACCCGGGAGCAGTTTAGTGTGTCGTCGCCTTGGTACCTGTGTGGGCAGGTTGAAGGGACGTGAAGGACCGGAGCAGTATGTGTGGTACTGTGTGGGCAGGTGGGAGGGAGTGAGTGACAGGGAGCAAGTATGTGTGGGCTACTGGGTGTGCAGGTGCAGGGAGTGATTGACTAGGGGTAGCCCTTAGTGTGGGTGATCATTGGTGCATGTGCATGTGCTTAGTTGACTGGGAGCAGTATGTGTGGTACGTGTGGGCAGGTTGGCAGGGAGTGGAGTGATTGGGAGCAGTATGTGTGGGTACTGTGTGTGCAGGTGCAGGGAGTGAGTGACCGGGTAGCAATTATGTGTGGTACTGTGTGTGCAGGTGCAGGGACTGTGATTGACTAGTGGTAGTGTGTGTGAGGGCTTGTGCCTGTGCCTAGTGACCAGGAGTGGCAGCAGTCATATGTGGTACTATGTGTGCAGGTGCATGGGGAGTGATAACTGGGAGCTTATGTGTGGTACTGTGTGGGAAGGTGCAGGGAGTGAGTGAGTGGGCAAAAAAAGGGGGGGGGGCGTTATGTGTGGTACTGTATGGGCAGGTGCAGGGATAGGGAGTGACATGGGAGGCAGTATATGCGGTATGGTGGGGGAAGGTGCAGGGATGTGATTGACTAGGGGGTAGTGTGTGTGAGTGCTTGTGCATGTGCATGTGCTGAGTGACGGGGAGCATTATCGTGCTGGTATCGTGTGGTCAGGCTTGCAGGGACACGTGAACTGACTGGGAGCAGTATGTGTGGTACTGTGTTTGCAGGTGCAGGGAGGTGAGTGACCGGGAGCAGGTAGTGTGGTACTGTGTGGGCAGGTGCAGGGAGTGAGTGAAGGGAGCAGTAGTTGTGTTGTTTGGGTACCCGTCGGGGGCCAGGTTGCAGGGATGTGGAGTGACTGGGAGCAGTATGTGTGGTAATGTGTGTGCAGGTTTTGTGCAGGAAGTGAGTGACCGGGAGCAGTATGTGTGGTACGGTGTGTGCAGGTGCAGGGCGTGAGTACCCGGGAGAAGTATGTTTGGTACTGTGTGTGCAGGTTCAGGGAGTGATTGACTAGGGGTCGTGTGTGTGAGTGCTTGTGCATGTGCTGAGTGACTGGGAGCCAGTATATGCATGTTGGTCCTGTGCCTTAGTGTGCAGGTGCAGGGAGTGACGTGGAACCCGGGAGCATTATGTGTGGTAACTGTGTGGGCAGGTTGCAGGGAGTGAGTGACAGGAAGCAGTATGTGTGGTACTGTGTGTCCAGGTTTGAGAGGGATGTGATTGACCTAGGGGTTAGATGTGTGTGAGTGCTTGTGCATGTGCATTGTGTTGCGTGACTGGGAGCAGTATGTGTGGGACTGTGTGGGAAGGTGAAGGGATTGGGAGTGACCAGGGAGCATTAGTGTTGTCGGGTTACTGTGTGGGCCAGGTGCAGGGAACGTGAGTGAAGTGGACTGGGGAAGCATTATGTGTTGGGTACTGTGTGGGCCCAGGTGCAGGGAAGTGAGTAAACTGGGGAGCAGTATGTGTGGTTCCTGGTGTGAGCCAGGTTGCAAGGAGTGAGTAAACTGGGCGCAGTATGTTGTGGGTCACTGTGTGGTCAGGTGCAGGGAGGTGATGTGACTGGGGGAGCAAGTAGTGTGTGGTACTGAGTGTGTGCAGGTGCAGGACGAGTGAGTGAGTGACCACGAGCAAGTATGTTGTGGTACGTGTGTGTGCAGGTGCAGGGCAGTCAATTGACTAGTGGTAGGGTGTGTGGGTGAGTGCTTGTGCATGTCGAATGTGCTTAGTGACTGGGAGCAGTATGGTGGATTTGGGGTTTTCCTGGTTTTTTGGGCAGGTGCAGGGATGTGAGTGACAAGGAGCAGTAGTGTGGTACTGTGTGGGCAGGTGCAGGGAGTGAGTGACCCGGAGCAGTATGTGTGGTACTGTGTGGCAGGTGCAGGGAGTGAGTGACCAGGAGCAGTATGTGTGGCACTGTGTGTGCAGGTTCAGGGAGTGATTGACTCGGGGTAGTGTGTGGGAGTGCTTGTGCATGTGCTGAGTGACTGGGAGCATTATCTGTGGTACTGTGTGGTCAGGTGCAGGGAGTGAGTGACTGGGAGCAGTATGTGTGGTACTGTGTGTGCAGGTGCAGGGAGTGAGTGACCGGGAGCAGTATGTGTGGTACTGTGTGTGCAGGTTCAGGGAGGTGAGTGACCGGGGAGCAGTATGTGTGGTACTGTGGTGGTCAGGTGCAGGGAGTGAGTGACCGGGGAGCAGTATGTGTGGTTACTGTGTGTGCAGGGAGTGAGTGACCGGGAGCAGTTTTGTGTGGTACTGTGTGGTCAGGTGCAGGGAGGAGTGAGTGACCGGGAGCAGTATGTGTGGTACTGTGTGTGCAGGTGCAGGGAGTGAGTGACGGGAGCAGTATGTTTGGTACTGTGTGTGCAGGTTCAGGGAGTGAGTGACCGGGAGCAGTATGTGTGGTACTGTGTGTGCAGGTGCAGGGAGTGAGTGACCGGGAGCAAGTATGTTTGGTACTGTGTGTGCAGGTTCAGGGAGTGATTGACTAGGGGTAGTGTGTGAGTGCTTGTGCATGTGCTGAGTGACTGGGAGCAGTATGTGTGGTACTGTGTGTGCAGGTGCAGGGAGTGAGTGGACTGGGAGCAGTATGGTGTGGTACTGTGTGTGCAGGTGCAGGGAGTGAGTGACCAGGAGCAGTATGTGTGGTACTGTTGTAGTGCAGGTGCAGGGAAAGTGACGGAGTGACCGGGAGCAGTAGTATGTGGTACTGTGTGTGCAGGTGCAGGGATGTGAGTGACCGGGGAGCAGATATGTGGTACTGTGTGTGGCAGGTGCAGGGAGTGAGTGACCGGGAGCAGTATGTTTGGTACTGTGTGTGCAGGTTCAGGGAGTGATTGACTAGGGGTAGTGTGTGTGAGTGCTTGTGCATGTGCTGAGTGACTGGGAGCATTTATCTGTTGGTACTGTGTGGTCAGGTGCAGGGACGTGACGTGGGACTGGGAGCAGTATGTGTGGTACTGTGTGTGCAGGTGCAGGGAGTGAGTGACCCGGGAGCATTATGTGTGGTACGGTGTGGTCAGGTGCAGGGAGTGAGTGACCGGGAGCAGTATGTTTGGTACTGTGTGTGCAGGTTCAAGGAGTGAGTGACTGGGAGCAGTATGTGTGGTACTGTGTGTGCAGGTGCAGGAGTGAGTGACCGGGAGCAGTATGTGTGGTACTGTGTGTGCAGGTGCAGGGAGTGAGTGACCGGGGAGCAGTATGTTTGGTACTGTGTGTGCAGGTTCAGGGAGTGATTGATTGACTAGGGGCTAGTGTGTTGTGAGTGCTTGTGCATGTGCTGAGTGGAATGGGAGCATTATCTGTGGTACTGTGTAGTCAGGTGCAGGGAGTGAGTGACAGGGAGCAGTATGTGTGGTACTGTGTGTGCAGGTGCAGGGACTGAGTGACCAGGAGCAGTAATGTGTGGTACTGTGTGTGCAGGTGCAGGGAGTGAGGGACCGGGAGCAGTATGTGTGGTACTGTGTGTGCAGGTGCAGGGAGTGAGTGACCGGGAGCAGTATGTGTGGTACTGTGTGGTCAGGTGCAGGGAGTGAGTGACCGGGAGCAGTATGTGTGGGTACTGTGTGGTCAGGTGAAGGGAGGTGAGTGACCGGGAGCAGTATGTGTGGTACTGTGTGGGTGCAGGTGCAGGGAGTGAGTGACCAGGAGCAGAATGTGTGGTACTGTGTGTGCAGGTGCAGGGAGTGACGTGACCGGGAGCAGTATGTTTGGTACTGTGTTGTGCAGGTTCAGGGAGTGAGTGACCGGGAGCAGTATGTGTGGTAACTGTGTGTGCAGGTGCAGGGAGTGAGTGACCGGGGGAGCAGTATGTTTGGTACTGTGTGTGCAGGTTCAGGGAGTGAGTGGACCGGGAAGCAGTATGTGTGGTACTGTGTGTGCAGGTTCAGGGAGTGAGTGACCGGGGAGCAGTATGTGTGGTACTCTGTGTGCAGGTGCAGGGAGTGAGTGACCGGGGAGCAGTATGTGTGGTTACTGTGTGTGCAGGTGCAGGGAGTGAGTGACCGGGAGCAGTATGTTTGGTACTGTGTGTGCAGGTTCAGGGAGTGATTGACTAGGGGTAGTGTGTGTGAGGTGCTTGTGCATGTGCTGAGTGACTGGGAGCATTATCTGTGGTACTGTTGTGGGTCAGGTGCAGGGATTGTGAGTGACAGGGAGCAGTATGTGTGGTACTGTGTGTGCAGGTGCAGGGAGTGAGTGACAAGGAGCAGTATGTGTGGTACTGTGTGTGCAGGTTGCAGGGAGTGTAATTGACTAGGGGTAGTGTGTGTGAGTGCTTGTGTTTGTGCATGTGCGTAGTGACTGGGAGCAGTATGTGTGGGTACTGTGTGTGCAGGTGCAGGGAGTGAGTGACCGGTAGCAGTATGTGTGGTACTGTGTGTGCAGGTTCAGGGAGTTATTGACTAGGGGTAGTGTGTGTGAGTGCTTGTGCATGTGCTGAGTGACTGGGAGCAGTATGTGTAGGTACTGTGTGTGCAGGTTCGGGGAGTGATTGACTAGGGGTAGTGTGTGTGAGTGCTTGTGCATGTGCTGAGTGACTGGGAGCAGTATGTGGGTACTGTGTGTGCAGGTGCAGGGAGTGAGTGACCGGGAGCATTATGTGTGGTACTGTGTGTGCAGGTGCAGGGAGTGAGTGACAGGGAGCAGTATGTGTGGTACTGTGTGTGCAGGTGCAGGGATTGAGTGACCGGGAAGCAGTATGTTTGGTACTGTGTGGGCAGGTTCAGGGAAGTGATTGACAAGGGGTCGTGTGTGTGAGTGCTGTGCATGTGCTGAGTGACTGGGAGCATTATCTGTGGTACTGTGTGGTCAGGTGCAGGGAGTGAGTGGACTGGGAGCAGTATGTGTGGTACTGTGTGTGCAGGTGCAGGGAGTAATTGACTAGGGGTAGTGTGTGTGAGTGCTTGTGTTTGTGCATGTGCTTAGTGACTGGGAGCAGTATGTGGGTTACTGTGTGGGCAGGTACAGGGAGTGAGGTGACCGGAAGCAGTATGTGTGGTACTGTGTGGGGCAGGTGCAGGGAGTGAGTGACAGGGAGCAGTATGTGTGGTACTGTGTGTGCAGGTTCAGGGAGTGATTGACTAGGGGTAGTGTGTGTGAGTGCTTGGCATGTGCTGAGTGACTGGGAGCATTATTTTTGTGGGACTGTGTGGTCAGGTCCAGGGAGTGAGTGACTGGGAGCAGTATGTGTGGTACTGTGTGTGCAGGTTCAGGGAGTGAGTGACCGGGAGCAGTATGTGTGGTACTGTGTGTGCAGGTGCAGGGAGTGAGTGACCGGGAGCAGTATGTTTTGGTACTGTGTGTGCAGGTTCAGGGAGTGAGTGACCGGGAGCAGTATGTGTGGTACTGTGTGTGCAGGTGCAGGGAGTGAGTGACCGGAAGCAGTAAGTGTGGTACTGTGTGGGCAGGTGCAGGGAGTGAGTGACCGGGAAGCAGTATGTGTGGTACTGTGTGTGTGCAAGTGCAGGGAGGGAGTGACCAGGAGCAGTATGTGTGGTACTGTGTGTGCAGGTTAAGGGAGTGAGTGACCGGGAGGCAGTATGTGTGGGTACTGTGTGTGCAGGTTCAGGGAGTGAGTGACCGGGAGCAGTATGTTTGGTACTGTGTGTGCAGGTTCAGGGAGTGAGTGACCGGGAGCAGTATGTGTGGTACTGTGTGGGCAGGTGCAGGGAGTGAGTGACCGGAGGGAGCAGTATGTTTGGTACTGTGTGTGCAGGTTCAGGGAGTGATTGACTAGGGGTAGTGTGTGTGAGTGCTTGTGCATGTGCTGAGTGACTGGGAGCATTATCTGTGGTACTGTGTGGTCAGGTGCAGGGAGGTGAGTGACTGGGAGCAGTATGTGTGGTACTGTGTGTGCAGGTGCAGGGAGTAATGACTAGGGGTTAGTGTGTGTGAGTGCTTGTGTTGTGCATCTGCTTAGTGACTGGGAGCAGTATCTGCGGTCCTGTGTGGTCAGGTGCAGGGAGTGAGTGACTGGCAGCAGTATGTGTGGTACTGTGTGTGCAGGTTCAGGGAGTGATTGACTAGGGGTAGTGTGTGTGAGTGCTTGTGCATGTGCTGAGTGACTGGGAGCAGTATGTGTGGTACTGTGTGTGCAGGTGCAGGGAGTGATTGACTAGGGGTAGTGTGTGTGAGTGCTTGTGCATGTGCTGAGTGACTGGGAGCAGTATGTGTGGTACTATGTGGGCAGGTGCAGGGAGTGAGTGACTGGGAGCAGTATGTGTGGTACTGTGTGTGCAGGTTCAGGGAGTGAGTGAACCGGGAGCGTTATGTGTGGTACTGTGTGTGCAGGTGCAGGGAGGTGAGTGACGGGAGCAGTATGTTGGTACTGTGTGTGCAGGTGCAGGGAGTGAGTGACCGGGGGAGCAGTATGTTTGGTACTGTGTGTGCAGGTGCAGGGAGTGAGTGACTGGGAGCAGTATGTGTGGTACTGTGTGTGCAGGTGCAGGGAGTGAGAGACCGGGCGTTATGTGTGGTACTGTGTGTGCAGGTTGCAGGGAGTGAGTGACCGGGAGCAGTATGTGTGGTACTGTGTGTGCAGGTGCAGGGAGTGAGTGACCGGGAGCGTTATGTTTGGTACTGTGTGTGCAGGTTCAGGGAGTGAGTGACCGGGAGCAGTATGTGTGGTACTGTGTGTGCAGGTGCAGGGACGTGAGTGACCGGGAGCAGTATGTTTGGTACTGTGTGTGCAGGTTCAGGGGAGTGATTGACTAGGGGTAGTGTGTGTGAGTGCTTGTGCATGTGCTGAGTGACTGGGAGCATTATCTGTGGTACGTGTGTGCAGGTTCAGGGAGTGAGTGACGGGGAGCAGTATGTGTGGTACTGTGTGTGCAGGTGCAGGGAGTAATTGACTAGGGGTAGTGTGTGTGAGTGCTTGTGTATGTGCTGAGTGACTGGGAGCATTATCTGTGGTACTGTGTGGTCAGGTGCAGGGAGTGAGTGACTGGGAGCAGTATGTGTGGTACTGTGTGTGCAGGTGCAGGGAGTAATTGACTAGGGGTAGTGTGTGTGAGTGCTTGTGCATGTGCTGAGTGACTGGGAGCAGTATGTGTGGTACTGTGTGTGCAGGTGCAGGGAGTGAGTGACCGGGAGCATATGTGTGGTACTGTGTGTGCAGGTGCGGGAGTGAGTGACCGGGAGCAGTATGTGTGGTACTGTGTGTGCAGGTGCAGGGAGTGTGAGTGACCGGGAGCAGTATGTGTGGTACTGTGTGTGGCAGGTGCAGGGAGTGAGTGACCGGGAGCAGCAGTATGTTGAGTACTGTGTGTGCAGGTTCAGGGAGTGATTGACTAGGGGTAGTGTGGTGTGAGTGCTTGTGCATGTGCTGAGTGACTGGGAGCATTATCTGTGGTACTGTGTGTGCAGGTGCAGGGAGTGAGTGACCAGGAGCAGTATGTGTGGTACTGTGTGTGCAGGGAGTGAGTGACCGGGAGCAGTATGTGTGGTACTGTGTGGTCAGGTGCAGGGAGTGAGTGACAGGGAGCAGTATGTGTGGTACTGTGTGTGCAGGTGCAGGGAGTGAGTGACCGGGAGCAGTATGTGTGGTACTGTGTGTGCAGGTGCAGGGAGTGAGTGACCGGGAGCAGTATGTTTGGTACTGTGTGTGCAGGTTCAGGGAGTGATTGACTAGGGGTAGTGTGTGTGAGTGCTTGTGCATGTGCTAAGGGACTGGGAGCAGTATGTGTGGTACTGTGTGTGCAGGTGCAGGGACGTGAGTGGACTGGGAGCAGTATGTGTGGTACTGTGTGTGCAGGTGCAGGGATAGTGAGTGACCAGGAGCAGTATGTGTGGTACTGTGTGTGCAGGTGCAGGGAGTGGAGTGACCGGAAGCAGTATGTGTGGTACTGTGTGTGCAGGTGCAGGGAGTGAGTGACCGGGAGCAGTATGTTTGGTACTGTGTGTGCAGGTTAAGGGAGTGATTGACTAGGGGTAGTGTGTGTGAGTGCTTGTGCATGTGCTGAGTGACTGGGAGCATTATCTGTGGTACTGTGTGGTCAGGTGCAGGGAGTGAGTGACTGGGAGCAGTATGTGTGGTACTGTGTGTGCAGGTGCAGGGAGTGAGTGACCGGGAGCAGTATGTTTGGTACTGTGTGTGCAGGTTCAGGGAGTGAGTGACTGGGAGCAGTATGTGTGGTACTGTGTGTGCAGGTGCAGGGAGTGAGTGACCGGGAGCATTATGTGTGGTACTGTGTGTGCAGGTGCAGGGAAGTGAGTGACCGGGAGCAGTATGTGTTGTACTGTGTGTGCAGGTTCAGGGAGTGATTGACTAGGGGGTAGTGTGTGTGAGTGCTTGTGCATGTGCTGAGTGACTGGGAGCATTATGTGTGGTTACTGTGTGTGCAGGTGCAGGGAGTGACGTGACCGGGAGCATTATGTGTGGTACTGTGTGTGCAGGTGCAGGGAGTGAGTGACCGGGAGCAGTTTGTGTGGTACTTTGTGTGCAGGTGCAGGAGAGGTGAGTGACTGGGAGCAGTATGTTTAGTACTGTGTGTGCAGGTTCAGGGAGTTGATTGGACTAGGGGTTGTGTGTGTGTGTGCTTGTGCAGGTGGTGAGTGACTGGGAGCATTATGTGTGGTACTGTGTGGTCAGGTGCAGGGAGTGAGTGACTGGGAGCAGTATGTGTGGTTACTGTGTGTGCAGGTGCAGGGAGTGCGTGAGTGACCAGGAGCAGTATGTGTGGTACTGTGTGTGCAGGTGCAGGGAGGTGAGTGACCGGGAGGCAGTATGTGTGGTACTGTGTGTGCAGGTGCAGGGAGGTGAGTGACTGGGAGCATTATCTGTGGTACTGTGTGGTCAGGTGCAGGGAGTGAGTGACCGGGAGCAGTATGTGTGGTACTGTGTGGTCAGGTGCAGGGAGTGAGTGACCGGGAGCAGTATGTGTGGTACTGTGTGTGCAGGTGCAGGGAGTGAGTGACCGGGAGCAGTATGTGTGGTACTGTGTGTGCAGGTTCAGGGAGTGAGTGACCGGGAGCAGTATGTGTGGTACTCTGTGTTGCAGGTGCAGGGAGTGAGTGACCGGGGAGCAGTATGTTTGGTACTGTGTGTGCAGGTTCAGGGAGTGAGTGACCGGGAGC
The DNA here is from genome assembly GCA_033557465.1 of Ichthyophis bannanicus. NCBI lineage: Eukaryota > Metazoa > Chordata > Amphibia > Gymnophiona > Ichthyophiidae > Ichthyophis > Ichthyophis bannanicus. The sequence goes on from CM066033.1 coordinate 606,400,157, forward strand.
AGTATGTGTGGTACTCTGTGTGCAGGTGCAGGGAGTGAGTGACCGGGAGCAGTATGTTTGGTACTGTGTGTGCAGGTTCAGGGAGTGATTGACTAGGGGTAGTGTGTGTGAGTGCTTGTGCATGTGCTAAGTGACGGGGAGCATTATCTGTGGTACTGTGTGGTCAGGTGCAGGGGAGTGAGTGACTGGGAGCAGTTTGTTTGGTACTGTGTGTGCAGGTGCAGGGAGTTATTGACTAGGGGTAGTGTGTGTGAGTGCTTGTGTTTGTGCATCTGCTTAGTGGACTGGGAGCAGTATGTGTGGTACTGTGTGGGCAGGTGCAGGGAGTGAGTGACCGGAAGCAGTAAGTGTGGTACTGTGTGTGCAGGTTCAGGGAGTGATTGACTAGGGGTAGTGTGTGTGAGTGCTTGTGCATGTGCTGAGTGACTGGGAGCAGTATGTGTGGTACTGTGTGTGCAGGTGCAGGGAGTGATTGACTAGGGGTAGTGTGTGTGAGTGCTTGTGCATGTGCTGAGTGACTGGGAGCAGTATGTGTGGTACTATGTGGGCAGGTGCAGGGAGTGAGTGACTGGGAGCAGTATGTGTGGTACTGTGTGTGCAGGTTCAGGGAGTGAGTGACCGGGAGCGTTATGTGTGGTACTGTGTGAGCAGGTGCAGGGAGTGAGTGACCGGGAGCAGTATGTTTGGTACTGTGTGTGCAGGTGCAGGGAGTGAGTGACTGGGAGTAGTATGTGTGGTACTGTGTGTGCAGGTGCAGGGAGTGAGTGACCGGGAGCGTTATGTGTGGTACTGTGTGTGCAGGTGCAGGGAGTGAGTGACCGGGAGCAGTATGTGTGGTACTGTGTGTGCAGGTGCAGGGAGTGAGTGACTGGGAGCAGTATGTTGGTACTGTGTGTGCAGGTTCAGGGAGTGAGTGACTGGGGGGCAGTATGTGTGGTACTCTGTGTGCAGGTGCAGGGAGTGAGTGACCAGGAGCAGTATGTTTGGTACTGTGTGTGTGCAGGTTCAGGGAATGTGAGTGACCGGGGAGCAGTATGTGTGGTACTGTGTGTGCAGGTTCAGGTAGTGATTGACTAGGGGTAGTGTGTGTGAGTGCTTTTGTATGTGCTGAGTGACTGGGAGCAGTATGTGTGGTACTGTGTGTGCAGGTGCAGGGAGTGAGTGACCGGGAGCATTATGTGTGGTACTGTGTGTGCAGGTGCCGGGAGTGAGTGACCGGGAGCAGTATGTGTGGTACTGTGTGTGCAGGTGCAGGGAGTGAGTGACCGGGAGCAGTATGTTGAGTACTGTGTGTGCAGGTTCAGGGAGTGAGTGACTAGGGGTAGTGTGTGTGAGTGCTTGTGCATGTGCTGAGTGACTGGGAGCATTATCTGTGGTACTGTGTGTGCAGGTGCAGGGAGTGAGTGACCAGGAGCAGTATGTGTGGTACTGTGTGTGCAGGGAGGTGAGTGACCGGGAGCAGTATGTGTGGTTACTGTGTGGTCAGGTGCAGGGAGGGAGTGAGTGACCGGGGAGCAGTATGTGTGGTACTGTGTGTGCAGGTGCAGGGAGTGAGTGACCGGGAGCAGTATGTGTGGTACTGTGTGTGCAGGTGCAGGGAGTGAGTGACCGGGAGCAGTATGTTTGGTACTGTGTGTGCAGGTTCAGGGAGTGATTGACTAGGGGTAGTGTGTGTGAGTGCTTGTGCATGTGCTGAGTGACTGGGAGCAGTATGTGTGGTACTGTGTGGTCAGGTGCAGGGAGTGAGTGACCGGGAGCAGTATGTGTGGTACTGTGTGTTCAGGTGCAGGGAGTGAGTGACCGGGAGCAGTATGTGTGGTACTGTGTGTGCAGGGGCAGGGCGTGAGTGACAGGAGCAGTATGTGTGGTAATGGTGTGTGCATGTTCAGGGAGTGAGTGACCGGGAGCAGTATGTGTGGTACTGTGTGTGCAGGTGCAGGGAGTGAGTGACCGGGAGCAGTATGTGTGGTACTGTGTGTGCAGGTTCAGGGAGTGAGTGACCGGGAGCAGTATGTGTGGTACTCTGTGTGCAGGTGCAGGGAGTGAGTGACCGGGGAGCAGCAGTTGTTTGGTACTGTGTGTGCAGGTTCAGGGAGTGATGACTAGGGGTAGTGTGTGTGAGTGCTTGTGCATGTGCTGAGTGACTGGGAGCATTATCTGTGGTACTGTGTGGTCAGGTGCAGGGAGTGAGTGACTGGGAGCAGTATGTGTGGTACTGTGTGTGCAGGTGCAGGGAGTAATTGACTAGGGGTAGTGTGTGTGAGTGCTTGTGTTTGTGCATCTGCTTAGTGACCGGGAGCAGTATGTGTGGTACTGTGTGTGCAGGTGCAGGGAGTGAGTGACCGGGAGCAGTATGTTTGGTACTGTGTGTGCAGGTTCAGGGAGTGATTGACTAGGGGTAGTGTGTGTGAGTGCTTGTGCATGTGCTGAGTGACTGGGAGCAGTATGTGTGGTACTGTGTGTGCAGGTACAGGGAGTGAGTGACTGGGAGCAGTATGTGTGGTACTGTGTGTGCAGGTGCAGGGAGTGAGTGACTGGGAGCAGTATGTGTGGTACTGTGTGTGCAGGTGCAGGGAGTGAGTGACCGTGAGCAGTATGTTTGGTACTGTGTGTGCAGGTTCAGGGAGTGATTGACTAGGGGTAGTGTGTGTGAGTGCTTGTGCATGTGCTGAGTGACTGGGAGCATTATCTGTGGTACTGTGTGGTCAGGTGCAGGGAGTGAGTGACTGGGAGCAGTATGTGTGGTACTGTGTGTGCAGGTGCAGGGAGTGAGTGACCAGGAGCAGTATGTGTGGTACTGTGTGTGCAGGTGCAGGGAGTGAGTGACCAGGAGCAGTATGTCTGGTACTGTGTGTGCAGGTGCAGGGAGTGAGTGACCGGGAGCAGTATGTGTGGTACTGTGTGTGCAGGTGCAGGAGGGAGTGAGTGACTGGGAGCAGTATGTGTGGTACTGTGTGTGCAGGTGCAGGGAGTGAGTGACCGGGAGCAGTATGTTTGGTACTGTGTGTGCAGGTTCAGGGAGTGATTGACTAGGGGTAGTGTGTGTGAGTGCTTGTGCATGTGCTGAGTGACTGGGAGCAGTATGTGTGGTACTGTGTGTGCAGGTGCAGGGAGTGAGTGACCGGGAGCAGTATGTGTGGTACTGTGTGTGCAGGTTCAGGGAGTGAGTGACAGGGAGCAGTATGTTTGGTACTGTGTGTGCAGGTTCAGGGAGTGATTGACTAGGGGTAGTGTGTGTGAGTGCTTGTGCATGTGCTGAGTGACTGGGAGCAGTATCAGTAGTACTGTGTGTTAATGTGCAGGTTGTGAGTGACTGGGAGCAGTATGTGTGGTACTGTGTGTGCAGGTGCAGGGAGTGATTGACTAGGGTAGTGTGTGTGGAGTGCTTGTGTTGTGCATGTGCTTAGTGACTGGGAGCAGTATGTGTGGTACTGTGTGGGCAGGTGCAGGGAGTGAGTGACCGGAAGCAGTAAGTGTGGTACTGTGTGTGCAGGTTCAGGGAGTGAGTGACAAGGGGTAGTGTGTGTGAGTGCGTATGTGCAGGTTGTGAGTGACGGGGAGCAGTATGTGTGGTACTGTGTGTGCAGGTGCAGGGAGTGATTGACTAGGGGTAGTGTGTGTGAGTGCTTGTGGATGTGCTGAGTGACTGGGAGCAGTATGTGTGGTACTATGTGGGCAGATGCAGGGAGTGAGTGACTGGGAGCAGTATGTGTGGTACTGTGTGTGCAGGTGCAGGGAGTGAGTGACCGGGAGCGTTATGTGTGGTACTGTGTGTGCAGGTGCAGGGAGTGAGTGACCGGGAGCAGTATGTTTGGTACTGTGTGTGCAGGTGCAGGGAGTGAGTGACTGGGAGCAGTATGTGTGGTACTGTGTGTGCAGGTGCAGGGAGTGAGTGACCGGGAGCAGTATGTTTGGTACTGTGTGTGCAGGTGCAGGGAGTGAGTGACTGGGAGCAGTATGTGTGGTACTGTGTGTGCAGGTGCAGGGAGTGAGTGACCGGGAGCGTTATGTGTGGTACTGTGTGTGCAGGTGCAGGGAGTGAGTGACCGGGAGCAGTATGTGTGGTACTGTGTGTGCAGGTGCAGGGAGTGAGTGACAGGGAGCAGTATGTTTGGTACTGTGTGTGCAGGTTTAGGGAGTGAGTGACTGGGGGCAGTATGTGTGGTACTGTGTGTGCAGGTGCAGGGAGTGAGTGACCGGGAGCAGTATGTTTGGTACTGGGTGTGCAGGTTCAGGGAGTGAGTGACCGGGGAGCAGTATGTGTGGTTTACTGTGTGTGCAGGTTCAGGGAGTGATTGACTAGGGGTAGTGTGTGTGAGTGGCTTTTGTATGTGCTGAGTGACTGGGAGCAGTATGGTGGTACTGTGTGCAGGTGCAGGGCGTGAGTGACTGGGAGCATTATGTGTGGTACTGTGTGTGCAGGTGCAGGGAGTGAGTGACCGGGAGCAGTATGTGTGGTACTGTGTGTGCAGGTGCAGGGAGTGAGTGACTGGGAGCAGTATGTTGAGTACTGTGTGTGCAGGTTCAGGGAGTGATTGACTAGGGGTAGTGTGTGTGAGTGCTTGTGCATGTGCTGAGTGACTGGGAGCATTATCTGTGGTACTGTGTGTGCAGGTGCAGGGAGTGAGTGACCAGGAGCAGTATGTGTGGTACTGTGTGTGCAGGGAATGAGTGACCGGGAGCAGTATGTGTGGTACTGTGTGGTCAGGTGCAGGGCCGTGAGTGACCGGGAGCAGTATGTGTGGTACTGTGTGTGCAGGTGCAGGGAGTGAGTGACGGGAGCAGTATGTTTGGTACTGTGTGTGGTGAGTGACGGGAGCAGTATGTGTGGTACTGTGTGTGCAGGTGCAGGGAGTGAGTGACCGGGAGCAGTATGTTTGGTACTGTGTGTGCAGGTTCAGGGAGTGATTGACTAGGGGTAGTGTGTGTGAGTGCTTGTGCATGTGCTGAGTGACTGGGAGCAATATGTGTGGTACTGTGTGTGCAGGTGCAGGGAGTGAGTGACCGGGAGCAGTATGTGTGGTACTGTGTGTGCAGGTGCAGGGAGTGAGTGACCAGGAGCAGTATGTGTGGTACTGTGTGTGCAGGTGCAGGGAGTGAGTGACCGGGAGCAGTATGTGTGGTACTGTGTGTGCAGGTGCAGGGAGTGAGTGACGGGGAGCAGTATGTTTGGTACTGTGTGTGCAGGTTCAGGGAGTGATTGACTGGGAGCAGTATGTGTGGTACTGTGTGTGCAGGTGCAGGGAGTGAGTGACCGGGAGCAGTATGTTTGGTACTGTGTGTGCAGGTTCAGGGAGTGAGTGACCAGGAGCAGTATGTGTGGTACTGTGTGTGCAGGATCAGGGAGTGATTGACTAGGGGTAGTGTGTGTGAGTGCTTGTGCATGTGCTGAGTGACTGGGAGCAGTATGTGTGGTACTGTGTGTGCAGGTGCAGGGAGTGAGTGACTGGGAGCAGTATGTGTGGTACTGTGTGTGCAGGAGCAGGGAGTGAGTGACCAGGAGCAGTATGTGTGGTACTGTGTGTGCAGGTGCAGGGAGTGAGTGACCGGGAGCAGTATGTGTGGTACTGTGTGTGCAGGTGCAGGGAGTGAGTGACCGGGAGCAGTATGTTTGGTACTGTGTGTGCAGGTTCAGGGAGTGATTGACTAGGGGTAGTGTGTGTGAGTGCTTGTGCATGTGCTGAGTGACTGGGAGCATTATCTGTGGTACTGTGTGGTCAGGTGCAGGGAGTGAGTGACTGGCAGCAGTATGTGTGGTACTGTGTGTGCAGATGCAGGGAGTGAGTGACTGGGAGCAGTATGTGTGGTACTGTGTGTGCAGGTGCAGGGAGTGAGTGACCAGGAGCAGTATGTGTGGTACTGTGTGTGCAGGTGCAGGGAGGAGTGACCGGGGAGCAGTATGTGTGGTACTGTGTGTGCAGGTGCAGGGAGTGAGTGACTGGGAGCAGAGCAGTATGTGTGGTACTGTGTGGTCAGGTGCAGGGATGTGAGTGACTGGGAGCAGTATGTGTGGTACTGTGTGTGCAGGTGCAGGGAGTGAGTGACCAGGAGCAGTATGTGTGGTACTGTGTGTGCAGGTTCAGGGAGTGAGTGACCGGGAGCAGTATGTGTGGTACTGTGTGTGCAGGTGCAGGGAGTGAGTGACCGGGAGCAGTATGTTTGGTACTGTGTGTGCAGGTTCAGGGAGTGAGTGACCGGGAGCAGTATGTGTGGTACTCTGTGTGCAGGTGCAGGGAGTGAGTGACCGGGAGCAGTATGTGTGGTACTGTGTGTGCAGGTGCAGGGAGTGAGTGACCGGGAGCAGTATGTTTGGTACTGTGTGTGCAGGTTCAGGGAGTGATTGACTAGGGGTAGTGTGTGTGAGTGCTTGTGCATGTGCTGAGTGACTGGGAGCATTATCTGTGGTACTGTGTGGTCAGGTGCAGGGAGTGAGTGACTGGGAGCAGTATGTGTGGTACTGTGTGTGCAGGTGCAGGGAGTAATTGACTAGGGGTAGTGGGTGTGAGTGAGAGTGCTTGTGCATGTGCTTAGTGACTGGGAGCAGTATGTGTGGTACTGTGTGGGCAGGTGCAGGGAGTGAGTGACCGGAAGCAGTAAGTGTGGTACTGTGTGTGCAGGTTCAGGTAGTGATGACTAGTGGGAGTGTGTGTGAGTGCTTGTGCATGTGCTGAGTGACTGGGAGCAGTATGTGTGGTACTGTGTGTGCAGGTGCAGGGAGTGATTGACTAGGGGTAGTGTGTGTGAGTGCTTGTGCATGTGCTGAGTGACTGGGAGCAGTATGTGTGGTACTATGTGGGCAGATGCAGGGAGTGAGTGACTGGGAGCAGTATGTGTGGTACTGTGTGTGCAGGTGCAGGGAGTGAGTGACCGGGAGCGTTATGTGTGGTACTGTGTGTGCAGGTGCAGGGAGTGAGTGACCAGGGAGCAGTATGTTTGGTACTGTGTGTGCAGGTGCAGGGAGTGAGTGGACCGGGAGCAGTATGTGTGGTACTGTGTGAGCTGGTGCAGGGAGTGAGTGACCGGGAGCGTTATGTGTGGTACTGTGTGTGCAGGTGCAGGGAGTGAGTGACCGGGAGCAGTATGTGTGGTACTGTGTGTGCAGGTGCAGGGAGTGAGTGACCGGGAGCAGTATGTTTGGTACTGTGTGTGCAGGTTTAGGGAGTGAGTGACTGGGGGCAGTATGTGTGGTACTGTGTGTGCAGGTGCAGGGAGTGAGTGACCGGGAGCAGTATGTTTGGTACTGGGTGTGCAGGTTCAGGGAGTGAGTGACCGGGAGCAGTATGTGTGGTACTGTGTGTGCAGGTTCAGGGAGTGATTGACTAGGGGTAGTGTGTGTGAGTGCTTTTGTATGTGCTGAGTGACTGGGAGCAGTATGTGTGGTACTGTGTGTGCAGGTGCAGGGAGTGAGTGAGTGACTGGGAGCATTATGTGTGGTACTGTGTGTGCAGGTGCAGGGAGTGAGTGACCGGGAGCAGTATGTGTGGTACTGTGTGTGCAGGTGCAGGGAGTGAGTGACTGGGAGCAGTATGTTGAGTACTGTGTGTGCAGGTTCAGGGAGTGATTGACTAGGGGTAGTGTGTGTGAGTGCTTGTGCATGTGCTGAGTGACTGGGAGCATTATCTGTGGTACTGTGTGTGCAGGTGCAGGGAGTGAGTGACCAGGAGCAGTATGTGTGGTACTGTGTGTGCAGGGAATGAGTGACCGGGAGCAGTATGTGTGGTACTGTGTGGTCATGTGCAGGGAGTGAGTGACCGGGAGCAGTATGTGTGGTACTGTGTGTGCAGGTTGAGGGAGTGAGTGACCGGGAGCAGTATGTTTGGTACTGTGTGTGCAGGTTCAGGGAGTGAGTGACCGGGAGCAGTATGTGTGGTACTGTGTGTGCAGGTGCAGGGAGTGAGTGACCGGGAGCAGTATGTTTGGTACTGTGTGTGCAGGTTCAGGGAGTGATTGACTAGGGGTAGTGTGTGTGAGTGCTTGTGCATGTGCTGAGTGACTGGGAGCAGTATGTGTGGTACTGTGTGTGCAGGTGCAGGGAGTGAGTGACTGGGAGCAGTATGTGTGGTACTGTGTGTGCAGGTGCAGGGAGTGAGTGACCAGGAGCAGTATGTGTGGTACTGTGTGTGCAGGTGCAGGGAGTGAGTGACCGGGAGCAGTATGTGTGGTACTGTGTGTGCAGGTGCAGGGAGTGAGTGACTGGGAGCAGTATGTGTGGTACTGTGTGTGCAGGTGCAGGGAGTGAGTGACCGGGAGCAGTATGTTTGGTACTGTGTGTGCAGGTTCAGGGAGTGATTGACTAGGGGTAGTGTGTGTGAGTGCTTGTGCATGTGCTGAGTGACTGGGAGCATTATCTGTGGTACTGTGTGGTCAGGTGCAGGGAGTGAGTGACTGGGAGCAGTATGTGTGGTACTGTGTGTGCAGGTGCAGGGAGTGAGTGACCAGGAGCAGTATGTGTGGTACTGTGTGTGCAGGTGCAGGGAGTGAGTGACCAGGAGCAGTATGTCTGGTACTGTGTGTGCAGGTGCAGGGAGTGAGTGACCGGGAGCAGTATGTGTGGTACTGTGTGTGCAGGTGCAGGGAGTGAGTGACTGGGAGCAGTATGTGTGGTACTGTGTGTGCAGGTGCAGGGAGTGAGTGACCGGGAGCAGTATGTTTGGTACTGTGTGTGCAGGTTCAGGGAGTGATTGACTAGGGGTAGTGTGTGTGAGTGCTTGTGCATGTGCTGAGTGACTGGGAGCAGTATGTGTGGTACTGTGTGTGCAGGTGCAGGGAGTGAGTGACCGGGAGCAGTATGTGTGGTACTGTGTGTGCAGGTGCAGGGAGTGAGTGACCGGGAGCAGTATGTTTGGTACTGTGTGTGCAGGTTCAGGGAGTGATTGACTAGGGGTAGTGTGTGTGAGTGCTTGTGCATGTGCTGAGTGACGGGAGCATTATCTGTGGTACTGTGTGGTCAGGTGCAGGGAGTGAGTGACTGGGGAGCAGTATGTTTGGTACTGTGTGTGCAGGTGCAGGGAGTAATTGACTAGGGGTAGTGTGTGTGAGTGCTTGTGTTTGTGCATGTGCTTAGTGACTGGGAGCAGTATGTGTGGTACTGTGTGGGCAGGTGCAGGGAGTGAGTGACCGGAAGCAGTAAGTGTGGTACTGTGTGTGCAGGTTCAGGGAGTGATTGACTAGGGGTAGTGTGTGTGAGTGCTTGTGCATGTGCTGAGTGACTGGGAGCAGTATGTGTGGTACTGTGTGTGCAGGTGCAGGGAGTGATTGACTAGGGGTAGTGTGTGTGAGTGCTTGTGGATGTGCTGAGTGACTGGGAGCAGTATGTGTGGTACTATGTGGGCAGCTGCAGGGAGTGAGTGACTGGGAGCAGTATGTGTGGTACTGTGTGTGCAGGTGCAGGGAGTGAGTGACCGGGAGCGTTATGTGTGGTACTGTGTGTGCAGGTGCAGGGAGTGAGTGACCGGGAGCAGTATGTTTGGTACTGTGTGTGCAGGTGCAGGGAGTGAGTGACTGGGAGCAGTATGTGTGGTACTGTGTGTGCAGGTGCAGGGAGTGAGTGACCGGGAGCAGTATGTTTGGTACTGTGTGTGCAGGTGCAGGGAGTGAGTGACGGGAGCAGTATGGTGGTACTGTGTGTGCAGGTGCAGGGAGTGAGTGACCGGGAGCGTTATGTGTGGTACTGTGTGTGCAGGTGCAGGGAGTGAGTGACCGGGAGCAGTATGTGTGGTACTGTGTGTGCAGGTGCAGGGAGTGAGTGACAGGGAGCAGTATGTTTGGTACTGTGTGTGCAGGTTTAGGGAGTGAGTGACTGGGGGCAGTATGTGTGGTACTGTGTGTGCAGGTGCAGGGAGTGAGTGACCGGGAGCAGTATGTTTGGTACTGGGTGTGCAGGTTCAGGGAGTGAGTGACCGGGAGCAGTATGTGTGGTACTGTGTGTGCAGGTTCAGGGAGTGATTGACTAGGGGTAGTGTGTGTGAGTGCTTTTGTATGTGCTGAGTGACTGGGAGCAGTATGTGTGGTACTGTGTGTGCAGGTGCAGGGAGTGAGTGACTGGGAGCATTATGTGTGGTACTGTGTGTGCAGGTGCAGGGAGTGAGTGACCGGGAGCAGTATGTGTGGTACTGTGTGTGCAGGTGCAGGGAGTGAGTGACTGGGAGCAGTATGTTGAGTACTGTGTGTGCAGGTTCAGGGAGTGATTGACTAGGGGTAGGTGTGTGTGAGTGCTTGTGCATGTGCTGAGTGACTGGGAGCATTATCTGTGGTACTGTGTGTGCAGGTGCAGGGAGTGAGTGACCAGGAGCAGTATGTGTGGTACTGTGTGTGCAGGGAATGAGTGACCGGGAGCAGTATGTGTGGTACTGTGTGGTCAGGTGCAGGGAGTGAGTGACCGGGAGCAGTATGTGTGGTACTGTGTGTGCAGGTGCAGGGAGTGAGTGACCGGGAGCAGTATGTTTGGTACTGTGTGTGCAGGTTCAGGGAGTGAGTGACCGGGAGCAGTATGTGTGGTACTGTGTGTGCAGGTGCAGGGAGTGAGTGACCGGGAGCAGTATGTTTGGTACTGTGTGTGCAGGTTCAGGGAGTGATTGACTAGGGGTAGTGTGTGTGAGTGCTTGTGCATGTGCTGAGTGACTGGGAGCAATATGTGTGGTACTGTGTGTGCAGGTGCAGGGAGTGAGTGACTGGGAGCAGTATGTGTGGTACTGTGTGTGCAGGTGCAGGGCGTGAGTGACCAGGAGCAGTCTGTGTGGTACTGTGTGTGCAGGTGCAGGGAGTGAGTGACCGGGAGCAGTATGTGTGGTACTGTGTGTGCAGGTGCAGGGAGTGAGTGACCGCGAGCAGTATGTTTGGTACTGTGTGTGCAGGTTCAGGGAGTGATTGACTGGGAGCAGTATGTGTGGTACTGTGTGTGCAGGTGCAGGGAGTGAGTGACCGGGAGCAGTATGTTTGGTACTGTGTGTGCAGGTTCAGGGAGTGAGTGACCGGGAGCAGTATGTGTGGTACTGTGTGTGCAGGTTCAGGGAGTGATTGACTAGGGGTAGTGTGTGTGAGTGCTTGTGCATGTGCTGAGTGACTGGGAGCAGTATGTGTGGTACTGTGTGTGCAGGTGCAGGGAGAGTGAGTGACTGGGAGCAGTATGTGTGGTTACTGTGTGTGCAGGTGCAGGGAGTGAGTGACCAGGAGCAGTATGTGTGGTACTGTGTGTGCAGGTGCAGGGATGAGTGAGTGACCCGGAGCAGTATGTGTGGTACTGTGTGTGCAGGTGCAGGGAGTGAGTGACCGGGAGCAGTATGTTTGGTACTGTGTGTGCAGGTTCAGGGAGTGATTGACTAGGGGTAGTGTGTGTGAGTGCTTGTGCATGTGCTGAGTGACTGGGAGCATTATCTGTGGTACTGTGTGGTCAGGTGCAGGGAGTGAGTGACTGGCAGCAGTATGTGTGGTACTGTGTGTGCAGATGCAGGGAGTGAGTGACCCGGAGCATTATGTGTGGTACTGTGTGTGCAGGTGCAGGGAGTGAGTGACCGGGAGCAGTATGTGTGGTACTGTGTGTGCAGGGAGTGAGTGACCGGGAGCAGTATGTTTGGTACTGTGTGTGCAGGTTCAGGGAGTGAGTGACTGGGAGCAGTATGTGTGGTACTGTGTGTGCAGGTGCAGGGAGTGAGTGACCGGGAGCAGTATGTTTGGTACTGTGTGTGCAGGTTCAGGGAGTGAGTGACCGGGAGCAGTATGTGTGGTACTGTGTGTGCAGGTTCAGGGAGTGATTGACTAGGGGTAGTGTGTGTGAGTGCTTGTGCATGTGCTGAGTGACTGGGAGCAGTATGTGTGGTACTGTGTGTGCAGGTGCAGTGAGTGAGTGACCGGGAGCAGTATGTGTGGTACTGTGTGTGCAGGTGCAGGGAGTGAGTGACCGGGAGCAGTATGTTTGGTACTGTGTGTGCAGGTTCAGGGAGTGATTGACTAGGGGTAGCGTGTGTGAGTGCTTGTGCATGTGCTGAGTGACTGGGAGCATTATCTGTGGTACTGTGTGGTCAGGTGCAGGGTGTGAGTGACTGGGAGCAGTATGTGTGGTACTGTGTGTGCAGGTGCAGGGAGTGAGTGACCAGGAGCAGTATGTGTGGTACTGTGTGTGCAGGTGCAGGGAGTGAGTGACCAGGAGCAGTATGTGTGGTACTGTGTGTGCAGGTGCAGTGAGTGAGTGACCGGGAGCAGTATGTGTGGTACTGTGTGTGCAGGTGCAGGGAGTGAGTGACTGGGAGCAGTATGTGTGGTACTGTGTGTGCAGGTGCAGGGAGTGAGTGACCGGGAGCAGTATGTTTGGTACTGTGTGTGCAGGTTCAGGAAGTGATTGACTAGGGGTAGTGTGTGTGAGTGCTTGTGCATGTGCTGAGTGACCAGGAGCAGTATGTGTGGTACTGTGTGTGCAGGTGCAGGGAGTGAGTGACCAGGAGCAGTATGTTTGGTACTGTGTGTGCAGGTTCAGGGAGTGAGTGACCGGGAGCAGTATGTGTGGTACTGTGTGTGCAGGTGCAGGGAGTGAGTGACCGGGAGCAGTATGTTTGGTACTGTGTGTGCAGGTTCAGGGAGTGAGTGACCGGGAGCAGTATGTGTGGTACTGTGTGTGCAGGTTCAGGGAGTGAGTGACCGGGAGCAGTATGTGTGGTACTCTGTGTGCAGGTGCAGGGAGTGAGTGACCGGGAGCAGTATGTGTGGTACTGTGTGTGCAGGTGCAGGGAGTGAGTGACCGGGAGCAGTATATTTGGTACTGTGTGTGCAGGTTCAGGGAGTGATTGACTAGGGGTAGTGTGTGTGAGTGCTTGTGCATGTGCTGAGTGACTGGGAGCATTATCTGTGGTACTGTGTGGTCAGGTGCAGGGAGTGAGTGACTGGGAGCAGTATGTGTGGTACTGTGTGTGCAGGTGCAGGGAGTGAGTGAGTGACCAGGAGCAGTATGTGTGGTACTGTGTGTGCAGGTGCAGGGAGTAATTGACTAGGGGTAGTGTGTGTGAGTGCTTGTGCATGTGCAGGTTCAAAGTGACACGGAGCAGTAGGTCTGGTACAGTGTGGGCAGGTGCAGGGATGTGAGTGACCGGAAGCAGTATGTGTGGTACTGTGTGTGCAGGTTCAGGGAGTGATTGACTAGGGGTAGTGTGTGTGAGTGCTTGTGCATGTGCTGAGTGACTGGGAGCAGTATGTGTGGTACTGTGTGTGCAGGTGCAGGGAGTGAGTGACCGGGAGCATTATGTGTGGAACTGTGTGTGCAGGTGCAGGGAGTGAGTGACCGGGAGCAGTGTGTGTGGTACTTTGTGAGCAGGTTCAGTGAGTGAGTGAGTGACCGGGAGCAGTATGTTTGGTACTGTGTGTGCAGGTTCAGGGAGTGATTGACTAGGGGTAGTGTGTGTGAGTGCTTGTGCATGTGCTGAGTGACTGGGAGCATTATCTGTGGTACTGTCTGGTCAGGTGCAGGGAGGTGAGTGACAGGGAGCAGTATGTGTGGTACTGTGTGTGCAGGTGCAGGGAGTATTTGACTAGGGGTAGTGTGTGTGAGTGCTTGTGTTTGTGCATGTGCTTAGTGACTGGGAGCAGTATGTGTGGTACTGTGTGGGCAGGTGCAGGGAGTGAGTGACCGGAAGCAGTATGTGTGGTACTGTGTGGGCAGGTGCAGGGAGTGAGTGACCGGGAGCAGTATGTTTTGTACTGTGTGTGCAGGTTCAGGGAGTGATTGACTAGGGGTAGTGTGTGTGAGTGCTTGTGCATGTGCTGAGTGACCAGGAGCAGTATGTGTGGTACTGTGTGTGCAGGTGCAGGGAGTGAGTGACCGGGAGCAGTATGTGTGGTACTGTGTGTGCAGGTGCAGGGAGTGAGTGACCGGGAGCAGTATGTTTGGTACTGTGTGTGCAGGTTCAGGGAGTGATTGACTAGGGGTAGTGTGTGTGAGTGCTTGTGCATGTGCTGAGTGACTGGGAGCATTATCTGTGGTACTGTGTGGTCAGGTGCAGGGAGTGAGTGACTGGGAGCAGTATGTGTGGTACTGTGTGTGCAGGTGCAGGGAGTGAGTGACCGGGAGCAGTATTTTTGGTACTGTGTGTGCAGGTTCAGGGAGTGAGTGACTGGGAGCAGTATGTGTGGTACTGTGTGTGCAGGTGCAGGGAGTGAGTGACCGGGAGCATTATGTGTGGTACAGTGTGTGCAGGTGCAGGGAGTGAGTGACCGGGAGCAGTATGTTTGGTACTGTGTGTGCAGGTTCAGGGAGTGAGTGACTGGGAGCAGTATGTGTGGTACTGTGTGTGCAGGTGCAGGGAGTGAGTGACCGGGAGCATTATGTGTGGTACTGTGTGTGCAGGTTCAGGGAGTGAGTGACCGGGAGCAGTATGTGTGGTACTGTGTGTGCAGGTTCAGGGAGTGATTGACTAGGGGTAGTGTGTGTGAGTGCTTGTGCATGTGCTGAGTGACTGGGAGCAGTATGTGTGGTACTGTGTGTGCAGGTGCAGGGAGTGAGTGACCGGGAGCATTATGTGTGGTACTGTGTGTGCAGGTCCAGGGAGTGAGTGACCGGGAGCAGTATGTTTGGTACTGTGTGTGCAGGTTCAGGGAGTGATTGACTAGGGGTAGTGTGTGTGAGTGCTTCTGCATGTGCTGAGTGACTGGGAGCATTATCTGTGGTACTGTGTGGTCAGGTGCAGGGAGTGAGTGACTGGGAGCAGTATGTGTGGTACTGTGTGTGCAGGTGCAGGGAGTGAGTGACCAGGAGCAGTATGTGTGGTACTGTGTGTGCAGGTGCAGGGAGTGAGTGACTGGGAGCAGTATGTGTGGTACTGTGTGGTCAGGTGCAGGGAGTGAGTGACCGGGAGCAGTATGTGTGGTACTGTGTGGTCAGGTGCAGGGAGTGAGTGACCAGGAGCATTATGTGTGGTACTGTGTGTGCAGTTGCAGGGAGTGAGTGACCGGGAGCAGTATGTGTGGTACTGTGTGTGCAGGTTCAGGGAGTGAGTGACCAGGAGCAGTATGTGTGGTACTGTGTGTGCAGGTTCAGGGAGTGAGTGACCGGGAGCAGTATGTGTGGTACTGTGTGTGCAGGTGCAGGGAGTGAGTGACCGGGAGCAGTATGTTTGGTACTGTGTGTGCAGGTTCAGGGAGTGAGTGACCGGGAGCAGTATGTGTGGTACTCTGTGTGCAGGTGCAGGGAGTGAGTGACCGGGAGCAGTATGTGTGGTACTGTGTGTGCAGGTGCAGGGAGTGAGTGACCGGGAGCAGTATGTTTGGTACTGTGTGTGCAGGTTCAGGGAGTGATTGACTAGGGGTAGTGTGTGTGAGTGCTTGTGCATGTGCTGAGTGACTGGGAGCATTATCTGTGGTACTGTGTGGTCAGGTGCAGGGAGTGAGTGACTGGAAGCAGTATGTGTGGTACTGTGTGTGCAGGTGCAGGGAGTAATTGACTAGGGTTAGTGTGTGTGAGTGCTTGTGTTTGTGCATGTGCTTAGTGACTGGGAGCAGTATGTGTGGTACTGTGTGGGCAGGTGCAGGGAGTGAGTGACTGGAAGCAGTATGTGTGGTACTGTGTGTGCAGGTTCAGGGAGTGATTGACTAGGGGTAGTGTGCGTGAGTGCTTGTGCATGTGCTGAGTGACTGGGAGCAGTATGTGTGGTACTGTGTGTGCAGGTGCAGGGAGTGAGTGACCGGGAGCATTATGTGTGGTACTGTGTGTGCAGGTGCAGGGAGTGAGTGACCGGGAGCAGTATGTGTGGTACTGTGTGTGCAGGTGCAGGGAGTGAGTGACCGGGAGCAGTATGTGTGGTACTGTGTGTGCATGTGCTTAGTGACTGGGAGCAGTATGTGTGGTACTGTGTGGGCAGGTGCAGGGAGTGAGTGACCGGGAGCAGTATGTGTGGTACTGTGTGGGCAGGTGCAGGGAGTGAGTGACCGGGAGCAGTATGTGTGGTACTGTGTGGGCAGGTGCAGGGAGTGAGTGACCCGGAGCAGTATGTGTGGTACTGTGTGGGCAGGTGCAGGGAGTGAGTGAGTGACCGGGAGCAGTATGTGTGGCACTGTGTGTGCAGGTTCAGGGAGTGATTGACTAGGGGTAGTGTGTGTGAGTGCTTGTGCATGTGCTGAGTGACTGGGAGCATTATCTGTGGTACTGTGTGGTCAGGTGCAGGGAATGAGTGACTGGGAGCAGTATGTGTGGTACTGTGTGTGCAGGTGCAGGGAGTAATTGACTAGGGGTAGTGTGTGTGAGTGCTTGTGTTTGTGCATGTGCTTAGTGACTGGGAGCAGCATGTGTGGTACTGTGTGGGCAGGTGCAGGAAGTGAGTGACCGAAAGCAGTATGTGTGGTACTGTGTGAGCAGGTGCAGGGAGTGAGTGACCGGGAGCAGTATGTGTGGTACTGTGTGTGCAGGTTCAGGGAATGATTGACTAGGGGTAGTGTGTGTGAGTGCATGTGCATGTGCTGAGTGACTGGGAGCAGTATGTGTGGTACTGTGTGTGCAGGTGCAGGGAGTGAGTGACCGGGAGCAATATGTGTGGTACTGTGTGTGCAGGTGCAGGGAGTGAGTGACCGGGAGCAGTATGTGTGGTACTGTGTGTGCAGGTGCAGGGAGTGAGTGACCAGGAGCAGTATGTGTGGTACTGTGTGTGCAGGTGCAGGGAGTGAGTGACCAGGAGCAGTATGTGTGGTACTGTGTGTGCAGGTTCAGGGAGTGAGTGACCGGGAGCAGTATGTGTGGTACTGTGTGTGCAGGTGCAGGGAGTGAGTGACCGGGAGCAGTATGTGTGGTACTGTGTGTGCAGGTGCAGGGAGTGATTGACTAGGGGTAGTGTGTGTGAGTGCTTGTGCATGTGCTGAGTGACTGGGAGCAGTATGTGTGGTACTATGTGGGCAGGTGCAGGGAGTGAGTGACTGGGAGCAGTATGTGTGGTACTGTGTGTGCAGGTGCAGGGAGTGAGTGACCGGGAGCGTTATGTGTGGTACTGTGTGTGCAGGTGCAGGGAGTGAGTGACCGGGAGCAGTATGTTTGGTACTGTGTGTGCAGGTGCAGGGAGTGAGTGACTGGGAGCAGTATGTGTGGTACTGTGTGTGCAGGTGCAGGGAGTGAGTGACCGGGAGCGTTATGTGTGGTACTGTGTGTGTAGGTGCAGGGAGTGAGTGACCGGGAGCAGTATGTGTGGTACTGTGTGTGCAGGTGCAGGGAGTGAGTGACCGGGAGCAGTATGTTTGGTACTGTGTGTGCAGGTTCAGGGAGTGAGTGACTGGGGGCAGTATGTGTGGTACTGTGTGTGCAGGTGCAGGGAGTGAGTGACCGGGAGTAGTATGTTTGGTACTGTGTGTGCAGGTTCAGGGAGTGAGTGACCGGGAGCAGTATGTGTGGTACTGTGTGTGCAGGTTCAGGGAGTGATTGACTAGGGGTAGTGTGTGTGAGTGCTTTTGTATGTGCTGAGTGACTGGGAGCAGTATGTGTGGTACTGTGTGTGCAGGTGCAGGGAGTGAGTGACTGGGAGCATTATGTGTGGTACTGTGTGTGCAGGTGCAGGTGCAGGGAGTGAGTGACCGGGAGCAGTATGTGTGGTACTGTGTGTGCAGGTGCAGGGAGTGAGTGACCGGGAGCAGTATGTTGAGTACTGTGTGTGCAGGTTCAGGGAGTGATTGACTAGGGGTAGTGTGTGTGAGTGCTTGTGCATGTGCTGAGTGACTGGGAGCATTATCTGTGGTACTGTGTGTGCAGGTGCAGGGAGTGAGTGACCAGGAGCAGTATGTGTGGTACTGTGTGTGCAGGGAGTGAGTGACCGGGAGCAGTATGTGTGGTACTGTGTGGTCAGGTGCAGGGAGTGAGTGACCGGGAGCAGTTTGTGTGGTACTGTGTGTGCAGGTGCAGGGAGTGAGTGACCGGGAGCAGTATGTTTGGTAATGTGTGTGCAGGTTCAGGGAGTGAGTGACCGGGAGCAGTATGTGTGGTACTGTGTGTGCAGGTGCAGGGAGTGAGTGACTGGGAGCAGTATGTTTGGTACTGTGTGTGCAGGTTCAGGGAGTGATTGACTAGGGGTAGTGTGTGTGAGTGCTTGTGCATGTGCTGAGTGACTGGGAGCTGTATGTGTGGTACTGTGTGTGCAGGTGCAGGGAGTGAGTGACTGGGAGCAGTATGTGTGGTACTGTGTGTGCAGGTGCAGGGAGTGAGTGACCAGGAGCAGTATGTGTGGTACTGTGTGTGCAGGTGCAGGGAGTGAGTGACCGGGAGCAGTATGTGTGGTACTGTGTGTGCAGGTGCAGGGAGTGAGTGACTGGGAGCAGTATGTGTGGTACTGTGTGTGCAGGTGCAGGGAGTGAGTGACCGGGAGCAGTATGTTTGGTACTGTGTGTGCAGGTTCAGGAAGTGATTGACTAGGGGTAGTGTGTGAGTGCTTGTGCATGTGCTGAGTGACTGGGAGCATTATCTGTGGTACTGTGTGGTCAGGTGCAGGGAGTGAGTGACTGGGAGCAGTATGTGTGGTACTGTGTGTGCAGATGCAGGGAGTGACCCGGAGCATTATGTGTGGTACTGTGTGTGCAGGTGCAGGGAGTGAGTGACCGGGAGCAGTATGTGTGGTACTGTGTGTGCAGGTGCAGGGAGTGAGTGACCGGGAGCAGTATGTTTGGTACTGTGTGTGCAGGTTCAGGGAGTGAGTGACTGGGAGCAGTATGTGTGGTACTGTGTGTGCAGGTGCAGGGAGTGAGTGACCGGGAGCAGTATGTTTGGTACTGTGTGTGCAGGTTCAGGGAGTGAGTGACCGGGAGCAGTATGTGTGGTACTGTGTGTGCAGGTTCAGGGAGTGATTGACTAGGGGTAGTGTGTGTGAGTGCTTGTGCATGTGCTGAGTGACTGGGAGCAGTATGTGTGGTACTGTGTGTGCAGGTGCAGGGAGTGAGTGACCGGGAGCATTATGTGTGGTACTGTGTGTGCAGGTGCAGGGAGTGAGTGACCGGGAGCAGTATGTGTGGTACTGTGTGTGCAGGTGCAGGGAGTGAGTGACCGGGAGCAGTATGTTTGGTACTGTGTGTGCAGGTTCAGGGAGTGATTGACTAGGGGTAGTGTGTGTGAGTGCTTGTGCATGTGCTGAGTGACTGGGAGCATTATCTGTGGTACTGTGTGGTCAGGTGCAGGGAGTGAGTGACTGGGAGCAGTATGTGTGGTACTGTGTGTGCAGGTGCAGGGAGTGAGTGACCAGGAGCAGTATGTGTGGTACTGTGTGTGCAGGTGCAGGGAGTGAGTGACCGGGAGCAGTATGTGTGGTACTGTGTGTGCAGGTGCAGGGAGTGAGTGACTGGGAGCAGTATGTGTGGTACTGTGTGGTCAGGTGCAGGGAGTGAGTGACCGGGAGCAGTATGTGTGGTACTGTGTGGTCAGGTGCAGGGAGTGAGTGACCGGGAGCAGTATGTGTGGTACTGTGTGTGCAGGTGCAGGGAGTGAGTGACCAGGAGCAGTATGTGTGGTACTGTGTGTGCAGGTGCAGGGAGTGAGTGACCGGGAGCAGTATGTTTGGTACTGTGTGTGCAGGTTCAGGGAGTGAGTGACCGGGAGCAGTATGTGTGGTACTGTGTGTGCAGGTTCAGGGAGTGAGTGAGTGACCGGGAGCAGTATGTGTGGTACTCTGTGTGCAGGTGCAGGGAGTGAGTGACCGGGAGCAGTATGTGTGGTACTGTGTGTGCAGGTGCAGGGAGTGAGTGACCGGGAGCAGTATGTTTGGTACTGTGTGTGCAGGTTCAGGGAGTGATTGACTAGGGGTAGTGTGTGTGAGTGCTTGTGCATGTGCTGAGTGACTGGGAGCATTATCTGTGGTACTGTGTGGTCAGGTGCAGGGAGTGAGTGACTGGGAGCAGTATGTGTGGTACTGTGTGTGCAGGTGCAGGGAGTGAGTGACCAGGAGCAGTATGTGTGGTACTGTGTGTGCAGGTGCAGGGAGTAATTGACTAGGGGTAGTGTGTGTGAGTGCTTGTGTTTGTGCATGTGCTTAGTGACTGGGAGCAGTATGTGTGGTACTGTGTGTGCAGGTTCAGGGAGTGATTGACTAGGGGTAGTGTGTGTGAGTGCTTGTGCATGTGCTGAGTGACTGGGAGCAGTATGTGTGGTACTGTGTGTGCAGGTGCAGGGAGTGAGTGACCGGGAGCATTATGTGTGGAACTGTGTGTGCAGGTGCAGGGAGTGAGTGACCGGGAGCAGTATGTGTGGTACTGTGTGTGCAGGTGCAGGGAGTGAGTGACCGGGAGCAGTATGTTTGGTACTGTGTGTGCAGGTTCAGGGAGTGATTGACTAGGTGGAGTGTGTGTGTGCTTGTGCATGTGCTGAGTGACTGGGAGCATTATCTGTGGTACTGTGTGGTCAGGTGCAGGGAGTGAGTGACTGGGAGCAGTATGTGTGGTACTGTGTGTGCAGGTGCAGGGAGTATTTGACTAGGGGTAGTGTGTGTGAGTGCTTGTGTTTGTGCATGTGCTTAATGACTGGGAGCAGTATGTGTGGTACTGTGTGGGCAGGTGCAGGGAGTGAGTGACCGGAAGCAGTATGTGTGGTACTGTGTGGGCAGGTGCAGGGAGTGAGTGACCGGGAGCAGTATGTGTGGTACTGTGTGGGCAGGTGCAGGGAGTGAGTGACCGGGAGCAGTATGTTTGGTACTGTGTGTGCAGGTTCAGGGAGTGATTGACTAGGGGTAGTGTGTGTGAGTGCTTGTGCATGTGCTGAGTGACTGGGAGCAGTATGTGTGGTACTGTGTGTGCAGGTGCAGGGAGTGAGTGACCGGGAGCAGTATGTGTGGTACTGTGTGTGCAGGTGCAGGGAGTGAGTGACCGGGAGCAGTATGTTTGGTACTGTGTGTGCAGGTTCAGGGAGTGATTGACTAGGGGTAGTGTGTGTGAGTGCTTGTGCATGTGCTGAGTGACTGGGAGCATTATCTGTGGTACTGTGTGGTCAGGTGCAGGGAGTGAGTGACTGGGAGCAGTATGTGTGGTACTGTGTGTGCAGGTGCAGGGAGTGAGTGACCAGGAGCAGTATGTGTGGTACTGTGTGGTCAGGTGCAGGGAGTGAGTGACCGGGAGCAGTATGTGTGGTACTGTGTGGTCAGGTGCAGGGAGTGAGTGACCGGGAGCAGTATGTGTGGTACTGTGTGGGCAGGTGCAGGGAGTGAGTGACCGGGAGCAGTATGTGTGGTACTGTGTGTGCAGGTTCAGGGAGTGAGTGACCGGGAGCAGTATGTGTGGTACTGTGTGTGCAGGTGCAGGGAGTGATTGACCGGGAGCAGTATGTGTGGTACTGTGTGTGCAGGTTCAGGGAGTGAGTGACCGGGAGCAGTATGTGTGGTACTGTGTGGGCAGGTGCAGGGAGTGAGTGACCGGGAGCAGTATGTGTGGTACTGTGTGTGCAGGTTCAGGGAGTGAGTGACCGGGAGCAGTATGTGTGGTACTGTGTGGGCAGGTGCAGGGAGTGAGTGACCGGGAGCAGTATGTGTGGTACTGTGTGTGCAGGTGCAGGGAGTGAGTGACCAGGAGCAGTATGTTTGGTACTGTGTGTGCAGGTTCAGGGAGTGACTGACCGGGAGCAGTATGTGTGGTACTGTGTGTGCAGGTGCAGGGAGTGAGTGACCGGGAGCAGTATGTGTGGTACTGTGTGTGCAGGTGCAGGGAGTGAGTGACCGGGAGCAGTATGTGTGGTACTGTGTGTGCAGGTGCAGGGAGTGAGTGACCGGGAGCATTATGTGTGGTACTGTGTGTGCAGGTCCAGGGAGTGAGTGACCGGGAGCAGTATGTGTGGTACTGTGTGTGCAGGTGCAGGGAGTGAGTGACCGGGAGCAGTATGTTTGGTACTGTGTGTGCAGGTTCAGGGAGTGATTGACTAGGGGTAGTGTGTGTGAGTGCTTGTGCATGTGCTGAGTGACTGGGAGCATTATCTGTGGTACTGTGTGGTCAGGTGCAGGGAGTGAGTGACTGGGAGCAGTATGTGTGGTACTGTGTGTGCAGGTGCAGGGAGTGAGTGACCAGGAGCAGTATGTGTGGTACTGTGTGTGCAGGTGCAGGGAGTGAGTGACCGGGAGCAGTATGTGTGGTACTGTGTGTGCAGGTGCAGGGAGTGAGTGACTGGGAGCAGTATGTGTGGTACTGTGTGTGCAGGTGCAGGGAGTGAGTGACCGGGAGCAGTATGTGTGGTACTGTGTGGTCAGGTGCAGGGAGTGAGTGACCGGGAGCAGTATGTGTGGTACTGTGTGGTCAGGTGCAGGGAGTGAGTGACCGGGAGCATTATGTGTGGTACTGTGTGTGCAGTTGCAGGGAGTGAGTGACCGGGAGCAGTATGTGTGGTACTGTGTGTGCAGGTGCAGGGAGTGAGTGACCAGGAGCAGTATGTGTGGTACTGTGTGTGCAGGTTCAGGGAGTGAGTGACCGGGAGCAGTATGTGTGGTACTGTGTGTGCAGGTGCAGGTAGTGAGTGACCGGGAGCAGTATGTTTGGTACTGTGTGTGCAGGTTCAGGGAGTGAGTGACCGGGAGCAGTATGTGTGGTACTGTGTGTGCAGGTGCAGGGAGTGAGTGACCGGGAGCAGTATGTTTGGTACTGTGTGTGCAGGTTCAGGGAGTGATTGACTAGGGGTAGTGTGTGTGAGTGCTTGTGCATGTGCTGAGTGACTGGGAGCATTATCTGTGGTACTGTGTGGTCAGGTGCAGGGAGTGAGTGACTGGGAGCAGTATGTGTGGTACTGTGTGTGCAGGTGCAGGGAGTATTTGACTAGGGGTAGTGTGTGTGAGTGCTTGTGTTTGTGCATGTGCTTAGTGACTGGGAGCAGTATGTGTGGTACTGTGTGGGCAGGTGCAGGGAGTGAGTGACCGGAAGCAGTATGTGTGGTACTGTGTGTGCAGGTTCAGGGAGTGATTGACTAGGGGTAGTTTGCGTGAGTGCTTGTGCATGTGCTGAGTGACTGGGAGCAGTATGTGTGGTACTGTGTGTGCAGGTGCAGGGAGTGAGTGACCGGGAGCAGTATGTGTGGTACTGTGTGTGCAGGTGCAGGGAGTGAGTGACTGGGAGCAGTATGTGTGGTACTGTGTGTGCTTGTGCTTAGTGACTGGGAGCAGTATGTGTGGTACTGTGTGGGCAGGTGCAGGGAGTGAGTGACTGGGAGCAGTATGTGTGGTACTGTGTGGGCAGGTGCAGGGAGTGAGTGACCGGGAGCAGTATGTGTGGTACTGTGTGGGCAGGTGCAGGGAGTGAGTGACCCGGAGCAGTATGTGTGGTATTGTGTGGGCAGGTGCAGGGAGTGAGTGACCGGGAGCAGTATGTGTGGCACTGTGTGTGCAGGTTCAGGGAGTGATTGACTAGGGGTAGTGTGTGTGAGTGCTTGTGCATGTGCTGAGTGACTGGGAGCATTATCTGTGGTACTGTGTGGTCAGGTGCAGGGAATGAGTGACTGGGAGCAGTATGTGTGGTACTGTGTGTGCAGGTGCAGGGAGTAATTGACTAGGGGTAGTGTGTGTGAGTGCTTGTGTTTGTGCATGTGCTTAGTGACTGGGAGCAGTATGTGTGGTACTGTGTGGGCAGGTGCAGGGAGTGAGTGACCGGAAGCAGTATGTGTGGTACTGTGTGGGCAGGTGCAGGGAGTGAGTGACCGGGAGCAGTATGTGTGGTACTGTGTGTGCAGGTTCAGGGAGTGATTGACTAGGGGTAGTGTGTGTGAGTGCTTGTGCATGTGCTGAGTGACTGGGAGCAGTATGTGTGGTACTGTGTGTGCAGGTGCAGGGAGTGAGTGACCGGGAGCAGTATGTGTGGTACTGTGTGTGCAGGTGCAGGGAGTGAGTGACCGGGAGCAGTATGTTTGGTACTGTGTGTGCAGGTTCAGGGAGTGAGTGACCGGGAGCAGTATGTGTGGTACTGTGTGTGCAGGTGCAGGGAGTAATTGACTAGGGGTAGTGTGTGTGAGTGCTTGTGTTTGTGCATGTGCTTAGTGACTGGGAGCATTATGTGTGGTACTGTGTGGGCAGGTGCAGGGAGTGAGTGACCGGGAGCAGTATGTGTGGTACTGTGTGGGCATGTGCAGGGAGTGAGTGACCGGGAGCAGTATGTGTGGTACTGTGTGGGCAGGTGCAGGGAGTGAGTGACCAGGAGCAGTATGTGTGATACTGTGTGTGCAGGTGCAGGGAGTGATTGTCTAGGGGTAGTGTGTGTGAGTTCTTGTGCATGGGCTGAGTGACCAGGAGCAGTATATGTGGTACTATGTGTGCAGGTGCAGGGAGTGAGTGACCGGGAGCAGTATGTGTGGTACTGTGTGTGCAGGTGCAGGGAGTGAGTGACTGGGAGCAGTATGTGTGGTACTGTGTGTGCATTGCTTAGTGACTGGGAGCAGTATGTGTGGTACTGTGTGGGCAGGTGCAGGGAGTGAGTGACCGGGAGCATTATGTGTGGTACTCTGTGGGCAGGTGCAGGGAGTGAGTGACTGGGAGCAGTATGTGTGGTACTGTGTGTGCAGGTGCAGGGAGTGAGTGACCAGGAGGATTATGTGTGGTACAGTGTGTGCAGGTGCAGGGAGTAATTGACTAGGGGTAGTGTGTGTGAGTGCTTGTGCATCTGCTTAGTGACTGGGAGCATTATGTGTGGTACTGTGTGTGCAGGTGCAGGGAGTGAGTGACTGGGAGCATTATGTGTGGTACTGTGTGGGCAGGTGCAGGGAGTGAGTGACCGGGAGCAGTATGTGTGATACTGTGTGTGCAGGTGCAGGGAGTGATTGACTAGGGGTAGTGTGTGTGAGTTCTTGTGCATGGGCTGAGTGACCAGGAGCAGTATATGTGGTACTATGTGTGCAGGTGCAGGGAGTGAGTGACCGGGAGCAGTATGTGTGGTAGTGTGTGTGCAGGTGCAGGGAGTGAGTGACTGGGAACAGTATGTGTGGTACTGTGTGTGCAGGTGCAGGGAGTGAGTGACCGGGAGCAGTATGTGTGGTACTGTGTGTGCAGGTGCAGGGAGTGAGTGACCGGGAGCAGTATGTTTGGTACTGTGTGTGTAGGTTCAGGGAGTGAGTGACCGGGAGCAGTATGTGTGGTACTGTGTGTGCAGGTGCAGGGAGTAATTGACTAGGGGTAGTGTGTGTGAGTGCTTGTGTTTGTGCATGTGCTTAGTGACTGGGAGCATTATGTGTGGTACTGTGTGGGCAGGTGCAGGGAGTGAGTGACCGGGAGCAGTATGTGTGGTACTGTGTGGGCATGTGGAGGGAGTGAGTGACCGGGAGCAGTATGTGTGGTACTGTGTGGGCAGGTGCAGGGAGTGAGTGACCAGGAGCAGTATGTGTGATACTGTGTGTGCAGGTGCAGGGAGTGATTGACTAGGGGTAGTGTGTGTGAGTTCTTGTGCATGGGCTGAGTGACCAGGAGCAGTATATGTGGTACTATGTGTGCAGGTGCAGGGAGTGAGTGACCAGGAGCAGTATGTGTGGTACTGTGTGTGCAGGTGCAGGGAGTGAGTGACCGGGAGCAGTATGTGTGGTACTGTGTGTGCAGGTTCAGGGAGTGATTGACTAGGGGTAGTGTGTGTGAGTGCTTGTGCATGTGCTGAGTGACTGGGAGCATTATCTGTGGTACTGTGTGTGCAGGTGCAGGGAGTGAGTGACCGGGAGCAGTATGTGTGGTACTGTGTGTGCAGGTGCAGGGAGTGAGTGACTGGGAGCAGTATGTGTGGTACTGTGTGTGCATGTGCTTAGTGACTGGGAGCAGTATGTGTGGTACTGTGTGGGTAGGTGCAGGGAGTGAGTGACCGGGAGCATTATGTGTGGTACTGTGTGGGCAGGTGCAGGGAGTGAGTGACTGGGAGCAGTATGTGTGGTACTGTGTGGGCAGGTGCAGGGAGTGAGTGACCGGGAGCATTATGTGTGGTACTGTGTGGGCAGGTGCAGGGAGTGAGTGACTGGGAGCAGTATGTGTGGTACTGTGTGTGCAGGTGCAGGGAGTGAGTGACCAGGAGCATTATGTGTGGTACAGTGTGTGCAGGTGCAGGGAGTAATTGACTAGGGGTAGTGTGTGTGAGTGCTTGTGCATGTGCTTAGTGACTGGGAGCATTATGTGTGGTACTGTGTGTGCAGGTGCAGGGAGTGAGTGACTGGGAGCATTATGTGTGGTACTGTGTGGGCAGGTGCAGGGAGTGAGTGACCGGGAGCAGTATGTGTGGTACTGTGTGGGCAGGTGCAGGGAGTGACCAGGAGCAGTATGTGTGATACTGTGTGTGCAGGTGCAGGGAGTGATTGACTAGGGGTAGTGTGTGTGAGTTCTTGTGCATGGGCTGAGTGACCAGGAGCAGTATATGTGGTACTATGTGTGCAGGTGCAGGGAGTGAGTGACCGGGAGCAGTATGTGTGGTACTGTGTGTGCAGGTGCAGGGAGTGAGTGACTGGGAGCAGTATGTGTGGTACTATGTGTGCATGTGCAGGGAGTGAGTGACCAGGAGCATTATGTGTGGTACAGTGTGTGCAGGTGCAGGGAGTGAGTGACCAGGAGCATTATGTGTGGTACAGTGTGTGCAGGTGCAGGGAGTAATTGACTAGGGGTAGTGTGTGTGAGTGCTTGTGCATGTGCTTAGTGACTGGGAGCATTATGTGTGGTACTGTGTGGGCAGGTGCAGGGAGTAATTGACTAGGGGTAGTGTGTGTGGTACTGTGTGTGCAGGTGCAGGGAGTAATTGACTAGGGGTAGTGTGTGTGAGTGCCTGTGCATGTGCTGAGTGACCGGGAGCAGTATATGTGGTACTGTGTGGGTCAGGTGCAGGGGCTGACGGAGAGTGGTATATTTGGGAATTGTGTACGTGGGTGGGTGTGGTACAAGGGCTGAATGACTGGGGGTAGTGTGTGTGGGTACAAGAGCTGAATGATGGGTGCAGTGTGTGTGTGTGTATGTGCACGTAGGTGGCTGGGTTACCGGGGGCAGTGTGTGTGTAACTCCCCCCAACTCATCTTTCCCTCTCCAGACTCATGCTTCACTCATGCCCCCCATCACACCCTTATCCCAGATTCACCTCCCCCTCTATGCTTACCACCCTCTCCAGGCTCGTGCCTTGCTTATGTCCCCTCCAGTCACACCCCTCCCCCACATTTAGTACCCCTCCACACTGGCCAACTCTGCAGTCTCACCCCCATGGATAACCCACCCCACCCCCAGAATTCCTCTCTATATTTCAAAGCCTCCTTCTCTGCTGGTCCTTTTTAAGTATCATCAGTGGAGCCAACAAGCAAGAAGGGTACAGATTGGGGATGCCCTCTGTGGCACGGTAATGGAAAAGAGTTTGGTGCTCAACACGCTGGAGGCAGAGAAGACTTTGGGGAGTAGCGGCAGCAGGCCAAGACCAAGACTGGAAGGAAAAGAATGACCCAAGTACAGCAGCAGGGCAGTTACAGAAGGGCAGGAGGTGGTAGGGAAAATAGAAAAGGCCTTTCAGCGGCCGTAGCTTCAGCTAGATAGGCTTAGAAGTATGTACAGTGGCAGTGGCAGTGGGGAGAAATGTAAAAATTTAAGTAATAAGAAAATGGTTAGCAAGTTTAGTTTTCAAATCAAGTAGGAGGCACATTTTCTGACGGCAGCAAAGCAGAACAACAATTCCATACTCTGCTTGCCACACACATGCAGCCATATGGTACTGTATTTTTTTTTTTTTGTTGCTACCCCATATAAGGATTGTGTGACTCCATTTGGGGTCACCACCCAGTTTTGGAACTGTTCAGGTACAGGCTTTTGCATCATGTGTTAATCTTGGTGAGCAAGATATTCATTGGCACATAGCCTTTTTGTGCCTCTTAACACTCCCTCCTAACATCATTGCACATCCTGATGCTAACCGCATAATATCGAGATGTTCCGCAGGTGGCACCTTAGCTGGCCAGCTGC
Source organism: Ichthyophis bannanicus (assembly GCA_033557465.1). Lineage (NCBI taxonomy): Eukaryota > Metazoa > Chordata > Amphibia > Gymnophiona > Ichthyophiidae > Ichthyophis > Ichthyophis bannanicus. The sequence continues at coordinate 606,428,005 of CM066033.1, forward strand.
AATATTCTGCTACTGGCCGACTAACATAAACCGGCTAAGATTTGGCACACAAGAGGTTGACCTAACTTTAGCTGGTTTAGCTAATCAGACAGCAGCTGAACATCGCTCCTGCCCTGTTAGCTAAAATGCTCTCTGGGCAGACCATTCAATGCTGGTGGCCAGATATGACCCCAGTATTGAATATCTAGCTCTAATTTAAAATGGTGATGGCTAGCCGCTGTTGAATCACTGTTATAGCACTTTCAGCCCTAGTTAAAAAGCACTAAAAAAAATCAGTTCTATAATCAATTATTTTTGGTTTTATTTTAGCACTCTGTTTTAATATTGCTCTTAATTAAAATACACTCAAGACCCAACAGTATTTCATTTTCACCAAAAATGAGTATCTGCACAAAGTTTTCTGAAGCTATTGTCAGTAAAGCCTTTTGTTTCCTCAGATGCTGGAAATCTTCTGCCTGTGGAAGGCATCGTCCTTGGAGGTATATTACCGGCTGTTCTGGTGATTGCTGCTCTCTTTGGGAAACTTTTGTTGCTAAAAAGAAGAAGAGCATATCCAATACAAGCACAGCTTACTCTGTCCAATATTCACCGTTCGGAGGTTGCTTCATGATGAGGCTTCCCCATTTCTTCCAAGAATCACAAAATCAAAACCGGTTGACTTGTGTTTGTAAATTAACAGGAAATGTATTACTAGAAATAGGAAAATTAAACTTTTGATGCCAGGTTTTAAAAATTCATTTGATATTTTTGAAAAAAATGGATTCTTTAGTTATTCGGCACTCCATGCAACCAAAACATTTTTTGGCCTCAGGAGGCTGAATATGGGAATTATGAATCCCAAACTTTGACCGTTGTAAAAGCAAATATTTGGGGGAAAAGTCTTTATATGAAATAAGCATACAATGAGGCCTATGCATTAAAGCCATTTCAAAGGGATAAAACATTTTCACTTGCAGAAATATGCATGCATATGCATTTATTTTATTTATATGCATTTATAAAATTGTCAGGGTTATACATGCGTAAAAATATGCATTAACGGACTCTTGGCACATACTTGCAGCTAGAATAAAGCGAAGCATTCCCAAGGGCAGAGTTTGTGGGATTCTGAACTTGTGTGCATATGTTATAAAACACTACACATGCATGTAAACTTGCTGGGACATTTGTGTAAAACTCTTGAGCAGATAAACTGTCTGTGGCTACTTTCTGGAGGGAAGGGGGTCATTTTATAAAGGTACTATGCACATAAGTTCCTTTTATAAAACAGGCAGAATTTATGTACACACGTTTATAAAATTATCATCTCAGGGGTTAATTTACTGTTGGAATCACAGTACCATAAAAGTTAGTAGTTTCTGATGTTAATGAAAAATGCAACCGCTTACCATTAACAATCCAGACTTCTCATCTATACAAACATGCATTAATGAAATTTCACATAGGCTAAAAGATCTATCAATTAACTACAATAAAACAGATAAAGATCTATCGAAAAACTATAATAAAAGAAAAGTATTATTCATCTCCAAAGGCCCATTCTAATCCCCCCCCCCCAAAAAAAACATTCACAATTAATGACACTTTCATCCCCGTAAAGTCTGAAGTCAAGCACCTTGGTGTAATACTTGATCAAAAACTAAATTTCCAAGCACATATTAAGTAAACCTGTGCCTCTGCCTACAAGATTAAGATTCTACACAACCTCCGCCTGCTACTTGATACAAACCTATGGAACAGTATGTCAAGCCATCATCACCCCCCATCTCAATTGCTGTAATTCAATACTTCAAGGACTCCCAAAATATGCACTACTTCCTTTTCAACATGCTCAAAAGCACTACAGCTAGAATGGTTACCAAGACATCAAGACCAGAGCACATCACCCCAATGCTCAAACGCTTACAATGGTTCTCTGTGCAAGAATAAAACACAAATCCATTATGAACACATATAAGATAATCTATAACATGACTGCTGCTTGTCCACTTTTCGTCATCCAGATTCCAAACAAAGGCAACAAAACCAAAACCTCCTAAAAATACCACACTAAAGACAACTACTACACAAGCCATTTGCCAACGCTCATTCTCCATTTATGGTCCAACCCTATGGAATTCTCTGCCAAGCAACACTGGAGAAACAGGAGACATAAAAGAATTCCAGAAATAAAATTAAAACTCACCCATTCCAGGAATGCTTTGGATCAGTCACATAAGAGAGATCAAGAACTATAAGTCACACCATGAACAATCAGAAACATACTCACATTGCATATATGTTTTATCCCTGATCCCCTCAACTTCTGTTGATGATGTAAATCTCTGTTAATGTAACCTAGACTGTTCTACTAATACTTGTTCTATGCAATACATTTTCATATAATGAAAAGCGGAATAAAATAATTGTTAAATAAATAAATAAACAAACTTGTGATCAATCTCACAAGCTGTGTTATTCTCCTCAGGAGCAATGGCCCTCCAATATGCAGCCCACTGCTCCCAGGGGCATCTTAAAGGGACTAATACTTATGGAATTGGCATGCAGATCCTTACCTCTGAAGATATCCCCACCCCCAGCAAAGACACTTCCATGCAGAAAAAACTCCCTTTCCACCCTTATTTGGCAGCTAGACCCCTGGTGGTAGTACCAGGAGGCTACAGCTGGGGGTAAACCAGCACCACTTTGAAACCCAGAGCCTGATGGGGCAGAGGTGACTGGGGATTGCTCCTATCCCAGCTGCTAGACACTAGGGAACCTCCCAGTAGATCTTAGGGGGGTCTTCATGGGGTGGGAGATCCATTTTGTGAAGGGGATCTGTATGTACATGCCAATTCCATATGCACTGATTTCTTCAAGAGTCCCCGGGAGCATCAGGCCATTAAGATGCATGATGCTCCTGGGAAAGAAAAATTACACCAGCTCAGCGCTGGTGTTATTTTTCCATGAGTTATTCGATTTGCATAATAAGTGGCTTTGCATGTATTTGCATCTCATTATCTAGCACATGCTATGGTAAAATAACACATGATTTTGCTGTTTAATGTGCACTTACGGGCAAGTACTGTGCGCTATTCTCTTAATACATGTTATTGGACCCACGATGTCCAACTATTTATTTTTTATTTATAAATTTCAACATTTATCATTCAAGCAAAAACAAGAACAGTAATTACAAAACTAATAAAAAGGGAAAAAATACACAAAACAAAAATGGTGCATTTTTACAGAATCATTACTGGAAGGGTGGCGTTCAGTTAATCTTGATTGTTGCGTTGATCAAACTCTTGGGGAGGGGTACCTAGGGCATCTAATACATTGAACTGACCATGGGGCCAGCTTTTGGTTACTTCCAAGTCCAGAACCGTGGCTGGGATTACATGAGCTTTGAAGACAACTGTTTTTTTACTTGATGGCTGAACTCTTTTTCATGGAAACTGTTGGGGGATGACCAGTATGGTCCCAGCAGCTAACGTGTGATGAGCCAATCTAACAGGCACTCAACCAAAGATCAGTTCACTTACAGGATCATTCCGACCTGTGAACAGCAGGGATGGACATCCCAACAGGACGTCCATCCCCCTATTCGTGCCCCTTCCCACCAGCGGTTAACTTCCCTACCGGTTGTACGGGCAGTGGGCGGTTGTCAGCCCTGAATGTACAAGGCCGATTCTAATGTTGGCCCTGTACGTCCAGGGCCGGCGACCTATACGAGGAAGTTATTCTACCTCTGAGATGGAATAACTTTCCTAGACATCGGGGATTGGCGGCTCAAGGTGCGGATGAGGCGGGAGAGGGGGGGACATTCTTCGCAGCCCAACCCTGGCCTTAGGAGGCCAGATTGGGGGTGGGGCTGCAGGGAAATCAATGCCGATGCCGGCGGCTGGGGATCATGGATCTTCAATGGAGCTGAGGTGCCATGGTAACTGTCCTGAGTTAGTCAGGCAGGGCTTATACGTGCAGACCGGGCTGAATTACCGGCCTGATCACGATTCTGAAGCCATGGGGCTAAATGTGCCCCATGGGATCAGAATCATAGCGTCCTCTGTATGTCCAGTTCAGATCGGGCATACAGATAGCATGTACGTCCGGGACAGATTCGGGCCTTTAATGACCCCCATAGAGGAATAGTTGAGTGAATTTGCGTTAGGAGCCGTGGTGCCGCCGAGTGCGTGGCAATAGTCCTAGTGATAGCAGTAATGCGTTCTTCACTCCAACATTCTGCCCATTCCCTGCCCCATCCCAAAATCACCAATTTATGTGCATTTTAGCGTGCAGTAGTGGAAAAGCTCGCACATTAGATTTCCTGATTGCCAATTGTGCACATTAAAACGCATGTTAACCGACTAAAGGACTTTAGTAAAAGGGGCTCTTAGTCTGTACTTTTTTGAAAGGGTCAAATAATCAATTCAGGTTTACTCATTCCATTCCACATAGGATTTACAAGCCTCTACCATATCTCCTTTCAGCTGTCTCTTTTCCAAGCTGCAGAGCCCTAACCTGTTTAACCTCTAATGGCCAATCCAGGTCACAAGTACAGTACCTGGCAGATTCCCAAAAAGGTACATAGGTTCCACAATGCTTGTTCTGGGGTAAGCAGTGGATTTCCCAGGTCCTCTTTAATAATTTATTTATTTTATTTATATTCTCTTATATACCGCGCTATTCTGCATCAGTGCGGTTTACATTGAACAAACTGAAATTACATTGAACAGGGCATTATAACTTGGAGATAACTATTTTACAGGGAACATGGGCTATGGAGAGTTAAGTGGCTTGCCCAAGACCACAAGGAGCACCTGTGGGACTAGAAACCCCAGTCCTTCCGGCCCAAGGTTGCTGTCCTCTAGTGGGATTTGAACCCCCGACCTTCTGGCCTGAAGTACCTTGCCCCAACCACTAGGCCACTCCTCCACTCCAATAATGGTTTATGGTCCTTTCCTCCAGGAACTTGTCCAAACTTTTTTTAAACCCGGCTGCATTAACAGCTTTTACTACATCCTCTGGTAACGAATTTCACAGTTTGATCGCGTGTTGAGTGATACAATATTTTCTCTTATTAGTCTTCAATGGGTTACATTCTAGCTTTGTTGCATGTCCCCTAACAACCAATCTACATTTTTACCCGTTCTACTCCATTCATTAATTTATAGCCTCTATCATGTCTCCCTCAGCTGTCTCTTTTCCAAGTTGAAGAGCCCTAACCTTTTAAGCCTTTCCTTATAGAGGTATCCTTCCATCCTCTTTACCATTTTGGTGGCTCTTCTCTGTACCTTTTCTAATTCTGCTATATCCTTTTTAAGATATGGCAACTAGAATTGCAGACAATATTCAAGGTGCTGTCGCACCATGGAATGATACAGAAGCATTATAATATCCTTTGTTTTATTCTCCATTCCTTTCCTTGATACCTAGCATTCTATTTGCTTTTTTCACCGCCACTATACAATAAGTGGAAGGTTTCAACATATTATCCACGATGATGCCTAAATCCTTTTCCTGGGTGATGTTTCCTAATGTGGAACCTTGCATCGTGTAGCTGTAGTTTGGGCTGTTCTTTCTTAGGTGCATAACTTTGCACTTGTCCACATTAAAATTTCATCTGCCATTTGAACGCCAGTCTTGCAATTTATCAAGGTCCTCTTGCAATTTTTCACAATCCTTCTGCATTTTAATAACTTTGAATAATTGTGTCATCTGCAAATTTATCATCTCACTTATAATTCCCATTTCCAAGTCATTTATGAATATGTTAAAAAGCAGTGGGTCCAGCACATATCCCTAGGATATTCCACTATTCACCTTTCTCTATTGAAAAAATTGGCCATTTAGCCCTGCCCTCTGCTTTCTATCTTTTAACCAGTTCCTGATCCACAACAGTACACTGCCTCCTATCCCATAACTTTTTAATTTTGCCAAGAGTCTCTCATGAAGGACCTTGTCAAAGGCTTTCTGAACATCTAGATACACTATATCAATCGACTCACCTTTATCTATATGTTTATCCACACTTTAAAAAATATATAGAACAGATTAGAAAGAAAAGATCTTCCTTGGCTAAATCTATGTTGGTTTTCTCCCATTAAACCATGACTATCTACATGTTCAGTAATTTTAATATTTATAATGGTTTCTACCATTTTGCCCAGTACTGACATCTGGCTCACCAGTCTGTTTTCCCAGATCACCCTTGGAACCCATTTTATTTATACATAGCTCAGTTTTTACACTGTTTTTTGTATATAGTTTTACTGTGTGTACATAGTTATAGTTTTATTACCCCTTTTCCAAGTTTAAGTTACCTGTTATAATGTAAGCACACCAGTGTTTTCTGATTGTGCAGTTCTGTTACTTGTAAACCGCACTGAAAACAAATAGCGCGGTATATAAAAGATGTTAAATAAATAAATAAATAAATAAATAAATTACATATGATATTGTTTTATTCTCCATTGCTTTCTCTAGCATTGCTTCCTTTTTTTGCACTGCTGTTTAGTGAGAAGATTTCAACATATTGTCCACGATGAAGCCTAGATCCTTCTCCTGAATGCTAATTCCTGATATCTAACCTGGCATCATGTGCTATAATTTGGGTTATTCTTTTCTATATGATCTGCTGTTGGGATGCCCAGTCTCGCAAGGTCCTCCTGAGGTTTCTCATAACCTACAAGAGATTTAACAAGTTTGAATAATTTGGTGTCATTTGCAAATTTGATCTGCTTATTCATTTCTCCCATTTTTAGATCATTTATATTTTAAAAAGCACTGGTCCCAGTACAGATGCCTGGGGTACTCCACTAATCATGTTTCTCTATCAAGAAAACTGGTCATTAAACCCTGTCCTTTGTCTTCTATTATTTTTTAATTTATTTATTCTTTATTGAAACATAGGCACCAAGTACAGTACAACAACCATCTGTCACAAAGAACATCAGCAAAGCTACAACGTTAATGTGTATTACTGCAGCCAGAATGGAATTGGCCTTTCACTGGAAACACTCCTGGCTTCCAAGTATGGAGAGTTTGGTTAAACATGTGAAGGCGCATTTTAGATAGCATATGGAGATTGGAATTGAGATGGTGAGGTCAGGAAATACTTAATTCTGGCACTGTTAGAAATGACTCTGCTAAAAGGTGGAACTGTTTCTAAAATGCACTGAATGAAGTGCAGGAACGCACAGGACTTTGTATCCACCTGCAGCGGGCGGAATCATATCACAAATGAACACGTGGGAAAAATCGACAAGAAACTCGACAACTAACACTTGTAAGTGCTGGCATTTTGCAATATGCACATGTAAATGTCAGCACTTACTCATGTATCTTTCACTCTCCACTGCAACTGTCCCCGTTGACTTCAAACATGCTGTCGTCACACCTCTCCTCAAGAAACCCTCACTCGATCCCACCTGTCCTTCTAACTATCGGCCCATCTCCCTCCTTCCCTTCATATCCAAACTACTAGAATGAGCAGTTCACCACTGCTGCCTCGACTTCCTCACCTCCCATGCCCTCCTGGACCCACTACAATCCGGCTTCCGTCCCCTACACTCCACTGAAACGGCTCTTTCAAAAGTCTCCAATGACTTGTTCCTGGCTAAATCTAAGGGCCTCTACTCAGTCCTCATTCTTCTTGACCTCTCCGCTGCCTTTGACACTGTTGACCACAATCTTCTCCTCACCACCCTCTCCTCGCTTGGCTTCAAGGGCTCTGTACTATACTGGTTCTCCTCCTACCTCTCCCATCGCTCCCTTAGTGTATGCTCTGGTGGCTCCTCCTCCTCTCCCACCCTGCTCCATGTTGGTGTACCCCAGGGATCCATCTTGGGCCCCCTCCTTTTCTCCCTCTATACCCAATCCCTTGGCACACTCATCTCCTCCCATGGCTTTCAGTACCAGTGCCGATGACTCCCAAATCTACCTCTCTACACCTAATATCTCTCAAGCAATCCAGACCAGGATCTCTGCCTGCCTTTCTGACATCACTGCCTGGATGTTTCATCGTTGAACATGGCCAAGACTGAACTCCTTGTCTTTCCCCCCAACTGCTCCCCTCCTCTTCCCCCCTTCTCAGTCTCCATGGATGGATCTACGATCCTTCCTGTTCCCTCGGCCCACAATCTGGGGGTTATCTTTGACTCCTCTCTCTCCTTCACCACACATATCCAGCTCGTAGCTAAGACCTGCTGCTTCTTTCTCTACATTAGCAAAATCCGCCCCTTCCTTTCTGAACACACTACCAAAACGCTTATCGACTCCTTAGTCTCCTCTCGCCTCGACTACTGCAACCTACTCCTTGCTGGTCTCCCCGTGAGCCATCTCTTTCCCCTTCAATCTATACAAAATTATGCTGCTCGACTAATCTTCCACAGTCTCGCCATGCCCACATTACTCCTCTTCTCAAGTCGCTTCACTGGCTCCCTATCCAATTCAAACTTCTGCTACTGACCAATAGATGCATTCACTCTGTGGCCCCTCAATACCTCTCATCTCTTATTTCTCCCTACATCCCCCCTCGAGAACTTTGCTCTGCTAACAAATTACTTCTATCTAGGCCTTTCACTCGCACTGCTAACTCCCGACTTCGCTCCTTTCACCTAGCTGCACCTTACGCCTGGAACAGCCTACCTGTGTCTATACGCCAGTCACCCTCACTGTCCCTCTTCAAATCCAGATCGAAGACCCACCTCTTCACTATCGCTTTCAGATCCTGACTTCTTTCCTTCATCTCAACCTGACCCCGGTCAATTTTCATGGCGAGCAGGACTCCGACGAGCAGGGACTGTCTCCTGTATATGTGCCTTGTGCCTGTACAGCGCTGTGTGCGTGGCGCTATATAGGTGCTAAATAGTAGTAGTAGTAATAGTAGTTGTTTTGTGTTGTCTTGACTAGATTGTAAGCTCTGACGAGCAGGGACTGTCTTTTTGCTTATATTTCTGTACAGCGCTGCGTGCGTAGCGCTATATAAATGCTAAATAGTAGTAGTAGTATCTAAATCATTTTGCAAACCTAGATGGGCAAATGCTGTTACTTAACTACAAAGGACCTTATCTTTACTTCATTTCAGTTTGAAAGGAGAAATAAAACATAGGGAGATTAAGGGAACTATCCCCCTCAATCCCTCTTGCAAAGGGATAGCCAAAAGGAACATTTTTTAAATACATACATGTGTCAGGGAGTAGGTGTAGATCAAGACATAAATTTATACATGCACTCTCTATATGAAATGGGGCATATAGTGTATTTGGACTTTCAGAAAGTGTTTGATAAAGTATTTAATCAGAGACTTTGAAGGATATTAGTCATGGAATTGGAGGCAATGTCCTACTGCGGATTTGGAATTTGCTAAAAGATAGAAAATCAAACTTCAAATAGTGTCCACACTTGGTAAAAAGGTGGCAAGGTGCAGTCATCTCATGCATTGTATATATAATCACTTTGAGGTGTTATTTTATAAGACTAATTTGCTATTTCACATGTAAATATGACCACTTAGACATGCAAAGATGAAATTAGGCTTACCTGCTAATTGTAGTTCCTGGAGTGGACACAGGCTAGTCCCGAAACCTCTGGGTTCCCTATCTCATGTAGCAGCTTGGAGACTGAGAAACTCCTCTTTTTGTGACATCACTGGTATATCCTCTCTTTATCCGCCTCGAGTCACCAGTTACCTATTGACAAAGCAGACTCACCGGAGCAACAAGTAAGAATCCAGAACAACAATAAACAAACTAGAACTGCCCCAACCTGTTAACCAACTGTGACTTTAGCCTGATCAGACCACACCCCCGCCCCGCAGGAAGGAAAGTGTACCCGAAAAACAGCAGCATACTGAGGCGAAAATTACTGCAACCCCAGAATCCCTGCAAAGACTGGCAGAACTTACCGGTAAAGCATCTGTAACGCTTCAGGCTCCTTGAACCTCGAAAAATTAGGGTGGGATACGGGACTAGCCTGTGTCCACTCCAGGAACTACAATTAGCAGGTAAGCCTAATTTCATCTTCCTGATCATGTCCACAGGCTAGTCCCGAAACCTCTGGGTAGTACCAGAGCAGTGACGAGACTCTTCAAGTACGGGGAGGGGAATGCAAACCAGCCTGAAGCACAGCCGCCCCGAAAGCGACTTCCTCCCGCCGTTGAAGGTCCAACCGATAGTGCTTCACAAAGGAATTCAGCGATGACCAGGTCGCCGCCCTACAAATCTCCCCTGGAGACACCGACCGTCGCTCAGCCCAAGAAGTGGCCTGAGCCCTGGTAGAGTGGGCTCGCAAACCCACCGGCACCGGCTTCCCCTTCAAGACATAAGCCGATGCAATGGCTTCCTTAATCCACCGAGAAATAGACGCTTTGGACGCTGCTTCGCCCTTTTTCAGCCCTGCGAAAAGCACAAAAAGCCTATCGGATTTCCGAAAGGACTCCGTCCGCCGAATATACTTCTTTAAGGCACGGCCAACGTCCAAACGGTGTAGCCTCTCCGACGCCGCCCCTCGTGCAGTCCCCAAGAAGGCCGGCAACGAGATGTCTTGACTCACATGGAACAGCGAGACAACCTTCGGCAGAAAAGCCGGCACCGTCCGCATCACCACCTTTGACGCAAAGAAGGAGAGGTAAGGCTCCCGACACGACAAAGCCTGCAGTTCCGAGATTCGCCGGGCAGAACACACCGCCACTAAAAAAATCACCTTAAGCGTAAGGTCCTTGAGAGTCGCCCGGGACAGAGGCTCAAAAGGCTCGCGCTCGAGGGCTTCCAGCACGAACGGTAGGTGCCACTGTAGCACGATCTGCCGCAACGGGGGGCGCAGGATGGATACTGCCCGCAAAAAACGCTTGACATCCCCCTGCGAAGCCAGCGACAGACCTCCCACCCTGCCCCGGTAACAGGACAGGGCAGCGACCTGCACACGCAGGGACGCGGCTGCTAATCCCTTATCAAAACCAGCTTGCAGGAATTCCAAGATAAGAGGCACAGAGGCCTTTAGAGGCATGCACCCCTTAGCTCCGCACCATGACTCAAAAATCCGCCAAATACGGACGTAAGCCAAAGAAGTAGACCGACGGCGGGCCCTCAACAAAGTCGCAATGACCGCCGCCGAGTGGCCCCGGGAGCTCAGCCACGCCCGCTCAAGAGCCAGGCCGTAAGCGAGAACCGATCCACGTGCGGCATGAATAGGGGACCCTGCGACAGCAGGTCCGGATGGGCTGGGAGACGCCACGGTTTTGCGACCAACAACCGCACCAGATCCCCGTACCAAGGACGGCGAGGCCAATCCGGGGCTATCAGAATGACCTGTCCCCGGAATTTGGCTATGCGCTGCAACATGCGGCCGATGAGAACCCACGGAGGGAAGACGTAGAGCAACTGTCCCTCCGGCCAGACCTGAATGAGGGCGTCCAGGCCTTCCGACATCCTCTCTCGCCGCCTGCTGTAAAAACGACTTGCCTTTGCCGAGGCGAAGGTGGCCATGAGATCCATGACCGGCTCGCCCCACCGGCGGACCACCATACTGAAGACTTCGGGATGTAGCACCCACTCTCCCGGGTCCACTCTGACCCGGCTGAGGAAGTCGGCTTGAACATTGTCTACCCCGGCCATGTGCGCCGCCGAGAGATCCTGCAGGTGAGACTCCGCCCAACAACACAGCTCTCCGGCTTCCTCCTCGAGCGCCACGCTGCTGGTGCCCCCTTGCTTGTTGACATAGGCCACCGCCGTCGCATTGTCGGAAAACACCTGAACGGCCCTGCCGCCGAGGAGGGAGTGGAGGCTCCGCAGCGCCAGCGCGATGGCGCGCAGCTCCAATCTGTTGATCGGCCACAGCCGTTCCTGAGCATTCCATTGACCCTGTGAGAAGCTGCCTTGGCAGTGAGCTCCCCAGCCAAGGAGGCTTGCATCGGTCGTCAGAGGAACCCAGTCTGGGGACTCCAGATCCCTGCCGTGGGCCAGCGAGTCAGGGAGAAGCCACCACTGCAGGGCCTGTTGAACCCCCTCTGGGCATGGAAGTCTCTGGGACAGCGGGTCCCGCTGAGGCGACCAGCGCCGGAGGAGCGCTCCCTGCAAGGGCCGCATGTGCGCCCTCGCCCACGGTACTGTTTCTATGGTCGCCGCCATGGTGCCCAGCAACTGCAGGTAAAGCCAGGCCAACGGCGACGGCAATGTCAAGAACTGGAGAACCAGACCCCGTAGGGCCAGTGCCCGCTTGTCCGTGAGGAAGACCTTCCCCACGCGCGTGTCGAATCGGGCCCCCAGGTACTCCAGACTCTGCGACGGTACTAAGCGACTCTTGGAAAGGTTGACTATCCAACCGAGCCCTTCGAGGAAGGCTACCACTCTGGCCGTTGCCGTCACGCTCTCTGACCGAGACTTCGCCCTGATCAACCAATCGTCTAGATAGGGATGGACCAGGATGCCTTCTTTCCGCAAGGCCGTCGCGACCACCACCATGACCTTGGTGAAGATCCGCAGAGCCGTTGCCAGGCCAAAGGGGAGCGCCCGGAACTGAAAGTGACCGAAGGGAAGCGCGAAACGGAGGAACCGGTGGTGTTCCGGGCGTATGGGAATGTGAAGGTAGGCCTCGGACAAATCTAGCGAGGTGAGAAACTCTCCCTTCTGCACCGCCACGATAACCGACCGCAGCGTTTCCATGTGAAAATGGGACACCCGGAGACAGCGATTCACGCCCTTGAGATCCAGAATGGGACGCACTCCGCCGTCCTTCTTTGGGACAACGAAGTAAATGGAGTATCGACCGCTGCCGCATTGATCTGGCGGGACCGGGACAATGGCCCGAAGCGCCAGGAGCTTTTCCACGGTCTCCCGGAGGATCAACCGCTTGGCGAGTGACCTGCCGGGGGACCGCACACAAAACTCTCTCACTGGCCGCCGAAATTCCAGAGAATAGCCCTCTCTGATGACCTCGAGGACCCACTGATCGGAAGTGATTTGGGCCCAGGCAGGATAAAACTCCTGCAGACGCCCCCCCACGGCAACGGGAGGCTGCTGGGCCCATCTCATCTCATTGTGGCTTCTTGGAGGGGAAGGAGGTCGAGGAGGCCGCACCGAAGCCCCGACCTGCCCCCCGAAACCCCCGGAAACCCTGGGATTTGTTGGGGAAACGACCGCGAGGGAAGGAACTGAAGCGCGGAGAACGAAACCGGCGGAACTCCCGCTGCTGACCTCTGCTCGCCTGGGACGGCCGCCCCGCCCTGGGCTTGTCCTCCGGCAAGCGACCCCCTTTGGACTCCCCAAGGTCTTTGACCAGCTTCTCGAGGTCTTCACCGAAGAACAGCCGGCCCTTAAATGGTAGTTTACTCAACCGAGCCTTGGAGGAAGTATCCGCCGCCCAGTTACGTAACCAAAAGTAGCGGCGCGCTGCCACGGCCGAGGCCATACTTTTGGACAAACCGCGCATGAGATCATAATGAATATCTGCCAGATAAGCCGCCCCTGACTCCAATCTGGCCGCCTCCTCCGTCAAAACACTGTCCTGACCGGTATGCACCCGCTGAGCCCAGCGCAAGCAAGCTCTGGCCACCCAGGCCCCGCATATAGAGGCCTGAAGCGAAAGTGCATTAACATCGAACACCTGTCTCAACAACACATCCAACTTTCTGTCCTGAGAGTCCTTAAGGGCCGCACCACCCTCGACCGGGATGGTAGTCTTCTTCGTCACAGCGGAGACAGCCGCGTCCACCTTCGGAGACCTAAACACCTCCTTGTCGGCCTCCACCAGGGGATACAGGCGGCCCATGACGCGCGCCCCTCTCAACGGAGCCTCTGGGGTATTCCATTCTTCCTGAATCATCTCGCGAAACACTCGATGTACCGGAAAAACGCTCTGGCTCTTCCGGAAGACCTGCAACAACGGGTCCTCTAGGGTTTCCTCCGCTTGCGAACCCGGCACCGGAATGTTCAACACCTTCAAAGCCTCCGCGATGAGGGCCGGCAATTCCTCTCGCCAGAAGACCCTTACCACCCGGGCCTGATCCTCACTGTCAGCCAGCTCACCTTCCTCCAAGTCTTCGTCCAGCTCTAGGCTCAAAATGTCCTCATCCGACAGGGGACCCTCAGAGGCCAATGATTGTTCTGTGCCAGCCCCTTCACCACGTGGTCTCTTAACCCCGTGTGGGAGGGCTTCCAATGGGTCCTGAACCAAGGACCGCTTCACCGTGCGGCCGCATAGCGTAGCTTTCGGCTGTTGCGCGCCACCCAGGGTGGACTGCTGTAGCAGTAGAAGAAAATCCGGAGAAAAAATAGATGTCAGCTGCTGCGGCCAGGCTACCGTCGGCACAGAAGGCTCCCCCGCGGAGGAGGGCCCTGCCACGGGCTCCTCCCGCGGGAACTCGGGAGCCTGTGAGGAAACAGGCTGTGCGCTGGATCCTGACGCGGCCCCCTTCTCCTGCTCTGTCTCAGACGCGTCCCTCACACATAATTTGCACACCCCAGACTCAGTGGCCTTCTTAGCGCCACAGACTACACACAGGGGTTTTGAGGGCATGGTAGGAGCAATAAGCAACCCACCGGAGCTGGAGCAATGAACAAACACCCCCGTAGGAAAAGGGAAGGAGGATCCGGACCCGGGACCGGGCTAAGACACCGGATGCTCTCTCAAACCCACTTTGCAAATTAGCACTAAGTTAAGCCACCGGCGCTCCGTTTCTAGAGACTTTTTTTTTTTTTTTTGAAAAGAGCTCACCCTAGCGCGGTCGCGAGAACCTAAGGCACGCTGCAAACCTCCGGGACGAAAAACGCCGCCTTTACGCCCAGGCCCCGGCCTGAAAAAGAGTATGCACGCGGCGGCAGGCCTGAAGCCTGGTTCGCGCCAAAAAACCGCACTGTCGGTCAAACACTCCGAGCGCGCGGCTGCTTACCTGCGCCGGGAACAGCAATGCTGTAGCCTGTAACCCCCGTCTACCACCGCCTCCCGGAGTCCGATCCGAACCGGGGGGGGGGGGTGTGAACGCTACGGAAGCGCCTCTTTACCTCCTCCTTCTACCTCGTGCAGGCACTGTGCAGCTGCCAGGCGTGCTTGCAGGCAAACTTCTGCTTGACGCCGGCAGCGCTGATATACCGCTCCCACCAGGCCAAGTAACACCGGAGCCGCTTAGTGCAGAGGTAGGATGCTAAGCAGAGACCCCGAAGCCCCGCAGGGAGACAGGAAGACTGGAGGAGGAACCGGGAGCAGAGGTCAGGCCTGAGAGCACTTAAAGGCACAGACACCAAGCCCAGGTCTATTAATTCTGAATCACTAGCAATTTAAGATTAACCCCAGCAAAATGTCCTAAAAATAAAACTACTCTATTCCCAATTGTTTCTCCAGTGAGCCCACCACTGGGCTCACATCCATCCAGCTGCTTGGAGACTGAGGTAACTGGTGACTCGAGGCGGATCCAGAGAGGATATACCAGTGATGTCACAAAAAGAGGAGTTTCTCAGTCTCCAAGCTGCTACATGAGATAGGGAACCCAGAGGTTTCGGGACTAGCCTGTGGACACGATCAGGAATGGTCATTTTAGAAAAGGCTCATTATACATGAGGATGCCCATACCACATCAAAATTGCAAGGGA
The DNA here is from genome assembly GCA_033557465.1 of Ichthyophis bannanicus. Taxonomy (NCBI): domain Eukaryota; kingdom Metazoa; phylum Chordata; class Amphibia; order Gymnophiona; family Ichthyophiidae; genus Ichthyophis; species Ichthyophis bannanicus. The sequence goes on from CM066033.1 coordinate 606,443,568, forward strand.
ATGTGACGTGGACAGAATGAAAATCTACATGACATCAACTAGCTCATTTTTATTGTTGTTGAGTGCCACTGATGTCAACTCATGGAGACCCTGTGAATAGTTGTCCTAAACAGTGTGCGGTCTTCAGTCAGCCAGCTAATTGTTGATACCGTGGCATCGATAGCGTTACTGTATTTTATCCATCACATGGCTGGTCTTCCTTTTTTGCGTTGACCTTCAACCATGCCAAGAATGTCTTTCTCTAATGATCTTTCTCTTTGCATAATGTGTCCAAAACATGAGAGTCAGTCTTATCCACATGTTTATTCATGCCTTCAAAAAAAAAAAAACAGCAAGTTAGGGAGGCAAGACTTTCCTTGGCTAAATTCATGTTGGTTTTGACCCATTAAATCAAGATTTTTAATTCTTAATAATTGTTTATACCATTTTGCCTGGCACTTGCATCAGGCCCAGCTGTCTGTAGTTTTCTGGATCATCCATGGAATCCTTTTTAAATACTGGTACTACATCAAATCTTCAGGTACTGTAGACTAGTCTATTGGTAGGTTACAAATTACTAATAATGTCAGGATTTCATTTTTGAGTTCTTTCAGTATTCTTGGGTGTATACCATCTGGTACAGGCGATTTTCTATTCTAGTTTTTCAATTTATCCTATTACATCTCCCAGGTTCACTGAGATTTTTTTTTCAGTTTCTCTGAATCATCACCATTACAATTTCTGGCATGGCTAGCTCCCTTACATCTTCCTCAGTAAAGACCAAAGCAAGGAATTCATTTAGAGGCCCTTTTACTAAAGTGCAGTAGAATTTTGCACCTACATATGTTTAGCACTAAAACTAAAGTGTGCTAAGTACAAAGTCTCTGTGGTAACTGTTATGGTCATGGTTAGCATATACCTTGCAGTTATCATACAGACAAGTCACCTAATGTGCCTCAGCGGCATTCACATTTAACAAAGATGCACTTAATGCCACCCACTGAGATATGTGCACGTGTCTTAGTTTCAACACTGACAGAGCGCAATATGGCGCCTGTACTAACTGCTCCCACTCTCTCCAGTCTTTGCCCCATTGCAGAATTAGCCCATGATAACAGTTACTGCATGCTAAAATACGCATTAACCACAGCATACTTTAGTAAACGGGTCCCTTAGTCTCTTAGTTATGGCATTGTGCTCCTCGTGTGCCTCTCTTGCCCCTCGATCATCCAGTGATTCAGCTGACACTCTCGCAGGCACCTTGCTTCAAATATACTTGAAAAAGATTTTATTATAAGTTTTTGCCTATATGGCAAGTTTCTTTTCAAATTCTCTTTTTGTCGTTCTTATTAATTCTTTGCATCTAACTTGCTAGTGCTTATGCTCTTTCCTACTGTGTTTTCGTCATTTGGATCCTTCTTGCAAGCATTTATATCATCTAGGAACTTTACACCCCCGAGCATGTCCTCATGTGAACTTTATCCAATCAATATTGCGGTGACTGAAATCACCCATTACTAGGTAGCCAAATTTATTAGCTTCCCTAATTTCTGTTAACATTTCACCATCTGTCCATTCTGGCTAATGCGGTTAGTGCTACAGCATAATGTGCGGGTGCTGGAACGACATGCCTCAATGCTAGCCGGCTAGTATCAGGGTGTTCTGGAGACGGCACCTGAGGATAACTGGGCAGCAGTGATATTGAATATTGCCACTGCCCAGTTAGCTTCAACACTATCTGGCAGACCTGGATATTCAATGCTGTTGGCCGGATATGCCCTGGCATTAAATATCCAGGTCTAAAGTTCAGCTTTACAACAGCTAACCACCATTGCTTAATATTGGACCGTATATTCCCACCACTATTCTCTTTCCCTTCAGACGTATAATTTCTATCCATAAAGACATCCCCCCCCCCCATAGTGCATCCTAGTCTGCACTATACGGGGTCTGTCAGGATGTACTGTGAGGGGAGGTGCAAATCTGACAAGGCACTTTTTTCCTAATTTGGTAGACTGACCCTTCACAATGCATCCTGGGATGCACTACATGGGGTCAAGTGTCACCATTTTGAAAGATGGCAATGAAGAGGCAGGAGAGTGTGAGTAGTGTTTCTGCCTTCCATTGGATATAAGATTCTAGGGGTGTGTATGGGGGCCCCCAGGGGTGGCAGAACATACCAGTCAAATATTTCTTGGAGAGTTTGGGTGAAGGAGTGCAGCAACTTGGCAAGAAGTATTTTTTTATAGACGGATTGGGGGTGGGGGATAAGAGGGTATGAGAGGGTGGTTGAGGCCTCTCAAACATTCCTTGGGAGGGATGAGTAGTGGCGGTTGTGGCAATTTGGCCATCAAATCTTTTTTATGCAAGGGATCAGTGGAGGGGGTGGGGGGCAAGGGGTGGCACAAGCCAGTGAAACATTTCTGGGCAAGGGTCAAGGATAAGGGGATTGAAGCAACTTGGCCAGCAAGTCTTTTATAATGGAGGGAATTGTGGGGTGGGGAAAAAGGGCCACTGTAGCTACAAATTATTTGTGATGGGGACTGGGGATCTGGGCCTGATTGTGTCATCTGATGTAAAGTGTCAAACTTCACCTCAGGTAACCTTTGATTGTGCTCACAGCCCTATGTGGGCATATATCTGCATTTATATGTGCAAATCTTTTTTTTACTGCATCTTTGAGAAAAAAAAATTGCATGTTCCTTGTGTTAGAGCTCTGCACTACAGCTCGGTTCATGATTTTCTAACACAAGGTTGCTGCATTGGCCTGAACATATATTGCTAGATGATTATTTATTTATTTATTTATTTATTTAACATTTATATACCGCATCTTCCAAAGTTCAGTTGCGGTGTACAATTAACAACAATTAACAAAGCGCAGTTTGTTTTACATAGAACGTCATAACTTTTACATAGAACATCATAAATTAAACAAACACAGTTTTATAAACAAACAGTATATTTAAGCTAGAACCGTGAGTATCAAGTTAACTAACGTATTGTAGTGTCGAACAGCGTAAAAAAGAACATAACATATGCAACTATATACATGTGGAGGTATTTGGGCATAAGAGCTTGGATCGTCATTTCGTTTAAGCTATAAGTGTTATCCGGATAGAGTTAGGTTTGTACTTGATGTGAACAGGTGGCTATTTAGCCTTTGTCTAATATGGGTTCTAGGGTTTCCATTGTATTATAGTGTTTAGTGAATAGATATGTTTTCAATTTTTTGCGGAATTCCACGATCTCTGTTAGTGATCGTAGATCCTCTGGTAGGGAATTCCAAATGGTTGGAGCTATGTGAGAAAAGGCTCTATTATTTGTTAATTTATGTGCTTTTATGAAGTCTTTTGGAATCTTTAGTTTATTTGATTGTCCTTTTCTGTGGGTAGGCTTAGAAAGTTCTTTGCTTATTAGACTACATAGAGTAGTCGGGGCCATGTCATGTAAGGCTTTGAATGATGTTATTATTATTTTGTAAATTATCCTGCTTTGAATAGGTAACCAGTGAAGGGATGCTAGAATTGGTGTTATGTGTTGGAGTGAGTTTATTTTTAGTATAATTCTAGCTTATTTTTAGTATAATTCTAGTTTTAGTATAATTCTAGTTTTAGTATAATTCTAGTTTATTTTTAGTATAATTCTATGCATTGAAATGACTTTTAAAATTTATTTCCAAGAGAAACTCAAATTATAAATTCAGATAGATATTCTATTTGTGTTTTCTCAATCAGATATGATAGCACTCAAAAAAACCCAACAACATTTAGGAAGGCTCAGAACTCTACTCTCTAACGTCAAAAGCATCAAATGTGCCGTGCTATATGCTAAGGAGTTGAAATAGTCCAGATGTGCAGTAAATCAAATGAGAACTTCTGGCACTGTTTAAAGGTAATCAGAATGAGGGGCTGGAAGGTAGTAAGGAAGATGGAGTTTCCTCAGATGAAATGATTTAATACATTTAGCACAAAATATTACACTTTTTGTCAGACTACGGAAGGCAGGGTTTCTTTGGAGACATGTATTGGCAGGTATATTGTTGTTCAATGTAAACCGCACTGATGATGAATAGTGCGGTATATAAAAAATGTTAAATAAATAAATATTTTCTCCAATAAGACACTAGGAGGTGCTGGATTTTCCTAAATCTACTGAAGTTGATAAAGCTTTGCATGTTTCCTAATCTGTTCCTACTTTGGGGGTAATTTTATAACCACTGCTTCTATGCAGACTTTCCTAGATTGTCAAAGTGAAAGAGCATACTTCTACTTTGAAAAGTACCCCAAGGAACTATGTGTTTACATTTATACAAGTCTTTTGGGCTGCACAATTTTCAGAATTACTTTTTATACTTATTTTATAAAGTATGCCCATAAATGCAAACCCTTCCTGAGCTCTGCCCATAAGAATGCCTCCTCTCAGTTCAGGCAAAATTTTTAAACATACAGGCTGTATGTATGTAACTCAGGCCAACTTATCCTGTTCCTGTGGAGACTTTTTGAACACCTAGCATGATGCATTATGGAATGGGCAGCACGTATTCTGATTCTACTCATTAGAACTACATATACCTCACTGCATTGAGAATGAAAGCTGAAACTCAGGACTAGCCTACATGGAGCAGAGCTGTGTAGAGTAATATTGCTGTTTTGTATCTGCCAGCTGGCATTCTAACAATGTGCACAAGTGGCAAACTTTTTTTTTTTTGTGCGAAAGATATAGTTGCTGCTAATGCCAATCCCTGTGCATATGTGCCTGGCTTGTTCTTCTTGTTTAGTGTAGACATTTTGCGCACTGCTCATTTGTATACTGCTTGCTTAGAGTGTTGCTGAACAAAATTTCTATGTTAACTTTGCATTAGGAAACTTTGTGCTAAGCTATAGTGCGAAACTCTAGCACAAGGTTCCTGCATCCGCCCCATAGCTGGAAAGAGTCCAGAGATAGGGAGAACATAGCCGTCTAAAGACATAGAGGCACATTCTAAGATGTGCATCTGCAGGCCATCTGGATGTTCAGACATCCGGATGTCCTGAAGATGCACCCAATTCTGCTCCCATGGGGGCTAGACGTCCCTGTGGGAGCAGAGTCACAGTATAGGGGCTGGATGTTCGAGACGTGCCCCTATTCAGGCACCCTGGACGTTCAGCCACCTACCCAACTAAAACAATCAGGCTCCTTAATGGAGCCACGGTGCCATGGCATGGAGCTGCGATCCCCAGCCTCTGCTGAAAAGTTTCATTCCCTGCAGCCGGACCCCCGATTCAGCCTCCCATGGCCAGGGTCCGGCTGCGGGGAACTTACTGCACACCTACCTATCTTTTTCCCCACCGGCCACCACCGAAACACCGCGTCCATGGGGACTTATTCCACCTCTGAGGTGGAATAAGTCCCACGTCTACCCAACTGACTCTGGACATACAAGGCCAACCTCTGAATCGGCCCTGTGCATCCGGGGAGTTGACATGCCCTCGCTCCGCCCCCATTTAAGGCTCCCCGTACGACTCAGCTGTATGTACGGGAAGCCTTGTGTTGGCAGTCCCATTTGCATGAATAGCAGAGATGTACGTCCAGGCTGGACGTACATCCCCGCTATTTGTGGTTGTGAATGACCCCCATAGAGGGTGCTGCAAGGGACACAACATAAGAGAGAGTGAACTAGAGAAAGGAACTATTGCTGCTTTAAGAGAGCAGCAGAAAGCAAGAAGTAATTTGGCATTGTAGTCCAGACGAGATACTATCTAATGCTAGTCTAAAGGTATAAGAATGAGATATTGATTGGGGGATCCAGATGGGATTAATTAAAGATCTACTGTTTGAATGTGCGTTTGTCAACAGTGCATTTGGTCCTTTTAGGCACCTAAACATTTGACATGTAAAGGTCTTGTTGGCCCATGTCCTTATAATGTGTGTACAATCGCTTTATGCACTTAAAAAAAGTTACAGCACACATGCAGTGTACCTTTAAAGAATAAATACGTGAAACAAACACAAAAAAATGCCCCAAAATTGGTAAAGGTTTGTCTTCTACAAGCCTAAGTTGAACTTTCTTATGGCTGTGCACACCCCTAATTTACTGGATGCGTGCTTTATGGTGAAATTAGACTTACCTGCTAATTGTTGTTCCTGGAGTAGACCCAGTCTAGTCCCGGACCTCTAAGTTGTCCACCTCATTCAGCAGCTTGGAGACTGAGGAACTTCCCACTTTTGTGATGTCATCACAAACACCATCCATCAAACACAGAACTCCCAACTTCACACCCTACTGTCTCGACCAGCCCACGGCAGAACTACCAGACAAGCCTCCAGCAATTCCCTCACCGTCCCTCACAAAAGAACCAAATGCTCACAACAGATCTGCAACCGAGCCTTTGAACTCTATGCTCCCTCCTTATGGAACTCTCTACCGAGTTGTCTCCGCAATAATGCCAATCTACTATCTTTCAGGAAACAGCTGAAAACTATCCTGTTCCAGGAATACCTTAATACGACCCCCACCAAAAAAGCGAACTAACCTTTGATCTCACCCACCATGACCCCCCAACGCAAACCTGTACTAACCTGTCCATGTCCAAACTCTGTCCCATGTCCAAAGTCTATCCTATGTTTAAATCAATGTCGTCTCCCCGGTGATGGCCCTGCCCTATACTTAAATTCCCCCCACCCTTTTATATCTAACGCCGCTTTGACCCGGTGAAAAGCAGGATATAAATACAGCTAAATAAATAAATAAATCAGTATATCCTTCAGGGATCCGCCTACCTCCATCAGTTCCCTATTGACAAAGCAGACTCACCAGAGAAAACAAGTAAGTCTCAACCTCACCCCACACCATAAGGTGGCACTTACCAACTCGAGGCATGTCCTCCGAAAAACTAAGTTACATAAACACTAATCCTAAAAACTAATCATCCAAGAACTGTTAACAAATGAACATGCTAAGACTGTCCTCCAATCTGCCCTGGTGTCCATACACAAGATGAACAGGAGACCCCCGGGGAGATCATCCCCGTACTCCACTCTTCTAACCTGTCATCCTCAACACCGCAGACTGTACCTCATACCTTCTCAACACTGGGACGGGACTCGGGACTAGACTGGGTCTACTCCAGGAACAACAATTAGCAGGTAAGTCTAATTTCACCTTCCTGATCGTAGCCCCAGTCTAGTCCCGGACCTCTGAGTAAGTACCAGAGCAGTAATCCGAACGGGAGGGCCCCGCTGCAACAGCCTGAAGCACCGCCGCCCCAAAACTGGCATCTTGCGCCGACTGCACGTCCAACCGATAGTGCTTCACAAACGAATTCAAGGAAGACCAGGTGGCCGCCCTACAAATCTCTACCGGCGGCACCAACTGAGCTTCCGCCCAAGAAGCTGCTTGAGCCCTAGTAGAATGGGCCCGCAGCCCCTCAGGCACTGGCCTGCCTTTCAACACATAAGCCGATGCAATCGCCTCCTTAATCCACCTCGCGATGGAAGCCTTAGACGCCACCTCACCTCTCCGCGGACCGGCAAAGAGAACAAACAGCCTCTCTGACCTGCAGAAGCAGGCCGTATGCCGCAGATACTTCAACGCCCGCCAGACATCCAACTTCCTCTTTATCAATCCCGAGGAGTCCGAGCTGAACACGGGTAAAGAAATGTCCTGATTCAAGTGAAACAGCGACACCACCTTAGGCAGAAACGCCGGAACTGGCCGCAGAACCACCTTGGAATTAAAAAAGGTGAGATAAGGTTCCTTGCAGGACAACGCTTGCAGCTCCGAAATCCGCTGAGCAGGAACACAACCTTCAACGTAAGGTCCTTCACCGAAGCTGCACCCAACGGCTCAAACGGTGCACGCTCCAGCGCCTCCAACACCAGCGTAAGCTGCCATTTGGGCATCAATCGCCTCCTTGGCGGTCTCAAAAGCGAAACCGCCCTCAGAAACCGCTTAACATCCAAATGGTCTCCAATAGAACGGCCCACAATCCGTCCTCTATAACAGGACAAGCCCGCAACCTGTACCTTAAGGGAAGCCGCAGCCAGCCCTTTCTCAAAGCCGTCCTGCAGAAACTCCAGGATCCGAGAAATGGACACCCTAAGGGCCTCAGAACCCCTTTCCGTGCACCACGCTTCAAATACTCTCCAAACCCGGACATACGCTAACGACGTAGACCACTTCCTGGCTTTCAGCAGCGTGGAGATCACCGCCCCGGAATAGCCTCTCGCCCTTAACCTGGCCCTTTCAATAGCCAGGCCGTAAGCGAGAACCGATCCACATGCGGCATGCGGAGAGGCCCCTGCGTCAACAGGTCCGCCCGCACTGGGAGCAGCCACGGCCTCGCTGCCAAGAGCCTTAACGGGTCCGCATACCACGGTCGCTGGGGCCAGTCCGGGGCAATCAAGATTACCTGCCCTCTGAACCTTTCTATCCAATGTACCACCCTGCCTATTAGCACCCACTGAGGGAAAACAGAGGAGCTGGCCCTCCGGCCAGGGCTGAATGAGAGCATCTAGGCCCTCTGACATTCTTTCTCTTCTTCTGCTGAAGAAACGACTGGCTTTTGCCAACTGAAAGGTTGCCATCAAATCCATCACCGGCATGCCCCAGCGGCGCACTATCATGTCGAATACCTCCTGATGCAGAACCCACTCCCCCGGGTCCACTCACACCTGACTGAGGAAATCGGCCTCCACGTTGTCCACCCCTGCTACATGCGCTGCCGACACTGCCCGAAGATGCTCCTCGGCCCAACCGCACAGGCTCTCTGTCTCGGCCTCCAGTGCCACACTGCTGGTTCCCCCTTGCTGATTGATGTACGTCACCGTGGTCGCGTTGTTGGAAAACACGCGAACCGCTGCCCCGCAGAGACACTCCTGGAAACTCTGCAGAGCCAGAGCCACCGCCCGTAACTCCAACCTGTTGATCGACCAAGTCCTCTCCTGAGTGTTCCACCGACCCTGCGTGAACTGTCCCTGGCAGTGAGCTCCCCAGCGCTCAGACTGGCATCCGTCATCAAGGCCACCCAGTCGGGCACCTTGAGGGGCTTTCCGGACACCAGAGAACTGGGTGCCAACCACCATCAGAGAGCTACACGCATCTCGGGCGGACAAACAAGTCTTCGAGATAGCGGGTCCTGCTGATGTGACCAGCGCCGAAGTAGCGCTCTTTGCAAGGGCCTCATATGTGCTCTCACCCACGGTACCAACTCTATGGTTGCCGCCATCGTACCCAGAAGTTGCAGATATTGCCATGCTGTGGGTGCCTTCCTCTTCAGAAACTTCTGGACTAACATCCTCAGCCTTCGCGCCCTCTGCCGAGGGAGGAACACCTGACCAGACCTTGTGTCGAAGCGAGCCCCTAGGTATTCTATGTCTTGAGCGGGTACTAACTTGCTCTTCGCCCGGTTGACCACCCAACCCAGGCTCTCGAGAAAACTCACCACCCTGAACGTAACTCGCTCGCTTTCGCTTCTGGACTTTGCCCGAATTAACCAGTCGTCCAGATATGGATGCACCAAGATGCCTTCCCTGCGCAAAGTAGCCGCCACTACCACCATAACCTTTGTGAAGGTGCGCTGCGCCGTTGCCAATCCGAACGGTAAGGCCCGGAAATGAAAGTGACCGAAGGGAACGCGAAGCGAAGATACTGGTGGTGCTCCTGCCAGATGGGGATGTGAAGGTACGCTTTGGACAGGTCGAGAGAGGTGAGGAATTCTCCCCTCCAAATTGCCACAATTACCGAATGCAGGATCTCCATATGAAAGTGAGCCACGCGAAGGCAACGGTTCACTCCCTTGAGATCTAGAATGGGCCGAAAACCTCCGTCCTTCTTTGGCACCACGAAATAAATCGAGTATCGACCGCATCCGATTGCTCTTGGGGAACCGGCTCTATAGCTCTGAGGTCGAGAAGCCTTCGTACCGTCTCCCGCACCGCCCCATACTTGACTGCAGCTCTGCAGGGAGACTGCACAAAGGCATCGTGCACTGACCACCGTAGTTCCAGTGCGTAGCCCTCTCGGATGACCTCCAGGACCCACTGATCTGAGGTAATCTGGACCCAGGCAGCATAGAACTCCTGTAACCTCCCTCCCACGGAGACTAGGGGCCGCTGGGTCCGCCTGATCTCATTGTGATTTCCTGAGGCCAGAGGAAGAAGAGGAGGCGGAAGAGGGCGCACCTAAACCTCTTCCCGCTCCCCGGAAACCACGAAACCCCTGACTCCTGCCGGGAAATCTGCCTCTCTGACCCGTACCGAACCTAGAGGAATGAAATCTACGGAAGTCTCGCTGTTGGCCCCTGCCAGCCGTACTTAATCGTCCCTGCTTGGGTTTATCCTCAGGCAATTTTCCGCCTTTCGATTCGCCCAGCTCTTTGACCAATTTCTCCAGGTCCTCACCGAACAAGAGCCGGCCTTTAAAAGGCAGCTTGCTCAACCTCGCTTTAGATGAATTATCAGCCAACCAATTACGGAGCCACAGATAACGCCTCGCTGCCACCGCCGATGCCATGCTCTTCGACAAGCCCCGCATCAGATCGTAGTGGATGTCCGACAAGTAGGCCACCTCCGACTCCAGGCGAGTGACCTCCCCGGACTTGTCGCCTTCCTGCTCCGCTTGGGCCTGCTGGGACCATCGCAAGCACGCCCTGGCTACTGTCATCAGGTGCCCCCAGTGGCCAATGGCTGTAAAGGCACGCTGCGCATTTATATTATTTTTAAGGAGCAATGGCTCTTTAAGGCCCAGTACAGTTTGGTCCTTGGAGTTTTAGCTCCTTGTAAGAACAGATCATATAAGCCAAGAGTGAAGGGTAATAAGGTTTTTATTTCCCCTTTTACCGCAAGGGTTCACTAAGACATAAAAATATGAAGATAGTCCTTCTTTATAAAGGCTTCCACCAAAATAAGCAGACAAACAATTGTTATAAACTTCACAATTGATTGCAGGGTTTAACTGAGGATTCTTTTACTCCAAAATAAAGTTGAACAAACAGGCAAACAAACTGTTTCTTTTATATTTACAGTTCTACTATGGACTCACAGCTAGTAGCAACACAAAAGCTACAATCCATAGATTCCTCTTGAGGGATGGGAATAGTATTCTCAAACTCTATTTCCATGGACTCTGCGTCACTGGCTTCTCCCTCTGAATAAGAGCTTTTCCTTGTGGCTACAATTTTACAGGGTCTGTCTCTGTTTCTTTGCTTCCAATAAGACTGTCCTGTTAAGCTCTTAGGTATTGTTTTGAAAAGCTCTGCTTTGTTCCCTCTTCTCATATACTGAGCGTCTGCTTTATCAGAGCTTCTAGGAGCAAGGCTTTCTTTTTAAAGTAAAGAGCCACCATACCTTGGCTTCCTACAGCTGCTACACCTGGAGCTTTCTCTCTCACGTACTTCTCTCTGGAGACAGGTTTCCTTGTGCAGTGCTTTGCCTTCCTGAAGCCCAGGAAAACCTGGTGAGGATTCCCAACCTCTGTGCTTCTGTATAAAGGTAGCTTTGTTATAGGAACCTCTCCTTCTGGTACCTTGTAATCCTGATCCAGGGTACTCCGATGAATGTAGGCTTCTCACAGCATGGCTCCTTGGCTTTCTGTGCTCCTCTTTCAGCTGTTATTATTCTTGTCGTGCTGCTTGATCCAGCTACGTTACTTGGGCTGGGAGTGTCACTCCTTCCAGCCAAACTGCTTCTCCTGGCAGTCTCTCTCTGGACTCCATCTCTCTGTGCTCTGCCACTCTGGACTCTATCCATCTGGATTCTGTCCCTCTGGGCTTGCTCCGTGTGAACTCTCTCCTTCTCCACATTCCTCCTTCCTTCTGGCTGAACTGCTGCCGGCTGAGTTCCCTCCGAATGGATTCCTCCTCCACTCCTTGCACACCTTGCCCACTCACTGGCTGTCTTTCCTTTATAAAGGCATTTTACCTTTGAAACTCCCGGGCTTGCCTTCAGGTGCAGCTGGTTAACACTCATACAATCAGTGGCTGGGCACGTTGACTCAGCCTCTGTAGGTTTACTCCTGCCCCCTCTAGCTGTGCTGCGAGGTAATTGCATCTTCTGCACATCCACAGCTCTATGAAAGACAGGGTTTTTTTCTAAACCTGCACCTTCCGTGGCTCCAGCCTCATGACACTACCCAGGCCCCGCAAATCGCCGCCTGAAGCGATAGAGCGTTGATATCAAAAACCTGCCTCAGTAAGGCATCCAGTTTCCTATCTTGCACATCCTTGAGGGCTGCGCTGCCCTCCACCGGGATGGTAGTCTTTTTTATTACTCCAGCCACGGCCGCATCAACCTTGGGAGGCTTGAAAACCTATCTTGCTCCACCAGCGGGTATAGTCTACTCATCACTCTGGACCCCTTGAGCGTCGCCTCCGGTACGTTCCACTCCTCCTGAATCAACTCCTGGAACACCCGGTGAACCGGGAATGCTCTGAGACTTCCGAAAGACTTGCAACAGCGGATCCTCCAGAGTCTCATCTTCCGCCGGTGCATGGGCCGGCATGTACAGGGTTCTCAGGGTCTCCGCGATAAGAGCCGGAAGCTCATCCCTATGGAAAACCCGCACTACTCTAGCCTGTTCCTCTTTGTCCTCAATCTCTCCTTCCTCAAGTTCCTCTTCCACGGCCAGACTCCCACCGTCCTCATCTGAGAGCTGCCCCTCTGAGAGAATTGAGTGAGCCCCAAACTCCGCATCCACTCACGGCCTCTTGGCTCCGAGCTGGGTCTCCACGGTGGGGCCTTGCCCCGACCTTCTCGCTCCTACCCCTTCCAGGCCTTCCTTTGCCTGGCTAGGCGGTAAACCCCCCGCAGCGCGCTGCAGGAGGGCAACGAAGTCAGCCGAGAATATGGACTCCAGCCCCTTGGACCAGGCTAGTTGCGAGACCGAGGCTTCCGGACCTGAGGAAGGCCCCGCTACCGGTTCCCCCAGGGCTAAACTGGCTCCTGAGGCACCCGCTGGACCTGCCTCCACCTCTTGCCGTTGCTCCGCATCCCTTTCGGAAAGCTCCATGGCAGCCGCCTCTTTAGCACAGGCCTTACAGACGCCTGAAACCGAAACGGAACTTTTCTTGGCCCCACAAATGAAACACTGAGGTCTTGACGGCATAACCCCCTCGAGCAGGCCCCGTCCTGTCCACCTGCTCACCTACATGCTTGCACTCTAAAATCCTTCCTTCGCTTTTTTTTTTTTTTCAAACACGCACCTCACAACTTCAGCTGAGCTCTAAACAGACAAAAAGAAAATTATCCCACAGGCTTGCGCTCTAGCGCCCTGAAAACCGCTGCTCTGCCCAGCCAGGAAGCCCGCCACTTGCCTGCACTTCCTGCCCTGACGCCACATGGCTGGGCCTGCTCTGCAGAGTGCAGCGTGCGCTGCTCGTGCTGCCTGTCCGACGTTCGCCCGCCCGCCCTCTTACCTCTGCCGAGTCTACAACCCGGAATGAACGGGCCTCCGCTGTCTCCTCTCTCCTCTCTGGCGACGAAGTCGGACCCGGGCCACGTCTGGTGCTCCACGCGGAGGTCCGTACTGGGGACCTCCGCGGCCAGCCAGAGACGCTCTCGCAGGCAATTCCTCTGCCGTGTGCCTGGCTGTACTTTTCCTCCTCCCCCGGTTCAGCTCTCCCGTTGCTGACAGAGAGCGAACCCGGTGCTAACAGTACACACTGCTTAAGACCCCCCTGAAGCCGGGACACAAGCAGAATGGAGGAAAGTCCGCCGCACCTTAAAGCAACAGCCCTTGGAGAACTAATTAAAGGTAAATACACCCTCTTTAATTGAACTCCCTTTTCTTTCTTTTTTTTTTTAAAATTTAACTAAGCCCCACTACTTTAACTAACTATTCTTAATTGTTCCTCCAGTGAGCCCGGAGCTCCAGGCTCACCACCTATTCAGCTGCTTGGAGACTGAGGTAACAGATGGAGGCAGGCGGATCCCTGAGGGATATACTGATGACATCACAAAAGTGGGAAGTTCCTCAGTCTCCAAGCTGCTGAATGAGGTGGACAACTCAGAGGTCCGGGACTAGACTGGGGCTACGATCAGGAATATGTATTTAACTGAATATGCATTTTTTAAATAAATGAGAGAGGAGACTATAAGGGCAAAAAGCTGTAAGAGAAGCAACGGTTGGTCAGAAGAGACGCTGGCAGGGTAACAGTGTTCATTCCAGAGGGAAAAATTCCAGGATGACAACTGCTAGTGGCCAAATGCGTGGCAGGAAAGGGCTGCACAGAGTCTATGCCAACCAGCCTTTTCGGTATGGTTCGAGACGAGTCACCTTCAGGCATGCTAGGTAGTTCTCTGTCTCTGGAGGGTTTCCAATCTAAAGGGTCCATATTCAGCTGCCACAGTCAACATTTTTTTTAAATGCTGGCAGCAGTGATTAAAAAAAAATCGGGATATTCAGCATCGTTATCAAGACAGTGGCCAGCACTGAATAAACAGCATTATCACGGTAACAGTGATACTCAGTACCACTATCTGGATGATTCAGAAAAGCAAAAAGGCTATTTGATGTATTCTACATATTTTACTAAAAGGCTGAATATCATGGTTATTTGGATATTGCTGCCAGTCACTGCTCTATCCAGAAATTCTGCACTGGCTACTATCTAGATACCAGTATGGAATATCCAGTTTTTTTAAACCATTGCAGCTGGCATCTAAAAAAATGCTGACTGATGTAGCTCTATGTTGGCCCATTAGATTGTAAGCCCACTGGAGACAGGGAAATAACTAGCATACCTGAATGTAACTTGCTTTTTTCCAGTCCTGTTATCCAGGTAACACAAACATCACTGCTATCCAGATAATTCATTCTTCCACCACTGGAATGCCTCGGCACTATCTGGACAATGCCAATGTCTTCTGTAAGATAGTCAATGCCACTATCCACATAGTGCCACTGAAAATCAGCTGATAGTCCCAGGTGTCACTGAACACTTTCTTGGACCAAGTAAGTATAATCTGTCTTGGGGGCTCAGTCCACCAGTAAAGGCTCTCTGGTGAGGGATCTGCCTGTGTCCAATGCCTTGACTTGGAATGCATGGTCCAAGGTGCCCTGGTTTAGGGTCAGGATTACCTTGGCTTGAGGACCCAAATCAGAGGTGCCCAGGCCAGGAGTGTCATGACTCAGGATGCCTGGATCAGGACTACCCTTGCCTCAGTTGTTTAAACCAGAAGGGCCCTGGTTGGGGGCCCTAGTTCAAGGTATCTGGGCTAGAGGTGCCCTGCCTTGGAGTGCCCAGGCCAAGGATGTCCTGATCTGGGGTGCATGGGCCAGCATAGCCCTGTACCAGTTAATGCACTGGTCACAGGAGTCCAGGGAGGCAGGGGTGTCCAGGGGTTATTGTGAAGGGGTGGGTATGCCTAGGAAATATCCAGGGGTATTTGAGGGGTTAGGACTGTCCAAGCGCATCATGGGAATCTGAGTGAGAATGCTCAGGGGATGTCACAGGAATGCAGGAGGGTGAGATTGTCCAGGGGTGTTGTGGGGACAGAACGGTGTCCAGAGGTGTTGTTGGAGCCTGGGGGTGGCTGAAGGGTGTTCCAGGAGTCTGGGGTATTAGGGGCCATTATGAGATTCCAGAGAGTGAGGGTGTCTAGAGCGGACACATTGTGAGAACCTGAGGGTGGCAGGGCTGTCTGGGGGGGGGGGGGGGGCATCACAGGGAAATGAAGGTGCCAGGATGGTGTCAGGGGAGTTTGGAGATGTACTTGGGTGTCACCATGGTAACATTACAGCCTGATCTTGATTCTGTGGACACTACTATTGTGCAATGGGCCCACAGTGGCAGCAAAAGCAGCAGGAGGGTGGGAGGTTTAAGGGGACAGCACAGTTACTTACCTGTAACAGGTGATCTCTGGGAACAGCAGGAATAAGTCTTCACATATGGGTACGTCGGTACCGACGGAGTCTGCGCGGGAACGCTCCCCAGCGTCCAATTAGAACACTTTTGGTAGCATCCCACCACGCCTGCGTGCTGCCTTCCTGCCTTTCCCAACTGCCTCTCCTCAGTTAAGTTTTAAAGCTGAGACAAAGAAAGAGAGAGAGAGAGAGAGAGAGAGAGAGAGAGGGGAAAGATAGAGATAGAGAAATACAACTCCTAGGGGAAGTGGGTGGGTTGTGAAGACTTATTCCTGCTGTTCCCAGAGATCACCTGTTACAGGTAAGTAACTGTGGTATCTCCAGGAACAAGCAGGAATGAGTCTTCACATATGGGGACTCCCAAGCTAAGATGCCTGGAGGAGGCCCAGCATGTTGCGAATCTGAGAAAGGCCATGCTAGTCGACAGAACCTCAGGCATCCTGGGGATAGAGGGTAGGAGTTGGACTAAAAAGATGTGCTATGGAACAGCTGGACCAAACAGGACGCCTAGATAGGAGACCTTGTGAGGATAATATCTAGTAGTAAATATTGAACTGCAATACACCCATATGGACCTCACCTGGTGGTATTGTAAAACGTTTATGGAGGTTCATATGGATCTGCTAATATGAACCAGCAGAATATTCTCAAGGAGTACCTCAATGTAGAGCAGAGGTAAATAAACTGTGCAAAAGACAGGTTGAGGTCAGAACCTTTAGGGCGAGAAAAAGTCCCAGCGGAAACTGGGGTAGTTCAATGAGGCAGGACTTTTACGGGAAACGCGGAAGTCCCTATTAGATAAGCCTGAAGCTCTTTTGACCTTAAAGAGACATAGTTCTTATAGGAGAAGAGAGGCTTTGAAGATCCCTATATCCGATGACAAAGAAGGATAGAAGTATGAGGCATTGTAGCCTCCTATTTTCTGAAGATTCAGAATGTCTTTCCTAATTGAAGTCACTTAGGTAAAAAGGTACATGGAGGGCTTCAGATGTACCTAACCTGAAGGTCATGGTGCAAAAACCCTTTAACTACCACAGAGAAGTGGTTGTTTATGTAGAACCCTAAGCATACTGGAGCAGCATTGATAGGGATAGTGACTATCTGTCAGGGCCCTATAGGAAATATATATATATATATATATATATATATATATATATATATATATATATATATATATATATATATATATATATAAATATGAACCCAGGCAGACAGATAGATATCCACCCACTATCATATATTCCAATATATATATAGATAGGTAGATACAGATATATCTGTTTATATAAATATATATATATACACACACACATACATATATATATATATATGTGTGTGTGTGTATATATATATGTATGTGTGTGTGTATATATATATATATTTATATAAACAGATATATCTGTATCTACCTATCTATATATATATTGGAATATATGATAGTGGGTGGATATCTATCTGTCTGCCTGGGTACACACACACACACACACACACACATATATATATATTGTGGCGGTCGCGCCCCTACCAGGCGGTCGCCTAGTAGGGACGGGAAGCCATCTTGAATTCCTCTTTACCAAGGATTGTAGTTATGTATAGAGATAAATGAACCAAGTGGTTGTTTCAAAGCACACAGGAATTTTATTAGCTTCCGTGGCAAGTGGGTAACAAATCTTTAAAGCAGTTGTACACTCAAGTCAAAGAAAATAAAGGATAATCTTCTCCCATTAAAGCAAAGCTTACAACCAGTGTTGTAGTAGAATTATTTACACAGGCTTTCTTTTCTTTTCCCTTTGTGATGCTTCTCAATTCCGTAATCATAAAACACAGGTATTTACAATTCCTAACTTCTCACTGCTCACAGGCTTTCATTACTTAGCCACAATGCACATATCACAGTCCATCTCAGAACAAGCTGAAGTCAGGTCACTTTCTTTACTTTCTACCTCCATGCTTTCTGCTGAGCTGTATCTTGGCAAAGTTTGAAAACGCTCAGGCACTTTATGCTTAATAGCCTTTAACAGGTTAAACAGCCTATTCCACTGAATAGCCCCTTCTCCTCTAGGTAGGACTTCAACGGGCTTCTCCTGTTCAGTTTCTCCTGAAAACCCCTTCTTCCTAATCCGGGTTTTCTCAGGCCTAAGCCTCTCTTCAGAGTCAGAGCAAGAAACACAGGGTTTTGGGTTTACTGCTTTCTTTCTCCTACCTTGGAGTCTTGTTGCAGCACCTTCCTGGCTGAGGCTTCTGTGGCTTGTGACTTTCTCTGCCTCTGAGCTAGATAGGGAATCAGGGTAAGATCTCCACTTCCCTTCTTGGGGCTTCTGCTGCCTGCAGACAGACCCTTCCTCAGAGGAGTCTAAGCACTCTTGCCTTAGCCTTCTCAAAGCCAACCTTTCCTCTCTCTCCCTCTTGCCAGTCTGTTTGGTCCTCTGCCTGGAACCTTCTCTGTAGCTTCCTTGGCTGCAGTGCTGGCTGCTCTTGTCTCTGCTGCTGCTCTCTTTGTGGCTGCTTCTCTCTTGGCTGCCTTTCCCTTGGCTGCTTCTCGCTTGCCTGCTTCTTCTCTCAACTTTGTTTTCTCAAACTTAAACGTTGAGCAGGGCACCTCCCTCTTTGACTCCACCCACTTGTACCTCCTACTCTTACCTGGGGTTGTCATGGAGTCTGGGAGTGGCTTAAACCTAGCTCTACCCTCTTGGTTTCTCTCAGGGATTTTGCTGTGGTGTATGTGTTCTAGTGCACCCATCCCCCGAAAAGAAGAAAAAGTTCTTCTTTCTCTTTTATTTCCATGCTGAGCTGCACTCTCCTTACCACAATATACACACACATATATATATATATATATATATATATATATATATATATATACACACATGCATGTCCCCACATAGGGATATGGGGAGAGAGAAAGATTAATCTAATAACAAGAAGGGAAATACCTGCTTGAAGAGATGTTTAGAGAATCCATTCTCCCTGGTTATGAGTGGGAGAGCTAAGGGAGTGCTCTCACTGACAAGGGGAAGTCTAGAGTACTCTAAGAACTCTAGCCCTTGAATAACCAGGAATGGATGCCTACGTGAAAAAAGTGCAGAGGATGTTTTTAATCCGCAGACAGTAAGTCTGGATCCTTCCATAACTCCAGCATGGCAGCTGGAGAAGAAGATGCAATGAAATGAGATACCATATTTACCCTTCTATGAGGGCAAAATGAGTATGATGCATTCTTGCGCTCAATATGAATTACCCCATGAAGAATTGAGGGTTGAAGGAAAATACAAGACAAGGACTGGCTGTTACTAAAAGAAAGCCATCCCTGGTGAAGGGGTCCACTGGAGATGTGAACCAACCCAGGGGATTGGATAATTCTTTAGGTCTTCACTTAATTAAACGCCTGTGTCCTTTATTGAAGGAGGAGACTTTAATGGAAATGGTAAGGGTAGGGAAGAACCCAGTAGTCATGACTAGGTAAAGCCCTTCTTAACCATCTGGAATTATTTGCTCTCTAGCAAGGGCCCATAGTGCAGAGCTGCTCTGTAGAGATGCAGAGAGCATGTTGCAGGTTGGTTAGAAGAAAAAACTGGCTGTTTAAGAGCCAGTATGTAACCTGAACTACTCCGCCAAAGCCCAAGGATTGGGAAAGGCTAAGGATAGAAGGTATGCTGATTGTCTGCAACAATAATGCCAGAAAAGGTTCTTAGCCTGTCTGGGACTTAGTACTAAGGCCAGAAAGGATTGATATTGGAGATCAACCCCTGGTTGCTTGGTCAGCAAGTCAGTGGTCTAACCACTAAGAGCCCCTGCACTTCTAACTATTGTTAGGGCAGCAGAACAAATCTTAGGTCCCAAGATTGGAAAAAAGACCTACAGACATAAGTAGGAGTGGTAAGACTCGGTCATTGTCTGAGAAGCTACCACAAAACAAGATTGCAAGGGGGAGACAACTCTGAAAAGAAAACTCAGGGGCTTAGGGATAAGCCCTTCAGTTAAGTGGTATCACTCTTACAGACCAAAACGTCTTAGTAAGAGGGACAGAGTTGAAAAAAGACTTACGATGGAGTAAATCTTTGAAAAAGTAATATGAGACATGCTGATACAGGAGAAAATGTCAAAGGTAAAGGCATAGCAACCTTATTGACAGCTGTTACTCCTCTGTCTACTTAAGAGGAAGAGGAAGAGGAGTAACTTTACTACCTGTAAAGCATAATCATCTTAAGAAGCTCTATGAGCTAAAAGTAAGGATGTCTCTTTAAAGAGAGACATGTGTAAAATTTAGGATGGAACCGATGTAGATGCTTGTAATGAGAAGAAGCAAACTACAGGTTCTAAACCTCAAAACAGGAAAGAAGGATTCAGTGAAGAGTCTATCAGCAACCCTGCGGCTGCTGGGTTTGCTGAAGCGGTTGAGGTTGTGGTTTCTTTAGCCTGGTTTGATGTTTCCCTTGTTTGGAAACAGCTGTATGATGGGTAGAGAATGAATAAAACTTTTTCCCCTTGGGGGAATAAAGTTTGGTAGAAGATTTCCTACCACCTAGGATAGAGGAAGGTGTTGACAATCCTTTGAAAGCAATAGTGTCAGTGGTTAACTGAGCAGCTTGGCGTAAAGTCTCTTTGTTAAAGAGATTCTCCCCAGTACAAGGAGTATTTCCCAGCCTTTCTTGTACCCATTTATCCAAGTCGGAAGCTTGGAGCCAGGCCATGCGTCGTGCCCCTATGGCTATAGCAGAAGTTTTGCTAACAGACTCAAAACAGTCCAGGGTAGCATGAGTAAGAAACCTAGTGATATTTTGAACATGACTAACCAGTAAAGAGTAGTCTGCTTTTTTGTGATCTTGAAGAAAAGGTGTCAAAAACAGCAAACTGTTGGTGACCTCTTCAAGAGATAGTCCCATATAGAAAATATATGAGAGAATTCTTGTTGAAAACATGGATGCCTGGAAGCTTTTACGTCCAAAGGCATCTAAAGTTCTAGACTCACAACCTGGCGGATAAGAAGAGTGCCTTTTAGCACTTTTAACACGCCTTATTGCTGATTCCACAACAATAGAATGATGTGGAAGTTGAGTCTTTTGAAAACCTGGAGAAGGGGGCACCTTGTACAGAGAGTCAGTGGCCCTTGAAAGTGGGGATACCTTTAAGGGAGTTTCCCACATTCTAAGTAAAAGATCCTGTAAGGTTTGATGCAAAGGAAGCATGATGACCTCCTTTGGATTCTCAGGGATATGCAGAAGCTCTGAATCCCCTGGTGCAGGATCTTGATCAGGTATAGAAATGGCAAGTAACCTTGCCATATCAAGCAGGAATGCTTGAAAAGAAATTTCCCCAGAAGGGGATCCTCTATCATGAGGAGTAAAGGTTAGATCTGTTGAAGATCTAGTCTTGGCACTAATGGATTAATCTACTGGAGTACAACACCTGAAAGGGTGGAGCATCGGATTGTCCTGAAAGGATAGTCGTCGGTACCGCTGGAGGCCGGTGCCGCGACAAATCGGTGGAAAACTATCCATGCCAGGGATGGATTCCAAACTCGGTACCGAAGGAAGCGAGCTTGTGGAAGTAAGCATGGAAGGCACCGGTACCGATGCGAACGTAGAAAGCGGTACCGGCAGTGGTATCGCAGCCGGTACCGATATCGGAAGATCAGTCTGAGGTGACTCTAATGGTACCAAAGGTACCGAGAGCGGCAAACTTTGATCTCCGGGACAATGTCTTCGGCACCGTCCGAGGTCGGTACCGAGACGAGTCGGTACCCAATCGTCCAGGCTAGAGATCGATTCTAGACTCGGCATCAAAAGCAGCGAGTCTATCGAAGCAGACCTGGAGGGTACCGACGTGGATACCAGAATTGGTACCGGGATCGATACCGATGCTGGAAGATCGGTCTGTAGCGACTCTAATGGCACCGAAGATACCGAGAGCGCTAGACTGCGATCATCGGTGTGGAATGTTTCATCCAACACCATTGCCGATGCCGGGGTACCGGCACCGCTCAAAGCGGATACCACCATCGAGCATGGCTCAGGTATGTTCGCAGAGGTAAAAACCCCGCGAACAACCTGAAACCCCGTTAATGCTTTGGAGGCCGAAGACTCCCGCCAGGGTTTTAAAGCCAATTTGTCCTTGGGGCAAGGCCAGAGGCATCTCGATGGTGAACATGAGATCTACCACCCGAGGACTGGCTAGTCTTTACAGACTTTTGTTTGGTTACCTGATCCTGTGAAAAAGAAGTTGTAGCTGGTACCCTCAGGACTGATGGGAACCGCGTATCAAGTTGAGCTCGATGCTGAAGACTTCTTCTGGAAATACTACTGCAGGAGGGACACTCCAGCGGATAGTGGTCAGGACCCAAACATGGAAGGCACCAATTATGGGTGTCTAAAACTAATTTGGTACCGCCACAGTTGAAACATGTTTTAAGGATAGTGGCTGGCGTTTCCATGAAGGAAAGTGGAGAGGCCTAGCAGACCGAAAAAACAATCAGGCACTAAGCAGGGAAAAAATTCCCTACAAAAGAAAAAATTTGTAGGAGAAAGAAAGAAGAAAACACCGGCGGTACCGGTGCGTCGAGGGAAGGCAGACACGACCACAAGAAAAAACAAAAATAAAGGAAGAATTTTCTGCGGTGACAGGAGTACATCCTGTCGGCTCCGTGGAAAAACGAAAACTGAGGAGAGGCAGTTGGGAAAGGTGGGAAGGCAGCATGCACGCGTGGTGGGATGCTCCCAAAAGCGTTCTAATTGGAGGAGCGTTCCCGCGCAGACTCCGTTGGTACCGACGTACCCATATGTGAAGACTCATTCCTGCTTGTTCCTGGAGATCCCTCCATGTATGGCACACACCTTCAAAACATTTCTTTGGGACTGTGACCCAGCTATTGGTAGTCTGCTGCATGTTGTCAGGGGGAGGATGGGGCAGAGCGGTATTCATAAGTGAATGGAACACTGCAGGAGATTAAGATATACATCTCATTTAGGGTTGCCAAATGGCTCCAGATGCGCCCGACAGGCTTGATCCAGTCCTGGGTTTACCCCACTGCATGCAGTGACTTGTAGTTTTCCTTTTCTTATGGTGTGCAATGGAGAAATAAGAACTATATATCCCTGCATGCAATGAAGTAAACCCAGGACTGGACTGAACCTGTCGGGTGCATCTGGAGCCAGTTGGCAACCCTAATCTCACTGTTGAACTAGGATCTTCTGAATCAAAGGTATTCGAGTAGCCAAGTAATTGTGATTTGATGGATTTAGTGGAAATTCTCTCGCTTTGTCTACCCAGCAGGGCCGGCCCATTCATTAGGCGAGCTAGATGGCCGCCCCTGGTGGGCGGCTTTATGCTACCGCACTGTTGCTTGCAGCAGGCCATGTGCTTCGGCACACATGACCTGTCACTTCTGATCCCCCTCAAATGCAACTTACTGTTGGAGGGAGATTAGAAATGGCAGACAATGTGTGCTGAAGCACATGGCCTGCCACAGACAACAAAGCAGCGGCACAAAGCCGCCGCTTTTGCAATACTGCTGCCACCCATCTGCCCCCCCCAAGCCCCCCAGATGTAATCGGCGGCAGCACGGCTTGATGGGGGAGGGCGGCAGACACCCTTGGGCTGGCCCTGCTCCCCAGACTATTCCTTCTACCCCTATGAAGAAGTGACTTGTGGGGACAAGGAGGGGAAAGAGAGAGAAAGAGTCACTGCTGGAAACAAGGAATATGTGCTTATTTTAACTGCATTAAAGATGTGCTGATGTACATCTATAATTTTAATCCTTCCAACTTGACCATGACATCCTAGTGGGTTCCCCACTGTAGTCCACAACATCAAAGAAGACCCTGCCACCCCAGTCAGGGGGGCCACTTACAGTGCTCTTTTTGTCAATGCAGCTCAACGCTGCAATGAGTGCAACACACCTTCTCTGGCAGGAAGGCTAATGGCAGCATATTAACAAGTAAGGGCCAATGAAACCAACCACCATCTTATGAGTGAATACTAAATGAGCCTCTGATAAAGTAGGAACAATTGAGAAATCTGATCTGAAGAGTATAATACTCTAGCTGATACATACCTGACCAATAATTTACCATACTAATCTGTTATGTTTTTTTGAAGGAGTGAATAATCAGGTGGACAAAGGTGAGTCGGTTGATATAGTGTATCTGGATTTTCAGAAAGCCTTTGACAAGGTCCCTCATGAGAGACTCTTGGAGAAATTAAAAAGTCATGGGATAGGAGGCAGTGTACTATTGTGGATCAGGAACTGGTTAAAAGATAGAAAGCAGAGGGTAGGGCTAAATGGCCAATTTTCCCAATGGAGAAAGGAGAATAGTGGAGTACCCCAGGGATCTGTGCTGGGTCCGCTGCTTTTTAACATATTTGTAAATGACATGGAAATGGTAATAACGAGTGAGGTAATCAAATTTGCAAATGACACAAAATTATTCAAAGTTGTTAAAACCCATGAGGATTGTGAAAAATTACAAGAGGAACTTGATAAACTGAAAGACTGGGCATCCAAATGGCAGATGAAATTTAATGTGGACAAGTGCAAAGTTATGCATCTAGGAAAGAACAATCCAAAACTATGGTTTCGTGATGTAAGATTCCACATTAGGAACCACCACCCAGGAAAAAGATTTAGGTGTCATCATGGATAACATGTTAAAACCCTCCGCCCAGTGTGCAGCAGCAACCAAGAGAGCAAATAGAATGCTAGGAATCATAAAGAAAGGAAAGGATATTATAATGCCTCTGTATTGTTCCAAGGTGCGACCGCACCTTGAATATTGCATGCAATTCTGGTCGCTGTATCTTAAAAAGGATATAGCATTATTACTTCCAAGTTTCAATCCCTGTTACAATGTAAGCAAAAGATCTTGTTTCTAATGCAAAATGTTGTTATTATGTAAACCGCACTGATGCTAAATAGCGCGGTATATAAGAATTTGTAATAAATAAATAAATTAGAAAAGGTACAGAGAAGAGCCACCAAAATGGTAAAGTGGATGGAAGGCTACTCCTTTGAAGAGAGGCTAAAATGTTAAGGGCTCTTCTACCTGGAAAAGAGATGGCAGAGGGAAGATATGATAGAGGTCTATAAATAAATGAAGGGAGTGGAACAGGCAAATGTAAATAATTGTTTATGCCATCAAAATATAGAAAGACTAGGGGACATGCAATGAAGCTACAGGGTGACCTACTTAAGACTAATAAGAGAAAATATTTTTTCACTCAATGTGTAATTAAACTCTGGAATTCGTTACCGGAGGATATAGTAAAAGCGGTTAGTGTAGCCGGGTTTAAAAAAGGTTTGTACAAGTTCCTGGAGGAAAGGTCCATAAACTATTATTAAAGGGGACCCGGGATATCCACTGCTTGCCCCAATACAAGCATTGTGGAACCGGTGTCTTTTGGGGAAACTGCTAGATACTTGTGATCTAGATTGGCCACCGTTGGAAACAGGATACTGGGCTTGATGGATCTTGGTCTGACCCAGTATGGCATATATTATGTTCTTATGTAGGTAGGCCAGATAACCAACATACAAATTCTAAGAACAATCAATGATTCAACAGCCAGCCAATGAAACTGAAATATAATGTGCGTAATAGAGTCAAATTGCTTTTCATCCACAATCAACCTTATCATAAGAACATAAGATATGCCATACTGGGTCAGACCAAGGTCCATCAAGCCCAGTATCCTGTTTCCAGCAGTGGCCAATCTAGGTCATACGTACCTAGCAGTTTCCCCAAAAGACACAGGTTCCACAATGCTTGTTCTGGGTCAAGCATTGATATCCTGGGTCCCTTCTTAATAATGGTTTATGGAACTTTCCTCCAGGAACTTGTCCAAACCTTTTTTAAACCCAGCTACACTAACAGCCTTTACTACATCCTCCAGTAACAAATTCCAGAGTTTGATTACACGTTGAGTGAAAAATATTTTCTTTTATTAGTCTTAAATAGTTTACCTTGTAGCTTCATTGCATGTCCCCTAGTCTTTCTATATTCTGATAACGTAAACAATCGATTATCGTTGAATTCTGCCCCACCTGAAGACCATGGAGACTAGTACCAGAAATCCCTTGATAAAGAATATTGCAATAATTGAATTCAGTAAATAGCAATGCTTGTACTACCTTCCTTAAATCATCCACAGTCAGACAGGGATGTAGTTCCTTCAGGCAGCAGAAGGAAGCCTGTTATTTGTAGCTAATTTTCAATGCATACTTTTAAATGTTCTTTTTAAATGGGCGGGGGGGGTGTCCCTCATTTTAGGGCAGTCCATACCCCAAGAGTCTACAAACAGCTATTCTTTTCCTGGGTCCTTTCCCCTCTTTGCGCTCAGTACATGCACGCTCTTATCTAAGGGAGTCTGTTCTGTCCGGGGGAGGAGGGAGAGGGGTACTCCCTTCTAGGCTCAGGTGTAGATTTCACCCTCTAACAAAAATATTGAAATGGGTGCTCGAAATCAACTTGTATCAAAAACTGTAAGGTTATATAAAAATCTTTCACACCAGAGATTGTAGATCATCAAATAAATACTGTCTGTATCACCATGCAGCTATATCCTCTTTGTGTTTGGGCTTGTGATAACTTTCTCCGTTATTGATTTGATAGGGGTAGGAGTTTTGTGATATCTGGCAAATCTAATCCCTTGCATGGATGAACTTCACAGGGCTTTGCCTCCTCTGCGGGATCCATTTTCATACAGTCCCCATTATAAGGATTTCCCAATACCTTCACCTAAAAGCAAACTCCTATTTGGCGCTTCTCTCTCTGGTCCTTGAGTTTGGATCTCGAGCCCCAGTCTCTGACAAGCAGGCAGAGGAGTGGTTAAAATCTCTGACGTACATGCACTTCACACACAAACAATAAATTAATATTCAAAGGAGATTTCACATTGGACAGAAAATAAAATAAAACAGGTTCCAGAGTGAAACCAAAATAAAACACTGCTTCACGCAAGGAAACTACTAAGCTACTGTATCACCATACACTTACTATGTTTTTGAAAGGGCAAACAGTACCATTATGTTCATAATAGAAAGGGGATGCTGCAGCAAAATGGCACAAATTTTCTTCTAATAATGGTATAGTCCGGGGTAAGAAACATTCAGAACTAGTGAGGGTCCTGAAAGGACACTTACACATGATTTGGAGTTTTTTTGAGGGGGGGGGGGGGGCCAAGCAACTACAAAATGGCCAGAGCTGAGCCTTCACAAGTTTACAGAATAGAAGGCAATATATTTTTGTGGATTGCAAACTAGTTAAAAGACAGGAATCAGAGTAGGACTGAATGGTCAGTTATGCGCATAGAAAAGAGTCAGCAGTGAAGTGCCCCAAAGGTTTGACTGGGACTTGTGCTAAATGAGCAAGTGGCCTCCGCTGTCTGAGGCATTTGACAGCATTGCCCCCAAGAGGCAGCAAAGCATTGCAACAACTATCAGCCTTGGTTTCACTCTGGTCTCTGGTTACTCAAATGGCACGCCAGAGGGGATGAGAGACTATGGAGACAATGTAAATTACGTCAAGCCTTACATCTATCAAAAGGAACTTCTCCATCAGTATCATGAAGCCCTAAAACTGGCAAAGAAATCACATTGCAATACACTTATCATTTCCTCTGTCAACAGCCCTAGGAAGCTATCTCTGTGATTCAGAAACGAGATCTGGTCATAAACCTCCATCACACAACATTCCTTCAGCCAAAGATATTGCTCAATATTTTAGCTCCAAAATTAATGTCATTTGCCAAATCCTTACTAATTCTGGTCAATCAAGTTTTTCTTCTTCTCCTCCTCCCCCTCCCCTTGAGACTCTGCCTCTCAAGCACCCTTTCCTTTGAACTCATAAGTACATTAGCAACAACAACTCATTTGATATATTGGTCTTTTGACTTAACTTCCCTTTCTTTTTTAGGAAAGATCTTGGGCTCATTGAAACTTACTCTTAACCCTATGAATTAGGGAGTCAACTTTAGGACTTCTAACTTATGTCCTCTTGTTCTTTAATCACAGTCTTACTTCTGAGACAATTCCTGAGTGATGGAAACAACCATCTGTCATACACCCATCCTAAAAAAGCTCAACCTAGACCCAGCTGCCCCCTCCAACTATTGGCCTATATCCAATTTTATTTATTTATTTATTTAAAAGGATTTACAGTATATACCACTTTATCCTGAAATCAAAGTGGATTACACAGCAAACAAATCAATTCAATTTCACAGCAAACAAATCAAGTGGTTGGATGCGGGGGTGTGTGCGCATGCAGTGAATTCGTGGTGTGTGTGTGTGTGTGTGTGGTGTGAGGAGGTTGGTTGCATGGTGAGTTGTATACATTATGAGCTCTGTACAGGAACTATTTACATTTTTTACATTTATATTTACATTTTAGTTTTTTATTTATATTCTCTTATATACTGTGCTATTCTGCATCAGTGCGGTTTACATTGAACAAAGTGATGACAGTGATGAGCCTTGAGTAGTTTTGAAGGGTTTTGAGGTGAGGTTACCAGATTTTACTTTCTGCTGTCTGTCTTCGAGGTATGATTGTAACCATTTAATGGTGGTATCTTGTAGTCCAATCTCCATTAGGCGTTTCAATAGTATGTGATGGAAAAC
Source organism: Ichthyophis bannanicus (assembly GCA_033557465.1). Taxonomy (NCBI): domain Eukaryota; kingdom Metazoa; phylum Chordata; class Amphibia; order Gymnophiona; family Ichthyophiidae; genus Ichthyophis; species Ichthyophis bannanicus. The sequence goes on from CM066033.1 coordinate 606,472,001, forward strand.
TGTGTCAAAGGCTGCCGATATGTCGATAAATATTAATAAGAAACCCTGTTTTATTTTGTCTATTCCTTTGATTATGTTATCGAATAGTTGTATGAGGAGTGTCTCAACCTCATGTTTTGGACGGAATCCGTGCTGGTGAGGATCTAGTGGGGCAAATTCGTCAATGTGATTTTGAAGCTGTCTCTGTACAATTTTTTCAGTTATTTTAGCTAGGAATGGGAGGCTGGATATCGGGCGGTAGGTTGAAGGGTCTGTACTGTTGGGTGAGGTGGTTTTCGGGATGGGTCAGATAGTAGATGGTTTGAATGTTTTTGGCATGTAGCCCTGCGAGAGAGAGAGGTACTCACTACCTTTTGGATGAATTTGATGAATTCTTCTTTGGTGGATTTGATCCAAGTCACCAGGCAGGGGTCCGATGGAGAAGTGGTGGTGTTTAGCACAGTAATGGTTTATTCTATTTGTTTAGTTGACGGGATGCTGAAGTTCTTCCATTGATTGGTAGTTGTGGAGCCATCTTTAGTTGGTGTGTCCATAGGATAGATGTTTTTGGGAGGTGTGGTGGTACAATTTGCCTTTTCTTTCTAAACTTACCAAGAAAATTGTATTTACTCAACTTTGCAATGACATTGAGAGCTCAAATATCCTTCAACCCCGCCAGTCAGGGTTCAGACCAGGGCACAGTACTAAAATTGGCTTTATTGAATAACAGAATACAGTGTTCTTGACAGTGGCAGAGTTGCACTGGTAGTATCTTTCAGCTTCTCTGTTGCCTTCGATGAGTTGATCATAACCTGCTGCTTTCCCATCTTCAGGACACTCAGTTGAATGGCTGTGCTCTAATGGTTCACTTCTTCTCTCTTTGGACATTTTTTTGGGCCATTTCCTCTCCCTCCTCAGATTCAGATTCATATCCGCTCACCTTTGGAGTTCCACAAGGTTCAATTCTCACCCCTTTAATATTCAATATTTTCCTCTGCCTCCCTAGCCACTGCTATTCAGGACTCCGGTATCAGTGCCTGCTACTAAGTGGACGACATCCTTCTTGTAGCTTATGTTAATCCATGCACTCCAGATCTCTATTTCCTTAATCTCTGTCTTGATCAAATTGCATCATGTCTGGAAAACGACCATATTTTACTAAACTCCAGCAAGACTATAGCATCCTGCGTTATGGGTGGCTTTCTTTGCCTACCTCTTGCTCCCATACTAGTAGCTGCCCCAGTCACCGACCATGAACTATTCTTTGAATAGCAAGTATCCGCAGTAGTCAAATCTTCATTTTTTGCTCTCCAAAAATTTAGAGCACTGTGTAGTTTCCTGGACACTGAGGCACAATACACACTTATACATACCACTAACCTCCAACCTCAACGACTGCAATGTTATCTATGCTGACCTTAGGGTTTCTGATATTAAGGGCATGATATTCAGCGGCAGAGGCTGGTGCTGCTAAAGTGGCTAGCTGCTGCCGCTGAACTTTAAATGCGGATATTCAATGCTGGGGCCATATCCAGGCCCTGGCTTTGAATATCCGAGTTGCCCGGATTGCTGGGAAGCTAGCCTGGGCAGTGGCTTAGCTTCAGCAGCGAAAGTTAGGCCAGCCTTTACTGCGCCCGATTTTCACCACTTAGTGATAACTGGCAGTGGCTCAATATTGTCACTGCCCAGTTATTGCCAGGTGCTGCCCCAGAGTGCTCTGATGCTAACCGGTTAACATCGGGGTATGCAATGGCAGCAACTAAAGCACCACTATACCAATAAGATCAGAAGTGAGATACCTCGGAGTTACTCTGGACAATAAACTCAATCTCAAACCACACATAGACAAAACAATCCAAAAAGCCTACTACAAGATGCGAATCATCAGGAGACTAAAGCCGCTCCTGGCCCCGGAACACTTCCGTACCGTCTGTCAAGCACTGATAACCCCACTTCTGGACTTCTGCAATCCGATATACCTTGGCCTACCGAAACAAGCCCTCAAACCTCTACAACTAGCACAAAACACTGCTGCACGAATCATAACAGGAACGGCAAGACAGGAGCACATCACACCCACCTTAAAGGACTTACACTGGCTTCCAATCGGTGCACGCATCAAATACAAAACTATCATAAACATAAACACCACACATCAGCCAACAGCCTACACACCCTCATACAATCAGACACCAGTACGCGTCCCAGAAGAAAACAAACCCACAACAGAGTCAGCACCCCCAGTGAATACAAACACACACGCAAGGACACAACAGACAGAGCACTCTCAATGGCCGCTCCAACAATATGGAACAAACTCCCGGACGACTTGAGGGCCGCTACAGACCTAAAAGACTTCAGAAAACAGCTGAAAACCATACTGTTCATAGAACACTATGGACACATTACATGACTTCAGAGAATGAACAACAGCACATGATCCCGCCTAACCAATGTATGCATGGAACTTGTTTTTGCACCACTGTATATAGCCCACTCTGTAAATAGATCATACCAATCTAACACACAACACGACACACACTCAATTTCCCCCCACTGCATGTATAACACACTCACTTCACCTGATTGTTTGCTGTGATACCACCTTGATTATTAAGATAAGGCGGTTTAGAAATACTGTTAAAAAAAAAATAAAAAAAACCCCTCACATACTGTGTTAGTGCCACTGAATATCTCGGCTAGGGGGATTAACACAGTTAGCAAGTCTGCTAACCGCGTTAAGCCCTTTGAATATTGGTGCCTACATTTTTACAGACTGTTCTGAGCACAGCTATTCAACCTTTGCCATTTTCAAACATACAATCACATTTTTCTGCTTCCCATATTTTATTGCATATAATTCAGACTCCTCACTTTAACCCATAAAGCTCTGCAAATTTAGATTCCCCCTTAATTATTTAACAGTTTTATACCGCTTTATCATTTATCAAAGCTGGTTTACATTGTAACTTGGTAATGTACATTAACAGGAACATTGATAGCTTGGATTCTTATCTGTTATTACCACATATAGCCCTGTTTATACTTTTCATTCCCAATACTGTCATGTTTTGCTGATTCCCTTGGTAGCACAATTAAGACTCAAATCGACTAGACATGCCACATTTTTTAAAGCCCTCTGATTGTGGAGTGCCCTCCACTCTGAAGTAGCCTACAGAAAATTCAGATCTGACCTTAAAGCCCTTCTCTTTACATTAGCATTTTAAGGACAATAACTACTGACTGTGTCACACTGAGGGTTTTGTCCCATTGCCAACAACCACCTACTCTCTCTTCTATGAAATCATTTGCTTTCACCCGTCCTGTTTTATATTTTGTAGTCCTTTCTAGTCTTTTGTTATTGTATTGATTGTAAACTGGTCTGGTGCCAGCATAACAAAGAACCAAATAGCAAAATCTCAATAAGCAATCAATAAACTAACACCAAGAAAAATATCTTGGAGTCATTATGGACAGCTTCAAGAAAAGCAAAAATTATGTTAGGGGTTATTCCAAAAGGGATGGAAAACAAAACTCAGAATATCATTATCCCTCTTCCAAATCCGAGACCTGCAACTGTGGCGAGGAGCAGACCATGCAACCTCAAAACACTGTCCTAAATAAGAATACCATTACAGACATTATATAATAGGGCACGCATGGCCAGGGTAAAAAGACTACACCTTAGGCTTTATATTAAAAAAAAAAAATCACATTATCGTCCAATAAAAAAAGTTATTTCATTAATGATCAAAAGGAACAGAGCATCAAAAAACTGGAAAGTTAATATTCGTGAACCTCCAGTTAATGTTAGCGTAAACACCATCACAACAAGCGGACTAATATTTGTTATTTATTTACTTAAAAACATTTATAAGCGCCTTAACGAAACTTCAGAATTTCACAAAGCAGAATACAAGCCTCCTAATACAAATGCAAGACAAAAATCACAATATATCAATAAAAAAAACCAGAACCTTTATAAAAATTCCTTAACGACACATAAAAAAATGTTGACTTGCTCACCCGTACGCTTCTTTAGCCCTTACACGCTGCAAATTAAATCACGTGCATAAACAAAACAACCCACGGCCAGCAGTTTCCCAAACCTTGATTGCCACCTCATTCCCCTCCCCACTTCCTACTTTTTCGATTCTCACCCGGCTGCCTTTATAATAACGGAGACTACAGTATTTAATGCTATGCACGTTTCCACCGAAGACAATCCTACTGTAAATCACAGATTGACCTTTCCGCGGCCCGCGTGTCCGCCCTGACGTCAGCGGCCCAGCGCGAGCCGGCAGCGCGTCGGCCCGGAGGTGGAGAACGTCTCTGCGTACCGAGTCGGGACGTCAGGAAGCTGAGCGGAGACGAGCATTCGGAGTGCGACGGTTAGTATAGCAGAGGAAAGAGCGCGAAGACCGTTGCCGAGCGTGGCGCCGGACTGGCTGCTCTCTGCCCGAGAGTCGCTCCCGCCGGTGAGTCAGGGCTTTTCTGCCCCGCGGCCTACGGAGAGGTTCGTTGAGAAGAGGAGGCAGCGGCGGCGCTGTTGGGGTTCCCGAGTCTATTGTCGGTCGCTTTCTCTGCTTGGGTGTTTTTTCTTAGCTTTTTTTGTCCCGCTTTTAAGTCCAGATGGAACGCCTACAGAACAACCAAGACTGAGTCTTTCATAAACTCGCTTATATACCCAGCGTTGTTGTTGTTTAAGCTGCTACACTCTGATACTGCTAGTGATGTGCTGAAGAGGATTCCCAGGGCCTTTCCAAGCCTCCTTTTAAATTATGGTGTGAAAAAGAAGTGTCTGCTAGGGAGTAAGTGCAGCTGTTCCGAGCTCCTGGATTTAGTGTTGGCCTCGCGTCCCTTGTTCTGTCACTCTCGTAGTGTGTTGTGACGGGTCTTTGTACTGCCTCCTCCTTTCAGCATTTATCTATGGATACAAAGAGATTCGTTTAATAATTTCTTTCTCATATACATGATATAAAAGCAGAAGTGCCGTGTCTCTATTCCTCTCTGTGGATACTTTGATGTTAAGAGACCATTTTATTGTATCAATGGAGCTGTCAAGTTGCCGATTTCCAGGGGGAGAGTTTATTTTGTTCTTTCTTTTAACTTACATAATAAAGCAGTGTGTATTTGTAGTCCCTGATTCTACCCATTGTAATCAATGTTGCAAGTCCCATAATGCAACATGATTGTCAGAAATTCAGGCCTGGTCTAAAATCTTGCTCCAGGAACCGGTTAACTTAGCAGCTCTATATTAATTGCAAGAAATTGTGCATAAATATTATTGCATATTAGTCTCCAAATGTCTTTGTGTGTTTTTTTTTCTTTTCCCTTTGGGCAGGGTTTGACAAATCCTGGGTGCTAGTTCATCATGGTGCCTAGAAAATGCAACCTCATGCCCTGTCCCAAATCTTTTGTAGAGTTTCTGGAGAAAGTGTGCTTTCTACTTTCTTACCACAATTAGGCTCTCTGCAAACTTTGAGACAGGTGGTGGAGGAAGTTTGGGCTGGTCTTGTGGTTTAAATTTATCAGTTGAAGGCTGAAAGAGGAGGGGTGAGGTATGAAAGACTGGGAGGGTATACAAGGCAGAGACTGATGCGGACCCAGGCCAAGAGGCAAGTGCTTCTTAGCTTCACCTATCAAGTGGGTGCCTTTAGACAACTGACAGCCTGCTTCAGGCAGGGAGACTGCTGGCTTTTACCAGGGGCACCTTGAGGGACTGACTCAAGACTCTTTGCCTATAGACGCAAAATAGGGGGAGAGCCTAAGCAAATCAGTTTCTTAAAGAGCAGCAGCTGATCTCAAAGGGGATTTACTCCCTGCACAAACTTCACAAGGGACAATGTTGAGAGGGGTCTTGGCTTCTGGCTCCTAAATTCAGTGAGAATTTGTCAAGGCCTGCCTCTAGACCTAGGTTGTGGGATTTTCCTGTGTCCCTGAGCATGGTATGTTGCCTGTGTGCTTCTTTCAGGCTATCTGTCAAGTCAAGTCTAGCCCAGCCCAGGACAGAGGGAGGGAAGGAGTAAGGAACGCTTGAGAACAAAAAAGAGAGGGAGAGGAGGGGTAAGGAATTCTTGAGAACAAAATGCATTTCCAGCTCTTGAGGAGTTGATTAGTTTTTTGTGCTGCTTTAGGTTTTCTGAAATAGTACTATGACTGGTATGCTTACTGGAAGGAAAACAAGTCTTAATTAAGATAGGGTTTAAATACCAGTGCAGTAACTGTTTTTGTGCACAAAAGTGCTTTCTGCTTCAGTTGCTAATGTCATACATATAAAAATGTACATCCAGCATGGTGCTACGTAGTGCATACAGCTTAACGCTCCCTCTTACTTTGATCTCTATAAGGGAACAAAAGGTGCTCCTACACAAGGTGTTCAGTTCTACATATGAGATTGTGTAGGCTGCTGTGCCACCATGGTCACCTAACATTAGCTCTTTCCTTATCTTGCTAGACCAGTCCAGATGAGTCCGTTATATTCCCTTGCTACAGGGCTGGCTCAAGGGGTTGTAGCACTCTGAGCCATCTTTTGTTTTTGTGCCCCCCACCCCTTAGATCCACTCTAGTAGTCAAGCTGTGCAAATGGGGTACATTTTCAGCTCACTGCCTCATTAAATGTCACCCTTCCGTTTAACTAAATCTGTGTAGTCTGTGTTACTAACCATACAGATTGTGCGTGGTGTGATTTATTGTATTACCTATCTAGGCTAGGCCTGATATTCCACAGACCTAAACTAAACGTGTAACTTATTAAATAGTGGATGAATATTGCCACTATCTAGATAATTCTGTGGCCTATCCCTGCTCTTCTCCTAACATGCCCCACGAGTATACAGATAATATCTGGCCATTCTGCAATTTAAAAGCCTGATACAATGTATGTATTTTTTTTGAAAATACACAGGCATTCATTAGCAAATGCATAATTAGCCTAATTGCCTTTGAATATCAGTCTGATAGGGCATAATTATATATTTATATAGAACATTTCCAGACTCGCCAATAAAACTCTCCCAGCTACAGAGGCAGAGCAGAAGTAGGGTATTTCATTTTACATCTCAACATACAAAAACTTCTATTCAAATTCTAGTCTCATATCACTGATAACACCACTGATTCCCTCCACAGTCCGACATTGTATGTGATAACACAAAATCCTACGAATGGTTACTCAACACCAGCATCAAGAACTCAAATTGCACAAACCCTACCTATGGAAAATTAGCACTGCCAGTATTCTAGAACACCAGTAATTTCCAGTTGGAAAAGAGAACAAGCTGAACAACTACAGATTCCTAGAGAACCTACATGTTAACAGAATCCCTTATCTCAGTGGCACATGGAAAACACAGACCATCACCAATTAAATATTAAGAAGCAGGAGTAAACATAGAAACACAAATGACCATACGGCCTCTGCAGTCTGCTCTTCCATACCAGTAGTTATAAGAAACTACAAAAGACAAAAATTGAAATGAGAAACCACCAAATCAGACACCAAGCTGTGAAACATGGAAAAAAGAGAAACAGAAATGCATTTCCTCCTATTAGAAATGCACAAATTTCAAAGCTGACATTTTATTCTCTAACAACTTATACTCTTTTGTACCTTTCTTGTCCGATCATCTTATTTTCCCAGTTGGGTTGATCCCAGTCTCTCTCTTCTACTTCCTCTTGTTGGTTTTCTAATAAGTCCTTTTCCAAGATCTCATTTCCATTTTCTATTTCTTCACATTCCCTGTCATCTTCGTCCTTTCCTTTGCCACATCTCTCTCTGACATTGATCCTTCTATTTCTCTCATTTGCCTTTTACATAACTGTAGCTTCATTCCATTCTCCTTTCATCCCCCATCCCTCTGATCCTGTCCAGACCAATGGGTAGTGTCCGTCCACCAGCAGCTGGGGACTGATGCAAATTTTTTCTTGTGATGTCACGTTATACCCTCTGAGGCTCTCCTCTGTACTTCAGTCTCCAGCAGCTGGGGCACATCTATCCATTCGTTGGTCTGGAAGGAGTGGATAGTTCCCTGAGACCCCCTTCCTGGAAGAGCAGAACTGTTCCCAGCAGGGAGGCTCAGACTGCACTGCCTGCGTGTTTTAAAAAAAATATAAAAAAGACAAAGCAAAAATTGTTCCTTTACTCAAGGCAAGAAATTTTCCTTAAGAGCAGCACAGCTATTTCAATTTTTGTGGCCTGGTAGTCACTCTGGAACCCTTCAGTGGGTGTGAGGAGACCCCTGCGGAACCACCGTAAGCCGTTCAATTGGCGTGGGTGGATTCCAACGGCAGCAGCAGCCCTGCGGCCTCGAGGAGCTGAGCACCATCCCTTTCAGTACCTGTAGTGAATCAGTGTGTGTGGGGGGGTGCACTTGTGGCAGCCATTTTGGGTGATTTCTACCACCAATGCCAATTGGCCTTCCCGTCACCGGATCCCTGGGACTAAATGTTATTGCGCTTTAGCATGTGGCAGGGCTCTCTCTCATGTGGGCTGTTGCAAGGCGTGTGTGAGAGAGAGAGAGAGAGAGCCATGAGCTAGAGGAATGTCGGGAGGAAGCTTGTCCACGCCCGGCGGGACTCAAAGGGGGAGTTGGAACAAGACTCGGGAGTTCTCTCTGAAGCGGCCATTTTGTCAGGGAACCCAGGAAAGCTCCGGATATCTCAGACAGAGCTGGGGCAGGCAGCTGCTAGGGGGGAGGCTCAGGAACTTCTCCAGTCAGCGGCGATTTTGGATGAGAGCTCTCTTCTCTCCTGAGTTCATCCTTCTGCTTCACAAGGCCTTCATGCTGAAAAAGGGACAGACATAAGAAGGACATTTGATTGACATTCATCATGCGGGGCTTCAGCGCCCATCGCTTACGGAGACTGAGCATGATTACTCTATGTGCCAAAGGCACTCTGAGGGCCTGCTGCAGGAGGGCCTGGCCTCAGGGACTTCAGAGGGCTTTGAGGACTCAGGGGAGGGTCCTTCAGGCCAAGGAGAAGATCTGGACCCCCTGGCGCAGGATGCGGGATCCTCTCCTGGAGGAAGGTCCCCAATAGTCGGGGTCTTCCGCAAGGAAGAACTTGTGACACTTATTTCCCAGTTCCTAGCAGCTCTAAATATTCCTCTTCAGGCTCCAGAGGCGGAAGTTCCACTGGAAGGTCTGCTATTACAGGGCATGCACACATCTCAGCAGGCCTTCCCGGTGCACAAAGCCATCACGCAGATGATTGAAGCAGACTGGAATATTCTGGAAGCGGGCTTGCGGGGTGGTCGCACTATGGGTTGGCTGTGCCCAGTCCCCAAAGCAGAAAAGGAGCTATTTCGGATCCCAGAGGTGGATGTCTTGGTCACAGCAGTAACCAAAAAGACCGCGATCACTGTAGAAGGGGGATGGCCCTCGGGGATCCTCAGGATTGTCGACTGGAATCCCTGCTGAAGCAGGCCTTTGAAGTCGATGCCCTGTCGTTACAGGCTTCTATTTGCGGGGCTCACGTCCCAAGGGCCTGCATGCGTTGGGTGCAAGCGTTGCCTGACCATCTTGGAGGGGAGTTCTCTGAGCCCCCCCGAGCTGCACAAGTTAGAATCAGCAACGGTGTACTTGTCAGAGTTCTGTTATGACTTAGTACGCTCCTCATCCAAAAGTATGGCCTTTGTGGTGGCGGCGGCACGCAGGTGTTTGTGGCTGCGAAATTGGTCGGCTGATGTCTCTTCCAAGATCCGCCTTAGTAAGCTTCTCTTCTGGGGGAGACTATTGTTTGGCAAGTCCCTCAAAGAGTTGGTTAAGGACCTGGGGGGATCTAAGGGGGGTAGACTCCCAGAGGACAAACCCCGAGTGGGATGAGGACAGTCGTCTTGGACTAGAGGAGGATCTCGGGGTTTCCGCTGTTTTAAGGCGGCAAGGTTTGCACCTCCACAAAGAAGACAGTTCCCTTATCATGGTTGGTCCTTTCAGACCCACGGAGCTGGCTGAAGGTACTATTTGGTGGCTGCTAACTCTGCCAAGAAGTCCCAATGAAGCCAGGGGGACCCAGGAGGTCAGGGAGCACATCAGAGGCTGTCTGCAGTGTTTTGTTCCTTCCTGGGTCCACATCACCTCAGACCAGTGGGTGCTGGAAATCATATGTGAAGGGTATGCTCTAGAGTTCCAGCACACGCTGGCAAATGCGTTTGTGCTAGTGCCATACAAGGCATCAGCAAGGTCCAGGCAGTAAAAGATATGTTCCTTATCGTTCCTCCAGCTTAGTCCTCACAGATGGTTGTGCACCTCTTCCTGCAGCATGAAGACTGGACCAATCAAATTTCAGCTCCTCTGGAATCAGGCAACCAGGCATCCCTGAAGCTCCAGTGTGTCCAGTCTTCATGCAGCAGGAAGACGTAGTGAGTCTAGCTGGGCTCACTAGTTTTAGGGTTTAGTATACCCTTGCTTTTCCTTAGCTACCCTTTTAATGCTTAATTTTTGTCCTATTAGGACTTCTTTTTATTTCTCCTTTCAGAGGTTCCTGTTTCTTTAAATCTCAAATTGTTATTTGAGCACTCTGTGCGGGGGGAGGGAGGACCTGTGGAAGGTCTCTCTCTCTTGCTCAGCCTATGCCGCCTTTATCTGCTTGACTGTCTGTGTCTCTTTATTGGGATCTCTGCCCCAGGGTTTTTTGGGGCAGAGCTCCTCTATTGCCGGTACAGCGGTTACTCTCCAGGGCATTGGGAGACAGCTGATTCCCTGTCGGTAAGTTTTTGGCGGCTGGAGGCGGTCAGAGCCGGTCCTGTCAGGCTCCCGCGCCTCTGCCCGGCCTTACTGGAGTTTTCTTTTTCCCTTTTCTTTTGGTAGTGCTTGTCGGTGTTTCTCGGGCAGCCTACGCGCCGGCGGGACTTTGGGGATCGGGCGACTACCAGGGTTTTTGGTCTCCGGCGGTTTCTCCTGCGGGGGTTAAAAGCGCGCCAAAGTCCTCTTGCTCTCAGCGGCCATTTTAGCTTCCCCGGTCTTGTCAGCGTGGTTTACACGCGGCGCTGTTCCTACCTTTAGCGATTGATTTTCCTTTATTGCCTTTATTTTCCTTTATTTTCTTGGCTCCCTTCAGCTGTTTTCTTTTAGTTGATCCCTTTCCTTCGCGTTATTTTGTCCCGCGGTTAAAGGGCGGGGGGGGGGGGGGGGGGTTTGCGATTCCCTCTCTCTCTCTTCTGTCTCTTTTTTGCGGGTCTCCCGGTTTTTTCTTTTAAGCAGTGTGTGCTTCTGTACTTAAGTTTCCTTTCAGGGGTCTTTTAAAAAAAAAAAAAAAAAAACACTGAGAAGGACAGCGCCTTTGACAGGGGTGAGAGCAACTGTGCTTGGGTTCTCTCTCTGCTCTTCTACTTCTCCTGGGCGCCCAGTTCCCACTTTGTGTGCTGGTTCTGCTGGGTTATCAGCCTTTCTTTTCACTCTCACCGATAAGGGGCATTTCTTTCCCGCCTACTCTCGGGGTCAGGGCGTGCCCATGCCCGCGGGATCCATTTGTCTGATTTGTGGATCTCGGAGGAGTACAGTTTCTGACACAGGCGTCTGTCAGCGCTGTACTTCGGTGTCGCTCACCATGGAGCAGCACCTCGAGAGTTCATTGCCAGCAGTGGCGCAGTCCGGTTCCGTGGCGGTGAACTTGGAGTCGCCGCTGGAGGGACCCTCGGGGCTTCCTTCCACGGGCTCCTTGGCTTCTGGGGGGCAAATGGACCTCGGGGGGGTTTTGCCCTTGGAGGAGTTTTTCTCCCGATTTTGTCTTGTTGATGCATCAGGCATTTTGCCGTAGGCGCCAGAGCTTGGACGCTGCTCCTTCGTTGGTGCCACGGGGATTGGCTCCCGCCTCGGCGGTGGAGAGTCAGTTTCCCGGGCTCAAGGCCCCCAAGCGACAACGTCTGCACGACTCCTTTCAGACAGAGACTGAATGGCCTGAAGGTGATGATCCTGATCTCGACCATGAGGCGGAAGGGGAGGCCTTGGAGGAAGGCGAGCTCCCTGAACCGGAAGATCAGGCAAAGATTATTCGGGTTTTCAGGCGGGAGGAGTTGCCCGTTCTTGTTTCAGAGGCGCTCCAGACTCTAGGTTTGGCTCCGACTCCGCCGATAGAAGAGGCGGACGGCGTGGATCCCATTATTCAGGCGGTTCGGCAGACTAGCGTGGTTTTCCCCATGCACAAGGTTATTGATCAGATGATCCAGTCCGAATGGGATACTCCTGAATCAGGCCTCAAAGGGGTAAAGGTTATGCGTCGGCTCTACCCTATGTCGGACACCGATCTGGAGCGTTTTCGTTCGCCTAAGGTGGATGCGGCCGTCTCGGCGGTGACTAAAAAGACCACGATTCCCGTAGAAGGCAGTGCAGCCTTGCGCGAGCCGCAGGACCGGAAGATGGACAGTCTATTGAAACAGTCGTTTGAGGCAGATGCCATGGCGTTACAGGCCTCGGTTTGTGGGGCTTGGGTAGCGCGTGCCTGTCTGCGCTGGGTTCAGCGGCTTCAACAATCGTCCTCTGTAGAGGCCGACATGTTAGGTGAGCTTCACCGCTTGGAATCGGGGTCGGCATATTTGGCGGATGTTCAGCATGATCTCATCAGAGCCCTCTCTAATAGCATGGCGTCCGTGGTAGCGACACGTCGAGCTCTTTGGTTGAAGAATTGGGCGGCGGATGGGTCGTCCAAGTCGCATCTGGGCAGATTACCCTTTAAAGGTCGGCTGCTCTTTGGTGAGGATTTGGATAAGTTGGTCAAGGATTTGGGTGAGTCCAAGGGCGGCCGCCTGCCAGAGGACCGTGCCAAGCGAGGACGGCCGCTGCCAGCGGTTCGGGGGCAGTTTCGGGACTTTCGTAGGTTTCGATCGCCCCGTTCTGGAGGGTTCCAGCGTGGCCGATATTTTTCAAGGACCTCAAGCTTTCGAGGTTTTCGCGGAGCCAGTAGGGGCTTTGCGACCACAACCCCTGCGTCTACTCGCAAGCCCCAATGAAGGGCAGCGGGCCTCGGCGGAGATTCCAGTGATCGGGGGGCGTCTTCGATGCTTTCTCTCCGCTTGGGCCCAGATCACCTCCGATCAGTGGGTTTTGGACATCGTCCGGGACGGGTATGTCCTGGACTTGGCCAGGCCCGTCCTCGATTCCTTTGTGGCGTCTCCCTGCCGGGGAGCTCGAAAGACAGCTCACGTTCGCCAAACCCTCGATCGCCTACTCCAGCTGGGGGCGGTAGTTCCCGTGCCGCCGGCGGAGTATGGTATCGGAAGGTACTCCATTTATTTCGTGGTGCCAAAGAAGGGTGGCGACCTTCGCCCCATTTTGGATCTCAAAGGGGTGAACCGCTGTCTGCGGGTACCCCACTTTCACATGGAGACCCTTCGGTCAGTGCTGGTCGCCGTCCGCAAGGGCGAGTTCCTCACTTCCCTAGATCTCACGGAGGCTTATCTTCATATCCCGATTCGGGAGGATCAGCAAAAGTACTTCCGATTTGCCGTGCCGTGGGGTCATTTCCAGTTCCAGGCATTGCCCTTCGGTCTCGCTACCGCGCCGAGAGTGTTCACCAAAATCATGGTGGTAGTCGCGGCGGCCTTGCGCAAGGAAGGCGTGCTTGTCCATCCTTATCTAGACGACTGGTTGATTCGGGGGAAGTCTCGCGAGGAGAGCATGGCAGCGACGTCCAAGGTCGTGGCGCTATTGCAGTCTCTCGGCTGGGTCGTCAACACGCGCAAGAGCCATCTGGTTCCGACGCAGAGTTTGGAGTACTTAGGCGTACAGTTCGATACTTGCGGGGGAGCGGTTTTCCTTCCCGACCGCAGGGTGTTGACGCTCCAGTCTCTCGTCCGTCGGTTTCGACAGAACCCCGCTCCTTCGGCGTGGCTATACCTTCAGTTGCTGGGAACGATGGCGGCTTCCCTGGAGGTCGTGCCTTGCGCTCGCTTTCACATGCGTTCCCTTCAGAGAGCCTTGCTCCGTCGCTGGTCCAACCAATCGGATTCCCTGAACAAACGACTTCCTTGCCCCCTGACGGTACGGCGAGATCTTCAGTGGTGGCTGCGACAGTCGTCGCTCCGAGCGGGAATGCCTCTGGAGCAACCGCGCTGGCTTCCGCTTCTGACGGATGCTTGTCTGTCGGGCTGGGGCGCCCACTGCGCCGACCGGTTCGTTCAGGGTCTCTGGTCTCCGGAGGAAAGCGGCTGGTCCATCAATCGCCTGGAACTTCGAGCAGTGCGGTTGGCCTTGCAAAGTTTCGAAGCCCTGATAGCCTCTCGGGCAGTACGGGTGCTCTCCGACAATGCAGCGACAGTCGCGTACATCAACAGACAGGGCGGCACCGGCAGTGTCGGCTTGGAGGCGGAGGCTCGGCTGTTTTTCGAGTGGATCGAGCCTCGGCTACCAGCCATCTCGGCAGCGCACATTGCCGGGAAAGACAATGTGACGGCCGACTTTCTCAGCAGGGTTCAGGTGGATCCCGGCGAATGGGAGCTCAACCCGCAGGTATTCATGCAGCTGGTTCAGCGTTGGGGCCAGCCAGTTATGGACCTGATGGCCACGTTTCACTCAGCAAAAGCGGCTCGCTTCTACAGTCGTCGACGGGAGCCGATGTCAGAAGGTCTCGATGCCCTGTTACAGACGTGGCCCTCCTCGGGTCTTCTTTACGTGTTTCCTCCGTGGCCTCTGGTGGGGTGCGTGATTCAGCGCATCGAGGCCCACCGGGGCCAAGTACTTTTGATAGCCCCGGATTGGCCTCGACGTCCGTGGTATGCCGATCTGATGAGATTGGTAGACGGCTCTCCGTGGCGGCTGCCGCTAGCTCCGGATCTCTTGTGTCAGGGTCCTCTACGCATGCCACAAGTGGGGAGATTCTCTCTTACGGCCTGGCTATTGAAAGGGCGCGGCTGAGAAAACGCGGTTATTCCAAGTCTGTCGTGGCAACCCTGTTACAAGCACGCAAGAGCTCCACTTCTCTGGCCTATGTCCGAGTGTGGCGCATCTTTGAGGATTGGTGCTCTCGCCGTCAGGTTCGAGCCGCTACGGCCTCAATCCCCGTGGTTCTTGATTTTCTGCAAGATGGGTTTGCTAAAGGTTTGGCTGCCAGTTCTTTGCGAGTGCAGTTGGCGGCACTCTCCTGCTACCGAGGTAAGGTTCACGGCGTGTCGCTGGGGGCCCATGTCGATGTCGTTCGCTTCTTGCGGGCCGTCTCTCGGCTGCGGCCGGTCCGCAGACCTTCTGTGCCTTCCTGGGATCTCAACTTGGTTTTGCGGTCTCTCACTGCGGCTCCTTTTGAGCCTCTTTCTCATAGTTCGGTAAAGGATTTGACTCTTAAAACGGTGTTCTTAGTAGCGATTTGCTCGGCGCGGCGTATCTCCGAACTTCAGGCACTCTCTTGTAGGGAACCTTTCTTATCTTTCTCGGCCCAGAAAGTCGTTCTGCGGCCGGTGCCTTCCTTTTTGCCTAAGGTATCCTCTCCTTTCCACGTGAATCAAGTGGTTTCGCTCCCAGTATTTCCGGCATCGGGGGAGCACGCCTCTGATCGCGGTTTTAGTCGCTTGGATCTTAAGAGGGTTCTTCGGCGATATTTGAAAGTTACCAGTGAATTTCGTAAATCGGATCATTTATTTGTGCTGTTTGGCGGGCCTCGCAAAGGTGAGGCTGCGGCGAAAGCCTCCATTGCTCGGTGGATTAAAGAGGCGATTGGCTCGGCCTATCTGTTGCACGGTCGGCTACCGCCGGTTGGTTTGCGCGCCCATTCCACCAGGGCGCAGGCTGCGTCCTGGGCGGAGTTTAGTTTTGTATCTCCGGAAGAGATATGTAGGGCGGCAACGTGGTCTTCTCTTCACACCTTCAGTAAGCACTATAGACTTGATGTCATGGCGGCGGGCGATGCACGTTTCGGATCTTCGGTTCTGCGTGCCGGTTGGAAGAATCCCACCCGTTAGGCTGCTTTGTTACATCCCATCTGTGAGGACTAAGCTGGAGGAACGATAAGGAAATAGTAATTACACTTACCTGGTAATTGTAGTTCCTTGAGAGACGACAGCTTAGTCCTCCTGCCCTCCCTATATTCTCTATTTTTAGAGTGGCACGCCTTGGGTTCAGACGTACGTGCTTCCAGGTGAGTGTCCTTTCTTAGTTCTTGGGCTTCGCTGTCATTCCTTTCTCTCTCTCTCGCTATCGGCTTATGCTGTGGCAGGAGCGGGACGTTCTGTATCTGTGGCTTTAGTTCGCTTAACAGTAAAACAAAAACAAAAAAAAAACCCAACAACATAGGAACTTCAACTAACGGAACCTTTTAAAGGTTAGCTCTTTCTTGAGTTTGCTTTGACAATAGGTCACTGGAGCTTCAGGGATGCCTGGTTGCCTGATTCCAGAGGAGCTGAAATTTGATTGGTCCAGTCTTCATGCTGCAGGAAGAGGTGCACAACCATCTGTGAGGACTAAGCTGTCGTCTCTCAAGGAACTACAATTACCAGGTAAGTGTAATTACTATTTGGCTCGCCTCTTGGCTCTGGGCATGGTAGTACTGATCCTGCTAAACCACTGCGGAAATGGGCGTTACTCCATTTATTTCATGGTACCCAAAAAGGATGGTACCTATCATCCTATTCTGGATTTCAAGAGGGTCAATAGGGCCCTACGGGTGGCCCATTTTCATATGGAGATCCTACGATCCATGCTAGTGGCGATGCAGAAGGGCAAGTTCCTTACTGCACTGGATCTCACAGAGGCCTACTTGCACATCCCCATATGTTCAGAGCATCAAAGGTTTTTGCGGTTCGTAACATTCATGGGTCATTTCCAGTTCCAGGTGATGCCCTTTGGGTTGACAACGGTGCCCAGAACCTTCACCAAGATCATTGTCATTGCAGCAGCGGCACTCAGAAAGATGGGCATACTGGTACACCTGTATCTGGACGACTGCCTCATCAGAGCAAAATCGGAAGCTGAGAGTCGAGAGATGACTCGGAAGGTGATAGTTTTCCTGCAAGAGCTCGGCTGGGCAATCAACACAGCCAAAAGCCAGATGATCCCATCTCAGCTGCTGTTGTACCTGGGTGCAGACTTCAACACTGAGACCGGACTAGTGTCTCTTCTGGTGCAGAGGATAGAGAAATTACAGAGCATGCTTCATTGATTCTTGTGGATATCGAGACATCAGCCTGGCATTACCTGCAGGTCTTCGGTCTGATGGCAGCAGCTCTCGACCTGATGCCCTGGGCCAGAGCTCTCATGAGGCCACTTCAGAAGGTGTTGTTTTCCCGATGGTCACCTCAGACGCAGCCTCTGTCCTGCCGACTTCAATGTCTGGGGGACACCAAGACTGTCTCTATTCAATCACCATTACAAGACAGTCTCAAGAGGAGTATTGCTGGAACCGCCAGACTGAGTGGTAGTGACCACGGATGCCAGCCTGTGGGTCGGGGACAATGGATGGTGGAGGAGAGCTCAGAGCGGTCTGGAAGGCGTTTGCTCACTTCACGCCCATCCTGCAGAACCAGTCGGTATGAGTCTTTTTGGACAGTGCCTCGACGGTGGCCTACATCAACAGACAAGGAGACACGGGAAGTGCCATTTTGAAAACTGAAGTGGAGCCAATTCTGCAGTGGGCCAAGCAGCATCTGGTGACACTATCAGCTACCCATGTGGCTGGAAAGGACAACATGCAAGCGGATTATTTGAGCAGGCATCGGCTGGATACAGCGGAGTGGTTGCTGGAGGATCTTGCATTTGCGGGCATAGTAGATTGCTAAGGGCCACCAGCGATGGATCTCATGGCATCAGTGAACAACGCCAAAAACAGTCATTTTTCAGCAGACAGAGAGAGCAAATGTCAGAGGGGCTGGATGCCCTGGCGCAACCATGGTCCCAGGAAAGGACTACTGTTTGTTTCCTCTGTGGGCCCTCATCGCTCGTCTCTTGCAGAGGATTGCAGGGCACCATGGTTGCGTGATATTAGTAGCCCCAGATTGGCCTCGGTGTCTGTGGTACGTGGATCTGATCAGTTTGGTAGTTGACAAGCCTTGGTGCCTCCCGGTGTCAGACAACCTGCTCGCACAGGGACTGGTGTACACGCCTCAAGTGGGTCGATTTTCACGGCCTGGCTCTTGAGTGGGCAGGGTTATTGAAGTTGAGGCTATGCACCGGCAGTGATCACCACCCTATTGAAGGCAAGGAAGAAATCTATTACTTTGTCTTATGTCCGCGTGTGGCGCATCTTTGAGGATTGGTGTGAGATTCACGGGATGCAACCATTGGACGCATCAGTGGTAAATGTTCTGGAGTTTTTGCAGGTGGGACTGGATAAGAGGCTTGCACTGAATTCCCTAAAGGTTCAGGTAGCTGTTTTATCCTGTTACCGGGGTAAGATAAAAGGAGTCTCGTTGGCGTGCCATTCAGATATTTCCCGTTTTTTGCAAGCAGTGAAACAGATTCGGCCACCTGGCAGGACCATCATTCCACCATGGGATTTTAATGTCGTGCTATCAATCCTGGCGGGGCCGCCGTTTGAGCCCCTCGGTCATTCAGCTTTCAAAAGACCTGACCTTGAAAGTGGTTTTCCTGGTGGCCATTGTAACCTTTCGCTGCTTCCTACGTTCGGTTACTCTCCTGTTGGTCCTGGGTCCACTTCGCAGAGGCAGTAGGGTTTGTAGCACAACAAGCCAACCAGACTAGTGTGGTTTAAAAAAAAAAGGTTTTTATATAGAAATAGGCCTCTTACATGGGTACAGAACATAGGTATATAGTGGTTGCTGAGCTGCTTCCGTGTATATCAATGACTCAATGTGTGTGCCTGGGTGTGGGGGAGAGAGAGAGAGAGAAAAGGGTGGGGGGGGGTAAAGAGGAGTGTGTGTCAGAGTCTCATAGTAAGAAGTGTCTGATGAATAGGAAGAGAGAGAGTATTTTTGTCCTTTTTATGTATTTATAGTGAAATTCTCCTTTCCAGCACCTCCCTTTGTTATACTTTGGTCTGTTTGAGGTCTGTTATCACCTGATTAGCAAGGAGGGGCTGTTGTCCTGCAGACTAATCTCATCAGGCATGCTAAGCCGGTCAAGTCTGGAGACGTCCTATCTGACATCACCAGGGTGTCAGAGCTGCCTGCAGGCCAAGGTCTGGGAAAAGCCATGAAACCTATGCTAGACATAATGTCATGCTGTATGCTGACAGCCATCTGTTCAGCTCATCGTATTTCAGAGCAGCAGGCCTTGTCCTGCAGGGAGCCATTTCTGATTCTGGCCAAGGAGAGAGTGATTTTTTTGTGCATGGTTCCATCATTTCTGCCAAAGGTGGTCTTGCCTTTTTATATCAACCAGATTGTGACCCTGCCGGTTTTTCCCACAGCGGAGGTGGGTGCTACCGACGGGAGACTGCATAAGTTGGATGTTCGCAGAGCATTGGTGTGCCACCTGAGACACACCTAGTCCTTCTGTAATTCAGAGCATTTCTTTGTGCTGTTTGGAGGACCATGTAAGGATGAGGCGGCCTCTAAAGTGTCCATCTCTCGCTGGGTGAAGGAGGCTATTGCCTTGGCCTATCTACTCAAAGGGAGGCCAGTTCTGGAGGGATTGCGTGCACATTCCACAAGAGTTTAGCCTGACAGTGCCACCAGGGGATATCTGCAAGGTGGCGACTTGGTCATTGTCTCTCAACAGGGCATTGGCAAAAAGTTAGATAGTGAGATGTTAACAATATGAGATAATCGCAGCTTGGTCAGATGTCCCCCTAACTGAAGTAGCGAAGTGGGACATGAATCCAAACCATTGGAATGCATTTCTATAATTCATTTATTTTCTAGGTATGTTCATTTTGTGTGAAAAGAAATGGGAAATGTCAACAATATTTCCCATTTTTTGTTTTGTATCATGTTTGAATGAAAATAAAATGGGTCAGGCTGAAATTTCATCACTTCCTTGATTTTAAGTGTGCATTATCGCTTAATGGTGCATGCTATTAAATATATGAAAATTCCTCTCTCGGAGCAGATATTCACAATACTACACAAACAAAATCTGCTCAGTAAAGCATGTATCAGACAAAAAAATCTTAATTATGAGGAAACAGTTGTTAAAAAGGTAGAAGAACCTTAGTATATATAAGAGTAAAAAGATCTCGGTATACCCACAAAGTACAAAACAGCTACTTACTTCACTGAATGCAGCCATCTGGAATGGCATTAAATCGGAAAAACTGCTGAATATACGAGGGTGGTTTTTTTTTGTTTTGTTTGGGGTTTTTTTTTATTTATAAATTTTAACAAATAATCAGGAATTGAACCCGTACAGAAAATAATCTTGCAAGCACAAAATTACAAGAAATCTGAAAAAAAACAAGAAAATATTGCAAGAATTATACATAGCCCACAAACCAAAGGGGGGAGATTTTTAAACAGTAAATCAAAAACCACCAATAAATAACAAGGAAAAAGAAAGAAAGACGATGGGGGTCCAAGGAGATCTTAATTAACAGATGGTAGCACCGCATCAGGAGAAGAGGTAGTAGGTAATTGCAAACTTAAAAAGGCAGAAAGATCTTCAGGAGAAAAGAAGACATATTTCTGTGATCTAAAGGTAATTAAGCATTTACAAGGAAATCTCAACACAAAAGTAGCCCCTATTCGCAATACCCCAGGTTTCAATAACAAAAAAGCCTTCCTACGTTTCTGTGTCTCACGTGTTACATCGAGAAAAAGAAGAATCTTTTTTCCATGAAACAATTTATCACGCTTCTTATAAAACATTTTAAGGATCCAGTCCCTATCCGAAGATGGGGCTAATGTAACCAATAAGGTAGAAACTACAATATCTTCTGCTTTGGGGGTGAGAAGTAACTCTGAGACATTAAGAGAATCCATTTCCACCAATCCAACGGATAATTTTCCCCCTTTTTTACCCAGGGGGAGAAAATATGCTTTGGTAACAGGAGGTAACAATTCAGGAGGCACTGATAGTATATCACGCATATAAGTCTTGAATAACTCCAAAGGAGAGACACCAGGCAGAACCGGAAAGTTCAAAAGCCGAAGATTAGATGCGCGGGCTGCATTCTCCAGTAACTCAGTTTTTGAGCGAAGAAAGATGTTATCCTTAGCCAAAGCATCAGTTAAAGCTGTAACACTTACTAATCGTTGATCCATACCTAATTACTTCTCAGCTAGTTCCGCCATATCAGACTGTGCTGAAGTAGAAGTCGTTTCCAAAGCAGAAATCCGATCAGAGAAAGTAGAAAATTGAGTAGCTACCATATTGCCAAGATGTGAGATAGCGTCCCATAGATTATCCAGAGAAACAGATGCAGGTCGGGGAAGTGAAAATGAAAACCTCTGGGACAAAGATGAAGATCGAACTGCCGCTTCAGGAGAAAGAGTAACAGTCTCAACTACTGACACAGAATCCCCGGTGTTTGGCTGGAGCAAAGAAGTCAAAGTCTCAGCCTGCAAATCCCCCTTCTGACCTCGAGAAATCTCCGGCGTTGGGTCCCGCTCAGAAGACGTCAAATCTCGCACTACAGGCGAGAGCACATCCTCACCCAAAAACCGGGCAGTCGAGGCCACGGGAGGCACCGGGGGTGAGCGTCCATCCGGGGAGAGCGTGGTGTCAGGAGCGGAAGACGCCGATTCAGAATCCATCGACGCCACCAAGCCCGCTCTAATCCCCTGTACCTGCTCCTTGGACAACTGAACGAAGCGGTCCATAGGCCCCTCACAAACAGGTAATGGCTCCGCGGGTGGAGCTTTAACCTTGGCTTTGCCTTTTCTCTTAGGCATGATCAGTTGGGTGCAACCACCACCATCGCCATCTTAGATAAGCACCTCCCCCCCGGACCGGTTATTTTTAAAGTAAGGTCTGATTGGCTGTAGCTATGTAAATTTTTTTCCCCCCTGTAGAAACAAGCATGCGTGCTGGCTCCCAGCATGCCTTGGGGAAAAGCAGATGCCATTTGCAATCGTAGCGTCACTTTGTATGGTTTATACTGAGACGTTAAAATGTTTGACAATTGAGCGGCCCTCCGACTGTGAAATATGGTCTGTGATTCGATTTTTGAAAGCAAGGACCGTGTCGTCAGCGGAATTCATCGCCAGATATGTGAGGTGTATGGCCCCAATGCGATGACTGACAGCAAAGTGCATAAATGGGTGAGATTGTTCAAGGACGGGCGGGACAATGTCCATGATGAACCGTGATAGGGTCGACCTTCAGTAATCAGAGAAGATTTGGTGCACACAGTTGACGCAAAAATTAATGAAGAACGGCAATTCACGATTTCCACTTTGTCACTGAAATTTCCACAAGGTCAGTGCTATACAAAATCGTTTCTGAAAAATTGCAGTTCAGAAAACTGTGCTTGTGATGGGTTCCCAGGCTGCTTTCCGAGGAACACAGTTGCCATAATCTTGCATGTTGAGATTGTCTGTTTGGCTTTCACTTTGACTGGAGATGACGTGTGTCTCCATTCCATCGACTGCCGCTTTGAATTTGGAGTCATGTGAGAAACCCATGTCTCGTCCCCTGTGACAATGTGGTCCAAAAGTTCATCTCCTCCCTCATTGTATCGGATCAAAAATGTCAAAGCACTAGCCATTCTCCTTTTTTGGTGTTCCTCGGAAAGCAGCCTGGTAACCCATCGTGAGCAGAGTTTGTCCTGCCCATCCTTGAACAATCTCACCCATTTACGCACTTTGCTGTCACTCATCGCATTGGGGCCATACACCTCACATATCTGGTGATGGATGTCCACTGATGACGCGGTCCTTGCTGTCAAAAACCGAATCACAGACCATATTTCACAGTCGGAGGGCCGCTCAATGGTCTTAAACATTTTAACGTCTCAGTATAAACTGTACAAAGTGATGCTACGACTGCAAATGGCATCTGCTTTTGCACAAGGCATGCCAGGAGCCGGCACGCATGCTTGATTCTATAGGGGGAAAATTTACAAATCTACAGCCAATCGGACCTTACTTTAAAAAATAACCCTCGTACATCATTGGTCACAGAAAGATACTCGTAGCAAAAGGCATTCATGAAAACCAGTAATCAGTAACTTGTGCAAATGCACCTTCCAGCAGGATTAACAGAAAACAGTAATACTTTAGCTTATCTGTAGTATCAAAGATCCAAGGCTTAACCACTACCCCAACCCCGGGTGTTTCGCCAACAAAGGCTTCTTCAAGCAGTAAAATGAAACATTGTAGCTTGCTAATTATGCAATCCTGCCAAAAAACAAAAATAAGAGTGCGAGTGCCAACTTCAGCGCATGTATCACAGGAATAATAGAGCCTCAGAAAGAGCTTAAAAATGCAAACACTGAAATAAACAAGACAGTGGTTATAAAGCATAGCACCACAAATCTACAAGAAGAACAAGCCCTAAGCGCTAACCTGCCAGATGGAAAAAACGCTGAGCATGCACTTTAAGTAGTCTCGGTGGTGATGCAGGGAAATTCTCCCTTTAAAGCCATAGTGTGTGCTATTCATGAATGTGCGAATAGGGTGCTCTGTTCGCTTGAGAGTGCGCACTATTAATGAAACCCAGGACGTGACAACCGTACAATCAAATAAAATTAAATGAAACATTTTGTACAGTAAATGAAAAAGTGAAACTTTTTTTGCCTGCATACCTCTATTATGTTCTGCCTTTGCTGCCTTTTGCTCATTTTGTGTGGACCCGAGGAAGCGAGTGCCAGCTCCCAAAAGCTAGTGAAGAAATTTATTAAGAAATTAGAGTCCAGTAAAAAAAAACCCTTTTCTTTTTATGTAATGGTAAAAAGCAACGGAGTTAAAGTGGGCCATGATAAAGTGATGGGCATTAGCATCAGGATACCAAGCTTTTTCCTTTTAAAAGGTCTTATTCTGTCAGCCCACTGGGGAGTCTAATCACTAAGTCTTCATCTTCCTCTTCCTTTTCTCAGGAATCATTGAGATCCCATTCCTTGCTGTTGGCCTCTGTGGGCTCCTTGGTGGAGAAATTAAATTAAATGGAAACTAGACATGTGACCAGTTAAACCAGAATAATTTAAATGACCTGCATTGTTAGATATGCTCTCATCAAGCTTAATTCCTTATCGGTCCTCCAGTTTAGTCCTCCACCTGTGGGTTGTGCACCTCTGACATGCCCGGTCTCCAAGCTGCAGGAAAAGTTGTGACATCACTGGATGTAGCCTGTTGGAATCTCCCATCAACCCCAGTGTGTCCAGTCTCCATGCAGCAGGAGGATGTAGTGAGCCTAGGTGCTGGGCTCACTTAAGAAGCAGATAAGGAGCAGTTAGTCAGGGTTTAGTTTTAATTTGGTTATAATTGGGTTTAATTTGGTTCTAAGTTAAATTTATTTATTTATTTAGCTGTATTTATATCCCGCTTTTCACCGGGTCAAAGCGGTCAATTTGGGGATACATTTAACACGAGGGGATATGACACACATACGCTAATACTTACAGGGAACATGGGCAATGGAGGGTTAAGTGGCTTGCCCAAGACCACAAGGAGTGCCTATAGGACTAGAAATCCCAGTCCCTCCAGCCTGAGATTGCTGTCCCCAGGTGGGACTTGAACCCCCGGCCTTCCGGCCTGAAGTACCTTGTCCTAACCACTAGACCACTCCTCCCTCATTATTTGCTACTTTTAATTGTCTTGATAATTTTACTTCAATTTTAATTGAATTTTTAAATTAAGTTCGGCCCAATTGAATAGAATTTAATAATTTAATATAATCTACCTTGGGTAGTTTTAAATCGAGAAGCTGTGCCTTTAAATTAATCTTTCCCATCTAGCTTCTCTATCTCTTATTGCCATTCGCACTCATTGCCCGTTGAGGATCTCACCCCCAGGACTGTACGGGGGAGAGCTCTGCTGCCTATTTGCACGACGAGTGTGTGCACGGTGGCAGCTTTCCGGCACGGCGGGAGCCTCATGTTATGAGGGTTTCTTCAGCTGGCAGGGCAGTGCTTGCCGTGACTGCTGCTCGCAGCGGCTCTGAGGCTGTAACCCCCGGAGTAACAGCGGCATGTTTCTGAATGCTGGTACCGCAGGGGAGGCCCTCGGGCTCAAAAGCGTTGCTTGGAGCTCTTGCAGCAGCGGAGGTTTTTGGCGCCAAGCAAGCCTGCCTGAGACCGGCGCCATTTTCTCTGCACGGCTGATGCTTCATGTTGCCGGATATAGCGGCCCGCGCTGGGACAGACAGCGTCGTACAACACAGATAAGGAATTGTTTCTTTTCTCAGATAATTGTCTAATTGCCAATGTTTCTTTTCGGGGGTCCCTTCGATTTTTACGGGGGAGGTATCCAATACTTTAATTTTATCGGTTTCCCTTGTGGTGTGTTGGTTGTTTCCTGTGTTTTTGGCAGGCGCGAGGCTGACTGTCTAGGTTTTTTCTTTCCCTTGCCACGGCCACAGGCTCGGTCCTTTTTAGGAACCGCTTAGTCTAGAGCAGGGGTGGGCAAGTCTGGTCCTGGAGAGCCGCAGACCAGTCAGGTTTTCATGATGTCCCTAATGAACATTCATGGACCTATTTCCATACAATGGAAGGCAGTGGATGCAAATAGATCTCATGAATATTCATTCATGGAAACCTGACTGGTCTGTGGCTCTCCAGGACCGGACTTGCCCACCCCTGGTCTAGAGGGTTGAATTAGTGTTTTAATGTTATGGGTTGCAACTTGCTTTAAAAAAAGAAAAAGAAAGCGAGGTATTTTTAAATTGACTCCGTTGAGAGAACTGTTGCAAGCGTCCTGAAAGATTGGCGTTGTTTTTCGATGGAAGAAAATATTCCAAGGAATAAGTCAGTATAACAACCGACTATACAATTAGAGTATCCTTCAACATTTGAGTTCCCTATATGAATGTGTAATGCTGACTTCCATTCTATGCATTTTGCAATCAGTGCATGGGTCTAACATGTTACTGGTTTTGCTTTAATAAGTATAACGCTCCATTGTAACATATTGCTGTATTACCGCTTGTGCTAGGCGAGAAATGTAATATTTACATGCCCGTTCAGTCGGAGCCTTACTCTTTCACTTTTGCCTGTTTGGATTGCTTCTTGGTTATCTAGTATCTAATTCGGTCTGGGAACAATTGAAGGGGGCATTCTTAACCCTTTGAAGGCCTACTTTAAATTTTTAATCCACATTCTGCAGCCGGGTTAATTTTTGCATATTTCAGGAAAATTGTATCCATCTTATTCAATATGTTCTAATAGTGATTTTCCTTCTGTTATGGTCATGTATTATATACCATTTGATAGGAATATTTAGTTAGAATTTTGGATCCCAAGAGTTTTGGGCTTGGCCTGGAAAGGGTTTTTAATGGTGCCTTCCTGGCAATCCGTGCCCTTGGAAGGAAACTGTCATCAAAGTGGCACGGCTAAGTTTATTGCAAAAAAAAAAAGACAGATGGCAAGTCACTGCTTATTTGGCAGGCAAAATCTAATCTTTCAGAGCAAGTCTGCTTGGTTCCAGAAGCTGTTTCTTGCAAAGTTCAAGAAGGCACAAAAGGAGCGCTGTATTCTGTTTGGAAAGCATTATTATCTAGATGATCGGGACTGTGGAAAAATTTCTAAGGGCCTCCTGGCAGAGTCCTATTTCGTTTCGGTTAATTGGGATTAGATTTTATTTTATTTACTGTAGCGGCTGTGGACCTTAGCCTCTGCAGATGCTCTGTACGGAAGATCCGGGTGCATTCCCGGCGTTAGAAGGGTGTCCGGGGAGTATTAACAACTCTTCTCATCATTCCGCACAAGCTGCAGGGCATGGCATGGCATGGTGTCGAAGGGTATGCTTCCCACTTGATCCTTGCTCCTTCCTGGTGCCTCATGACGCAAGGCTTATCCAGGACGCAGTGGCCTTAGGTAGGCAGATGGAGAAAGGCCTAATCGGTTGGATCGCGGTTATTGCTGCACAGGTTTCAGGTTGTTGGGTAAATGATCCAAGTCAAAATGATTAAAACGTGGCGTCCACAGGGGCCACTAAAAAAAAAAAAAAGCCACAATTAAAGAATGCAGGTCCCGGCAGAAAGCCAACCCATAGGAGAGCGGCTTTGGGGTTTCTTTCTGCCTGGACCCAGATAATGTCCGACCAGTGAGTCTTTGAGATCATTTGTAAAGGTTATGAACTAGATTTGGCAAGATCAGTGCGGGACGCGCTTGGGATGTCTCCCTGTTAAGGTGAAGTAATCCCCCTAGCGGTTTGCCGTACTCTATAGCAATTTTTTTTGCAGTTGGAAGACGTCATGCTGGTACCGGTGGCGGACTACGGCGTGGGACGATATTTCATTTATTTCATGGTGCCAAAGAAGAATGGAAACGTTAAGGTCGGTAATTGTGACACTACGTCAGGGAGAGTATCTGACTTCTCTCGCTCGCACAGAGGCATGTCTTCACATATCGGTCAGAACGTCTCATCAGTTTTTATGGTTCACCTTCCTTTGGGGGTGTTATCAGTTCCAAGCCCTGCTCTGCGTGCTCGCAGCAGCACCGCAGATTTTCAGCAAGATCAGGGAGGTGGCAGCAGCGGCTCTGCGAAAGGAAGGAGTTTTGGTTCTTCCTTACCTCGACGATTGGTTGATTCAGGTGAAGTCCAAAGCAGAGAGCATACGGGCTACAGACATGGTAGTAAAGTTTCTACAGAGCCTCCGCTGGGTGGTCAATCTGGCCAAGAGCTGCCTGGTTCCGGCTTCGGAGTTCGAGTATCTGGGGGTGCGGTTCGACTCTGAGAGGAGCGATTTACCTGCCGAATCGGCGTGCACAAGCACTTCAGAAGCTGGTTCGAAACTTCAGAACTACTTCAGCGCTCTCAGCGTGGAATTACCTTCATGTACTGGGAACAAGGGCGACGACCTTGGCAGTTGTTCCATGAGCCAGATGGCATATGAGGCCTGTACAGAGGGCGTCGTTCTGACGATGGTCACATCAGTCTGATTCGTTAAACGGCTACCGTGCCCGCTACAGGTCAGGCAGTCCCTTCGGTGTGACTGAGACCCGAGTCCCTGAAGGCCAGAATGGCTCTGGAGCAGCCGGTGTGGCTCCCATTACTGACAGATGCCAGTCTCGCAGAGTGGGGGGCACAGTGTGGAGAGATCTTGGCACAAGGTCCGTAGTCTATGCAAGAGAGCAAATGGTCAATCAACCGGCTAGACCTGAGAGTGGCTTTCCTAGCCCTGCAAAGATTTGAGTTTACGGTGATAGGTCAGGCGATACATGTGCGGTCCGACGATGCCGCAAAGGTGGCTTACATAAATCAGCAAGGCAGTGCCGGAAGGGTGGTGATGGACGAAGAAGCAGACAGGTTGTTCACTTGGGTAGAAACTCGATGGCCGATCTCGGCGGGCGCACATTGCTGGGTAGGACAGCGTGAGGGTGGAATTTCTCAGCAGGGTCTGAGTGGAAGCTGAAGTATGGTGGTTACATCCGGACGTATTTGCACAAATAGTTCTCCGATGGGGGACACTGATCATGGATTTCAAGGCGACCTTCCAGTCTGGGAAAGCGAGCCGTTTATTCAGCAGATGGCGGGAGAGCATGTCGGAAGGAATCAATGCCGTGATTCAACCCTGGCCATTGACGGGTCTCTTCTGTCTTCCTGTTGTGGGTGCTCATCAGGCACATAGTCCGGCATATCATAGCGCATCGGGACGAGTGCAGTTATTGCGCCCCGAACAGGCCGAGGCGCCCATGGAAAGTTGACTTACGGTTATTCTACAGAGTCCCATTGGGATTACCAATGCCAGAGAGTCGGTTCAGTCATGAACCTCTACAACTGTCTCGGGTGGATCGGTCTTCACTTACGGTTTGGCAATTCAAAGAGCGCGGTTTATGAAGTTAAGGTTATGCCAGGTCGGTCATTGCGACTGCTTCAGGCTAGGAAAAAGTCCAACTCATAGGCTTCGGTACGTATCTGGCATGTCTGTAAAGGCTAGTGCTCACGGCGTCAAGTACGCGTGGACACAGTTTCGGTACCTTTGCTCTTCAGTTTCCGGCAAGACGGGTTGGATAAGGTGCGGCAAGCCAGTCCCTTGAGAGTTCAATTAGCAGCACGGTATTGCTATAGAGGCAAAGTTCAGGAAGTGTCGCTAGGTTTTTATGTCAATGTGGTGCATTTTCTTAAAGCAGTTATCAGATTGCGGTCTTCTCATAGAGTCACGGTTCCTCAGTCGTATCTCAATCTGGTGTTAGAGGCCTTAGTAAAGGAGCCTTTTGGGCCTTTATAACAGGCGTCAGTTAAAGATCAAACATTGGAAACGGTATTGTAAGCCAACTGTTCGGCGAGGCGAACCTCGGTATTTTAAGCTCTGTCCTTTGGAGAGCCATTTTTGTTTTTTGTTTTGTTTTTTCCAGGGAAAAGGTGGTTCTTCTTCAGGTTCCAGTCTCCTTGCCAAAGGTCTCTTTTCCGTTTTTTCTTTTTTTTTTTTTTTTATAAGTTTTATTAAAAAATAAGGAAACATTACAAATTATAAACAAACCTTATCAAGAGGTTGGGAACAACCCTACCTCCATAATAAATTTCTAAGAAACAATATTTTATAGTCCACATCCAGGAGAAGTCCAAAACCAAAGATAAAAAATAAAACCCACACTGACCAAACCTGGTAACCCCAGCACGAAACAAGGGTATAAAGGTTAAAGAAACAAAAATAAAACTCAAGAAAACAAATAACTCAACCTTTACCCTTCAAAAATTCCAAAAGCTGCGCAACTTCAAGAAAAACATAACGAGTTCCTTGATATATAATGTGGCACCTGCAAGGGAATTTCAAGTAAAACAATGCGCCCAGGGCCAGAATGCGTGGGCGAATCTCCAGAAAGGCTTTTCGCCTCCGCTGAGTGGCCCTCGAGACATCAGGAAAAATTTGTATGGCAGAGCCACAAAACGTCTCAAACGTTTTCTTGAAGTATGCGCAAAATATTCTCTGTCTGTCCAAATCAGAAGCCACCGTGACTAACAGCGTGGCTCTCGTGGGAATTTCATCGTGAGAGGATTCCAAAAATGCTGAAATATTTAAAGAAGCCGAACCCTTAGATTCTCCCTCAACTCGTCCTTCCTGAGGCTCAGCCTGAAGGGCCATGTCTCTGGAAGGAAGGTAATAAATATTAGACAGGGAAATGGCTTCTGCATCAGAAATCATCAATACTTCTTTCAAATATTTATGAAACAACATAAGAGGTGCCAAATAATGCGTTTTAGGAAAGTTCAACAGTCTGAGATTCTTGGAACGCAAAGAGTTCTCAAGAACTTCATACTGAAAGCGTAAAGAGGTAACATCCTGAACTAAAGAAGTAACAACTGCCTGCTGAGGCGAGAAGCGAGTCTCAAAAGAGTCAACGCTTTTCTCTACAGCAGACAGTCGGGACTCCTGATCTGAAGACTTTACAACAGTTTCTTTCGAAAAAATAGAAATCTTTTGGAGAGACGAATCCAGAGCCGATTCCATTCTAGATAACATAGTCCAGACATCTTTCAAGGAAACTTCATCTGGGATTACACGAGGTTCACCAGAGCCAGCAAATGAGACCACAGATGGCAACGGAGGAGGTAATGAATCAGCGACAGAGTCCATCCGTAGAAAGGAAGAGGAAAGGGTAGGCGGCTCTATTTTATCAAGATTAAATTCAGTGGAAACAACTAGAGAAGAAGCCTTGTCTCGATTTTCCAGGGAGGAGTTCACCGCGACCGGGGAAGAAACAGAAGACCCAGTACTTACGGTCGACTTTTCATCAAGGGAGGCATCCAATACAGTGTTCTGTGACGATGGCTTACCAACGGAAACATGTGCATCCATGGGCCCGACAATTTTTACCGCCTTTGGTTGAGCCGCCGGCAGCAAGCGTTTCTTCCGTTTCCCCATTCACGGTAACTTCCAAGCACCGAATCTGCGCCGAAGGGGCAGGACCTGCCCCTTTGGGCACGCACCACGGGCACGCGCCCGCTACGCGTCCCGCGTCGGAGGCAAGATGTTATAGCCCCAAGAAGACCAGCTGCCCCAATCAGAGGAGTGGAAGCGGGAGACCAGGCCAATCAGGTAGGTGTCAGCAAAAGCCAGGAAACAATGAACTGCTCCCTTTTCCGTTTTTCTTAAATCAGACGATGTCTTAGGCAGTCCTAGAGTCGGTGATAGGGGATGTTTCAGACTGTGATGCATGCCGCTTGGACTTAATGAGGATACTGCGGCGATATTTGAGGGTTTGAGTCGTTCCGCAAGTCGGACCATTTCTTTGAGTTGTTCGAGGGTCCCCGCATAGGTAAGGCGGCAGCAACAGCGTCCATTTCCAGACGGATTGAAGAGGCAATTGCGTTGGCATATATCTTGCTAGGTTGGCCGGTGCCTGTGGTCTTGAGAGCTCATTCCACTAGAGCGCAAGCGACGTCTTGGGCAGAACACAGCTTTGTTCCGCCAGTAAATATTGGTGGAGTGGCCACCTGGTCCTCTCTTCCTACCTCAAGTAATCACTACCACCTCGTTGTGTTAGCGGAAAATGCTACCTGTTTCGGGTCGGCAATAGTGCGTGCAGGATAGAAAGGTCCCTCCCAATAATACTGCTCTGTTACATCCCACAGGTGGAGGACTAAACTGGAGGACCGATAAGGAAATGGAAATTACACTTACATGGTAACTGTGGTTCCTTTAAGAACTCCAGTTTAGTCTTCATTCCCGCCCAGGGTATGGATTCTTTGGGGAGAAAATTCAGTGGAGGGAAAGTCACCGGCTACAGTTGAGCCCTGTTTTCATAGGATTCGGCCTATTTCTGTCATTCTGTGCTTCCTTTTTCACGTTCCTGGATTGGCAGGGGGAACAGGAGCAGGTGTGAACACCAGACCCTTCTCTTTGGAAGGGTGGGTAGTTGTCAGATGTTTTAAGAACATAAGATATGCCATACTGGGTCAGACCAAGGTCCATCAAGCCCAGTATTCTGTTTCCAACAGTGGCCAATCTAAGTCATATGTACCTAGCAGTTTCCCCAAGAGACACAAGTTCCACAATGCTTGTACTGGGTCAAGCATTGATATCTTCGGTCACTTCTTAATAATGGTTTATGGACCTTTCCTCCAGGAACTTGTCCAAACCTTTTTTAAACCCAGCTACACTAATTTATACTGATTTATAGATTTAGTTTAAGTAGAAGTTTTATGTTAATATGATAACTACTTATTTGTTGCTCTTTTGAGTCTGCTTTGTCATTAGTTCACTGGGGTTGATGGGAGATTCCAACAGGCTACATCCAGTGATGTCACGACTTTGACATGCTCAGTCTCCAAGCTGCAGGAAGAGGTGCACAACCCACAGGTGGAGGACTAAACTGGAGTTCCTAATGAACCACAATTGCCAGATAAGTGTAATTTCCATTTCATTGTCTTGTCATCAAGTCCTTGGACTAGTTTAGATGGGCTGTTGAGTTAGTGTGTGTGTTTCATGCCCACTAACATTTTGGTGAACACCACTTTGCTTTCTATAGTATATTGGTTTATGTAGTTTGACAACTGAAATCATTGACATTGTTTGATTAGAATTAATCGTGCTCGTTACTAATGTAATGGCAACTTTTTAAATGGTTTTTGCACTTATATTTCTAGACTGAAGATTTCATAATATAATTTATCATTGTACCTCTAAGTTTTCTTTGTAAACCTGAGAACAGTCAACTCTGTTCCAAGGAAGTCAAAATAAGTAACAGTTGTAACTGGGTAAGAATTGGTGGGGGGGGGGGGGGGGGAGGGCAAAATCTTGATCTGTAAAGAAGTTTATAGAGAAGTTCTATATGAAAACAATGTAGTGAAACATACTCAGGACATGACGTTTCAAGTCCATCTTCCATTAAAAGTAAAGAAAATGTGCATTCTGAAATGAATGGGTGGGGCCATTGAAATCATACCAGTCAATATTTTCTGCTACATATTAGTGCCACAAATCATCATGTAAACACAAGGATACCTTTTATAGGGAAAGATTCCATTAGCAAAACAGGATAAAGTAATTGTTTATACACAGATGCACCTTATGTTCAGGTAAATATTACCATGAAGGGGTTGGTCTCATCTGTGTATAAACCAGGGGTTCTCAACCCTGTCCTCGGGACCCACCTAGCCAGTCGGGTTTTCAGGATAACCACAGTGAATATGTATGAGAGAGATTTGCATACACTGCCTCTGTTATATGCAAATGTCTCCCATGCATATTCATTGTGGTTATCCTGAAAACCTGACTGGCTAGTTGGGACCCGAGGACAGGGTTGAGAACCCCTGGTATAAACAGTGATTTCTAGTAGTCTAGTTTGTCTTTGGAAGTATCGAGTAATTTTGATTTTCCTCTTTCGCACTTCTCTAATTCTACTTTCCTTTTATATCAGCAGCTTTATTTAAAAACATTTTTTATGCTGTGCAGCCAAAGTTCTAGGCAGCTTACATTAAAACATGAGTAATTAATCCACAAACATAGCTCAAAACAAAGAAAAATGTATTTTATTTAAGAACATAAGAGATACCATACTGGGTTAGACCCAAAGTCCATCAAGCCCCCAGTAGCCTATTTCCAGCAGTGGTCAATCCAGGTTTAGAAGTACCTGTCAGGTTCCCAAAAGATAGAGAAATTCCATGCTGCTTATCCCAGGAGTAGGTGAATTTTCGCAGTTTAGTTTTAATAATGGTTTATGAACGTTTGCTCCAGAAACTTCTCCAAACCTCTTTCAAACCCAGCTACACTAACTGCTTTTACTACATTCTCTGTCAACAAATTCCAGAGACTACGTGTTGAGTGAAAAATATTTTCTCCTGTTAGTCTTAAATGTACTACATAGTAACTTCATTGCATGTCCTCTAGTATTTCTACTTTTTGTAGGCATGAATAACTGATCTATGTTTACTCATTCCACTCCGCCTATTTTATAGACCTCTGTCATATCTCTCCTCAGCCGTCTCTTTTCCATGCTGCTGAGCCCTGACCTTGTAAGCCTTTCCTCCTAGGGTATTCTTCCATCCCTTTATTATTTTGGTTGTTCTCTGTACATTTTCTAATTCTGATATATTTTTTAGATATGGCGAATAGAACTGCACACAGTATTCAAGTGCAGCCATACCACGGAGCAATACAGAAGAATCTTTGTTTTATTCTCCATTTCTTTCCTTAATGATTCCTGGCATTTTGTTTTCTTTCTTGGCTGCCATTGCACACTGAGTAGAGGATTTCAACATGTTCATGATGTCACCCAGATTCTTTTTCTGGGTGGTGATTATTAATGTGGAACCTTGCATCGTGTAACTACAGTTGTGGCCAGCATTATTGGCGCCCTTGCATTTTAGGTATGTTGTGTACAGTGTCTTGAGAAATAATTGGAACTATTCCAAGTGTGTGTCGTCATAATAATTTAATAGTATGTTCAAAGGTATACAACAAAAAAAGATGTCTGTGAAACTTAGATGTAGTAATTTCTGAGAAAAAACAAAATACAACCTGGATAAGATTAATGTGCCCTTCACTAATATTTGGTTGCACAACCCTTGGGCAGTGATGACAGCCTAATCTTCTACCAGCCTTATGCTCATATTACCCCTCTTCTCAAGTCACTTCATTGGCTCCCTATCCGTTTCTGCATCCAGTTCAAACCTTTCCAGTCCACAATAGTACACTGCCTCCTATCTTGTGACTTTTTAATTTTCTCAAGAGTCTCTTATGAGGGACCTTGTCAAAGGCTTTCTGAAAATCCAGATACATTATATCCACCGGCTCGCCTTGATCTGATTATTGAGAGAAGACTGTTCCTTGGCTAAACCCATGATAGTTTTGTCCTATTAAACAATGACTATCCTAGTAATATTGATTAAAGTGACACACTCCAGTTTCTGACAGTTTTCCTCCCTTGCTTCTTTTTGGGATTGCCTTTTTGTTAGACCAACTTCATACCAGGTACTTAATTATCCCTAAGGTAAGTCCTACTAAGGGAGTCATGTCTCTCCTGCTGCTTGGAGATTGAGTTACTGGGATCTGGGAGATGCTATCGGCTACCCATGTATGCTGATGTCACAAGTTAACACATGCTCAGTCTCCAAGCTGCTGGTGAGGCATGATAACCCAGAGGTGACGGGACTGAGCTGGAGGATAAAAAGGAATTGGTTACCTTGATATGTTACTAAACACTTGAAGTTTAGTTAACATATCAAGGAAATCTTTAAAAAAAATACTAGCACCTATTGCAGGAACCTTAGGCTTTAAATCAAGAAAAGATTTCCTACGCATCTGTGTAGATCTTGATAACCTGGGAAAAATCATTGTTTTGACCACAAAAGGTAGTCAGTTTGTTCAGTAAATATAGTTTCATAACAGAAATTTTATCAAAGTCCGAAGTAAAGGTTATCAGAAGGATGGGTCCGCATAGGAATGCTCTCAGAGGAGGGCTCCCAAGAAATTCATCAGCTCAAGGGAATCATTTATGTATTTATTTATATAATATGCAATGCAATGTGCCGTTGAGTCAGTGCTGACTCCTGGCGACCCAGCAGTCCCTGGGTTTTCATGGCAGTGTGACCGGAAGTAGATTGCCAGGCCTACAGCACTAGTTCCCAAACTTGGGGTCAGGACCACAAATGGAGTCACATCATTAGTGGATGGGGGTCACAGAAACATGGACATCTCCTTTTCTCTCTGGGTCATCACTGTGTCCTATGCCAAGTAGTGGCACTCGCTAGCTAGCATGTGGCCTGGGTGCCAGTGAATATTCATTGGCCCTTGCCCCCTCCTGGGTAAGCTTCCTATTGGACTGGAAGCCCATGTTTACTGGGGTCTGTAAGCACACACTGACACAAGGGACCCTGTGCTGCTACCATTATTGTCTGCTGTCTTCCTGCTTGAGATGAATGGAGGGAGGGGAAGGAGGCTGGAGACCTGATGTTTTGATTTCATCATCTGGGGATGCATGAATTTTTGGTTGTTTAAAATATGGGATAAAAGTTCAAAAAACACTGCTTACAGGGTGCTCGTGAGAGTTAGTACAGTTGGTGTTTTTGGTTATTAGTCAGTCCTGAGCATCGTCTTTCTTTCTGTGTTTCTTAAGGATTTTAATATGCCACTTTTCGTGGGCAGCAAAGTGGCTGGCGTTCCTTTTTCATTATATATTTTAACCATAGAATGGGAGAAAATACAAAGTTTCAAACTTTGCCTGGCCAGGCTCATAATGACAGAAGGTACATTTTTAAAGTTAGCACAAAATGTTTTGTACAAAGTGTCAGTATGTATGTAGGAGGGATGTTCATTTCATAGGGTAGGTGCTGTGAAGAAAGAGGCTGACACCAGGGTAGATTCTAGTCTGGCTAGGGATACCAAAGGGATGTAGAGTAATTTTTTTTTTTCTGGGCCAAACATAAAGCACGTGGAGGAAATATGAGTAATATGATTGTATTTAGAGGCATGGGCAAGCAGGCAGACAGCAGAGTCCTGTAATATCTTTAATCTTTTCTGTTGCATGAATTCTGAAATAGATGACATTATAATCTACCTGTGGTCGTAGCATGAATCAGAGTGCCTTCCTACCACCCTCTGTCCTCTCTGCTTGGGTATGTCCCACTCGCCTGTACTAGTGTAGCAGGATAAGGAAGGATTGCTATTTCATCTGGTGTAGCACTGAGAGAACAAACCTAAGCAAGACTGAAAAGAATCGGGGGGGGGGGGGGGGAATGTTACTAAACACAACCAACCTTGCACTGAAAAATGTGATCAAGTATTTGGCTCTCTTACCATGAAGAAATTGGAGTCAGACCACATGTCTGACT
Source organism: Ichthyophis bannanicus (assembly GCA_033557465.1). Classification (NCBI taxonomy): domain Eukaryota; kingdom Metazoa; phylum Chordata; class Amphibia; order Gymnophiona; family Ichthyophiidae; genus Ichthyophis; species Ichthyophis bannanicus. The sequence continues at coordinate 606,508,671 of CM066033.1, forward strand.
AGGCTTTTTATAGCAGCTGGATCCCCAGAACTGCAGATATAGACAAGGTGACCAAAAAGGCAGTAGGATTCTCAACTTGCCATAGGAGTCTACCAGGATGGGTCCTACTAATAATAATTTATATAGAGCTTACAGTCTAGTCAAAACAGACAGTACAGATGGGGACTAAGATATCCTGGACTGTTTAGCAGGATTCAAGGAAAGTAAAATTTTATCCAGTATGTAAAATGTAATGATGATATCGCTGAAAGTTGCTAAAGTCTGCCTCCACCTGCTGGCAAGGGAACATAACACACTTGTATGGACTGGTCTAGCAGGATTAAAGGACCATAGATTAATTTTACATACTCGATAATTTATCTATAAAAATAAAATCATGCATATGATTTTATAACTTTCATTTTAAAAAAATCCTTTACCTTCCCATTGCCTTCTTTATTCTTCAAATGGCAGCAGGTAACAGGGACTGTTCTTATAGCACTTCTTCCTTCATCCTTGCATGTGAGCCAGCTGCTCACCTGATGAAGTAGGCTCTTGCCCTTCAAAGCTCACGCCTCAAAATATGCCTCAAGTGCGTTCTGCTAGTAAAACTTTCTCTTGGCAATCTATAGCTACCAGCATTCCCCAAGGCTCTGTTATCTCCAGGAACAAGCAGGAATGTAGTCTTCACATATGGGTATCTTTGGTACCAACGGAGCACGTGCGGGAATGCTCCCCAGCGTCCAATAGGAAAGCCTTAGGGAGCATCCCACAGCGCATGCTTGCTGCCTTCCCACCTCTGTACCTCTCTCACTTCAGTTCTTCGTTTTCCGCGGAGCCGACAGGACTTGTACCCTGTCACCGTAGAAAATTTTACTTTTATTTCTTGTTTTTTGTGGTCATGTCTGCCTTCACTTGATGCCTATCGGTACCACCGGTGGTGGTTCTTTCTTTTAAAAAAAAAACAAAAAACTTGTATTTCCTTCAGGGGTCTTTCCCCTGTTTCTGGTGCTAGGTGCCATTTTGGGCACTAGGCCCACTTTTCTTCAAGCATGGAGAAACCAGGTAGTGGTTTCAAAAAATGCTCAAAGTGTGGCGGTACCATTTCCGTCACCGACACCCATGATTGGTGTCTAAAATGTTTAGGTCCTTATCGTTGCTCCAGTTTAGTTGTGCACCTCTTCCTGCAGCTTGGAGACTGGGCATGTCAAAGTCGTGACATCACTGGATATAGCCTGCTGGTATCTCCCATCAGCCTCCAGTGTGTCCAGTCTCCATGCAGCAGGAGGATATAGTGAGCCTAGCTTCTGGGCTCACTTGGGGGGAACAGATAAGGAGCATTTAGTGTGACAAATTCTATTCTGATGTTACTTTTGATTTTTACCTTTAATTTACTTTTGATTTTACTTTTAATTGTTACCTTTGGTTAATTGGCAATCAGGGATTAGTTCCCTTTAGTTAGGAGCAAATTTCCTTATTTACAGTAATTTTAAATTTGAGCATGGCTCTTTAAATTAGTAGCAGCTCTCGCCTTCCCTCCTTGTCAGTTATTTTCACTTGCTACAGGTATTTGCTGGTGTGGATCTCTCTCCCTTGACTGTACGGGAGAGAGCTCTGGGACCCGTACAGCCACACTGAAGCTGTGTGAGACGGAGCCTCTCCATTGCTGCGGGATTTCAATTTTACTCTGTGGAACCGGCTGAGCGATCCTCGCCGCGGCTGCCAGGCGCATCAGCGCGGCTTGAGGATCGGAGGAATTCAAGGTGGTAGGAACAGGCTGTGTGGCTTTCTGCCCTGCAGGTAAGGCCTTCGGGCTCTGTCGGTCTGCTAAGGCCTCCTTTTTGCAGCGGCTGCTGTTCTTGGCGCCAAAATTCATTGGCGAAGGGGCGGCCATTTTCTCTCTAGGTATTTGGACCGCATGGCAAGAGTTGCAGGGAGCTGCCTATGTGAGGAAAACAGGCAGAATAGCTAGATTTTTGGGCCTAGTGTTTTTCTTTTGTTTGTAGGTTTTTTTGAGGCTCGGGGTGTTTCTCAGCCTTAAGGGGGGCTGTTGTCAATCCTCTTTATTTTTAAGTTTGTTCTTAGTTTTATAGGACAGCAGTTTTGGCATTGATCCCTGATACCACATGTTCTTTCCCTCCTCATCATGTCTTTGAGGAGCATCTGTTAAGTCCCAGGATATTAGGCAAATTGCCAGTTTTTAGGTTCAAGAGCAGAGCCCTAACTTGTAGTTGGAAGGAGGGACAGCCTGGAAGTGTGCTTTTATGTACTCTATAGTGAAAGTTGCCCAAAATTTACAGGGACAGGTTTAGGAAACCTTAGGACAGGGGTCTGCAACCTTTAAGACATAAAGAGCCACTTGGACCCGTTTCCGAAGGGAAAAAAAAAACTGGGAGCCGCAAAACCATTGCGACATTTAAAACAAATCTAACACTGCATATATTGTTTCTTACCTTAATGCTATATACGACCCCCTACTTTTCCTGTTAAAATATAGGTGTTTGGCCTATACTCGCCGTATAAGACTACCCCTCTTCCTTCGCACACCAAAAAAAATACGCCAGAAAATATAACAACAAGAAGTAACAATATTTGATTTCAAAATTATGATGATTTTGTAGTCAAATCACTAATATGAAATAAAATTATTTTTTCTACCTTTGTTGTCTGACCAATTTATTCTTTGATCATGCTGGTCCCGATCTGAGGCTTCTGCTTTCCTGTCTTCTCTTAGCTCTCTTTCTGTGGTCTATGGTCCATCTGCCAGTTCTTATCTCTTCTTTCGTTTTCTTCACTTCTTTCCATCAGCCTATTTCCAGTCCCAGTAACCCTCCCCAATATCAGCCCCTTTCCAGTCCTCACTCCCAGTACCTTCCAATGTCAACTTGCATTCCCATGATTGCCACTGGTGTCCATTTCCTTCCAGTCCCCCTCCTTCCCCACTGACCAGTCCCTTCTAGTACAAATACCATGGCAGCCCCTCTCAGATCCAGTTCCATTCTCCCATCCCCTCATATCAGCCCATTTGTAGCCTTAGCCCCCAGTTATCTTCCAGGGCCAGCAGCTCTATCCTCCCCTCCCCACAATCAGCCCATGCCCAGTCAAAGCCCCCCAATCAGCTCGCTTCCAGTGCTAATCCCCCCTCAACCCCATTACCAGTGCTAGCCTCCCCTAATCAGCCCAATACCAGTCCTACCCCCCATCAGCTCATTACCAGTCCTAGCCTCCCCTAATCAGTTCATTTCCAGTGCTCGTCCCCTCAACCCCATTACCAGTGCTCCATCCCTCCATGTCAGCCCCCTCCCTCCCTCCCTCCCTCCATCCATATCAGCGCCCTCCCTCCATGTCAGCCCGCCTCCCCAATCCCTCCATGTCAGCCCCCTCCATGTCAGCCCCCCTCCCTCCATGTCAGCCCCCTCCATCCCTCCATGTCAGCCCCCTCCCTCCATCCATATCAGCTCCCTCCCTCCATGTCAGCCCCCCTCCCTCCATCCATCCATGTCAGCCCCCTCCCTCCATCCATTCATATCTGCTCCCTCCCTCCATGTCAGCCCCCCTCCCTCCCTCCCTCCATACATTCATATCAGCTCCCTCCCTCCATGTCAGCCCCCCTCCCTCCATCCATTCATATCTGCTCCTTCCCTCCATGTCAGCCCCCCTCCATCCCTCCATGTCAGCCCCCCTCGATCCATCCCTCCATGTCAGCCCCCCTCCCTCCATGTCAGCCCCCTCCATCCCTCCATGTCAGTCCCCCTCCCTCCATTCATTCATATCTGCTCCCTCCCTCCATGTCAGCCCCCTCCATCCCTCCATGTCAGCCCCCCTCGATCCATCCCTCCATGTCAGCCCCCCTCCCTCCATGTCAGCCCCCCTCCCTCCATTCATTCATATCTGCTCCCTCCCTCCATGTCAGCCCCCTCCATCCCTCCATGTCAGCCCCCCTCGATCCATCCCTCCATGTCAGCCCCCCTCCCTCCATGTCAGCCCCCCTCCCTCCCTGACAGCCCCCGCCCTCCCTCCATGTCAGCCCCCCTCCCTCCCTCCATGTCAGCCCCTCCCTCCATTCATTCATATCTGCTGCCTCCCTCCATGTCAGCCCCCCTCCCTCCATCCATTCATATCAGCCCCCCTCCCTCCATGTCAGCCCCCCTCCCTCCATGTCAGCCCCCTCCATCCCTCCATCCATTCATATCTGCTCCCTCCCTCCATGTCAGCCCCCCCCCCTCCATCCATCCATTCATATCTGCTCAGCCCCCTCCCTCCCTCCATGTCAGCTCCCTCCCTTCTTCTGCAGCCGCGGCTCCCTGCCTCTTACGGAACCGCGGCTGTGCTTTTAAAATCATCTCGGAGCCCTTCCTGTCTTGACGGGCTCCGTGCAGCATTGTCCCGCCTCCAAAACTTCCTTTAGAGGCGGGACAATGCTGCACGGAGCCCGTCAAGACAGGAAGGGCTCCGAGATGATTTTAAAAGCACAGCCGCGGTTCCCTAAGAGACAGGGAACCGCGGCTGCAGAAGAAGGGAGGGAGCTGACAGGGAGCCCATAACGCGACGTTTAAAGCGGGCAGTGTGCTCCGGAGCCGCGGCAAAGGTGAGAAAGAGCCGCATGCGGCTCCGGAGCCGCGGGTTGCCGACCCCTGCCTTAGGATATAAAAACATAGACAGTTAAACTGTCAACCAAGAAGTGCCTGTGCTACGGTCTATGGCCACCAGAGGGCAGCTGGTACACTCAATAGTGCCTTTTTATGACTATGTGTATGCAGCCATTATCAAATTGATCTTTCTCTGCAAGTCCTGGAACAAATAACCACAGAGCCACCTCATGGGCTCTCATGGGGTTAGTGGCTAAACAAACAGCTGTAATTTAATGTTCTGCAAATCATGATTATATGACCAAGATTTAAAGCTCTTAACTTCTGTATCGTTTCTCGGGCTCTGGTGCCCTAAAGGCCACCAGATTGCAGCGCTGCTCATGAATCACATATAGTATTCAGTGCCCCCATCCCTGGGGGGGGGGGGTGGTAAAATACAAAATCGTATTACTCATCAGGTTCACACAGGCAGCAACCTCTAAGACCTCCATTTGCAAGGTTGTCGGTGTATTCCACTGCTATTTCTGTGACTGCAGGGGGGGGGGGGGTGCCTGTGTGTTTCATAGCTCCACTTAGCATGCCCTTCCCAGGAAATCCTCATCTATTTCTAGAGCAGGGTTTCATTTCATTTCATTTCTCTGGTTGTGGTTAATGCACAGCGTTAGGGCTGTGTTCCTTATCGTTCCTCCAGCTTAGTCCTCACAGATGGGTTGTGCACCTCTTCCTGCAGCATGAAGACTGGACCAATCAAATTTCAGCTCCTCTGGAATCAGGCAACCAGGCATCCCTGAAGCTCCAGTGTGTCCAGTCTTCATGCAGCAGAAAGACGTAGTGAGTCTAGCTGGGCTCACTAGTTTTAGGGTTTAGTATACCCTTGCTTTTCCTTAGCTACCCTTTTAATGCTTAATTTTGTCCTATTAGGACTTCTTTTTATTTCTCCTTTCAGAGGTTCCTGTTTCTTTAAATCTCAAAGTGTTATTTGAGCACTCTGTGCGGGGGGAGGGAGGACCTGTGGAAGGTCTCTCTCTTGCTCAGCCTATGCCGCCTTTATCTGCTTGACTGTCTGTGTCTCTTTATTGGGATCTCTGCCCCAGGGTTTTTCGGGGCAGAGCTCCTCTATTGCCGGTACAGCGGTTACTCTCCAGGGCATTGGGAGACAGCTGATTCCCTGTCGGTAAGTTTTTGGCGGCTGGAGGCGGTCAGAGCCGGTCCTGTCAGGCTCCCGCGCCTCTGCCCGGCCTTACTGGAGTTTTCTTTTTCCCTTTTCTTTTGGTAGTGCTTGTCGGTGTTTCTCGGGCAGCCTACGCGCCGGCGGGACTTTGGGGATCGGGCGACTACCAGGGTTTTTGGTCTCCGGCGGTTTCTCCTGCGGGGGTTAAAAGCGCGCCAAAGTCCTCTTGCTCTCAGCGGCCATTTTAGCTTCCCCGGTCTTGTCAGCGTGGTTTACACGCGGCGCTGTTCCTACCTTTAGCGATTGATTTTCCTTTATTGCCTTTATTTTCCTTTATTTTCTTGGCTCCCTTCAGCTGTTTTCTTTTAGTTGATCCCTTTCCTTCGCGTTATTTTGTCCCGCGGTTAAAGGGCGGGGGGGGGGGGGGTTTGCGATTCCCTCTCTCTCTCTTCTGTCTCTTTTTTGCGGGTCTCCCGGTTTTTTTCTTTTAAGCAGTGTGTGCTTCTGTACTTAAGTTTCCTTTCAGGGGTCATTAAAAAAAAAAAAAAAAAAAAACACTGATAAGGACAGCGCCTTTGACAGCGGTGAGAGCAACTGTGCTTGGGTTCTCTCTCTGCTCTTCTACTTCTCCTGGGCGCCCAGTTCCCACTTTGTGTGCTGGTTCTGCTGGGTTATCAGCCTTTCTTTTCACTCTCACCGATAAGGGGCATTTCTTTCCCGCCTACTCTCGGGGTCAGGGCGTGCCCATGCCCGCGGGATCCATTTGTCTGATTTGTGGATCTCGGAGGAGTACAGTTTCTGACACAGGCGTCTGTCAGCGCTGTACTTCGGTGTCGCTCACCATGGAGCAGCACCTCGAGAGTTCATTGCCAGCAGTGGCGCAGTCCGGTTCCGCGGCGGTGAACTTGGAGTCGCCGCTGGAGGGACCCTCGGGGCTTCCTTCCACGGGCTCCTTGGCTTCTGGGGGGCAAATGGACCTCGGGGGGTTTTGCCCTTGGAGGAGTTTTCTCCCGATTTTGTCTTGTTGATGCATCAGGCATTTTGCCGTAGGCGCCAGAGCTTGGACGCTGCTCCTCCGTTGGTGCCACGGGGATTGGCTCCCGCCTCGGCGGTGCAGAGTCAGTTTCCCGGGCTCACGGCCCCCAAGCGACAACGTCTGCACGACTCCTTTCAGACAGAGACTGAATGGCCTGAAGGTGATGATCCTGATCTCGATCATGAGGCGGAAGGGGAGGCCTTGGAGGAAGGCGAGCTCCCTGAACCGGAAGATCAGGCAAAGATTATTCGGGTTTTCAGGCGGGAGGAGTTGCCCGTTCTTGTTTCAGAGGCGCTCCAGACTCTAGGTTTGGCTCCGACTCCGCCGATAGAAGAGGCGGACGGCGTGGATCCCATTATTCAGGCGGTTCGGCAGACTAGCGTGGTTTTCCCCATGCACAAGGTTATTGATCAGATGATCCAGTCCGAATGGGATACTCCTGAATCAGGCCTCAAAGGGGTAAAGGTTATGCGTCGGCTCTATCCTATGTCGGACACCGATCTGGAGCGTTTTCGTTCGCCTAAGGTGGATGCGGCCGTCTCGGCGGTGACTAAAAAGACCACGATTCCCGTAGAAGGCAGTGCAGCCTTGCGCGAGCCGCAGGACCGGAAGATGGACAGTCTATTGAAACAGTCGTTTGAGGCAGATGCCATGGCGTTACAGGCCTCGGTTTGTGGGGCTTGGGTAGCGCGTGCCTGTCTGCGCTGGGTTCAGCGGCTTCAACAATCGTCCTCCGTAGAGGCCGACATGTTAGGTGAGCTTCACCGCTTGGAATCGGGATCGGCATATTTGGCGGATGTTCAGTATGATCTCATCAGAGCCCTCTCTAATAGCATGGCGTCCGTGGTAGCGACACGTCGAGCTCTTTGGTTGAAGAATTGGGCGGCGGATGGGTCGTCCAAGTCGCGTCTGGGCAGATTACCCTTTAAAGGTCGGCTGCTCTTTGGTGAGGATTTGGATAAGTTGGTCAAGGATTTGGGTGAGTCCAAGGGCGGCCGCCTGCCAGAGGACCGTGCCAAGCGAGGACGGCCGCTGCCAGCGGTTCGGGGGCAGTTTCGGGACTTTCGTAGGTTTCGATCGCCCCGTTCTGGAGGGTTCCAGCGTGGCCGATATTTTTCAAGGACCTCAAGCTTTCGAGGTTTTCGCGGAGCCAGTAGGGGCTTTGCGACCACAACCCCTGCGTCTACTCGCAAGCCCCAATGAAGGGCAGCGGGCCTCGGCGGAGATTCCAGTGATCGGGGGGCGTCTTCGATGCTTTCTCTCCGCTTGGGCCCAGATCACCTCCGATCAGTGGGTTTTGGACATCGTCCGGGACGGGTATGTCCTGGACTTGGCCAGGCCCGTCCTCGATTCCTTTGTGGCGTCTCCCTGCCGGGGAGCTCGAAAGACAGCTCACGTTCGCCAAACCCTCCATCGCCTACTCCAGCTGGGGGCGGTAGTTCCCGTGCCGCCGGCGGAGTATGGTATCGGAAGATACTCCATTTATTTCGTGGTGCCAAAGAAGGGTGGCGACCTTCGCCCCATTTTGGATCTCAAAGGGGTGAACCGCTGTCTGCGGGTACCCCACTTTCACATGGAGACCCTTCGGTCAGTGCTGGTCGCCGTCCGCAAGGGCGAGTTCCTCACTTCCCTAGATCTCACGGAGGCTTATCTTCATATCCCGATTCGGGAGGATCAGCAAAAGTACCTCCGCTTTGCCGTGCCGTGGGGTCATTTCCAGTTCCAGGCATTGCCCTTCGGTCTCGCTACCGCGCCGAGAGTGTTCACCAAAATCATGGTGGTAGTCGCGGCGGCCTTGCGCAAGGAAGGCGTGCTTGTCCATCCTTATCTAGACGACTGGTTGATTCGGGGGAAGTCTCGCGAGGAGAGCATGGCAGCGACGTCCAAGGTCGTGGCGCTATTGCAGTCTCTCGGCTGGGTTGTCAACACGCGCAAGAGCCATCTGGTTCCGACGCAGAGTTTGGAGTACTTAGGCGTACAGTTCGATACTTGCGGGGGAGCGGTTTTCCTTCCCGACCGCAGGGTGTTGACGCTCCAGTCTCTCGTCCGTCGGTTTCGACAGAACCCCGCTCCTTCGGCGTGGCTATACCTTCAGTTGCTGGGAACGATGGCGGCTTCCCTGGAGGTCGTGCCTTGGGCTCGCTTTCACATGCGTTCCCTTCAGAGAGCCTTGCTCCGTCGCTGGTCCAACCAATCGGATTCCCTGAACAAACGACTTCCTTGCCCCCTGACGGTACGGCGAGATCTTCAGTGGTGGCTGCGACGGTCGTCGCTCCGAGCGGGAATGCCTCTGGAGCAACCGCGCTGGCTTCCGCTTCTGACGGATGCTTGTCTGTCGGGCTGGGGCGCCCACTGCGCCGACCGGTTCGTTCAGGGTCTCTGGTCTCCGAAGGAAAGCGGCTGGTCCATCAATCGCCTGGAACTTCGAGCAGTGCGGCTGGCCTTGCAAAGTTTCGAAGCCCTGATAGCCTCTCGGGCAGTACGGGTGCTCTCCGACAATGCAGCGACAGTCGCGTACATCAACAGACAGGGCGGCACCGGCAGTGTCGGCTTGGAGGCGGAGGCTCGGCTGTTGTTCGAGTGGATCGAGCCTCGGCTACCAGCCATCTCGGCAGCGCACATTGCCGGGAAAGACAATGTGACGGCCGACTTTCTCAGCAGGGTTCAGGTGGATCCCGGCGAATGGGAGCTCAACCCGCAGGTATTCACGCAGCTGGTTCAGCGTTGGGGCCAGCCAGTTATGGACCTGATGGCCACGTTTCACTCAGCAAAAGCGGCTCGCTTCTACAGTCGTCGACGGGAGCCGATGTCAGAAGGTCTCGATGCCCTGTTACAGACGTGGCCCTCCTCGGGTCTTCTTTACGTGTTTCCTCCGTGGCCTCTGGTGGGGCGCGTGATTCAGCGCATCGAGGCCCACCGGGGCCAAGTACTTTTGATAGCCCCGGATTGGCCTCGACGTCCGTGGTATGCCGATCTGATGAGATTGGTAGACGGCTCTCCGTGGCGGCTGCCGCTAGCTCCGGATCTCTTGTGTCAGGGTCCTCTACGCATGCCACAAGTGGGGAGATTCTCTCTTACGGCCTGGCTATTGAAAGGGCGCGGCTGAGAAAACGCGGTTATTCCAAGTCTGTCGTGGCAACCCTGTTACAAGCACGCAAGAGCTCCACTTCTCTGGCCTATGTCCGAGTGTGGCGCATCTTTGAGGATTGGTGCTCTCGCCGTCAGGTTCGAGCCGCTACGGCCTCAATCCCCGTGGTTCTTGATTTTCTGCAAGATGGGTTTGCTAAAGGTTTGGCTGCCAGTTCTTTGCGAGTGCAGTTGGCGGCGCTCTCCTGCTACCGAGGTAAGGTTCACGGCGTGTCGCTGGGGGCCCATGTCGATGTCGTTCGCTTCTTGCGGGCCGTCTCTCGGCTGCGGCCGGTCCGCAGACCTTCTGTGCCTTCCTGGGATCTCAACTTGGTTTTGCGGTCTCTCACTGCGGCTCCTTTTGAGCCTCTTTCTCATAGTTCGGTAAAGGATTTGACTCTTAAAACGGTGTTCTTAGTAGCGATTTGCTCGGCGCGGCGTATCTCCGAACTTCAGGCACTGTCTTGTAGGGAACCTTTCTTATCTTTCTCGGCCCAGAAAGTCGTTCTGCGGCCGGTGCCTTCCTTTTTGCCTAAGGTATCCTCTCCTTTCCACGTGAATCAAGTGGTTTCGCTCCCAGTATTTCCGGCATCGGGGGAGCACGCCTCTGATCGCGGTTTTAGTCGCTTGGATCTTAAGAGGGTTCTTCGGCGATATTTGAAAGTTACCAGTGAATTTCGTAAATCGGATCATTTGTGCTGTTTGGCGGGCCTCGCAAAGGTGAGGCTGCGGCGAAAGCCTCCATTGCTCGGTGGATTAAAGAGGCGATTGGCTCGGCCTATCTGTTGCACGGTCGGCTACCGCCGGTTGGTTTGCGCGCCCATTCCACCAGGGCGCAGGCTGCGTCCTGGGCGGAGTTTAGTTTTGTATCTCCGGAAGAGATATGTAGGGCGGCAACGTGGTCTTCTCTTCACACCTTCAGTAAGCACTATAGACTTGATGTCATGGCGGCGGGCGATGCACGTTTCGGATCTTCGGTTCTGCGTGCCGGTTGGAAGAATCCCACCCGTTAGGCTGCTTTGTTACATCCCATCTGTGAGGACTAAGCTGGAGGAACGATAAGGAAATAGTAATTACACTTACCTGGTAATTGTAGTTCCTTGAGAGACGACAGCTTAGTCCTCCTGCCCTCCCTATATTCTCTATTTTTAGAGTGGCACGCCTTGGGTTCAGATGTACGTGCTTCCAGGTGAGTGTCCTTTCTTAGTTCTTGGGCTTCGCTGTCATTCCTTTCTCTCTCTCTTGCTATCGGCTTATGCTGTGGCAGGAGCGGGACGTTCTGTATCTGTGGCTTTAGTTCGCTTAACAGTAAAACAAAAAAACAAAAACAAAAACAAAAAAAAAAAACCAACAACATAGGAACTTCAACTAACGGAACCTTTTAAAGGTTAGCTCTTTCTTGAGTTTGCTTTGACAATAGGTCACTGGAGCTTCAGGGATGCCTGGTTGCCTGATTCCAGAGGAGCTGAAATTTGATTGGTCCAGTCTTCATGCTGCAGGAAGAGGTGCACAACCCATCTGTGAGGACTAAGCTGTCGTCTCTCAAGGAACTACAATTACCAGGTAAGTGTAATTACTATTTCGAAAGCTTGGGTCCCACGGACTTCGGTGGGATTTCAAAAAGAAAAAGAAACTCTCTTTATTGAGAGAGCCTTGTTCATTTTTAGCTAACACTGTTGATTTATTCAGTGGCCTTTTGCGTCCTGAACCCCAACGTCGGGACACTGTTTGCTTCCAGGGGTTCTACTTTCTATTTTGCTCTTCAGCTCCCTGGCAGACGCAGCAGGCTGGCAGGGGGTGTGCAACGCGCCCTGCAATGCTGAATCCCTCAGGATAAGGGGGGAAGGAAAACTGGGTGCAGCGGGGGGCTGGTAGCTTCTTGCAAAGCTATAGGAGCAGTTCGGGTAATTTTAGCTGATCTGCATTGATTTCATTGGAGTTGGTGGAAACTTGGTTTTTGGAGTCCTATACTTTTTTTTTTAAAGGGGGGGGGGGCATAGCTATGTTGATTTACAAGAATCTCCTTCCGCTGTCCATAGAAGGTCCTATAAAGCGTTAAAGTCGGTTTATATGGCAGGGTAATATTTTGGCTTAGCTGCTGTGATATAGCGCTATGATCCGCTGTAAACATATTCAAGTCAAAAGGAATTATGGTGATACCTCTCTTGGACAGTTGTAACAGGTGCTTTGGGTGAGCGCCATGGCCAGTCCACAGATGTGGAATACTCTGCCATAAGCATTATGTCATGAGAGGGGTTTTGTAGTTGTGTGGTTTGTTAATGGAAAATATTCCCGTTTAGTTTGGCTTTGCCCAAATTATAAGATTTTACGGTAGATTTGTAATGTCTTAATTTTGGCTATATGTGGTTTAATTTTACATATGGAAAAGGCAGCTCAGCGGAGAGAGTTTGCAAAATAGAACTCTGGCCTTTGAAGCTATCTATGCTCCCGTTCCATTTATCAGAGGTTCTCCAGTACGGAGAGTCTCTGCTAGTGTTCAGCGAATGCCTTAATGGGGGCCAGAAGCATGCAGCCAGGTTAGTTCTCTAGCAGCAATGGCAGCAGCTCAGATTCTAGTAGGCATACATCATATGCTGGGCTTACAAGATGGCTTCTGCGCTGATCTGCATCAGCCAAGATGGCTGCCGGTTTAGACTGTGAATGTGGAGTCAGCCTGGATGAGGGACCTTGCGTTCTCTGGAAAATGCCCTGCATATGAATCATTTCAATTCGATCAGCTACTGGCAGGACACAAGGCACACTCACATGCTTTTTTAATTTTATTTATTTATTTATTTATACATCTTTTCTATACCGCCACTTCCAGAGATCAGTGGCGGTTTACAGGTAACAAACTTTAATAGTAGAATACTATTATTTTACATAGAACAGATTTAGAACAAAGAACATTCAACTATTAAATGTAACTCTAATACAAAAAGATAACAGGAGAAGAAGGAACGTTTGAAACTGGGTATGCATTAGTTAATGTTTCAAAACATAATATGTCAACATTAAAGGGATTATTTACATTAGTTACAATTATTTACATCAGCGATAAGCAAATTGCATTCAAGAGTAAGATTAATCTAGGTGAGCAATGTGGATGTGAGGGAAAGATTTTATGCCTTTTGCTTCAGTGGTCTAAAAATTGAATCTTTACCAGGTGGTATAATGGTAACTTGTCTGCAGTTTCTCGGCTTCTTCATTGCTGACTCAATTGCCACTGCGGAATGAGACAGCTGTATTTCCTAACACCAGGTGCTAGTTGAACTTAAAATATAAAGTCCATCTTTGTGCAGTCAGACGGAATGGGGCGTTACTCTAGCAGGAAGGCCACGGATTAGTATGCCTGTGTTTGGGAGTTCTTTCTACTTCATATTGTTGGCACGGAAAGAGCGTCTCTGGTTCCCTGTAAAATAGTTATCTCAAAGTTTTATAATGCCCTGTTCAATGTAATTTCAGTTTGTTCAATGTAAACCGCACTGATGCAGAATAGCGCGGTATATACGAGAATGTAAATAAAATAAATATGCTGAAGAAATATTTGGTTAAGAGGTTTTTCTAAAACAAAAAAAAAAAGTATTCAGCTGTCCTGAATTTGCCTGTTCTTGATTGACATTTTGAGGCTAAGCCGGGGCAGGCCTGGGTACTACGTGGGTGGATGCACACCTTGCACTACCAGGGGGTGTGGACTCACTGTATGGAAGAGAGCCCTAGCAATCTTCTTTAGCGCAAGATAGGAAAGTAGATGGTTCACTGAAGCGATCGTTGGGGGGAAATGCTCTGTCCTTACAAGCTCCCATTTCCTTTTCGTTCCTCCAGTTTAGTCCTCTACTCCTGGGTAGTGCACCACCTCCTGCAGCTTGGAGACTGGACCAATCAGAAACTTTCTCTCACTGAATGTAGCCAGCTGGATCTCCCATCAGCCTCCAGTGTGTCCAGTCTCCATGCAGCAGGAGGACCTCGTGAGCCTAGGTGCTGGGCTCACTGGAGAAACCAATAAGGATCAGGCTTTTTACTTTGTTTTCTTTCAGATCTACTTCTTTCTATTTTCTTAGTCTAGTAGGATGCTGTCACTTAAAAGAGGGGGATTTCGGCAGCTGTCGGCAGTAGGGGTTTGAACCATAGCCTACTCTGCCCTGCTTAATCTCTCCTCGCCCCTAACTATCTGGCTTGCTGCAGGATCTCCTACCCCTTGATTGGACGGGGTAGAGCTCCTTTCTTGTCTCCCCGGCAGCCCTCTGATTTCCTGAGTGGCGGTGCTGGCTCCGGGGCTGCTTGGCTTAGCGGCAGCGTTTTCAGCAGCGTGCCCGTCCGTTTCTGCCGGTCCTCGGGATGCTGACAGGACAGCCCTTCATACAGGTACGGGCCGGGGAGAGTGGGGGACGCCGGGCCTCGCAGTAACTGTGTGCTGCGGGGCTTCAGGGCCTTTATCCAAAAAGCACGCCAAACCGGTGACTGAAACCACGGCCATTTTAAAGATCGTGGTTCCAGCGGCGGCAGCTCTTTTTCTCTGGCAGCGCTTTTCCATGCAATATTTTCGTTAGGCCCTAGCTGGGCTTAGCTATTTTTTCTTTGTTTTCCTTTCTTCTGGAGTTTCAGGTCCGTGGGGGCTGGGGGGCTCTAGAAGGATTTCTTGCTTTTGGTGTTCTCTTGCTCAGAGGGCACTATACTGCCATAATGCCAGATAATTAATAAAGGCCAAAAGGAAGCAGTTGGAATAATAGCCACAGCCCTTTAAGGTATACCGTGGCTCCGGGCTGTAGGCAGGCCTTTTAGGGGTGCAAGGGGGAGTGTAGGTTTTTTTTTTTCCCTTCACTGCTAGGCTTGTCTGTTCATGCCAGCAAGGTCGCAGTGTGTGATTTGTGGCACCCGTAGGAGCACCACTCCAGAGACAGGGGTCTGTAGGTGCTGTGCTTCAGTGTCGCTCACCCTGGAGCATCAAATGGAGGATACTGCAGGCTCAGCCCTGCCTGAGGTGTTGGCGGAGCCACAGGGGAAGGCTTGGACTCCTGGGCCCTCCGCTCCGCCTGCCGAGGGGACATCTGGGGTTTCAGGAGTCATGGAAGATTTTTCCCCAGATTTTGTTTTGCTTATGCATCAGGCATTTTGTCGAAAGCGACAGGGCATTGTGCCGGTGTTGGCCCCTCTCCCCTCGGTCAGTCTGTCTTCGGGGCTGGCGGGCCCCGAGACGACGGGGGCCCGAGCTCCCAAGAGATCATGTCCGCCGGAGCGTTCTCCCTCTGAGGTGGAGTTACCGGAGGATGAAGAGCAGGAAATTGACTTAGAGAGCGACTTCGAGGATTTAGAAGAAGGTGAGATAGCTGAGCCTGAGGATCAGGCTCGTATCATTCGGGTGTTTCGCAGAGAGGAGTTGTCGGCCCTCATTGTAGAGGCCCTGCAGACACTTCGACTTACGTCCGAGCAGACTGCAAGCGAGGAGGCTACTGCGGATCCTATTATTCAGGCAGTGCGCCAGACGCACGTCGTGTTCCCTATTCATAAGGTGATAGATCTGATGATTCAGAACGAGTGGGACCACCCGGAAGCGGGCCTGAAGGGGCTACGTACTATGAATAAGCTCTGTCCCTTGGCGGACAATGACAAGGACCGCTTTTGCGTCCCAAAGATTGATGCTGCGGTGTCGGCTGTCACGAAGAAAACCACTATTCCCGTGGAAGGCAGTGCGGCTTTGAAGGAGGCGCAGGACAGGAAAATGGACGGACTGTTGAAACAGTCCTTTGAGGCGGACGCCATCTCCTTGCAAGCCTCCATATGCGGGGCTTGGGTGGCAAGGGCCTGCCTCCGTTGGGTCCAACGCCTCATGCAGTCGACATCCTTGGAACCGGACGAGCAACGGGAACTCCAACGTGTTAGAGTCCGGTTCGGCATATTTAGCAGATGTGCACTATGATCTCATTAGAGCTTTATCGAATAGTATGGCGTCCCTGGTTGCGGTGCGCCGGGCCCTTTGGCTAAAGAATTGGGCGGCCGACGGGTCCTCTAAATCTCGACTTGGCAAGCTTCCGTTTAAAGGGAAATTACTGTTTGGTGAAGACCTTGATAAGTTGGTCAAGGGTTTGGGTGAGTCCAAGGGAGGTAGACTTCCGGAAGATAAACCAAAGCAGGGCAAATTCAACCAGTCCTTTCGGGGGCAGGTTAGAGATTTCCGCAGGTTTCGTTCCCCCCGGTTTGGGAGTTCCCAACGGGGAAGATTCGTTTCTCGCTCCCAAGGGTTCCGAGGCTTCTGTGGGGCAAGCAGAGGTTTCGCAGCGCCTGCGCCTGGCGCCGCTTGAAAGCCCCAATGAAGGGCTGCGGGTCCCGGCGGAAGGACAGTCGATCGGGGGACGCCTGAAGGGGTTTCTTTAACGTCGGACCAGTGGGTCTTAGAGATTATTCGCGACGGCTATGCGCTGGATCTAGCGGTGCCGGTAAGGGACTCGTTTGTTCAGTCTCCCTGCAGGGGGCCTCAGAAGGCGTTACAAATTCAGCAGACCTTAGATCGCCTCCTTCGGCTGGGTGCCGTCATCCCGGTGCCACCCGCAGAGTATGGGCTGGGGCGCTACTCTATATATTTCGTGGTGCCAAAGGAGGATGGCTCTCTTCGCCCTATCCTCGACCTCAAAGGAGTGAATCGGTGTCTCTGCGTGCCGCATTTTCGAATGGAAACCCTTCGATCTGTCATCGTGGCGGTTTGGCAAGGGGAGTTTGTCTTCTCGTGATCTCTCCGAGGCCTATCTCCATGTGCCCATCAGGGCGTCGCATCAAATTCCTGCGGTTCGCCCTGCCTTGGGGTCACTTTCAATTTCAAGCGCTGCCCTTCGGCCTGGCGACGGCTGCTCACGTCTTCACCAAGATAATGATCGTGGTGGCGGCGGCGTTGCGGTGGCAGGGGATCCTAGTGCATCCCTACCTCGACGATTGGCTGATACGGGCCAAGTCTCTGGAAGAGAGCATACAAGCCACCCGTCGGGTGGTAGAGTTTCTGCAGAGTCTAGGCTGGGTTGTCAATCCGCTAAAGAGTCATTTAGCACCCACGCAGGTTCTCGAGTATCTGGGGGTGCGGTTCGATACCCGGAGAGGGTCGGTCTTTCTGACAGAACGCAGAGCGCAAGTTCTTCAAACACTGGTGCGCAACTTCAGGAAACGGTCGGCTCCGTCAGCATGGAATTATCTTCAGGTGTTAGGAACCATGGCGGCGTCGCTGGAGGTGGTTCCGTGGGCTCGATTTCACATGAGGCCACTACAACGGGCTTTGCTTTGTCGGTGGTCCAATCAGTCCGAGTCGCTGAGCAAGTGTCTTCCTTGTCCGCTTAGCGTACGACAGGCTCTGTGGTGGTGGTTGTGCCCGGAAACTTTACAAGCGGGGATGCCACTGGAGCCACCGGAGTGGCTCCCTCTGTTCACGGATTCCAGTCTCACCGGCTGGGGAGCGCATTGCGGAGTACACTTTGTTCAAGGACTGTGGTCGGTGGAGGAGAGCTCCTGGTCGATCAACCGTCTGGAGTTGAGAGCCGTGTTGGCTCTTCAACGGTTCGAGAGTCTGGTGTCCGGCCGAGCGATGCGAGTGTTGTCGGACGATGCGGCTACGGTAGCGTACATCAACCGGCAGGGCGGCACAGGCAGTGCGGCCATGGAGGAGGAGTCCGAGATGCTGTTTGCCTGGGTAGAGACGCGCTTACAGGCCATTTCGGCAGCGCACATTGCCAGAAGAGAAAACGTGGCGGCGGATTTCCTCAGCAGAGTACACGTGGATGCTGGAGAATGGGAATTGCATCCGGACGTGTTCGCTCAGGTGACTCGCCGGTGGGAAGTTCCGGTGATGGATTTGATGGCGTCTTGCCAGTCGGCGAAAGCGAATCGGTTCTTCAGCAGGCGTAGAGATCCCATGTCGGAGGGGATCGATGCCTTAATTCAACCGTGGCCAACGTTCGATCTCCTATATGTGTTCCCTCCATGGGCCCTGGTCGGTCGGGTGCTTCAGCGTATCGAAGCCCATCGAGGCAGGGTGTTGCTGATAGTGCCGGATTGGCCTTGGCGCCCTTGGTACGCCGATCTGATCCGCCTCTTGGACGGCAGGCCGTGGCGGCTTCCCTTGTCTCCGGAGCTCCTGATTCAGGGGCCCCTTCGGATGCCTCAGGTGGATCGATTCTCGCTTACGGCTTGGCCATTGAAAGGGCGAGGTTAAGGAAGCGAGGATACTCTAGGTCGGTCGTTTCCACCTTGCTGCAGGTTCGAAAGCGGTCAACCTCGCTCGCGTATGTGCGCATCTGGCGAATCTTTGAGGACTGGTGTTCCAGACATCAGGTACGAGCGTCCAGAGCGTCTGTGTCAGTAATGCTGGACTTTTTGCAGATGGCTTCGACAAGGGCCTTGCTGCCAGTTCTTTGAGGGTACAATTGGCGGCTTTGTCCTGCTATAGAGGTAAGATCCACGGCATGTCTCTCGGGGCCCATGGTGATGTGGTGCGCTTTCTGAAAGCGGTCTCCATACTACGTCCAGCCTGCCGGATTTCTGTTCCGGCGTAGGATCTCAATTTGGTCTTACGGGCCCTGGGAAAGGCGCCGTTCGAGCCCTTATCCCAGAGTTCGGTCAAAGACTTGACCCTTAAGGTGGTCTTTTTGGTGGCGATTTGTTCGGCTCGGCGCATCTCCGAATTGCAAGCCCTTTCGTGCAGGGAGCCCTTTCTTTGTCTCTCGCGAGAAAAGGTGGTGCTCCGTCCGGTGCCCTCCTTCTAGCCCAAGGTGTCCTCACCTTTTCATGTCAATCAGACCGTAACGCTCCCGGTCCTGAGGGCGGACGCAGGGCGGTCGTCTGATCGCGGTTTGAGTCGCTTGGACGTTAAACGAGTGTTACGTCGCTCTTTGAATGTCTCTAACTCCTTCCGCAAGTCGGATCGGCTGTTTGTTTTGTTTGGGGGCTGCAGGAAGGGTGAGGCTGCTTCGAAGGCCTCCATTTCCAGGTGGATTAAAGAGGCTATCGCCTTGGCGTATTTATTGCACGGGCGTCTGGTGCCTGCGGGTCTTCGAGCTCATTTCACGAGAGCGCAGGTGGCTTCTTGGGCGGAGCATGGTCTGGTTCCGCCGGTGGAGATTTGTAAGGCGGCCACGTGGTCGTCGTTACATACGTTCAGCAAGCATTACCGGTTGGATGTGCTGGCGTCTAGGGATGCCTGTTTTGGGTCGGCGGTGTTGCGTGCCGGCTGGCAGGGTCCCTCCCGTTAGTACTGCTCTGTTGCATCCCAGGAGTAGAGGACTAAACTGGAGGAACGAAAAGGAAATCGAAATTACACTTACCTGGTAATTGTAGTTCCTTGAGTGACGACAGTTTAGTCCTCCGTCCCGCCCTTGATTTTTAGGGCTAGCTCGGCACGCGTTCTCATTCAGCAAGAATATTTAACAGGTGAGTACGGCCGAGTTCCTTTCTAACTTTGCTAACTGTAGTCGTTCTTTCTTCCTCTGTCGCTTATGCCGGACTTCGCAGGGAAGTAGAGTGGCGCTATAGAGTTTCTCACCCCTTGGTCTCTTAAGGGGGGGCTCTCTTTTTTTCTTCCGGTTTAATTTAAAAAAAAAAAAAAAGAAACACAAATTTAAAAAAAAAAAAAAAATTTCGTATGTAGCTACTTATTTGTTGCTCTTGTGAGTCTGCTTTGTCAATAGTTCACTGGAGGCTGATGGGAGATCCAGCTGGCTACATTCAGTGAGAGAAAGTTTCTGATTGGTCCAGTCTCCAAGCTGCAGGAGGAGGTGCACTACCCAGGAGTAGAGGACTAAACTGTCGTCACTCAAGGAACTACAATTACCAGGTAAGTGTAATTTCGATTTGTGGAGCCTGGGGAGGCGGGAGCATGCTTCAAGTGGTCGCAGTGTTTACGTCAGTCTTCTCGCCTGGAACAGGAAAGGATCAGGGAGTTGAATCAACTAGAGCCTGATTTGCTTTGTGGCAAATGTGCATTATGGCTTAATTCGAGCGCTAGCTAATATTATTGGCTTCCTTGGGGTTCACCCGGAGGTCTCTCTGGTGGAGGAATGGGGCGGCTGATGGTTCGTCCAAGTCGAGGCTCAGTAAGCTCCCAGTTAAGTCTTTGTCTTGTCCTTTCCCCGTGGGCTCTCATAGGGCAACTAGTTGGCGTATCGAGGCTTTTGGGGAAAGATACTCTTGGTAGCGCCCGGTTGGACGAGACGGCCGTAGTAGGCTGATCTCATTTGCCTACTCGACAGGCTTTTCCTAGAAGTTGCCGGTAGCGGACGTTCTGCTGCGGCTAGGTCCGCGACAGATGTCTCAGGTGGATCGGTGCCCGCCTACGGTTTGGCCTTTGAATGGGCGGGGCTGAAGAAGAAGGGTTATTCTACGGCAGTCTTCGCCACCTTGTTGAGAGCAAGGAAGCAGGCTGCTTCTGGTACATAGGTCCGTGCTTAGCGCCTTTTTGAAGGCTGCTGTTCACGGCGGCAAGTCTGGGCGACAAAGGTGTCTGTATCCCTGGTCTGAGTTCTCTGCAGGACAGTGTCTGAAGGAACTAGCGGCCAGTTCCTTAGAGGGTCCAGCGGGTGACTGTTTCCGGCTGTAGAGGTTCTGTGGAGGGAATAGTGCTAGGTGTTCGGATCGATGTGTAGCATTTTCCTTAAGTTGGGACCCGACTGCGCTCCTCAAGGAGAGTTCAGGTGCCGCCAGGGGATCCCAATTGGGCCTTACAGGTGTTAACTAAAGAGCCCTTTGATTCTTTACTCCAGGCGTCGGTAAAGGATTTGCTGTTATAGACAGTGGCTTTGATAGCTCTTTGTTCGGCGCGACGAGTTTCGGAGTTTCAGGCGTTGTCATGTAATGAGCCATTTTCACCCTTTCTGGATAGAGGGTGGTGTTTGCGACCAGTCCCGTCGTCCATCCAAAAGGTGGTATCTGATTTTTCTCTTGAGCCTATTGGTTTCTCTTCCAGTTCTTGGTTTTTCTGGAAGGGGAGGTTTTTATTCGTAGCTTACGCCGATAGGAAACATAAAATGCAGGGTGCGGCGTTCGTTTCTTTGTATTTGTGTGTTGGTTGGAGGTCCCTGCAAAGGGGAAGCAGCAGCGAAGGTGGCCATTTCACACTGGGTTAAGAGGGTGGTTGCCTCAGCTTTCTGGTGGCGAGGTTGTATGATTCCAGGGGGCTTTCTGACTCTTGCTACCAGGGCGCAAGCAGCTTCATGGGTAAATCACTGTGTCATTCCACCAGGGGGGATTGGTAGAGCAGCTTCCAGGTCGTCTCTTCATTTCCTCAGTAACCACTACTGCCTAAATGTTTTGGCAGTAAAGGATGCCTGTTCCGGGTCGACGGTGTGGTGAGTTGGCTGGATAGGTCCCTCCCAATGATTACTGCTCTGTTACATCTCAGAGGTGGAGGACTAAACTGGAGGAACGATAAGGAAATAGAAATTACACTTACCTGGTAATTGTCGTTCCTTGAGTGACGACAGTTTAGTCCTCATTCCCGCCCAGGGGTGTGATTTCTTCAGAGTTTATTTTCAGGCGGAGTGGAGCATTAATCTCAAGGAGTAGACAGATCCTTTCAGTTTCTAGATCGCAGTGAGTATCCCTCTCTGTTTCTTCCTTCTCTCTTATTTAAACGAGGGGATGGTATAGGAAACATGTTTGCATAGGGATACGTGAATGTAAATTTAAAAAAAAAAAAAAAAATATATATATAAGACGGATACGGTTAAAAAGGTTCCTCAGGTTGAGAAATGGGGAGTTATTTAAAATTATGGTATAGTTACTTATTTGTTGTTCCTTTGAGTTTGCTTTGTCAATAGTACACTGGAGGCTGATGGGAGATACCAGCAGGCTATATCCAGTGATGTCACGACTTTGACATGCCCATTCTCCAAGCTGCAGGAAGAGGTGCACAACCCAGAGGTGGAGGACTAAACTGTCGTCACTCAAGGAACGACAATTACCAGGTAAGTGTAATTTCTATGTCCTGAACATTGTCCAACGGAGTGTCTCTCCTGCACGAGGATGACCAAAAGGGGCCTGCAGAATAGAGCTGCAAAACATGGTACCCTTTTTGCCGCCAACACGATGTCAGTTGCATCGACATCTTCCAGGGCTTCATCTTCCTCCCATGGATCTCAAGTAACCAAATTTAAGTCTTCTAAGACTAGCCGGTCCTCGAAGGGTAAATCTCTTTCAAAGTATCAAGATGCCACTGGCGTTGCCCTCGAGGATACTTCACCGGCAAAACAGCCCCGGCGGGAGTCTTCTGACTCCAAAGCATTAACAGGGCTCCAGGATATTGCAGAGGCCTCCACCTCTGCAGAACTACTGTTACCATGTTCTGGGATTGTAGCCGCTTCCACCAGTACCGGCACCCAGGCATCGGTAAGAGCAATGGATAAGAGAATCCTCATTCCTTATCGTTCCTCCAGTTCAGTCCTCTACCTCTGGGTTGTCAACCTCCTCCTGCAGCTTGGAGACTGGTATGTCAGAACTATGACATCACTGGATATAGCCTGCTGCTCTCTCCTCCTCAATCCCAGTGTAACCAGTCTCCATGCAGCAGGAGGACGTGGTGAGCCTGTAGGGGCTCCCTGGAGAAACGAATAAGGAGCTGTTAGGTAGAGATAGCTGGGCTTTTAGGTTCAGGAATTAGTGTTTTTTTCTTTTGTTTGGTAAGTGGATGATATATCTTTAAGAGTGATATCTCTTTAAAGTGCAGAGCAGAGCATTTGCTTCAGGGCTCTACTTTTCTTATCCCCTGCCTGTTCTAAAATAAAAAAAATAAAAAAAAGACCAAAGACCCTGCTGTTTGACATTTTATCAGGGCAAGGTTCTCTCTCCCAGGACGTTTGGGGGAGAGCCCCTTTACATCCCGCTCCTCTGAACGGACCACATTTGCGGGTCTCCCGCAGCTCCACAGGAGTCGTGGCTTGACTAGAGTGCCGGAAGCTATTGTTGGCAGGGGCGGCGGTAGCTCAGAAATCAGGACTCAGTGCTGACCTGTCCGGTAGGCATTAACCGGTGTCAGGCGGCGTCTGGCAGTGAACAGCTCTGGCGAGGGCCGCTACTCGGGCCGGGGAGCTTCTTGGCGCCTTTTTTGCTGCTCTTCAGTGTTCGGTGGCCATTTTCGGCAGCGCAGTGCGGCCTCGTGGCTGCCGGGCGACAGGCAGACCCCAGGCTGGACAGATAAAGGTACTTGCGGGGTGTGTTTATGCCTTGGCTTTCTTTTACCTTTGTTTGTTTGCTTTTGTTTTCTTTGTTAATTTGTCCTTTGGCGTTGCTCCACGGTTTTGTGAAGGGGGGGGGCCTTCTGCAGGGAGGGGGTTCCTCCTTTCGGGTACAGGACGTAGCACATCTGGTTACCTTTGCCTTTTAAACATATCCAGCGTGGTGCTTTATAAAAAAAAAAAAAAAAAAAACCCCACCACAGCCTTAGCACTGTGTGGGCTTCCTGGATGGCGGCTATACCTCAGTGTGTTGTGTATGGGACACAAAGAGGCACGGTAGCGGCATCAAGGGGGTGCTGCGGCTGTGCGGCCCTGTCTTCATCCGTGGAACAGCAATTGGATAATAAAGACACCGCGGAGTCGCAGGGGGTACCGTCGGGAACACGAGCTGCATCTCCTACGGGACCTGTGCAAGGCTCGGCGTCAGTAGAATTGGCAGGCCCTTCGGGGGTTCAGCTGGCGACACGGGCGGCGGAAGTCCAAGAACAGATAAGGAGCATTTATAGTGACAAATTCTATTCTGCTTTTACTTTTGATTTTTACTTTTCAATTTCCTTTTCTTTACCTTTGGTTAATTGGCGATCAGGGATTAGTTCCCTTTAGTTGTTAAGAGCAGATTTCCTTATTTCCCGTAATTTTAAAATTGAGCCTAGCTCTTTAAATTAGTAGCAGCTCTCGCCTTCCCTCCTTGTCAGTTGTTTTCACTTGTTGCAGGCATTCGCCGGTACGGATCTCTCTCCCTTGGCTGTACGGGAGAGAGCTTCGGGACCCATACAGCCACACTGATGCTGTGTGAGACGGAGCCTCTCCGTTGCTGCGGGATTTTAATTTTACTCTGTAGAACCGGCTGTGCGGTCCTCGCCGTGGCTGCCAGGCGCATCAGCGTGGCTTGAGGATCAGACGACGGCTAGGCGGTAGGAGCCAGCTGCGTGGCTTTCGGCCCTGCAGGTAGGGCCTTTGGGCTTTGTCAGTCTGCTGAAGCCTCCCTTTTGCAGCGCCTGTTGTTCTTAGCGCCAAAATTCGTTGGCGAAGGGGCGGCCATTTTCTCTCTAGGTCTTCAGACCGCATGGCGAGGGTTGCACGGAGTTGCCGGTGTGAGGAACATAACAGGCAGAATAGCTAGATTTTTAGGTCTAGTGTTTCTTTCTTCTGTTTGTAGGTTTTTTTGAGGCTCGGGGGGGGGGGGGGGTTCCTCAGCCTTAAGGGGGCTGTGGTCAGTCGTCTTTGTTTTTAAGTTTATTCTTAGTTTTGTAGGACAGCAGTTTTGGCATTGCTCTCTGATGCCACATGTTCTTTCCCTCCTAATCGTGTCTCTGAGGAGCATCAGTTAAGTCCCAGGATATTAGGCAAATTGCCAGCTTTAGGTTCAAGAGCAGAACTCTAACGTGTAGTTGGAAGGAGGGGCAGGCTGGAAGTGTGCCTTTGTGTATTCTGTAGTGAAAGTTGCCCACTTGTCTGTGGTTTCACAGGGACAGGTTTAGGAAACCTTAGGATATAAATAAATGAACATTAATGACGACAGTTAAACTGTCAACGAAGAAGTGCCTGTGCTATGGTCTGTGGTCCCCAGAGGGCACCTGGTACTCTCAAGGGTGCCTTTCTGTGTCTGTGTTTATGCAGCCATTAGCAGATTGCTCATTCTCTGCAAGTCAGGGATGGAATATCCACAAGGCCACCTCATGGGCACTCAGGGGTTAGTGACTAAACAAGCATCAAGATTATATGACCCAGATTTAAAGTTCTTATCTTCTGTATCGCGGTGGGGCTCGGGTGCCTTAAAGGCCACCGCATGGCAGCGCTGCTCATGAATCACCTATAGTATTCAGTGCCCCCATCCCTGGGGGGGAGGGGGTAGTAACATACAACTTCGTCTTCCTCATCAGGTTCACACAGGCAGCAACTTGTAAGTTCTCCTTTTGCAAGGATGTCTGTGTATCCCGCTGCTTTTTCTCTGGCTGCTGGAAGGCTGGGGGGTGCGGGGTGCCTGTGTTTTCTAAGTTCCACTTAGTATGTCCTTCCCGGGAAATTCTCATCTATTTCTAGTGCCGGTGCTGTCTGAGCAGGGCTTTAAGCACTTCTCTAGGTAGCGCAGTCTGGGGCTTAGCGTTCCAGGGCTCTGGAAGGTTTCGTAAAGGAAGTCAATACGCTGTGTCTGCCCCATGCATTCAGCCTATGTTCAAGCGTGCTTACTGCACTGGGTTTTGGTGAACAGGTGCTGGGTTTCCCATATATGTAGATGTGCAGTTGGTATGTCTCGCCATTGCTTAGGCATGATTTTTGGGTGCACTCTTTGCAGACTGAGGCTGCATTTCTTTGCTCTGACTGTATTTCAGATTAAGGTAATTTCTCCAGTAATGGGGGGCTGTCGGTTTTAATAAAGTGCATGAGGTCCTCATGGTGTTACATGGGGTGGGAGATGCAGTCATGGGATCTGCTGTGGAGTGAGCCGTGTCCCGGTCACCGGTTTCTCTTTCTCTTTGGGCTTTCCTTCCAGATCCTAGCCTCTCTCTTTCTCTGATGTCCAGGACGCAGGGTCCCCGGCCCACTGGACAAGCTATTCTCAGCCTTTTCTCAATGCTTGCTCTGGGAGAGCACGAAAGGAAGACTAGGTACCAGCGCCAGCTCTGATGTCTTTCCACGGTCGCATGTTCCTAGCCAGTTATTTATTTGCGTATACTGTTTCCCACAGGTCAGGGTGGCCACACTTATCCTGAGCCCTCCAATAACACCCCAGCACGGAAACGTGCAGCCAGCCCCTCCTGTCCAGTCCCACATAGGCTATAGTTGGAACGTATAATCATTAGTATAAATACTTTGGAGAAAGTTTCCCCAGTTACTGTCCAAGTTTTCGTTCCTGTTCGCTGTAAGTGCAATGCAGCCTGACTGCGTTGTATAGGGTTCTGTTCATTGTACACCGCACTGTTAGGAGTACCGCGGTATTGTGGAGATGTTAAATGAATAGATAAATAAATATTTCCCTTGTCCCTGAAGGGCTCACAATTTGTTTGGTACCTGAGGCAGAGAGTTGAGTCGCGTGTCGAAGGCCCGAGGGACCACCTGTGGGACCGGACACACCAGTTTTTGTGGCCCAAGTTGGTGATCTCGATTGGAATTCAAACTCTGGGTCCTCTGGCAACTTGCCTCAACCTCTAGGCCGTGCTGCCCCGGGTAAGCTAGCCACAGGGTCATAGGGCCAGGCGCAGCCTGTTTCTTCCAAGGCAGAGACCTTGGGGCAGTTCCTTTCATGGGGCTGTGAGGGGTGCCATTCTGGGTCGGACCGGGCTCTTTCGGGTCCAGTATCCTGTTTCCTAGGGTGGCCACTCCTGGTCTTAAGGGCCTGGATGGTTTCCAGAGAGACGAATAGACTACTCACTGTATGCTCATATTTTCGGGGTTCCGTTGCATGTACAGCAGATGTGTCGCTTGGTTGGGTTGTGTGCCTGGTAGAACATCTTGAATTGGTGAAAGTGTATATAAAAAAAAACAACAAAAAAACACATTTCTGCAGGATTTCTGCATCACGGCTTTGATATGGGTCTTGCAGCTCGCTCCTTGCACGTGCAGCTGACGGCCCTGGCCTGTTATGACGGTCGTCTGCAGGGAGTGCCTCTAGGAGCTCTCCCAGATGTGATTCGCTTACTGAAGGCGGTTTCCCGATTGCGGCCGTCCTGTAGAGTGTTGATTCCGTCTTGGGCTATCAATCTGGTGTTGATGGCGTTGTCAAAGCCTCCCTTTGCGCTGTTGCACGGGCTTCAGGGATGGATTTGACGTTGAAAGTGGTTTTTCCTGGCAGCGATCTGTTCGGCTAGGCGCGTGTCGGGGTTGCAAGCCTTGTCGTGTAGGGCACCGTTCTTGTCCTTCTCAAAGGAAAAGGTAGTGTTTCAGCCGGTTCCTGCTCTTTTGCCTAAGGTGGTCTCACCCTTTCCAGTTGAACCAGGTGGTGTGCTTCCGGTTCTTGGTTCTTTGGTGGGAGATGAGCGGGATCGCCGGTTGGACGTCAAGCGGACGTTGCGGCGCTATTTGAAGGTGTCGGAGTGGTTTCGCAAATCAGAGCGTGCGTTTGTGCTGTTCGGTGGAGCACGCATAGGGGTGGCGGCGGCTAAAGTCTCTATTGCCCGTTGGGTTCGGGAGGCGATAGCTTCCGCCTATCTGCTTCAAGGTCGGCCTGTGCTGGAGGGCTTGTGGGCACACTCCACCAGGGCGCAAGCGTGTTCCTGGGCGGAACGCAGTTTCGTTCCGCCGAGGGAAATTTGCCGGGCAGCGACTTGGGCGTCTCTACATACGTTCAGTATGCATTACCGTCTGGACGTCCCGGCGGGTGCGGATGTCCGTTTCAGTTCAGCGGTGTTGCGGGCCGGTTGGCGGGGTCCCTCCCAATGATTACTGCTCTGGCACATCCCAGAGGTAGAGGACTGAAGTGGAGGAACGATAAGGAAATGATAATTACACTTACCTGGTAATTGTAGTTCCTTGAGTGACGACAGTTCAGTCCTCCATCCCGCCCAGGTTTCTTCGGAAAACGCTAAGCGCTACTGGCCAGAAAGCAAGTTTTGCAGGTAGGTCTGTTAGATATTTTTCATGTTTTCTTTTTCTCTTATCCTGTCTATGGCTGTACACGGTGTAAGAAAGCCTTGCCATGGGATGGGAATTGTGACCTGCTACGCCTAGTTAGTATAAGTTTTATGTTTTGTGGTTGGCTACTTATTTTTTTTGCTCCTTTAAGTCTGCTTTTGTTAATAGTTCACACTGGGATTGAGGAGGAGAGAGCAGCAGGCTATATCCAGTGATGTCATAGTTCTGACATACCAGTCTCCAAGCTGCAGGAGGAGGTTGACAACCCAGAGGTAGAGGACTGAACTGTCGTCACTCAAGGAACTACAATTACCAGGTAAGTGTAATTATCATTTATTGAACGCAGTCTAGCATCTCTGCCAAGACCGCTACAGACGGTTCAACAGGTATCTGTAGCGACATCTGTACCGGTACCAACAGTACCTGCTTCGACAGGATTGCTTCCCCCCCATGCCGAGCCTTGTCTCTTTCGGGTATTGGATCAGGAACCGAGACATTTCGGTACTGACCAAGCAGTACCGATACCATGCGTTACAAGAGCAACCGATGCTTGAGTCCTCCGACTCTGACTCTGACGAGTCTACCGGTACCAGAGCGAATCTATTAGAAGATTCAGTTCCTTCTCCTCAACGCAGAATGTCTCCTCCAGAGGATATGTTCTTCTCCAGGAACAAGCAAGAAGTCAGTCCTCACATATGGGTGACGTCGGCGCCGATGGAGCCCTCGTGCGGAGCAATTTCCCCAGCTTTCAAAGAAAGCCTTTGGGAATGCCTCGCGCATGCACGGTCCCCTTCCTGCCCAAGGGTGCCAGCTTGCTCAGTCTTTTTTTCTGCGGAGCTCAACAGACGTCGTCCCATTTTCCTCGGAAAAAGTTGATTGTTTTTTTTCCTATTTCTACCAATACCGGTTCGATGCTGGTTCCCCTTCACACCTTGGCTCGGTACACTGGTATTGAGTCCGACTAACTTTTTTCGTTTTTGTCCTTAGTGATTAGCATTCGCGCTGTTTTTCTTTTAACTGGCAGCCCGGTCTTTTGACCTCGCAGGGGCCCTTTTTCCCCCGATGGCTGCCAGCGGGTTCAAGAAGTGTGATCGTTGTAAAAAGCTTATGTCCCTCACCGACACCCATGACTGCTGCCTCAGACCCGACCATGACCCGGTCTGCGGTCCGTGTTGGAAGATGTCCTCCAAGGCGTTGAGGAGCAGGCAGCACCAGTGCGAGACTATTTTCTCCGAGTCTGGATCCGTCCGGGCCAGGAACTCGTCAGAAGCCTCGACGTCTCGGGACTCTGAACCCGAGCACCATTGGGGGTCTTCTGAAAGGGGGTCTCCCACCCAGGAGCACCGTAAAGAAGAAGAAACCCACGAGGGCTGCGTCTTTGGAGGACTCCAATCAGCTGGGGCCCTCGGGTTCCATGTCACTGAGTGCAGAATGCTGCCCCGGGTTTGCGAGTCAGAGAGGCCTGCTAAAATACCTAGTACGGAGCTGGAGGCGTTGGACAAGGTAATGCCTATTGTCCTCATGGACTCTCCTCCAGGAGAACCGGCGTCGGTCCCAGCGTTGGGAACTGAGCTGGGGGCTGCGGAGCCTGCTGAGCTGGGTCTCAGGTTGGCGGCCTTGGAGAGCAACGTTTTTTGCCTTCATGGACCAGCAGTGGTTGCTGATAGCTGGTCTCACAAATGCATCCGCCCCGACCACCGGGACCTCGACGTCTAAGTCGACCCCGGAGGCAGAGCCAATCCTCGAGTCCATGCGGGCTCGAGTCGATCCTCGGCCAAGGTCTCCCTCGACCTCCCGTTCGGGACTGAGGTTGTCGTCGCCGGGGCCATCGGCATAGGGACGGACACGCTCGAAGCCCTTGAGGCCGGAGCCCATCGAGTCATCCTCGGAGGGCTCAGCTTGGGAGACGGAGGAGGAAGACTCGCCCGATACCCACTGGACCCGGTATGTCGCATTGGACTCCCTGGGTTCGGATCCTCCGAGACAGTCACCCCCGGAGGACACCAGGTTCTCGGACTTTGTGAGGGATATGGCCAAGGCTTTGGCTTTCCCTGTAGATGCCGAGGAGGAGCCTTGAGCCGAGGAGCTCGATGCCCTCCAGTATGACTCTCCTCCGAAGGAGGCCCTTACTGTACCGGTGCCTCCGATGCTGGAAAGGTTGATGCTCCACATGTGGAAGTCCCCGACCTTGGTGCCGATCCTCAGCAAACGGGTCAATTCCATTTATTGAGTCCGTAAGAGCCCCGGGTTCCAAAAGGCGCAGCTACCGCACAACTCCATGGTTGTGGAATCGGCCGTGCAAAGGTTCAAGAGCCAAAGGACGCACTCCTCGGTGCCTCCCAGCCGGGAGGCCCGGAACCTGGACGCCCTCGGCAGAAAGTGCTTCCAGGGCTCGATGCTGTCATGCCGTGTCCAGACCTACCAGCTGTACATGGGCATGTACTTAAGAGACCTGGCAAAGGAGATTGCCGTGTTCTCTGCTGGCCTCTCAGAGAAACCCTTGCAGCGCTTCAAGGCCCTGTCCACCGGGATCAGAGTACTCGAAGTTTGTCTCGAGCAGCCTACGACTGCTTCGAGGCTTCGGCCCCGGTAGCCTCAGCCGGCATTGGTGCAAATTGGTGCAAGGCGCCAGGCTTGGCTTATCTCGCCTGACCTCGAGCCATGGGTACAGGACAAGTTGGTCGATGTCCCCTGCCAAGGAGGTAACCTCTTCGGAGAAACCATGACTGAGAAGGCTGCTGAACTCGAGTCCAAGTACTTGACCCGGACAAGGCTGTCGAAGAAGACATCTCCTCCTCACAGGAAGACGACCTCGGGAGAAAAATCCCTTTTACCCGAGGAAGGGACAGGCTTACAGAAACTACCCCACTTACCAGGCCTCCCCAGCAGGGGCAGCAGGCAAGGGGATGGGGGAATGGCCCTCGTAAGCCTCAAACCCCCAAGCCTCCAGCTCCTGCTCCTGCCCAGCAGGGAGGGGGTTTTTGACTCCCTCTGCATAGCTCCTCTCCCACCAGTGGTTTGGCCCTGCACAGGAGGTTGGCTGTCCCTGTACGCCCACAGGTGGCCATCCATTACATCTGATACTTGGGTTCTAAAGATAGTCCAAGACGGCTGTCTTCTCCATTTCAGCCAAGTACCTACCTTCTATTTCCCAGGAGAGCATCTCGGACCCCTCTTGCACAGGAACCTCCTCTTGCAGGAGTTGGCTGGTCTTCTCAAGGATTAGGCGGTGGAACCGGTGCCCCACCACCTGCAGGGGAAAGGCTTTTACTCCAGGTATTTCCTGATACCGAAAAGACAAGGAGGCCTTCGCCCCATCCTAGACCTGCGAAATCTCAACAAGTTCTTGGTAAAGGAAAAGTTCAAGATGCTTTCACTTGGGATACTTCTGCCTTACCTCCAGCAGGGAGACTGGCTATGCTCCTTGGACCTAAAGGATGCTTACACACACATCCTCATACATCCAGATCACAGACAATACTTCAGGTTTGTGGTCGGAGGAAACCACTTCCAATGCAAAGTGCTTCCCTTTGGTCTAGCTTCTGCTCCAAGGGTTTTCACCAAGTGCCTAGCTGTGGTAGCGGCCTTCCTCAGGAGCCAGGGGATCTTTGTGTTCCCTTACCTAGATGACTGGCTCATAAGAGGCCAGTCAGCTCAGGAGGCGCACCACGCCACAGCTCGCACAATTGCTCTGCTTCAGCATCTGGGGTTCGTCATCAATCACGCAAAGTCTTCTTTGCTCCCCACCCAGAACTTGGAATTCATCGGGGCAAGGCTGGACACCCTGCAGGCCAGGGCCTACTTACTGCTGGACAGGGCAGACCACTTGCTGTCTCAGGTGGGCATGGTGAGTCAAGTACCCCCAGGTGTCAGCACGAAGGCTTTTACGCCTGCTCGGCCACATAGCCTCCATGGTTCATGTTACTCCTTTCGCACGCATGCACATGCGGACAGCTCAGTGGATCCTGCGGGACCAGTGGTCACAGGACGCCTGTCCGACAGAGTGGCAGTATCCAAGCCCCTAGTGTAGTCCCTGCAGTGGTGGTCACAATCAGGGAACCTCCTGCAGGAGGTACCGTTCCAGCTTCCCGTGCATACCAGGGTGCTGACCACGGATGCCTCCTTGATGGGTTGGGGAGCCCATTGTCAGGGCTCTTGCACTCAAGGTCAGTGAACTCCTCAAGAGGCCACACTCCAGATCAACCTGTTGGAACTCCAGGCCATTT
Organism: Ichthyophis bannanicus; assembly: GCA_033557465.1. Lineage (NCBI taxonomy): Eukaryota > Metazoa > Chordata > Amphibia > Gymnophiona > Ichthyophiidae > Ichthyophis > Ichthyophis bannanicus. The sequence goes on from CM066033.1 coordinate 606,540,572, forward strand.
GCTTAGCTCTAAAAGCCTTTGCTCCTGTCCTCTCCAACCAGTCTGTCCGAGTACAGACAGACAACCAGGTGGCTATGTTCTCTGTGAACTAACAGGGTGGCACAGGTTCGTGGATCCTTTGCCAGGAGTCTCTGGATCTCTGTTCTTCGCAGTTCAACACATCTCTCCATGCAGTTTACCTACCAAGCCAGGAGAACTGCCTGGCAGACAGACTGAGCAGGGTTCTTCAAACCCACGAATGGCAACCGAACAGGGAGATTGCCCAGAAGATTTTCAGCCACTGGGGCCTCCCATTCATGGATCTCTTTGCCAGTCCACAGAATCGTCAGTTGCCCCGCTTTTGCTCCAGACAGCCGCACCCCCTCAGGGTAGTAGCAGATGCGTTTCTTCTCCCTTGGTCGGGAAGCCTCCTGTATGCTTTTACGCTTACGCCTCTGGTAGCATGAATTCTCCAAGATTCGCAGGGACAAGGCCTGGGTGATCCTGGTAGTGTCCAGGTGGCCCAGACAGCCTTGGTTCCCACTTCTTCAACTGGCGGTGGAAACCCCTCTCCCCTTGGGGGTACAGCCCGACCTCCTCACCCAGTAGCGGGGTTCCCTAGTGCACCCCAATCCCAGATCCCTCAATTTGATGGCCTGGCTGCTGAGAGGGTAGGCCTTGCACCTTTTCTCTTACCCGAAGGGGTAGAAGTGTTGTTAGCCTCCAGGAGGCCATCCACCAGAAAATTCTATGCATGTAAATGGCGCAGGTTCCAAGTGTGGTGTCGCCAGCATGCTGTAGAACCCTTCTCATCTCAGGTTTCCAAGGTGTTACAGTACCTACTTCATCTCTTGGAGCTTGGCCTCAAGTCTAACTCCGTCAGGGTCCACCTGAGTGCCTTGTCGGCTAACCATGCACCGATAGACTGTCAGCCTCTCTCGGTTCACCCCTTGGTAGCCAGATTTCTTAGGGACCTGCTCCTGCTGAAACCTCCAATCCGCCCTCCGGCGAAGGAGTGGGATCTCAACGTGGTCTTGCAGCAACTTACTCGCCCCCCTTTCGAGCTGATGGCAACTTGCCATCTGCGCTTCCTCTCCTGGAAGGTGCTCTTCCTAGTAGCACTCACGTCGGCTAGGCGTGTGAGTGAGCTGCAGGCTCTAGTGTCAGATAGGCCGTACACACGGTTTTACAAGAACAGGGTAGTGCTCCACACGCACCCCAAATTCCTCCAAAAAGTGGTTTCCTCATTTCACCTCAACCAAGAGGTGGTTCTTCCCACCTTCTTTCCCAGGGCACATACCAACCGAGCAGAGGCGGTTCTGCATACCCTGGATTGTAAGAGGGCACTCGCCTTCTACCTGGAGCATACGCGGGGACATCAGAGGGCTTCTCAGCTCTTTGTCTCTTATGACCCTAGTAAACTGGGTCTACCGGTCTCCAAGCGCACGTTATTCACCTGGGTGGCAGACTGCATTGCCTGGTCGTACAGGGCAGCTGACCTTCAGCTGCAGGGTCGTATTACAGCCCACTGTGTCAGGGCTAAGGCCGCATCAGTAGCTAATCACCACTCTGTTCCGTTGGCAGCCATCTGCCGGGCCGCAACTTGGTCTTCAAGCCAGACGTTTGCAGCCCATTACTGCCTGGACAGGGAGTCCCGACGAGACAGCGTTTTCAGTCAGGCGGTACTCCGGAATCTATTCGAGCTTTAGGCAACTCTGACCCTCTGGTGTGAGGCTACCGTGGGGATGCATTCTTGGAGAAAGTGTTCTTGTTGCTGTTGCGGCTCGCCTAGAGGGAGTCCTTTTTTCAGCTATAGGTTCTCGGTAGCCTGTAGCTAGGGAGTCCTATATGTGAGGACTGACTTCCTGCTTGTTCCTGGAGAAAGCATAGTTACTCACCTGTAACAGGTGTGTTCCAGGTACAGCAGGAATCGGTCCTCACGACCCTCCATCCTCCCCTGGAGTTGCAGTCCTATTATTGCTTTTTATTATTTTTTGCCGTCTTTTTAGCTATGTCATCTGACTGAGCAAGATGGCATCCTTGGGTGGGAAGGGGACCGCGCATGTGCGAGGCATTCCCAAAGGCTTTCTTTGAAAGCTGGGGAAATTGCTCTGCACGAAGGCTCCTTCGGTGCCGACGTCGCCCATATGTGAGGACTGATTCCTGCTGTCCCTGGAGAACACCTGTTACAGGTGAGTAACTACGCTTTCCAGGATTTCATGCGTGATTTAGCAAAGGGTCTTGCAATCACTGTGATTACAGAAAAAGAACCTAGGGCGGAAGAATTAAGAATTCTACAATACCCTATGACTCCCAAGGAAGCAGCTATGCTTCCCATTCACAAGATCTTATATGATCTAATGTTGAGAATGTGGGGAACTCCTTTAACAATATCTTCACATTCCCGACGCCTTGACACTATGTACCGAGTGCCAAGTTGTGCTGGTTTTCAAAAATCTCATTTGCCACACCATTCAATGGTAGTGGAATCGGCCAGGTGAAGGATCAAGAGTGCTAAAACACATTCTTCTAATCCTCCAGGCCATGAATCCAGGTCTCTTGATGCCTTTGGCTGTCAATGCTTTCAATCCTCCATGCTAGGAGCCAGGATCAGTTCCTACATTCTTTATATAGGAATGTTCCTGGAAGAAGTCACAAGACTTAGAGCTCCTTAGTCCTTGTGTTTCAGAGGAAAAAAAGAGCACACTACCTTATTCTGGTCAAGCATGCCCAGAATGACTCTAAATTCATGAACCGTGCTACCTTTGATTGCTTTGAATGTATTAGCAAAACCTCTGCTATATCCATAGGAGCACACCATATTGCTTGGCTTCAAGCATCAGACTTAGAACAGTGGGTGCAAGAAAAGCTGGGAAATATTCCTTGCACAGGAGAAAATCTCTTAGGCAAGGACTGGCAGGACAAGGCTAATCAGCTTGAATCTGACAATACTACTTTAAACAGATTGTCAAAGTCTACAGCCAACCCAGCAAAGAAGAAAATATTCAAAAAACCCTTTTTCAGTAAGAAAAAGAAGCCTTATCAATCTTAAACACATCAAACTCACTGTCCGCTTCATGTTCCCCAGAAGGAGCAACAACAGAATAGACAGCAAAGAAAGCCGAAAGCTCAAAAAGCTCAACTGGCTCAACAGATCCAGCCCCCTCAGGGTCTTTGACTTCTATCTAGAGAACTTAGTTATTCTGCCCCTAAAAGGTCCAGAACCCTTGACCATTCCAGGAAGACTATGCTGTTTTGCCAAAGGATGGCAACAAATAACATCAGAAAATTGGACTCTGTACATTGTACAACTGGGGTACAAGCTTCATTTTCTTAACTTGCCCCCACCTACAATAGTAAAGCAGTTCAATTATCAGGCCCCTGCCATGGACCTCTTGTGGCAGGAGGTCACATCTCTTCTAGCTCAAGGAACAATCAAAGAAGTACCCATTCCCCAACAGGGGACAGGGTTTTATTCCCCCTACTTTCTTATTCCAAAGAAGACAGGGGGACACAGGCCTGTATTAGACCTCAGAGAATTAAACAAATATTTGTTCCGAGAAAAGTTCAAAATGATCTCCCTCGGAACACTTTTACCATACCTTCAAAGTCAGGACTGGCTATGTTCTCTAGATCTAAGAGATGCGAATATTCTCATCCACTCAGATCACAGGAAGTTCCTTCGATTCCTGGTCCAAGGAAAGACACTTCCAGTACAGAGTTCTTCCCTTCGGACTAGCCTCTGCTCCAAGAGTCTTCATAAAATGCATTGCAGTGGTAGCAGCATTTATGAGGATTCTAGGAATATTCGTCTTCCCTTACTTAGACAATTGGCTTATTCGAGCATCGACAGCTCCAGAGGCCAGCTTCGCTCTTTCTCAAGCAATGAGAATTCTTCAATACTTGGGACTAGTTATAAACCTCCCAAAATCTCATCTCACACCCTCTCAATCTTTCGAGTTCTTAGGGGCTCATCTAGACACACGTCAGTCAAAGGCTTTCCTGCCATAGCCACACTATCTACGTATAATACAACTGGCATCTCAAGCATCTATGAAAGTATTCCTAACTGCTCGGGAGTTGCTTCAACTGCTGGGATACATGGCATCTACTGTCCATGTGGTTCCCTATGCTCGCCTCCACATGTGAGTAGCCCAGTGGACCCTTTCCTTTCAGTGGTCACAAGCCTCGGGTCGACTAACAGACAAAATCAGAATCACCACACGTCTGATTTTGTCCCTGCAATGGTGGCAATCCCTGGAAAACCTCCTTGTAGGCTCTCCTTTCCAGCAGCTTTTATGCCAAACCACCCTGACCACAGATGTGTCCAAGATGGGCTGGGGGGGGCACTTAGGGTCTTTGGACCCCACAGGAGGTTTCCTTTCACATAAACCTCCTAGAGCTGAGAGCCATTTTCAATGCTATTCAAGTCTTTCAAAGCCATATCAGCAACAAAACAGTTCTGGTCCAAACTGACAATCAGGTAGCTATGTTCTATGTGAGCAAGCAAGGCGGAACAGGCGCTCTGTCGCTATGCAACGAAGCTTTGCGACTATGGGCCCTCACCAGAGAGTTGCAAATTCACTTGTTTGCGGTATACCTTCTGGGCATTCAAAACGTATGGGCAGACAAACTCGGTCGAATACTGCTGCCACACGAGTGGTCCCTCCACTCACACCAGCTTGCTCGAGTGTTTCGAATCTGGGGAACACCAGATATAGACCTCTTTGCAAGTCCACAGAATGCCAAACTTCCCCGGTTCTGTTCCAGAATTCCAGCTCAAAACTGTCAGGCAAGAGATGCTTTCCTACTCCACTGGGGACAGGACTTCCTCTATGCCTTCCCACCCATTCCCCTTATTCCCAAGACTTTATTCAAGCTTCAGAGAGACAGAGGTCGTATGATACTCATAGCTCTACGTTGGCCACGACAAACATGGTATCTTCTACATCTCTCTCAAACCACTCCTCTGGAGTTGGGGAATGCTCCAGATCTCCTGTCGCAGGAGGATGGATCCTTACTGCATCCCAATCCCCAGTCCCTACATCTCAGGGCCTGGTTACTGAAAGCCTAGAATTCCAGGATATTAACCTTTCTCAACAAGTAAAGGATATCCTCCTGGCTTCCAGGAAATCTTCCACAAGACGTTCTTAAGCTTTTAAGTGGAAAAGGTTCTCAGTCTGGTGTTCACAAAAGGGGCTTAACCCCCTTTTAGTACCTGTAGAGTTGCTATTAGAGTATCTTCTACAATTATAAACTTCTGCTCTAAAGACCAATTCAATGAGAGTCCATCTTAGTGCTATTGCTGCTTTTCATAAACCTTTCGATGGACAACGTATTTCCTCTCATCCACTTATATCAAGATTCATGAGAGGCCTACTCTTAACAAAACCTCCCATTAAACCACCACCAGTGGCCTGGGATCTAATTCTTGTTCTTGGTCAGCTTATGAAACTGCCCTTTGAACCTTTAGCCACTTCAGACCTAAAGTTTCTTTCCTGGAAAGTTATTTTCCTAATTGCCATCACTTCTGCAAGACGCATTAGTGAACTACAGGTGTTGGTAGCTGACCCTCCTTATACAAGGTTTCACCATGATAAAGTAGTCCTCAGGACTCATCCCCATTTTCTTCCAAAGGTGGTTTCGCCTTTTCATTTAAACCAGTCAGTTTATCTTCCTATATTCTTCCCTAGGCCTCATGCCTCCAGTGCGGAAAGGAATCTTCACACATTGGATTGTAAAAGAGCCTTAGCCTTATCTCCAGGAACAAGCAGGAATGTAGTCCTCATATATGGGTATCGTCGGTACCGACGGAGCCTGCACGGGAACGCTCCCCAGCGTCCAATTAGAAAGCTTTAGGGAGCATCCCACAGCGCCTGCGTGCTGCCTCCCCGCCTTTCCCATCTGCTTCTCTCCAGTTCGTTTTCCGCGGAGCCAGCAGGAGGTCGTTCCTGTCACCGCAGAAAAGTTTTTTCCTTATTCCTTCTTTTTTGTGGTCGCGTCTGCTTTCCTCAACGCTATACCGGTACCGCCGGTTCTCCTTTCTTTTTAAAAATAGTTAGTATTTTTTTCCAAACTTTTCTTTTCCAGGTGCATGCGCCATTTTGGGCCTTAGGCCCAAAATTTCCTCCACTATGGAAAAACCCGCTTCGGGTTTCAAAAAGTGCACCAAGTGCGGTGGTACCATCTCCATCACCGACACTCATGAGTGGTGTCTTAAATGTTTAGGTCCTGACCACTCCATCTCTGAGTGTATGGCTTGTGCTATGATGTCCAAGAGGGGTTGACAAAACCGGGCTGCTAAGCTCAGCACCCTTTTTCCCTCCGATGCAGCTTCTGTGGCATCGACGCCTTCCAGGGCTTCGTCTTCCCCCCATGGATCTCAGGTAACTAAACATAAGTCTAGCCAGTCCTCAAAGGGTAGATCTCCTTCCAAGCATCGAGATGCCTCTGGCATTGCCCTTGAGGGTTCTGTACCGGCAAAATTGCCCCGGCGGGAGGCTTTGACTTCGAAAGCATTATCGGGGCTCCAGGATGTTCTTGAGGCCTCAACCTCGGCAGAACTACTGGTGCCATGCTCTGGGGTACCAGCTGCGCTCTCCGGTACCGATACCCAGGCATCGGCAGCGTCGATAGACCAGAGGTTCCTGGCTATTGAACGCAGTCTGGTGGCTCTCCTTGCGGCATCGACACCCTCGGAACCGCATCAAACAGTTCAACCGGTACCGACCCCGGTATCTGTACTGACAGCATCGACATTGACATTGGGGTTTGCTTTGCCGGCACCATCATGTGATGCCTACCGGTACCGATTCCCCCCGGTACTGACTTCGGTCGGTACGGTTATCGGGCTCTTCAAGAGCATCCGGACAGAAGGTACTTTGAATCCTCGGAGGATTCTGAGGATTCTGACAGCTCTGTCGGTACCGGAATACTTTTCCGGAGGAACCCTCCTCTCCTCCTAAACGCAGGATGTCTCCTCCAGAAGATATCTCCTTTCAGGATTTTATCAGGGAGGTGGCTCGGGGTCTTTCCATTACTGTGGCTCCTGAAACAGAGCCCAGGGCAAAGGAGTTGGAGAGTCTACAATATCCCAAAGCTCCTAAAGAGACGGCTACTTTGCCTATTCATGATCTCATGCTAAGGATGTGGGAAACACCTCTTACCACCTCTCCTCACTCTCGTAGACTGGATACCATGTATCGAGTCCCTCCTTGTCCTGGTTTCCAAAAGACTCGGCTTCCTCACCACTCTATTGTGGTGGAATCAGCTATGAGAAGGATCAGGAGTGTAAAGAGGCATGCCTCTAATCCACCAGGATGTGAATGTAGAACTCTGGACACCTTTTGATGTCATACTTTCCAGGTTTCCATGCTTTCTGCCAGGATCAGTTCCTATATTTTATATATGGGAATGCTCCTTAAGGAAGTTATGTGATTTAGAGGTTTTGAGCCCTCTTCCTGAGGATAGAAGGCAGGATTTTCTCACACTGGTCAAACATGCCCAGGATGTGTCTAAGTTTGTCAACCGTGCAGTTTTTGACTGTATTATTTATTTATTTATTTACATTCTCTTATATACCACGCTATTCTGCATCAGTGCGGTTTACATTGAACAAACTGAAATTACATTGAACAGGGCATTATAACTTGGAGATAACTATATTACAGGGAACATGGGCTATGGAGGGTTAAGTGGCTTGCCCAAGACCACAAGGAGCACCTGTGGGACTAGAAACCCCAGTCCTTCCGGCCCAAGGTTGCTGTCCTCTAGTGGGATTTGAACCCCCGACCTTCCGGCCTGAAGTACCTTTCCCCCAACCACTAGGCCACTCCTTCACTGCATAAGCAGAACCTCTGCCATTGCCATAGGTGCACGTAGAATTGCCTGGCTCCAGGCATCTGATTTGGAGCTCTGGGTGCAGGATAAACTGGGCAATATCCCTTGTACAGATGAGAATCTATTTGGCAAAAATTGGCAAGAGAGAGCCAATGAATTAGATGCTGACAACTCCACTGTGGACAGATTATCCAAAGCTACAGCTGATCCTGCAAGAAAGAAATCTTTCAAGAAACCATTCTTCTCCAAAAAGAAGAGGTTTTATTCCTCTTATTCCCAGCAGGGACGTTCTGCGGGTCAATCTGGCTGAAAGAGTCAGCAACCACCTAAACAAGGGAAAGCAAAGACTGCTAAACCTCAACCGTCTTAGCAGTCTCAGCCTCCACAAGGCCTTTGATTTTTATCTAGAGAACTTAGCTTGCCTGGCTATCAATGGACCAGCGCCTTCCACCATTCCAGGAAGGTTGTATCACTTTGCCCCTAGATGGGGGCAGATAACAGCAGAACATTGGACACTCTACATCATAAAAGAGGGGTACAAGCTTCACTTTTCGTGCATGCCCCCTCCCACGATGGTAAGACAGTTCAATTCTCAGACCTCTCTCATCAACCTGTTAGATCAAGAGGTCACTAAACATCTTGCCCAAGGGGCAATAGAAGAAGTACCCATTCATCAACAGGGTACAGGGTTTTACTCCCCCTGTTTCCTTATCCCAAAGAAAACAGGGGGACACAGACCTATTTTAGACCTCAGAGAATTGAACAAATTCCTGTTCAAGGAGAAATTCAAGATGATTTCTCTGGGAACTCTGCTGCCATACCTTCAGAGTCAGGATTGACTTTGTTCTCTAGATCTCAAGGATGCGTACACTCATGTTCTCATCCATCCATCTCACAGAAAGTCCCTTTGGTTCCTTTTTCAAGGAAAGCACTACCAGTACAGGGTGCTTCCTTTTGGCCTGGCCTCTGCACCAAGGGTGTTCACGAAATGCATGGCTGTGGTAGCAGCATTTCTCCACACTCTGGGAATATTCGTCTTCCCTTACTTAGACGACTTGCTCATTCGAGCCCCATCAGAGTCAGAGGCCAGGATTTCTCTATCTTGCACAATGCGTGTCCTTCAGTATTTGGGTCTGATCATAAACATCCCAAAATCCAGTCTAACTCCCACTCAGTCTTTAGAGTTCATAGGAGCTTTGCTGGATACCAGAAAAACAAGGGCCTATCTTCCTCAGACCCGTTGCCTTCACATAGTGCAGTTAGCTTCTCAAGCAGTGCTAAAACCTCATCTCACTGCTCGAGAGATGTTACAACTGCTAGGCCACATGGCATCTACCGTGCATGTGGTTCCCTTTGCTCGCTTCCATATGAGAACAGCCCAATGGACTTTATCCACTCAATGGACCCAGGCATCAGGGTGCCTGTCAGACAAAATAGCAAACACAAATCACCTTATTTTGTCCCTCCATTGGTGGCAGTCCACTCAAAACATGTTGCTGGGGTCCCCATTTCAACAACCTTTATCCCAGGCAACTCTCACAACAGATGCTTCTCCAATGGGTTGGGGAGCTCATCTGCAAGACCTCTCCACCCAAGGCACTTGGACTTCACAGGAGACTCATCTACATATCAATCTCTTGGATCTCAGAGCAATCTTCCTTGCTCTTCGAGTGTTCCACACCCTGCTCAGCTACAAGACTGTCTGTATGAATGAGGACTGTCAAGTAGCCATGTTCTACGTGAACAAGCAGGGGGGAACAGGCTCTCTGTCGCTTTGCAACAAAGCTTTGCGACTATGGGCCCTCACCAGAGAGCATCAGGTTCATCTCCTGGCAGTGTATCTTCCAGGCATACAAAACTCTTGGGCAGACAGACTTAGTCCAAGTTCTGCTTCCACACAAATGGTCTCTGCATGCAGACCAGGTGACCAAGATCTTTCATATTTGGGGAACCCCGGACATAGACCTCTTTGCAAGTCCGTTGAATGCCAAACTTCCCCGATTCTGTTCCAGAATTCTGGCTCAGGGCTCTCAAGCCAGGGATGCTTTCCTCCTTCACTGGGGTCAAGACTTCCTTTATGCCTTTCCACCCATTCCCCCTAATTCCCAAAACCCTGTTCAAGCTTCAGAGAGACAGAGGCCGTATGATTCTCATAGCTCCACATTGGCCACGGCAAGTGTGGTACCTCCTGCTTCAACATCTCTCTCAAGCTCCCTCTCTGGAGTTAGGGTCTGCTCCAGATCTCTTGTCCCAAGAGAACGGAATGTTATGGCATCCCAATCCCCAGTCTCTGCATCTCAGGGCTTGGTTGCTGAAGGCCTAGATCTCCATGATCTTAACCTTCCTCAGCAAATAAAGGATATCCTTTATGCTTCCAGGAAGCCTTCCACAAGACGCTCTTATGCTTTCAAGTGGAAGAGGTTTACCATATGGTGTTCGAAGAAGGGTCTTAACCCCCTTGCGATACTCCAGTAGTGACTCCAGAGGTATCTCCTTCGTTTATCCAATGCAGGACTTAAGACTAACTCAGTAAGAGTCCATTTGAGTGCTATTGCAGCTTCTTTCAAGCCTCTAAATGGACAACCTATTTCCTCCCATCCTTTTATTGCAAGGTTTATGAGAGGCCTTCTTCTGACTAAGCCTCCCATTAAGCCACCACTGGTGGCATGGGACTTAAACCTGGTTCCTGAGCAGTCCTCCAGTTTTAGTCCTCCACATCCGGGTAGTGCACCTCCTCCTGCAGCCTGGAGACTGTACCAATCAGAATCTTCCTATGCCAGGATGTATGCTGTCGGAGCTCCCATCAGCCCCCAGTGTGTCCAGTCTCCTTGCAGCTGGAGAACGTGTGTGCCTGGTTTAGGCTCACTTAGGGACGGTTGGAGGCAACACTAGAGAGTCTTTTTTTGGGGTTTTTCTTTATCCCTCCTATATTTCATTTGATTTCTTTTTAATAGGTAGCTGTGTCTTTAAAAAAACAACAAACAAACAAGAACAGTGGTCGAGGAGCCGGGTCTGCACTACCCTTCTGCCTTTCCTGCAGGGATGTTCTTTGCAGTCAGGGAGGATAGATCTCTCCTCCTAGACTGCACGGAGGAGAGATCTGCCTTTGCCAGCCATCTGCTTGGGTCCGGGAAGTCTCTGCACAGTCAGCTGGCTTCCTTTTTGCGATCCGCAGTACCTTTGGCTTTGATTGACAGCCCGGAGCGGTAGCCCGCTCCCTCTCAGGGTTCGAGCGGCAGGCCGTCTGCTGGTGATTCTCTGCCTGTGCGGTGAGTTTAAATTTCTTAGGGGAATCGTTCTTCTTCGGTCTAACGCATTAATTTCTTTTGATTTACTTTGTTTGACTTTTCGCGCCATTTTCTCGCCGGCTAAAATGTGCCGGCGGCCATTTTATAACTCTGTTTTTTCCCACCCGACGTGAAGAGCTGTGCACGGGTTCCCTCTGCGCTTAGCAAGGTTTTAGACTGGCATTTTTGCTTGCGGGCATCTGAGCATTCCCAATTAATAGTGTTTAAAAAAACAAACAAACAAACAAAAAAAAGAACAAAAGAACAAATATATTTCTTTATTTCTTTGCTTTATTTCTCTTTGGAGTTAAGTCAGGCCCTGTTCCCTGGAGTGGCTCCTGTGCCTGCATGGCTACGAGACCACAGTGCGTGATCTGCGGCTCGCGCAGGGGGGCTGTGGCGGAGTCTGGGATTTGCAGGGGCTGCGCCTCGGTTTCCTCGGACTTAGAGCAACAAATGGCGCATAAAGAGCTGTCAGACCCAGAAAGCCCGGCTATTCAGGCGGAGGGGGGTCCCTCGCCTGGACCTCTCGCTTCTTTCTCTACGGTCCTTCCTAAGGGTCAGGCTAGCACGTCGCCGATTGAAGCAACAGAGTCATCCTTCACAGATTTTTCCCTGGACTTTGTCCTCCTTATGCACCAGGCTTTTCGCTTGGGGCGCTCGGGCAAGTTGCCAGAGGCCTGGCCGTCGCCCCTTCCCTCCTTAAAAGGAGAGGAGCCCCGGCGGAAGATCCATCATTCAGCCAAGCGCTTTAGGTCCATGGACCTGGAGCAGGACGACATGAGCTGGCATGATCCGGATACAGAAGTAGATCCCGATACTGGTGGTGAGGAGCTAGAAGACGGTGAGATCCCCGAGCCAGAGGATCAAGCCCGGATTATTCGGGTGTTTCGTTAAGAAGAGCTGGTGCCTTTGATTATGGAATCTCTTCAGACACTCAATCTGGCGGCAGCTCATCCTGTTGAGGAGGACGGGTTGGAGGATCCTCTCATTCAAGCGGTGCGGGAGTCTCAGGTGGTGTTTCTGGTGCACCGAGTGGTGGAGCAGATGATCCAAACTGAGTGGGATCAACCTGAATCCGGACTGAAGGGGATTAGGACTATGAACCGCCTGTATCCCTTAGCAGACAAGGACAAGTTTAAGTCGCCGCGAGTAGATGCTGCTGTATCGGCGGTAACCAAGAAAACCACCATTCCTGTTGAAGGCAGTGCGGCTTTAAAGGATGCGCAAGACAAGAAGGTGGATGGTTTGTTGAAACAGGCCTTTGAGACCAATGCCTTATCTTTGCAGGCCTCTATCTGTGGCGCTTGGGTGGCTAGGGCCTGCTTACGATGGGCGCAGCACTTGCGGCAAGTTTCCGGCTTGGATCAGCAGGGGTTGCTAGAAGTGACCCGGCTTGAGTCTGGGTCGGCGTATTTGGCAGATGTGTATTATGATTTGATCAGAACCTTGGCGAATAGCATGGCTTCCTTGGTGGCGGCGCGCAGATCTATCTGGTTGCAGAATTGGGCGGCCGACGGATCTTCTAAGTCCCGTCTCAGTAAGCTTCCCTTTAAGGGCAAATTGTTGTTCGGAGACTATCTGGATAAGTTGGGTAAAGACCTCTGGGAGTCTAAGGGTGGTAGGCTGCCAGAGGATAAGCCTAAGCTGAGTAGAAACTTGCCGCCAGCGCGGGATCAATTTCGGGACTTTCGCAGATTTCGTTCTTCCCGCCTTTGGAGTTCCCAGCGTGGCCGGTTTGGCTCTAGATCCCAAGGGTTTCGAAGTTTTCGAGGAGCGGGAAGAGGCTTCTCGGCAGGGTCCTCCTCTTCGTCCTCTTCCTTTAGTCAAAAGCCACAATGAAGCGAGGCAGGCTCCGGAGGGAAGTCTAGTCATCGGGGGTCGCCTGCGGGACTTCTTCCTTCCTGGGCCCAAATAACCTCAGATCAGTGGGTGCTGGAGATAATCAGAGAAGGTTATGCGCTGGAGTTTGCTTGTCCGCTTCCGGATTCCTTTGTCCTTTCTCCCAGCAAAGGCGAGCAGAAGACACGGGCAATTCGGTTGACGTTGCACCGACTCATAGCCTTGGGATCGGTAATCCCCGTTCCTTCTTCCGAGCGCGGCGTCGGTCACTACTCCATTTATTTTGTGGTGCCAAAGAAAGACGGTTCGCTCCGCCCGATTCTAGATCTCAAGGGCGTGAATCGTTTTCTCCGGGTACCACATTTCCGGATGGAAACCTTAAGGTCCGTCATAGTGGCGGTGCGTCAAGGGGAGTTTCTCACGTCTCTAGACCTCTCGGAGGCCTATTTACACATTCCCATTCGGGCGGTTCATCGGACGTTCCTGAGGTTCGCATTCCCATGGGGTCACTTTCAGTTTCAGGCCATGCCGTTCGGACTGGCCACAGCTCCACGCACCTTCACAAAGGTCATGGTGGTGGTTGCAGTGGCCTTGCGAAAGGAAGGTATCTTAGTCCACCCTTACCTCGACGATTGGTTGATTCGAGCAAAATCCAATAAAGAGAGTGTGCAGGTTACGGACAGAGTGGTGGCCTTGCTGCAGACCCTCGGCTGGGTGGTCAACGAGAAAAAGAGTCATTTGGTGCCAACTCAATCCCTTGAATACCTCTGAGTTCATTTCGACACGGCGAGAGGTTTGGTGTGCTTGCCGGAGTGCCGTGTCCAGGCCTTACGGGGCCTCGTGCGCACATTCTTCGGGATCCCCGCGCCGTCCGCATGGTGGTATCTACGACTGTTGGGCACTATGGCGGCGACGTTGGAGGTAGTTCCATGGGCGAGGTTTCATATGCGGCCACTCCAGAGCGCCCTTTTACTTCGTTTTTCGAACCAGTTCGATTTGTTGAACAAGAGGTTGCCTTATTCGAAGTCAGTTCGTCTGTTTCTCCGGTGGTGGCTGTGCTCGAAGAACCTGCGAATGGGGCTGCCTTTGGAGCAGCCCCTTTGGGTTCCGTTCATAACGGATGCCAACCTCTTGGGCTGGGGAGCCCACTGCGAGGGTCACTTTGCGCAGGGGACGTGGTTCCCCCTAGAAGCTTCTTGGTCGATCAACCGTCTCGAACTGCGGGCGGTGAGACTCGCGCTGCAAGCCCTCGAGACGTTGGTGAGGGGGCGGGCAGTGCGAGTTCTCTCGGACAACTCGGCAACGGTGGCCTACATCAACCGCCAGGGAGGCACCGGAAGTGTGGCCATGGAAAGCGAGGCAGCGGCTTTGTTCGATTGGGTGCAGACCCGTCTGCCGGTGCTTTCGGCGGCGCATATCGCGGGAAAACACAATGTGATGGTGGATTATCTCAGCAGAGTGCAGGTGGACCCCGGGGAGTGGGAACTGCACCCGCAGATCTACGCGCAAATAGTTTGCAAGTGGGGGCCTCCGATCATAGACCTCATGGCAACCTTTCAGTCGGCGAAGACAGGGCGATTCTTCAGCAGGCGGAGAGAATGCATGTCCGAAGGAATCGACGCGCTCATTCAGCCGTGGCCGGAGTACGGTCTTCTTTATGTCTTTCCCCCTTGGGCGTTGATCAGTCGTGTCGTACAGCGCACCGGGGGCGGGTCTTGCTAGTTGCTCCAGATTGGCCCAGGAGACCGTGGTATGCCGATCTGGTGCGGTTGCGCGACGGAGTGTCTTGGACACTGCCTCCGTTACCGGATCTGCTGCTTCAGGGCCCGCTTCGGATGCCCCAGGTGGATCGATTCTCGATTACGGTTTGGCCATTGAAAGGGCTTGGTTGAGGAAGAGGGGTTACTCCCCAGCGGTTATTGCCACTCTCCTTCGGGCGCGGAAAACCTCCACCTCGCTCGCGTATGTGCGGGTGTGGAGAATTTTTGAGGACTGGTGTTCGCGGCGTGGTATTCGGGCGGCGACAGCTTCGGTAGCCGTAGTTCTCAGCTTTCTGCAGGACGGTTTTGACAAAGGTTTAGCGGCCAGTTCTCTGAAGGTTCAGTTGGCAGCGCTCGCGTGCTACAGGGGCAAAGTTCTGGGACTTCCCCTAGGGGCACATTTGGACGTACATCTTTTTCTTAAGGCGGTATTCAGGTTGAGGCCTTCGCGCAGAGTGTCAGTTCCTTCGTGGGATTTGAATCTGGTGTTACAGGCTTTGGTACGCAAACCTTTTGAGCCCCTTCAGCAGGCGTCTATTAAGGATCTGACCTTGAAGCCGGTTTTTCTGGTGGCGATCTGTTCGGCGAGGCGCATTTCCGAGTTGCAGTCGCTTTCGTGTAGAGAACCGTTCTTATCTATTTCTAGGGATCGCGTGGTTCTTAGGCCGGTTCCATCCTTTTTGCCTAAGGTAGTTTCGCCTTTTCATTTAAATCAGGCCGTTTTCCTTCCAGTCCTTAACTCGGGAGCGGCCAGTGCTTCGGACGATGGGTTACATTGCCTGGATGTACGGCGAGTTCTTCGTCGCTACTTAAAGGTGTCGGAGATGTTCTGTAAGACCGACCGGTTGTTCGTGCTTTTTGGCGGAGCACGAAAAGGTGAGGCAGCGGCAAAGGTGTCCATTGCTCGGTGGATTAAAGAGGCGATTGCATCGGCTTATATTTTACAACGTCGGCCGGTTCCGGTGGGTTTGTGGGCCCACTCTACCAGAGCTCAAGTGACGTCCTGGGCAGAGCATAGTCTTGTTCCGCCTGTGGAAATTTGTAGGGCGGCTACCTGGTCGTCTCTGCATGCCTTCAGTAAGCACTACCGGTTGGATGTGCTGGCCGCTCGGGATTCTTGTTTTGGTTCGGCAGTGCTGTGCGCCGGTTGGCAAGGTCCCGCCCTGTGTTGACTGATCTGTTACATCCCGGATGTGGAGGACTAAACTGGAGGACCGCTTAGGAAATAGAAATTACACTTACCTGGTAATTGTAGTTCCTGGAGGGTCCAGTTTAGTCCTCCTTCCCTCCCATGTGTCCGGTTTGGTTGGTGCGGCGCGCTTACTGCGAACGGAGCGGAATTATGTCAGCATTTTTCTTCGGGTTTCCGTATCTCGGACTCGTTTGCTTTCTTCTTTCTTCCAGCTATTGGATTCCTGAGGCTGGGATTATGACTGCCTCTTTTTTCTGGTAAAGAGCAGAGGCAATGTGCAGAGTTCTGGCTTCCTCGTTTGGGGAGGGAGTTGCTTAATTCATAAGGGGACTAAGTTCTGTTCCGGTTACATATTTATGCTAGTCTCATGTGTTGCTTCTTTAAGTCTGCTTTGTTACTAGTTCACTGGGGGCTGATTGGAGCTCCGACAGCATACATCCTGGCATAGGAAGATTTTGATTGGTCCAGTCTCCAGGCTGCAGGAGGAGGTGCACTACCCGGATGTGGAGGACTAAACTGGACCCTCCAGGAACTACAATTACCAGGTAAGTGTAATTTCTATTTCTTGGTCAGCTCATGAAGCCACCTTTCGAACCTTTAGCTACTACCTCATTGAAATTCCTTTCTTGGAAGGTTATCTTTCTCATTGCAATCACATCAGCACGTCGCATCAGTGAGTTGCAGGCACTAGTGGCTGATCCACCTTATACAAGGTTCCATCATGACAAGGTAGTCCTTAGGACTGTAAACGGGGGTGCTGGTCGTGAATGTCCACAGTCTTGGCAAAGGCAAAATATTATTATGACTTGCAAAGGAGTGTGGGGGTTGTAGTTCATTCATACCAGAATCAGCCGTTCACAAAATGAGTTGTGATGCTCGAGTGTAAGCAAAGAAAAACAGATTTTATTCATGGGGTTAATTCTCCCACACAGATTTACTTGGTAACACAAAAGGACACTTGCTTCAGTATTGTACTCAGGAAAAACAAAACATGTTATAAGGTAACTGAACTTCTTAAGCAATAAATCAATAAAGACCTTGATGGGAAATAGAAAAGGTCTTTTTGATGGCTCCTGCTAATGACCACCTTAGCAGTGCTCCAAAAGGCAAAAACAAACCCAAAAGTAACAAAAAAACTGTTCTTTATCAAGGATAACTTTCTTCTATTCACACACACAAGGAGAAGTTTCCTTCTAGAGCTCACGTGCACTTGTGCCTGGCTCAATTACCAATAATTAGCCAGCTGCAAACCCCTTTGCTGGTTCACTCTCTCTACGTGGCTCAATCCTACCCTAAAGCTTTCTTGCAGAGACTTTTCTGGGTAGATAAAAGAATAAGTTACAGTTCCTTTTGGTGGTTGTATTAGTGAGAAACTACTTTAAAACAGCAGCCTAGACAGAGAGCAGTCCATGTATTCTAATTGGTCATTTGCTATATTTCCTTCTTCCTCAAATATCATGGAATCAATATCATAGTCTGGCTCAGAGGAATTCCTTAATTGATCACTCTCAGGATAATATTTGTTTCCCTACTGTCTTCCAGATGAAGAGCTAGGGCATAGATCAAAGTTCATACCTGAGCTACCCTTGCTGTTAGGTTTCCTCTCCTGGTATCCTGGCCAGTAAGTAGTCCAGCTTTTATGTCCAGCCTTCCAATCAAGATCCCTGGACACTGGGTCTCTCTTCACATACCTTCTTGCACCGGTCTTAGGGCCCCTTCCAAATGCAGCCGTCTCCCTCAAAGGTGCCGTTTGGAAGTTCCTGGCTCTATAACCCCAATCCTCTGGCTTCCTCCAGTCCAATGGAGTATGCTTGCCTCTGGAATCACTCCTAACACACGTACTGCTGTGGGCTCCTTCTTTAGACCTCCAAGATGTCTTTCTGTTCTTCCTTCCACATTGCTTCGGCTGTTGTAGTTCTCTCTCTTCTTTCTCCAACGGTTTCTGCTTCTGTCTCTCCTTGTTCTCTCTTTTCCCCCTGTTCTGTCTCTGTGTAGAATATCTTTTACTTTTAAAGTGCTTAGAGGGACTCTCCACCCTAGCACAGCCCAGGCGTGCTGAATCAAGCCCTGCCCTTGGAGATGAGTGATTGGGGATTACCTCATAGCTCTCCTGATTGAACACACATTTTCCCACTTCAGCTCTTCTAGAGGCTGTTTGAAACCTGGTGCATTCTGGGTCTGGTAGTCTTTTATGAAAACATTCTGTTTTAGTATTTCTACCAGCAAAGACAGGTTGCTTGTTCAGAGCCAATTCACCTCTTTTATAGCTCCCTCCTGAACTATGATAAGCTTCCTTATCACAGGACTCATCCACACTTTAGGCCAAAGGTGGTCTCGCCTTTTCATCTAAACCAAGCGGTCTACCTACCTTTTGTTTTTTCCAAGGCCTCGTGCATCAAATTCAGAAAGGAATCTTCATACTTTGGACTGTAAAAGAGCTTTAGCCTTTTACTTGCAAAGAACACAGCAACATAGGAAGTCCTCTCAACTCTTTGTTGCTTTTGATCTTTCTCATTTGGGACTTCCAGTCTCCAAGAGAACACTGTCTAACTGGATTGCTCAGTGTATTTCCTTTGCCTGTCAGAGTAAGAATCTTCCTCTGGAGGGCCATGTCACAGCTCACAATGTGAGAGCCATGGCAGCTTCAATGGCTCATCTACACTCTGTGTCTATCAACGACATCTGTCGAGCAGCAACCTGGGCCTCAGTTCATACCTTAACAGCCCATTACTGCTTGGACAAGGACTCCTGCCGGGATGCCTTGTTTGGTCAGACTGTTCTCCAACACCTGTTCCATACCTAATCGACTCCTACCTACCATCCCTGGTTGGATGCCAGAGATCCATGGGGGGAAGTGGAGCCCTTTCACAGGGGCACACAACTTCTGGGGTCTCTCCCTGGCATCTAAAGCTAGGGAGTCCCCATATGTGAGGACTACATTCCTGCTTGTTCCTGGAGATAGCATAGTTACTCACCTGTAACAGGTGATCTCCGGGAACAGCAGGAATTTAGTCCTCACAACCCACCCACCTCCCCTAGGAGTTGTATCTCTCTATCTCTCTCTTTCTCTTTCCCTCTCTCTCTTTGTCTCAGCTTTAAACTCAACTGGAGAGAGGCAGTTGGGAAAGGCGGGAAGGCAGCACGCAGACGCTGTGGGATGCTCCCAAAAGCTTTCTAATTGGACGCTGGGGAGCGTTCCTGCGCAGGCTCCGTTGGTACTGATGATACCCATATGTGAGGACTAAATTCCTGCTGTTCCCGGAGATCACCTGTTACAGGTGAGTAGCTATGCTTTATCTCCAAAGAACTAAGCCACATAGAAAATCTTCTCAGCTTTTTGTGGCTTTCGACTCTAGTCATTTGGGGCTTGCAGTTTCTAAAAGAACTCT
The DNA here is from genome assembly GCA_033557465.1 of Ichthyophis bannanicus. Classification (NCBI taxonomy): domain Eukaryota; kingdom Metazoa; phylum Chordata; class Amphibia; order Gymnophiona; family Ichthyophiidae; genus Ichthyophis; species Ichthyophis bannanicus. The sequence goes on from CM066033.1 coordinate 606,559,860, forward strand.
GTCAAATTGGATTGCAGATTGCATATCCTATGCATATCAGAGTAAGGGACTTTCTCTCGAAGGCAGTGTCACAGCTCACAATGTGAGAGCAATGGCAGCCTCAACGGCTAACCTTCGTTCTGTCTCTATTGATGACATCTGCAAAGCAGCCACTTGGGCTTCGGTACACACCTTCACAGCCCACTATTGCTTAGACAAGGACTCCCGTCGGGCTGCCTCATTTGGCCAGGCTGTTCTCCAACATCTCTTCCATACTTAATACAATTCCTACCCACTGTCCACGGTTTGGATGCCAGAGGTCAGTGGGAGGAAGCATGACCCATCTCACCTGGGTTTGCAGCTTGCTGGGGTCACCCCTTGGCATCTTTCATCTGGGGAGTCCCCATACGTGAAGACTACATTCCTGCTTGTTCCTGGAGATAGTGTAGTTACTCACCTGTAACAGGTGATCTCCGGGAACAGCAGGAATTTTTATTCTTCACAACCCACCCACCTCCCCTAGGAGTTGTCTCTATCTCTTTCTCTACTTCTCTCCTTTGGTCTCAGCTATAAACTCAACTGAAGTGAGAGAGGTACAGAGGCAGGAAGGCAGCACGCATGCGCTGTGGGATGCTCCCAAAGGCTTTCCTATTGGATGCTGGGGAGCGTTCCCGCGCGGGCTCAGTCGGTACCAACGATACCCATATGTGAAGACTAAATTCCTGCTGTTCCTGGAGATCACCCGTTACAGGTGAGTAATGCGTTTTCCGGAAAGAAGGTACATCTAACAAGACTGCATTCTGGGATCGAAGTGACTACAGTGGACAAAAGAACCGTTAGAAGGCCGAAAGGCTTAAAGGAGCCTGACAGTGAAGACATTTAAATGTGAGCATGATTGTCTTGTATAATATTCAAAATCTGATAGAAAGCCAATGTAGTGCATAGAGATGTTGAGCTGCATCATCAAAACATTTACCTCCTTGCAATAAATGAGCAGCAGCATTTTGAACGGATTGTCCAGGATGAAGTACACCTGAAAGCAAACTAATACAAATAGTCTATAGGAGATAGTACTATTGCCTGGGTAACAGAACATAAAAGTTATCTAATGTCAAGTATGGTTTTAATCTTCAAAGATGATGCAATTTAAAGGAAGCAACTTTGAGGGGGCTTCTTATGCTTTTGCTGATGTTTCACATTTAGAAACATTTATTCCAGATCGTCAAGGCACTGCATTGGGGGATAATTCTGGATGAGTAGGAACCTCCTAAGTTGTAGGCTGTTTTGCTTTGTTTCTGATTTTGGATATTTTCGCCTGTGCTAGTCTCTGCCTGTATCTCCTGATGTGGACTTTATCACTTGAAATTTTGACTTAATTTTTGTCTTTTTTGCTGCAGTTAATTCTGTATTTGGATTTTCCTTTTCTTTGGTTAATTGTAATTTAACTGAAAATCAAATAAATTAAAAAAAAGTTATCTAATGTCAAGTATGGTTTTAATCTTCAAAGATGCAACTTAAAGGAAGCAACTTTGATGAGTTTTTGAATATAAGACAGCATATTTAGTTGGATATCAAGCAAACCACTTAAGTCTCGAATGGCAGGGCTAATATTAGGAAGCAAACCATTTGCTTTCATGGAAAAAGATATTGGATCTAGGAGGGTCCAAGAAAGGTGTAACACCTCAGTCTTCTTTACATTTAGAGCCAGTTTATTCAAAGTCATTCAGGATTATATTGAAGACAGACAGAAATTCAAATATTTCATCACATCTTCAATAGAAGAGGAAAGTGGAATAATAAACTGATCATCCTCCGCATAAATTCGAAATTTAACATCAAGAACATTCAAAATCCTGATAATGGGAACAATGTAGATGATAAATAGGATCACAGATAAAGCGTAGTTTTCAGGCATTCAGAAACAGGATTTTTTTTCTATGACCGCTCCTAGCATTTGGAACTCTTTTTACCACATAATTTACACGTGGAGTCTGAAATTTTGATCTTTCGTTGAAAACTAAAAACACTTTTTTTCATAGACTTTCCCTACGGCTGTGTTATATAGTGAAACTCGATAAAACTTACTCCATGTTATTGTAACATTTTGCTTTATTTGTTAGTTTAGTCTTTGATTTTAATTGTGTGTGTTACTTGTGATCCGCCTAGGTTTGTAGTGTGTAATATACAGTTTTTAAATAAGTAAACAAGGCACCACCTGCCTCTTATTTTTGCTACTCCAGATTAACATGGTTATTCCTGTGAAAATTTCTGCTCTTATAGACTCCTCTTTCTTCTGGTCCCTGCATGAACCAGTTCTACTCATGTTAATGGCTTAAAAAAATTCATTGGTGACTTTTAAGTAAACTGTGGTAGATAACCATCAGAGTTTGCTCTTGAAGCAATTTCTGTTATCCCACATTTATTACATAGATAATTCACATTAAAATATTTTATTTTTTTATTCTTAAAACTGCATTTCACTTTTTCTCTAAATCCATCTTTATCTGTTGCTTAGGATGTAATGGTGCCATCTTTTTTTCATTTTTAAGATAAAATGATATCACAAGCATATCGGGAGAATTAGAAAGATTAGAAGTCCCTTCTACCAGCAATTAGAAGTCCCTTCTACCAGCAATCTTCTAATCTTGTTTTTCTGTAAACTTATGTTTTCTAGTGCAGGCATGTGCAACAGGTAGATCGCGATCTACCTGTAGATCGCGGAGGGGTCAGAGGTAGATCGCCAGCCCCACTTGGCTCCATCTCTCCAGCAACTGTTTGCTGGTTGTTGTTCGCATTATAGTTCACTTTCATTAAACGTTTTCGGGCAGACACAACAAAGTGTCAAGAATTTGGTGATTTGGGCGGGCTTTTCCAATTTTGTTCTAACTTGCCTATGCCTTGCCTTCAAATTGGTTCAAACCACTGTGACTTTTGCTTGCCTCTGCAATTTTATTTTGCCTAGCCTTTGCGTTGATTCTACACTGTGTGCAGAATTTATTAAATCGCGTGTGGTGGTATTTGAACTTGTTTGGCGGTATTTGATTTTATCTGGTTTGCTGGACAGGTGTTTGAGTTTTTTTGATGATTGTTTGGTGGTATTTGATTATTGGTGCCAGTATGATGAATTCTAATTTTTACATTTAGAACTGCATGTGTGGTTTTGGCATCTCCAGTCCTTGTATTGCACATCATCCAGAGGTCTTCAGTTCTTGTTGATCTTTAATACTTTGGGACAGTGACCGTTTTGGACCAGATTCAGCCAGTGTTTTTACTAACTTAGCAGATTTGGCCTTCTTACATCCAGCCACCCCAGTATAACGAAGATGAGTGTTCCAAAGAAGAGCAAAACCTGCCACTTTCATGATGAATGGGAAATGGACTACTTCTTCATCATGGTGAAAGACAAGTGGTGGTGTCTAATTTATAACGCCCCATATCCTTGCCTAAAAAGGGTAATCTGGAACATCATTATAAGGCTCTGCATAGCAATAAGTTTGCTGATTTTCCACCCAAAAGTGAAATTCGTAAACTGAAGCTCAAAGAACTTAAATCGAAATTGGCTACTCAGCAACAGTTGATGGCGAAGCCAAGGTCACATTCGGTCAATGTAACCATAGCATCCTTCAAGGTCAGCAACCCGATCGCAAAGAAATGCACACCTTTTACTGAAGGGGAATTTGTAAAGATTTGTTTTCTTGAAGCAGCTGACAATCTTTTTGAAGGATTTAAAAATAAGAAAGAGATCATAGCTGCTATTCAAGATGTACAATTTGTCAAGAAACACCATTGTGCGGCGAATAGAAAAGATGTGTGGAGACACAACTGAACAATTGTTGGAGGATGTTTCAAATTGTGTTGCTTTCTCACTCCAACTGGATGAATCCACAGACATAAGAGACATAGCCCAGTTACTAGTCTTTATCCGGATGGTTTTTGAAGACTTCAGTGTTAAAGAAGAACTACTTGGAATGGTTTCTTTAAAAGGGAACACTACCAGTCAAGAAAAATTCAGTTCTTTCCATTCTTTTGTGACCAAGTGTAATCTTCCATTACATAGACTTGTTTTCCATCACTACTGATGGAGCAAGAGCAGTGACAGGTGAGGTTAACGGTTTCATAGCCCTCTGTAGACAGCATGACAACATTCCAGATTTCCTTTCTTACCACTGCATCATTCACCAGCAGGTTTTGGCAAGCAAAAGACTCAGTACAAAGACTGTCATGGACATCACTTTCAAAATTGTAAATTCAGTTTGTGGAAGATCACTTCAAAGACGGCTTTTTAATCTTACTCTTGATGAAGGGGCAGCAGAAATCATTTTGCACACAGATATAAGGTGGCTAAGAAGGCACAAATTTCTGCAAAGATTTCGTGTTTTGCTGAATGAAATAAGAAGTTTTTTGAAGGAGAGGGGCGATGTCCAAGCAGAGTTGGAAGATGAGGAGTGGTTATGTGATCTGGCATTTCTCGCTGACTTTACAGGCGAACTAAGTGATGTGAACCTTGAACTACAAGGTAAAGACAAATGCATTGGCGAGATGAGTACATTTTCATCCTACAAGAGCAAATTTGAGCTATCCAAATTTTGTTTTTCAGAACGAGAAGTATGTGACAGAAATCTGTTCTGTTATCCAGGAATTTGAAAATAGATTCTGTGACGTCCAAAAAATTGGAACAGTTGTGGAGTACTTGTCATAGCCATTCAAAGTAGATGTGGACATTAAAGAAACTGCAGCTGCTATCAGTAAAAATTACTCATTGAACAAGCCATCTCTTGAAAACGAAATATTAACCCTTAAAAATGACATTTTTCTCAATACCCGTGCTGAGCAAGAATTGTTTTGGAAGCTAGTGCCTACAGACAAATTTCCCAACTTGAGAAGATGCAGTGAAGCTGTACACTCCTGTTTCGGTTCAACTTATTTGTGTGAATCTGCGTTACCCCATCTGAAAATGGCAAAGAACACAATGTTCCGACATGACAGATGAACATCTCCAAGATTCCCTGAGACTGGCCCTCACGCAATATTCACCCATCTTCAAAAAGCTGTTGGATGAAATGCAGGCTCAGACGTCTCACTAATGAGCAAGAGCGAAGTATTAAAGATTGTGCAAGATCAGCCTGGATCAATACTCAACCTAAATTTAGCACAAATTACTCAATAAAAGTTAAAGAAAGTTATTAAGACAGTTATTACTCAATAAAACTTTAAGAAAAAATGTACTTTCCATTTCCCCTCGCAGTTCTTACTGGATCTTCGTCTCTGTTTTGTTTTTGCTTAATTTGCTTAACAGCTGATCACATCCAAGTAAATGACACAAGGTTTATTAAAAATGGGAGGGGGGTATCCCCCAACATTATTGGGTTAAAATTTAATTTGAAACTTAATTTTCATGGTGGTAGATCACCGGCACTTTTGGCCGGAAAAAGTAGAGCATGACCTGTTCGAAGTTGGACATGCCTGTTGTAGTGTACTTTGAACTGCACAGAGACCTTGTAGATACTGTGTTTAGTTCTAGAACATGGTTTGTTTACAGTTCTCGGTTGGCCATTTTAATCTATCTCTGTAAAACAAAATTGATTGAAACACTGTTTTGAGTTCCACACTTCTATCATGTGCTCAGTTCTGACAGCTGTCGTTTAAATACTTTCAACTGTTTGCTTTGGATGACATGATGTGACTGGTTACATCAGCTGATCATTAATGTGCACAATAACATCAAGTGCTTCTGCAAATTCTGGAGTATTTTTAGTTGAACTAGTATACCAAGTCATTTCAAGGGGAACTGTGAACCAAGCCGGTGACAGGATAATAAGATGCAGCTGCTATTTCTTGGGTTAGTATAGCCTTTTAAATAAAGGCAATTTTGTTTTAATGTGCCTAAAGTTATTTTCTTATCATAGCACATTGTTTTTCCAGACCATATCTGCTTTTTGTTTTGAGATGTTTGATATATATTCCTCAAAGCTGGACAAGCTTGATTCTTACTACAACAAAAAAAGTTCATAAAATTAGGCTGTTTTACTGGAAATATTTAAGATATTTTTCTTTGCCAAAATATACTTGTTTGTTCAGTAAACATCTTATATTTTAAAGCTAGTGCAGCAGTGGATAGTAACAGGCATGCAAGGCTGAGTTTTTATAGTGGTGTGTAGCACTACCTTTTTGCTTTTGCTCCCTTTTTTTTTTCTTTTTCCTTCTGATCTGTTATCCTCAGATTGTTTTATTCCTCCTTATGTCTACCAACTTTGCTACTGTTGAGTGGATCTCATAAATTATGGAAATTAATTGGTATTTTTTCACTTTGAATAACACGCATTTAAAAGAAATTTTGTGACATGGGATGATAACTCGTGAACTATTGTTGGCGGAAGAGAAAAGAGGTTCAGATAAAATAATTTTTAGTTTCTTTAAGTGTTTGTTTTTTTTTTTTTGGTAGTAGCAAGACTTATACAGAATGGTGCTTTAATTACTGCTAGGTAATGTTCCATTAAGATGAGAGGCCTGTGATTAAACGTTTTCCATGAAGAATACTTTTTGTAAGTATGGAAACACAGGCTATATGGTCTTTATTTGCCATAATTTTCCTTCAGCCCATCCATACTAACTACAATCCCTGCCTCTCTTAAAGATCATCTGTGCTTGTCCAGCTTGGAAATTCTGATACGCAATATTTGATTTGTCAGTGCTTCTAAGGATCTCCCCATAGGGTATCCCCTACCTCTGTTTGCTCATATTTATTTATTTTTATTTATTGAAAAGGGATTTCTATACCGCTTTATCCTTAAATCAAAGCGATTTACAATTAAACCAAACATGTTACATAGAACGAGGAGGGGGCATGCAGTGGGATATAGCAATGAGGTTCTGTACAGGGTGTTAAGGAAGGGAAAGTTCAGGTTTAACTATGAACAAAAAGGTGCGCTATATATGAGTGAGCTGTATACAAGAGGGAGTTGAATCCAATTAAAGGCTAGGTGGGTTAGCAGGTCAAGAGTTGGGGAGAGGTGGGAGGTATCACGGTGGGGAAGGGCGGGAGCAACTATGAAGCTGTTAAATTGTGTCCTGTAGTTGGGTCAAGTCATGTCGTCGAAGTATTCTAAGAGTGCAGTTTTAAGCATCTTTTGAAAGTCCTTGATATCCACTGTGTTTCTTAGGCAGTCCGGGAGCGAGTTCCATAGGGCGGGAGCCACCAGAGATATTGCTCTCCCTGATGTGGATTGCTTCACTTTTGATTAACTGCTGGGGGTTGTGATGGTGTCCATGGCTCTCCTTCTCCTGGGTCTGGTGCTTGAATCAGTGGTGATGAGAGTTTGTAGACAGTTTGCCGAGAGGTTCTGTTTGATTTTGAAAATGGTTATGGTATAATGTTTGAGGAAACGCTTCAGTGCCTCCTGCAATGGCAGTTTTTCTTGTGTCCTTTGCTGCAGGGCCAGAGACATTATCCCTGATACATAATTACCTAAGAAGGGGACAATATTGGGAGCTGAAAGAAATGTTTTCTGAAGGACCGTTACCTTAAATGGAATGTGAAGTGCCAATGAATTAGGGGAAAAGGGATTTCCTTATCCACCAAACTAGTCCAAACGAAGGGGTTGTGCCCCTGAATTAGCAGATGGAGACAGAGAATGAACATTTCCATATCGTCCTGGTAGCCCAGTCCAGATAAGTGGATTATGTTCCCCTACCAGAAGATTGGTGGAGATACAGAACTAATGAAAAGCCCAGGTTTCAATGGCAATACTCCTGTGCCTCTATTCACCTTGGCCATCATAGTAACATAGTATATGATGGCAGGTAAAGACCTGTATGGTCCATCAAGGCTGCCCAGCAAGGCAGCAAGAGTAGGTGCACCTGCTTCTCCATGCAGGTCACCCCTCCCCATACCTTTGTTTACGGGTATACCCACCGCTCCGTGTATAGGTCACCCCTATGTGTTGAGATATAAAAGATTATTATGTTTGTTTTGATTTTATCCTGTTGCTATAAAGGGATCTACTGTGTCTGTCCCATGCCGTTTTGAATTCTGTTACTGTATTTGCCCCCACCACTTCCATCGGGAGGGCATTCCAAGCATCCACTATCCTTTCATTGAAAAAAGTATTTCCTGACGTTGCCTTTCAGTTTATCCTCTGACAGCTAAATATTTAGAGTATTAATGAACAAGCAAACCTCTTCCAAAGATGGGGAAATTGCAGCTTCATGTTATGTCCTCTAGTTTTACAATCGTATATCTGAATCGTATATCCTCTGTCCCTCCTCTCCTCCAGTGTACATATTTAGGTCTTCAAGTCTCTTCTCATAAGTATTCCAACGCAGGCTTCAAATCATTTTGGTCGCCTTCCTCTGATCAGTTTCCAGTCTTTTTATATCCTTTGCGAGATATGGTCTCCAAAACTGAACACAGTATTCCAAGTAAGGCCTCACCAGCTATTTGTACAGTGGCATTAGTATCTCTTCCTTTTTGCTGGTAATTCCTCTCTATATGCAACCCAGCATCCTTCTGGCTTTTGCCACTGCCTTGTCACACTATTTCGCCACCTTGAGATCCTTAGAAACAATCACTCCGAGGTACTTCTCCTAGTCCGTGCACACCATTCTTTTGCCCCCTATTGCATACAGATCCATTGGATTTCTGCTTCTCATGTGCATGACACTGCACTTCACATTTGTTCTAATGCTTGGCAGTTAAGATTTTTCTTCCAGCTTTTGTAGATCTTTCCTCATGTTATCTACTCCCTCAGACTCCACTCTATTGCAAATTTTTGTCGTCTGAAAAAAGACACTCTTCCATTCAGTCCTTGAGCAATATTACTCACAAATACATTCAACAGTACCGATCCCAGGACCGAACCCTGGGGCACACCGCTAATCACCTTTCTTTCATCCGAGTAAGTTCCATTTACAATCACCTTCTGTCGTCTGTCAGTCAACCAGTTTCTGATCCAATTCACCACCTTGGGACCCATCCCCAAGTTGTTGAGTTTGATAAGCCTCCTATGAGGAACAGTATCAAAGGCTTTGCTGAAATCTAGGTACATCACATCCATTGCATGCCCTTGATCTAGTTCTCTGGTCACCCAGTCAAAGAACTCCATCAAATTTATTTGGCAAGATCGTCCTTTGGTAAAACCATGTTGCCTTAGATCATGCAACTTGTTAGTTTCGATAGAGTCCACTGTTTGCTCTTTCAGGAGCACCTCCATTACTTTTCCCACCACTGAGGTAAGGCTTACTGGCCTGTAGTTTGTCCTTTCTTCCCTATTACCACTTTTGTAAAGAGGTACCACATCAGCCTTTCTCCAGTTCTGTGGAACCTCTCTTGTCTCCAAGGATCTATTAAAAACATCCTTTAGCAGCCCTGCAAGAACCTCTGAGTTCTTTCAGGATCCTGGGATGTATCCCATCCGATCCCATGACCTTGTCAACTTTCAGTTTTGCAAGCTGTTCCAACACATCATCTTCTTTGAATGGTGTGATATCTACTCCATTCCCATTTGTATATTGGTCAATCACAGGTGGCCATTCTCCAGGATTCTCTTTAGTAAAAAAAAAGAGTAAAAGTATTTGTTTAGCATTTTCACTTTTTCAATGTCACTTTCCACAAATCCGTTCCCAGCACTTTTGAGTCCTGCATTTTCACCTCTGATTTTCCTCCTCTCCTGAATATACCTGAAAAAGGTTTTGTCGCCACACTTCACATCTTTTGCAATCTTTTCTTCTGCCTTTGATTTTGCTATCCTTATTTCTCTTTTTGTCTCTTTTAGCTTTATCCTGTATTCTTTTCTGTGTTCTTCTGTTTGCGAACTTCTGAATTTTGTGAAAGCTGTGATTTTTGCCTTTATTTGTGGAGCCATTTCTTTGGAGAACCAAATAGGCGTCCTTTTTCCTTTTATTTTTATTTACGTTCCTTACATATGTATCTTTTGCCCCTTTTATTGACTCCTTTAGTTTAGCCCATTGCAATTCTTCTTCCCTTATCCCCTCCCACCCTGCCAACTCCTCCTTCAGGTACTTGGCTATTTTATCTTATCTTTATCTTTATTTAAAACTTATTATACCGCCTAAACCAAATTAGGCATACAGCGGTTTACAATAAAATCAAAACGGAACTACTGAGAGAAAAAAGGAAACGGAAAAGGAATGCCAATTCTTTTAAAATAAAGGGACAGCAAAGAAACAGTACAACAATGATATTAGAAATAAAAAGGACAAAGGGCAGGTGAACATTTAGGTAATTGCAGGGGGAGGGGGAAGAGGAAGATCAAAGGCTGTGCAGAAGAGGTGAGTCTTAAGATTAGCTTTGAAAGTGTGACAAGAAGGTGCCAACTGTAACGAGAGTGGCAATGAGTTCCAGAGACGGGGGCCAAGGAAAAAGAAAGCAGGAGAACGTGTAGATTCAAGACGAGCCTGGGAGGAAGGTGGCAGAAAGAGACGATTAGCATGAAGGGATCTAAGAACTCTGGAAGGACAGTAAAAATGAACCAGATTAGAGAGAGAGAGTGGGACACCAGTGTGCAAAGACCTGTGTACGAAAATCAGAATCTTATACTGTATACAAAAAGGGATAGGTAACCAGTGTAGACAAATAAGCAGAGGAGTGACGTGAGCGAACCGAGGTGTGTGGGTCAGAAGACGAGCTGCGGTGTGAACTAGCTGAAGGCGACAAAGCTGAGTAAGTGGAAGACCGGCCAGAGATGCATTACAATAATCCAACCGGGAGACAACCAAAGTGAGAAGAAGTGTGGTCAGTGTTTTGAAGTCTAGGACTTTGAGCTTGCTGTGATTGGACTCCATCTTGGCTTTTATCTCCAATCACACCTTGTGGTGATTGCTGCTGCTCACATGGGCACCCACCTAGATATTTGACATGCTATCTCTGTTGGTGAGCACTAAATCCAGCATCAAGCTTTCCCTGGTCGGTTCCATCACCATTTGTCTAAGTAACACATCTTGGAAGGCATCCACAATTTTTTTTTTTACTACTTTCCAGATTTTCAGAAGGAATACTCCAGTCCACATTGGGTAGATTAAAGTCACCCAATATGATCACGTTCCTCTTCATGGCCATCTTTGCAATATCAATAACACAGGTACACTAAAAAAAAATTTTTTTAAACTGCCTCTAATGTTTCGATTGATTTTTACGTTTTTTGGTGCGCTGAATCCAAATCTGGTAACCAATTTGCTCCATCACGTACAGATTTTTTGCTACATTGGGTTAGCAGTTTGAGGTGAACGTTTCAGATTGAGTGCGATCGAGATAAAAGTTTCTTGGATGAATTCTTTATACTAATTGTTTAGTAGTTATTCAAATAAGAATAAAGAAAATTGTAACAAGGCAGCACATAAGAATAGAGTAATGTCAACAAAAAACACTGTGATGGTAGCAAAATTGTCTGCACTTAAAACAGCCACATACATGTGCACAAACATTGAGCATATAAGAGCGAGGTTAGACACAAAGCAAAGCAAAGAAATGTGCAAAAAATGTTGTACAGGTATGTATGTAAGAATAGAAAACGCAAACCGCACCATTGCAATACATGAAGACAAACACCCGATGGTGTGAAAATAAAATTCTAATAAATGAGATCCGACACTGTGGTAATAACTAGCACATTTTTATTTCAAAGTTTAGTAAAAACACAATATTTGTCAACACAGTTTAGATTTTAAAGTCATTCTTGGGTCAATCAATCTCCTGGTGGGCCCGTTTCTTCTTCTTCCCCGAATGCTTCTCTTGGTGCGCTGCTTGGCGTATTTTTCATCTGGGGTTTCCCGCAGCAGCAACCAGCAGAAATCAGCCATCATAGTGGTGTTCCATCTTCCTTGGTACCTTCTCTCTGCGTCCTTGATGTCCTGGTGAAACCTTTCACCTTGTTCTTCACTGTACGCCCCCAAGTTTTCGGGAAAGTAGTTCACATGGGAGTGCAAGAAATGGACTTTCAGGCTCATGTTACAGCCTTGTTCTTTGAAGGCATTGAGCATCCTGGCAACAATATCCTTATAGTTCTCATCCCGCCTGTTCCCCAAGAATTTGAGAACAACATCCTTGAAGGAATCCCAGGCTTCTTTTTCCTTCTCAGACATCGTTTCAGCGAATGCTCCATCTGAAATGAGTTTCCTTATATCAGGGCCAACAAACACTCCTTCCTTTAGCTTTGCTTCAGAAAGTCGGGGGAACTTTGAGCAAAGGTACCGAAAGCACTCACCATCTTTTGGAAGGGACTAGATGAATTGCTTAATGAGACCCAACTTAATGTGGAGAGGTGGTAATAGAATTTTATCACGAGGTACCAAGCTCTCATGAAGAACATTTTTCTCACCGGGTCTCAAATACTCCCGAATTGGCCAGTCTTTTTTCCCCCAGTGTAGGTCGCGGGCCCAGCTATCCCACAAGCAAAGGAAGCAGGGATATTTGGTGAAACCGGATTGCTGCCCTAATAGCATGGATAGAATTTTAAAGTCTCCACAAATCATCCACTTATGCTCATCATAACGAATCTTCTGAAGAATCAGGGCCAAATTCTCGTATTTTTCTTGGAGAATAACAGAGTGAGCAATAGGAACTGAAGCGAATGTGTTGCCATTATGAAGAACACCACCTTTTATGCTGTCTTTTGACGAATCAATGAACAGCCGCCATTCAGCAGGATCATACTTGAGTTTAAACTTTTCCATCACTCCGTATATATCGTTGCAAAATACCAAATCTTCCTCTTTGCTGAAATACTTCAAAAATTGTGTCTCGCGGTTGCGGTACCAATAAAAAGTTGTTCCTGGTGACAATAAATTTTTCTGTTTAAGCCGAGAACCTAGCAGTTGGGCAGCATCTTTTGGGAGTCCTAAATCCCGGACTAAATCATTCAATTCAGCTTGAGAGAAAAGTTCAGGTTTCGGATCTGGTTCAGTTTCAAACTCGGAAGTACTGGACTCATCGGGAAAAGCCATCTGATGAGTCTCATCATGATCAGAACCGTCCACACAAATATGATCCAAAGATTTTGGTGGTTCAGGCACAGGTACTTCGTTGCTATGAGGCATAGGCCTAATTGCTGAGGGAAGGTTGGGGTAACTTATTACGTTCTTATTTTTTAAGTTGTATCCCTTCACAATGCAAGAGCAAAAATAGCAGTCACTGCTGTGGTCTCTTTGTTCACGCCACATCATAGGTATTCCGAAACGAAATGCTTGTTTTTTACCTTTCATCCATAAGCATAGATCTTCCTCACATGTCTTGCACACTTTGTGAGGGGCCCACGGTTTGTCTTGATCGCCTAACTTCAAACCGAAATAGGCGAAATATACTTTTTTAATAAATGCAGAAATGTTCCTCTGCCGCTTTTTCACGGTATATTCCCCACAAATAAAACAAAAACTGTCCGGAGAGTTGACGCAACCTCTGGCTCTGTGAGCCATCACAAATACACAGCACTGCAAACTACAACTGTAGTGAACCACTTCGGAATAAAGCTGGATTACGACTGAGCAAACAAAAGGTAATAATGAACTTGCAAGAAACTGAAATTTGACAGGAACATTCATGTCGCAACCACCGTGTTTGAGAGAGCGAGCGAACGAGGCGAGTCGAACAGGAAAGAACATGCGCCAGCGCGAGTACTGGATTTAGCCCCCCGCCTCCCAATTGTCCTGTTAATGTATAAAATGAATACAAAACACTCTAAAATATCATGAGGGAGTGTTTCTAGTTAGTTAACCGTTACAACCTCTATTTTGGGCCAAGAAAATAAACTGCAGTCGGCTAAAAAGAAATTATGTGAACATTCCTTATATGGGTAAGAAATCTAATTTTGCAAGAAAACGTGACGTGATGGAACATTTTGGCTATTTTTCCTGGATTCAGCACCCCAAAATCTATAGGAATCAGTTGCAAAACTGGAGGCAGTTTTTTGGTAGTGTACCTGTGTAATCAATTTGCTATCCATTTCTTCTGTTTGAGTTGGAGGCCTCTAGACTTCACCAGTATGGATGACAGTGCTATCTTCTCTTTCCAACACAATCCACAACTCTTCTTCTTTTCCCCACATCCCCTGCATTTCAGCATCTTTAATATTGCTTTTGATGTATAGGGCTGCTACTCCTCCTTTTCTACCCCCTGTATCTCTTCTAAATAGATTATAGCCAGCTATGGCTATATACCATTCATACAACTTGTTAAACCATGTTTCCGTAATGGCCACAATGTCCAAGTCCATTTCCACCATTAGGGCTTCCAGATCAGGAGCTTTGTTGGCTAGGCTTTGAGCATTTGTGCTAATTGCTTTCCAGCATTTGACTGTTTTGCCTGTATTTTGTATGGATTTTGTTCTACACGCCTCTTTCCATTTTGCATTGATGTGTGGTTTAAAAGTGTGACTGTTTCCAGTGGTGGTATGCTTTTGCTGGAAGTGACGTCCTGAACTTGTCCTGCTCTGTCAGTCACCCCCTTTTCCTAGTTTAAATGCCTGTCCACATACTGCCTTAAGTTTTCACTTAGGATCCTTTTCCCTACGGCGGAGAGATGTAGTCCATCAGCACAGTAGAGTCTCTGGTTGATCCAGCTTTTTCCCCAGTCACCTATATATCTAAATCCTTCTTGTTTGCACCAGGTTCAGAGCCATGTATTAATGTTTATGCTATGCAGTCTTTCTGCCCCCTTACCAAGAACAGGTAGAACTTCTGAGAATGCTATAGTGTTAACAATGGGTTTGAGTTTCTCTCCCAGAGTCTGAAAGTCCCTTTGAACTACAGAGGCACTGTTTCTAGCCAGGTCATTTGTATCCAAGTGGATTTTGGAGTGCTCACTTTCTGCACTAACTATACTAACAATTTGGTTCATATTCCTTATCGTCACTCCAGTCCAGTCCCTTTACTTCTGGGTTACGCAACCCTTCCAGCAGCTTGGAGGCTGAGCCCAACCTTTTTGGGGATGGAGCGGTATAAATACCACTGGAACCACCCACAGACCCCAGTATTCTCAGCCTCCAAGCAGCTGGAGGGTTCCGTAAGCCTAGGGCTTACTGGAGTCTTCCTTTTATTTAAATTTCCTTTAAATTTTCCTTATTTATTGATTTTACTTATTCCTGTTTGGCTTATTTACCTTTTAGTTTCTTTTTCTGGTCCTGTACCTTTAATTGTTCCTTCCTCCCCCCCCCCCCCCCCGCCCGGACTAGGTATCGGAGGTGGTTTTCTGCCTGCAGCAGAGAGGAGGACCGCTCAGATCTCCCCTCGCTGCTGATCCGGCCGGCTCCTGCACTATCTCCCCGCAGACCTGCCCTGCCTCGCGCCGAAGCCCTCCTGGTGGCTGAGCGCTGGAGGCAACGCCGCGACTCTGTCTTTTCCCGCCGGCCCCGTCCCGGAGCAGAGGGACGCGGAGACGAGCTCCGGAGCCCCGTTTCCAGCGGAGGAGCTGTTAAAAGCGGCAGTGTCCAGATCGGAGAGAAGCGTGGTTCCCAGCCCCGATTCTGCATACGGCTTGAAGAACGGATCGGAGGGCAGACTCGCGGTCCCCCGTTTAGGTCTCCACATGGTGCGGCCTACCACGTGTGGAGCCAACGGTCGGAGATCGCTGAGTCGAGCCTAGGCATCAAGGCAGAGGAAACTATAAACCGCAAGTACTGGGGTTTAAATTAAGGGTTTTGGCTTTATTTAATACCTCTGCTCTCTTTAATTTAATTTTAATTTAATTTAATTTTAATTTAACTTTATATTTGATTTAATTTTAATTTTAATCCTTTAATTTTAATTTAATGTGGTAGTTTCTTATCCTGGGGAGCTGTTAATTAAACTGTTAGAGGAGAGAACACATTCAATAAAAGACGGGATAGCGTCTGTATCTGAATTGTACAGCTTTTTGTTAGGCCAATTGGTTAAGTCTCGGAGCTTAGACAGGGCTTCAGTACCTTTTTCAAGGACATGACGGGCAAGTCACGGTGTCCATCCTGTGGCACCCGTAGAGGTACTTCCTCGGAGGCAGGGATCTGCAGGGGTTGTGCAACAGTGGCTGCCTCCGTGGAACAAGAGATTAACTTGGCCATGGCTCAGTCTTCTCAGGGGTCCGGAGATCCCCTAGAAGGGGAGGGAGGGTCCCAGTTCCCTCCCTCTACGTCCTCTGATTTACCCACTCCTCCTCCGCCCCTTTCCCCCTCCCCCGCTGGGGAAGAGGGGGTCGGGGACTTTTTCTCCCCTGACTTCATCCTCTTACTACACAAAGCCTATTGCATGCGCAAGCAGGGGTTGGGAACAGGAGTTGCGGGTCCGGCGGTGGAAGGCAAGTCAGCAAGTCCCATGAGAGCAAGCAATCAGGAATCCGGGATACCGCCTTAGCGCCCCCGACTGA
Source organism: Ichthyophis bannanicus (assembly GCA_033557465.1). Taxonomy (NCBI): domain Eukaryota; kingdom Metazoa; phylum Chordata; class Amphibia; order Gymnophiona; family Ichthyophiidae; genus Ichthyophis; species Ichthyophis bannanicus. The sequence goes on from CM066033.1 coordinate 606,576,184, forward strand.
GTTGTGAGGAGCCCCTCACGTCCCTCTCTCAGGGTACCCCGGAGGAGGAGAACTCTAACAAGGATTTGGACGAGGAAGAGGAGGAGCTTGAAGAAGGGGAGATCCCAGAAGATCAATCCCGTATAATTAGAGTCTTTCGTCGGGAGGAGCTCCCTGCATTAATTAATGAGTCCCTGAAAGTTCTCAATGTAGCCTCAGATGTGCCAGCAGAGGAGGAGGTGTTGGAGGACCCGTTAATCCAGGCCTGTTCACAGGGTGGTGCGTCAGATGATCCAGGAAGAATGGGATCAACCGGAGTCAAGTTTAAGGGGGGTCCGATCCATGACTCGCCTATATCCTCTTCCAGAGTCAGACAAAGAGCTGCTGAGGTCCCCCAGGGTGGATGCAGCGGTATCAGCAGTCACTAAGAAGACTACTATCCCAGTCGAGGGCAGCACGGCCCTGAGAGATTCTCAAGACAGTAAGTTAGACACGCTTCTGAAGCAAGCCTTTGATGTAAGCGCTCTTGCCTTACAGGCCTCCATTTCAGGGGCTTGGGTGGCGTGCGCCTGTTTAAGATGGTCACAACTTCAGGCAGCAGAGGGCCCCGCAGACGAGGCACAGGCCAACTCTGCTAGATTGGAATCCGGAGCGGCCTACTTGGTGGATAGTCAGTATGACCTCATCAGAAGCCTAGCTAAGAACATGGCCTCGGTGGTGGCAGCTAGGCATTATTTGTGGCTACGGAATTGGGCGGCCGATGCCTCTTCTAAGGCATGCCTGAGTCGGCTTCCCTTTAAGGGGAAGCTGCTATTTGGGGAGGATTTAGATAAGCTGGTTAAGGATCTTGGCGAATCTAAGGGAGGCAGGCTTCCGGTAGACAGACCGAAGCAAGGGCGCCCCCTAGCTCCGGTATGTAGCCAACCTAGGGACCCCTGGAGGTTTCGCCCAGCCAGGTCTAACCCCTTTCCCAGGGGCCGTTTTCCTTCAAGGGGGCAAGGTTTCAGAGGGTTTCGAGGAGCAGGTAGAGGTTTTGGGGCCTCTTCCTCCTCGTCGGGGCCTAGAAAACAACAATGAGATGACGGGGGCCCAGGGGGGCGGGCTGCCGGTGGGTGGACGTTTAAGGCAGTTTCTTCCCGCCTGGTCCCGGGTCACGTCCGATCAATGGGTCCTAGAAGTGATACGAGAGGGCTATTCTCTCGAGTTTGCAAAGCAAATACTCCCAGCCTTTGTTCAGTCTCCCTGCGGTTCGTCTACAAAGAGGGCGGCGATAGAGGCATCCCTTGCCCGACTAATAGCGCTCGGGGCCGTGGTCCCAGTACCACCAGACCAGTGCGGCACAGGTCGGTACTCGATTTACTTCGTGGTACCAAAGAAGGAAGGGTCTTTTCGCCCGATCCTGGATCTAAAGCAGGTCAATCGCTGTCTCAGAGTACCGCACTTCCGGATGGAAACCCTGCGATCGGTCATAGCAGCCATAAGGGGCGGGGAGTTCCTAACGTCCCTGGATTTGACAGAAGCCTACTTGCATATCCCGGTCAGAAAGTCCCATCAACAGTTCCTGAGATTCGCAGTGCCAAGAGGCCACTTTCAATTCCAGGCTCTGCCCTTTGGCCTAGCTACGGCTCCAAGGACTTTCACCAAAGTGATGGTGGTAGTAGCTGCTTCCCTACGAAAAGAGGGGATACTAGTACACCCTTATCTGGACGATTGGCTGATCCGTGCAAAGTCGGAAGAAGAAAGTCGCTCGGCAACTGCCAGAGTGGTTCGGGTTCTAGAGGAGTTGGGGTGGGTCATCAATCGGGCAAAAAGCAGGATGACTCCCTCCCAGGAACTCGAGTATCTCGGAGCAAGGTTCGACACCAACAGAGGCAGAGTGTTCCTGTCCCGAACGAGGTCAAGGGACCTAAGGCTTCTGGTCACGCAGTTTCTGGGCAGACGAAACCCTTCAGCGTGGCATTATCTTCAGGTACTGGGAACTATGGCGGCAGCGATAGAGGTAGTGCCATGGGCCAGGGCTCACATGCGGCCTTTGCAGCGGGCACTATTGTATCGTTGGTCCCCTCAGCATCATCCCTTGTCAATGCAGTTACCCTGTGCTCCGCGGACCAAGCAGGCCCTCCGCTGGTGGCGGTGCCCAAGGAATCTGGATCGCGGGATGCCTCTCGAGCCCCCACGGTGGTTACTGTTGACGACGGATGCCAGTCTGGCAGGCTGGGGAGCCCACTGCGAGGACCAGTTCGTCCAGGGTCGCTGGACACCGTTGGAGTCTCAATGGCCCATCAACAGGCTGGAATTGCGGGCCGTCGTCCTAGCGCTCAAGGCTCTCGAGTCTTTAGTGCTAAGAAGAGCAATTCGCGTGCTCTCCGACAATGTCACCGCAGTGGCTTACACCAACCACCAGGGCGGCACCAGCAGTCCCGCCTTGGAGAAGGAAGCGGACGCCCTATTCCAGTGGGCGGAGGTTCGGTTGGAAGCACTTTCAGCTTAGCACGTGGCCGGCACGGACAACGTTACGGCCGATTACCTCAGCAGGTGCAAGATAGACCACGGGGAGTGGGAGCTGGAGCAGGAGACCTTCGACCGAATAGTGGCCCGTTGGGGTCTCCCGGTCATGGATCTCATGGCGCGGTTCTTGTCCGCCAAGGTGGGCCGATTCTTCAGTCGGCGGAAGGAAAGAATGTCCGAAGGCCTGGATGCCCTGTCCCAAAAATGGCCTTTGGAGGGTCTTCTCTATGTGTTCCCTCCTTGGGCTCTCATCGGAAAGGTCCTCCAGCGGGTGGAGACTCACCAAGGTTTGATAATTCTCATAGCCCCGGATTGGCCTCGCCGCCCCTGGTATGCTGATCTGGTGAGGTTGATCGCCGACCAGCCTTGGCGGCTTCCCTGCAAAAGGGACCTGCTGAGCCAAGGCCCGGTTCGGATGCCTCACGTGGACCGATTCTCGCTTACGGCTTGGCTCTTGAAAGGGCGTGGCTCCTGAAGCGGGGTTATTCAGGAGCGGTAATCACGACGCTGTTGAATGCTAGGAAGCGCTCGACCTGTCTTTCCTATGTGAGAGTTTGGCACATCTTCGAAGCGTGGTGTGCGGAACACCGAAGGAAACCCCTCTCGGCTTCGGTTCCGGAGGTTCTGGAATTCTTGCAAGCAGGTTTTGACAAGGGTCTAGCGCACAGTTCCTTACGAGTCCAGCTGGCAGCCATCGCTTGCTATAGAGGTAAGGTCCGCGGGAAGTCCGTAGGGGACCATGCGGACGTGTCCAGGTTCCTAAGAGCGGTTAGACGGCTGCGTCCTCAACGTAGGTTGGTCATCCCCCCCTTGGGATCTCAACCTAGTGCTAAATGCCTTGATCGGGGGGAACCTTTTGAGCCAGTAAAGAGGGCCTCCTTAAAGGACTTAACCCTGAAGACGGTTTTTCTGGTCGCTATTTGTTCGGCCAGGCGGGTCTCCGAATTACAAGCGCTGTCTTCTCAGCCCCCCTTTCTGTCCTTTCTCAAGGACAAGGTGGTCCTGCGGACGGTTCCTTCCTTCCTTGCCTAAGGTTATCTCCCCCTTTCATGTGAACCAGACAGTCACTCTCCCGTCCTTTTCAGCCGAGGGGTTAGAAGGGAGGGATAGCAAGCTTCGCCTCCTAGACGTTCAGAGGGCCTTGAAGCGTTACCTCTACCGCACAGCACCTTTCCGGAAATCCGACCGCCTATTCATTCAGTTCGGAGGCCTGCACAAGGGAGAGGCGGCAGCCAAGGCCTCCATCTCCAGGTGGATCAGAGAAGCGATTGCTTCTGCCTATATTCTGAAGGGGGGAAGCAGGTTCCAGGGGGACTGCGCGCACACTCAACTCGAGCACACTCAACTCGAGCACAGGCTACCTCTTGGGCAGAATTCAGCCTAGTTCCCCCCCTGGATATTTGTAGGGCAGCGACTTGGTCCTCACTGCATACCTTTACCAAGCACTACAGGCTTGACGTACAGAGTTCAGATGACTCTCGGTTTGGTCATGCGGTTCTTCGGTCCGGAATGTCGGATCCCACCCAGGATTGAACTGCTCTGTTACATCCCAGAAGTAAAGGGACTGGACTGGAGTGACGATAAGGAAGAAGTAATTAGATCTTACCTGCTAATTAGTGTTCCTGAAGGAACGACAGTCCAGTCCCTGATCCTATCCGGTTCCCGTCGGCCGTTAAGACCTATTAGTCAGGGGCGGAGCTGCGGACCGAGCGTGGGGCCAGTTCTGGGTGGAGGAGGGCAGTTGAAGGACGGCTCGGTCAGGCTCAGGTAAACCGCCGCCTCCCGTTGCCCTTCCTCCTCTCCTACTCCTAATCCTTAAAAAAAAAAAAAAAAAAAGTTGTTAAATATGGTTTTGCGGTGTTATGTTATGTAGGTTATTAAGGGAAGTTCGTTAAGTCTGCTTTTTCATTCGATTACTGGGGTCTGTGGGTGGTTCCAGTGGTATTTATACCGCTCCATCCCCAAAAAGGTTGGGCTCAGCCTCCAAGCTGCTGGAAGGGTTGCGTAACCCAGAAGTAAAGGGACTGGACTGTCGTTCCTTCAGGAACACTAATTAGCAGGTAAGATCTAATTACTTCTTCCTGCTGGCTGAAAAGCCTGGGAGGCATTTGACCATCTTCTCTCCTTTGAATTATGTTCCCAATTTGATGCCTCTGATGATGGACTCTCCAAGTACCGTGTTTCCCCGAAAATAAGACCTACCCCGAAAATAAGCCCTAGCACGTTTTTCTGTGATTTTCGTAATATAAGCCCTACCCCGAAAATAAACCCTAGTGAAGATCATCGGACTGACAGATTCGGTACCTGGGGGGGGGGGGGGTGTGTGTCCCACCAGGGAGGAGCTTTCCTCCTGCTCCACTCCCCGACGCCGATCGGCTGCCGGTGCTGTGCTGCGCTGCGGGCTTCTTCTCTCCAAGGGGCTGTCTTTCAGTTGTTGCTGCTGTTGTGCTGATTGGCTTCGGCTTTGTTGTTCATGAATAAATGTGGATTGTTGTATATGAAAAAAAAAATAAGCCCTACCCCGAAAATAAGCCCTAGTGCAGCGATGGCGAACCTATGGCACGCGTGCCAGCTGTGGCACGCGAAGGCCTTGCAGCTGGCACGCGGGAAGGTCCGCCATCGAAAAAAAAAACAACAACCCTGTCTGCTGCCGTTGTCGGGGCCGCCGCGGCAGAATCGAGCGTGCCGCGGGGCCCCCCTGTACCCACCGGCAGAGCCTGTCCTCCCCGTAGCAGCTCTCTCTTTGGAGCTGCAGTCAGACTCGCCGGCTTGCAGAGCGCGAAGGGAAGAGTTTCCCTTTCGCGACTCTGTTAAGCCCGCGGGGGCTGATGGGAACTTCCCATCAGCCCCCGCGGGCTTAACAGAGCAGCGAGGGAACTCTTCCCTCGCGCTCTGCAAGCCGGCGCGTCTGACTGCAGCTCCAAAGAGAGAGCTGCTACGGGGAGGACAGGCGCTGCCGGTGGGTACAGGGGGGCCCCGCGGCACGCTCGATTCTGCCGCGGCGGCCCCGACCGCGGCAGCAAACCGGTTTTATTTTTTTTTTTAATTTTCCCTGGGCTGGGCTGGGCTGGGCTGGGGGTGGGGGGTGGGGGTTAGGAGTGGTGCTGGGCTGGGCTGGGGGGCTTAGGAGTGGTGATGGGCTGGGCTGGGCTGGGGGGGGTTAGGAGTGGTGATGGGCTGGGCTGGGCTGGGGGGGGGGTTAGGAGTGGTGATGGGCTGGGCTGGGCTGGGCTGGGGGGGGGGTTAGGAGTGGTGATGGGCTGGGCTGGGCTGGGGGGGGGTTAGGAGTGGTGATTGGCTGGGCTGGGCTGGGGGGGGGTTAGGAGTAGTGATGGGCTGGGCTGGGGGGTGTTAGGAGTAGTGATGGGCTGGGGTGGGGGGGTTAGGAGTGGTGATGGGCACTGGGCTGGGGGGTTAGGAGTGGTGATGGACACTGGGCTGGCTGGGGGGGGTTAGGGGTGGTGATGGGCACTGGGCTGGCTGGGGGGGTTAGGAGTGGTGATGGGCGCTGGGCTGGGGTGGTAGGAGTGGTGATGGGCACTGGGGGGGGTTAGGAGTGGTGATAGGCGCTGGGGGGGCTTAAACTAAAAATTGAGTGATGGGGGATTAGGACTGGGAGTGGGCTGATGGGGAGGTTAGGACTGGAAATGGGCTGGTGGGATTAGGACTGGGAGTGAGCTATGGGGGGCTAGGACTGGTAATGGGTTGGGGGGTTGCTAGGACTGGAAATGGGCTGAGTGGAAGGGGGCTTGAACTGCAAATAGCTGTTGGGGATGGGGCTTGGAATGGAAATGGGCTGAGGGGAAGTGGGGGGCTTGAACTGCAAATAGCTGATGGGGACGGGGCTTGGAATGGAAATGGGCTGAGGGGAAGTGGGGGGCTTGAAGAAGGGAATGGATGCTGGGTGAGACTGGAACTAGAAGGGAGCTGATGTTGGGGGAGGATTAGAATGGGATGGGGCTGGGAGAGTAAAATGGAGAGGGGAAAAATATTTTGTGTAGGAGGGATGAAAAATCTACAATTGGCCAGGTATTGGGAGAGTAATTGGGGATTGAGGATGGAGGGGTAAAATTTGTGTGGATGAAATAGAAATGAGGAAAGAGCAAAAGGAGAAAGATTAGTATGTTAAAGCAGATGTAGAGAGAGAGAGAATGGAAAAAAAACTAGAAGAGAGAAGAAAGGACAAATGGACAGCAGACGATGGAGAGTTAGCAGAAAACATGAAGAAACCAGAAGAAAATGGCTGGACCAATTGCAACTGAAAAAAAATGCACAAAAGGTAGAACGATATCTCTTTATTTTGAATTTATTAACTGGAATATGTCAGCTCTGGGAAATGTGCATCATTAACATCTGCGCTTTGTTTGGTACAAGAGGAAATTCCTATTTGACGTTGCCACTTGTTCTCTTTCCCCAGTATTCACTGAAATGTATTGGTTTAATATTTGCAGTGTTGCCTTTTGATAGGTAGGGTATGGTGCTTTGTGAGTCCTGGTAATGCTGTCAGGATACGGTGGGTTTGCTATGGGTTCTAAATGGGCAGCGTTTGTAGTAGTTCCTAATGTGCCTGGCGGTTGGCACTGGATTATAGTAATGTAGAAATCTTTTAGTCTTTCTTTATCCATACACTCATTAAGAGACATGTTTACTAAAAGTTAGTGTATGGTAACATTATGCAAATATTTATGCAAATAAGACCACTTATGCAAATGACGTGCTGGCACTTTGAGGAAATTCTTTGGTTTTGTGCGGCAGTTTGGGCACTCGGGCTCAAAAAGGTTAGCCATCACTGCCCTAGTGCATCTTTTGGAGCAAAAATAAATATAAGACCCAGTCTTATTTTCGGGGAAACACAGTAGTAGCAGTTTTTTCTGTGTTGTGATTTTTTTTCTTCATATTTGGTGCATAATCAGTAGATTGGGCATTGACTCTCTCATTTAAGGGCACTCCAGTTTCCACAGATTGGGCACCCTCATTATCCAAGGCAGAGAAGGCATTATGCAGGGATATCTCTTGATGTATAGGGTGTCTCTGCTTTACATGTCGCAACCTACCAGACCTCTGTGATCCATTTGTTCCTGGGCTGTTTGATTCTTTGTGGGAGTGGTGGTGGATTTTGTTTTGTTTGTACCCTAGAAGAGGTGTGTTTAATTGTGGCTAATTCTTCCCTTAGCTGCTATGCATAAAGAATTTACTTTACTAACTTGAGGCAAATAGGGCAAGCTCTTAGGCTCCAATTGATTCTTCTCAGAATGAAAGCACCACAGTTATTGCATTGAATACACAACATGCTGATTAAGTGGTCCTAGGAGAAGGAGAAAAGGTGAGTGTAACACCTAATTAAAGGACAGATGTCCATGCATATGATGACTATATAGGCAATGCAACCCTGGGGTGGGGGGGTGGGATCTTAAGTGTCCCTGGCCAGTAGGCTTTATATGAACTGAGGGCGCATTCAGATATTTGATTTAAAGGCTATGCAAGGAATGTAGGCAGTCAGAAATATCTAACAGATAAAAGTTATATGTAAAAAAACAGACAGATGTAAAGTATGAAAGCTTAGCTGTGTGAAATCATCTTGGAGCTCTGATGACCAGAGTTGATCAGGTACTTGATCAGGCAGTAGAGTTGATTCAATTAGCCCACCCTGTGAAGCAAGCTTGTAGCAGACAATGCAAACTGAAATATTCAAACTGAAATCTTAATTCTGTGTACAGCCTACTATGCAAAGGTCCCTGTAACCTTAAAATTTATACCTTTGCTGCAAAATGAATTAGGAGACTTAGAAGACCAGGTCTCTGCAAATGTAAAAGCAAAAAGGTCTGAGTATTTCTTTATCTCCAGCATATGGTGGATGGATTTTCTTCTCTCTGAAGAAAACTGAGGATTGAAAAGAAAAGATTGATTAAACGCTTGTGAACGACAAACTTGACGGTGACTCTCTCACTTGAGCATGATGTGATCTTTTCGGTAGCCATGTTGTTGTTAAGTGCCATCGAGTCTGAGTCGACTCATGGCGACCCTCTGGATAGCTATCCTAAATTGTGTTCGGTCTTCAGTCAGGCGGCTCATTGTTGACAGACTGGTACCTGTAGCTGCTGTTATTGTACTTTAGAAGCTCAGATGACAAGACTTCGGTAGCCATAGGAGGAGGGAAATTTGGTTCAGCTCAATGCTGTTATGATAAGAGCCTGTTCCTTATCGTTCCTCCAGTTTAGTCCTCTACCTCTGTGTGTCCAGTCTCCTTGCAGCAGGAGGACATAGTGAGCCTAGCTTCTGGGCTCACTTGGGGGGAACAGATAAGGAGCATTTAGTGTGACAAATTCTATTCAGATTTTACTTTCGACTTTTACCTTTAATTTACTTTTAATTTTACTTTTAATTCAGTTACCTTTGGTTAATTGGCAATCAGGGATTAGTTCCCTTTAGTTAGGAGCAAATTTCCTTATTTACAGTAATTTTAAATTTGAGCCTGGCTCTTTAAATTAGTAGCAGCTCTCGCCTTCCCTCCTCCTCAGTTATTTTCACTTGCTGCAGGCATTTGCCGGTGCGGATCTCTCTCCCTTAACTGTACGGGAGAGAGCTCCGGGACCCGTACAGCCACACTGAAGCTGTGTGAGACAGAGCCTCTCCGTTGCTGCGGGATTTTAATTTTACTCTGTGGAACCGGCTGAGCGATCCTCGCCACGGCTGCCAGGCGCATCAGCGCGGCTTGAGGATCGGAGGAATTCAAGGTGGTAGGAGCAGGCTGTGTGGCTTTCTGCCCTGCAGGTAAGGCCTTCGGGCTCGGTCGGTCTGGTGAGGCCTCATTTTTGCAGTGGCGGCTGTTCTTGGCGCTAAAATTCATTGGCGAAGGGGCGGCCATTTTCTCTCTAGGTATTTGGACCGCATGGTGAGAGTTGCAGTGAGCTGCCTGTGTGAGGAAAACAGGCAGAATAGCTAGATTTTTGGGCCTAGTGTTTGTTTCTTTCTTTTGTTTATAGGTTTCTCTTTTTGAGGCTCAGGGGGTTCCTCAGCCTTAAGGGGGACTGTTGTCAATCCTCTTTATAAAATAAATAAGAATAAACTTAAAAATAGGACAGCAATTTTGGCATTGATCCCTGATACCACATGTTCTTTCCCTCCTAATCATGTCTCTGAGGAGCATCTTGTTAAGTCCCAAGATATTAGGCAAATTGCCAGCTTTTAGGTTCAAGGGCAGAGCCCTAACTTGAAGTTGGAAGGAGGGACAGCCTGGAAGTGTGCTTTTATGTATTCTATAGTGAAAGTTGCCCAAAATTCACAGGGACAGGTTTAGGAAACCTTAGGATATAAAAAAAAAAAAAAATAGACTGACAGTTAAACTGTCAACCAAGAAGTGCCTGTGCTACGGTCTATGGCCACCAGAGGGCAGCTGGTACACTCAACAGTGCCTTTCTATGACTGTGTGTATGCAGCCATTATCTGCAAGTCAGGAAAGAAATGCTACAGGGCAGCTGTAATGTTCTCAAAATCAGGATTATATGACCGAGATTTAAAGCTCTTAACTTCTGTATCGTTGGTCGGGCTCTGGTGCCCTAAAAGCCTCCGAATGGCAGCGCTACTCATGAATCACATATAGTATTCAGTGCCCCCATCCCTGGGGGGAGGGGTGGTAAAATACAAAATCATATTACTCATCAGGTTCACACAGGCAGCAACCTCTAAGACCTTCATTTGCAAGGTGGTCAGTGTATTCCACTGCTATTTCTCTGACTGCAGGAAGGCCGGGGGAGGTGCCTGTGTGTTTCATAGCAACACTTAGCATGCCCCTCCCAGGAAATTCTCATATATTACTAGAGCAGGGTTTCATTTCATTTCTCTGGTTGTGGTTAATGCACAGCGTTAGGGGCTGTGTTCGAAAGCTTGGGTCCCCCGGACTTCGGTGGGATTTCAAAAAGAAAAAGAAACTCGCTTTAGTGAGAGATAGCCTTGTTCATTTTTAGCAAACACTGTTGATTTTACTTTTGATTTTTACCTTTTGCGTCCTGAATCCCAAGGACGGGACACTCTTTGCTTCCAGGGGTTCTACTTTCTATTTTGCTCTTCAGCTCCCTGGCAGACGCAGCAGACTGGCAGGGGGTGTGCAACGCCTCCTGCAATGCAGAATCCCCCTGGATAAGGGTGAAGGACAACTGGGTGCAGTGGAACCTTGCATCATGTAACCATAGTTTGGGGTTTTCTTGCTTAGGTGCATAACTTTGCACTTGTCCACATTAAATTTCATCTGCCATTTGAATGTCTAGTCTTCCAATTTATCAAGGTCCTCTTGCAATTTTTCACAATCCTCTTGAGCCTTAGCAACTTTGAATAATTTTGTCTCATCTGCAAATTTGATTACCTCACTCGTTGTTCCCATTTTGTCAAAGGTTTTCTGAAAATCCAGATACACTATATCAACCGACTCGCCTTTCTCTACATGTTTATTCACACCTTCAAAAAAAACATAACAGATTAGTAAGACAAGAACTTCCTTGGTTAAAGCCGTGTTGGCTGTCTCCCATTAAGCCATTACTATATATATACATGTTTAGTAATTTTGTTCTTTATAATGGTTTACATAGTAATATAGTATATGACGGCAGATAAAGACCAGTATGGTCCATCTAGTCTGCCCAGCAAGACGGCAAGAGTAGGTGCACTTGCCGCTCCATGCAGGTCACTCCTCCCCATGCCTTTGTTTAGGGGTGCACCCACCGCTCCGTGTAGGTCACCATTTTTCCTGGTACTAATGTCAGACTCAGCAGTCTGTAGTTTCCCGGATCACCCCTGGAACCCTTTTTAAAAATGTAAAAGGTCCAATAAGATCTTGTGGATTGCTAACACTACCATGTTCTTATGAGAAGTCTAAAATTCCTCGATCCACTTAGTTTCTGCCTTTTAAACTGGATGAGAATGAAACGAAATTTGACAGCTGCATGAGAACTAGAGCTGAAATTCAGCACCATGAATGTTCATTTTGATTTAGCTAACACCTTTTTCTGGAATAGCTTATTGGAGGGCTTACAATCTAAGTTTGTATCTGAGGCAATGGAGGGCTAAGCAACTTTCTCAAGATCACAAGGAGTTGGATTTGAACCTGGGCTTCCCTGGTTCTCTACTTACTGCTCTAACCATTAGGCTACTCCTCCACTTCATTTGCAACTATTCAAAGATTTTTTCACTGTTTTATAAATCCTACCTCAACATAGCTAATCTGATGTTCCTTAGTATCTCTCCAGGCTAGTCCTGAACCTTTGGGGTCTTGCTCCTCCTCCAGCAACTTTGGAGACTGAGAAACGTCACTTCTTTTGATGTCACCGGTATAAGTACCCCAGATCCACCTCCTTACATCAGTATTCTCAGTCTCCAAGCAGCTGGAGGACTGGTGAGCACTGGGTTAGGGCTCACTTAGAGGAGCAATTAAGCAGTGAGGGTTGCGTGTGGAGAATTTTTGGAAGTCTTAAGTTCTGCTGGGGGAAGTGATTTTAGGGCAGTCACTGTGCTGAGCTGCTTATTTCTGCCTTTGTTTCAGCTGTCAGTTCTCTGCTTCATCCCCCCCCCCCTCCCTTCCTATCACTCTGCATTATTGTTTTTTTCGGGGAGCCTGTTTAGGGAGAAGTGCTGGGGAGGGGTGCTGCCATCCGGTTCCCGAACCCACCAAGTTGGGTTAGGGACCGGCAGAACGAGTCACTGCACAGATGGGAACTAGCCTGCAAGTCGTTGGCCGAGGGTTGATGCCAGCGGGACTTGGCAGGCTGTGCTGACGGCGGCAGACTGTACTTAGCCCCGGGCGCCGAAGCGGCAATCACGGCTGAGCGCCGGAGGGCTGGATTCCGCAAGCAGAGAAGTGCCTAGGGCAAGGTAAGGGGCTGGGGTTGTCGAGATTCTCGTTGGGTTGCTGTGGGGATCTCGGGCCGCGCTTCGGGGAAAACGCGCGCGGGTGGGAAAGCTTGGTCAGACAAATGGCAGGATTTTTTCTCGGCCCGTTTTCAGTCAGGAAAGCCTCGAATTTCATTTTGCTTTATGGAAATGAGGTGTAGACAGTGAAGGGAAGCCCGCTCTGGGGGGGGGGGGGGGAAGTTTTGTATGGTTTTGTTGGCAAGTGATTTGAGACAGGGGTGAAATAAATTGTCATTTTCTCCGGTTCAGATGGCATGCCGTCAAAATCCCTCTGTTTGCTGTGTGGCTCCAAGAGAGGGGCTGTTTCCAAAACAGGGGTCTGCAGAAGCTGTTTTAGGGAAGCAGTTCCCATGGAGCCGGGACTTGCGGAAAGTGGTGAGAGCCCTAGGGAAGGGGCTTCGGACCTATCTGAGCCAAAGGGATTGGGTGAGCCTTCCCTGGAGCCAGTGGCGGGGCCATCTTCCCTCCTGGGGAGCCAGGTGTCACAGGGGCAAGTCCCAGGGGGCTTGGAAGCACTCTTTTTTTTCCCCCACAATTTGTATCTGTCATTCAACAAGCGTTTGCAGGGGCGCAGTGTAAGCCCTCCCCTAGTTCGGCAGAGGGGAGTTTGGGGGAAAAGCGCCCGTGTACCCCTCTAAGCTTAGGGGGATCAGGTATTCCAGCGAAGAGACTACGGTCCGGGAAGGAGCCGTCGGGTCAGTCCGTGTCCTCAGAGGCCGTGGATTTAGAGGACCTGGGGCAGGACTTAGAGTTAGAGGAGGACTTGGAAGAAGGAGAGATTACTGAGCAGGAGGACCAGGCCCGAGTGGTTCACATTTTTAGAAGGGATGAGTTGCCGGCGCTCCTATCTGAGATGCTTAAGGCGTTTAATATGCCAACAGGGGGTCCGGCAGAGGAGGCGGAGTTGGAAGACCCCTTGTTGCAGGCCTTTCGTAAGTCGCAGAAGGTTTTTCCTGTGCACAGGGTGTTTAAAGAAATGATACAAGGTGAATGGGATATGCCGGAAGCTGGGCTGAAGGGGATCCAGGGTTATGTCTCGACTCTATCCTTTAGCGGAGCAGGATCGGGAGTTGTTGAAATCTCCTAAGGTGGATGCCTCGGTGTCGGCAGTTACGAAGAAAACCACTATTCCAGTTGAGGGGAGTGCTGCGCTGAAGGATGCACAGGACAGAAAATTAGACACCTTGTTGAAGCAGGTCTTTGATGTTAATGCGCTGTCCCTCCAGGTGTCCATTTGTGGAGCTTGGGTAGCCAGGGCTTGCCTGCGGTGGGCTCAGGGTCTACAGTCTGGGCAAGTGGTAGTTTCGGCGGCCGAAGCGGCCAGGTTAGAGACGGGGGCAGCTTATCTGGCGGATATTCATTATGATCTCGTTCGCGGGTTGTCCAATAGCATGGCTTTGGCGGTAGCGGCCAGGGGGTATCTGTGGTTGCGCAATTGGGCGGCGGATACCTCGTCGAAATTTAGACTAAGTAAGCTGCCGTTTAGAGGGAAGCTTCCGTTTGGAGAAGACCTGGAGAAGCTTGTGAAGGATTTGGGGGAGTCGAAAGGGGGCAGGCTCCCGGAGGTTAAGCAGAAGCAAGGTCGCTCGGGACTGCCAGCTAAAGGGCAACAAAGGGAGTTTCGGCGGTTTCGTTCCCCTAGATTTGGCCAGACACAAAGGGGGCGGTTTCCCTATCGTAGCCAGGGGTTTCGGGGCTTTAGAGGAGCGAGCAGCGGGTCTGCGTCCTCTTCAGCCTACAATTCCCGAAAATCACAATGAAGCCAGGGGGGTCCAGGCGGGGCAGGTGCTGATAGGGGGTCGCCTGCGGAAATTTTATGCTGCCTGGACCCAGATCACGTCCGATCAGTGGGTGCTGGAAGTTATCCGGGAAGGTTATGCCTTGGAACTTCAGCGTCCAGTGACCGATTCTTTCGTGCAGTCCCCGTGCAAGGCACCGTCCAAGTACGCTGCGGTGGAGGAGACCCTGAACCGTCTGCTTTCCCTCGAGGCGGTGGTCCCAGTGCCCCCAGACCAATGCGGCTGCGGTCGATACTCCATTTATTTCGTGGTACCAAAGAAAGAAGGAACTTTTCAGCCGATTTTGGATCTCAAGCACATAAATTGCTGTCTAAGGGTGTCTCATTTTCGTATGGAGACGTTGAGGTCGGTCACAGTAGCGGTACACAAGGGTGAGTTCCTTATGTCGCTCGATTTGTCAGAGGCGTACCTGCACATTCCCATTCGCCAGGAACATCAGAAGTTTTTGAGGTTCGCGGTGCCGATGGGGCACTTCTAGTTTCAGGCTTTGCCGTTTTGGCCTGGCGACAACGCCGCGGGCCTTCACCAAGGTGATGGTGGTGGTGGCTGTGGCTTTGAGAAGGCAGGGAATCCTGGTGCATCCTTATTTGGACGATTGGTTGATTCGGGCAAAGTCCAAGGAGGAGAGCGAGGTGGCCACAGGCAGAGTGGTAGCGTTCTTGGAGAGCCTCGGTTGGGTAGTCAATCGGGCCAAAAGCAGGTTAAGGCCTTCTCAGACCTTGGAATATCTAGGGGCACGGTTCGATACGAGGGTTGAAAAGGTGTTTCTACCGCAGAGCCATGCGCAAGGTTTGAGGCGTCTCATCCGCAGGTTTCTACGCAGCAGGTGCCCGACGGCCTGGCACTACCTGCAGGTGTTAGGCATCATGGCGGCGACGATCGAGGTGGTGCCCTGGGCGAGGGCACACATGAGACCTCTACAGAGAGCGTTACTCCGACGGTGGTCCCATCAGAACGACGGTCTTTCTCAGTGGTTGCCCTGTCAGCCGGGGACACGCCTCTCTCTGCTATGGTGGTTACGGACAGAGTCGTCGGAGAAAGGGATGCCATTGGAAGTGCCGGATTGGGTCCCCCCTGACGACAGATGCCAGCCTTTCAGGTTGGGGAGCGCACGTCCAAGGCAGGTTTGCTCAAGGGGTGTGGTCTGATCAGGAGAAGACTTGGGCCATCAACCGGTTGGAATTGCGAGCGGTGGTTCTGGCGCTAAGGGTGTTCCGGGAGTGCCTACACAGGAAGGCCGTAAGGGTGTTCTCCGACAATGCGACGGTGGTGGCCTATATCAACCGCCAAGGGGGCATCAGCAGTCAGGCACTGGAAGCCGAGGCCGACCAGTTGTTCGTGTGGACCGAGAGGCATCTGTTGGTGTCAGCGGCGCATGTAGCAGGAGTGGAGAATGTAGAGGCCGACTTTCTCAGTCAGGTAAGAGTAGATCCGGGGGAATGGGCCCTTCACCCTCAGATGTTCGAACTGTTGGTTCAGTGGTGGGGCGCCCCGGTCATGGATCTAATGGCAACCTTTCAAACTGCAAAGGCCAGTCGGTTCTTCAGCAGAAGGCGGGAGAGGATGTCTGAAGGCCTGGACGCCTTAATTCAACCGTGGCTGGAAGACCGTCTGCTCTGTGTTCCTGCCGTGGGTCTTAATAGGCCGGATTCTACAGCGCATCGAGCTTCACAGAGGACCAGTGATTTTAATCATGACGGATTGGCCGAGGGGGCCATGGTATGCAGATCTGGTCAGACTCCTGGGGGACAAGCCTTGGAAGCTGCCGGTTCGGAGGGACCTCTTGCTGCAAGGACCTCTGTTGATGCCTCAGGTGGATCGGTTCTCGCTTACGGCTTGGCTATTGAAAGGGCAAGGTTGACAGCGAGAGGTTATTCGAAAGCAGTGGTGTCCACGTTATTGAAGGCTCGGAGGAGATTGACGACTTTGGCGTATGTTCGTGTTTGGCGAGTATTCAAGGCTTGGTGTGCGGTCCACAAGGTTACAGCCTTACAGGCTTCGGTCACGCAGGTACTGGCGTTTCTGCAGGATGGATATGAGAAGGGATTAGTGGCTGCTTCTCTGAAGGTGCAGTTGGTGGCGTTGTCTTGCTATCGCGGTAATATACGAGGTCAAGCGCTGGGCGGACACCCAGATGTCAAGGGCTTTTTGAGAGCTGTAGTGTTGTTGCGCCCGCCGTGTAGACGGCTAGTTCCGAAGTGGGATTTGCGTTTGGTTCTGGAAGTTTTGGTGCAAGCGCCGTTTGAGCCTTTGGCGAGGGCGTCGTTGAAGGATCTGACCTTGAAAGTGGTGTTTCTGGTAGCGATTGCTTCCGCCAGGAGGATTTCGGAGCTGCAAGCTTTATCCTGTAGGGAACCCTTTCTTGTTTTTAGTGAGTCCAAAGTGGTGTTGTGGACGGTGCCATCCTTTTTGCCTAAGGTGGTATCGCCGTTTCATGTGAATCAGGTGGTGTCTCTACCGGTGTTTGCGGATGGTGGGGAGGCTACCGCTGATCAACAGTTGCATAGATTGGACATTAGGAGAGCTCTGAAGAGGTATTTGAAAGCTACCGCTTCGTTCCGGCATACGAATAGACTGTGTTTGGAGGTCCTACCAAAGGTCAGGCTGCATCAAAAACTTCCATTGCTAGATGGCTTAAGGAGGCGATTGCGTCGGCATATCTTTTAAAGGGTAGACCAGTTCCGGCAGGGTTGCGTGCGCATTCGACTAGAGCGCAGGCTACGTCTTAGGCGGAGAGTAGTTTGGTTCCGGCAGTGGAGATTTGTCGGGCGGCTACTTGGTCTTCCTTGCATTCATTTATCAGGCATTACCGGCTGGATTTGCAGGCACAGGGAGATGCCTGTTTTGGATCGTCAGTGCTTCAGGCGGGGTTGGCAGGTCCCTCCCGTTTGATTCTTTGCACTGCTCTGTTACATCCCCAAAGGTTCAGGACTAGCCTGGAGGGACACTAAGGAAGGTGAAATTAGACTTACCTGCTAATTGTTGTTCCTTTAGGAACTCCAGGCTAGTCCTGTATCCCTCCCTGATTTTACGATGACTAGCGCCTGAAGCAGTGAATGTATGACAGGTAAGCTTCTCGGGTTGTGTTCCCGGGTGGAGTCCGTAGGGGGAGGTGTTTGTGGGAGAAGTATAGATACACTCTATTTATTTCTTTTCCTTTCTATCAGAATATGGGGATCTCAGCACATGAGATGATAGCTATGGGGGACGCAATGATTTTCTGCATTCTGTCGCCCCTTTTAGGTTTCTTATCAGTTCCGTTGAGTATAGATTGTTAGTGTTACTACTTAATTGTTGCTTTGGTGAGTTTGCTTTGTCAATAGGTTACTGATGTCAGGAGGCGGATCCGGGGTACTTATACCGGTGACATCAAAAGAAGTGACGTTTCTCAGTCTCCAAAGCTGCTGGAGGAGGAGCAAGACCCCAAAGGTTCAGGACTAGCCTGGAGTTCCTAAAGGAACAACAATTAGCAGGTAAGTCTAATTTCACCATTTCAGTTACAGTCTTCAGGTGGTGGCTATACACCAGGCTATTCAGGCTAGTGACCCTTCAGCTCTCTCCATTGATGTCTGTCGTTCTCTCTCATCTCTACTGAGCATTTTTGGCTAAATTCCTGTACCCATACTGACTTCATTCATTTCAAATTTTTGTAACCTTCCAGGCTTCATTGGCACTTGCCAAGCAGGAATACTATGTCCATGTGGCAAACTCTCTCTTGCCTTTGGTTCTTGCTGTCTTTGCTACATTTTACTCTCTCCTCTAAGTGCCTCTGCATCAACTTGTACTTCACGTTATGCATAGATCTTAGCTGACTTATTCCATGACAAGGTACATGAGATTAATCTTGAGTTCTCCATTGGGTCACCATCTCTTTCCTTTGCCCAATTCTCACATTCTCCATTTCCTTCCACTCTTTTTTTTTCTCTTACTAAAGTCACTAAAGAGGAAACTGCACATCTTCTCACTTCTTTCAAACTCTCTACTTGCTCCTCTGATCCTATTCCCTCCCATCCACTAAGCTTTATCTCTCCCGCTGTAGTCCCTTCTGTCTGTCATATTCTCAACTATATCTTTTCATTGCAACTGTTCTTGCTGTCTTTAAGCAGGCTGTGGTTACACTGCTCCTCAGTAAAACTTCCCTAAACTCGACCTTGCCCTTTCAGCTGTTAGCCCACCTCCCTCTTTTCTTTTGCATCCAAACTTCTCAAAACTTGGTAGTAGAAGTAGTAGTAGTTCCAAGATGGCTCCCTCCCTTCACTGGGGGGGAGAGGTGGGGAAGGTGCTGTGAACTCATAGCATCCCCAGTTGATCCATGTAGTGCAAGACCCAGCTTGAGGATTAAACTGGGGGACCTTTCTCATGTCAGGGCCACAAAGCAGGGTCCATTTTGATAAAGCAGATGTTTGATGTAACTATTGGTCACGTAAATAGAAATTCAGACTGGCCTGTGGCAATGCTTCCTGCTGCCAATGCAAAAGGATCCAAGTATAATCCTGCTCCTCCTCCTCCTCCCCCTCCTCCTCCTACTACTTCTGTTCATTTATATAATGCTACTAGGCATATGCAACGCTGTGCGAGTACAGAGAAAGATGGTCGTTGCTGCATAAACCTTAAAATTTGCTAAGACAAACAGAAATCCAGGTAATTAGGTAATTCTTAGGAAAATGATTAAAATTCAAATGAGTGAAGACAGGAGGATATAAGAGGTCAGGATCCAAAGGCAGCCTCAAAGAGATGAGATTGTAGCCTAGATTTGAATAGAACCAGGGAAGGATCCTGATATACTGACTCAAGTAGTCTCTTCCAGGCATACAGTACAGGAAGGTGGAAGGAACGGAGTCTGGAGTTGGCAGTTGAAGAGAAGGACACAGATAATGTGATTTGTTTTAGCAGAGTTGCCAGGAAGGGTGGTGTAGAGAAAGAGGAGAGGTAGTGAGGAGCCGCAGAATGAATGCATTTGTAGGTCAGCAGGAGAAATTTGAACTGTGTGTGGAAATGGATAAGGAGCCAGTGAAGTGACTTAAGAAGAGGGGTTACATGAGCATAGCTACACTGGCAGAAGGACTTAAAAAGAGCTTCCATCCACCCAATATTAAAACACAACACACTAAACAAGTCCTGCCCAAGCTCATACAGACCGATAGCGAGCCTCCCTTTCCTAGCCAAAATCGTCGAAAAATCAGTATAGATGCAACTCCAACTTCATTGACACAAATGCTCCACTCGACTCACATCAATATGGATTCAGAGCATATCATGGAGTGGAAACTCTACTAACTTCCCTCCTCGACTCAATACAAGGAATTGACAACATGAAACAAGCCTTCAACTTCATATTTCTTGACAGAACTTCAGCATTCGATACTGTTAATCATAACATACCAATTGACTGCCTAAAACACCTTGGAATAGGAGGCACCATACTATAATGATTGAAAGACTACCTATCCAACTGCACCCAACAGGTGTGATTCAACACCCTCTCTAACCAATTCAGCCAGACTCAGGACTTTTACTTTAGTTTATTCTTTTCAGCAAATAGGAAAATGCCCCTGAGTAATTGCAGATGAAAGCTTATCAGATCCCAGCCCTAATTCCAATTGAGCTGGAAACCCAAGGGTGTACAGAAAAATGTCATCGATGGGTGGGGGTGGGAGAAGACTTATTGGTCAATAGGTTAAAACATTTGTCAGAATTGTTGAACTATTGTGCAAGCCAAGGGCAAAAAGAGTTAAAGTAAATAAAAGGAACAGAAACTCAATGATATCCCAAGCTGTTACCCTGCAGTAGTGTAGACTAGGTTTTGTTCTCATTACTACCCTGTCCACCCTCAACTATTGTAACCATAATTCTTTAACATCCAGTTTTAAACTTACGAATATACTGAAAATTTGTTGACTACTTTCTTTAATACAGATCTCCACTAGTGTGGTGATAAAAAGAAAACAGTCATATGATAGAAATTGTTTTAGGTGCCATTGTCTGTAGGGCTTTCCTTGCTGGCACTAGATGTTGGAAAGAATGATTTTAAACTTGAGTTAAAATTGTTAGATTAATAATGCACTTTTGTTTAATCTCAAAATATAAACATTGTTCAGAGACACTAAAGTTGGCTTCATAATTACTATACAACTTAGAAATTTCCACTCATCTCTTTTTTTTTATCATGACCAAATAGGCGACTAGCTTATGGAGCTTATAAATGACTATATTTTTAAATATGAGAACAGGAGAGAGCAGATCCTCCACAAACAGTCCACCAGAGAAGTGCAGAAAAACCACAGCCACGCCAAGGGTATCTTCACAAACCCAAAACTTTTTATTTTTTTTATCAGTTTTGAAATACATTCCACACTATAAAGGAAAACCATCCAACATGAGTAATTTAACAATAAATTACAGCCAAGTAAAATAGGATAGTAAAGCCTACATAATGGAAACCGTTGCCCAGCTTACATAAAAGAAAATAAAGGAAAAAAGGCTAAATTAGCCACATCCAGAGGAGACAAATATTATGTACAAACAACCACAACTAACCTACTACTTCTGCTGGTCAGAAAGAAAATGTTCTAAATGAGAGAGATCTAGGAAAACAAGAGTGTGCCCCTGCAAGTTAATAATACTTCTCCAGGAACAAGCAGGAAGTCAGTCCTCACATATGGGTGACAACGGTGCCGATGGAGCCCACGTGGAGCATTTCCCCAGCTTTTAAAGAAAGCCTTTGGGATATGCGTGGTCCCCTTCCCGCACAAGGGTGCCATCTTGTTCAGTCTCCTTTTTTTTCATGGAGCCCAACGGATGTCAGTCTAGTTTTCTCGGGAAAAAATCCTTGCTATGTCCTTTAAAATTAGCTGCTCCCAGTTTGCGTACAGGTTCCTCTTCTCACTTCGAGCCGGCACTGGGCTCGGTGCTATTCTCTGCTTTTTCCCTTTTTTGATTGAGGCTTGCATTGACTGGCATTCGTGCCTTTTCTTCGCCCGAGGGTCATCAACCCTAGATGGGTGTTTCCCCACCATGTCTCGTGGTGGGTTCAAAAAAGTGACTGCTGCAGTCAAACTATGTCTGTCACAGACAGCCATGATTGCCACCTATGCTGCCTGGGACTGAACCATGATAGCACCTCCTGTGACCTACGCCAGTTCAGGATGTCTAAAACCAATAAAAAAAAAGGTTGGGGTTGCAAGAGAAACTGTTCCCCACGTCCGATTCTGCACCGGCCTTCCCGACGCAGAGCTCCAAGCACAGCATTTCCCAAGAGGGCCGAGCATTCTCAGAGTCCCGCTGTGGCGGCTCCTCTGAAAAGACCTCGGACCCCGAGTGAAAAAAGAAAAAATCCTCAGTCTGTCAGGGTTCTACCGAAGAAACTCAGTAAGCTCGAGCGACTCTGAGAAATGTCCTACCAAGATCTTCAAGAAAGATGCCTTGGCTGGCAGAGACCATGCGAGGGTCCTCAAGGCCATAGTCCTCGTCGAGGACACACTTGCAAGGATGCCGGTGCCGGGTCAGAGATCCTCTACCTGCGCTGAAAGCTGTGGAGCCTTCTGGCTTGGAATCCAGAATGGCAGCCATGGAACAGAACATCACTGCTATCCTGGAAATACAGCAGGCAATGATGGCAGGTTCATCTGCATCATCTGCCCTGACAACTGGGCCCCTGGTCATTGAGCCAAGCTCAGAGCGCCACCGGCCTCTGGTAAGTCCCCAGTCCCTGTCCCTTTCCTTGGGCATCTGGTCATCCTCGGCCAGTTTCCGAGACTTGGACCTCAGGTCCTTGGGAGGGCTCCGGCCCTTCAGTGTGGGCCTCGAGCCAAGGAGTCACACGGCTTTAGACTTGTCACCCTTCGACTCTGCGTGAGAGACAGACAACGAGGCATCCCCAGAAATCAGATGGCACCGAGACATTCCCTCAGACCCATTTCCACTAGTACATCAGCGCCATTCCCTGTGGAGAATGTGGCCTTCCATGACTTTGTCAGGGATATGGCTAGGGCCCTCTCTGTGCAAACAAAGGTGGAAGAAGATCCACACACCGAAGAGCTGCATATTCTCCTATATGAGGCTGCACCCAAGGAAACTGTCACGGTACTGGTGCAGTCGGTCCTCAAGTGACGGCTACTTAGAATGTGGAAGACCCCGGTGTTAGTGCCGGTGGTCAACTGGCACATCGATGCCATGTACTGCGTCCGGAAGGGCCTGGGGTTCAACATATTCCAGCTCCCACATAACTCCATGGATGCCGAGTCAACCATGCAAAAACTTAAGAGCCAGAAGACCCACTCTTCTTTCCTCCCAGGAGAGATGTGAGAGCCCTCAGGCACAAGTGTTATCAGGGATTGATGCTGGGGTATCGGATCCAGGCCTATGAGTTTATACATAGGCATGTTTCTAAAGGCTCTAACCCAGGAGTTGTCTGAGTTTTCAGCAGGGTTGGCCAGGGAACCCCTCCAACGGTTCCAGTCAGAGATTAAGGACTGCTCTTTCTTGGGCAGGCTGCAGCGGCTTAGAGTCCGCAGCTTAAGTAGCAGTGGCAGGCATCACTACCCAGCGCAAAGCCTGGCTACAGTCTTCAGATCTTGAGCAATGGATCAAAGACAAGCTGCTCAATGTCCCCTGCACTGGGGGAGAACCTGTTCGGCAAACCTATGGCTGACAAGGCAGCCGAGATTGTGGCCGATGTGGTGACCCAACAGAGGCTTTCAAAAAAGACTTCTTCCTTCCTCCATAAGAAACCATTGGGGAAGAGACCCCTTTTCCTGATGAGAGAGATTGGCAATTTCAACAGTCACCACTACCAGTCCTTCTCGGGCCAGCAACAGGGTTCTCACTCCAAACGACAGGGCCATGGAGCCCAGAAACCAAAGATTCAGAAGCCCCTGCTCCTGCCCAACCCAGCCTCCCCTCCCCTGTGAGACCTTCATCTGCCCACAGGGGACTGCCTGGCACTCTTTTCCCACAGGTGGACCAAGGTCACCTCGGACCAGTGGGTGCTGCAAGTGGTAAAGGAGGGATACCTCCTCTACCTACAGCAGATACCTCCCAGGTTCTTTCCAGGAGAGCCTGTGCGACCTCTCCTTTATCAGACCCTCCTGCTCTGAGCTCACAGGTCTGCTCAGGGACAACACAGTAGAGCCCGTACCCAAGCACCTATGGGGAAGAGGCTCAGGCCCATACTAGATCTGAGAAACTTAAACAAGTTTCTAATGAGGGAGTAGTTCAGGATGCTCTCCCTTGGAACACTGCTGCCTTACCTCCACCAGGGAGATTGGCTGTGCTCCTTGGATATAAAGGATGCATGTACACACATCCTAATCCACGCCTCCCACAGGCAGTATCTATGGTTTGTGTTAGGGGGAGGGCACTACCAGTATAGGGTGCTACTCTTGGACCTAGCCTCCTCACCAAGGTTTTTCACCAAATGCTTGATAGTGGTAGCAGCCCATCAGCATCTACAAGGGGCTTTCATCTTCTCCTACTTGGATGACTGGCTAAACAGAGGTGGCATGACCTCAGAAGTCAGCCAGGCCGCAGAGCATGCAACCCCCCCTTCTGCAGCACTTGGGGTTTGTCAACCCCAAATCCCATCTCTCTCCAGCCCAAAGCCCAGAGTTCATAGGTGTTCAGTTGGACACATTACAGCTCCAAGCTGTCCTCCCAAGGGAAGGGGGAGGAATGCCTCGGGCAACTAGCAGGAGAGGTACAATGCTGTTGGTCTGTACCAGCACTTCTCCTCCTCCCCCTGCTGGGCCATATGGCCTAAATGGTCCACGTCACACCCTCAGCCCGCTTGCACATGCGCACAGCCCAGTGGTGCCTCCTCTCACTGTGGACTCTAGCCACAGGCAGGTTACGGGACAGGGTCAGGGTCACCCACCAGATGATGAAAGCCTTTGACTGGTGGCAAAATTTACGCCACCTCCAGGTGGGAATGCTCTTCAGGCATCCATGCCTCAGAGGACCCTGACCACAAATGCGTCCCCCCTGGGTTGGGGAACGCATTGTGGAGACTGCCGCACACAGAGTAGCTGGTCTCAGGAGGAGTCACTTTTGCAGATCAATCTCCTGGAACTCAGGGCGATCTTCCTAGCCTTGCGAGCATTCCTCCACCGCCTGAGACAATGGTCTGTACTGATCCAGACGGACAATCAAGTTGCCATGTTCTATATCAACAACAGGCTCGTACTCTCTATGCCAGGAGGTGGTGGCCCTGCTCTCCTTTGTGGCTTGCAACAGCATGCTCTTGTGAGCAGTCTACCTCCCGAGCCAGGACAACTGCATAACAGACTGAGTAGTCCTTCAGCCGCATGAGTGGCATTTGAACCCCAGGATGGTCAAGAGACTCTTCCACCTCTGGGGCAGGCCTGTGATGGATCTATTTGCCTCTCGGACAACATGCAGCTACCTCATTTCTGCTCTCACCAACTGCACCTGGAGAGAGTGGCGGCTGATGCCTTCCTGATCTTGTGATCTGAGAGTCTACTTTGTGTTTCCATCGACTCCCCCCCCCCCCCACCCCTTTTCCTGGCCACCTGGACCCTTTTCAAGGTCCAGAGCGAGAGGGTGTCAGTCATACTAATTGCCCCCAGGTGGCCTAGAGAGCCCTGGTTTCCACTGCTGCTCTCCCTGTTAGTGGCACTTCCAGTTCCGCTGGACTGGGCCCCGGAATTCCTGTCCCACGAAGGAGGCTGACTCCTGCACCCCAACCTGGGGTACCTAATGCTGAAAGGGTACACTGGCCCCTTTCAACCTTCTGAGTGAAATCTAGGAGATCCTACTGGCCTCCCAAAAACCCTCCAACAGACAAGCCTACACCTTTAAGTGGAAGAGGTTCTCCACCTGGTGTATGGAAAGAAGGGAAAACCCCTTCTCCTGCAATGTTCTAGTACTCCAATACCTACTGCACCTGTCCCACACCGAGGTAAAGTCTAACTCAGGGTGCATTTGAGCGCTATAGCCTCCCACCATCATCCTGTCAAGGGGAAACCCCTCTCGGGCCAGCCCCTGGTCTGCAGGATTCTCCGGGGCTTCCTGTTATCTAAGCCCCCTCCCTGTCCTCCGGCTGCAGAGTGGGACCTCAATGTGGTGCTCTCCCAGCTTACCAAACCGTCTTTCAAGTCCCAAGCCACCTGCTGCCTGTGATATCCGTTGTGGAAAATGGCCTTTCTGGTGGTCCTCACGTTTGTTCGAAGAGTGAGCGAACTCCAGGCCCTGGTGGCAGATCTACCATATACAAGGTTCTATAAAAACAGGGTAGTACTCCACACACATCCAAAATTTCTCCCAAAGGTGATATCTCCCTTCCACCTCAACCAGGAGGTGGTCCTCCCCATCACCTTCCCATGTCCTCATGCTGACAGGGAGGAACTAGTGCTTTATACACTGGATTGCAAATGGGCCCTGTCCTTCTACCTTCAGCGGACCTTGACCCACTGCAAAGCTCCTCAGCTTTTCGTCTCTTATAACCCAGCAGACTGGGGCTTCCTGTGACTAAGCAAACTCTGTCCACTTGGGTGGCAGATTGTATTGCCCTAGCCTACGAGTGAGCTGGCCCCTCCCTGGAACACCAAATCACAGCGCATCGCGTGAGGGCAATGGCCACATCGGTAGCCAACCTCTGCTCTGTGCCAGTAGTGGAGATATGTAAGGCTGCCACAAGTCTAGAGTCGATCCTCGATCAAGGTCCCTCTTGACCTCCCGTGCGGGGCCGAAGTCATCGACACCGGTGCCCTCGGCGTCGCGGCGGGTGACACCGAGGCCCACACGGCCGGAGCTGCTCGATTCCTATTTGGAGGAGTTGGCGTGGGAGATGGAGAACGAGGAGTCTCCAGACACTTTCCTGACCTGGTGCGTCCCTTTGGACTCCCCGGAGTCCGAGCCTCGGAGAAGGACCCACCCCCCCTCCCCTCCGGAGGATACCCGGTTCTCGGACTTCATGAGGGACATGGCCAAAGCGTTGGCTTTCCCTGCGGACACCGAGGAGGAGCCTCGAGCTGAAGAGCTCGATGCCCTCCAGTATGACTTTCCTCCGAAGGAAGCCTTTACTGTACCGGTTCCTCCGATGCTGTAACGGCTGCTCTTCCGTATGTGGGAGGCACCGGCCTCGGCACCGGTTCTTAGCAAACGGGTCGATTCCATTTATTGAGTCCGTAAGAGCCCTGGGTTCCAAAAGGCTCAGCTACCGCACAATTCCATGGTTGTGGAATCGGCCATGCACTGCCTGAAGAGTCAGAAGATGCACTCCTTGATGCCCCCCGGCTGGGAGGCCTGGAACCTGGATGCCCTCGGTAGAAAGTGCTTCCAGGGCTCTATGCTATCTTGCCGTGTCCAGACTTATCAGCTGTACATGGGCATGTACTTGCAGGACCTGGCAATGGAGATTGCCGGGTTCTCAGCTGGCCTCTCCGAGGAACCCTTGCAGAGGTTCAAAGCCTTGTCTACAGGGATCCGAGAGTGCTCAAAGTTTTATCTCTCGAGCAGCCTATGATGGCTTTGAGGCTTCGGCCCGGGTAGCCGCAGCCGGCATCGGTGCACGCCATCAGGCCTGGCTACAGTCATTGGACCTGGAGTCATGGGTGCAGGACAAGTTGGTCAACGTCCTCTGCCGAGGTGACAACCTATTCGGTAAACCCATGACTGAAAAGGCTGCAGAAATTGAGACTGAGACTCTCACCAGGACAAGGCTGTCCAGAAAGACTTCTGCCCTTTCTCAAAAAAAGAAGGGCTCGGGAAGGAAGCCATTTTTTCCCGAGGAAGGGTGCTGCCTACAAATCCTACCCTCAATATCTTTCTTTCTTTATTTTATTTATTTATATTCTCTTATATACCGCGCTATTCTGCATCAGTGCGGTTTACATTGAACAAACTGAAATTCCTTATCGTTCCTCCATTTTAGTCCTCTACTTCTAGGTAGTGCACCTCCTCCTGCAGCTTGGAGACTGGACCAATCAGAACTCTGCCATCACTGGATGCAGCCTGCAGGCATTCCCCATAAGCCCCAGTGTGTCCAGTCTCCATGCAGCAGGAGGACGTGGTGAGCCTAGCTCCTAGGCTCACCTGACCAGAGGAGCAATTTAGGAAGGGATTGGAGTTTTAAACCTTAAATCATTCAGTCATTTATTTATTTGTTTTGTTTCAGTTCTTTCCGTTCATTGGTTTTCGTTATGTTAGAATAATTATTTCCCTTTCACGTAATTTAAATTAAATTATGTATTTTCCCTTGATTAATTGAGGTAATTTTGGAGCTGTCCCTATAAAAGAGCTAGTTGGGGATGCTCCGGATGCTGTTTAGCGGTCCTTTCCCTTTGGGAGCCGCGGCATTATGAGCTTGCTAAATCTGATCTCTCCCCCTGGACTGTACGGGGGAGAGCTCCGCAGGCCGTACCAGCACTCTGTATGAGAGTCGGTGACGGCGGCCATCCGCGGCGGCGGATTAAGACCTTCAAGCTGGAAGCAGGCAAAACGGCCCTCACAGCGACGACCGCTCATGTCTGGGTCGGGCGGCATCGCGTTTTCAGAGCCGGTCTTTTTCACTTTACCTCGGCGCAGCAGGTAAGGTCTTGAAAAGCAGAAGGCCATTTTTGTTCAAATTTAAATATTCCCCGTTTGGGCACGAAGGGGAGCCCAG
Organism: Ichthyophis bannanicus; assembly: GCA_033557465.1. NCBI lineage: Eukaryota > Metazoa > Chordata > Amphibia > Gymnophiona > Ichthyophiidae > Ichthyophis > Ichthyophis bannanicus. Next base: position 606,603,991 of record CM066033.1, read on the forward strand.
CAGGGTTTGGTGCCATTTTCTAACCTTGTGTGGCTGCAATTGGCAGCGACCTGCGCTCTGGGTCTGTTCTGTGGTAAGAAGAGGGCATCCTTTCTTTCAGTTAATTGTTTTGATTGTTTTCATTTATTTCTATTTACGTTACGTTAAATTTCTTTAAGTAGTTTATTTTGTTTCGGGGTTGTTCCCCTTCACATTTACATGCGATGCGATAAACAGCTTAAAAAAAAAAAAAATAAATTTTTCCTTCTATTTGTTGCTCAGTAGTTTGGCAGAGCGCTGCCCGGGTTAAGTGCCCGGAACCCGTCTTCGGGTTTTGCGGGGTCGGGCCAGCACGATGGTTGAGGGGACTTGCTCCTTTCCCGCGCGTTTGCAACGGGACGGGTGGAGCACGTTTGAATGCAGTATTGTGTTTCCGTTATTCCTCTTTCTTTTTTTTTTTTTTCCAAGTGGGAATATTGGTTTAATTTCAAGTTTCGCTCAGATGGTTTGTAAGCAGTACTAGTTCCCCTTATAGTTCTTCCCGTACGGGGGAGTTAAAAAAAAAAAAAAAGAAAAAAAAAAGAAAAAGAGCGAGGCTCCGGCCCTAGCGGAGCGTCTGTCACTGCAGAAACAGAGAGAGGAGCTAACTCGGGCTGTTAGGGCTACTAATTTTTACCGCTGTCTGATCTGTAGCAGCTGTTCCCCCAGTTCTTGGGGTCAGTTGCAGTTTGTTTAATCTTGATTTCCTTTCCTTCTCTGCTGACTTGTGCCTGCGTGAATGGACAGACACGAAGCTGCAGATTCGGTTTCTTAACCGTGCCTGCTTTGAGTATGTGTGCTCGCGCTTAGGGGCGGTGGAGTCAGGTCCATAACGACGTTCAGGTGCTATCATCTTCGGGCGCTGTTCTGTTGATGTCTAGGTTAGGAGAGATGGGCCTTTCAGTTATTCCTCGATCTGGAGGAGGTACTATCCGTTTTTTTTCAGTGGTCCCAGGCTTGGGTACAAGTCAAGGTTACGCACGTTTCCATGTTGTATTTCTATCCTTGGGCCTAAAGATCTCTCTCTTTGAGTTTTGCTACTTGAGGCAAAATGGTTCAGTAGTTTATTCAAGGCCGGAGGACCTGGGGTGCTGTTCTCATCTGGGGTTCAAGCCCTGGGCCCTCTGTCAGCCTGCCTCCTCCATTAGCCCTCCACTCTCTGCAAGGCATCTCAGTGCCTTTCCGCTTCTGTTTAATAGACTCTGCCCGTGAGGGTTGGTCACAGGGGCCTGGCGCTAGCCGCAGCTTGTTATACTCAGGGGAGAGACCTTGTGAGGGGTCCTTTCATCAGAAGTTAAAAAAATAAAAAAAATAAAAGATAAATAAATAAATAAAATGAATAAATAAATAAGTAGATACCTGAATCTTAATCAAACAGCCCTGCTGGGGCAGGCAGGGTCTGTCGTGCTCAGTGGCCTGTTTCCATTAGTGGCCAATCTGGGTTTCACTTGCCTTGCAGTTGTCCAGGGCGGCGAATCGGCTCCACAATACTGGGGTCAAAGCAGACGGGGAGTTCTGGTTCCTATTCAAAGCCTTCCGTTACCGGTGCACCAGATGTGGCACTTGCTTGGCTCCCTGCCTTGTAGCTTCTGAGAGATCAGAACACACTCTTTTGACTGGCAGAGAAGGTTTCAGTAAAAAATAACACCTTATACTGCCGGGTTCTCAGCCCAGAGCTTTAGAGTGGTGTTTCTTAACATCAATAACCCTCTGTCAGTTGGTGTGCTGATTAAAAATCCTTGAAGACAATTTTTAGCTGTTTAAATGGTAACTTTCTGCATATTGTATCCTGAGAGCAATTCAACATTGAAGATGGTATAATATTCAGCTTCTACGTAATGACAGCTTAAGATCTTCTTCAATTTTCTGTGTCCCAAGCAATTCAACATTGAAAATGGTATAATACTCAGCTTCTATGTAATGACAGCTTAAGGTCGTCTTCAATTTTCTATGTCTCTGCCAGTCAAAAGAGTGTGTTCTGATCTCTCAGAAGTTATAATAGAACGATAAAATTAGTTATTTAGTTTCATAATCGTTCAGTGGCCAAAAAAGTTCCCTGCCTTGTAGGCCATCTGGAGTTGTGGGAAGCTGGAATGTCTCATAGCAGTTCGTTAATCTAGTATTCAGTCCGTTTTTTTCTTTAATGCGGTTTGGGGGCCTTTCCTCCAGGAGCGTGGCCCAACCCTTGTTGAATTCGCCTACGGGGCACAGGTCCTTTTGCACAAGGCTCTTAGACCACTGGATTTCTGGAGTGATCCATCAGCCAACTGGGCCTGTGCGGGGTCCACACAAGGCTCTCCTGGGGCGACAGACCTTTGGACCGTCTCTTGCACCTAGCAGCGGTCGTTCCCGTACCGTTAGCAGCATACGACATGGGACGTTACTCTATTTATTTATTTCGTGGTACCACAGAAGGACGGCTCCCTTCGTCCGATTCTGGATCTCAAGGTAGTGAATCGCAGTTTCCGGGTGCCACATTTTCGTATGGAAACGCTGCGGTCGGTTATTGTGGCAGTTCGACGAGGAGAATTCTTGACATCTCTCGATTTCACGGAGGCTTATCTCCATCTCCCGATCAGAGCGTCCCATCAAATGTTTCTGAGGTTTGCGCTTCCTTGGGGGGCATTTCCAGTTTCAAGCGCTGCCCTTTGGATTGGCATCAGACCCTCGCGTGTTCACAAAAATAATGGTAGTATTGGCGGCAGCGCTAAGAACGGAAGGAGTCTTCGTTCATCCGTACCTAGACGATTGGTTGATTCGGGCAACGTCCCAGTCCGAGAGTGCAGAGGCCACGAAGAAGGTAGTACATTTTCTTCAGACCCTAGGCTGGATAGTCAACCCCATAAAGACGCCTGGAGCCGACTCCGGTTCTCGAGTACTTGGGGGTGCAGTTCGATACTCGGAAAGGCTCCGTATTTCTGACCGAGCGGGGAGCTCTAGCTTTCCGAGGCCTCGTGCGGGCCTTTCGGAAGCTTGTGCCTCCGACAGCATGGCGGTACCTTCAAGTTCTAGGGACAATGGCGGCGACGTTGGAGGTGGTTCCTTGGGCCGGATTTCATTTGCGGCCATTACAACGTGCCTTGATTCGCCGCTGGTCCAATCAGTCCGATTCGTTGAGCAATCGGCACCCTTGTCCGCTGCGGGTCCGACAGTCTCCGGTAGTGGCTGCGGTCTTCGACCCTGCGTCTGGGGATGCCCTTGGAGCAACCAACTTGGCTCCGCCCTTGGCAGCTACAAGTCTCGTCGGTGGGGGTGCGCGTTGCGGTGTCGACTTTGCCAGGGTCTCTGGTTCGCAGAGGAGAGCAGTTGGTCTTTCAACCGTTTGGAGTTGAGAGCGGTGTTTCTAGCTCTGAAAACCTTCGAGGCTCAGGTGACGCAGCGAGCAGTTCGAGTACTGTCCGGCACTGCCGCATCCGTAGCATACATAAATCGTCAGGGCGGCACCGGCAGTGTAGCCATGGAGGTCGAAGAAGACATTCTCTTCTTGGATCGCGTCGTGGTTGCAAACGATATCAGCGGTGCCTGTAGCAGGGAGAGTCAACGGGACGTCAAAGCTTCTCCGCAGAGTCCAGGTGGATGCCGGGGAATGGGAGTTGCATCCCGCGGTATTCGCGCAGTTGGTTCTCCGGTTGGGAGAGCCGGTCATGGACCTGATGGACACTTATCAATCCTCAAAGACGAATAGGTTCTCGTCATCTGCCGAAAAACCGATGTCGGAAGGGATCATCACCCTTTTATAGCCATGGCCGTTGACGGGTCTTCTCTATGTGTTTCCCCCATGAGTGCTCATCGGACGCGTGATTCTGCGGATCAAAGCGCATCGGGGGAGGTGCTCTTGATAGCGCCAGATAACCCAGGCGTCCATGGTATGCCGACCTGATCAGATTACTAGGCGGTCTTCCGTGGCGTCTTCCGGTGTTTCCGGAACTCCTCAGGCAGGGTCCTCTTCTGATGCCGCGTGTGGGGAGATTCTCGCATCCGCCTTGGCCATTGAAGGGGCGGGGCTGAGAAAGAAAGGTTATTCATGGTTGGTCGTATCGACTTTGCTTCAAGTACGGTAACATTCATCTTCGCTGGCCTATGTTCGTATTTGGCGGATCTTTGAGGACTGGGGTTTCCGACGTCACATCCGCGAGGTCACGGCATCTGTACCGGTAATATTGCATTTCTTGCAGGATGGCATCGATAGGGGGCTAGCTGCCAGTTAATTGAGGGTGCAATTAGCGGCCCTGGCCTGTTATAGCGGTAAGGTACGGAGCGTAGCTCTAGGGATTCTCAGTGTTGTGATATGTTGCCTTAAAGCGGTCACTAGATTGCGTCCAGCACGTCGGACTTCTGTTCTGCCGTGGGATCTCAACTTGGGTTTAAGGGCACTGGGGAATACTCCTTTTGAGCCCTTACACCGGGTATCGGTCAAAGATTTCTCTCTCAAGGCTGAGGTTTTGGTAGCGATATGTTTGGCACAGCGCATTTCGGAGTTGCAGGCTCTATCGTGTCGGGAGCCTTTTCTATGCTTTTCTGCTCAAAAAGTGGTACTCCGGCCGGTACCCTCCTTTCTATCTAAGGTGTCCTCGCCTTTTCTTGTGAGTCAGACGGTGTCTCTTCCGGTCTTCTGGGCAGATGGAGAGCATGTTTCTGGCCGGGGTCTGAGTCGCTTGGACATCAAGGGAGTTTTGCTTCGTTAGTGGCCGTCAGATTCGTTCCGCACGTCAGATCGTTGTTTGTTATGTTTGGGGGTCCCCGGAATGGAGAGGCGGCGGTGAAGGCTTCCATTTCCAGGTGGATCAAAGAGGCGATCGTCTCGGCGTACATATTGCAGGGTAGGCCAGCTCCTGTGGTTTTGAGGGCTCACTCTACTTGAGTGTAGGCCGCTTCCTGGGCGGAGCACAGGCTAGTTCCGCCAGTGGAAATTTGCAAAGCAGCGATGTGGTCATCACTGCATACTTTTAGCAATCGCTACCGGCTGGATGTGCTGGCGGTGGGGGACGTCGGTTTCGGGTCAGCGAGTTTGCATGCCGGCTGGCAGGGTCCCTTCCCGTTAGTACTGCTCTGTTACATCCCAGAAGTAGAGGACTAAACTGGAGGAACGATAAGGAAATAGAAATTACACTTACCTGGTAATTGTAGTTCCTTGAGTGACGACAGTTTAGTCCTCATTCCCGCCCTCACTTTTCTTGTTTGACTCGGCACGCAGTCGGTCCTGAAGAGCGATTTTACAGGTGAGTGTCTTGTCGGGAGAACTAATCCTCTAGTTCGTTCTGACTTTCCCCTTCTTTCACTGCCTCTAATTGACTCGGCAGAAGAGAGGGTATTTATTTCGGAGAATCTTTTCCTTTCCGGCTTCAGGGAAGGTTTATGTTTTCTTTACAGTTTCAATTGTTTAACCAGTTAGCTATTTATTTCTTGCTCTTTTGAGTCTGCTTTGTCAATAGGTCACTGGGGCTTATGGGGAATGCCTGCAGGCTGCATCCAGTGATGGCAGAGTTCTGATTGGTCCAGTCTCCAAGCTGCAGGAGGAGGTGCACTACCCAGAAGTAGAGGACTAAACTGTCGTCACTCAAGGAACTACAATTACCAGATAAGTGTAATTTCTATTTACATTGAACAGGGCATTATAACTTGGAGATAACTATTTTACAGGGAACATGGGCTATGGAGGGTTAAGTGGCTTGCCCAAGACCACAAGGAGCACCTGTGGGACTAGAAACCCCAGTCCTTCCGGCCCAAGGTTGCTGTCCTTTAGTGGGATTTGAACCTTCGACCTTCCGGCCTGAAGTACCTTGCCCCAACCACTAGGCCACTCCTCCACTCCCAATATCAGGCCTCTCCAGCTCCCCAACAGGGCCAGCAGGCCAAGGGGCAGGGCATGGGCACCGTAGGCAGAAGACCCCCCCAAGCTGCCAGCTCCGGCTCCTGCACAGCAGGGAGCGGGGTTTTGACTTCCACAGCATAGCATCTTCTCCGCTGGTGGGTCCATTCAGCACAGGAGGTCAGCTGACCCTGTATGCCTACAGGTGGCCAGCCATCACAGGGGATACCTGGGTACTCAGCATAGTCCAAAAGGGCTACATGCTGCACTTCCACCAGCTACTCCCCTTCTACTTTCCAGGGGAGCCTCCCAGACTCCCTCTACACAGGAACCTCCTCCTTCAGGAGTTGTCAAGTCTTCTAAATGAACAGGCGGTGGAACCGGTGCCTCGCCACCTGGAAGGGCAAGGCTTCTACTCCAGGTACTTCCTGGTACCAAAAAGGACAGGAGGCCTCCGGCCTATCCTAGACTTGCGAAACCTAAACAAGTTTCTGGAGAAGGAAAAGTTCAAGATGCTTACCCTTGGGATACTGCTACCCTACCTCCAGCAGGGAGACTGGCTGGGCTCCTTAGACCTAAAGGGTGCTTATATTCACATCCTCATTCATCCAGACCACAGACAATATCTCAGATTTGTGGTGGGAGGAAACCATTTTCATTACAGGGTACTTCCCTTTGGCCTAACCTCTGCCCCCAGGGTTTTCACCAAATGCCTGGCGGTGGTGGTGTCCTATCTCAGGAATCGGGGAATTTTTGTCTTCCCTTACCTGGACAACTGGCTCATCAGGGGCCAGTCTCTCCAGGAGGCCTGACAAGCCACACTTCGCACTGTCTCTCTTCAGCATCTGGGCTTTGTCATAAACTACGCAAAGTCCACTTTGCTCCCCTCTCAGAACCTAGAGTTTATAGGGGCAAGATTAGACACCCTTCAGGCAAGAGCCTACTTGCCCGAGGACAGGGCCCTCAGACTGATGGACTTGGCCAACCAGTTCCAAAGCGGCACTACCTGCGGCTCCTGGGCCACATGGCATCCACTGTGCATGTGATTCCCAACACCTGCCTGCACATGCGGGCTGCTCAATGGTGCCTCAGAACTCGGTGGACGCAGGCAACAGGCAACCTCTGAGACAGAGTAAAGGTGTCCAAACCACTTTTGGACTCCTTATAGTGATGGCTACATCTCCCAAACCTTCTCAGGGGGGTACCTTTTCAGGCTCCAATACACACAAGGGTGCTGACGACCGATGCTTCCTCAAAGGACTGGAGTGCATATTGCCAGGGCATGTGCACTCAAGGCCTGTGGTCTTCTCAGGAGGCCAAGCAACAAATCAATCTTCTGGAGTTGCGAGCAATCCACTTAGCTCTGCAAACATTTTCTCATGCCTTATCTCACCAGTCTGTCCTAGTTCAAACGGACAATCAATTGGCAATGTTCTACATGAACAAACAAGGAGACACGGGGTCCAGGCTCCTATGTCAGGAGGTACTGGCCCTTTGCTCCTTTGCAGTCAAACAAGGCATGTTTCTCAAAGCAGTTTATCTACCTGGTCAGGAGAATTTCCTAGCAGACAAGCTAAGCAGGATTCTCCAGCCTCATGAATGGCAGTTGAATCCATTGGTGGTCCAGCAGATCTTCCTCCGCTGGGGACTTCCATCCATCGATCTCTTTGCAAGTCCACAGAATCGTCAGCTGCCCAGGTTCTGCTCCAGTCAGCCGCATCCCCTGCGGATGGCAGCAGATGCTTTTCTGATCTCTTGGTCTACGGGCCTCCTGTATGCGTTTCCTCCCACGCCCCTGGTGACCCGAACTCTCTTCAAGATCCTTCGGGACAAGGCCTCTGTGATTCTGGTAGCTCCCAGATGGCCGCGGCAGCTGTGGTTTCCACTTCTGCTGCACTTAGCGGTGGAAACTCCGTTCCCTCTGGGGTTGCAACACGATCTCCTGTCTCAGGAGCAAGGTTCCCTTCTGCACCCCAATCTCAGGTCCCTCAATTTGATGGCCTGGCTGCTGAAAGGATAGTGCTAGCTCCCTTACGTCTACCTAAGGAGGTTGAGGAGGTGGTCTTGGCCTCTAGGAGGCAGTCCACCAGAAAATCCTATGCCCTCAAGTGGCGTAGGTTTACGGTATGGTGTGCTCAGCGCAATGAAGATCCTCTCTCTTGCCTTGTGCCAGTAGTACTGCAGTATCTACTTCACCTGTCAGACCTAGGCCTTAAGTCTAACTCTGTTCGGGTCCACCTCATTGCTCTGTCAGCGCATCACTCACCGGTGGAAGGACAGTCTGTCGGTTCACCCCTTGGTGTCCCGATTTCTCAGAGGCCTGCTTCTTCTCAAGCCTCCAGTTCATCTGCCGGTGACTGAGTGGGATTTGAACATGGTCTTGCAGCAACTTACTCGCCCACTGTTTGAGCCGATGGCTACTTGCTATTTGTGCTTCCTCTCTTGGAAAGCGCTCTTCCTGGTGGCTCTTACCTCGGTCAGACGTGTGAGTGAACTACAAGCTCTGGTTTCTGATAGACCGTACACGCGGTTGTATAGGAACAGGGTGGTCCTACAGGACCCATCCCAGGTTCCTTCCAAAAGTGGTCTCCTCTTTCCACCTCAACCAGGAGGTGGTTCTTCTGACCTTTTTTCCCAGGCCGCATACCAGCCGGGCTGAAACAGTCTTGCATACCCTGGACTGTAAGAGGGCATTGTCTTTTTTTACATAGAACGTACGCGGAGGCATTGAAGGGCTACTCAGCTCTTTGTCTCCTTTGACCCTAATAAATTGGGGCTACCTGTCTCCAAACGTACATTGTCCATTTAGGTAGCAGATTGTATCGCCTGAGCATACAAGGCAGCCGACCTCCCCTTGCAGGGTCGCGTCACGGCCCACCATGTCAGGGCAAAAGCCGTGTCAGTAGCTCATCTCCGCTCTATTCCGTTGGCAGACATCTGCCGGGCCGCAACTTGGTCTTCAAGCCAGACATTTGCAGCCCATTACTCCCTGGAGAGAGAGTCTCAAAGGGACAGTGCTTTCGGACAGGCAGTACTCCGTAATCTCTTTGAGGTTTAGGCAACTCCTACCCTCCGGCCCTTGTGTTGGGCTACCGTATGGGGGCGTTCTCAGAGGATATTCTTATCATGAATGGTGAGGCTCTTGAGAGGGAGCCATTTTTTTCAGCTTAGGGTTCCCGGTAGCCTAGAGCTGGGGAGTCCCATATGTGAGGACTGACTTCCTGCTTGGTCCTGGAGAAAGAGTAGTTACTCACCTGTAACAGGTGTTCTCCAGGAGCAGCAGGAATCAGTCCTCACAACCCTCCCTCCTCCCCTGGAGTTGCAGTCATATACTTCATTTTGTGTTTTGCTGTCTTTTAGCTATGTCATCAGACTGAGCAAGATGGCACCCTTGGGCGGGAAGGGGACCGCGCATGCGCACTGCATTCCCAAAGGCTTTCCTTGAAAGCTGGGGAAATGCTCCGCACGAGGGCTCCATCGGCGCCGACATCACTCATATGTGAGGACTGATTCCTGCTGCTCCTGGAGAACACCTGTTACAGGTGAGTAACTACTCTTTCACAGCTCACTACTGCCTGGAGAGCGAGTCCTGCAGGGAAAGTGCCTTTGGCCAGGCGGCAGTACTGCATAATATTCTTGTGGTATAGGCAATTCCTGCCCTCCAACCCTTCTGTGTTCAGGCTACCAGAGTAATAGTGTCGCTGGATGCTAGGGTCTTGCAGAGTCTCTCAATGGGGACTCGCCTTCTGCAACTCATGGTTAACCGATTTTGTCGCCATTGGTGCTGTCGTGGTTTAGTTCTTGGCAGCCTGGGAGCTAGGAAGTTCCATATTTGAGGATTGACTTCCTGCTTGTTCCTGGAGGAAGCGTAGTTACTCACCTATAACAGCTGTTCTCCAGGTACAGCAGGAATCAAGCCTCACAACCCTCTCTCCTCCCCTGGGAGTTGCCTCCCTACCTTGTTTTATTTTTTACTACCATCCTAGCTATGTCATCTGACTGAGCAAGATGGCGCCCTTGGCAAGGAAGGGGACCATGCATGCATGGTAGCGTGTCCCAGAGGCTTTCTTTGAAAGCTGGGGAAATGCTCCTCATGGGCTCCATCCTGCTGTCCCTGGAGTACACCTGTTACAGGTGAGTAACTACACTATTTGTAGGGGAATTTAAGGAAAAAGGTGGCCCCCAGTACCAGAACCGAGGTCTCAATTCCAAGAACTGGTTCCTACGAATCTGAGTGGAACGTGTTACATCTGTAAAAACGTTCAGTTTCTGGCCACAAAAAGGAACATCTTTAAATTTGAAAAACAACTTTAATATCCTCACTTTAACTACCTCTGTAGAAAAAGTCACTAAAAGCATATTACGCTTTGAGATTATATCCTCGGAGTCCTCCAGAAAGACACATTCCCTTCAGCTGAGGAAACCACTTGGGATCTAATGGATATATAGAAAGCTTGTACAGTCTCAATAGAATCCATAATGTTTAGAGCGACAGTAAAATATTTAGTTACGCATTTGCTTTCTGCAGAAATCCTCTTAACAGGAAAATTTAGAAACTGAAGGTTCCTGGCACGAGAAAAATTCTCAAGCGCTTCCAATTTAGTATGCACTATAAGGGAATCCTTAATATGTGCCACATTTAGTAGAAGAAATAGACTGAACCTGAGAGTCGACTCTAGCCAGAGAAAGTAATTTAGAGTCCAGATCCTGTAGTTTATCTACAGTCTCCTGCATAAATTGACTAAAGAGGTAACTGTAGAACTGAATTTAAGATAAATACCTTTAATTTGTCCTATTAGATCCTTGAGGGTGAAGAGGAAGAGTGAGCCATGGAATCAGAAAAAGAATGGGGTGAAAAAAAGAGGAACCACCAGAGAACAGTATCACAGAGACGAAAGTCGTGTAACTGAGAAAGAAGGGTGGAATTGTTGACCAGATCAAAAGCAGAGGGTGGGTCACAAACTACCACTGAGATGTTCCCATGATCATGTGATTGGTGAAGCTCACTTAGAATAGAAAGAAGGATGGTGTCTGTGCTATGAGCAGGACAAAAACCAAATTGATGCAGATGCAATGCATGCGTGGAATCTAAGTGGAGGAAAAGTTGTGAGAAGATCAGCTTTTCAAGTATTGGAAAGAAAAGGGAGCGTGGATACTGGACTGTGATGGGCTGGTATAGTAGTGTTGAGGGAGGGGTTCTTCAAAATGGGGCAGATACAGGCATGTTTCCAGGTAGAAGGAAAAACACCTGAGGATAGACTATTATTGAGCATCAGTAGAATCGGAGGGTGGTGCACCAGAGAAGGAACTGAAAGAGCAAAGAGGACAGTATAAGGTCAGAGAGGGATGTAGTTTTGTGTGGGGTGGAGATGATTTTAAGAAGCTCGGCTGAATAAATGAGAGAAAAGAGAGACCATGTATGAGTCAAAGCATTGTTTGGGAAAAGAGAGCAAGGGGGACTTGCAGTAGAAAGTGGCGAGGAGGTGAAGCACAGTTGACGGGGGAACCAGGTGGTATATAAGACTGTATGGGGGATGGTCAGTTAGTAAACCTGGACCTAAGAGAGGATACTTTGTCACAGAAAAAGGTGGCCAGAGTCTCAGGTGAGGGAGGGGAAGGGGCAGAGCCTAGTGAGGTAGCAGATGAGAAACTGGTAGTAGATGGAGTGGACAAAGTGGCCAAAATAGAGTACAGTTGACATGACGAATTGTTAGAGGAGGAGATCAATGCAGAGTACAGTCAAACCTCACTTAATGAGCACCTCACATAACAAGTAATTTGCATAACAAGCAAAACAAAATGTAAAAAATGACTCCCTTAATGAACAATGTTTCGCATAACGAGTGACGAGGCGACAACGTGACATCACATGCAGGATCCTGCCTGCATCTTGGCTATCAGTCTGTGTTTAACGCTTGTTTAGCTAGCATCTTACTGTCGCTTGTGAAAGTTGTATTCAGACACATTATTGTGTATTTTTTTAGTGTAAAGTTTAAGCATGCTTACATGTTTGTCCCCAAAGAAAATGCCGCAAGAAGACAGGGGTAAGAGAAGAAAAATCACAGTAGAAGTCAAACGCCAAATCATTGAGAAGCGAGAACGAGGTGTGAGCGTGGCTGACCTAGCATGCACATACAATCGGTCTACATAAACAATTTGCATTATTCTCAAAAACAAGGATAAGATTGAGATCGATATTTCAAAGGGTGTCTCAAGAATTTCTACGCAACGGCCACGTATTCTTGACAATGTTGAAAGATTGCTTCTCATATGGATCAGCGAGAAGCAAATGCAAGGTGACATTATTAACGAAAACATAATTTGTGAGAAGGCGAAACTAATTTTTGCCGACCTTAAGAAGACGCCAGGATCATCAACAGACAAAGAAGAAGCATTCAAGGCAAGCCATGGGCGGTTTGAAATGTTTAAGAGAAGAACTAGCATCCACAGCGTTGTGAGGCACGGAGAAGCAGCAAGCTCAGACATAAAGGCAGCTGAGAACTTCATCGGCGTATTCAAGAAGCTTGTGAATTCTGAGGGTTACCTGCTGCAGCAGGTTTTTAATTGTGATGAGGTGGGTCTCTTTTGGAAAAAGATGCTGAAGCGAATTTATATCACAGCAGAGGAGAAGGCATTGCCGGGCCACAAGCCAATGAAAGACCGTCTCACGCTGTTTTGTGCAAATGCAAGTGGCGATTTGAAAATTAAACCTTTGACTGTGTATGATTGAAGTTCATCCCCCTGACACAATCACATCAACCTCAGACTGTGTATGACTGAGGCTCCTCCCCCTATCACACCATCCTCGAACTGTGTGTGACTGAGGTTCCTCTATCTGGCATTACCTCACCAACCTCAGGGTGTGCATGACTAGGGCTCAACCCTTCCCTTCCCCGGAGATTATCACACCAACTTCTAACTGGGTGTGATTGAAGCTCCTCCCCCTGACAATATCACACCAACTTCTAAATGTGCGTGACTGAAGCTCCTCCCCCTGACAATATCACACCAACTTCTAAGCTGTACTTAGCTAACATTAGATTGTGAGCCCTTCGGGGACGAGGGAATAAAACCAAGTACCTGTTAGTATATACATGTAAACCGCTCTGATGCGTAAGTATTTATTTATTTATTTATTAATTAATTTATTTATTTATTTATATTCTCTTATATACCGCACTATTCAGCATCAGCGCGGTTCACATAGAACAAACATCTCAGTACAGTCAACATGCATGAGTTTACAGATAACACGGGAAGGAACTTGGATAACAAGGGTAATTATTTACAATCTATTTACAAGGATAACACTACTGCATAGGAACCTGTTACTAGGAGCGGTTACTAAGAATGTAATCTTTACTTATAGAGAATCAGTCTTGGCATGTTATTGAGACACCAAGGAATTGTATTAATGGGTGGCATCACTGAGGTCTATGGGTGTCGTTGACTCTATAAGGTACTTGTTGAAGAGATGGAATTTGAGGGCTTTCCTAAATTGTGTCAAGCTATTGATAGCCCGTAAAGGGCGGTATATCAAATGCCTAAACCATTAACCGCTGCTCGTTTACCATTCGGACAATCCACGAGCCTTCAAGAAGTATAAAGTCCAGAAGAGCAGGCTAAATGTCATGTGGAGGTCCAACAACAAGGCTTGGGTGACACGTGACCTTTTTACAGATTAAATCTGTCGTTCTAATCCAGTCCCATCTACCTGGCTCCCTGAGACTACCTTAGCCCTTTTACCCACCATTCTTTCGATCATTAACAGCCTGACCTCTGGTATTTTCACAGCTCTATGGAAAAAGGCCCTGATCCATTCCATCTTGAAAAAGCCTTCTTTAGACTGCTCCTCCCCAGCTCACTACAGGTCCATTTCTAACCTCCCCCCGCCAATCTGGTTTTCGCCTGGGAGACAGCACTGAGACAATACTTTCTTTTCTCAACGAAGTTTGTGAATCCCATGACAGAGGCAATATCTCCCTTGCAGTTTCCCTGGATCTGTTTTCTGCTTTTGACCTTGTGGACCACACCATTCTTCTCTCTTGTCTCCACGATTTCAGCCTGCGTGGTACCGTTCATTACTGATTACACTTGTTCCTTTTACACAGTTACTTCTGTCATTTGACTCTTCACCCTATTTCCCTGTGGTGTCCCATAAGGCTCGGTACTAGCCCCCTCTACTATTCAGCATCCTTGTTCCTCTTACCCTCTTGATACAACAGTATGGGATCTCAGCATATTATGCCGATGACACAACACTCCTTCACACTGACCCGCTTTCCCCAGACTTGTCCCCACTTAACACTTGTCTTGCCCAAATTATTGCTTGGATGTCATCTAACCACCACCTCTTGACCCCGGGAAAACTTCCACCTTCTGGTTCACTGATGGTAGTCCCTGCCGTTCACTTTCCCCGATTATTCTTTGACACTCCCATCCCTTTAGTCCCCTAACTTCACTACTTGGGTGTTCATCTTGGACTCCTGCCTGGCCTTTCAGGACCATCTTACTGCTGCTGTCTGCCGCTCCTTCCACTCACTCTGTCAGATCCATGCTGTATAACCACTCCTCTCTACTTCTTCCCTGAATGCTCTATTAATCCTAGTTATGTCTTGCCTAGATTATTGTAACAATGTTTCTGTAGGGCTGCCACATTACCAACTATTGTGTCTTCAATTTATTCAGAACACAGCCATTAAGATCTTCACGCTCCAACCATGTCACCCCTTTCTCATTCACTTCTACTTGCTCTCAGTCTCCTATCGCATTCAGTATAAATTTCTCACCCTGGTCCACAAGGACTTCATACAGGTACCACAGTCTTTCTTTCTAATCTCCTCATTTTGCACTCTCCACACCAGATTCTCTGCTCTATTCATGCCAATAGCCTGCATCTCCCTCCTGTCACACTAGCCAGGCTAGAGATCACCCATCATGCTGCCTTCTATTTCCTGGGTCCATACCTTTGGAACAACTTGCCTCCTGACCTCAGATTGGAACTGTACTATATTTGGTTTGTTGCAACTCAAAACTTACCTTTTTCAGAAAACCTTTGACCTACCAGCTGCTTAACTCCCCACTCTTCTGACCCCGGTCCTTAATCATGTATGAATACTCCTATCTTTCCTATCAGACATGGCATTTCTTTCCTTCCTCCTCTGATATATATTTTGATTGTACCCCACTCTGTCCGTTTCTCAGAGTTAAACCTTGTTCCCTATGGGGGGGGGGGGGGTGGCGGTGAGTTAGTGGAGGAAAAGTGCTTCCCTTGGTGAAGGGATAGGATTCATTAGTGATTTGGGTTTTTTCACAGGGAGTATCCCTCCACCCTTATTCATTATGCCATGGCAGCCTTGCACATTGCTAAGCCCCCTTTGGATGCACAAGCTGTCCCAGGGTGCAACATGGGGGTCATTCTGCCGTATAAGGCTTTTTATTTTTGCCTTATATGGTATTCTGATCCTGCTCAGTGCATCCCTGGATGCATTGCAAAGGGCCAGGCACTGTATTTTACAAGATGGCAGCGTGTGGGTGGGAGCATGTCAGCAACACTCCTCCCCCAACATTTAAGGTAATGGAGGAGTTTGGGACCACTGGTCCACCATTTCGGGCAGGGGAGAATCGAGGCCGTTGGACCAGAGTCAGTGTTTCAGGGAGGGAGGGGGTGATAAGGGCCACTGGGCCCCAGACTTTGTGTTGATGACATTGAGGGCTTTTCCTGATGCCTGGATTATGTGAGGTGATGACCTTTTTGCTCCCGGCTGGATGTTTATGCTTGCCTGAAGCTGGCATATGAAGATCCAGTATAAAAAACCATGTATAAAATTGAGCTAAGTTTCAGCATAGTATTTTACATTGGGCACAACTAAGTATGCAGTGATTTGCTTGCCCAGTTCGCTGCAGTTTAGCATGGTGGTTTTTCTGGCGGTTTTCTGGCACTAGTTTGCTTTCTGCATTGGAGAGCAAGCCTAGCGCAGAAAAATGCCTTGCTAAGTTTTTCTGCATCGGCCCCTAAGTTTGTACCTGAAGCAATGGAGGAATAAATGATTTGTCCAAGGCCACAAGGAATATCAGTGGGATTTGAACCCTGGTCTCTTTAGTCACATCTTGAACAAATTGTGCATCAGCAAAGCTGGAATAAGTTTAAGTGTTTATTTAATACATTTTCTATACCACTTTATCTTTCATTCAAAGCAGTTTTACATTTAACGTGAACTGGAGGGATATACTGTACAGTAAACAGAACAGGATACAGATAACGGGTAACTGTGTACAATGGTAACATACATAGTTTAACAATGAAGTGATTGGAGTGTGGGCACTGGGATAACTATCTGTAAAGGAGTAGTAACTGCGATGCTTCCGCTTGGGCCCAAGAGCTTACAAGCAGGAAACAACCTTATGTTGTCCACTTTTGAATAAAGCTTCCCTTGTTGTCACCAGAGGTATTCTAGGACTTGTAGTTAGTTTATTCTTTAAGGACAAATTGTAGTTGTGAGTCGGTGGTTCAAGGCAGCAAGAAAATTTATTTTGTGGGGATTTCCAGGGCATTTAAGCTCAATACACAAACAAGGCAAAAAGGATGCTTCTCCAGCATAAAGGATAAATCAGGTAACAGAGAATGACGTAACAAAAACCGCTTTTCACTGTTCAGCTGTTCTTATTCCCACAAGCTTACACCGAGGACTGCCTCGTGTGGTCATTCAACAGAAATACAGATAAACTTGCAACAGCTGTGATTTTCTTTTCTCAAAGCAAACTTCTTCTAAGCACGGCTTCTTAGCTTCAGAAGGCAATTAAGCTTAGTAAAACACAGTATTAGCTTTCCTTAATTCTAAGAAGATACTGCACTTATTCTCTATATTGTTTCACAGTCTCTCAGCTCAGTTCAATAATGCAGACTCTTCTTTTAAACACAATGAGCAATCCATTGGTACAGGTTCACACTCAGAGCTTGGCAAACAGGAATCTATTTGCATTCCTTCTATGGCATCAGGATATATGGTATCTCTATCAAAGTTACAAACTCTCCCAGACTTTCTCTCCTTTAGAAATTCTTGGAACTGATTCCACAGCAATTCAGCTTGTAAAGGCACAGTTGTATTAGGGGAGTGAGCTTTTCCCTCAGCAAACAACGCTCTCAGTGCTTCTAGCTTTGAAGACTCAGCTGTTCTGCTTTTATCAGGGCTATGACTTTCCCATACGTAAAACTTTCCACCCACCTCTTAGCAGTAGACGGTGAGGGCTCTGCTTCCTGGACCTTAGCAATAGAAAACTGTTTCTCTGTTGATTTCTCAGCTCTGAAACTGCTGGCTTTACCTTGGGGATGGTTCCTCAGACAAGTACTGATTTCTTTCTTCCTGGGATCCTCCAGGCTCTGAAATCCAGCCTCCTTATGTCCTTCTCCAGTCCCTCTTGGGTAGCTGCTTTCCTGGGAGTTTTCTTCTTTCTTTCTCCTCCAGCTATGCTCAGCCTTGCTCTCTCTGTTGTCCTTTGCCTTCCTCCTTCCCTCCCTGTTCTGCTCTGCTCGTGGTTTTAAGAACCGTTGGCTGCTAGGCACTCCCTGTTCTCTTCACCTGTGTGACCAGGCAAGCTTGTCTCCACCCCTGAGCTAGGGCGTGGCCTGACCTTAGCAGGGAGCTGGGGTTTTTTCTGATCTGACTTGCAAGTCTTATGCACAAGTGAACTGTCATTCATTTCAAAGGGGAAACTAGGATTTTCTTCCACTTCCATGTCTTCCTGGGAGCTTTCATCACTACATAACATTATACAGATATGGGTAATGACTTGCTTATTTCAAGATTGTGTGCATGTAGTGCTGTTAGAGTCCTTGGGAGATGTCACTGTTAAGTGATTCATGTTTATTATTGTGTGTAGTCATCGTGTGGGGTAGGGTGTTGTGGTTGTGTATTGTCCTTTTATCCTTCTATTTTTCATTATGTCTTGAGGTTAGGTTAGGTACAGTATCTGCTCAGTGTTCTGCCAAGAGTTATGTCCTCAGCCTTTTCTGGAAATCTGTGGTGTCGTCAATAGATTTTAGTTCATGCAGGAGTAAGTTCCATATTGAAGGTGCGAATAAGGAGAATGTCCTGCTGCAGGTTGTTTTCTAACTTAATGGTGGGGGGATAAGTGAGTTTTGGTTTTTGGATTTTCTTGGTCTGGTGTCCAGGGCTTTGTATATCTGGGTTTGTATGCTGATAGCTCATGTAGAAACTTGAATATGATGAGTATTTTGAATTTGATATGGAACTGTATTGGAAGCCAATGTAATTGTTTTAGGATGGGTGTTGTGGTCATGTCTTGATGCACCCGTTATTATACGAGCTGCTGTATTTTGGGCCATTTGGAGTGGATGGATTGTGCACTTAGAGAGACCTTAGTATATTATGGTGCAATAATCAAAGTACAGTGGTGGTGTTGCCTAGCCTACTGTGCTAAAGTCATTGGGGTCAAGTAGTGGGTGGAGTTTCTATATGACCTTCATCTTCTGGTAAACCGCTTTGACTGAAATGATAAAGCAGTATTAAAAACATCCTGTTACATAAAAAAAAGTAAGAGCAACCAACCTTTTTGTTAGGTAAATAAAGGTAAAAGGAAAAAAAGGCCGCTATGGTTCTCAAAAGAAGTAGCTGAAAAGATGAAGAAAAAGGTGGCGGCCTTTATGACTACAAGAGATCACAGAGAGAGGAAGACAGGCATCTATATTTGGAAAAACTTAGAGAAGCTATCAAAGTAGTCAGGAAAGCAAAGATACAAAAAAAGAAGAAATAACCAATGTAATAAAATGTGAGGATAAAACATCAGTCAGATATGTTAGTGGGAAGAGGAAGGGCAAAAGTGGTATTGTCAGACTCAAGGGTGAAGGAGGAATATGTAGAAGCTGATGAGGATAAAGCAGAATTGTTTAACAAGTATTTCCATTCTGTGTTTACAGATGAAGGGCCAGGAGCAGGACCTCAGAAAACACACATAAATAGGAACAGAAGTGACAGGGATATCGAACGATTTTCAGAAGACTGTTTGTGAGGAACTAGCTAAACTAGGTAGGCACAGCGATGGGACCGGATGGATACATCCGAGAATACTGAAGGGGACATTCTAGCAGCTCCACTGATTGACCTTTTCAATGTCTCTTTGGAGACTGGAGTGGTGCCAGAGGACTTGAGAGAGGTACATGTGGCCCCTTTACACAAAAGTGGAAGTAAGGATGTGGTTGTGGTTGAAAACTACAGGCCGGTTAGTCTAACCTCTGTGGTGAGTAAATTATTGGAAATGCTGCTGAAAAAGAAAATAGTGACGTTTCTGGAGTCCAATGGATTACAGGATTGGTGGCAGCAGCATGGGTTCACAAATCAATCAGACAAATTTCATTGATTGATTTTCTTTGACTGATTGACCAGGGAGTTGGATTGAGGGAGAGTCCTAGATGTGGTGTACTTGGATTTCAGTAAAGCCTTTGACACAGGAGACTTATGCACAAACTGAGCACCTTAGGGATGGACCCTAAAGTTACTGATTGGGTTAGAAATTGGTTGAGTGGGAGGCGACAAAGGGTACAGGTAAATGGAGCTCACTCTGAGGAAGGAGGTTACCAGTGGTGTGCCACAGGGATCTGTCCTTGATCCGATTCTTTTTAACATATCTGTTAGTGATATTGCAGAAGGGCTGTCGGATAAGGTTTGTCTCTTTGCAGATGATTCCAAAATCTGTAATAGAGTAGATACCCAGAAAGGGGTAGATAACATGAGGAGGGATCTAGCTAAGCTTGAAGAATGGTCTAGAATTTGGCAACTGAGATTTAATGCTAAAAAATGCAGTGTAATGCATTTGAGCTGCAATAATCTAAGGGTGCGGTACAGTGTAACGGGGTGTAAAGTATTTCTGTCCACAAAAGAAGAGCCGGATCTGGGCATGATGGTGTCCGACTTTCTTAAAGTAGCTAAACAGGTAGAAAATGCTATGGTAAAAGCTAGAAGGATGCCTGGTTGCATAGGGAGAGGAATGTCCAGCTGAAAAAAGGAGGCGATAGTGCCTCTGTTTAAGTCTTTGGTGCGACCTCATTTGGAGTATTGTGTGCAGTTTGGGCGACCACACCTTCAAAAGGATAATAATCAAGTTGGAGTCTGTGCAGAGTGGCTACTAAAATTATTAGTGGTCTTTATTATAAAGCATATGAGGATAGATTTAAGGATCTTAGTATGTATACATTAGAGGAAAGGCAGGATAGAGGATATATGATAGACATTTAAATACCTCCTTGGCATAAATGCACAGGAGGAGAGCCTCTTTCGACTGAAAGCAAGCTCTGCTATGAGGGGACATAGGATGAGGGTGAAAGGGGATAAACTCAGGAGTAATATGTGGAAATATTTCTTTATGGAAAGTGTTAGATGGGTGAAATAGTCTCCCAGTGGAGGTGGTCGAGATGAGGACAGTATCTGAATTTAAAAAAAGCATGGGACAAACAGAGTATCTCAAAAGGAAAAAAGGGGACTATTGTAGTAGTTGATATGGAAGGGCAGACTAGATAGATGGGCCATGTGGTCTTTTTCTGCCACCAGTTTTCTATGGTAGGTGGCTTTTGTTCTCTTGACACATGATTGTAAGTTTAGATTTTGGTTGAATGTAACCCCCAAGTATCTGATCTCTGGCTTGACTGCTAGGCCATTGTTTTATATTCTTATTGATGGCGGAGGGGTGAAGGTGGTGTCTGATCATGTGAAGTACCTCCATTTTTTTTGTAGTTTTATGGTGAGGTTGTGTTGTGATAGCCATTGAATAATTGCCTTAAAGCATCCTCTTATTGTTGGATAGTCTAGGCTGGCTGTGTTGAAGGGCATGTATATCATAATATATGCATAGATGTGGTATAGAACATTGTACTTTTGTATTATAACGCATAGTAGCTGGATATATATATTGAATAATAGGGAATACAACAAGGATTTGTTCTTTCCTATCGTTGCTTGAAGGGTTTTGTTTTGTATGAGCCTCTTCTAACTTGGTGGAAGTCCATTAGGTATGATTGAAACCATTTTATTGTGGTGTTGCTTCATCCTGTCTCCTGTAGTTGTAGTAAGAGTGTATGATGGCATATCATGTCAAAGGCAGATGAGATGTGGAGGAATATTAAGATGAAGCCCTTACCTGGTTTATCTGTGCCTTTTATTCTTTCAAGGAATGATGTGAGTATTGTCTCAACAATGGTTGGGTTTGTAACAGTGTTGTTGGGGGTCTAAGGGACATGCTTATCTATGTAGTCTTGTGGTTGGCAATGAATGGATTTCTCGATTATTTTGACAATTAATGGTATGCTGGGGATAGGTCTGTAGGAGAAGGGTGCTTTTGGGTCAAGTGAAAGGCTTTTTAGTGTTGGTCTGACGCTTGTTTAAGGTTAGTGGGAGGTTGTGAGATAGAAAGAAAGAACTGTGTGATTTTGAGTAGAAGTGAGGTTAATTCTTTCCTCACAAGTTTTATCCACAATACCGGGCTTGGATCCATGGGGGGATGTCGTGTTTAGATTGGAAATGATGATGTCAAGCATTTCAGTGGTGAGTGTGTAAAAGGAGTTCTATTTCTTGCTTTGAAGATGTGGTTTGTCATTTGTTGTGCTTGTTGAGCAGTTGGGGTAGGTGTGCTGGGGTTGAATTTTAACTGTAGGAAGTTTGCCATTTCTTATAGGTTTAATTCATCTTCATTTTCCTATATGTAGGATCTTTTGTCAGTGACACTGCAGTTTCAGAGAGTTTTCTGAGTTGGTTGAGGGAGCTAAATATAAGGTTGCTGTTCTTTCTTGCATTTATCATGGCATTGTATTCTTGTTTGGTTGTGAAGTTATATTGATGTGTTGGATCCTTTATGTGCCTCCATTTAAGTTCAAGCCTTCTTAATGTTCTTTTTAATTCCTTGATTGAGTTTGAGTACCAAGGTGCATAGTGGTATCTCCAGGAACAAGCAGGAATGTAGTCTTCATATATGGGTATTGTCGGTACCGACGGAGCCTGCGCGGGAACGCTCCCCAGCGTCCAATAGGAAAGCTTTTGGGAGCATCCCACAGCGCCTGCATGCTGCCTTCCCGCCTTTCCCAACTGTCCCTCTCCAGTTCTTCGTTTTCTGCGGAGCCGACAGGTTGCACATCCTGTCACCGCAGAAAAAATTCCCCCCTTCTTCTTCTTTGTTGTGGTCACGTCTGCCTTCCCTCGACACTACACCGGTACCGCTGGTTCTTTTCTTTTTTTCAAAAACCCCCCAAATCTTTCTTTCTGGAGTCTTTTCCAGTAATTTTCTCCTCAGGTGCCACTCGTCATTTTGGGCACTAGGCTCAACTTTTTCCCTCAGAATGGAAAAACCCGCTTTGGGTTTTAAAAAGTGTTAAAAGTGTGGCGGTACCATCTCCGTCACAGACACTCATGAGTGGTGCCTCAAATAATTAGGTCCTGACCACTCTATTTCAGAGTGTGTTGCCTGTGGGATGATGTCGAAAAGGGGCCGGCAAAACCGAGCTGCTAAACTTAGCACCCTTTTTCCCTCCGATGCAGCCTCCGTGGCATCGACGTCTTCCAGGGCTTCATCTTCCTCCCATGGATCTCAGGTAACTAAACATAAATCTAGCCGGTCCTCAAAAGGTAGATCTCCTTCTAAACATCGAGATGCCTCTGGCGTTGCCCTTGAGGGACTTTCACCGGCAAAATTGCCCCGGCGGGAGGCTTCAGCTTCCAAAGCACTAATGGGGCTCCAGGATGTTCTCGAGGCTTCAACCTCGGCAGAGCTACTGGTGCCATGCTCTGGGGTTCTGGCCACTTCATCCGGCACCGATACCCAAGCATCGGCAGCGTCGATAGACCAGAGATTCTTGGCTATTGAACACAGTCTGGTGGCTCTTCTCACGGCCTTGATGCCCCTGAAACCGCTTCAGATCAATCAAACGTTACTGGCACTAACTCCGGTACCGGCACCAATTGCATCGACATCGGCAGGTATTCTACCGGGACCAAGTCATGTGTCTCTATCCGGCATCGACAAGTCGGTACCGGACCACTCCGATGACGACTTCGATCGGTACCGTGCCTTGCATGATCACCCGGATCGGAGATACTTCGAGTCCTCGGATGAGTCTGAAGACTCTGAAAGCTCTGCTGATACCAGAATACTAATTCCTGAGGATTCCTCTTCTCCTCAGCATAGGATGTCTCCACCAGAGGATATGTCCTATCAGGATTTTATCCGAGATGTGGCCTGAGGTCTTTCCATCACAGTGGCTCCTGAAAAAGAGCCTAGGGCAAAGGAATTAGAAATCCTACAATACACTAAAGCTCCCAAGGAGGCAGCTACCTTACCTATTCATGAGATCTTGCATGATCTTATGTTAAGGATGTGGGAAACACCTGACCACATCTCCTCACTCTCGAAGACTCGACACCATGTATCGAGTTCCTCCTTGTCCTGGGTTTCAGAGGACTCGATTACCACACCATTCCATGGTGGTGGAATCAGCCATGAGATGGATAAAGAGTGCAAACAGGCATGCATCTAATCCTCCAGGATGTGAGTGTAGGACTCTTGACGCCTTTGGACGTCGATCCTTCCAGGCTTCCATGCTTTTTGCTAGGATCAGTTCCTATATCTTGTATATGGGAATGTTCCTTAAAGAGGTCACAGGAGATTAGAGCTTATGAGCCCTCTCCTTCCTGATTATAAAAGGCAAGATTATCTCGCTCTTGTCAAACATGCTCAGGATGTTTCCAAGTTTGTGAATCGTGCAGCCTTTGACTGCTTTGAATGCATAAGCAGAACCTCTGCCATTGCCATAGGTGCACGTAGGATTGCCTGGCTCCAGGCATCTGACTTGGAAATTTGGGTTTAGGACAAACTAGGGAATATACCTTGCACAGGAGAGAATCTCTTTGGCAAGAATTGGCAGGAAAAGGCTAATGAGAGAGATGCTGACAATTTATCTTTGGATAGATTGTCTAAGTCTACAGCTGATCCTGCGAGGAAAAGATCCTCTAAGAAACCATTCTTCAGCAAGAAGAAAAGGTTTTATCCCTCCTATACACAGCAGGGACGTCGTTTGGGTCATTCTGCCCAAAAGGGACAGCAGCAACAACCTAGGCAGCAAAGGAAGCCAAAAGCAGCTAAGCCTCAGCAGACTCAGCCTCTACAGGGTCTTTGACTCCTATCTAGAGAACTTTGCCTTCCTGGCCCTGAAAGGCCCAGAACCCTCCACCATCCCAGGAAGGTTATGTCATTTTGCCCCCAGATGGGGTCAGATAACAGCAGAAAATTGGACTCTGTCTATTGTAAAAGAGGGGTACAAGCTTCATTTCCTCAGCATGCCCCCTCCTACAATCGTAAGACAGTTCAATTCTCAGACCTCTCTCAACAACCAGTTAGGTCAAGAGGTCACTGTGCTCCTTGCTCAAGGAGCAATAGATGAGGTACCCATTCCCCAACGAGGTACAGGGTTTTACTCCCACTATTTCCTTATTCCAAAGAAAACAGGAGGACACAGAACCATTTTAAACCTCAGAATTGAACAAATTCCTGTTCAAAGAGAAGTTCAAAATGATTTCTCTAGGAACTCTGCTGTCATACCTTCAGAGTCAGGATTGGCTTTGTTCTCTAGATCTCAAGGATGCGTACACTCATGTTCTCATCCATCCAACTCACCGAAAGTTCCTTCGCTTTTTCAAGGGAAGCACTACCAATAGAGGGTTCTTCCTTTTGGCCTGGCCTCTGCACCAAGGGTGTTCACAAAATGCATGGCTGTGGTGGCAGCATTTCTCCGCACCCTGGGAATATTCGTCTTCCCTTATTTAGACGACTGGCTCATTCGAGCCCCTTCAGAGCCAGAGGCCAGGGTTGCTCTCTCTCGCACAATGCTCATCCTTCAGTATTTGGGACTTGTCATAAACTTCCCAAAATCTAACCTTGCTCCCACTCAATCCCTAGAGTTTATAGGAGCTCTGCTGGACACCAGACAGACAAGGGCCTTGCTTCCACAGCCCCGCTGCCTTTGCATTGTGCAGTTAGCTTCCCAAGCAGTGCTAAAACCTCACCTCACTGCTTGGGAAATCTTACAGTTTCTAGGCCACATGGCATCCACCGTGTATGTGGTTCCTTATGCTCGCCTCCATATGAGGGCAGCCCAGTGGACCTTATCCACTCAGTGGACTCAGGCGTCAGGTTGCCTGTCAGACAAAATTGCAAACTCAGATAGCCTTATTTTGTCCCTCCAATGGTGGCAGTCACCCCAAAACCTTTTGGTGGGGTCTCCTTTTCAGCAACCCCCACCCAAAGCCACTCTAACAACAGATGCTCACAGGTTGGTTGGGGAGCCCACCTGCAAGGTCTCTCTACCCAGGGTTACCTGGACTCCATAGGAGGCCTATCTCCATATCAATCTCCTGGAACTCAGAGCAATCTTCCTTGCTCTTCGAGTATTCCACACCCAGCTCAGCTACAAGACAGTCCTAGTTCAAATGGACAATCAAGTAGCCATGTTCTATGTGAACAAGCAGGGCGGAACAGGCTCTGTCGCTCTGCAACGAAGCTTTGTGACTATGGGCCCTCGCCAGAGAGCATCAGATTAATCTCCTTGCGGTGTATCTTCCAGGCATTCAAAACTCTTGGGCAGACAGACTCAGTCGAGTTCTGCTTCCACACGAATGGTCTCTCCATGCAGACCAGGTGGCCAAAAGTTTTCAAATTTGGGGAACCCCTGATATAGACCTCTTTGCAAGTCCACTGAATGCCAAACTTCCCCGGTTCTGTTCCAGAATTCCAGCTCAGGGTTGTCAGACCAGGGATGCTTTCCTCCTCCATTGGTGTAAGAACTTCCTGTATGCCTTTCCACCTATTCCCCTAATTCCCAAAACCCTGTTCAAGCTTCAGAGACAGGTCATATGATCCTCATAGCTCCACGTTGGCCACGGCAAATGTGGTACCCTCTGCTCCTACATCTCTCTCAAGCTCCTCCTCTGGAGTTAGGATCTGCTCCAGATCTCTTTTCTCAAGAGGATGGGATGCTGTGGCATCCCAATCAATGTTCCCTCTAATTTTCTGAAGGCTGTGTGCGCATAAAATATCAGCTGTGCAGCTTTTGAAGGAAGGTTAAATTTTTGTGCGCCACATAACGACACTCGGAGTTATATACTTTAAAATTTGACTACACGGCAGAATACAGTATGTACACCACATTGATTGCACTAGAAAATATTGTAGAACTTGTGAAAACCGTAAATACACAACAACTTTTCAATTTTAAGAATGTCTGTGTTGTTTTCTATCAGAATCAGAACCGTAATTTTTGTGCGCTCTGTTGTAAAGTATGTGCGCTCACTCGGCGAGGTGTGTGCGCGCGCACACGCGCACAGCTTAGAGGGAACAGTGATCCCAATCCCCACTCTCTCATCTCAGGGCCTGGTTGCTGAAAGCCTAGAACTTCAAGGTCTTAACCTTTCCCAGCAGGTAAAGGATATCCTTTATACTTCCAGGAAGTCTTCCACAAGACGCTCTTATGCATTTAAGTGGAAAAGGTTTACCATATGATGCTCGCAGAAGGGTCTTAACCCTCTTGCGATACTCCAGTAATGATTCCAGAGGTATCTCCTTCATTTATCAAATGCAGGGCTTAAGACCAATTCAGTGAAAGTTCATTTGAGTGCTATTGCAGCTTCTTTCAAGCCTCTAAGTGGACAACCTATTTCCTCTCATCCTCTCATAGCGAGTGAGGCCTTCTTTTAACTAAGCTTCCCATTAAGCCACCACCGGTGGCATGGGACTTAAATCTGGTTCTTGGGCAGCTCATGAAACTGCCCTTTGAACCATTAGCCACTACCTCTTTGAAATTCCTTTCCTGGAAGGTTATCTTTCTTATTGCAATCACATCAGCACGTCGCTTCAGTGAATTGCAAGTGTTGGTGGCTGATCCTCCTTATACAAGGTTCCATCATGATAAGGTAGTCCTTAGGAATCATCCACACTTTATACCAAAGGTGGTGTCGCTTTTTCATTTAAACCAAGTGGTTTACCTTCCTGTATTCTTTCCAAGGCCTCACGCCTCAAATGCAGAAAGGAACCTTCATACTTTGGACTATAAAAGAGCTTTGGCCTTTTACTTGCAAAGGACACAGCAGCATAGAAAGTCCTCTCAACTCTTTGTTGCTTTTGATCCTAGTCATTTGGGACTTCCAGTCTCCAAAAGAGCACTGCCCATCTGGATTGCACAGTGTATATCTTTTGCCTATGAGAGTAAAAACCTTCCTTTTGAAGGCCATGTCACAGCTCACAATGAGAGAGCCATGGCAGCCTCAATGGCTCATCTTCACTCTGTGTCTATCGATGACATCTGTCGAGCAGTTACTTGGGTGTCCATTCATACTTTCACAGCCCATTACTGCTTAGACAAGGACTCCCACCGGGATGCCTTGTTTGGTCGGGCTGTTCTTCAACACCTGTTCCATACTTAATCAACTTCTACCCACCATCCCTGGTAGGATGCCACAGATCCATGGGGGGAAGTAGAGCCCTTTCACAAGGGCACACAACTTCTGGGAGTCTCCATATGTGAAGACTACATTCCTGCTTGTTCCTGGAGATAGCATAGTTACTCACCTGTAACAAGTGATCTCCGGGAACAGCAGGAATTTAGTCTTCACAACCCACCCACCTCCCCTAGGAGTTGTATCTCTCTATCTCTCTTTCTCTCTTTCCCTCTCTCTTTTGTCTCAGCTTTAAAATCAACTGAAGAGGGACAGTTGGGAAAGGCAGGAAGGCAGCACGCAGGCATTGTGGGATGCTCCCAAAAGCTTTCCTATTGGACGCTGGGGAGCATTCCCGTGCAGGCTCCGTCGGTACTGACGATACCCATATGTGAAGACTACATTCCGGCTGTTCCTGGAGATCACCTATTACAGGTGAGTAACTATGCTTTCTGGTGATTAATTTTTATAAGCTTACATGATCCCTTGTTGTCTTGTATGAGGTGGGACAAGGTGCTGTGCGTTTTAATCTTTGAATTACTGGGACTATTTGGGTTAGACCATGTTGCTTGAGTGATGATTCGGAGTGGGTTAGAAATAGTTGCAGTATCAGAAATAATTTGTGGAGGGTTGTTGAGGATATGATTTATGCTAAAATGGCTTTTGGCTGTTGTGAGGTAGTTACCCATGGAGATTTTACCATAGGATACAGAGGCCTATTAGAGCTTGTGTTTGTGCGTGATTCAAATCCAGTGTTGCTCATTTGATGGTGAAATTTGTGCTGGGTATTGTGCGGTGTGGGTGTAACGAGCACAGTTGCTGACTGAAAGTGCTCTTACCTTAAGGTTATTGTGGCTATGATGTTTGCTGGTGTTCCTGTGGTCCACTCCAAAGGCCACGTCTAAGGGCCCTTTGGCATGGTCCTTCGGTGCAGGCATGCTTGAAGCGCTCTCCTTTAAAGTTGGGAGTTGTGTCGTTACTTGATAATGCCACGGTTTGGGTGGTGCTCAGCAGCACATGGATAGCACCTGCCTTGTGCCCCGGATAGCTCGTGATGGGGGAACAGGGGTGTGGCTGCATGCACTGGGGTGCGGCTATTACCTGAGACATTCTCCTTTAGGGTTGGGAGTTGTCACGTCTTGATGCTATGATTTGTAAACCGACCAGGTTACAAAACGAATAAATTGCCATGTAAATAGTCAAACCAAGTGCCCGAACCTGGTTCTCCAGCATTAAAGAAGTTTGTGCTTTGTTTTAAGTCTAAAAACTCTTAATCTGGAATAAGCGTGTCACCTGGTAACTTTCTACCTCTTTCTAAGCCCAATAATTTTATACATGATAAAGGTTATCGTTCACTATCACTCCTGTAATATTCTGTTTCCGTTTGTTTTAATTCTTCTTTTTTTTTCCTTAGTGATAAAGAAGTTGGAAAGAAATCTGATGGCATCAAAAATAATTTGCTTTAAGCTTTATAAAAAATAATAAATGAAAATAATTTTAAAGTGTTTAAAACTGATTAGAATTTTATTTGCAGGTACATTTGCAGTAATGTTAAATAATGCCTGTAATGCGAGTTGCGAAGTTCTAGAAATACAAACCAGTGTTTAGCAATGCTATGGGGAAATTTCTAGTCTTCATGAGTCTTGACACCTGGGATGTGACAATGATGTAGTTGCTCCAAGAAGGTGGTCTCTAACTGCAGTAGGGACCCTATGGATTAAACATTTTTTTTCTTAGACACAGGAGGTAATTTTATAAGGAGCTGCCTAGATTTAGGTGACAAAAATGCATGTAAATCGTGACATTTTAGTCATTTATGTGTGCAAATGGCATCTTATAAAAATATTGACTAGGGTAAAAGTATGTCTGTTTGGATCACGCATACTTTTACTGTGGGCATGCATATGGCTGGAGGTTGGGTGGAGCATGCAAAGTATATGTGTTGATTGATTTTATAGAATACTAAAATTTTGCTCGTACTTGCGAAAAGTAGGTAATTCATTATGCCTTTACTTACGGCATGTTCCTCTCCGTCATCCAGTCCAGCACTTATGGGTTATCTCCACCCTCCAGCAGCTGAGAACTCAGCATGTCCGACCTCTGACCTTACAAGATTAGAACATACCCTTCAGCAACAGGAGTTCAGTGTATCAGTTTCCAGCAGCTGGAAAGCATTGTTCTAGTGGTGGATTCCACTGTAAGATTTAGACCTAGCTAATTAGTTTGGTGGGAGGAGGGGGGGGGACAACAGAAAAACCAAGACACAAATTCTTTGGCCAATCAAAGGGAGAAAGAGAAAAGATCAAAGAGAATGGCTGGCAAAAGCTGCATTGTGAGCCTGTTTGGGTCTGTCAGACTGTCTTCAGGTAAAGACTGGGGACACATTTGCATGTACAAGTGCGTCTGTGGGCTGACAGAGGAGGGAGACTCAGTACCAGAGTCAGTGGCTGGATGCGGTGAAGCCCAGGGGTCTAAGTTGCCTGGCAGGCCAGGGCCCTTTCCCCCCCAGCTGGGTAGCCTATCACTAGCTGGGCTAGTCATAGGAACCCCCTCTTCTAACCATGAGGCTTCTTGGGGATTTTGGTGGACTAAGGCTTTTATGTTGTACCCCAAAGATATAAGAATGACTTCACACTGCTCCAGTCAGAGTCAGACACTTGGTCAGTAAGGAGATGAGATCTTTATTATGCCCAATCAGTTACAATCTTAGCCAAATAGCAAAAAGCAGCGTTCCTTTTCGTCCCTCCAGTTCAGTCCCGCACTACTGGGTAGTGCACCTCTTCCTGCAGCACGGAGACTGGGCATATCAGAAGTCTGGTACATATACCGGTGGCACCTCCCACCAGCTTCCAGTGTGCTCAGTCTCCATGCAGCAGGAGGTTGTTAGCCTAAGTGTTAGGCTCATCAAGAGGAGCATATAAGTGGTGGTAGATTTACTGTTTTGGGGTTTTTCTTTTTGGGTACACTGTACCATTATTTCCTTTGGTAGAGGTTTCATAAAATTTAAAAAAAAAAAAAATTTACACAGAGCCGATCAGGGCCTAGGGAAGGGAGCAGTTGGAGAGGATTCCTGCTGTACCTTCCCTCTATTCCACTTTTTGTGGTGCCCTGCTGCACTCCCTACCTAGTCAGGATGGTGAGGAGCTGCCTTTCATTCTTTGCTTTGTCTGCCGATCGCATCTTCAGTGTGTGCGCGATAGGAGAGACATCAGCAGCATTTCTTCTGCCTCTGAGCCTGCCTGCACGATCGGGTAGAGCCTAGCTGGCAGGAATCCAGGTATTTTCGTTCAGAATTGCTCCAGATCGTTAGGGGAAGACCTTTTTAGCAGGTGAGTGCCCGATTTCAATTTCTTCACGGAGAGGCCTGTCTCCTCGTGTAGAGCCGGCTGCTGGATTTTGACGTGCCATTTTTTTTTAGCGCTGCCGTTTTTTCCTGTGTTTTTTTGGAGGCAGTTTCTCTTCATTGACAGGAGGTCCCTGAACATTTTGGAGGTGTGAGTTTGGGAGAAATGCCATATTTTTTGTTCTGGGGGACCTTATAGCCGGTGGTAAGGCACTTTGAGTTTAAAAAAAATAATAATTGATAAATAAGGATTTCTGAGCAAGTCAGCCCTAGAGGAAGCTGCGGAGTTGTTGCTGTCTTTTTAAGATGATTTGTTGGGAAAGCCTCTGTATCTTGGTTGGGGGATTGCAGAGACTGATGCCTGCGCGTCCGCAGTGCTTGGTGTGTGGTACACGGGAGACAGTTGTGGTCGACGGCGTGTGTCATGGTTGTGCAGCAGAGGCACTTAATATGGAGCAGGAGTTGCAGGACAAGCTTAAGGACGGGCCCCTCTCCAAGTCCCAGGGGGCTGGGGGGACTTTAGAGGACGGAGTGGTGCTGGCAGCTCCACCTTCGCCGCAGGCCTCAACATCGTCGCGACCCAGCCCGAGTGTCCCTCGGGGGCGGCTGCCTCGGCTATGGGGGATTTTTGCCTGGATTTTGTGCTACTGTTGCATCATGCTTATTGCCTTCGTAAGCAGGGAACTGTACCGGACATCTCTGGTTTGGGTCCTGGTGTAGTTCGGGCAGCAGCAGAGACAGCTGTAGGGGCAGAAGTAAGGTCAAGTAAAAGACCGTGCATTTTAGATGAGAATACGCTTGCTTAAGATTGGTTAGAAGGAGACGAATTAGAAATGGAGTTGGAAGGTCCGGTGGAGGATCTAGAAGAAGGTGAGATCCAAGAGCCGGAGGATCAGGCCCGGATTATACCAGTGTTTAGGAGAGAGGAGCTGATGGCTCTGATCACGGAGTCGCTGCAAACGCTTAACCTCTCGGTAGCTGCAACGGTAGAGGAAGAGAGTATAGAGGATCCTCTCAGGCGGTGTGGAAGTCTCAGGCGGTCATAAGGTGGTTAAGCAGATGATTCAAGATGAGTGGGACTTGCCGGAGGCAGCTCTCGGGGGCGTGACGTCTGTGTCTCGGCTCTATCCATTATTTGACCAGGAATGGGAGATGTTTCGTTCTCCTCGGATAGATGCAGCTGTTTCAGCGGTCACGAAAAAGACTACAATCCCAGTGGAAGGTAGCGCAGCCTTAAAGGATGGTCAGGACAGAAAGGTGGACTCATTGGTGAGGCAGGCCTTTGAGGCCAATGTACTTTCGTTGCAAGCCTCGATTTGTGGGGCATGGGTAGCGAGGACTTGTCTTCGTTGGTCTCAGCGCTTGCAACAGGCAGCAGAGCTCTCACAGGATCAGGTACAGGACTTGTCCAGGTTGGAGTCTGGGGCGGCCTACTTGGCAGATGTGCATTATAACCTGATCAGAAGTTTGGCAAATAGTATGTCTTCATTGGTGGCGTTGCATCGCTATATTTGGCTGCGGAATTGGGCAGCATATAACTCCTCCAAGTCTAGACACAGTAAGCTTCCCTTTAAAGGAAAGCTGCTGTTTGGAGAGGATCTTGACAAGCTTGTGAAGGACTTGGGGAAGTCCAAGGGCGACCGGTTGTCGGAGGACAAGCCAAAGCCAGGAAGGCCCAGAGCGGTGATAAGGGGCCAGTCTCGGGACTTTCGGCATTTTCAAACATCGCGTTTGGGATCGTTTCAGAGAAGACAGTATCCCTTTCGGGGTCAAGGTTTTAGAGGTTTGCGAGGAGCAGGCAGGGGTTCGCAAACCCTCCACCTGCCGGTTTCAAAAAGGCACAATGAAACGAGGACGACTCAGGCAGGGTTGCAACCCGTAGGGGGTCGGCTTCAGGAATTTTTGCCTGCCTGGGTTCAGATAACATCTGATCAGAGGGTGTTGGAGGTTATTCGAGAGGGCTATGTTCCCGAGTTTGCCCGACCGGTCCAAGACTTTTCCTTCTCCTTGCAGGAGACTGAGCAAGGAGTTGGCAGTTTCGGGGACATTGTCGCGCCTCAGACAGCTAGGGGCTGTGGTTCTGGTACCTCTAGATCAATGCAGTTCCGGACGATACTCAATTTTATTTCATAGTTTCAAAGAAAGATGGGGCTTTTCGCCCGATTCTAGACCTCAAAGGCATGAACCGCTGTCTTCAAGTGCCCATTTCCACATGGAAACTCTAAGGTCGGTAATGGTAGCGGTTCGCCAGGGGGAGTTCCTGACGTCGCTCGATCTCACCGAGGCTTATTTGCACATTCCGATCAGGCCGGATCATCAAAGGTTTTTGCGGTTTGTGGTACCTTGGGGTCATTTTCAGTTCCAAGTCTTGCCATTCGAACAGATCAACCTGTTCGAGCTTCGGGCGGTCCGATGGGCCCTGAGGGGGAAGTCAGTGCTTGTGCAGACCGACAACTGGGTAGTTATGTTCTACCTAAACAAGAAGGGGGGAACAGGATCCCACCTCCTTTGCTGGGAGGTGATGCTCCTTTGCGTTTCGCCGGGGGATGACCCTACTAGCAGTCTACCGCC
This sequence comes from Ichthyophis bannanicus, assembly GCA_033557465.1. Classification (NCBI taxonomy): domain Eukaryota; kingdom Metazoa; phylum Chordata; class Amphibia; order Gymnophiona; family Ichthyophiidae; genus Ichthyophis; species Ichthyophis bannanicus. Next base: position 606,637,217 of record CM066033.1, read on the forward strand.
CAGGCCAGGAGAATGTCCTCGTGGACAAACTCAACAGGATCCTCCGCCCACACAAGTGGCGCCTGGATCCGGAGGTCACTGACCTCTTGTTCCATCAGTGGGGGACCCCATCCATGGACCCGTTCGCCAGCCCGGTGAATGCGCAGCTTCCACACTTCTGCAGCCCGGTTCCGCACCCGAGCAGAGTGGCCCCGGATGCGTTCCTCTTAAGCTGGACCTCTGGGCTTCTTTACGCTTTCCCTCCCACTTCTCTCATTGCGAAGACCCTCCACAATGTTCAGCAGGACTGAGCTTCAGTGATCCGCGTGGCTCTTTTGTGGCCTCAACAGCCTTGGTTCCCGCTTCTGCTCCGGCTCTCATCCGAGTCTCCAGTCCCCCTGGACTGTGCCCCGGACCTGTTAACGCAGGAGGAAGGTAGGGTGCTCCGCCCAAACCTTATCTCGCTGTCCCTTACAGCCTGGCGGCTGAACAGGTCTCTTTAGCTCTGCTGCATCTTCCAGAGGAGGTTCTCCTCACGTTGTGGAAGGACTCGACAAGATGGGCATATGCCTTTTAAGTGGCTCCGAACTCCAGATCGATCCATTCTCCTGCTCTACCCGGTGGGTTCTTCAATATCCCCTCCACTTCTCAAAATCAGGGTTGATATCCAATTCGGTCAGGGTACACCTGAGCGCCATTTCGGCGAACCACCTTCCCGTCGAGGGGAAACCCCACTCAGTGCAGCCTTTGGTTTCCTGCTTCATACGAAGCCTCTTACTTTCCAAGTCTCCCATCTGGCCTCCCCTAGCGGAGTGGGACCTCAACATGGTGCTCATGCAGCTTACACGATAACCCTTAAAGCCAATGGCGACGTGCTCACTTCGGCACCTCTCCTGGAAGGTGGTCTTCCTGGTGGCTTTGACTTTGGCTCACCGAGTCAGCGAACTTCAGGCCCTCATGGCTGAGGCTTCCTACACCAGGTTCTATGGGAACAGGGTGGTCCTCCGCACCCACCCCAAGTTCCTGCCAAAGGTTGTCTCAGATTTCCATCTAAATCAAGAGAGTCTTACCAACCTTCTTCCTGAGACCTCATACCGACCAGGTCTCAGCAGTATTACATACACTTGACTGCAAGAGGGCTCTTGCCTTCTACCTGCAGCACACCCAGACTCACCGTAAGTCTGGTCGGCTCTTTGTTGCCTACAATCCCAATCACTTGGTGCAGGCAGTTACCAAACGCACCCTCTATCTGGGCGAAGGCGGGTGCCCCGATGGATCGGAGAGTCACCGCACACGGCATTCGGGCCAAGGCAGCTTCGGTGGCTTCCCTGCACTCAGTGCCTCTGTTGGACATCTGCCAGACTGCGACCTGGTCTTCAGCGAACACTTTTGCTGTGCACTACTGCCTGGAGAGGGAGTCTCGCCAGGACAGCGCCTTCAGCCAGGCTGTACTCCATAATCTGTTCGGGGTATAAGCAACTCCTGCCCTCTGACCCTTCTCAACTGCTACCGAGAGCTTCGCCCCAGGGACCCGGGCTCCTTCGGGCATCGACTTCTGCTCACGGTCTTGCAGAGGCATTTTTGAGTTACAGGTTCAGTAGCCTGTAGCTGGGGAGTCCCATAAGTGAGGACTGACTTCCTGCTCGTTCCTGGAGGAGGCGTAGTTACTCACCTGTAAGGTGTTATCCAGGGTCAACAGGAATCAGTCCTCACTACCCTCCCACCTCCCCTGAAGAGTTGCAATTTTTGTCCTTCCCTTGCCATCTGCTTAGTAGGGCTGTAGCTAGAGGATCTGACTGAGCACCTTTAGGCAGGAAGAGGACCACGTATGCGTGGCAGCAATCCCAAAGGCTTTCTTTGAAAGCTGGGGAATTGCTCCGCGCAGGCTCCATCGGTGCCGACGTCACCCATAAGTGAGGACTGATTCCTGCTGTCCCTGGAGAAACACCTGTTACAGGTGAGTAACTACGCTATATATTCCACAAGTGCTGGACTGGATTGAAGTGACAGAGGAAGGTAAAATTAATTCTTATCTGTTAATTCTTTCCTTGAGACACTCCAGTCCAGAACCCTCCCAATTATGAAATTCATTATTCCAGGTGGTTCTTGGATGTGTAGAAAAAGGTGTGTCTAGCTGGTTGGGGGCAAAAAGTTGAAGGGGGCAAAGGCTGCAATTGCAGTGAACTCAGCCTAATTGCTGAAGGGACATAGGGGGCAGGTGAGTGTTATTGCCGTGTGTCCTCAGCTGTACGTAGTTCAAAATATTCTTAGGCTTATGTAATGTGTCCTGTCTTTATGATATGACTGAAGTGGTATTTAAAGGTGCGGAAGAATTGAAGGAAATATCGATACATCGGGAAGATGTCTTACAACTATTAGATAAACTGAAGAGTAGCAAATCACCTGGGCCGGATGGTATACATCCAAGGGTGTTGAAAGAACTGAAATATGAGATTGCAGACCTGCTATCAGTAATCTGTGAACTATCATTAAAATCATCTCTAATACCTGAAGATTGGAGGATCGCCAATGTAACACCAATTTTTAAAAAGGGTTCCAGGGGTGATCCGGGAAACTACAGACCGGTGAGCCTGACGTCAGTACCAGGAAAAATGGTAGAAACCATCATAAAGAATAAAATTACTCAGCATCTAGATAGTCACAACCTAATGGGAGACAGCCAACATGGCTTTAGACAAGGAAGATCTTGTCTTACTAATCTGTTATGTTTTTTTTTTGAAGGAGTGAATAAACAGGTGGACAAAGGTGAGTCTGTTGATATTGTGTATCTGGACTTTCAGAAAGCCTTTGACAAGGTCCCTCATCAGAGACTTTTGGCAAAACTAAAGAGTCATGGGATAGGAGGCAGTGTACTATTGTGGATCAGAAACTGGTTAAAAGATAGAAAGCAGAGGGTAGGGCTAAATGGCCAATCTTCCCAATGGAGAAAGGTGAATAGTGGTGTACCCCAGGGATCTGTGCTGGGTCCGCTGCTTTTTGACATATTCATAAATGACCTGGAAAGTGGAATAACGAGTGAGGTTATCAAATTTGCAGATGACACAAAACTATTTAAAGTTGTAAAACCCAAGAGGATTGTGAAAAATTGCAAGAGGATCTTGATAAATTGGAAGACTGGGCATCAAAATGGCAGATGAAATTTAATGTGGACAAGTGCAAGGTTATGCACCTAGGGAAGAACAACCCAAACTAGGGTTACACGATGCAAGGTTCCACATTAGGAACCACCACCCAGGAAAAAGATTTAGGCGTCATTGTGGATACCATGTTAAAACCCTCGGCCCAGTGTGCAGCGGCGGCCAAGAGAGCAAATAGAATGCTAGGTATGATAAGGAAAGGAATGGAAAATAAAACAAAAGATATTATAATGCCTCTATATCATTCCATGGTGAGACCGCACCTTGAATATTGTGTGCAATTCTGGTCGCCGTATCTTAAAAAGGATATAGCGATTTTAGAAAAGGTTCAGAGAAGAGCCACCAAAATGGTAAAGGGGATGGAAGGATACTCCTATGAAGAAAGGCTAAAAAGGTTAGGGCTCTTTAACCTGGAAAAGAGACGGCTGAGGGGAGATATGATAGAAGTCTATAAATTAATGAACGGAGTGGAACGGGTAAACGTAGATCGATTGTTTATGTTATCAGAATATAGAAAGACTAGGGGACATGCAATGAAGCTACAGGGTGAACTATTTAAGACTAATAAAAGAAAATATTTTTTCACTCAACGTGTAATCAAACTCTGGAATTTGTTACCGGAGGATGTAGTAAAGGCTGTTAGTGTAGCTGGGTTTAAAAAAGGTTTGGACAAGTTCCTGGAGGAAAGGTCCATAAACCATTATTAAGAAGTGACCGAAGATATCAATGTTTGACCCAGTACAAACATTGTGGAACTTGTGTCTCTTGGGGAAACTGCTAGGTACATATGACCTAGATTGGCCACTGTTGGAAACAGAATACTGGGCTTGATGGACCTTGGTCTGACCCAGTATGGCATATCTTATGTTCTCTGATGCTCATTGGATGATATGCTTGTTGCAAGTCTGCTTTGTTACTAGGATCTGGACTCTTGGAGCTGAAGGGAAGGCTCAGTGAGGTCAGAAATCTGACATGCTCAGTTCCCAGCTGCTGGAAGGCGGAGATAACCCACAAGTGCTGGACTGGACTGGAGTGCCTCAAGGAAAGACAATTAGCAGGTTAAAACTAATTTCACCTTATCTGCCTCTTCTGCTAATATTTTATAAAGTCGAGTGTGTGTTCTTGACTGTATAAAATATGTGCTTTAAACTTTATAAAATTACCCTCCACATGGGAATAGACATTTAGGGGCATGTTTACTAAATTGCACTAACTGGTAGCATGGGATTTAGTGCATAGTAAGTGTGCCGCGCTAAATGTTAGTGTGAGACCTAGCACTACAAATTTCAAGCTAACTGGTAGCACACGATTGGGTATGGTATGGGTGTGCACTAACTGTGATTGCTGCTGTTGACATGGGTGCACTTCATGCTATCTCAGTGGGTGGCTTTAGGTGCACTTGCATGCTAGGTTTTTGTGTTGCCATGCGTTAGCAATGCACAACAGCAGGAGGACATATGCACTCACCCCCTTAAGTTGGTGTGGGCCTCTGTGATGGTTTCAGGGTTGACCTCATGCTATCTGTGCACTGTTTAATAAACATGCCCCTTAGCATATCTGGCCCCAAATGAATGGCTGGTAATAGTAGAAATCAGAACACTAAATAATATGATCTGCTGTTCTAGATAATGAGTACTTATTTCCTCTGTAGAAGCATATTTGAGAGTTCACATTTTTATTTCCAAATAATTATGATTTGCAGAGTATTGATGGTATACTGCAGGCTATATATAAATTAATCAATTCCAAGGTCCTTGCTTTAAAAGAGTTTTTAAGTAAAAGTTGCTGAAAATGCATATGATGATGCAATTAGCTTGTGGCCACAGAGAGGGTAATAGATGGAACAGTTGCACCAGGGAGCTGTCTGTTCTGACCCTGGGCTACACTCTTGGCCATCAACATCAAGTCATTACAGATATGAGATCTCTTTATTAAATTAAGTGACTGTATGTTAAGAATATTTTTGCTATGAATCTGCTTTAAATTTAGGAGTTTCATAAAACCTGTTCTTCTATTCCAGAGCTGGACCGATAATGGATGAAGGCCAGCAACATCCACACTGTGAAAATTGTGTCAGCCGGCGCTGTATGACCAGACCAGAGACTGGGGTTTCCTGTGATTTGATTAGGTGCCCATTGATTTGCGGGGCAGTTTTTCATGCCTGCAAAGCTGATGAACATCATATTTTATGTCCACTTGAAAGAGTGCCTTGCCTAAATAGTGGGTTTGGATGTCCTTTTACTGTAGTACGAAACAAAATTGCAGAACATCTGGAAATGTGCCCTGCCAGTGTAGTATGTTGTACAATGGAATGGAATCGATGGCCAGTAAGTTATGCAGACCGAAAGTCCTATGAAAATCTAAGTAAAGATGTTGATGAAGTAGAACAGCTTGATATGGCTTTGGCTCTTCAAGACCAACGAATGCTGTTAGAATCTCTCAAGGTGGCAACTATGATGTCAAAAACGGCTGAGAAAATGTCAGAACCTATCGAACAAATATGTGTTAAATCAAGCATCCCTGGCAAAATATTCTCAAATGCTGTAATAGCTGGTGAAAAATCATACAGTGCTCTTTATCAAGCTACTATAGAAACAACCAGGAGTTTAACTGCTGCTTTAGATATCTTGAATAATGCTACAAGAGAAATTGGGATGCTCAGTACAAGGTTATGTGAGACTGTTGAAAATTTGCAGGTAAAAGAACATGCTACAGAGTGTTTGCAGAATAGACTATTAGAAGACCAAGGATGTTTTAATGAAGATGACATGGGAGCAGTTGGTGGAATTGAATGCCGTGTTGAGTCACAATTAAATGTTTCAAATGACTTTGGTTGTGGAATGGATGAGCAATGTAATTTAAATGGTGATGTGAATCCAAATGAAATAAACACGTTGTGTAATGGGTTCCATATGGAACATACGTGTTCTGAACTTTTGAATCAGAGTGAAATGGAGTTAGATATCTATCATCCCAAACAATCTGTTTTAGTAAATGGTACATGTATGATCTTAGAGGAAGAATACAAAAATAATCGCTTAAAGCCTTATGATTCCTTACCAGTTACAAAGCAGCAATTAGCAGAAATATCTGCAAACAATGTGCCTAATGGTGCTGTTCATGATGATTTAATCTCTGAAGAGCCAGATATGGAACAAATGTTGAAGAGAAAATTGGAAAAGGATGTACTACGTTATGTATCTGTATTTGGTGAACAACCCTTCCTTGTTTATCCATATTCATTCATAAAAATGGAAGACAAAGCAGTTGATACATCTGATTTAGAGATTAGAGAGGATCCCATGGGCCTTCAAGGGATTGATCTCATTACAGCTGTTTTACTGTTTTGTCTGGGAGACACTCCTGGTGGGAGAGGGATTTCAGATAGTCGTTATATTGATAGGTATCATGTTAATTTTGGAACACAGACTTTTTCACTTCCATCTGCATTACTGGCTACAAACACAATGGTAGGGGAAATTGCTTCTGCATCTGCCTGTGATCATGCCAATCCACAGCTCTCTAATCCAAGTCCTTTTCAGACACTTGGGCTGGACCTGGTACTAGAATGTGTGGCTAGATATCAAACCAAACAGCGTTCAATGTTTACTTTTGTTTGTGGACAGTTATTTCGAAGAAATGAATTTTCTTCTCATTTTAAAAACGTGCATGGTGATATTCATGCTGGTCTCAATGGTTGGATGGAACAGAGATGCCCTTTGGCATATTATGGTTGTACATACTCACAGCGTAGATTTTGCCCTTCAACACAAGGGTCAAGGATTATTCATGATCGCCATTTAAGATCATTTGGTGTTCAGCCTCATATAAATTCAGCCTCAGAATCTGCTATATGCAATTTAAGTCTCCCTGTTGACCATCTGAGTAGTCTGCCTTTTGAGGTTCTTCAGCATATTGCTGGCTTTCTAGATGGGTTTAGCTTGTGCCAGCTTTCAAGAACATCACGATTAATGAGGGATGTATGTGCCAGCTTGCTTCAGGCCCGTGGAATGGTCATATTGCTGTGGGAGAAAAGACAATATCCAAATGGAAAGTCATCTTGGCAAATAAAAGATAAGGTTAGTTCACTGGCTTTAATTGCAAATTAAAAATATCAAAATGGAATAGAAACTTTTCATCCTTTTATTTATAGGAGTTCCTCATAGGATTTTTATTCCCTTTGGTTTAAGTATGTTTTAAGGCAGGGCTTGATGAATCCCAGGTGCCAAGTTGCCAAGGCAACCAGAAATTTGAACCTGGTGCCCATTATTTTCTTGCTGCTCACTCACCCCCCCCCCCCCAATCCTTTGCAATTGCAGGTAAAGCTTTATCTCCAGGAACAATCAGGAATGTAGTCTTCACATATGGGTATCATCGGTACTGACGGAGCCTACGCGGGAATGCTCCCCAGCGTCCAATAGGAAAGCTTTTTGGAGCATCCCACAGCGCTTGCGTTCTGCCTTCCCGCCTTTCCAACTGTCCCTCTCCAGTTCTTCCTTTTCCGTGGAGCCGACAGGTCGCATACCCTGTCACCGCAGAAAATTTTGTCTTTAATCTTTGTGTTTGTGGTCGCATCTGCCTTCCCTCGACGCTATACCAGTACCGCCGGTTCTTTCTTTCTTCTAAAAATAAAAACAAAAAAACTATAGTTTCTGAAGTGGTTTACTTCAGAAACTTTTATTCTTTGGCGCTAGGCCCAATTTTTCCTTAAAAATGGAAAAACCTGCTTCAGGTTTTAGGAAATGTTCTAAATGTGGCGGTACCATTTCCGTCATCGACATCCATGATTGGTGTCTCAAATGTTTAGGTCCTGACCACTCTATTTCAGAGTTGCCTCTCCTGTGGAATGATGTCAAAAAGGGGCCGGCAGAACCGAGCTGCTAAACATAGCGCCCTTTGTCCCTCAGACATGTTGCATCGACATCCTCCAGGGCTTCATCTTCCTCCCATGGATCTCAGGTAACTAAACATAAATCTAGCTGGTCCTCAAAGGGTAGATCTCCTAAGTATCGAGATGCCCTTGGCATTGCCCTTGAGGAATTTTCACAGGCAAAACTGCCTCGGCGGGAGGCTTCGGCTTCAAAAGCATTAATGGGGCTCCAGGATGTTCTCGAGGCCTCAACCTCGGCAGAACTACTGGCGCCATGCTCTGGGGTTCCGGCCGCTTCTACCAGTACCGACACCCAAGCATCGGCAGCGTCGATAGACCAGAGATTCCTTGCTATCGAACGCAGTCTAGCAGCTTTTCTCACGGTTTCAGTACGGTTGAAACCGCTTCAGACACCTCAACCGGTACCGACTGCATCAACATGGGCGGGTATGCCACCCGTACCAAATCATGCGTGCGTCTCCGGCATCGACAGATCGGTACTTGAACAACCCGATACCGGTACCGTGCTTTGCACGATCACTGGGATCGGAGCTATTTTGAATCATCAGATGAGACTGAAGACTCCGAAGACTCTGCCAATACCAGAGTACTTCTCCCCGAGGATTCCTCTTCTCCTCAGCGCAGAATGTCTCCGCCAGAGGATATGTCCTTTCAGGACTTGATCCGTGATGTGGCCCGAGGCCTTTCCATCACAGTAGCTCCTGAAAAAGAGCCTAGGGCAAAGGAGTTGGAAATCCTCCAATACCTTTAACCATATCTCCTCATTCTCGAAGACTCGATACCATATATCGAGTTCCACCTTGTCCTGGCTTTCAAAAAACTCAATTACCACACCATTCAATGGTGGTGTATTCAGCCATGAGAAGGATGAAAAGTGCAAAGAGACATGCATCCAATCCTCCAGGTCGTGAATGCAGGACTCTCGATGCCTTTGGGCGTCGAAGCTTCCATGCTCTCAGCTAGGATCAGTTCCTATATCTTGTATATGGGAATGTTCCTTAAAGAGGTCACAGGAGACTTGGAGCTTATGAGCCCCCTTCTTCCTGATGACAAAAGGCAATACTATCTCACTCTTGTCAAACATGCTCAAGATGTTTCCAAGTTTGTTAATCGTGCAACCTTTGACTGTTTTGAGTGCATAAGCAGAATCTCTGCTATTGCCATTGGTGCACGTTGGATCGCCTGGCTTCAGGCATCTGACTTGGAAATTTGGGTACAGGATAAATTAGGAAACATTCCTTGCACAGGAGAAAATCTCTTCGGCAAAAATTGGCAGGAGAAGGTTAACAAAATAGATGCTGACAATATCACACTGGATAGATTGTCCAAATCTACAGCCGATCCTGCAAAGAAAAGATCCTCTAAGAAACCATTTTTCAATAAGAAAAAGAAGTTTTATCCTTCCTATACCCAATAGGGACACCGTCCAGGTCAGACTGCCCAAAAGGGACAGCAGCAACAACCTAGACAACAAAAGAAGCCAAAAGCTGCAAAACCTCAGCCAGCTAAGGAGGCTCAGCCTCCTCAGGGGCTTTGACTCCTTTCTAGAGAACTTCACCTTCCTGCCCCTGAAGGGTCCAGAACCCTTAACCATCCCAGGCAGGTTATGTCATTTTGCCCACAGATGGTACCAAATAACAGCAGAAAATTGGACTCTGTCCATTACACGAGAGGGGTACAAGCTTCATTTTCACAGCCTGCACCCTCCTACAATTATAAGACAGTTCAATTCTCAGACCTCTCTCGACAATCTCTTAGGTCAAGAAGTCACAATGCTCCTTGCTCAAGGAGCAGTAGAGGAAGTACCCATTCCTCATCAGGGTACAGGGTTCTACTCCCCCTATTTCCTTATTCAAAAGAAAACAGGAGGACACAGACCCATTTTAGACCTCAGAGAATTGAACAAATATCTGTTCCGAGAGAAGTTCAAAATGGTCTCTCTAGGAACTCTGCTGCCATACCTTCAAAGTCAGGATTGGCTTTGTTCTGTAGATCTCAAGGATGTGTATACTCATATTCTCATCCATCCATCCAAATCACAGGAGATTCCTCCGATTCCTGTTTCAAGGAAACCACTACCAATACAAGGTTCTTCCCTTTGGCCTGGCATCTGCGCCAAGAGTGTTCACAAAATGCATGGCTGTGGTAGCATAGCAGCATTTCTCCGCACTCTGGGAATATTCGTCTTCCCTTACTTAGACAACTGGCTCATTTGAGCCCCTACAGTGCCAGAAGCCAGCTCTGCTCTATCTCGCTCAATGCGTATCCTTCAGTATTTGGGACTAATCATAAACCTCCCAAAATCCAATCTTGCTCCCACTCAGTCCCTAGAGTTCATAGGAGCTCATCTGGATACCAGATGGACAAGGGCTTTCCTTCCGCAGCCCTGCTGTCTTCGCATAGTACAACTAGCTTCCCAAGCAGTGCTCAAACCTTGTCTCACTGCTTGGGTAATGCTACAATTGCTAGGCCACATGGCATCCACCGTGCATGTGGTTCCTTATGCTCGCCTCCATATGCTCGCAACCCAGTGGACTTTATCCACTCAGTGGACACAGACCTTAGGTTTCCTGTCGGACAAAATAACAAACTCAGACCGTCTTATTTCATCCCTCCAATGGTGGCAATCACCAAGAAACCTTCTGGTGGGGTATCCTTTCCAGCAACCCCTATCCCAAGCCACACTAAAAACAAATGCTTCACAGGTGGGATGGGGAGCACACCTGCACGATCTCTCTACCCAGGGTACCTGGACTCCACAGGAGGCCTGTCTTCAGCTCAACCTCCTGGAACTCAGATCAATCTTCCTTGTTCTTCGAGTATTTCACGCCAAGCTCAGCTACAAGACAGTCCTAGTTCAAACGGACAATCAGGTAGCCATGTTCTATGTGAACAAGCAGGGCGGAACAGGCTCTGTCACTATGCAACGAAGCTTTGCGACTATGGGCCCTCGCCAGAGAGCAATCAGATTAATCTCCTTGCGGTGTATCTTCCAGGCATTCAAAATTCTTGGGCAGACAAACTCAGTCGAGTTCTATTTCCACACGAATGGTCTCTCCAAGCAGACCAGGTTGCCCAAATATTTCAGATTTGGGGAACCCCGGACATAGACCTCTTTGCAAGTCCGCTGAATGCCAAACTTCCCCGGTTCTGTTCCAGAATTCTGGGTCGATGTTGTCAATCTAGGGGTGCCTTCCTCCTCCACTGGGGTCAGGACTTCCTATATGCCTTCTCACCCATTCCCCTCATCCCCAAAACCCTATTCAAGCTTCAGAGAGACAGAGGTCATATGATCCTCATAGCTCCACGTTGGCCATGGCAAACGTGGTACCCTCTGCTCCTACATCTCTCTCAAGCTCCACCTCGTGAGTTAGGATCTGCTCCAGATCTTCTCTCCCAAAAGGATGGGATGCTGTGGCATCCCAATCCCCAGTCTCTGCATCTCAGGGCCTGGTTGCTGAAAGCCTAGAACGTCAGGATCTTAACCTTTCCCGAGAGGTAAAGGATATCCTTCATACGTTTAGGAAACCCTCCACAAGACGCTCGTATGCCTTTAAGTGGAAAAGGTTTACCATATGGTGCTCGCAGAAGGGTCTTAACCCTCTTGCGATACCTTTGGAATCAATACTGGAATATCTCCTTCATTTGTCAAATGTGGATCTCAAAGCAAATTAAGTAAGAGTCCATCTTAGTGCTATTGCAGCTTCTTACAAGCCTCTAGGTGGACAATCTACTTCCTCACATCCTCTCGTAGTGAGATTTATGAGAGGCCTTCTTTTAACAAAGCCTCCCATTAAGCCACCACCGGTGGCATGGGACTTAAATCTGGTGCTCGGGCAGCTCATGAAACTGCCCTTTGAACCATTAGCCACTACATCTTTGAAATTCCTTTCTTGGAAATTCATCTTCCTTATTGCAATCACATCAGCACGTTGCATCAGTGAATTGCAAGCGTTAGTGGCTGATCCTCCTTATACAAGGTTCCACCATGATAAGGTAGTTCTTAGGACTCATCCACACTTTATGCCAAGGGTGGTTTCGCCTTTCCATTTAAACCAAGCGGTTTACCTTCCTGTATTCTTTCCGAGGCCTCATGCCTCCAATGCAGAAAGGAACCTTCATACCTTGGACTGTAAAAGAGCTTTAGCCTTTTACTTGCAAAGGACACAGCAACATAGAAAATCTTCTCACCTCTTTGTTGCTTTTGATCCTAATCATTTGGGACTTCCAGTTTCCAAAAGAACACTGTCCAACTGGATCGCACAGTGCATATCCTTTGTCTATGAGAGTAAGAACCTTCCTCTTGAAGGCCATGTCACCGTTCACAATGTGAGAGCCATGGCGGCCTCAATGCCTATCTTCACTATGTGTCTATCGACGACATCTGTCGAGTAGGTACTTGGGCTTCGGTACATACCTTCACAGCCCACTACTGCTTAGACAAGGACTCCCGCCGGGATGCCTTGTTTGGCCAAGCTGTTCTTAAACACCTTTTTCAGACTTAATCAACTCCTACCCACCGTCCCTGGTAGGATGCCAGAGATCCATGGGGGGAAGTTGGGCCCTTTCACAAGGGCTGACAATTTCCTGGGGCCATCTCCCTGGCATCTGCAGCTAGGAAGTCCCCATATGTGAAGACTACATGACTACATTCCTCCTTGTTCCTGGAGATAGCGTAGTTACTCACCTGTAACAGATGATCTCCGGGAACAGCATGAATTTAGTTTTCACAACCCTAGGAGTCGTATCTCTCTCTCTCTCTCCCCCCCCCCCCCCCTCTCTTTTGTCTCAGCTATAAACTCAGCTGGAAAGGGACAGTTGGGAAGGCAGCACGCAGGTGCTGTGGGATGCTCCCAAAAGCTTTCCTATTGAACGCTGGGGAGCGTTCCCGCGCAGGCTCCATCGGTACCGATGATACCCATATGTGAAGATTAAATTCCTGCTGTTCCCGGAGATCACCTGTTACAGGTGAGTAACTACGCTTTGGGAATCCATTCTCCCCTGGGCAGAACAGAGGAGAAAGCAGCAACTACGACTCTGAAGGAAAAAAGGTTAGACATGGGGGGGAGTGAGGCATCAAAAATATAAAGGGGGGTAATAGCTGTAGAAAAAGAAAGGAGGCGGGAGAAACGGGAGAGAATGGGGAGGGATTGAAGGGGAGAGGGAAGAGTTCAAGGCTTGGAGGTTAAAGGGATGACTGCATGAGGACAAAAGGACAATCCGTATATGCCAAAAGGTGTATTTTCTCCCCCCCCCCCCAATCGAAAACGCATACAAGTACCCAACCTACACAAATAGGCACTTGACCTCTGCAGGACAGACACACACGTCACCTCCACACAACCATCATACACACACACTCGCGCACACACATACAGGTAGGCATCTCATCTCTGCACCACATACACAGACGTTCCCCAGCTCTTCAACATACATGTACTGCAGCTATACACCTACTGCCACATCCCATGCACAGGCAGGAAAACCACTCACACATGACACTTGCTATCTATATATTTCTCACTACCGACAATTATGTCCCTCTAATTCTATAGAAGTTGTGATTTAATTGATTACTCCGCAGATTATCATAACATGCTTATGAAAAGCATTACTCAAATATTGACGAATAAGTAGTTGGAACGTTCACCCCCTGAATTATTGAAGATTCTAAGATAAGCACTTTTTGTGTAATGTTGGAGTGGATTATGAATAATTTACCAAAGCAGAAATTCTTTAAACTTAATAATTAACAGGAAAAAGTCATGAACGTGATTGGTCGTTGATGTGAAAGGGCACACAACTCATGAATGAAATACTGTGAGTGGTGCCGTGTTAAGTCTGAGACCTATGTTCCAACTACTTATTCCTCAGTAATTGAGTAATGCTTTTCATAAGCATGTTATGATAATCTGCGGAGTAATCAATTAAATCACAACTTCTATAGAATTAGAGGGACATAATTGTCGGTAGTGGTTTATACAACCCTCTGTAAGTTGACCGAGAAGACAGTGTTAATCTATATATTTCTGTCTAAAGATCCCTCATTCAGCCCCTGCTACCATAACAAGACATGCTTTAACATCTCTTCAAACTTCCACCCTCCTCAGACATGTAGGAATTTAGGAGCTTGCAAATGGAGGAACCTTGGTGGAGAATGGAGTCGGGAGGAGTGGGGGGGGAGATGTGTGAGGTATTCACAGCCACTGACTCCTAAGATTTTGGCCTGGCTCCTAACTCTGAACAAAAGTTTTCAAGGCCTGTTTTAAGGATAAATCATTATGTATCCTTGTATTTTACACATTTTGGAGGTTAGTTTTTTGCGTAACTTGTACAGCATCTATGGGAATAAGTTACTGCAGTTTTCCACAAATACTTTACTTAAAGATTATCCTAATGAAACTGCGTATGCACATGTAAATTTGTTATTTAGCATACACAGTTTTTGAGAAAACTTACACTCAAGTTTTTGAAGTCCAGAAGTATACACACAAGTCCCAACTCTGTCCTAACTCAGTGCCTTGGGGGGGGGGGGGGGTGATGGAGACATGCACCATATGGCATTTAATGCATGACTTTACCCACTTATTCTGTTTGTGTACTTTGGTTTTGGTATAAATGCAGGAAGACACAATCTTTTATAATACTGCATTTCAAAAATATAAAGGATTAATTCTGAAATCCCTCTGTTCTTTACTGACCCTCACCTTTCTCTTGAAAGTAAACAGTTAGGCTAAGCAGTATGTGAATGCGTCTTCAAATTTAAGAAGATTTTAAAAATTTATGAGATTTTTTTTTTATAATGCTACCTCCTTACTTTTTGCTCTTGTTTATATGCATAACAAGTATTATGAAAAAATTGTATGTAGTATGCTTCCATCATTAAAAAGAGGATTTTAACAAAGAGAATAAGACTAATTTAACCATATCCCTTTAATAAAGTGTCAACTTATGCAATTATAGCCTAGGTACAAAAATGTGTATTGCAGAGCACCGTCACCATAATGGTTCAGTTACACAGGTCTGCAAAAAAATTTTTTCGAGAACTGGTTTGGTTATTCCACGTAATCTTTGTTTTTTGGTGCGCTGAATCCGAAAATGACCTCCATTTTGTCATAGGACATCACGTTCCCTGACAATTTAGGTAACAATGTTAAATAAGGCAATACCTCAAAATAAATGGAAATAGACTTATAAAATTAAAGTTTTATTACAATATTTTCATGAAAATCCTTTTTTGAATTGTAATGAGCTCACCTACACACACTAAACTTGATTCTTCTTCCTTGTGAGGCTCCTCTTGGTGCATTTACGCTTGTGAGTAGCATCTGGAATGTCTCTCTGAAGCATCCAACAGTAGTCTGCCATCATTGTAATGCTCCATTTTCTCTGGTATCTCCTTTCCATCTCTTTAATGTCTTGGTGGAATCGTTCACCTTGTTCCTCACTCACAGCTCCCAAATTTTCAGGAAAGTAGTCAAGGTGGGACTGGAGGAAATGCACCTTCAAACTCATCAGGCAACCTAAAGCTTGAAATGCTTTCAGCATTCGTCCGACGATCTTTTTGTAGTGAGGATCTTTGTTATTGCCTAAAACTTTCTGTACAACTTCTTTAAATGCAATCCACTCTTCTTTTTGAGGATCCGTCATGGTATTGACAAACTCTTGATCAACTATAAGCCTTCTAATTTCTGGTCCGACGAACACACCTTCCTTCAATTTTGCCTCCGACAGGCCTGGAAACTTGGTGACCAAGTATTTGAAGCATTCTCCATCTCCTGGAAGTGATTTTACGAATTGCTTCATCAATCCCAATTTTATGTGGAGAGGTGGTAGAAGAACTTTATGGGAAGGTACCAAAGTTTCTCGGAGGACATTTTTTTCACCGACTGTTAGCACCCTCGGCTGCCAACTCTTCTTGGTCCAGTGATTTTGTCGGTCTCGACTGTCCCATTGACACAGAAAACAAGGATATTTGGTATACCCAGCTTGTTGCCAAAGCAGCATGCACAAGACCTTCAAGTCCCCACACACTTGCCAACCATGGTCTTCATATTTAAGTTTACGAAGAACCAATTCCAAGTTCTCGTAGGTTTCCTTCAAGTGTACGGAATGACCTACAGGTATGGAAGCGTAAAAACCGTTGTGGAGTAAAACTGCTTTGAGACTTCTTTTTGAAGAATCTATAAAAAGACGCCATTGCTCTGAATCATATTGGATTTTAAATTGACCCATCAGACCTTCGACATCGATGAAATAAACCAACTTGTCTTCCTGGGTGAAGTAAGGAGCAAACTCCTTTTCACGATGTCTGAACCATGAAGATGACACTCCTGGCAACAATAAATTCCTGCTTTTCAGCCTTGATCCGAGTAACTCAGTGGCATCTTTGGGAAGATTCAAGTCTCTTACCAAATCATTCATCTCCTCCTGAGAAAACAATTTTGGTCTTGTATCATCTTCAAAGTCAGAACTTGATTCGTCATCTGGTTCAGGTATGACTTCACCTTCATCGGAGCTAGGTATCTCTTCCAAGGTAGCAGGGGGCTTGGGTACTGGTATATCTGTGCCATGGGGGATGGGACGAATTGCCGAGTGAAGATTGGGGTATGAAATGGAATGTTTCCATTTGGAATTAAACCCTTTCACATCGCATGAACAAAAGTAACAGTCGTCACTATGGTTCTTTTGCTCTTGCCATACCATAGGAATCCCATAACAGATTTTTTTCTTACCCTTGAACCAGTTTCGGAGGTCCTCAACACACCGTTTGCACACTTTATGAGGCGCCCAGACTTTATCTTGATTTCCAATTTTTAGTCCAAAGTATGCAAAGTATACTTTTTTTCACAAAGTCTGTAATATTCTGCTGTTGCTTCAATACTGTATATTCACCACAGATGAAACAGAAACTGTCTGGCAAATTAATACACTTTCGCAGAGCCATAACATAACGGTTGAAGAATGACGAGCTAACACGAATTGCGATGAAAAAGTGTGAACAGCCTAGAACCAAGAACCTGATGATGATTCGTGCACAAGTGTGGCATGCAGGAGAGAGCAGCTCTGTGTCTGTACACGAGACGTCACAGTGCTGGCCACGCCCCCCTGCACTGACCGAAGCTGCTGCTATCTGCCCTGTCTTCCTCCCACTGGATTTTTCAGGAAAGATTAACCCCTTCTACCATTAGAAGCACGGACTTAAAACTTGCTTAGCTTATGTATATATTGCTGACCATCAGATTTACAGTGCTATATTTTTTTTACATAACTCGGACAACCCCTTTAAGTTTTTTTTGGCATTTTATATCTTAAATGCACTTATGTGAATTAATTAATAGTAATTTGAATTAATTAATAGTAATTTGGAAAAATTTGAAGACAATTTTGCATGTTGTGGCAAATCATGACATCTAGGAGTTTTTTCAATATTTTATTTGTTTTCAGCACACTAAAATACATGGAAATTAGATGAAAATAATCAAACAGCTTTTTAGTCGCAGACCTGTGTTATTTATCTGTTATGTTATACTTTTAGCATGCTGTTAATATTGCAGTATTTGTAGATTGGAAACATTTACATTTTTTAATTTATTTTAAGGTGTGGCGATTCAGCACTGCCTTTTGTACTGTAAGGGATTGGAAGTTTGCAGACATCATAAGCATGGCTGACCATCTGAAGAAGTGCAGTTACAATACTGTAGAGAAAAGAGAGGATGCCATCCCTCTACCCTGTATGTGTGTAACGCGAGAGCTCACTAAAGAAGGACGTTCACTACGATCAGTCTTGAAACCTGTACTTTAATTTTCATGGAGTTTTTACTTCTGCACATACCCGAGCACCAGATATAACCTCTGTAATATTATATGACACTTTATTAATTTACTAAATATAATTTGTAGTTAAATCTGCTCTGTATATATAGTATATATGTTTTGATGTGATTATTTTTTTATACATAAATACTGTTTAGTTCAAGTAATGAAAAATGCCTTAAAGTTTGAAAAATTTGGAACGTGTTTCCCTACAAAAAAAAAAAATAGCATGGTTTGTTGATTCACTAGTGCTCAAATTTCCTTGACAAATTGCAATATATTTTTTTAATATACATACAGATTTCAGAGAGAGAACTTTTGAAATCCCTGCTCCTTGACCAAATAAATCCTCATTATGCATTTCTATCCTGTGTTGCAAAATATGGTATCCATATATCCAAAACCTTAACAGCTTGCAGTAGATGTTCATGTAGGTAAATCACTAAGCTTTGTTAAAATTAGAAGTTTTCTTTCAGATTAACCATATAGGAGTACCCGTTTTCTAATGTTAACTCTCAGAATACCAGTGACCTAAGATGTGCACTTTTATATCAGTAATTCATTAAGCAGTATGGCTATAGCAAGTTAAATCACATTTTTTAATCAGTGTTAGCACTTTATATTTTTTCTTTAAAAGTGTAAGCAAAAGTTTACTGTTTCTGTGTGTTCTTAACAGTTACTTCACCATGGGGAGCAAATGTTGCATTTGATTTCATAAAAGCAAATTTTACATTTTTTCAATTACACATGCTAGTATTGCTAATTTATCAAGCTGTACCTTTATGAAGTAAAATAGGTTTTAAAATTAAATATGAGATATTTACTCTACACTTTAGCTTTTGTGACTTTAGTGAATTAACTTCAATTTTCCTTTTGGAATTAAGGAACTGGCACGCTGTAACTGTAGAAATATTTATTTGACAAGAGTAAACCTTTGAACAAAGAATTTTTTTGAACTGGTTAGTTAAAATTGTTGTATGGAAGTCTGCAGGTCCAGGATGCAGCTAATGAAATGACTTATTTTACAGGTTTGTAAAATAGTGCTTTTTTTTCCTGTTCTAGTTGCCTATAATAAAATACAGACCTAACAAGGATGTTTGGGAAGCATTTCCAGTATTGAATAAATGTTGTGTAGTAATTACTAGGGTGTTTTTGCAGTCTTCCCTACAGCGTATAATCTTCCTAAAATGAAATGACTTAACATGTTAGCATTACACCAAGATGTGAGTGTTTCCAGAGTCTTTTAAAAAAATTATAAAAGTACAACAGTTTGCAAAGTCTTGTGAAGAAAAGAATGTTATGTTCTGTAGGAATAGCATCTGGTTGGCAGCACGTGTACTGCAAAATAATTTAGCATGACTTTTAGATGTGCTCTGGAATTATCATGAAGTTGCATTTATTTACTGAGGCACATTTAAAACAAGACCACTTAAGAAGACAGGTTGCAAAATATTTACTGTAGCTATCAAAATTCCCTTTGCAAACAACAAAACATTGCTTGGTTTTCATTTGATATTTCACTATTTTATAATAAGAATGTAATAAATATCAAGGTTTGAATTTAATATTGATTTTAATTGTATTACAAGTTGCTTTGAAGCTATATTCACTACTGCAGGGTCAGTGTTCTATGCATTTTAGATCATGTGCATTTAGCGTGACCTCACTTTTGTTTTCACAAGCAATATTTTGTATTTGGAAATGGTAGTCACATATCTGAAAATGTAAGACAATTTCATGCACTTTTAGAAGCAAAAGTATGTGATTGATTTTTAGGGAATACTTTCTAGCAGGAAATGGCAAATTCTGTGATTCTTTTACAAACTTCAAGTTAAAAGTAAGATGTAATACATTATACATTTTTGCCTCATCAGCAACTCTAAACCTTCAAAAAGATGAGGTAATTTTGTTTTAAATAAATCATTTATTCTTCCATTCCTCTTACCCCTCCTCTGGCATTTCCTCGTACTGTCTTACAAATGAGACTAGTTATCAAACAAATGATTATTACTGTGGTATCAGTCAATGCAAACTCTGCAGTTTGGTACATAGTAACTTACGTTTTTATTAATACCATAATGTGGTGGAAAAAACTGTTTTTTACATCTCTTGTAAAGCACATAACTCCATCCACTCTGTTACTCAGTGTTGCATAGCCATCTTACAGAAGTGTTTTACTTTCAATCAAATATTTTTGCAATGTCAGATCTAATAAAACTCTCTTGCTCACTTTGAGCAGCTTTGTAAAGTATCCTTTTTTCCTTTTTATTAAGTATGTTTGTTACTTAATGTAACCCATGGAATATTAACACAATTTAATTTGGAAATTGCCTCATGCACTATACAGAATTTAACACCATAAATGCCATAAACTTGTACAGTAGCTAATTTTAAATGTTGGGCATATTTCTACAATGTAGATAAAGAATATTCTGTCTTTACCAGGAACTTTATTTTTAGATGCCATTGCTTGATAAAGTAAGTGCAAGACAATCCCCTGGGGTTTATATATATATATATATATATATATATATATATAATATATCACCCATGCTTATTTGATATTTTGTATACTTTTTCTCTTTTTTTTTTTTTTTTTTAGTGCTGTAAAGTCAGTGCTGACTCTTGGCGACCCAGCTGCTTCTAGGTTTTCTTGGCAATGTATCACCAAAAGTATATTGCCAGGCCTTTTCTTCCGAGGCAGTGGAGGGTAAAGTGGGAATCGAACTTTTGATTCTCTGGGTACTAGGCAGTTGCTCTAACCAATAGGCGGCTACTCTGAGGACCCTCATAATCCTGGTCAAAAACCTATGACCATAAATCTGGAGCCAATTTACTGTAATTATTCAACTTGGAGTTGGGCTTGTAGTGTAATTGCTTGATTGAGTTGAAAACTTGGGCCTCCGTTTGGGTGTCTATATGAAAGAATTTTAATTGGATAAGTACAATATAAGTTTTGATATATTTCTTTGTAAAAAGTTTTGGAAGATGGAGTCTTTTTAAGACCAATGATTAAAACTGATTCCAGATTTGTGGTCATAAGATTTGACTGCAAGTATGAAGTTTTTCTCTGGGAACAAGTAGGAAGGAAGTCCTCGCATATGGGTGTTGGCACCGACTGAGCCCGCGTGGATCCACTCCCCAGGTTTCAAAGAAAGCCTTCGGGAGTTACACCATGTATATACGCAGTCACCTTCCTGCCCAAGGGTGCCATCTTACCTTGGTCTTTTTTCCACAGAACCCTGCAGATGTGCTGATTGTGGACCCCCCCCCCGATTAAAGTTGATTTTTCCTACCATTTGCTTTGTATTCTCTTCAGTGTTTTTGCTGAGATCAATTAGATCACCTTTCCGCCACCCAATTCCACTGCCTCGGTGTTGTGCTTTTCGCTCAAGCATTATATTTTTCTTCATATTTTTTTGCGTGTGGGTATTTTGCTCGTGGCCTAGTTGGTTGAGATGTCTGAGTTTGATTTCACAGGGGCCGTCTTTCCCACTAGGCCTTCGATCAGTGGATTTAAGCAGTGTGGCAAGTGCAACCGCCCTATGTCCCTTACGGACCATCACAGTATCTGCTTTAAGTGCCTTGGGGTAGACCATGACGTGTCTACCTGCCTGCTCTGCTTTCTGATGTCGGCTAAGACCCAGACGGAACGTGAAAGGGGGAGTTGTTTGGAAAAGTCTGCTTTGGGGTCGGCATCGGGGATGGAATCTCTGCCTTCAATGCAGGCATCCGGTGACTTGTTATCATGCACCTGGGATCAGTCAGAGCCCTGAAGCCATCCTCCAAGAACCTTCCTCGTGCGTTGTGTGCTTTGTTGAAGTCAAAGGCGACGTCCGACCCTGGCCCAGTCTGTAAGTCCTCCAGTTTCCGGGCACGGAGCCCTCGACCTGACACCTTGACAGTGGCCAGGAGCATCTCTCTGAGCAGCCCTAGGAGCAAGAGACCTCCACGGCATCAGGGGATCGGTTTGGGTCCCCTGATGTATTCACCATCAGAGATTCTCTTAAGAGGGACCCAGTGCTGGCCTCTGTCACCAAGGCCAGTGCCTGCCACTGTGGAGTCCACTGGCAGAGAGGCCAGAATGGCTGCCCTGGAGTGCAGCTTCACTGTGCTCCTTGAGGCGCAGCAGGTTCCAACTCACGGTAACTCCGGGTCATTGGTGCCAACCATGGAGCCGTCCTCGTCAAGGACCTCCACAGACGATGCACCACCCATCCTCGAGAGATTGGCTCAATCGGCACAGACTCCATCAGTATCCATATCAAGGTAAGACTCTGTCGGGCATAGCGGCGCAAGAATGACATTGGTAGTCATCGACACTGAGTCGATCCAACAACCTGCAGGGTGCCCACTGATTCCTGAGAGTCTGAATCGACTTGGGAGACAGACAAGGAGTCACCCAACACAGTCTTTCACCGGGACGTCCCCTTCGGCCTATCTCCACTGCATCATCGGCGGCGGTCTGGGGAGGACTTCGCCTTCCTGGAGTTTCTGAGGGAGATGTCCCAAGCTCTCGCCTTTGTGGCAGTGCCCAAAGATGAGCTGCATACATAGGATCTAGAGATCCTCCAATATGATGCTCTCCCAAGGGAGGCACTGATGGTGCCCATACCCCCCATTCTGGAGCGGCTGCTGTTCAAGATGTGGGAGACCCCGGTGACTGTGCAGATTGTGAACCATCGACTCACTTCTCAGTATAGAGTCGGTGGGACCCCGGCTTCCAGAAAACACAACCACCCCACAGGCATTGAATCAAAACCCAGAAGATGCACTCCTTAGTGCCTCCCCCCCCCCCCCCCAGTATGGAGGCACGCACCATAGATGCTTTCAGCAGGAAGTATTTCCAGGGCTCCATGCTCACAGCCCATATCCAGACATACCAACTATGCATGGGCATGCACCAGAAGGACCTGCCGAAGGAGCTCATCGGGTTCTCGGCTGGGTTATCGGGTGAACCCCTTGAGCACTTCAGGACCCTGGTTTCCTTGGACAAAGAGTGCTCCAAGTTTAAAATTCGGGCATCTTTTGACTGCTTTGAGTCAGTGGCTCAGCTGCGGTGGGCATTAGTGCCTGCTGCCTCACCTGGCTTCAGTCCTTTGACTTGGAGGAGTGGGTTCAGGACAAGTTGGCTGATGTCCCTTACCTGGAAGAGGAGCTCTTCGTCAAGCCTATGATGGAGAAGGCCGACGAGCTGGAGAAAGAATTCATGACCAGAACCAGGCTGTCCAAGAAAGTCTGAACCTTCCTGCAGGAAGATTTCGTGGAAAAAATCCTTCCACCTGAAGACCAAGAAGGCTTATGGGAACTACCCCAAGTTTCAGGCCTATCATGCTCCCCCTCGGGGGAAGCGGGCCAGGGGCATGGCCCCCATAAGCCCCAAGCAGCACCCTAGCCACAGCCTGGAGGGAGCTTTTAACTTCTTGGGGATAGCCTCCTTCCCCCAGGAAGTAACAGGCACAGGGTTCATGGGAGGACAGCTGGCCCACTTTGCACACTTCTGGTGAGACATCGCTATAGATACTTGGGTGCTGCAGGTGCTCAGGGAGGATTATCTCCTTCCAGCTGCCGCTGCCTCCCTTCTTCCCAGAAGAATTACCTATGGACCCCTTGCACAGGGAGCTCCTGCAAAGGGAGGTCGAGGTCTTGATCGAAGATCAGGTGGTGGAGCCTGTCCCCCAACCTCTACAGGGCTGGGGATTCTACTCCCATTACTTCCTTGTGCCCAAGAAAACAGGATGCTTCTAGTCCATCCTGGATCTGCGGGACCTCAACTGTTTCCTGGTAAAGGAAAAGTTCAAAATGGTATCCTTTGGAACCTTACTGCCTTACCTCCTGCAGGGAGATTGGCTGTGCTCCTTGGATCTCAAAAATGCCTACACCCACATCCTGATACATCTAAGGCACTGTCAGTATCTCTGGTTTGTAGTCAGCAGCCGTCACTACCAGTACAGGGTACTCCCCTGTGGCCTAGCCTCAGCCCCTGGGGTGTTCACCAAGTGTCTGGTGGGCATGGCCGCATGCCTCTGGCTACTCGGGGGTCTTAGTCTTCCTCTACCTGGATGACTGGCCCATAAGAGCCAGCTTGTCGAGAGAGGTGCGCAGTGCAGTGTATCCCACCATAGGGCTGCCCCAGCACCTGGGGTTGGGGTCAGTTTCTTGAAGTCACACCTGCTGCCCACCAAGCACTTGGAATTCATTGGCACTCTGCTGGATTCCACCCAGGCATGGGTCTTCCTGCCTTTCAACTGCACGCTGCGCCTGTCTGCCCTAGCGTGGACAGTGCAGGGCTGCTCAGCGGTGACTGCAAGACAGATGTTCCGCCTCTTGGGACACCATGGCATCTATAATCCAAATCACCCCCTTTTACTGCCCCTGCGTGCAGCAAGTACAGTGGATACAGGCTTCTGGTCACACTAGACCTGGTGGCATCTCTCACCTGATGGCAGGGGCCCCCTCATCTTCAGAGATGGCCTACCCACCCAGGCTTCCCCAGTGCAATGCATCCTCATAATGGATGCATCCAAGCTGGGTGAGGGGGCCCCACTCGATTACCCATTGTCAACAACTGAAATTGCCCTGCAGATCAACCTACTGGAGCTCAGAGCAGTCTATCATGCCCTGTGGGTCTTCCAGGACCACCTGGAAGGACAGGTGGTTTAAGTCCAAATGGACAACCAGGTGACTATGTACTACCTCAACAAACGGAGGCACAGGCTCGTACCACCTCTGCTGGGAGGCTGTTAACCTCTGGAACTTTGCTGCCAGGAAGAACATCTTCTTCAGGACTGTTTATCTGCCGGGCCAGGACAATGTCCTGGCTGACCACCTGAGCTGAGTCCTTCAGCCCCACGAATGGCAGCTGAACCCAGCGGTACTGGGGGAGAGGTCTTTTGTCATGGGGGAACCCCAGAAGAAGACCTCTTTGCCAGGCCGGAGAATGTGCAGCTACTGTGCTTCTGTTCTCTGACGCTGGACCAGGGGTGAGAAGCAGTAGACGCCTTTCTCCTCACCTTGTCCAGGGGTTTTCTTGTATGTGTTCCCACCTACACCCCTGATCCCCCGGGCGTTCTTCAAGATAGAAGCAGAGGCAGCCTCAGTCTTCTTCATTGCCCCCAGGTGGCCCAGGCAACCTTGGTTTCCCCTGCTCCTGCAGCTGTCCCAGAGGGACCCACTGCTGCTGGGGAGCTCTCCGGACCTACTGTCTCAGGAGGACGAGACACTACTGCATCCCAGCCTTCTGTCTCTCGCCCTGATGGCCTGGATGTTGAAAGATTAGTTTTAGCACACCACCGCGCCTCGAGGGATGTGGAGAATGTTCTGCAAGCCTCGCATAAGGATTCCATGTGTCGGGCATATGTGTTTGTGGCACAGATTCTCACTGTGGTACATGGATGGGGGGTCTCAACTCCTCCTGCGCTGTGCAAGATATCTTGTGATATCTCTTGCATCTTTCCAGAGCTGGCTTAAAATCCAGCATGGTCAGAGGGCACCTCTGTTCCATTCAGCTCACCATTGCATAATGGATGACCAGGCCGTTTTGGTGCACCCTCTGGTAAGCCGCTTCATGAGGGGACTCCTGTCCTGGCCACCCATCTGTCCACCGCCAGTGGGGTGGGACCTTTAATGTGGTGTTGGAAGCTCATGGCTCCCCCCTTTTTGAACCCTTGGCTACTTGCCATCCCAAGTACCTGTCCTGGAAGGTCATTTTTTCCAGGAACAAGCAGGAAGTCAGTCCTCAAAAATGGGTGACAGTGCAGACAGAACCCTTGCGGGAGCATTTCCCCAGCTTTCAAAGAAAGCCTCTGGGTGATGCCAACATGCATGCATGGTCCCCATCCCGCCCCGCTCCGCCAAAGGTGCCATCTTACTTAGTCTCCTTTTTTCCATGTAGTCCAACAGATGTGGGGGTTTTTTCTCCAGAAAAAGTTGATTAAATTGTGTGAAAAAACTTTTATCTCCAGGAACAAGCAGGAATGTAGTCTTCACATATGGATGACATCGGTACTGTTGGAACCTGTGTGGGAACGCTCCTCAGTGTCCAATAGGAAAGCTATTGGGGGCATCCCACTATGCCTGTGTAGCTGTCTTGGTGCCTTTCCAGCTCTCCCTCCTCAGTTATTCATTTTCCGCAGAGTTGACAAAAAGCAATTTGTGTCACCGCAGAAAATTTGTTCTTTCTTTTTTTTTATGGTCGTGTCTGCCTTCCTGTTGATGCTGGTACCAGCCCCTGTCTATTTCTTTAAAAAAAAAAAAAAAAAAAGCAAGCAAGCACCATCCTCTCCTTTTGTCTCAGACAAAATGGAAAAACCATCCAGTGTTTTTAAGAAGTGTTCCAAATGTGACAATACCATTTTGGCCACAGACATACGTGACTGGTGTCTAAATGCTTAGGACCGGATCATCAACCTTTGTAGGAAGATAACAAAGAGAGGCCTACAAAACCGAGCTGCAAAACTGGGCACCCTCTTTGCCTCCAAAGCAGTATCTTTAGCATCAATGTCATTGAGAGCTTCATCTTCCTCCCAAGGATCTCAGGTATCGAAACCTAGGTCGTCTTAGATGGCTGGCTGGCCCTCCAAGAGTAGATAAGAACATAAGATATGCCATACTGGGTCAGACCAAGGTCCATCAAGCCCAGTATCCTGTTTCCAACAGTGGCCAATCTAGGTAATAAGTACCTAGCAGTCTCCCCAAAAGACACAGGTTCCATAATGCTTGTATTGGGTCAAGCATTGATATCCTGGGTCCCTTTTTAATAATGGTTTATGGACCTTTCCTCCAGGAACTTATCCAAACCTTTTTTAAACCCAGCTACACTAACAGCCCTTACTACATCTTCTGGTAACAAATTCCAGAGTTTGATTACATGTTGAGTGAAAAAATATTTTCTCTTATTTGTCTTAAATAGTTTACCCTGTAGCTTCATTACATGTCCCCTAGTCTTTCTATATTCTGATAGCGTAAACAATTGATCTACGTTTACCCGTTCCACTCCATTCATTAATTTATAGACCTCTATCATATCTCCCCTCAGCTGTCTCTTTTCCAGGTTGAAGAGCCCTAACCTTTGTAGCCTCTCTTCATAGGAGTAGCCTTCCATCCCCTTTACCATTTTGGTGGCTCTTCTCTGTACCTTTTCTAATAACGCTATATGTGTGCAACCAGAATTGCACACAATATTCAAGGTGCGGTCGTACCATGGAACGATACAGAGGCATTATAATATCCTTTGTTTTATTTTCCATTCCTTTCCTTATGATACCTAGCATTCTATTTACTTTCTTGGCCGCAGCTGCACACTGGATGGAGGGTTTTAACATGTTACCCACGATGACTCCTAAATCTTTTTCCTGGGTGGTGGTTCCCAATGTGGAACCTTGCATTGTGTAACCATAGTGTGGGGGGTTCTTTCCTAGATGCATAACTTTGCACTTGTCCACATTAAATTTCATCTGCCATTTGGATGCCCAGTCTTCCAATTTATCAAGATCCACCTGTAGGTTTTCACAATCCTCTTGGGTTTTAACAACTTTAAACAGTTTTGTGTCGTCTGCAAATTTGATAACCTCACTAGTTATTCCCTTTTCCAGGTCATTTATGAATATGTCAAAAAGTACAGACCCAGTACAGATCCCTGGGGTACTCCACTATTCACCTTTTTCCATTGGGAAAATTGGCCATTTAGCCCTACCCTCTACTTTCTATCTTTTAACCATTTCCCAATCCACAATAGTACACTGCCTCCTATCCCATGACTTTTTTTAGTTTTGCCAAAAGTCTCTGATGAGGGACCTTGTCAAAGGCTTTCTGAAAGTCCAGATACACTATATCAAACGACTCACCTTTGTTTACCTGTTTATTCACACCTTCAAAGAAACATACAGATTAGTAAGACAAGATCTTCCTTGTCGAAAGCCATGTTGGCTGTCTCCCATTAGGATTTGACTATCTACATGCTGTGTAATTTTGTTCTTTATGATGGTTTCTACCATTTTCCCTGGTACTGACGTCAGGCTCACCGGTCTGTAGTTTCCCGGATCACCCCTGGAACCCTTTCTAAAAATTGGCGTTACATTGGCGATCCTCCAATCTTCAGGTATTACAGATGATTTTAATGAAAGTTCACAGATTACTAATAGCAGGTCTGCAATCTCATATTACAGTTCTTTCAACACTCTTGGATGTATACCATCCGGTCCAGGTGATTTGCTACTATTCAGTTTATCAAATAGTTGTAATACATCTTCCCGGTGTAGCGATATTTCTTTTAATTCCTCTGCAGTATCACCTTTAAATACCACTTCAGTCTTGGGTAACATCCCTACATCTTCCTCAGTAAAGACCGAAGCAAAGAATTCATTCGCTCTGTCTATAGCCTTGTCTCTTCTTACTGCCCTTTTTACCCCTCTATCATCTAACGGTCCAATTTACTCTCTCACAGGCCTTTTACTACGAATATACTTGAAAAAGTCTTTATTTTGTGTTTTTGCTTCCGTAGCAAGTTCCTTCTCAAATTCTTGTTTTGCCTGCCTTATCAATGCTTTGCATTTAACTTGCCAGTGCTTGTGCTGTTTCCATCTTTCATCGTTAGCATCTTTCAGGAAATGGAAAAAAGAGGCATTTTTGGCAGCAACAGCCTCTCTGACCTCACCTTTAAAACATGCTGGCAGTTTTTTGGACTTTCTTCCACTTTTCTTAATGCGTGGAATACAGCTGGCCTTCCAGGATAGTATTTTTAAACACTCAAGCTTGATGTACGTCTTTAACCTTTGCAACCACTCCTTTTTGTTTTTTCTTAACTATATTCCTCATTTTATCATAGTCTCCCTTCCGAAAGTTAAAAGGTAGTACTGTGGATTTCTTTACTATCCCTACTCCACTAATTAAATCAAACACGATCATGCTTTGATCACTATTGCCAAGTGGCCCCAACACCCTTATTTCTTGCACCAGATCTGGTGTTCCACTAAGGACTAGGTCCAGTATGGCTTCCCCTCTGGTCGGTTCATGAACTAGCTGCTCCAAGAAGCAGTCATTTATTTCATCTAGAAACTTTATCTCCCTAGCATGTCCTGCCGTGACACTGACCCAGTCGATACCGTAGTAATTGAAATCACCCATTATTATTACTGTGCTGTGACTTTTGTTAGCTTCTTTGATTTCTTTGAGCATTTCATCATCCGTTTGTTCATTCTGGTCAGGCGGTCAATAGTACACCCCCACTGCCATCACCTTCCCCTTCATACATGGAATTTCAATCCATAGAGATTCTACAGCAAATTTTGTTTCCTGCAAAACTTTAATCCTTTCTGAGTCAATGCCCTCTCTAACATAGAGCGCAACCCCTCCACCAATTTGATCAGTTCTATCATTACGATATAGTTTGTATCCAGGTATCAGTGTCCCACTGGTTATCCTCCTTCCACCATGTGTCTGAGATTGCAATCATATCTGACCTCTCATTTAGTGCTATATATTCTAACTCTCCCATCTTATTGTTTAGACTTCTAGCATTTGCATACAAGCATTTTAGAGACTGTATTTTATTAATATTAATCTGGCTATTGGTAGGCACGGGTAATTTGGAATCTTTACGCTCTCTCTGCACCATATTCAAGGGCATTTGGGCAACTTTACTCTTTTTTTTTG
Source organism: Ichthyophis bannanicus (assembly GCA_033557465.1). Lineage (NCBI taxonomy): Eukaryota > Metazoa > Chordata > Amphibia > Gymnophiona > Ichthyophiidae > Ichthyophis > Ichthyophis bannanicus. The sequence continues at coordinate 606,666,713 of CM066033.1, forward strand.
GAACCTCACTGCTTTTGGTAGTATCCTTCAAGGATACCTTCTTCTGAACCATGCGCTGTTGGGTGACTGTCGGCTTTCCCCTATTTTCTAGTTTAAAAGCTTCTCTATCTCCTTTTTAAAGGTTAATGCCAGCAGTCTGGTTCCATCCTGGTTAAGGTGAAGCCCATCCCTTTGGAAGAGCCCCTCCTTTCCCCAGAATGTTTGCCAGTTTATTTATTTATTTAGCTGCATTTATATCCCGCTTTTCACCGGGTCAAAGCGGTCAATTGGGGGGTACATTTAACACAAGGGGATATGAGACATATACGCTAATACTTACAGGGAACATAGGCAATGGAGGGTTAAGTGGCTTGCCCAAGACCACAAGGAGTACCTATAGGACTAGAAATCCCAGTCCCTCCGGCCTGAGATTGCTGTCCCCAGGTGGGACTAGAACCCCCGGCCTGAAGTACCTTGTCCTAACCACTAGACCACGCCTCCCTCCTAACAAATCCAAAACCCTCATCCTTGCACCATCATCTCATCTACGCATCTCCTTCTAACCATCGAGATGCCTTGAGTGTTGCCCTGGAGGGGGAGACACACCGGCCAAACAATGCCGGTGGGAGGACCTTGCTTCCAAAATGGGGTCCCAGGATGCTCCCAAGGTCTCCACTTTCGGGAGAGCTCCTGGTGCTATGCTCAGGAATCATGGCCTGCAATTCTGTTACTGATACCTAAGCATTGGCGAGTTCCATGGATCAGTGGTTCCTGGCCATTGAGTGGAGCTTAGCGGCCTTACTCATGGCCTCCGTACTGGTAAAGCTTTTACAGTCGATCCCTCAGACATCGGTACAGGCTGTGGTGCCGACACAACCTGCATTGATGTTTTTGTTACTTACTATGCTACTGCCCATACCGGCCCTCGTATCCGTTTCCATTATCGAGGTCCCAGCACTGCAAGCCTCAGCTAACGGTTTTGAACATGCTGCCAGTCGATACTTTGAGTCTTTGGACTCCGATTCATTGAATGATGATTCGGCCAATACCCAGGACATGAGAACTCTACTGGAAGAGTCATCTCTGTCTCCACAATGCCGCATGTCCCCTCCAGAGGACATCTTTTCCAAGACTTTATTCGTGATGTTGCTCGGACTTTGTCGAAAACGGTAACTTTGAAGAAAGAGAGCCTAAGGCTGAAGAACTTTAAATTCTTCAATATGCTACAGCCCCGAAGGAAGCTTCTCCTTTCCCTATTCATTGCATACTCCACTACCTTATGCTTCGTAGGTGGGAGACACCCCTTACCGTCTTTCCACCTACCTGACGACTTGATACCATGCATCGGGTACTGGAGTGTCCTGGTTTTCAAAAGATTCAATTACTGCACCATTCCATGGTGGTGGAATCGGCAATGCGTCAGATAAAGAATGCTAAGACACATTCCTCAAACCCTCCAGATAGGGAATCAAGAACCCTTGATGCCTTTGGTCGATGTTGTTTTTAGGCTTCCATGTTATAGGCCAGGATCATTTTCTACATACTCTCTATGCATATGTTCCTTAGAGAGGTGGCTAGGGATTTGGAGTTAATGGCTTCTCTTCTCCCTGATGATAACAGATTATCTCACCCTTGTAAAGCATGCTCAAAATATTTCAAAGTTTGTTAACAGGGCAACTTTTGACTGTTTTGAGTGCATCAGCAGAGCTTAATCTATCTGTATTTGTACACACAGAATTGCTTAGCTGCAAGCATAGGATCTTGAACAGTGTGTTCAAGATAAGCTGGGTCATATCCCTTGCACCTGTGAAAACCTTTTTTGGCAAGGATTGGCAGGACAATCTGAGAACACCGCTCTTAATAGCCCAGCTCGATCTACTGCCAACCCAGCTAGGAAAAAAGCAGTGAAGAAAGCTTTTTTATTTCAATAATGATAAATTCTATCCTCACACCCCTGCTGTAGTGTCAACACCATCCTCCTCAGCCATCAAAACAGCAAAAGAAGGCTCAACCACCTCAGCAGATCTAGCCTCCTCGGGGTCTTTGACTCCTTTCTGGAAAACATAGCTGTTCTGCCTCTGGAGATTCCAGATACCATCCACATTCCTGGTAGACTTTGTCACTTTGCCCACGGGTGACATCTTATCACATCAGAGCAGTGGACACTGTCCATAGTACAGGAGGGGTACATGCTTTATCTATGAAATCTACTCCTTTGACTCCTCTTAGAGAGTTCTGTTCTCAACCCCCTCTCACTGCTCTGTTGTTGCAAGAGGTCACCTCCCTTCTCTTTCAGGGTGCAATAGAGGAGGTTCTACCATCCTAGCAGGGAATGGGCTTTTATTCTCCATACTTCCTCATTCCAAAGAAAACAGGAGCATACAGGCCCATTCTGGACCTCAGAAAACTGAACAAGTACCTACTATGGGAGAAATACAAAATGATCTCCCTAGGCACCCTTTTCCCGTATCCCCAGAGTCAGGACTGGCTCTGTTCTCTAGATCTAAAGGAGGCATATACTCACATAATTACTCACAGCACAGAACGTTCCTGCGCGTCATGTTTCAAGGGAAACATTATCAATACAGAGTCCTGCCTTGTTCCCAATGCCTGCCTTCACATGTGGATGACCCAGTGGACACAAGCCACAGGCAGGCTCTGGGACAAAGTCTTAGTGACCTATAAGCTAGCAGAGTCATGTGACTGGTGGCAGACCACAGCCCCTGGCATGCCCTTCCAGACCCTAAATCCCCAGAGGGTCCTTACCACAGATGCCTCCTTATTGAGCTGGGGTGCCCATTGTGAGGAACTCCTGTTCAATGTAAAACCTGACAGTTTGTCGTTATGGTCGTTTTGTTATGATGTAAACCGTGCTGATTCTAAATAGCGCGGTATATAAGAAACTGTAATAAATAAATAAATAAATAAACTGGTCCTTAGTGGAGAGCCAGCAGCAGATCAACCTGCTGGAGCTCAGGGCCATTTTTCTGGTGATTAGGGCCTTTCACCACCACCACGACCTGCAGCACCTCTCAGTGCTGGTCCAAATGGATAACCAGGTCACGATGTTCTATCTGAACAAACAAGGAGGCATGGGGTCTTACCACTCTGCTAGGAGGCAGTAGCCCTCTGCTCATATGCGATCAGTCAAGGAATGCTCCTCAGGGTGGTGTACCTTCCAGGCCAGGACAATGCCCTAGCAGACAGGCTGAGCAGCTACATGAACGGCGACTAGACCCCAGGGTGGTACAGTGGCTCTTCTGCTTCTGGGGCACATGAGGTCCTGACCTCTTTGCCAGCCTAACCAATGCTCAGCTACTCCACTTCTGCTGTCGCCAGCTGCAACCATCCCGGGTAGCGGTGGACGCCTTCCTCATCTTCTGGTCAGAAGACCTCCTGTATGCCTTCCCTCCCATGCCACTAATCGCCCAGACCCTCTTCAAGGTCCTGTGGAACAAAGCTTCCATGATCCTGATGGCCCAGGCAGCCTTGGTTCCCCTTGTTGCTCTGCCTCTCAAGGGAGCTCCTGGTCCCTCTGGGGAATGCCCTGGGACGTCTCACCCAGGAGGAGGGCTTCCTTCTTCATCCCAACCTGGGAACCTTGATGTTAACAGCATGGCTGCTGAACAGGTAGCCTTAGCCCCTTTCAACCTCCCAGGGAAGGTGGAGGAAGTCCTTCCGGTTTCTTGTAAGAACTCCATGAGATGGGCCTATGCCTTCAAGTGATGCAGATTCATAGTGTGGTGTGCAGAGCAGTGGGTTGACTCGTTCTCTTGCCATGTGCACATGGTGCTGCAGTACTTGCTTGACCTCTAGCAAGCTGGACTCAAATCCAACTCTGTCAGGGTGCACCCGAGTGTGCTCTTGGTGCATCATTCTATGGAGACTAAACCTCTCTCTCTGCTCAGCCCCATTACTCGGTTCATGCGGAGCCTTCAGCTTTCTAAGCCTCTCATCTGCCCCCCACCCCCCGGCAAAATGAGACCTCCACGAGGTCTTGATGCAGCTCACTAAGCTGCCATTTGAGCTTCTGGCTACCTGCCATATGCATTACCTGTCATGGAAGGTCATCTTCCCGGTGATGCTCACCTCTGCCCGTAGTGTCAGCGAGCTTCAGGCCTTGGTGACCAAGCCACCTTACACCATGTTCTACAAGAACAGGGTCATGCTGCGCACCCACCTTAAATTCTTTCCAAAGGTGGTATCCGTGCTCCTCCTCAATCAGGAGGTGGTGCTCCCCACCTTCTTCCCACGGCCCCACGATGACAAGGTAGCAGCTGTTCTCCGTATACTTGATTGTAAGAGGGCTCTCCTTCTACCTGCAACATACCCAGGGCCACCTCAAAGCCTCTCAGCTTTTCATTTCCTACAACCCCAGTCTTCAGGAGAGGCTGTTACCAAGCAGACCCTATCCATCTGCATGGTGGACTGCATCGCCTTTGCCCATGATCAGGCTCAGCTCTCGTTGGAGCGCTGGGTCATGGCACACAATGTCAGGACTATAGTGATCTTGGTTGCAAGCTTGCGCTCTGTCCCTATGGCAGACATCTGCTGGGCCACGCTCGGGAGATGCTTCCGTGAGGGCTCTGTCAGTGCCGTCACCCATATGTGAGGACTGATTCCTGCTGTCCCTTGAGAACACCTGTTACAGGTGAGTAACTATAGTTTCCTAGTGGCACTCATCTCTGCCAGGCATGTGAGTGAGCGACAACAGCTGGTGGCCTATGCGCCCTACACTAGATTTCACAGGAACAGGGTCATCTTTGGACTTGCCCCAAGTTCCAGCCAAAGGTGGTCTTTGCTTTCCACTGGAATCAGGAGGTGGTAATCCCTACCTCCTTTCCCAGGCCTTACTCCTCCAGCGTGGAGACCTCTCTGCACCCACTTTATGGCAAGAGGGTCCTGTCTTTTTACATTGGCAGGATGCATCCCACTGCCACTCAGTGCAGCTCTTTGTCTCCTTTGATTCCAAGCAGCTTGGGGTTGCAGTCTCCAAGTGCATCCTCTCACGCTGGGTGGCCAACTGCATTTTTTTTGCCTGCAGGCAGGTGGGCTTTCTCTGGATCACCATGTCATAGTGCACAATGTGTGCTCAGTGCCTTTGCTGTTGGGCCACCACCTGATCCTCTGCACACTGTCGCAGTAAGTTAGTCTGCTTTTTGGGTTGCATGTTTCTTTTTGGGAGGGGGGCGGGGGTTGGTAGCCTGTAGCTTGGGTGTCACATATGTGAGGACTGACTTCCTGCTTGTTTCTGGGGAAAGTATAGTTACTCACCTTAATAGCAGGAATTGGTCCTTACAGCCCTCCGTCCTCCCTGTGGAGTTGTTTTGTATTTTTTATGCTTGATTAAGCTATGTCATCCTACTGAGGTAAGATGGTACCCTTAGGCAGGAAGGTGACTGCACATGCACAGTGTAACTCACAAAGGCTTTCTTTGAAAGCTGGGGAGTGGATTTGCGTGGGTTCCATCGGTGCAGATGTCACCCATATGTGAGGACTGATTCCTGCTGTCCCTGCAGAACACCTGTTATAACTGAGTAACTATGCTTTTCCTCCATTTAAAAAAAAAAAAAGTCAAAAGTATAAAAATAATATAAAATTGTCTTGGACTTTGATGTGATTAAAGTACTAGTTTCCCCCTGATTCTGTTGCTATATTTGTTTGAAAAAGGAAGGCTATAATCATTTCATATGTTCTGCCATTCCTTGCTGATTGTCAGCTCTTTCAACTTTGCTGTGTCTTTTATTTTTAATTGATTGAAATTTTTCAATAATTTATAAAATGCAAATTACCAAGATATCACATTTCCAACAAAAAAGATAATGGACTCTATTATAGTATAATGTAGTCTGTAAGTTTAAAAAAAAAAAGTACATTTTGGGTGTGATGATGCTTTTAGAGACACCAAAGGGGGGGGGGGGGGGAGGCTGCAGGCTCCTGGGGGTGGGAGGTTGCTGAACTGTCAGGAGCACAGTATTGAAAAGGAAGCAGTGCTGACCTGAAGGGTGAACATGCAGGGGTCCTTAAAGCACTGGGTTGCCAGTACCATGATCATTTTGCATGGGGTGTGAACCCAGAAATGATCAGCTATGGGGGAAGCAGAGGTGCCAGCAGTCTGGGCAGCTGGAGACCTGTTTGGTGGCTGGAGGGGGTATCTTGCTGTGAACCCCAAAATGAACACTGCCAGGTCATGGAAGATGCAACAGTGCAATTAACAAAAAAAAAAAGGCACAATGTTGGTGGGTGAGTCTGAGCTGTTACTGCTTTCATGGTACTCTCTGAACCTGGATGTTCAGGGTATGGGACTGTGGAGGTAGCAGCAGCAAAGAGAGAGCAAATGGGGTCATGCGAGCATTAAGAAAAAAAAGGGCATTATATTGGGGGCCTGACTGAAGATGCCTATTATGACCTGAAGCTTTATGGAATGCAGCCCTAGCTATGTTGAGTACTGTGGTTGGATCTAAAATAAATACATCTGGGCATCAGGGAGAAAGATCCTGAGGTCTGGAACATGAGGGTTAATTGTTGAGGGAATTCCCAACAATTCCCATTGCATGATGTGGAGCAGGGATAGAGTTTGAATGCAGAGGCTGGCAGTTGGGGTATGTTAGGTTCATGAAAGGCTCAAGTAGAGAGAAAAAAAAAGTTTCACCAGCCGTGAAACGTACAAAACAAAACGTTCCTTATCATCCCTGCTAGATCAGCCCAGAAGAGTGGTAGAGGCAGATTTGAGCAACTTTCAGTGATGGCCTCATCTGATACAGCACTGAAAGAAGCCAGTATTGTCTTCCAGCAGGTGGCAAAGTGTGTGGACTGGTACAGCAGTGAAGATAAACCTGACTGTCCTTGCCCACACTTTGGTGTTGTAGGCCTTGGATTAAGTCTTGAAAGGACTAACAGCTCAGAGTGTGGGTACGCCCATGTCTCCTGAAGCAGATAACTGCCCTATATCCACACTGGTGGATTGGAAGAAAAGCAGGGGAGGCCCATGTGGTCCCTGTAAGGGGGGAGGGGGTGTCAGTAAGTTAGGTTTAGGCTCTCCTTCCCTCTTACATCTGATCTTCACATTTTTTGCATACTTTTTCTAGCTTTCTTTTTCCCCCATGGATTTCAATGAGCGTTCAGTTGGCTCTCAGCTGCTTTGAATAAAGCCGTTTTAATTTTTTAAAAAGAAATCCTTCCTCAGCCAGGCCTTCCCAGGTCTGGGGTCTCCCTATTAGGGTTTCCCAGGTCGGCCCTTTTCGGGACTCTTTTTTTCCACAGCACTCTACTTTTTTTCACAATTTTTTCTTTTTACCACCATGGTTTTCAACAATTTGATGCAGCTGCAGCCCCTAGCAATTTTTCACCATGGCTGTAGTTTTTTGAGCCTCATTGAGCTGTGATGCCCTGGGCACCTTTGGGCCCGCATCCTGATACTCCCAGCAAGAGTATGCCCATGGATCCTGTTCTTTTCTGTTTTTTCTTTGCCACTGGGGCGCGAGTGGAGTATTGCAGGATGGCACTAGCCATATAACCAGGGGCCCCTGAGGGCCCTTCAGAGACCTAGGTCCCATGTTTGTGAGCCAGCTTCTGCTGCAGCTCTTGAAACAGCCCTTGGGCTGAATTCAGTTGGCTAGTTGCTTTTCAAACCCCTGCAAAGGGGGGGGGGGCATTTGAAGCCCGAGTGTACCTTCTGGAGATTTCGAGCCCCTAAGTGCTAATCTCATGGGCAGCTAGAGAGGTCACAGCTCCTGCTTTGTCCTTGCACTCCTCCATTACTCTGTGAGCACAACCTTTTCCTACCCAAGTTGTCTGAAGGAGTTGAGTGACATTTTGGCTACTGCAAGACAAGTCTGAGGAGGATGGCATGCTGATTCCACCATGGGCCATTTGGGATCCCTGCAATATGCCTCCTTCCTCGGTCATACATGTTTAGGCCTTATGGGACGTTTTGGAAGCTCTGTAGGTTTTGGAGCTGGCTTTCAAGTGAGGGTAACAGATTGGTCTCCCTGGTAGACCTGTTCTGTGGCATTCTGCTTTTTTCAGGTCCTTAATGATAGCATATGGGCTTTTAGGAGGGAAAAGCCGTGAATTGGCCTCCAGGGTCCTAAGCTCCTGTTTCAACTGCTCACTGGGCCTATGGCAAGTAGAATTAGAAACGGTACAGAAAAGAGCCACCAAAATGGTAAAAGGGATGGAAGGATACCCCTATGATTTATGTGGCGTTGTGACTCCTGATGAGACCAAAGCCCCCGAGTGGAGAGATTGTCCAGATAAATACCCAGCCCAATTTGGATGCATCAGTCATCAGGATACATTGATGTACTGGCATCTGAAAAGGTGACCATACCAGGAGGTTTTCTGGGGCTTGCCACCACTGGAGAGACGAGATTAGGAGGGTAGAGACCATTAATTTGTCTCCCAGGCGACCGGATGCCTGGGACCACTGGGAAACCAGTGTCCTTTGAGCAATGAGAGAGAAAAGGAGAGGGCCCAGAACAGACCCTTGAGGTACACCAACTGAGAGATATCAGTTGAGGAACTTCAGAGCAAACACCGAAAGAGCGATTGGTGAGATAAGAAGAGAACAAGAAGGTACAGGGCCTTTAAAACCAAGAGAGGATAAAGTGTCAAGGAGGAGGAGGTGGTCAACAATATCAAAAGCAGCAGAAAGATTGAGAAGAATGAGAACTGAGTAAAGGCCTTTGGACTTAGCGAGGAACAGATCACTGGAGATTTTGGCAAGAGCCGTTTCTTTGGCAATGCAGACCAGTGATACATTTACTGGCGAAGAAATGAAGCTTATAAGATAAAAAAAAACATCCTTCCTACAATTAAATATGGTGGAGGCCTGGAACGTATTAAAGGAATCAGAAAGTCATGCTGCCTAGTGTCATCAGAAAGCTAGGTCTAGGTTGAAGGTCATGGGTCCTTCAGCAGGACAGTGACCCAAAAGTACAAAAGAATGGTTAAAAAGTAACAAATGAACTGTTTTAAACTGGCTAGCAATGAGTCCTGATCTCAATCCAATCAAGAACTTTTGGAAAGAGCTGAAATCTGCCATTGGTAAAAGGAAACCTGGAAACATTCATGAGCTGGAACAAATCACAGTTAAAGAGTGGGAGAAACTACCAGCAGACAGATGTACGAAACTTATAGATGGCTGCAAGAAACATTTGGAGGCAGACAGATGTACGAAACTTATAGATGGCTGCAAGAAACATTTGGAGGCTGTCATTAATACTGTGCCCTTTTGTAAGTACTTCTTCGTCTTTAATATGTATTTCTATTCATGGTTGTACTATGTTTTTCCTATAGTTTTTGATTTGCTTTTTAATATATTATTTATTAATGATTTGCCTTTATTACTGTTGCATTACTCACCATTTTTGTACATTTTATTCACAATATTCTACAACTATTCTGTTTTTGAGTATAGGTTTTAAGTTACCCCCCTCTTTTGAGCTGTCATATACATTTTTGTTTTTTATAGAATAATTTTTACTTATGCTTTTATCTTTTAATGTTGTGATTTTTATGTTATTTTATTTGTATATTGTATGTTTTATTTTTAAAGATGTGTGCCCCCTGAAGAAGGCATCCTGCCGAAATGCGTTGGGGTTATTTCCAATAAACCAGTATTAGTGACCACCTACACCCTCGCCCCTTGTGTCTTTCCTATCCAAATATTAGTGTCATTAATTCTATCCAAGTCATATTTTGTTTTTTTTTCTCAGAAATTACTATGTCTAAGTTGCACAGACATCTTTTTTTTTTTGTTGTATACCTTTGAACATACTATTAAAATAGTATGATGCCATACAGTTGGACTATTTCCATTTATTTCTCAAGATATTGTACACAACATACCTAAAATGCAAGGATGCCAATAATGTTGACCACAACTGTATTACTACCCAACACAAATTAAAGAACTCCTAATCCAAAAAAGAATCCACTCAAAATTAACCCTTAGCCCAATCCTCCTTTGAAACCAAAAACTGGTCCAAATATGAAGGATCAAAAAAGAGACAAGTTTGACCCTGGAAACCAATTATACATTTACAAGGATATTTCAAATAATATACAGCTCTTAAAGACAGAACCCCAGATTTAAGCACCAAAAACCTTCTTCCCTCCTAAGCTAAGTAGCTCTTGAGACATCCAGAAATATTTGAATTTTATCTCAGGTGTATCCAGCTGGTGAATAACTCCTTCCAACTTACAAGAAACAATCTTAGTATTGGGTAAATAATGGCAATTGACAAGTTGGTTATCATCAGCATTTGACATTGACAGCACTTCCTTCAGATATTTATTTATTTAAGAACTTTTCTATGCTGCCCCTTCCAGAGATCAAGGGCGGTTTACAATGAACAAGAATGGATACATTGAACTTTAAGCATAGTGTAACAAATAAACTGCTCATAACATATTTACAGAGAAGACATTTACAATATTTACAGATATTGTATTATATTCGATATATAGAGGTGTATTGTGTGTATATTAAGAATAATGAATTGTAAATTTCCTGATATTAAGAGCCTCGTGTAACGAGGTATATAATGTGAGGATTAACGGAGGATTTCATAGTTGTGCTGGATATATTTTGTACTGGTCTATTAAGTTCCCAAAATGTTCAGAGAATAGGTGGGTTTTAATTTCCTTACAGAATATTTGTAGATCATTGATGGATCTTAGTTTTTCAGGGAGTGAGTTCCAGAGAATAGGGCAAAGTAAGAGAAAGCCCTAATCTCTTGGGAACAAGCAGGAATGTAGTCTTCACATATGGGTGACGTCGGCACCGATGGAGCCCTTGTGGGAACACTCCCCAGCGTCCTATAGGAAAGCTTTTTGGAGCATCCCACTGTGCCTGCGCTGCTGCCTTCCCAACTCTCCCTCTTCAGTTTTTCATTTTGCACTGTACCGACAGGGAGCAATTCCTGTCACCACAGAAAATCTTTTCTTTTTGTGGTGCATCTGCCTGCCCGTCAATGGTATCATTGGTGTTCTTTTCTATTTTCTTACCTAAAAAATAAAAAAGGTTTTTTATTGGAGGGTCTTTCCCTCTAGATGCTTAGGTGCCATTTTGGGCCTTAGTACCATTTCTTCCTCAAAATGGAACACTTTTTGAAACAACTAGTTTCTCCAAGTGTAGCAGTACCATTTCTGCTATCGACACCCATGACTGGTGTCTTAAATGCTTGGGACCAGACCATTCACCGTTGGAATGTCTCCTCTGCAGAAAGATGACAAAGAGGGGCCTGCAAAATAGAGCTGCGAAATTCGGCACCCTCTTAGCCTCAGATGCAATGTCCGTGACATCCACGTCATCCAAGGCTTCAACTTCCTCCCATGGATCTCAGATAATGAAACCCAGGTCTTCTTCGAAGACTGGTCGGTCCTCAAAGGGTAGATCTCCTAAGCATCAAGATGCTTTAAGTGTTTCCCTAGAGGAGAATACATCGGCCAAACAACCCCGGCTGAGGTCCTTGCCTCCAAAGCATTATCAGGGTCCCAAGATGTTCCCGAGGTGTCGTGTTCTGGGGTCGTGGCCCACTCTTCGGGTACCGATACCCAGGCATTGGCTGGCTCCATGGATCAATGTATCCTAGCCATTGAGCGGAGTCTTTCAGCATTGCTGGTGGTCTTGGTACCGGTACCATCAGCATCAACCATTGCGCCGCTCTCCATGCTGTCACCCATGCCGGCCCTGAAATCAGTGTCCGGTACCGAGGCATTCCAATGCTGATTTTGATCGGTACCATTGTCAGGCCAGGCGGGAGCACCCGGCCCATCGATCCTTTGAGTCATCCAATTCCGATTCTTCCGATGAATCCATCGGTACTGGAGAGGCTATTCCGGAAGATCCAGCTCCTTCCCCACCGTGCCGAATATCTCCACCGGAAGACATGTCTTTTCAAGACTTTACACAAAAAGAAAGCAGGCAACGAGGAACCCTTGGAAGGAACAAAGTTTATTGAGCAGGTCACACTTGCCCCAATAAACTTTGTTCCTTCCAAGGGTTCCTCATTGCCTGCTTTCTTTTTGTGTGCTTTTTTTCTGCAGGTGGGGTGCTTTTTTTGTTTCTTTTCAAGACTTTATTCAGGATGTGGCTTGGGGCCTCTTGATCACGGTGACCTCCGAGAAGGAACCGAGAGCTGAAGAACTTGAAATTCTTCAATATCCAGCAGCCCCTAAGGAGGCCGCGACCTTACCCATTCATCAGATATTGCATGACCTCATGCTTAGGATGTGAGAAACACCTTTAACGGTGTCTCCACATTCTTGAAGACTCAATACCATGTACCGGGTACCGCAGTGTCCCGGTTTCCAGAAGACGCAGTTACCTCACCATTCCATGGTTGTGGAATTGGCAGTGCGTCGTATTAAAAGTACTAAGACACATTCATCTAATCCCCTGGGCCGTGAGGCAAGAACTCTCAATACCTTTGGCCGTCTATGCTTTCAGACCTCCATGTTGTCGGCCAGAATAAGTTCATACATACTCTACATGGGTATGTTGCTTCGGGAGGTGACCAAAGATTTGGAACTAATGGCTCCTCTTTCCCAGATGACAAGAGGGCTGATTTCCTGACACTTGTTAAATATTCCCAGAATGTTTCCAAGTTCATGAACAGAGCAACTTTTCATTGTTTTGAGTGCTGCTATTTCCATTGGTGCATGGCAGATTGCTTGGTTACAAGCATCTGATTTAGAACAGTGGGTGCAAGATAAGCTGGGGAATATTCCTTGCACGGGAGAAAACCTCTTTGGCAAGGACTGGCAGGACAAAGCTTCTCCAGGACCAAGCAGGAAGTCAGTCCTCACGGGTGTCATCGACGCCGATGAAGCCCCAGCGGAGCATTTCCCCAGCTTTCCATGAAAACCTTTGGGAATGCTGGCATGCATTCGCGGTTCCCTTCCCGCCTAAAGGTGCCATCTTACCTCAGTCTCTTATTTTTTTCTGTGAAGCCCATCGGACGTGTGTCCTTTTTTCCCGGAAAAGAGAAGTTTTTTTCTTGGCGTTATTTCGCTTTTTTCCTCGGATTCGACGTCGGTTCCCCTCCCGCCGGGTTCGGTACACCGGTATGGAATCCCCTTTTTTCCTTTTTCGGTTTTTGCCCTTAGTGGCTAGGCGCTCGCGCCAAATCTTTTTCTCTTTCCCTGGAAGGCCGGTCCTTTGACCTCGCGGGGACCCTTTTCTTCCCGATGTCTTCCAGCGGTTTCAAAAAGTGTGATCGGTGTAAAAAAATAATGTCTCTCACCGACACACACGACTGCTGCCTTCGGTGCCTTGGCCCGGATCACGATTCTAGAACGTGCGGGCCATGTGGAGAAATGTCTTCCAAGGCCCTCCGAAGTCGTCAGCAGCAAAGTGACCTCGTCTGAGGCCTCGACATCTCGGGAGTCCGATCCCGAGAAGCGTCGGAGCTCCTCGGACAGGGGGTGCCCCGACCGGGAACGTAAGAGGAAGAAGCGGCTTGCGAGGGCGGCATCGGAGGAGGTCCCTGAGCCCTCGAGGGCCAGGTCTAAGACCCCCGACCGTCGTCCCGGGCCCGTGGACCAGGAGAAGCCAACTAAAGTTCCTCGCATGTAGCCGGAGTCTGCTGGACACGTAAGTCCTGTTGTCCTCGTGGACTCGCCTCCCCGAGTACCGATGTCGGGCCAGGTGCTTCTGGGGCCCGAGTCGGGGGCTGCTGCATCACCCGAGCTCAGTCTCAGGTTAACAGCCTTGGAGAGCAGAATGTCTGCCTTCATGGATCAGCAGCAGGCACTGATGGCCAGCCTGTCTGGCACATCTGCCCCGACCACCAGGACATCGACTTCAAAGTCGACCCCGGAGACCGAGCCGATACTCGAATCCCTTGCGGCTCGAGGTCGTCCTCGGTCGAGGTCTCCCTCGACCTCCCGTTCGGGACCGAGGGTCTCGACGCCGGTGCCACCGACGTCGGGGCGGGTGCCTAGAGGCCCCACAGGGTCGGACCTCGACTCGACATCGGACGAGTCTGCTTGGGAGACCGAAGACGAGGAGTCTCCTGACACCTTCAAGACTCGGTGTGTCCCTTCGGACTCACCCGAGTCTGAGCCCCGGAGTAGATCCCCTCCGGAGGATACTAGGTTCTCGGAGTTTGTCCGGGATATGGCCGCTGCCTTGTCTATCTCGGCTGACCCCGAGGAAGAGCCTCGAGCCGAAGAGCTCGATGCTCTGCAGTATGACTCTCCTCCGAAGGAGGCCTTTACTGTCCCGGTTCCTCCGATGCTGGAACGGCTCCTCTTCCGGATGTGGGAGGCACCGGCCTCGGTGCCGGTTTTGAGCAAGCGAGTCAGTTCCATCTATCGGCTCCAGAAGAGTCCTGGCTTCCAGAAAGCACAGCTACCACACCATTCCATGGTTGTGGAATCGGCCATGCATCGTCTGAAGAGTCAGAAGATGCACTCCGCGGTGCCTCCTGGTAGGGAGGCCCGAAGCCTTGATGGCGTCGGTAGAAAGTGCTTTCAGGGCTCGATGCTTGTTTGCCATGTCCAGACTTAGCAGCTGTACATGGGCATGTATTTACGAGACCTGGCCAAGGAGTTGGCCGGATTCTCTGCTGGTCTCTCCGGGGAACCTTTGCAGAGTTTTAAGTCCTTGTCTTCGAGGATCCGGGAATGCTCTAAGTTCATGTCCCGCGCCGCCTACGATGGCTTCGAGGCTTCGGCCCGAGTAGCGGCAGCTGGCATCGCGGCTCGACGCCAGGCATGGCTGCAGTCATCGGACCTCGAGCCATGGGTTCAGGACAAGTTGGTCGATGTCCCTTGCCGAGGTGAAAACCTTTTTGGCAAGCCTGTGGCCGAGAAGGCCTCCCAGCTCGAGACAGAGCACCTCACGAGGACTAGGCTGTCGAGGAAGACCTCTGCCCCTTCTCATAAGAAGAAGGGCTCGGGTAAAAAGTCCTTTTACCCGAGGAAGGGCACTGCCTACAAACAGTACCCTCAGTATCAGGCTGCCCAAGCTGCCCCCCAGGGTCAGCAAGCCAAGGGCCAGGGTAATGGGCCCCGTAGGCAGAGGGCCCCCAAGCCTCAGGCCCCTGCTCCTACTCAGCAGGGTGGGGGGTTTTGACTCCTTGAGTATAGCCATAGCTCCCTTGCAGACCCAGCCCTGCACAGGAGGCCGCCTAGCCTTGTTCGCCCACCAGTGGCCCTTGATAACCCAGGACAGTTGGGTGCTGGACATAGTCCGTCGAGGCTATGCCCTGCATTTTCACCAACTACCTCCGCCACACTTCCCAGGGGAACCTTTCTGGCCTCCCCTGCACACAGCCCTTCTCCTCCAGGAGCTAAAAGGGTCTGTTGCTGGACAAGGTGGTGGAGCCTGTGCCGCCCCACCTCCAAGGTCACGGATTTTACTCCAGGTATTTCCTGGTGCCAAAAAGAACCGGTGGTCTTCGACCCATTTTGGATCTCAGAAACCTAAACAACTTTCTAGTAAAAGAAAAGTTCAAGATGCTTACTCATGGAACTCTTCTGCCCTACCTCCAGCAGGGAGATTGGCTATGCTCTTTAGATCTAAAGGATGCTTACACTCACATCCTTATTCATCCAGATCACAGAAAGTACCTCAGGTTCATTGTGGGAGGAAACCATTATCAGTACAGAGTACTGCCTTTTGGACTGACCTCCGCTCCCAGGGTCTTTACCAAGTGCCTGGCAGTGGTGGCAGCCTACCTGAGAAATCAGGGCATCTTTGTGTTTCCTTACCTAGACGACTGGCTCATCAGAGGCCAGACTTCCTTAGAAGTTCAGCAGGACCATAGAACTGCTCCAAAAGGTGGGCTTTGTCATCAACTTTGCAAAGTCCACTTTGCTCCCCTCCCAGAACTTGGAGTTCATAGGAGCAAGGTTGGATTCTCAGCTGGCAAGAGCATTCTTACCAGTGGACCGAGCACAAAGGCTCATGGACCTCGCCAGCATGTTTCTGCACAGGTCCCTGGTCTCCGCCAGACTTTGTCTCAGGCTTCTGGGCCACATGGTGTCGACAGTACAGGTGACCCCAAATGCCAGGCTCAATATGAGACCTGCCCAGTGGTGCCTTCGGACTCAGTGGTCACAAGCCTCAGGCAGTCTCAGAGACAGGATCAGAGTGTCCCACTGTTTCCTGGCCTCCCTCACCTGGTGGTTACAGCCCCCCAATCTGCTGGTGGGGGTGCCCTTTCATATCCCACCTCATACAGTGGTACTGACCACCGATGCCTCTCTGCAGGGTTGGGGAGCACACTGCCTAGACAAGTGCACCCAGGGCCATGTGGTCTCATTGGGAGGCGTCCCAGCAGATCAATCTACTGGAACTCAGAGCTATCCACTTGGCCCTCAAGGCCTTTACTGCTTCCCTGGCACAACAGTCTGTCTTGATCCAGACAGACAACCAGGTAGCCATGTTCTATGTGAACAAACAGGGCGGGACTGGTTCCCAGCCCCTTTGCCAGGAGGCCCAGGACCTCTGTTCCTTTGCCCTGAGACACAACATGCTCCTCAAAGCAGTCTATCTTCCAGGCCAGGAGAATTCCCTGGCCGACAGATTGAGCAGGATTCTGCAACCACACGAGTGGCAGCTACATCCTTTAGTGGTTCAAAAGATTTTCTTGAGATGGGGGCTTTCCTCCATAGACCTGTTTGCCAGTCCACTGAACAACCAGCTGCCAAGGTTCTGCTCCAGGCAACCGCATCCTCTGAGAGTAGCAGCAGATGCTTTTCTGATTCCCTGGACTCAGGGCCTACTCTATGCGTTTCCTCCCACCCCTCTGGTGGCCCGAACACTGTTCAAGATTCTCCAAGACAGGGCCTCTGTCCTCCTGGTAGCTCCCAGGTGGCCAAGGCAGCCTTGGTTCCCCCTCCTGCTTCAACTGGCGGTGGATCTGCCTCTGGGATTGCAACCCGACCTTCTCTCTCAGAATCAGGGTTCCTTGCTGCATCCCAATCTCAAAGCTCTCAATCTGATGGCATGGAGGCTGCAAGGGTAGTGTTAGCTCCCTGGGGCCTGCCTCCCGAGGTAGAGGAAGTTCTCCTAGCCTCCAGGAAACAATCCACTAGGAAGACCTATGCTCTTAAGTGGAAAAGGTTTTCTGTGTGGTGTCAGCTACGTGCTGAGGATCCTTTCTCCTGTACTGTGTCAGTAGTCCTTCAGTACCTGCTGCACTTGTCCAATCAGGGTCTCAAATCCAACTCTGTTTGGGTCCACCTCTCTGCTTTGGCAGCTCACCACTCCCTAGTTGAGGGCCATTCCTTGTCTGTGCACCCTTTGGTGTCTAGGTTTCTCAGAGGCTTGTCCTGCTCAAACCTCCCATACGTCGTCGTCCTCCTGAGTGGGAGCTCAATGTGGTCTTGCAGCAGCTGACTCGCCCACCTTTTGCGCCTATGGCTACTTGCCCTCTACGCTTCCTTTCCTGGAAGACTCTTTCTGATAGCCCTTACTTCGGCTAGAAGAGTGAGTGAGCTTCAGGCCTTGGTCTGTGATAGGCCTTACACCAGGATCTATAAAAACAGGGTGGTCCTCAGGACTCACCCTAAGTTCCTTCCTAAGGTTGTCTCCTCTTTCCACCTCAACCAGGAGGTGGTTCTTCCTACTTCCCTAGGCCTCATGCAAGTCAGGCTGAAACAGTTCTCCATACCTGGAGGGCCATATCCTTCTACCTTGAGCGTACGGAAGGTCACAGGAAAGCTTCTCAGCTCTTCCTTTCTTTTGACCCCAATAACTTGGGGAGGCCTGTGTCCAAGCATACCTTGTCCATCTGGGTGGCTGACTGTATCACCTGGGCTTACAAGGCGGCTGACCTTCCTTTGCAGGGTAGGGTCACGGCCCACCGTGTGAGGGCAATGGCTGCATCAGTGGCTCACCTCCGCTCTGTCCCATTGCAAGACATCTGCAGGGCTGCTACTTGGTCTTCAAGCCAGACATTTGCAGCCCACTACTGTCTGGAGAGGGAGTTCCGTAGAGACAGTGCTTTTGGCCAAGCAGTACTCCGGAATCTCTTTGAGGTCTAGGCAACTCCTGCCCTCTGGTTGGGCTACCTGTGGAGGGTGTGTCCTTGCAAAGCCTTTCCTGTGTTGCTGAGACTAGAGGGAGTTCTCTTGTTCAGCCTGGGTTCCTGATAGCCCAGAGCTGGGGAGTCACCCATAAGTGAGGACTGACTTCCTGCTTGGTCCTGGAGAAAGAGTAGTTACTCACCTGTAACAGGTGTTCTCTAGGAGCAGCAGGAATCAGTCCTCACTACCCTCCCTCCTCCCCTTGGAGTTGCAGTTGTACATAGTTTAATTTTTACATTTTTGTGTGCTGTTCTTAGCTATCTCATTTGACTGAGGTAAGATGGCACCTTTAGGTGGGAAGGGAACCGCGCATGCGTGCCAGCATTCCCAAAGGCTTTCATGGAAAGCTGGGGAAATGCTCCGCTGGGGCTTCATCGGCGTCTGACACCTGTGAGGACTGATTCCTGCTGCTCCTGGAGAACACCTGTTACAGGTGAGTAACTACTCTTTCTCAGCTTGAGTCAGAGAATACCACCCTAAACAGGCTCTCTAGGACCACTGCAAATCCAGTTAAGAAAAAGACAGTTCAAAAGCCCTTTTTCAACAAGAAGTTGTTTTATCCTAATTACACCCATGCGGTCCACTGTCTGGTCCATGCTGCCCAGAAGGGACAGTAACAACCAAAGCAACAAAGGAAGGCTCAGGCCCCCAGAGCTCAACTAGCTCAGCAGACCCAGCCTCCACAAGGTCTTTGACTTCCTGCTAGAGAACTTAGCTATCCTATCCCTGGAAATCCCAGAGCCAGTTTACATCCCAGGCAGACTGTGTTACTTTGCCAAAAGATGGCACCAGATAACATCAGAACATTGGACTCTCTCCATAGTGACAGAGGGGTACAAACTTCACTTCCAAAGTATGCCCCTTCCCTCCACTCCAAAAGAGTTCAGCTCCCGGTCCCCTCTTTCCACACTCTTGTGCCAGGAGATTACCACCCTTCTCGCCCAGGGTGCGATAGAGGAGGTGCAACCTTCTCAACAAGGCCTGGGCTTCTACTCCCACTACTTTCTTATACCAAAGAAGCCAGGAGGATACAGGCCCATTTTGGACCTCCAAGAATTAAACAAGCATCTGTTCCGAGAGAAATTCAAAATTCTCCCGTACATCCAGAGTCAGGATTGGTTATGTTCTCTAAAGGATACATATACACACATCCTTATCCACAAGGATCATAGGAGGTTCCTTCGGTTCCTCTTTCAGGGAAGACATTACCAGTACAGGGTTCTTCCCTTTGGTCTGGCTTCTGCCCCAAGAGTCTTCACGAAATGCATGGCAGTAGTAGCAGCATTTCTAAGAACTCTAGGGATATTTGTTTTCCCTTACTTAGATGACTGGCTCATCCGAACAGCGTCAGCTCTAGAGGCCAGCTCTGCCCTCTCCCGCACAATGCAGGTTCTTCAACATCTGGGGTTTGTAATAAATCTTTCAAAATCCCGTCTCACCCATTCTCAAACCTTAGAGTTCATAGGCGCTCTTCTAGACACGCAGCAGTCAAGCTCATCTGGACAATCTCTCCACGCAGGGTCTTTGGACTCAGCAGGAGGCTCAGCTTCACATAAATCTGCTAGAACTCAGAGCCATCTTCAATGCTCTGTGTGTTCCAGGACTACCTTTGCTGCAAAACAGTTCTAGTCCAGATGGACAATCAGGTAGCCATGTTCTATGTGAACAAGCAGGGTGAAACAGGTTCTCAGGCATTGTACATTGAAGCCCTACACCTATAGTCCTTTGCCATACGCTTCCAGATACACCTACTTTGCACCTGATGGCATGGCTGCTGAGAGCTTAGAAATCCAGGATATGAACATCTCTCAACAGGTTAAAGATATCCTTCTGGCCTCCAGAAAACTTTCCACAAGGTGGGCTTACGCTTTTAAATGGAGATGGTTTTCAATTTGGTGTTCAAAAACGGATCTTAATTCCTTTTCCATTCTGTAGAGGCATTACTTGAGTATCTCCTCCACCTTTCATCCTCTGGACTTAAAACTAATTCAGTTAGAGTTCACCTCGGTGCCATCGCGGCTTTCCACATGCCCTTCGATAGACAATCTGTCTCCTCTCAATCGCTTGTAGCGCGTTTTATGAGAGGTCTACTCTTAACTAAGCCTCCCATTAGGCCACTACCTGTGGCATGGGATCTTAATCTTGTCCTTGGACAGTTCATGAAGCTGCCCTTCGAATCCCTAGCCACTACATCCCTGAAGTTTCTTTCTTGGAAAGTCATCTTCCTAATTGCCCTCACTTCTGCCAGATGAATCAGTGAGCTCCAAGCTTTAGTGGCTGACCCACCTTATACACGGTTTCACCATGATAAGGTAGTCCTTAGGACTCATCCCCACTTCATGCAGAAGGTGGTTTCGCCTTTTCATTTGAACCAATCGGTTTACCTGTCTGTTTTCTTCTCTAGGCCTCATGCCTTTAGTGCAGAAAGGAGACTATATACCAGCGATGGCGAACCTATGGCACGCGTGCCAGCTGTGGCACGCGAAGGCCTTGCAGCTGGCACGCGGGAAGGTCCGCAATCGGAAAAAAAAAACCAACCCTGTCTGCTGCCGTTGTCGGGGCCGCCGCGGCAGAATCGAGCGTGCCGCGGGGCCCCCCTGTACCCACCCGGCAGAGCCTGTCCTCCGCGTCGCAGCTCTCTCTTTGGAGCTGCAGTCAGACCGCGCCGGCTTGCAGAGCGCGAGGGAAGAGTTCCCTCGCTGCTCTGTTAAGCCCGCGGGGGCTGATGGGAAGTTCCCATCAGCCCCCGCGGGCTTAACAGAGTCGCGAAAGGGAAACTCTTCCCTTCGCGCTCTGCAAGCCGGCGCGGTCTGACTGCAGCTCCAAAGAGAGAGCTGCTACGGGGAGGACAGGCTCTGCCGGGTGGGTACAGGGGGGCCCCGCGGCACGCTCGATTCTGCCGCGGCGGCCCCGACAACGGCAGCAGACAGGGTTGTTTTTTTTATTAATTTTCCCTGGGCTGGGCTGGGCTGGGGGAGTTAGGAGTGGTGATGGGCTGGGCTGGGGGGGTTAGGAGTGGTGATGGGCTGGGCTGGGCTGGGCTGGGCTGGGGGGGGGGTTAGGAGTAGTGATGGGCTGGGCTGGGGGGTGTTAGGAGTAGTGATGGGCTGGGGTGGGGGTGTTAGGAGTGGTGATGGGCACTGGGCTGGGGGGGTTAGGAGTGGTGATGGACACTGGGCTGGATGGGGGAGTTTAGGAGTGGTGATGGGCACTGGGCTGGCTGGGGGGGTTAGGAGTGGTGATGGGCGCTGGGCTGGGGGGGTATGAGTGGAGCTGGGCGCGGTGGGGGTTAGGAGTGGTGATAGGCGCTGGTGGGGCTTAAACTAAAAATTGAGTGATGGGGGATTAGGACTGGGAGTGGGCTGATGGGGAGGTTAGGACTGGAAATGGGCTGGTGGGATTAGGACTGGGAGTGGGCTATGGGGGGCTAGGACTGGTAATGGGTTGGGGGGGTTGCTAGGACTGGAAATGGGCTGAGTGGAAGGGGGCTTGAACTGCAAATAGCTGTTGGGGATGGGGCTTGGAATGGAAATGGGCTGAGGGGAAGTGGGGGGCTTGAACTGCAAATAGCTGATGGGGACGGGGCTTGGAATGGAAATGGGCTGAGGGGAAGTGGGGGGCTTGAAGAAGGGAATGGATGCTGGGTGAGACTGGAACTAGAAGGGAGCTGATGTTGGGGGAGGATTAGAATGGGATGGGGCTGGGAGAGTAAAATGGAGAGGGGAAAAATATTTTGTGTAGGAGGGATGAAAAATCTACAATTGGCCAGGTATTGGGAGAGTAATTGGGGATTGAGGATGGAGGGGTAAAATTTGTGTGGATGAAATAGGAATGAGGAAAGAGCAAAAGGAGAAAGATTAGTATGTTAAAGCAGATGTAGAGAGAGAGAGAATGGAAAAAAAACTAGAAGAGAGAAGAAAGGACAAATGGACAGCAGACGATGGAGAGTTAGCAGAAAACATGAAGAAACCAGAAGAAAATGGCTGGACCAATTGCAACTGAAAAAAAATGCACAAAAGGTAGAACGATATCTCTTTATTTTGAATTTATTAACTGGAATATGTCAGCTCTGGGAAATGTGCATCATTAACATCTGCGCTTTGTTTGGTACAAGAGGAAATTCCTATTTGACGTTGCCACTTGTTCTCTTTCCCCAGTATTCACTGAAATGTATTGGTTTAATATTTGCAGTGTTGCCTTTTGATAGGTAGGGTATGGTGCTTTGTGAGTCCTGGTAATGCTGTCAGGATACGGCGGGTTTGCTATGGGTTCTAAATGGGCAGCGTTTGTAGTAGTTCCTAATGTGCCTGGCGGTTGGCACTGGATTATAGTAATGTAGAAATCTTTTAGTCTTTCTTTATCCATACACTCATTAAGAGACATGTTTACTAAAAGTTAGTGTATGGTAACATTATGCAAATATTTATGCAAATAAGACCACTTATGCAAATGACGTGCTGGCACTTTGAGGAAATTCTTTGGTTTTGTGCGGCAGTTTGGGCACTCGGGCTCAAAAAGGTTAGCCATCACTGCTATATACTCTGGATTGCAAGTGTGCTTTGGCCTTTTATCTTCAGAAAACTAGGCAGCACAGAAATGCTTCACAGTTTTTTTTTTTGTTGCGTTTGATTCCAGTCACCTGGGTCTACCAGTTTCCAAGAGAACACTCTCCAAGTGGATTGCAGACCTTTTACCTATGAGAGTAAAGGACTTTCTCTTGAAGGTCATGTTACAGCACACAATGTGCGAGCAATGGCTGCCTCCATGGCAAATCTACGCTCGGTGGCGATTGATGAAATCTGCAAAGCAGCAACCTGGTCCTCTGTCCACACCTTTGTGGCCCATTATTGCTTGGACAAGGACTTCCGTCGGGATGCCTCGTTTGGCCAGGCTGTTCTCCAGCATCTCTTTCATACTTAGAACAACTCCTACCCCCTGTCCCAGCTTTTGATACCAGAGATCCTTGGGAGGAAACATGACCCAATTCAGCCTGTGTTTCACTGCTCTCTTTGGGGTCATCTCCCTGGCATCTCCAAGCTAGGCAGTCCCATATGTGAAGACTACATTCTCCAGGACCAAGCAGGAAGTCAGTCCTCACATATGGGTGTCGTCAGCGCCGATGAAGCCCCAGCGGAGCATTTCCCCAGCTTTCTATGAAAGCCTTTGGGAATGCAGGCACGCATGCGCAGTTCCCTTCCCGCTTAAAGGTGCCATCTTACCTCGGTCTCTTTTTTTCCGAGAAGCCCACCGGACGTGTGTCCTGTCATCCTGGATAAAAGTTGATTTTTTTCGGCGATACTCGCTATTTTTTTCTCCCAGGTGGCCGAGACAACCTTGGTTTCCACTTCTGCTTCAGCTAGCAGTGGATCCCCCACTGCCTCTGGGGTTGCAACCCGACCTTCTCTCTCAGGATCAGGGTTCCCTTCTGCATCCCAATCTCAAAGCTCTCAATTTGATGGCCTGGAGGCTGCAAGGGTAGTTTTGGCTCCCTGGGGCCTGCCTCCGGAGGTTGAGGAGGTTGTCCTAGCCTCTAGGAAACAGTCCACTAGAAAAACCTATGCTCTCAAATGGAGAAGGTTTTCTGTATGGTGTACAGAAGATCCTTTCTCCTGTACGGTACCAGTAGTGCTTCAGTATTTACTCCACTTGTCCAATCAGGGACTCAAGTCCAATTCTGTTCGGGTCCACCTCTCAGCTCTAGCAGCTCACCACTCACTGGTGGAGGGACATTCTCTGTCGGTTCACCCCTTGGTGTCCCGCTTTCTCAGGGGCTTGCTTTTACTCAAGCCTCCAATCCATCGTCCTGCCCCTGAGTGGGAGTTGAATGTGGTCTTGCAGCAACTGACTCGCCCACCTTTTGAGCCGATGGCTACTTGCCCACTACGCTTCCTTTCCTGGAAGACACTCTTCCTGAAAGCCCTTACTTCAGCTAGGCGAGTGAGTGAGCTTCAGGCCCTGGTCTGTGATAGGCCTTACACCAGGATTTATAGGAACAGGGTAGTCCTCAGGACTCATCCAAAGTTCCTCCCAAAGGTTGTCTCCTCTTTCCACCTCAATCAGGAGGTGGTTCTTCCAACATTCTTCCCTAGGCCTCATGCAAGCCAGGCTGAAGCAGTTCTGCATACCCTGGACTGTAGGAGGGCCTTATCCTTCTACCTTGAACGTACGCAGGGGCATAGAAGGGCTACTCAGCTCTTCGTTTCTTTTGACCCTAATAAGTTGGGGTTGGTTGTGTCCAAGCGTACCTTGTCCATCTGGGTGGCTGACTGTATCACCTGGGCTTACAGGGCGGCTGACCTTCCTTTACAGGGTCGGGTTACGGCCCACCGTGTCAGGGCAATGGCTGTCTCAGTGGCTCATCTCCTCTCTGTGCCCTTGGTAGACATCTGCAGGGCTGCAGCTTGGTCTTCAAGCCAGACATTTGCGGCCCATTACTTTCTGGAGAGGGAGTCCCGTAGGGACAGTGCTTTTGGCCAAGCAGTACTCCGGAATCTATTTGAGGTTTAGGCAACTCCTGCCCTCTGTTGGGCTACCGGTGGAGGTTGTGTCAGTGAAAAGCCTTTCTTTGCAGCTGGGACTAGAGGGAGTCCTCTTGTTCAGCCTGGGTTCCTCGGTAGCCCAGAGCTTGGGAGTCACCCATATGTGAGGACTGACTTCCTGCTTGGTCCTGGAGAAAGAGTAGTTACTCACCTGTAACAGGTGTTCTCCAGGAGCAGCAGGAATAAGTCCTCGCAACCCTCTCTCCTCCCCTTGGAGTTGCAGTTGTACATGGTTTATTTTTCATTTTTGTGTGCTGTTCTTAGCTATGTCATTTGACTGAGGTAAGATGGCACCTTTAGGCGGGAAGGGAACCGAGCATGCATGCCTGCATTCCCAAAGGCTTTCATAGAAAGCTGGGGAAATGCTCCACTGGGACTTCATCGGCGCCGATGACACCCATATGTGAGGACTGATTCCTGCTGCTCCTGGAGAACACCTGTTACAGGTGAGTAGCTACTCTTTCCTGCTTGTTCCTGGAGATAGCATAGTTACTCATCTGTAACAGGTGATCTCCAGGAACAGCAGGAATTGAGTCTTCACAACCCAGCCTCCTCCCCTAGGAATTGTATCTCTCTTCTCTCTCCTCTCCTTTCCTTTTATCTCAGTTACAAACCCAACTGAGGAGGGAGAGTTGGGAAGGCAGCAGCGCAGGCGCAGTGGGATGCTCCCAAAAGCTTTCCAATAGGACGCTGTGTAGGCTCCGTCGGTGCCGATGTCACCCATATGTGAAGACTCAATTCCTGCTGCTCCCGGAGATCACCTGTTACAGGTAAGTAGCTATGCTTTACTGGTAGAACGGTTAGTTTTATGGCATTCGGAAGGAAGGGACTATTAAGTTATTTTGGGTACATCCTCTTCTTGATCTGTCATCAGAAGGAATATTAATCAGATATGTGAGGCAAGATGGAGCTATATTTCTCAGAAGCTTAAATGTATCATAAGTGATTTGTATTTAATGCGGTTTGATTGTTAACCAATGTAGATTGTATAATAATAGGGTGATGTGATCTGAGACTGGGATTTTGTAGATAATATGGGTGGCAACATTTTGAGCCATCTGAAGTTGATTGATTGTCTGCTTTGGTAGGCCTTGAAGAATGCTATGCAAAAATCAAAGTGCGGGGTGATCATAGCTTGAAGCACAGATTTGAAGTTGTGGCTAGAAAGCAATGGTCTCAGTTGTTGGATCATTCTTAGTTTGTAGAAGATCAGCTTTGTGGTCAGTTTGATGTGTGCATTCATGTTAAGTGTATGATCTAGTGTCACACCATGGTATTTCACCTCATTTTTTGCTTCCAATTCGGCTTGTTGAAGATGGAGTTTTTGAAGGGGGGGGGGGTAAAGTTTTGCTTCCTTGTGATGTATACTACCTCAGTTTTGGTGTAGTTTATTTTTAGATTATTATGTGCTTGTAGCCGATTTACTATTTCAGTAAGGCAGGATGTAAGCTGATGCGGGATGGGATTCGTCATATCAATAGGTAGATACAGCATTATATCATCCGCATAGATATGTTGCATTGAATTTTTTGAAGATATTGCATATTGGTTGCAGGTATATATTAAAAAGAAAGGCAGGGTGATCCAAGATGGTGATGGAGTAGGACGCCGAGTTTGACGGTCTGAAGCCGGCTCCTGTACTTGTGTTCTAATGGGGAGAAAGAGGAAACAACACTCACAGAAACTCTCTGAGACTACTTCTCCGGCAGATCAGCTGGTGCAGTTATCGATTGCCGGCTTCTGTATCTCCTCAGGCAGCATGGCTTCAAGAGATCCGCCGTTTTCGCAGGTGGACCTGAGCACAGAAGGGGTTTCTTTGAGCCCCGTACAAGCGTCCTCAGCTCAACCTGGATGCCTCTTCAGGGTGGGGCAGTTTGGTTTTGTACCTCCAGGGCAGGAGGAAAGAGCAGCTGCGGAGGGTTCCCCTGCGAAGGTTCAGTCAGCAAGTGGTGCAGTCGGAGGTCGAGTTGGAGTGTCTCCCTTCGGCAGCACTACTGAGGTGGAGCATGGTGTTAGTAGCTCCCCCAGTAGTTTGGCAATTCGGCTTCCTGGGAGTGTGGTGAAACCAACGCTTGTTACGCTTGATAGCTTGTGGGAAGCTATCTCTGCCCTTCAGCAGTCCCTTCTACCTTTTGTGGGAGCTGTTTCACAGGAACTCTTTGAGATGAAAGTCCAGTGTTCTTCAATGGTTAGAGGTGGCAAGTCAGGCTACAAGAATTTCTCAAGTGGAAGCTAAGGTGAAGGAGTTGCAGTCCCTCGGTGCTGCTATTTCAAAGGACCGGTCGATTCAGGCAAGAAAAATAGAATATCTTGATAATCAGTTAAGGAGGAATAATTTGAGATTCCTGAATTTTCCTCGGTCTCCTTTGATGGCACCTTTGGACTTGGTCCATAAATACTTTGTTGATGTATTGCCGATGCCTCCTGACTCTCTGCCGCCGGTGGTAAGGGCTCAATATGTGACTATTTCTTCATTGGAAGCTGTTGAACAGCAGGGTTCTGCTGTGGAAACTGTTCCTCCTCAAATGGATCTTTCTGTTCTCCAGGATCAAGCAGGAAGTCAGTCCTCACATATGAGTGACGTCGGCGCCGACGGAGCCCCCATGCGGAGCATTTCCCCAGCTTTCAAGGAAAGCCTTTGGGAATGCAGCACGCTTGCGCTGTCCCCTTCCCGCCCAGGGGTGCCATTTTGTTCAGTCTTTCTTTTTCCACGGAGCCCAACGGACGTGAGTTCGTGTCACCCGGGAAAAGTAGATTTTTTTTTCGGCTATTTTGGCTTTTTCTGATCTGGTTCGACGCCCGTACCCCTTCCCGCCTGGGCTCAGTACACCGGTATCGAATCTGGAGTTTTGATTTTTGTTTTTTGTCCTTCCTGACTAGTGTTCGCGCTCTTTTTGTGTTTTCACTGGCAGCCCGGTCTTTTGATCTTGCAGGGGCCCTTTTTCCCCCCCGAAGGCTGCCAGCGGGTTCAAAAAGTGTGATCGGTGCAAGAAAATTATGTCTCTCACTGACACACATGACTGCTGCCTCCATTGCCTCGGGCCCGACCATGACCCACAGGCCTGTGGTCCGTGCGGGAAAATGTCAACGAAGGCACTTCGGAGCCGTCAGCATCAACGTGAGAGAATTTTCTCAGTCTGTGTCCAGCCGGGCCCGGACTTCGTCAGATGCCTTGACATCTCAGGAGTCTGATCCCGAGCACCGTCGGGGTTCCTCTGAGAGGGAGTCTCCCACCTCGAGCACAGAAGGAAGAAGCAGCTTGCAAGGGCATCGTCGGTGGAGGTGCCTGGATCCTCGAGGGCCAGGTCGCATAGCCCTGACCGCCACCCCAGGCTCTCTGAGTCGGAGAGGCCATCCAAGTTACCTCGCGTGAAGCCAGAGTCCCTGAGTCATGTAAGTGCTGCTGTTCTCATGGACTCTCCTCCGGGGGAGCCAACGTCGGGCCTGACGCCATCGGGGGCTGCTGAGTCTCCTGAGCTTGGACTCAGGTTGATGGCTTTGGAGAGCAGCTTGGCTGCCTTCATGGAACAGCAGCAGGTGCTGATCGCCGGTCTGACCGGTGCATCTGCCCCTACCACCGGGACCTCGACATCCAAGTCGACCCCAGAGACAGAGCCGATCCTCAAGTCAATGAAGTCTTGAGTTGATCCTCAGTCAACGTCCCCCTCAACCTCCCGTGCGGGGCTGAGGTCGTCGACGCCAATACCCTCGGCGTCGGGGCAGGTGGCACCGAGGCCCACACAGCCGGATCCGCTCAATTCCTCCTCGGAGGAATCGGCGTAGGAGACAGAGGACTAGGAGTCCCCGGACACCTTCTGGACCCGGTGCGTCTCGGAGAAGGTCCCCCCCCCCCCCCCCGGAGGATACCCGGTTCTCGGACTTCGTGAGGGACATGGCCAAAGCCTTGGCCTTCCCTGTGGACGCCGAGGAGGAGCCTCGAGCCAAGGAGCTCGATGCCCTCCAGTATGACTTTCCTCCGAAGGAAGCCTTTACTGTACCGGTTCCTCCGATGCTGGAATGTCTGCTCTTCCGTATGTGGGAGGCACCGGCCTCGGTGCCGGTTCTTAGCAAACGGGTCGATTCCATTTATTGAGTCCGTAAGAGCCCTGGGTTCCAAAAGGCGCAGCTACTGCACAACTCCAGGGTTGTGGAATCGGCCATGCACCGCTTGAAGAGTCAGAAGATGCACTCCTCGGTGCCCCCCGGCCGGGAGGCCCGGAACCTGGATGCCCTCGGTAGAAAGTGCTTCCAGGGCTCTATGCTATCTTGCCGTATCCAGACCTGCCAGCTGTACATGGGCATGTACCTATGAGACCTGGCAAAGGAGATTGCCGGGTTCTCAGCTGGCCTCTACGAGGAACCTTTGCAGATGTTCAGAGCTTTGTCAACAGGGATGTGAGAGTGCTCAAAGTTTATTTCTCGAGCAGCCTATGATGGCTTTGAGGCTTCGGCCCAGGTAGCCGTGGCTGGCATCAGTGCATGCCGTCAGGCCTGGCTACAGTCATCAGACCTGGAGTCATGGGTGCAGGACAAGTTGGTCGATGTCCCTTGCTGAGGTGAAAACCTTTTCAGTAAGCCCATGACTGAAAAGGCTGCAGAAATCGAGACAGAGTCTCACCAGGACAAGGCTGTCCAGGAAGACGTCTGCCCCTTCTCAAAAAAAGAAGGGCTCGGGAAAGAAGCCCTTTTTCCCGAGGAAGGGTGCTGCCTACAAATCCTACCCTCAATATCTGGCCTCTCCAGCTCCCCAACAGGGCCAGCAGGCCAAGGGGCAGGGGCCCCGTAGGCAGAAGACCCTGTGATAAGGAAGCTCATCATAGTTCAGGAGGGAGCTATAAAAGAGGTGAATTGGCTTTGAACAAGCAACCTGTCTTTGCTGGTAGAAATACTAAAACAGAATGTTTTCATAAAAGACTACCAGTCCCAGAATGCACCAGGTTTCAAAAAGCCTCTAGAAGAGCTGAAGTGGGGAAATGTGTGTTCAATCAGGAGAGCTATGAGGTAATCCCCAATCACTCATCTCCAAGGGCAGGGCTTGATTCAGCACACCTGGGCTGTGCTAGGGTGGAGTGTCCCTCTAAGCACATTAAAAGTAAAGGATATTCTACACAGAGACAGAGCAGACAGAACAAAGAGAACAAGAGCAGACAGAAAGAAGAGAGGACTACAACAGCAGAAGCAACGTGGAAGGAAGAAGAGAAAGACATCTTGGAGGTCTAAAGAAGGAGCCCACAGCAGTACGTGTGTTAGGAGTGATTCCAGAGGCAAGCATACTCCATTGGACTGGAGGAAGCCAGAGGAGTGGGATTATAAAGCCAGGAATTCCCAGACGGCACCTTTGAAGGAGACAGCTGCATTTGGAAGGGGCCCTAAGACCGGTGCAAGAAGGTATGTGAAGAGAGACCCAGTGTCCAGGGATCTTGATTGGAAGGCTGGACATAAAAGCTGGACTACTTACTGGCCAGGATATCTGGAGAGGAAACCTAACAGCAAGGGAAGCTCAGGTATGAACTTTGATCTATGCCCTAGCTCTTCTCCAGGAAGACAGCAGGGAAACAAATATTATCCTGAGAGTGATCAATTAAGGAATTCCTCTGAGCCAGACCATGATATTGATTCCATGATATTTGAGGAAGAAGGAGATATTTCAAATGATCAGTTAGAATACATGGACTGCTCTCTGTCTAGCTGCTGTTTTAAAGTACTTTCTCACTAATACAACAACCACCAAAAGGAACTGTAACTTGTTCTTTTATCTACCCAGAAAAGTCTCTGCAAGAAAGCTTTAGGGTAGGACTGAGCCACGTAAAGAGAGTGAACCAGCAAAGGGGTTTGCAGCTGGCTAATTATTGGTAATTGAGCCAGGCACAAGTGCACGTGAGCTCTGGAAGGAAACTTCTTTTTTTTGTGTGTGTAAATAGAAGAAAGTTATCCTTGATAAAGAACAGGTTTTTTTTTGTTACTTTTGGGTTTTGTTTTTGCCTTTTTGGAGCACTGCTAAGAAGGTCATTAGCAGGAGCCATCAAAAAGACCTTTTCTGTTTCTCATCAAGGTCTTTATTGATTTATTTCTTAAGAAGTTCAGTTACCTTATATCATGTTTTGTTTTTCCTGAGTACAATACTTGAAGCAAGTGTCCTTTTGTGTTACCAAGTAAATCTGTGTGGGAGAATTAACCCCATGAATAAAATCTGTTTTTCTTTGCTTACACTCGAGCATCACAACTCATTATTTTGTGAACGGCTGATTCTGGTATGAATGAACTACATCCCCCACAATCCTTTGCAAATCATAATAATATTTTGCCTTTGCCAAGACTGTGGACATTCACGACCAGTGCCCCCGTTTACAACCCCCAAGCCGCCAGTTCCGGCTCCTGCGCAGCAGGGAGTGGGGTTTTGACTCCCACAGCATAGCCTCTTCTCCACCGCTGGCTCCACTCAGCACAGGAGGTTGGCTGACCCTGTATGCCTACAGGTGGCCAGCGATCACAGGGGATACCTGGGTACTCAGCATAGTCCAAAAGGGCTACA
Organism: Ichthyophis bannanicus; assembly: GCA_033557465.1. NCBI lineage: Eukaryota > Metazoa > Chordata > Amphibia > Gymnophiona > Ichthyophiidae > Ichthyophis > Ichthyophis bannanicus. Next base: position 606,697,811 of record CM066033.1, read on the forward strand.
TGCTCCACTTCCACCAGTTACCCCCCTCCTACTTTCCAGGGGAGCCTCCAAGACTCCCTCTGCACAGAATTCTCCTCCTTCAGGAGTTGGCAAGTCTTCTAAAGGAACAGGCGGTGGAACCGGTGCCTCACCACCTGGAAGGGCAAGGCTTCTACTCCAGGTACTTCCTGGTACCAAAAAGGACAGGAGGCCTCCGGCCTATCCTAGACTTGCGAAACCTAAACAAGTTTCTGGAGAGGGAAAAGTTCAAGATGCTTACCCTTGGGATACTGCTGCCCTACCTCCAGCAGGGAGACTGGCGATGCTCCTTACACCTAAAGGATGCTTATACTCACATCCTCATTCACCCAGTCCACAGACAATATCTCAGATTTGTGGTGGGAGGAAACCATTTTCAGTACAGGGTACTTCCCTTTGGCCTATCCTCTGCCCCCAGGGTTTTCACCAAATGCCTGGTGGTGGTGGCGGCCTATCTCAGGAATCAGGGAATTTTTGTCTTCCCATACCTGGACGACTCTCTCATCAGGGGCTAGTCTATCCAGGAGGCCAGACAAGCCACTCTTCGCAGTGTCTCTCTTCTTCAGCATCTGGGCTTTGTCATAAACTATGCAAAGTCCACTTTGCTCCCCTCTCAGAACCTGGAGTTTATAGGGGCAAGATTAGACACCCGGCATGCAAAAGCTTACTTGCCCGAGGACAGGGCTCACAGACTGATTTTCTTGGCGAACCAGTTCCAAAGCAATTCTCAGGTCTCCGCCAGGCACTTCCTATGGCTCCTGGGCCACATGGCATCCACAGTACATATGACTCTGAATGCCCATCTGCACATGCAGGCTGCTCAGTGGTGCCTCAGAGCTTAGTGGGTGCAGGCCACAGGCGACCTCCGAGACAGAGTAAAGGTGTCCAAACCACTTTTGGACTCCTTACAGTGGTGGCTACATCTCCCAAACCTTATCAGGGGGGTACTATTTCAGGCTCCAGCACACACAAGGGTGCTGATGACCGATGCTTCCTTAAAAGGCTGGGGTGCACATTGCCAGGGCACGTGCACTCAAGGCCTCTGGTCTCCTCGGGAGGCCACACAGCAGATCAATCTTTTGGAGCTGCGGGCAATCCGCTTGGCTCTACAGACTTTTTCTCATGCCCTCTCTCACCAGTCTGTCTTAGAACATTGCTACCTGATTGTCTGTCTGAACTATGTGAACAAGCAAGGGGGCACGGGGTCCAGGCTCCTATGTCAGGAGGCGCAGGCCCTTTGCTTCTTTGCAGTCAAACAAGGCATGTTTCTCAAAGCAGTTTATCTACCTGGTCAGGATAATTTCCTAGCAGACAGGCTAAGCAGGATTCTCCAGCCTCACGAATGGCAGTTGAATCCATGGGTGGTCCAGCAGATCTTCCTCCGCTGGGGACTTCCGTCCATCGATCTCTTTGTCAGTCCACAAAACCGTCAGCTGCCCAGGTTTTGCTCCAGACAGCCACATCCCCTGAGAATAGCAGCAGATGCTTTTCTGATCTCTTGGTCTACAGGCCTCCTGTATGCGTTTCCTCCCATGCCCCTGGTGGCCTGAACTCTGTTTGAGATTCTCCGGGACAAGGCCTCGGTAATTCTGGTAACCCCCAGATGGCCGAGGCAACCGTGGTTTCCACTTCTGCTACAGTTGGCGGTGGAAACTCCTTTCCCTCTGGGGTTGCAACACGATGATCTGTCTCAAGATCAGGGTTCCCTTCTGCATCCCAATCTCAGGTCCCTCAATCTGATGGCCTGGCTACTGAAAGGATAGTGCTATCTCCCTTGCTTCTACCTAAGGAGGTTGAAGAGGTGGTTTTGGCCTCTAGGAGGCAGTCCACCAGAAAGTCCTATGCCCTCAAGTGGCGTAGGTTCACAATATGGTGTGCTCAGCGCAGTGAAGATCCTTTCTCTTGCCTTGTGCCAGTAGTACTGTAGTATCTACTTCACATGTCAGACCTGGGCCTTAAGTCTAACTCTGTTCCGGTCCACCTCAGTGCTCTATCAGCGCACCACTCACCGGTGGAGGGACAGTCTCTGACGGTTCATCCCTTGGTGTCCTGCTTCCTCAGAGGTCTGCTTCTTCTCAAGCCTCCGGTTCGTCCACCGGTGACTGAGTGGGATTTGAACGTGGTCTTGCAGCAACTTACTCGCCCACCATTTGAGCCGATGGCTACTTGCCATTTGCGCTTCCTTTCTTGGAAAGCGCTCTTCCTGGTAGCTCTTACCTCGGCCAGACGTGTGAGTGAACTACAAGCTCTGGTTTCTGATAGACCGTACACACGGTTCTATAGGAACAGGGTGGTCCTACGGACCCACCCGAAGTTCCTTCCAAAAGTGGTCTCCTCTTTCCACCTCAACCAGGAGGTGGTTCTTCTGACCTTTTTTCCCAGGCCGCATACCAGCCGGGCTGAAACAGTCTTGCATACCCTGGACCTGTAATAGGGCCTAGTCTTTTTACATAGAACGTACAGGGGGGCATCGAAGGGCAACTCAGCTCTTTGTCTTTTTTGACCCTAATAAGATGGGGTTACCTGTCTCCAAGCGTACGTTGTCCACTTGGGTAGCAGATTGTATCGCCTGGGCGTACAAGGCAGCCGACTTCCCCTTGCAGGGTCGAGTCATGGCCCACCGTGTCGGGGCGAAAGCCGCATCAGTAGCTCATCTCCGCTCTGTTCCGTTGGCAGACATCTGCCGGGCCGCTACTTGGTCTTCAAGCCAGACTTTTGCAACCCATTACTGCCTCGAGAGAGAGTCCCGAAGGGACAGTGCTTTCGGACAGGCGGTAATCTGTAATCTCTTTGAGGTTTAGGCAGCTCCTACCCTCCAGCCCTTGTGTTGGACTACCGTATGGGGGCGTTCTCAGAGGATATTCTTCTCATGAATGCTGAGGCTGTCAAGAGGGAGCCATTTTTTCAGTTTGGGGTTCCTGGGGAGTCCCATATGTGAGGACTGACTTCCTGCTTGGTCCTGGAGAAAGAGTAGTTACTCACCTGTAACAGGCGTTCTCCAGGAGCAGCAGGAATCAGTCCTCATCACCCTCCCTCCTCCCTTGGAGTTGCAGTCATATACTTCATTTTGTTTTTTACTGTCTTTTAGCTATGTCGTTAGACTGAGCAAGATGGCACCCTTGGGCAGGAAGGGGACTGTGCATGCGTGCTGCATTCCCAAAGGCTTTCTTTGAAAGCTGGGGAAATGCTCCGCACAGGGGCTCCGTCGGTGCCGACATCACCCATATGTGAGAACTGATTCCTGCTGCTCCTGGAGAACACCTGTTACAGGTGAGTAACTACTCTAATTTCTTGATAGCTCCCTAGAGGTGGTGACAAGTCGGGCTACTTTGGTGGTTAATTTTGCCTTTGAATCAGACAGGAACACTGAACTTAAACTATATTTCTGTAAAATTTCTGTTTCTCAATTTATGGGTTCAAAAATACAAACTTTTCCTAACCTCGCTAGAGATACCCAGAAAAGGAGAAGGTCTTTTTTGGCTTTACGCCAGAGAACACTCTCCCTGGGAGCACAATTTAAATTAAGATATCCGTGTAAATGTGTGGTTAATTATCAGGCTAAACAGTATATGTGTTTTGAGTCCTAACAATTATTACAATTTATACGAAGTAGGGAAGATAGGGGTGTGGGGGTGAGTCCCATATCGGCTGCCATGTAATATTATCTTTGCTCCTGTAATTAATTTGTTATTGTATGGTAGTTTTACCTAAGTATGATTTCTTTTTTTCTTGGATCTTATTGGGGGGGGGGGTTATTGTGGTCTTTTCCAGATTGGATGGTTTTTCTTTAATATTTTTCTGTTGAGATAATTGCATATCTCTTCTTTATTCTAATTCTTTTTCAGAATTGTTTTCTGGAGTTTTCGTAAAATTTAATAAAATATAAGTTCAAAAAAAAAAGGAGGAGCAGACCCTTGAGGAATGCCCTGTTCTGTTTGTAAGGTCTGGAAGTTTGCTGGCTGAGCTTAACGTGTTGGGTGCGATCGGTATAGTATGACTGGAACCATTGGAGCACCATACCTTGTATCCCTATATGGTGTAGTTTCGTAAGGAGAAAATTATGGAGATGCTATCAAACACTGAAGCAAGGTCCAGAAATACAAGGACAAAAGCCTGTTTAGGATTATCTATACCTCCAATCAATCTATCAAATAGGGCTAGCAGAAGAGTTTCAATACCATGAAACAGTCTAAATCCATATTGCTGATTGTCTAGAGGGGAGTTCTGATCTATATAATCCTTAAGTTGAGTTTGAACAATTTTTCAATAACTTTGGCCAGGAATGGGAGGCTAGAAATAGGCCTGTATGAGATGGGGTTTACTTTATTCAATGAGCTATTTTTTTTTTAAAAAATTTATTTATATGAATTTAATAAATTTTGACATCCAGACAATATCCATGAATGAAATGGAAAAAATAGAAACATCAAATACAAAAGGAAAAAAAATACAGCCATCACATACTCATTTTTCCCCATTATCAGACCACAAAAAAAAGGAAATGGAGTACTAGGAAACAAATCAAACAATATAATGACACAGATGTCGTAGCCATTAATCACACAAATTCAAACAGGCGAATGAGAGACTCACACGTCAGCTGTATGAGAAGTTACAACAACCTCAACATCACTCACTTCCCTAGTCTCCAAGAAAGCTAACAACTGCTTGGGCTCAAAAACCAAATACATATTTTGTTTAAAATTAACATAACATTTCACAGGAAATTTAAGTTGGAAGGAAGCGCCCAAGGCCAAAGTCCTAGGGCGAAGAGTCAAAAACTCCTTCCTTCTCAATTGTGTAAATTCGTGATAAATCAGGAAATACTCTTACTCTTGAGCCCATAAAGACTTTGTTAGCATTTCTAAAATACATTTTAAGAATAAAATGAGCTATTTTTTAAATATAGGCCAGATTATCGCATGCTTTAGAGCTGAGGGCATGACACCTTGTCTCAATGATTGGTGAACTATGTTAAGGATGAATGGTGAGAGTTAATGAGTAGCTTTCAGCCAAATTACACAGGTACACTACCAAAAAACTGCCTCCAGTTTTGCAACTGATTCCTATAGATTTTGAGGTGCTGAATCCAGGAAAAATAGCCAAAATGTTCCATCACGTCACGTTTTCTTGCAAAATTAGATTTCTTACCCATATACGGAATGTTCACATAATTTCTTTTTAGCCGACTGCAGTTTATTTTCTTGGCCCAAAATAGAGGTTGTAATGGTTAACTAACTAGAAACACTCCCTCATGATATTTTAGAGTGTTTTGTATTCATTTTATACATTAACAGGACAATTGGGAGGCGGGGGGCTAAATCCAGTACTCGCGCTGGCGCATGTTCTTTCCTGTTCGCCTCGCCTCGTTCGCTCGCTCGCTCGCTCAAACATGGTGGTTGCGACATGAACGTTCCTGTCAAATTTCAGTTTCTTGCAAGTTCATTATTACCTTTTGTTTGCTCAGTCGTAATCCAGCTTTATTCCGAAGTGGTTCACTACAGTTGTAGTTTGCAGTGCTGTGTATTTGTGATGGCTCACAGAGCCAGAGGTTGCGTCAACTCTCCGGACAGTTTTTGTTTTATTTGTGGGGAATATACCGTGAAAAAGCGGCAGAGGAACATTTCTGCATTTATTAAAAAAGTATATTTCGCCTATTTCGGTTTGAAGTTAGGCGATCAAGACAAACCGTGGGCTCCTCACAAAGTGTGCAAGACATGTGAGGAAGATCTACGCTTATGGATGAAAGGTAAAAAACAAGCATTTCGTTTCGGAATACCTATGATGTGGTGTGAACAAAGAGACCACAGCAGTGACTGCTATTTTTGCTCTTGCATTGTGAAGGGATACAACTTAAAAAATAAGAACGTAATAAGTTACCCCAACCTTCCCTCAGCAATTAGGCCTATGCCTCATAGCACCGAAGTACCTGTGCCTGAACCACCAAAATCTTTGGATCATATTTGTGTGGACAGTTCTGATCATGATGAGACTCATCAGATGGCTTTTCCCGATGAGTCCAGTACTTCCGAGTTTGAAACTGAACCAGATCCGAAACCTGAACTTTTCTCTCAAGCTGAATTGAATGATTTAGTCCGGGATTTAGGACTCCCAAAAGATGCTGCCCAACTGCTAGGTTCTCGGCTTAAACAGAAAAATCTATTGTCACCAGGAACAACTTTTTATTGGTACCGCAACCGCGAGACACAATTTTTGATGTATTTCAGCAAAGAGAAAGATTTGGTATTTTGCAACGATATATACGGAGTGATGGAAAAGTTTAAACTCAAGTATGATCCTGCTGAATGGCGGCTGTTCATTGATTCGTCAAAAGACAGCATAAAAGGTGTTCTTCTTCATAATGGCAACACATTCGCTTCAGTTCCTATTGCTCACTCTGTTATTCTCCAAGACAAATACGAGAATTTGGCCCTGATTCTTCAGAAGATTCGTTATGATGAGCATAAGTGGATGATTTGTGGAGACTTTTAAAATTCTATCCATGCTATTAGGGCAGCAATCCGGTTTCACCAAATATCCCTGCTTCCTTTGCTTGTGGGATAGCCGGGCCCGCGACCTACACTGGGGGAAAAAAGACTGGCCAATTCGGGAGTATTTGAGACCTGGTGAGAAAAATGTTCTTCATGAGAGCTTGGTACCTCGTGATAAAATTCTATTACCACCTCTCCACATTAAGTTGGGTCTCATTAAGCAATTCATCAAGTCCCTTCCAAAAGATGGTGAGTGCTTTCGGTACCTTTGCTCAAAGTTCCCCCGACTTTCTGAAGCAAAGCTAAAGAAAGGAGTGTTTGTTGGCCCTGATATAAGGAAACTCATTTCAGATGGAGCATTCGCTGAAACGATGTCTGAGAAGGAAAAAGAAGCCTGGGATTCCTTCAAGGATGTTGTTCTCAAATTCTTGGGGAACAGGCGGGATGAGAACTATAAGGATATTGTTGCCAGGATGCTCAATGCCTTCAAAGAACAAGGCTGTAACATGAGCCTGAAAGTCCATTTCTTGCACTCCCATGTGAACTACTTTCCCAAAAACTTGGGGGCGTACAGTGAAGAACAAGGTGAAAGGTTTCACCAGGACATCAAGGACGCAGAGAGAAGGTACCAAGGAAGATGGAACACCACTATGATGGCTGATTTCTGCTGGTTGCTGCTGCGGGAAACCCCAGATGAAAAATACGCCAAGCAGCGCACCAAGAGAAGCATTCGGGGGGAAGAAGAAACGGGCCCACCAGGAGATTGATTGACCCAAGAATGACTTTAAAATCTAAACTGTGTTGACAAATACCGTGTTTTTACTAAACTTTGAAATAAAAATTTGCTAGTTATTACCACAGTGTCGGATCTCATTTATTAGAATTTTATTTTCACACCATCGGGTGTTTGTCTTCATGTATTGCAATGGTGCGGTTTGCGTTTTCTATTCTTACATACATACCTGTACAACATTTTTTGCACATTTCTTTGCTTTGCTTTGTGTCTAACCTCGCTCTTATATGCTCAATGTTTGTGCACATGTATGTGGCTGTTTTAAGTGCAGACAATTTTGCTACCATCACAGTGTGTTTTGTTGACATTACTCTATTCTTATGTGCTGCCTTGTTACAATTTTCTTTATTCTTATTTGAATAACTACTAAACAATTAGTATAAAGAATTCATCCAAGAAACTTTTATCTCGATCGCACTCAATCTGAAACGTTCACCTCAAACTGCTAACCCAATGTAGCAAAAAATCTGTACGTGATGGAGCAAATTGGTTACCAGATTTGGATTCAGCGCACCAAAAAACGTAAAAATCAATCGAAACATTAGAGGCAGTTTAAAAAAAATTTTTTTTAGTGTATCTGTGTTACAGATCAAGGGTCTAACCTAGATGTAGTAGTATTAATTTTGGAGATCTTAACCACCTTAAAAATATAATCATGTGAAAGGTTTCCCATTCAACTAAGGACACTAGATCTGATTCAGGGTGAAAGTTTGTCTCAGTGGATGGGTGTTTGTTCATGTAATGAAACACAAGGGCCTGTGGTTTGATGGTGTGTATATTAATTTCTACATTAGGTTTCTGAGTGAGAGATTTTACAATCTCAAATAGTTCCTGTGGACGACTGAGAGATTTGGTGAGAATCTCAGTATGATGGGCTATCTTTCTGCTATTAATAGTCTTTGTAGAGTTTCAAAATTGTCATGTGTAGAGTTTCAAAATTGTCATGTAAAGAGTTTTCTCATGTGTTGCTTGCGTGACCCTCCAAGTATGCTCTATTTTCCTCAAGGCTTGTTTTAACTCTTAAACATAATTTCTGGTGAAAGAAGATAAATACTAGGAAAAATCCAGAACCATAGTTCTAGTTCTCCAGGACCAAGCAGGAAGTCAGTCCTCACTTATGGGTGACGTCGGCGCCGACGGAGCCCTCGCGGAGCAATTTTCCCCAGCTTTCAAAGAAAGCCTTTGGGAATTGCAGCGCGCATGCGCGGTCGTCTTCCCGCCCGAGGGTGCCATCTTAGCCAGTCTTCTTTTTTCCGCGGAGCCCTACAGATGTACCCGTCTTGTCCCCGCGAAAAAGTCGATTTTCTTCGTTATTTTATTCTTTTTCCTTCGGTTCGACGCCGATCGTTTTCCCGTCCGGACTCGCGACGCTGGTCACGAGTCCTCCTACTTTTTTTCGGTTTTTCTGACTTTGTCAGCTTTCGTTTTCGATTTTCCCTGGCAGCCCGGTCCTTTGACCTCGCAGGGGCCCTTTTTCCCCCGATGGCTGCCAGTGGCTTTAAGCGGTGTGGTCAGTGTGACCGAAATATGTCACTAACTGACACACACGACTTTTGCCTCCGCTGCCTGGGCCTGGATCATGAGGAACTGATCTGTGGGCCCTGCGGCAAAATGTCCTCAAAAGCGTTGAGGAGTCGGCGGCATCAGCGTGATCGAATCTTCGCTGACCCCAGCCGTACCCGGACCTCGTCGGAGGCCTCCGCGTCAAAAGGCTCCAGCTCGGACCGTCGCCGGAGTTCCTCCGACCGGGGTTCTCCCTCCGGGGACCATCGTCGGACGGTGAAACCCGCGAGGGCGGCGTCGGTGGACGCTCCTGGTTCCGCGAGGGCCAGGTCGCATAGCCCCGATAGCCGCCCCGGGTCCTTGGAGAAGGAACACCTCCCGAAGCGACCTCGCCTGGAGTCGGAGATGCCTGCTCGGGTAAGTCCTGTAGTCCTTCTGGACTCGCCTCCGCGACAGCCGACGTCGGGCCCGACGCCGTCGGGGCCCGAGTCGGGGGCTGCTGGGTCACCTGAGCTCGGACTCAGGTTGACGGCCTTGGAGAGCAGACTGTCTGCCTTCATGGACCAGCAGCGGGCACTGCTCGCTGGCCTCGCTGGCGCCGCTGCCCCGACCGCCGGGACGTCGACGTCCAAGTCGACCCCGGAGACCGAGCCGATCCTCGAGTCAATGAGAACTCGAGTCGATCCTCGGTCGAGGTCACCCTCGGCCTCCCGTTCGGGACCGAGGTCGCCGACGCCGACTCCCTCGGCGTCGGGGCGGCAGGTGCCGCGCCCTGCCCGGGCCGACCCCACCGAGTCCTCGTCGGAGTCGGTCTGGGAGTCTGAAGAGGAAGAGTCGCCTGATTCTTTCCGGACTCGGTGTGTCCCCTCGGACTCACCGGAGTCCGAGCCTCGGAAGCAGTCCCCCCCCCGGAGGATGCCCGGTTCTCGGACTTCGTTAGGGATATGGCCAAGGCTTTGGCCTTCCCTGCGGATCCCGAGGAGGAGCCTCGAGCCGAAGAGCTCGACGCCCTCCAGTATGACTCTCCCGCGAGGGAACACTTTACTGTACCGGTTCCTCCTATGCTGGAACGACTACTCTTCCGCATGTGGGAGAGTCCGGCCTCCTCGCCGGTCCTGAGCAAGCGGGTCGATTCTATCTATCGAGTCCGCAAGAGCCCTGGCTTTCAAAAGGCACAGCTACCACACCATTCCATGGTAGTGGAATCGGCCATGCATCGTCTTAAGAGCCAGAAGATGCACTCCTCGGTGCCTCCTGGCAGGGAGGCCCGTAACCTGGATGGCCTTGGTAAGAAGTGTTTCCAGGGCTCTATGCTCGCATGTCGTGTCCAGACTTACCAGCTCTACATGGGCATGTATCTCCGGGATCTGGCTAAAGAGCTAGCCGGATTCTCCGCTGGTTTGTCCGAGGAACCCTTGCGGAGGTTCCTGGCCTTGTCCACTGGCATTCGGGAATGCTCAAAGTTCATGTCCCGAGCAGCCTATGATGGCTTTGAAGCATCGGCTCGAGTGGCCGCAGCCGGCATCGGTGCCCGCCGACAGGCTTGGCCTCAGTCGTCAGACCTTGAGCCCTGGGTGCAGGACAAGTTGGTCGATGTCCCCTGCCGAGGCGGCGCAAACCTCTTTGGCAAGCCCATGGCGGATAAGGCTGCACAAATTGAGACTGAGACTCTCACCAGGACCAGGCTTTCTAGGAAGACCTCCGCCCCTTCCCAGAAAAAGAAGGGCTCGGGGAAAAAGTCCTTTTACCCGAGGAAGGCGGCTGCCTACAAACAGTACCCCCATTATCAGGCCCCTGCAGCTCCCCAACAGGGCCAGCAGGCCAAGGGACGGGGTAACGGGTCCCGTAGGCAGCAAGCCCCCAAGCCTGCACCACCAGCCCCTGCTCAGCAGGGTGGGGGTTTTTGACTCACAAAGCATAGCCTCTCCCCCCCCCGCTGGTTCCTCCCAGCACCGGAGGCCGGCTGGTTCACTTCGCCCACAGGTGGTCCAGCATCACCGCAGATGCCTGGGTGCTTCAAGTCGTGCGAGAAGGCTATCTTCTCCACTTCCATCAGGTCCCTCCCTCCTATTTTCCGGGAGAACCTCCGCGACCCCCTCTGCACAGGGAATTACTCCTTCAGGAGTTAGCAGGTCTTCTGCAGGAACAGGCGGTGGAACCGGTGCCCCACCACCTGAGAGGTCAAGGCTTTTATTCCAGGTATTTTCTGATACCAAAGAGAACAGGGGGCCTCAGACCCATCCTGGACTTGCGCAACCTCAACAAGTTCCTTGTGCGGGAGAAGTTCAAAATGCTTACCCTTGGAATCCTTCTGCCCTACCTCCAGCAGGGAGATTGGCTATGCTCCTTGGATCTAAAGGATGCCTACACGCACATCCTCATCCACCCAAGCCACCGCCAATACCTAAGGTTTGTGGTGGCAGGAAATCATTACCAGTACAGAGTACTGCCCTTTGGCCTGTCCTCCGCACCGCGAGTCTTCACAAAATGTCTCGCGGTCGTGGCGGCCCATCTCCGGCTTCACGGCCTCTATGTCTTTCCGTACCTCGACGACTGGCTCATCAGAGCAGCGTCCGCTCAGGAGGTCACCAACGCCACGTGCCGCACGGTGACTCTTCTGCAGCACTTGGGCTTTGTTATAAACTTCGCAAAGTCCACTTTGCTCCCCTCACAGGATCTCGAGTTCATCGGCGCGAGGCTGCACACTCCTCAGGCGCGAGCATACCTACCGCTCGACAGGGCTCAACGGCTCATGGACCTAGCCGACCGCTTTCGCAGCCAGCCCCTGGTCTCCGCCAGGCGCTTCCTGAGACTGCTCGGCCATATGGCTTCCACCGTCCATGTGACCCCCCAATGCCCGCCTGAATATGCGGTCTGCTCAATGGTGTCTCCGCCAGCAGTGGCGACAAGCCACAGGCGGCCTAGCAGACCTAGTGCGCGTCTCCGAGCCGCTGGTCTCGTCTCTCCGGTGGTGGCTCCGGCAGCCGAACCTGATCTTCGGAATGCCTTTCCAGTCACCTCAACCGACCCGGGTGCTGACCACCGATGCATCCCTCCTGGGCTGGGGAGCACATTGCCAAGAGGCACGTACTCAGGGCCTCTGGACCACGTGGGAGTCTGCTCAGCAGATCAACTTCCTGGAGCTCAGGGCGATCCGCCTAGCTCTCAAGGCTTTCTCCCACCTGACTTCCCAACAGTCCGTCCTTGTACAGACGGACAATCAAGTTGCCATGTTCTACGTGAACAAACAGGGGGGCACGGGCTCCTTCCTCCTCTGCAGGGAGGCACAGAAGCTCTGCTCTTGGGCCGTCAGTCACGGCATTCTCCTCAAGGCAGTTTATCTCCCGGGCCAGGAAAATTGCCTTGCGGACAAACTCAGCAGGGTCCTCCAGCCGCACGAGTGGCGTCTGGATCCCTTGGTAGTTCAGAAGCTCTTCCTAAAGTGGGGCCTCCCCACGGTGGATCTCTTTGCCAGTCCTCGCAACCGGCAGCTTCCTCGCTTCTGCTCTCGTCAGCCACACCCCCTTCGGGTTGCGGCGGACGCCTTTCTGATCTCATGGTCGGGGAGCCTTCTGTACGCTTTCCCTCCCATCCCGCTAGTCTCTCGGACTCTTTTCAAGGTTCTCCGAGACAAAGCCTTCATGATCCTGGTGGCCCCTCGCTGGCCCAGGCAGCCGTGGTTTCCGCTCCTACTGCAACTGGCGGTGGAGGATCCAATCCCTCTGGGGGTACAACCGGATCTCCTCACTCAGGATCAGGGGTCCTTACTGCACCCCAACCTCAGGTCTCTCAACCTCATGGCCTGGCTGCTGAGAGGGTAGTCCTTGCTCCCCTTCTCCTGCCGGCGGAGGTGGAGGAGGTCGTCTTGGCTTCGCGACGGCCTTCTACCCGCAAATGCTACGCCCTTAAATGGCGTCGCTTTGCAGTCTGGTGTACCCAACAGTCTCAGGATCCCTTCTCCTGCCCGGTGTCGGTGATCTTGCAGTACTTGCTACACCTCTCTAATCTGGGACTTAAGTCCAACTCCGTCAAAGTTCACCTCAGTGCTCTTTCGGCACATCATGTGCCGGTGGACGGTAGACCTCTCTCGAGCGACCCTCTCGTAGCGAGGTTTCTCCGAGGTCTCCTTCTACTTAAACCACCTCTGCGCCCGCCAGCGCCTGACTGGGACCTGAATGTGGTTTTGCAGCGGATCACCTGTCCGCCTTTTGAACCTATGGCTACCTGTTCTCTCCGTTTTCTGTCTTGGAAAACACTGTTCTTGATAGCCCTCACTTCCGCTAGACGCGTAAGTGAATTGCAGGCCCTCATGTCTGATCCCCCTTACACTAGGTTCTACAGGAATAGGGTAGTCCTACGGACTCACCCAAAATTTCTGCCTAAAGTGGTCTCCCCTTTTCACATCAATCAGGAGGTGGTACTTCCAACCTTCTTTCCCAGACCACACTCCAGCCGAGCTGAAACGGTCCTCCATACCCTGGACTGTAGAAGGGCATTGAACTTCTACCTTGACCGTACGCGGGAGCACCGTAAAGCTGCTCAGCTTTTTGTGTCTTTTGACCCCAATAAATTGGGGCTCCCGGTCTCCAAGCGTACTCTGTCCATCTGGGTTGCGGACTGTATCTCTTGGGCTTATGGGGCAGCCGGACTCTCCTTAGAAAGTCGAGTCACGGCTCATTGCGTTCGGGCAAAGGCTACGTCAGTGGCTTACCTCCGCTCTGTTCCACTGGCAGACATCTGCCGGGCCGCTACTTGGTCTTCGAGCCAGACTTTTGCGGTCCATTACTGTCTCGAGAGGGAGTCCCGTAGGGACAGTGCTTTCGGACAGGCAGTCCTCCGTAATCTCTTTGAGGTCTGAGCAACTCCTACCCTCCATCCCGGATGTGGGCTACCGGTGGGTGATAATTCAGCGAAGATTCTATCCTTCTGTGCTGCTGAGCTAGAGGGAGCTCATTTTTGTGCTTAGGGTCTCCGGTAGCCTTGAGCTTGGGAGTCCCATAAGTGAGGACTGACTTCCTGCTTGGTCCTGGAGAAAGCGTAGTTACTCACCTGTAGCAGGTGTTCTCCAGGAGCAGCAGGAATCAGTCCTCACTACCCTCCCTCCTCCCCTTGGAGTTGCAATCGTCTGCTTATGTTCTTTTTGCAAATTTTTATGCTGTCTTTTTTAGCTATGTCATCTGACTGGCTAAGATGGCACCCTCGGGCGGGTAGACGACCGCGCATGCGCGCTGCAATTCCCAAAGGCTTTCTTTGAAAGCTGGGGAAAATTGCTCCGCGAGGGCTCCGTCGGTGCCGACGTCACCCATAAGTGAGGACTGATTCCTGCTGCTCCTGGAGAACACCTGTTACAGGTGAGTAACTACGCTTTCTGTTTTCCAGGGCTTCCACTTTATGATGTAAAGAAAGGCTATCTTTAATTGCAGAGACCCTGGTCAACTGTAGTGTAGAAACACAACTCTCCAAAGATTTTACATTTAGTGACTACACCCTTTAAGATCGCAACTGTACCTTGCATCTTCTGAACTAAGATTGGTGTTTGTCGGCTTCATCAAAAAGCTATCTGTCCTCTGTCCAAGTTGTTGTTCCAAACCAGTCTGGGACTTCGAGAGTGTGCTATTTGAATTGCAGTAGTAATTGCAAGATCTTCCCAGGAGAGTATCACTGAGGCTAAGGACTTTAGTGAATACATTTTGGCTCCTCTGATAGTGATAGGTTCACTTTTCCCATTCCCTCTGCAGTAGGGCCAGGGATGTTATCCATGCTCGAAGCTTAGCCAACAAAGTTCCGGACCTGGAAGCCCTATTGGTGGAAATGGACTTGGACATTGTGGCCATTACAGAAATATGGTTTAATGAATCACATGATTGGGATATAGCCATAGCTGGCTATAATCTATTCAGAAGAGACAGAGAAAGTGGAAAAGGAGGAGGAGGAGTAGCTTTGTATGTTAAAAGCAATATTTATTTATTTATTTATTTAACAGTTTCTTATATACCGCCCCTTCCAGAGATCAGGGGCGGTTCACATCGAACAAAAATCAATATACTTCTGTATATTTTACATGGAACTTGTGTTAACTATGTACACGTTTAAAGCTACTGAAATGCAGGGAGCATGGGGAAAAGAAGAAGCACTTTGGTTTGTGCTGGAAAGAGGAGATGGCACTCATCCATTTTTATTTATTTATTTATTTATTTATTTAACAATTTCTTCTATACCGCCCCTTCCAGAGATCAAGGGCGGTTTACATAGAACAATTAACAAAATTTTGTATACTTCTGTATACTTTACATGGAACAGAGTTTGAAACTATATACAGGTAATATTACATGGAACATAACAGAACTAATTACAAGTGACTATTTACAAGGAGCAATAAAACAACAGTTTGGATAAGACTTCGCAGTGGGTGGATGGATAAGTACTGTGAGGTTTTCTTGTGTTAGTCATTTGTCCTATCTGTAGTACTGTGGATGTGCTTCTGTGATTGTTGGGGGGAGGTTCTCTGTTGATAGGGGATTTCAAAATGGTTTGTGAAGAGGTAGGTTTTAAGTTCTTTTTTTGAATTGATGAAGGTCTTTCATCAGGCGAAGAGTTAGTGGGAGTTCATTCCAAAGAGTGGGGGTGGCGAAAGAGAAGGCCCTATCACTTGTGGTTGTCTTTGTCTTTCTGAAGGTTGTTTTTATGTTGAGAGAATGGGTTGCGTTTTGTCTGCGCATTCTAGTTTCTGATGGAGGGTGTAGTAGGGTGAACAGGTGTGAGGGGGAGATGTTATTAAGGAGTTTGAATGTAGTTAGTATGATTTTATATTTTATCTGGCTACTTATAGGGAGCCAATGCAAGTCTAACAGTATTGGGGTCACATGGTCGGTTAGTTTAGCTTTTGAGATCATCTTGGCACATCTGTTTTGGGCTCTTTGTAGTAGGTAGAGGCTCTTTAGTGGGAGACATTAATCCATACTGCTGTAGTCTACAGACCTCCGACTCAAATTGAAGAAATAGATAATGAATTGATTATAGATATTGCCAAGATAGCCACAAAGGGGGAAGTGATCATATTGGGTGACTTTAATCTACCTGATGTGGATTGGATTACTCCTTCTGCAAATCTGGAAAGAAGCAAAAAAATTGTGGATGCTTTCCAAGATGCGTTACTTAGACAAATGGTGATGGATTGCTGGATTTAATGCTCACCAACGGTGATAGCGTATCGAATGTCTGGGTGGGTGCCCAGCAGCGATCATCACACGGTGTGGTTTGAGATAAAAGCCAAGGTGCAGTCCAATCATAGCAAGCTCAAAGTCTTAAACTTCAAAAACTGACGTCAATAAAATGGCCAAGAACCTGAAGGAGGAGTTGGCAGTGTGGGAGGGGATAAGGGAAGTGGAATTGAAATGGGCTAAACTAAAGGTGGCAATAAAAGGGGCAACAGATAAATATGTAAGGAAAGTAAATAAAAACAAGAGGAGAAGGAAACCTATTTGGTTTTCCAAAGAAGTGGCTGCTCATATAAAGGCAAAAAACAGCTTTCACAAAATTCAAAAGCTTGCAAACAGAGGAACACAGAAAGGAATACAGGATCAAACTAAAAGACAAAAAAAAATAAGGAAAGCAAAATCAAAGGCAGAGGAAAAGATGGCTAAATATGTGAAGTTTGCGACAAAAGTTTCTTTACATATATTCGGGAGAGGAAGAAAATCAGAGGTGTAATTGCAGGACTCAGAAGTGCTGGGAACGGACTCGTGGAAAGTGACATTGAAAAAGCGAAATCGTTAAATACTTCTGCTCTGCTTTTACTAAGGAAAATCCTGGAGAAGGACTACCTGAGACTCCCAAATATAAAAATGGGAATGAAGTAGATACCACACCATTCACAGAAGATGATGTTTTAGAACAACTTGCAAAACTGAAAGTAGACAAGGCCATGGGACCGGATGGGATACCTCCCAGGATACTGAAAGAGCTCAGAGAGATTCTTGCAAGGCCGTTAAAGGATGTTTTTCAACAGATCCTTGGAAACAGGAGAAGTTTCTCAGGACTGGAGAATGGCTGATGCGGTATCTCTTCACAAAAGCGGTGACAGGGAAAAAGTGACAAACTATAGGCCCATGAACCTTACCTCGGTGGCGGGAAAAGTAATGGAGGCACTCCTGAAAGAGCGAATAGTGGACTTTCTCAAAACCAATGGGTTGCATGATCCGAGGCAACATGGTTTTACCGAAGGATGATCTTGCCAAACAAATCTGATTGAGTTCTTTGACTGGGGTGACCAGAGAACTAGATCAGAGGCATACGATGGATGATGTCTACCTCGATTTCAGCAAAGCCTTTGCTACTGTTCCTCTTAGGAGGCTTATCAATAAACAAGGTGGAAGTCCAAAAAAACTGCCAGCATGGTTTAAAGGTGAGGTCGGAGAGGCTGTTGCCAAAAAAGCATCTTTCAGGAAATGGAAAAAAGAGCCAAACGACGAAACCTGGAAACAGCACAAGCACTGGCAAGTCAAATGCAAGGCATTGATAAGGCAGGCAAAGGGAGAATTTGAGAAGAAGCTTGCTGCGGAAGTAAAAACGTGAAATAAAGACTTTTTCAACTACATTCATAGCAAAAAAAACCTGTGAGAGAGTCAGTTGGTCCATTAGATGATAGAGGAGTTAAAGGGGCACTAAGGCAACAAGGCGATAGCGGAGAGACTGCATGAATTCTTTGCTTTGGTCTTTACTGAGGAAGATGTAGGGATGTTACCCATGACTAAAGTGGTATTTAAAGGTGTGGAAGAATTGAAGGAAATATCGATACATCAGGAAGATGTATTACAACTATTAGATAAACTGAAGAGTAGCAAATCACCTGGGCCGGGTGGTATACATCCGAGGGTGTTGAAAGAATTAAAATATGAGATTGCAGACCTGCTATTAGTAATCTGTGAATTTTCATTAAAATCATCTGTAATACCTGAAGATTGGAGGATCGTCAATGTAACGCCAATTTTTAAAAAGGGTTCCAGGGATGATCCGGGAAACTACAGACCGGTGAGCCTGACGTCAGTACCGGAAAAAATGGTAGAAACCATCAAGAACAAAATTACTCAGCATGCAGATAGTCATGGCCTAATGGGAGACAGCCAACATGGCTTTAGACAAGGAAGATCTTGTCTTACTAATCTGTTATGTTTGTTTGAAGGTGTGAATAAACAGGTGGATAAAGGTGAGTCAGTTGATATAGTTTATCTGGACGTTCAGAAAGCCTTTGACAAGGTCCCTCATCAGAGACTTTTGGCAAAACTAAAGAATCATGGGATAGAAGGCAGTGTACTATTGTGGGTCAGGAACTGGTTAAAAGATAGAAAGCAGAGGGTAGGGCTAAATAGCCAATTTTCCCAATGGAGAAAGGTGAATAGTGGTGTACCCCAGGGATCTGTGCTGGGTCCGCAGCTTTTTGACATATTCATAAATGACCTGGAAAAGGGAATAACTAGTGAGGTTATCAAATTTGCAGATGAGACAAAACTATTTAAAGTTGTTAAAACCCAAGAGGATTGTGGAAAATTGCAAGAGGATCTTGATAAATTGGAAGACTGGGCATCAAAATGGCAGATGAAATTTAATGTGGACTAGTGCAAAGTTATGCACCTAGGGAAGAACAACCCAAACTATGGTTACATGACGCAAGATTCCACATTAGGAACCACCACCCAGGAAAAGGATTTAGGCGTCATTGTGAATAACATGTTAAAACCCTCAGCCCAGTGTGTGGCGGCGGCCAAGAGAGCAAATAGAATGCTAGGTATCATAAGGAAAGGAATGGAAAATTAAAACAAAAGATATTATAATGCCTCTATATCGTTCCATGGTGAGACCGCACCTTGAATATTGTGTGCAGTTCTGGTCGCCGTATCTTAAAAAGGATATAGCGTTATTAGAAAAGGTTCAGAGAAGAGCCACCAATATGGTAAAGGGGATGGAAGGATACTCCTATGAAGAAAGGCTAAAAAAGGTTAGGGCTCTTTAACCTGGAAAAGAGACGGCTGAGGGGAGATATGATAGAAGTCTATAAAATAATGAACGGAGTGGAACGGGTAAACGTAGATCGATTGTTTACGTTATCGGAATATAGAAAGACTAGGGGACATGCAATGAAGCTACAGGGTAAACTATTTAAGACTAATAAAAGAAAATATTATTTTTTCACTCAACGTGTAATCAAACTCTGGAATTTGTTACCGGAATATGTAGTAAAGGCTGTTAGTGTAGCTGGGTTTAAAAAAGGTTTGGACAAGTTCCTGGAGGAAAGTTCCATAAACCATTATTAAGAAGGGACCCAGGATATCAATGCTTGACACAATACAAGCATTGTGGAACCTGTGTCTTTTGGGGAAACTGCTAGGTACGTATGACCTAGATTGGCCACTGTTGGAAACAGGATACTGGGCTTGATGGACCTTGGTCTGACCCAGTATGGCATATCTTTTGGTTAACTGGATTAGAAATTGGTTGTCTGACAGACGACAGAAGGTGATGGTAAATGGAGCTCACTCGGATGAAAGGATAGTGATTAGCGGCGGTGCCCCAGGGTTTGGTCCCGTGCCTGGCACTGTTCAATGTATGTGCGAGTGATATTGCTGAAGGACTAAATGGAAAATTCTGTTTTTGCAGATGACTCGAAAATTAGCAACAGAGTGGACTCCCCCTAAGGGAGTGGATAACATGAGGAAAGATCTACAAAAGCTTGGAAAAATGGTTTAATGCTTGGCAATTAAGATTTAATGCGAAGAAGTGCAGTGTCATGCACTTGGTAAGTATAAATCCTAGGGAAATGTGCGCAATAGGGGGTGAGAGGTTGTTGTGCACAGACCAGGAGAAGGACCTTGGTGTGATTATTTCTGAGGATCTCAAGGTGGCAAAACAGTGCGACAAGGCAGTGGCAAAAGCCAGGAGGATGTTGGGTTGCATACAAAGAGGAATTACCAGAAGAAAGAAGAGGTACTAATGCCACTGTATAAGTCACTGGTGAGGTCTCACTTGGAATATTGTGTTCAGTTTTGGAGATCATATCTTGCAAAGGATGTAAAAAGACTGGAAACTGTTCAGAGGAAGGCGAACAAAATGATTTGGAGCCTGCGTTGGAAGCCTTATGAGAAGAGACTTGAAGACCTAAATATGTACATTCTGGAGGAGAGGAGGGATAGGGGAGATATTATTCAGACCTTTAATTACTTAAAGAGAAATAATGAACAAAGAAACCTCTTCCAAAGACGGGGAAGCTGTAAAACTAGAGGGCATAACATGAAGCTGCAAGGGGGGTAAAGGCAATGTCAGGAATACTTTTTCACTGAAAGGGTGGTGGATGCTTGGAATGCCCTACCGATGGACGTGGCACTTCCATCGGGAGGTCATTCCAAGCATCCACCGCACTTTCAGTGACAGAATTCAAAATGGCATGGGACAGACACAGTGGATCCCTTTACAGCAACAGGATAAAATCAAAATAAACCTAACTAATTTCTTAAAAAACAGGGGTGTCCTACATGGAGTGGTGGGTTCACCCCTAAACAAAGACATGGGGAGGGGTGGCCTGCACAGAACGGCAAGTGCACCTACTCTTGCCATCTTACTGGGCAGACTAGATGGACCATATTGGTCTTTATCTGCCATCATTTACTATGTTACTATGATGCATGTGGATTCTGTGAGGAAGATTCCTCCCATCATGTTCTAATCCTAGAGCTTGGTTGTCTTTGGACTCAGAGGTTCTCATTTTCGCATGGGGCCCTTTGGGTCTGTAACTGCATTGGGGCTGATAAGGGAGTGGTCTCGCTAAGGAGTTTGTCGCTTTGTGGCTCCTTGTACTTCTCTCAAGGTAATAGGGGTGATAACGGTGCCTTTCTGCATGTAGAGGTTGCCTATGTCTGGATGTCATGCTGGCCGAGTTTAGTGTCCTTGGCAAAGGACACAGGCTTGTAGAGCTTGGGCTGGAAAGTGTGCAGTCAAAAAGGTCAAGCTGCTCTTAGGGACAGTCCTATCTCCCAGGAGGTAATGTCTTTGGGGTTTGGTGCCTACTTTCCTGAGTTGAGTTTTCTATTGACTGGAGGTTCATTCAAGCCGCAGTTGGCTCAGTCTGTCTGTCAACATATGTCAGATTTCTGTCCGGCCCTTGGGTGCATAGCATCCACTTTTCGGCCAAATGCTTGCCCTAGGGTGCACAGGCACTCAATTCAGTTGTACTGCCTAGTCTGGTCTCCAGTGTTCCTTGTAATTCGACCAAGCTTCTCTTCTCTATTGGGAGATGAAGAAGTAGGTGAAGTAGCAGAGGCAGTTCCACCTTTTGACTGTGATGAACACCAGTTGACCCGAGGACTGTCTCCTCATGGGGACCGTGGGGAATCTGCCTGGAGGTTGGAGTGGTTGCACTGACCCTGGGGCGGCTTGTACCTCCTTTAAGGAAAGAAGTGGGCTGTGTGTTCTTCATCACGGCTTTAAAGATCACATGTGTCTTCTACAGCAGCAGAGCTTGTTGGTCCAGATTGGTTCTCTCAGCCATACAGCTAAAGTATAGGCGGAGGAGCATCTCATTGCCCTAACTGCAGTGCATATCACAACCTTTGTTAGCATGCAGTCCAACTGTGTCAGAACTTCATGAGTTTGGGCAGAGTGGGAGTTTAGCCCTCCTACACAGGATCTCTTAGTGTGAAGAGGTGGCCTTCCAGTATCCCATGGTTTGGCCTCTTCAGCAGATGCCGGTTGCAGAGCTGCTTCAGGAATGCCCTAGGTGATGGAGGTTGTGTGGCTTCCCTTCTGACTCTGAGCGACTTGTCTTTTGCACAGTTTATCAGCCCATCTAGTCTTGGTGTTCCCAGGGGCACCAGATTGAACTTGTGCACGGTGTTGTGCAGTCTCTTGGGCCAAGCAGTGTTCTTCCTTGTCAAGTTACAGACCTACAGAAGAAGCATGGCAGGGGCTTTTCGTAAGGCAGTTTTGCAACACCTTTTCACTTAGGTCCTAGCTCTGCTCAGCACATGCTAGGTGGTTTATGCTGCATGGTACCTCCTCCTTGCGACCTGGTGAGTCTCAGTGCCCTTAGGAGAATTATAAGCCTTCAGGAGGTTATTTAAATGATGCCTCTGCCAGGGTAGTTGTTTGTCATCTTCCTCACATCCTGAGTCTTAACTGCTTGGGTACATCCCGCTCTTCTGGACTGGTCCAGCAGGGATGGTAAGAAAAGAGAGATTTTAATCATACCTGAAAATCTTCTTTCCTTGAATCCTGCTAGACCACGACCCGCCCCAGAAGTCTCTTTTTGCAAGTTGGACAGCCTGCTGCCTTTTGGTCGCATTAGCAGTGTTACCACCTGGGAGATTCTTTCTGCAGGTTTAGGGAGTTCCGGCTGCCGTGAAGGAGCTCGGAGAAGTAGTGAGACTGAGAAGCAACTGTGATAGATGTTCATTGATGAGATGCTTCTTGAGGCATCCAAGCTCTCCAACAGAGGTGAAGATGGTATGCTACATAATGAAGAGAGTTGGACACGCGTCACCAGAGTCTGCAGAATCAACAATCCAACACCCCAAGCCCTCAAATTGAAGAACCAGTATGCAGCTCTGGAAGCGGAGGAGGAGATAACATCCCAGGAAAGGGAAGAGCCAGAACTCAAGCACCCTAAATTTGTAGAATTCATGAACACAAGGAAGTGAAGGATAGTGGGGTTGGTGACACTCTTCTGACGGGCACTGAGGAGTCCATCTGCTGACCAGATTTGATGTTCAGGGAGGTGTGCTGTCTGCCAAGTGCCAAAATACAAGATGTTATGGAGAGTTTGCAGAGACTCATCAAGCCTACTAACTATTATCCAATGTTGCTCATCCATCTTGGCACAAATGATTACTGCTAGGTATCCCTCCGAGTGTATCAAGAGTGGCTTCATGGCTATGGGGGAGAGGGTGAAGTAGATAGGTGTGCAGGTGGTGTTCTCTTCAATCCTCCTTGTTGAAGGTAAAGACCGAGGCAGAGAAATTTTCATCCTGGAGATGAATGTGTGGATGGTGTCATCAAAAGCGTTTTGGTTTCCTAGACCAGGGAATGATTTTCCAAGGGCTGCACAGCAGAGGAGGACGTCCATCTATCCAAGAAGGGTCAAAGTTTCTTCCGTAGCAGACTGACTAACTACTGACCAGGGCTTTAAACTAGATTCATTAGGATGGGTGAAAGCTCCTCAGGTAAGTAAAACATTAAATACATCTATAGAAATGGGTAAAAGGGGCAACATCTGGAAAACAGTGTGCATAAATGCCTATAGTATAGGACAATCAAATTATTAACCTCTTATGTCTCCCACATATATAATTCACAAACAATCAGAGAAACATACAAACTTAATGTTTTTGTTGGAACGTACACCATGAAGGAAAACCCCTTCTCGTGGTGTAATGTTCCTTTTTATTCTATTTAAACTGTTAGGGACGCAACCCTACCATAGTTTCAAGGGGACAATAACCCCTCAATACCAGCCGATTAGCTCACTTTTATATGCGTAAAACCCCTCAAAAAAGTCATTTATCTGGATAGGAATTCATCAGAAGACGTTCATTCCCTGTTGAAACTGCCAGCTAAACAGGCACTCACGTCCTTGGGGTCTTCCTCTTTCGCACAGCTGAATGTCCTCATGGGATTGATCACACATTCCCCTCCATACAGCCGGATATAACGAAATCCCAGTTACAGTGACATCTGATTCTCCAGAACCAAGCAGGAAGTCAGTCCTCACATATGGGTGACGTCGGTGCCGACGGAGCCCCCGTGCGGAGCATTTCCCCAGCTTTCAAAGAAAGCCTTTGGGAATGCAGCGCGCATGCGCGGTCCCCTTCCCACCCAAGGGTGCCATCT
Source organism: Ichthyophis bannanicus (assembly GCA_033557465.1). Lineage (NCBI taxonomy): Eukaryota > Metazoa > Chordata > Amphibia > Gymnophiona > Ichthyophiidae > Ichthyophis > Ichthyophis bannanicus. The sequence goes on from CM066033.1 coordinate 606,721,490, forward strand.
TGCTCAGTCTTTTTTCCGTGGAGCCCGACAGATGTGTTCGTTTCACCCGAGGAAAAAGTCGATTTTATTCTGCGTGAACCTGTTTTCTTCGGTTCAACGCCGGTTTCCCTTTCCCGCCTGGGCCTGATACATCGGTATCGAGCCCGGATCTCTTTTTTCGGTTTTTGTCCTTAGTGACTAGCGTATGCGCCATTTTTTCTGTTTTTCACTGGCAGCCCTGTCTTTTCACCTCGCAGGGGCCCTTTTTCCCCCGATGGCTGCCAGCGGGTTTAAAAAGTGTGATCGGTGTAAAACTTATGTCTCTCACCGACACACATGACTGCTGCCTCCGGTGCCTCGGACCCGATTATGACCCGATGATCTGTGGTCCGTGTGGGAAAATGTCCTCTAAGGCGTTGAGGAGTCGGCAGCACCAAAAGGAAAGAATCTTCTCTGACTCTGCGTCCGGTCGGGCCAGGACCTCGTCAGAGGCCTCGACATCTCGGCACTCCGGCCCCGAGCAGCGTCGTGGCTCCTCTGAAAGGGGGTCTCCCTCGCGGGAGCATTGCAAGAAGAAATAACCCGCGAGGGCGGCATCGGTGGACGCACTTGGCTCCTCGAGGGCCAAGTTGCATAGCCCCGAGCGCCGTCCCGGGTCTTCGGAGTCGAAGAGGCCTGCAAAACAGCCTCGTGTGGAGATGGAGTCCCCAGGTCACGTGAGTACTGTAGTCCTCGTGGACTCTCCTCCAGGGGAGCCGACGTCGGGCCCGGCTCTGCCGCCGGGACTCGAGTTGGGGGCTTCTGAGTCTCCTGAGCTCGGACTCAGGTTGATGGCCTTGGAGAGCAGCTTGGCTGCCTTCATGGAACATCAGCGGGCACTGATCGCCGGTCTCACCGGTGCATCTGCCCCGACCACCAGGACATCGACGTTCAAGTCAACCCCGGAGGTCGAGCCGATCCTCGAGTCCATGCATGCTCGAGTCGATCCTCGGCCAAGGTCTCCCTCGGCCTCCTGTTCCGGACCGAGGTCGTCGACGCCGGTACCCTCGGCGTCGGGGTGGATGGCATTGGTGCCTGCCCGACCGGAGCCGCTTGATTTTCCAGGACCAAGCAGGAAGTCAGTCCTCACATATGGGTGATGTCGGCGCCGACGGAGCCCTCGTGCAGAGCATTTCCCCAGCTTTCAAAGAAAGCCTTTGGGAATTGCAGCGCGCATGCGCGGTTCCCTTCCCGCCCAAGGGTGCCATCTTGCTCAGTCTTCTTTTTTCCGCGGAGCCCAACGGACGTAGTTCGTTTTTCGCCGAGGAAAAAGTTGATTTCCCTATTTTTTGTACTTCTCCTTCGGTTCGACGCCGGATCCTTATCCCGCCTGGGCCCGGTACGCCGGTATCGAGCCCACTCTCTCCTTTTCGGTTTTTGTCCTTCGTGACTAGCGTTCGCGCCATTTTTTCTTTTTTCACTGGCAGCCCTGTTTTTTGACCTCGCAGGGGCCCTTTTTCCCCCGATGGCTGCCAGCAGGTTTAAAAAGTGTGATCGGTGTAAAAAACTTATGTCTCTTACTGACACACATGACTGCTGCCTCGGACCCGATCATGACCCGATGATTTGTGGTCCGTGTGGCAAAATGTCCTCAAAGGCGTTGAGGAGTCGGCAGCACCAGAAGGATAGGATCTTCTCTGACTCCGCGTCCGGACGGGCCCAGACCTCGTCAGAGGCCTCGACGTCTTGGGACTCCGGCCCCGAGCAGCGTCGAGGTTCCTCTGAGCGGGGGTCTCCTTCGCGGGAACAGCACAGGAAGAAGAAACCCGCGAGGGCGGCATCGGTGGACGCTCCTGGTTCCTCGAGAGCCAGGTCGCATAGCCCCGATAGCCGTCCCGGGTCTTCGGAGTCGGAGAGGCCTGCCAAGCAACCTCGTCTCGAGATGGAGTCTCCTGGACACGTGAGTGCTGTAGTCTTCGTGGACTCTCCTCCAAGGGAGCCGACGTCGGGCCCGACACCGTCGGGGCCCGAGTTGGGGGCTGCTGGGTCTCCTGAGCTCGGACTCAGGTTGACGGCCTTGGAGAGCAGCCTCGCTGCCTTCATGGAACAGCAGCGGGCATTGATCGCCGGTCTCACCGGTGCATCTGCCCCGACCACCGGGACATCGACGTCCAAGTCGACCCCGGAGGCCGAGCCGATCCTCGAATCCATACGGGCTCGAGTCGATCCGCGGCCACGGTCTCCCTCGGCCTCCCGTTTGGGACCGAGGTCGTCGACGCCGGTACCCTCGGCGTCGGGGCGGAAGGCATCGGTGCCCACCCGACCGGAGCCGCTCGACACCTCCTCCAAGGAGTCAGGCTGGGAGACGGAGGACGAAGAGTCACCTGACACCTATCGGACTCGGTGTGTCCCGTCGGACTCGCCGGAGTTCGAATCTCGGAGACGATCCCCACCGGAGGATACCCGGTTCTCTGACTTTGTGCGGGATATGGCTAAGGCCTTGGCCTTCCCCGCAGATCCCGAGGAGGAACCTCGAGCCGAGGAGCTCGAGGCCCTCCAGTATGACTCTCCCCCGAAGGAGGCCTTTACTGTACCGGTTCCTCCGATGCTGGAGCGGCTGCTCTTCCTCATGTGGGAGACCCCGACCTCGACGCCAGTGTTAAGCAAGCGGGTCGATTCCATCTATCGAGTCCGCAAGAGCCCCGGGTTCCAAAAGGCACAATTACCGCACCACTCCATGGTTGTGGAATCGGCCATGCATCGACTGAAAAGTCAGAAGATGCACTCCTCGGTGCCTCCTGGCCGGGAGGCCCGGAACCTGGATGCCCTCAGTAAGAAGTGCTTCCAGGGCTCTATGCTTGCTTGCCGTGTCCAGACATATCAGCTCTACATGGGCATGTATCTCCGAGACCTGGCAAAGGAGATTGCCGGGTTCTCTGCTGGTCTCTACGAGGAACCTTTGCAGAGGTTCCAGGCCTTGTCCTCCGGTATTTGAGAGTGCTCGAAGTTTATCTCTCGAGCAGCCTATGATGGCTTCGAGGCTTCGGCATCGGTGCCCGCCGACAGGTTTGGCTACAGTCACCCGACCTCGAGCCATGAGTACAGGACAAGTTGGTCGATGTCCCCTGCCGAGGTGAAAACCTCTTTGTCAAGCCCATGGCTGAAAAGGCTGCAGAACTCGAGACCGAGACTCTGACCAGGACTAGGCTGTCCAGAAAAACCTCTGCCCCTTCTCAGAAGAAGAAGGGCTCGGGGAAAAAAGAGCTTTTACCCGAGGAAGTCATCTGCCTATAAACAATACCCTCATTATCAGGCCTCTGCAGCTCCCCAACAGGGTCAGCAGGCCAAGGGGCAGGGTCATGGGCCCCGTAGGCAGAAGGCCCCCAAGCCACCAACACCGGCCCCTGCTCAGCAGGGTGGGGGTTTTTGACTCAGAAAGCATAGCCTCTTCTCCTCAGCTGGCTTCTCTCAGCACAGGAGGCCGGCTGGCCCACTTTGCCCACCGGTGATCAGCCGTCACATCAGATACCTGGGAGCTTCATATAGTCCAAAAGGGCTATCTTCTCCATTTTCACCAGGTACCTCCCTCCTGTTTTCCAGGCGAGCCTCCAAGACTCCCTCTGCACAGGGACCTACTCCTTCAGGAGTTAGCAAGTCTACTAAAGGAACAGGCTGTGGAACCGGTGCCCCACCACCTGAGAGGTCACGGCTTTTATTCCAGGTTCTTTCTGGTACCAAAAAGAACAGGAGGCCTCAGACCCATCCTAGACTTGCGCAACCTCAACAAGTTCCTGGAGAGGGAAAAGTTCAAGATGCTTACCCTTGGAATCCTGCTGCCCTACCTCCAGCAGGGAGATTGGCTATGCTCCTTAGATCTAAAGGATGCTTATACTCACATCCTTATTCATCCAGACCACAGACAATATCTCAGATTTGTTGTGGGAGGAAACCACTATCAGTACAGAGTACTACCCTTTGGCCTGACCTCCGCTCCCAGGGTGTTCACCAAGTGCCTGGCAGTAGTGGCGGCCTACCTAAGGCTTCAAGGTCTTTTTGTGTTTCCGTACCTGGACGACTGGCTCATAAGGGGCCAGTCTTCCCAGGAGGCCAATCAAGCCACCCTTCGCACTGTGGCTCTGCTTCAGCACTTGGGGTTTGTCATAAACTTCGCAAATTCCACTTTGCTCCCGTCCCAGAACTTAGAATTCATAGGAGCAAGGCTAGACACTCTTCAGGCGAAGGCTTTTCTGCCAATGGACAGAGCCCACAGGCTGATGGATCTGGCCAGGCAGTTTCACAGCAATTCCCTGGTCTCTGCCAGGCAATTCCTGAGACTACTCGGCCATATGGCTTCCACGGTTCATGTCACCCCCAATGCCCGCCTGCACATGCGGCCTGCTCAGTGGAGCCTTCGCACTCGGTGGCATCAGGCCCCAGGGAGCCTAGCGGACTCAGTAAGAATATCCGACCTGCTAGTCTCCTCTCTGCAATAGTGGCTTCATCTTCCGAATCTGGTACTCAGAGTGGTTTTTCAATCCCCTCCGCATTCTCAAGTGCTGACGACAGATGCTTCTCTTCTAGGTTGGGGAGCACATTGCCAAGGGATATGTACTCAGGGTCTCTGGACCCCTTGGGAGGCTGCTCAACAGATAAACTTCCTGGAGCTACGGGCGATGCGCCTAGCTCTGAGAGCCTTCTCCCACCTCACCTCTCACCAGTCTGTACTAGTCCAGACGGACAATCAAGTTGCCATGTTCTACGTGAACAAACAAGGAGGCACGGGCTCCTTCCTTCTATGTCAGGAGGCACAATGGCTGTGCTCTTGGGCCGTCAATCACGGAATCCTCCTCAAGGCTGTCTACCTCCCAGGTCAAGAAAATTACCTGGCGGACAGACTGAGCAGGATCCTGCAACCACACGAATGGAGGTTGAATCTATTGGTGGTTCAGCAGGTCTTTCTCAGGTGGGGCCTCCCCACCATGGATCTTTTCGCCAGTCCTCTGAACCGGCAACTCCCGAGATTCTGCTCCAGACAACCGCATCCTCTCAGAGTAGCAGCGGATGCGTTTCTGATCTCGTGGTCCACAGGCCTACTGTATGTGTTTCCTCCCACGCCACTAGTGTCCAGAACACTGTTCAAGGTCCTCAAGGATGGGGCCTCAATGATCCTGATAGCGCCCAGGTGGCCGAGGCAACCGTGGTTCCCGCTTCTGCTGCAACTGGCGGTGGACACCCCTCTTCCTCTGGGGTTTCAGCACGATCTCCTGTCTCAGGATCAGGGGACTCTCTTGCACCCCAACCTCCAGTCCTTTCATCTGATGGCCTGGCTGCTGAAAGGGTAGTCCTGGCTCCCCTACTACTGCCTCGAGAGGTGGAAGATGTGGTCTTAGCCTCTAGACGGCAATCCACCAGGAAATCCTACGCTCTTAAGTGGCGTAGATTCTCCACATGGTGTGCTCAGCACAGCGAGAATCCCTTCTCGTGCTTAGTAGCGGTAGTATTGCAATATTTGCTTTACCTCTCCAATCTAGGCCTTAAGTCCAACTCTGTCAGGGTTCAGCTCAGTGCTCTCTCAGCGCACCACTCACCGGTGGACGGAAGGCCTCTTTCCAACCACCCTTTGGTGGCTCATTTTCTCAGAGGCCTCCTTCTGCTTAAGCCTCCTTTGCGTCCACCAGCCCCTGAGTGGGATCTGAATGTGGTCTTACAGCTGATTACTTGTCCGCCCTTTGAACCTATGGCTACCTGCCCTCTCCGTTTTCTCTCCTGGAAAACCTTGTTTTTGGTAGCTCTTATCTCTGCTAGGCGAGTGAGTGAACTGCAGGCACTAGTGTCTGATCCCCCTTACACTAGGTTCTACAGGAATAGGGTAGACTTACGGACTCACCCTAAGTTTCTTCCTAAGGTTGTCTCCCCTTTTCACCTCAATCAGGAGGTGGTTCTTCCGACCTTCTTTCCCAGGCCGCATGCCAACTGGGCTGAGATGGTCCTGCATACCCTGGACTGTAGGAGGGCATTGTCCTTCTACCTTGACCGTACGCGGGAGCATCGGAGGGCTGTTCAGCTCTTCATTTCTTTTGACCCCAATAAGTTGGGGCTACCTGTCTCCAAGCGTACTTTGTCCATATGGGTCGCCGACTGTATCGCCTGGGCTTATGGGGCAGCCGGCCTCTCGTTGGAGGGTCGAGTCACGGCTCATTGTGTCAGGGCGAAGGCTGCGTCAGTGGCTCATCTCCGCTCTGTTCCGTTGGCAGACATCTGCCGGGCCGCTACTTGGTCTTCAAGCCAGACTTTTGAGGCCCATTACTGCCTTGAGGGGGAGTCCCGCAGGGACAGTGCTTTCGGACAGGCAGTATTCCATAATCTCTTTGGGGTTTAGGCAACTCCTACCCTCCGGCCCTGGTGAGTTACCGGTCGGGGGCGTTCTCAGAGAAGATTCCTTCCTTACGTACTGACGAGCTAGAGGGAGCTCATTTTTTCCGCTTCAGGTCTCCGGTAGCCTTAAGCTGGGGAGTCCCATATGTGAGGACTGACTTCCTGCTTGGTCCTGGAGAAAGAGTAGTTACTCACCTGTAACAGGTGTTCTCCAGGAGCAGCAGGAATCAGTCCTCACAACCCTCCCTTCTCCTCTTGGAGTTGCAGTCATATGATTTATTTTGCTAATTTTTTTTTCTGTCTTTTAGCTATGTCATCAGACTGAGCAAGATGGCACCCTTGGGCGGGAAGGGGACCGCGCATGCGCGCTGCAATTCCCAAAGGCTTTCTTTGAAAGCTGGGGAAATGCTCCGCACGAGGGCTCCGTTGGCGCCGACGTCACCCATATGTGAGGACTGATTCCTGCTGCTCCTGGAGAACACCTGTTACAGGTGAGTAACTACTCTTTCCTCCTCCGAGGAGTCCGGCTGGGAGACTGAGGATGAGGAGTCACCCGACACCTTTCGGACTCGGTGCGTCCCTTCGGACTCACCCGAGTCCGAGCCTCGGAGAAGGTCCCCACCGGAGGATACCCGGTTCTCGGACTTCATGCGGGATATGGCCAAGGCCTTGGCATTCCCCACGGATCCCGAGGAGGAGCCTCGAGCTGAGGAGCTTGAGGCCCTACAGTATGACTCTCCTCCGAAGGAGGCCTTTACTGTTCCGGTTCCTCTGATGCTGGAACGGTTGCTCTTCCGCATGTGGGAGGCGCCGGCGTCAACGCCGGATTTAAGCAAGCGGGTCGATTCCATCTATCGAGTCCGCAAGAGCCCCGGGTTCCAAAAGGCACAATTACCGCACCATTCCATGGTTGTGGAATCGGCCATGCATCGTCTGAAGAGTCAGAAGATGCACTCCTCGGTGCCTCCCGTCCGGGAGGCCCGGAACCTGGATGCCCTCGGTAAGAAGTGCTTCCAGGGCTCTATGCTTGCTTGCCGTATCCAGACCTACCAGCTGTACATGGGCATGTACCTTCGAGACCTGGCAAAGGAGATTGCTGGGTTCTCTGCTGGTCTCTCCGAGGAACCTTTGCAGAGGTTCAATGCTCTATCATCAGGTATTCATGAGTGCTTGAAGTTTATTTCTCGAGCAGCCTATGATGGCTTCGAGGCTTCGGCCCGAGTAGCCGTGGCCGGCATCCGTGCACACCGTCAGGCCTGGCTACAGTCATCGGACCTCGAGCCATGGGTGCAGGACAAGTTGGTCGATGTCCCCTGCCGAGGTGAAAACCTTTTTAGCAAGACCATGGCTGAAAAGGCTGCAGAACCCGAGACCGAGACTCTTACCCGGACAAGGCTGTCCAGGAAAACCTCTGCCCCTTCTCAGAAGAAGAAGGGCTCGGGGAAAAAGACCTTTTACCCAAGGAAGTCATCTGCCTATAAACAGTACCCTCATTATCAGGCCTCTGTAGCTCCCCAACAGGGTCAGCAGGCCAAGGGGCAGGGACATGGGCCCCATAGGCAGAAAGCCCCCAAGCCCCCAACACCGGCTCCTGCACAGCAGGGAGCGGGGTTTTGACTCCAGTGGCATAGCCTCTTCTCCTCAGCTGGCCATCAGCACAAGAGGCCGGCTGGCCCTGTTTGCCCACAGGTGGTCAGCCGTAACAAGGGATACCTGGGTGCTCAGTATAGTCCACAGGGGCTATCTTCTCCACTTTCACTAGGTACCCCCCTCCTATTTTCCAGGGGAGCCTCCAAGACTCCCTCTGCACAGGGACTTACTCCTACAGGAGTTGGCAAGTCTTCTAAAGGAACAGGCCTTGGAACCGGTGCCCCACCACCTGAGGGGTCAAGGCTTCTGTTCCAGGTACTTTCTAGTACCAAAAAGAACAGGAGCCCTCAGACCCATCCTAGACTTGCGAAATCTCAACAAGTTCCTGGAGAGGGAAAAGTTCAAGATGCTCACCCTTGGAATCCTGCTGCCCTACCTCCAGCAGGGAGACTGGCTATGCTCCTTAGACCTAAAGGATGCGTATACTCACATCCTCATTCATCCAGACCACAGACAGTACCTCAGGTTTGTAGTGGGAGGAAACCACTATCAATACAGAGTACTGCCCTTTGGCCTAACCTCCGCCCCCAGGGTGTTCACCAAGTGCCTGGCGGTGGTGGCGGCCTACCTAAGTCTTCAAGGCCTCTTTGTGTTTCCATACCTGGACGACTGGCTCATCAGGGGCCAGTCTCTACAGGAGGCCAATCAAGCCACCCTTCACACGGTTGCTCTCCTTCAGCACTTGGGGTTTGTTATAAACTTTGCAAAGTCCGCTTTGCACCCTTCCCAGAACATGGAATTCATAGGAGCAAGGCTGGACACTCTTCAAGCCAAGGCCTTTTTACCCGTGGACAGGGCCCACAGATTAATGGATCTGGCCAGGCAGTTCCACAGCAATTCTCTGGTCTCCGCCAGGCAATTCCTGAGGCTTTTAGGTCACATGGCTTCTACAGTCCATGTAACCCCAAATGCCCGGCTGCACATGAGGCCAGCTCAGTGGGGCCTCAGAACTCATTGGCACCAAGCCACAGGACGCCATACGGACAAAGTGAGGGTGTCCACGCTACTAGCCTCTTCTCTGAAGTGGTGGCTTCATCTTCCGAATCTACTGCAAGGGGTGTTTTTTCAGACACCTCCACACTTTCAAGTGCTGACCACCGATGCTTCTCTTCAGGGTTGGGGTGCACATTGCCAAGGAGCATGTACTTAAGGCCTGTGGACCCCTTGGGAGGCTGCTCAGCAGATCAATCTCTTAGAACTGAGAGCTATCCGCTTAGCCCTGAGAACCTTTCTCCCATCTAGTCTCTCACCAATCTGTCTTGGTCCAAACGGACAATCAGGTTGCTATGTTCTACATGAACAAACAAGGGGTCACAGGGTCCCCCCTTCTATGTCAGGAGGCACAGAGACTGTGCTCCTAGGCAGTCGATCCCGGCATACTTCTCAAAGCAGTCTACCTCCCAGGTCAGGAAAATTACCTGGCGGACAGACTGAGCCGGATCTTGCAGCTGCACGAATGGCAATTGAATCCCTTAGTGGTTCAACAGATCTTCCTGAGATGGGGCCTTCCCACCATAGATCTCTTTGCCAGCCCTCTGAACCGTCAACTTCCAAGGTTCTGTTCTAGACAACCGCATTCTTTCCGAGTAGCAGCGGATGCGTTTCTCATTCCTTGGTCCACAGGCCTCCTATATGCGTTTCCTCCCACGCCTCTTGTGCCCAAGACACTGTTCAAAGTGCTCAGGGACAGGGCCTCGATGATCCTGGTGGTCCTCAGATGGCTGAGGCAACCGTGGTTCCCACTTCCTTTGCAACTAGCGGTGGACACTCCTCTTCCTCTGGGGATGCAACCCGATCTCCTGTCTCAGGAGCACAGATCTCTCTTACACCCCAATCTCCAGTCCCTACAGTTGATAGCCTGGCTGCTGAAAGGGTAGTACTAGCACCCTTACTGCTGCTTGGGGAAGTGGAGGACGTGGTCTTGGCCTCTAGGAGGCAATCCACCCGAAAGTCTTATCCCCTTAAGTGGCGTAGGTTCTCTGTCTGGTGTACTCAGCACAACGAGGATCCTTTCTCATGCCTGGTACCAGTGGTGCTGCAATATTTGCTTCACCTGTCCAACCTAGGCCTTACGTCCAATTCTGTGAGAGTGCACCTTAGTGCTCTTTCAGCACACCACTCCCCAGTGGAAGGTCGGTCTCTTTCCAGCCATCCTTTGGTGGCTCGCTTCCTCAGAGGCCTGCTTTTGCTTAAACCTCCACTGCGTGCTCCTGCCCCTGACTGGGACTTGAATGTGGTCTTGCAACGGCTTACTTGTCCACCTTTTGAACCTATGGCTAACTGCCCTCTACGTTTTCTCTCCTGGAAAGCGTTGTTCCTGGTAGCCCTTACGTCAGCGAGGCGAGTGAGTGAGCTTCAGGCCCTAGTATCAGATGCTCCTTATACTAGGTTCTATAGGAACAGAGTAGTCTTACGGACTCACCCTAAGTTCCTTCCTAAGATTGTCTCCTCTTTCCACCTCAGTCAGGAGGTAGTTCTTCCGACTTTCTTTCCCAGGCCGCATGCCAGCCGGGCTGAGATGGTCTTGCATACCCTGGACTGTAGGAGGGCGTTGTCCTTCTACCTTGACCGTACGCGGGAGCACTGGAGGGCTGTTCAGCTCTTCATCTCTTTTGACCCCAATAAGTTGGGGTTGGTTGTCTCCAAGCGTACTTTGTCCATATGGGTAGCTGACTGTATCGCCTGGGCTTATAGGGCAGCCGGCCTCTCGTTGCAGGGACGAGTTACGGCTCATCGTGTCAGGGCGAAGGCTGCGTCAGTGGCTCATCTCCGCTCTGTTCCGTTGGCAGACATCTGCCGGGCCGCTACTTGGTCTTCAAGCCAGACTTTTGCGGCCCACTACTGCCTTGAGAGGGAGTCCCGCAGGGACAGTGCTTTCGGGTAGGCGGTACTCCATAATCTCTTTGGGGTTTAGGCAACTCCTACCCTCCGGCCTTGGTGTTGGGCTACCGTTCGGGTGCGTTATCAGAGAAGATTCTGTTCTTGCATGCTGAGGCTCTAGAGGGAGCTCATTGTTTCAGTTTGGGGCCTCTGGTAGCCCTGAGCTGGGGAATCCCATATGTGAGGACTGACTTCCTGCTTGGTCCTGGAGAAAGAGTAGTTACCTGTAACAGGTGTTCTCCAGGAGCAGCAGGAATCAGTCCTCACAACCCTCCCTCCTCCCCTTGGAGTTGCAGTCATATGATTTATTTTGTTATTTTTGCTGTCTTTTAGCTATGTCATCAGACTGAGCAAGATGGCACCCTTGGGCGGGAAGGGGACCGCACATGCGTGCTGCATTCCCAAAGGCTTTCTTTGAAAGCTGGGGAAATGCTCTGCACGGGGGCTCCGTCGGCGCCGACGTCACCCATATGTGAGGACTGATTCCTGCTGCTCCTGGAGAACACCTGTTACAGGTGAGTAACTACTCTTTATGTAGCAACTAATTCGAGATCATCACTCGATTCCAGAACCCAACGTTGTGTTTCAAGCCTAAGAAACTCCTGGCCCTTCTTCAAACTGAGTTGCTTCAATCATCTTCCCCAAGCGAACACAGTTAAATGCCCTAAACCAGTCATGTGATACAGTTGATAACCAATGGCTGTTAACCCTTCAAATCCTTTTCATAGTATCACATAATGCTCCACCAATCCAAAGTAGAATTTAGAACCCGTGATGTTAAAGAGTCCAAGGTATATATCCAAAATTGTTCCCGGTAGCTTAACTGAGAATTTCTATCCCCTCCTCTATCACTCAATGGTATATGGTCCAATATTCTCCAACGAAAATCAAAAAAATTATTATGGTGGTTTTCTTGACAGTGTAAAACCATCGGAGCTGTCATTACCGCACCATTAATATGAGAACAATGTTCTTAAAGCCGTTTTTTCATGGTTCTGGTTGTCTTTATATTCTTATATATACACCACACTATTCTGCATCAGTGTGGTTTACATTGAACAGGGCATTATAACTTGGAGATAACTATTTTACAGGGAACATGGGCTATGGAGGGTTAAGTGGCTTGCCCAAGACCACAAGGAGCACCTGTGGGACTAGAAACCCCAGTCCTTCCTTCCAAGGTTGCTGTCCTCTAGTGGGATTTGAACCCCTGACCTTCCGGCCTGAAGTACTTTGTCCCAACCACTAGGCCACTCCTCCACTCCAATATAAATCATTCCACATGGACAAGCCATTAGATATACTACAAAAGAAGTTAAACAATTAGTGAAATATTTACTGTGAATTTGATGACATTGTAGAGAATCTTCCCTAACATTGCCTTCAGTGTTAATTCACAAAACTCACAAGAATTACATTTGAAATGGCCCAAAGTTTGTTCTTCTCGGCATTGATTATAATTGTGAACCACCCATTCTGCAATATTTCTGCCTCTCTGAAAAGATATCATCAGTGGCTTTTCAAAACTCTGATGTACAGATAGTATCGGCCAATGGGTCTTCAAAATCTTCATTACCTCCACCGCTCGTGGCATGTATGGTAAAACCCCCACATAAGGGGCCATCACCTCTATAGTGGTAGGGGGATTCAGCAGATCCCACCATTCCCCATAATTAAAACGGGCCCATCGATATGCTCAATTTATAATCGGATGTGGATAACCTCGTTTTAGAAGACGATGTTTCAATTAGAGAGCTTATACCTTAAAGTCTTCCACTGTAGAACATAATCGACGTAGCCTGATAAATTGTCCCACTGGTAAACCCCAGATGATAACTGCGGTAATGTAAAAGGGTGTTCCTTTGGACTTCCTTACGGTACAGAGTAGATCTGACCTCCGAATGATCTTTAAACAATCGAATGTCCAGAAAATCTATCACCTCTCTATGAAAAGTAGGTGTGAATTGTAAATCAGATGATAATGTATTTATCCAAATGAAAAATTCTTGCAATCTCTCTTCTGAATCCACCCAGAAGAAAAAAATGTCATCAAGGAATCTTGTCCACATCCAGATCCCATTGAACCATTCAGATGGATATATGTAATTAGATTCAAAATCAGCCATATTAAAATGTTGCTATTGAGGGGGCTACCATAGCTCCCATCACAATTCCAAATATCTGTTGAAAATATTGATCCTCAAATTAAAAATAATTCTTTGTTAATACTATTCTCAATAAATGGGGTTTGGTGGAGCATTATGTGATACTATGAAAAGGATTTGAAGGGTTAACAGCCATTGGTGATCAACTGTATCACATGACTGGTTTAGGGCATTTAACTGCATTCGCTTTGGCAAGATGATTGAAGCAACTCAGTTTGAAGAAGGGCTAGGAGTTTCTTAGGCTTGAAACACAACGTTGGGTTCTGGAATCGAGTGATGATCTCAAATTAGTTGCTACATAATCAGATGTCACTGTAACTGGGATTTCGTTATATCCGGCTGTATGGAGGGAAATGTGTGATCAATCCCATGAGGACATTCAGCTGTGTGAAAGAGGAAGACGCCAAGGACGTGAGTGCCGGTTTAGATGGCAGTTTCAACAGGGATTGAACGTCTTCTGATGAATTCCTATCCAGATAAGTTACTTTTTTGAGGGGTTTTACCCATATAAAAGTGAGCTAATCGGTTGGTATTGAGGGGTTATTGTCCCCTTGAAACTATGGTAGGGTTGCGTCCCTAACAGTTTAAATAGAATAAAAAGGAACATTACACCACGAGAGGGGGTTTTCCTTCACGGTGTACGTTCCAACAAAAACATTAAGTTTGTATGTTTCTGTTATAGTATAGGACAGGCATGTCCAACAGGTAGATTGTGATCTACCTGTAGATCGCGGAGGGGTCAGAGGTAGATCGCCAGCCCCACTTGGCTCCATCTATCCAGCAGCTCGCCCCGTCGCTAGGAGAGAGTTTGTGCCGGCAGGTCGTCTGCTGAGGGCTTGCCGCTGCTGCTGATCCTTTGCCTGTCTTTTTTCCCTGCCTGCGTGAATCTTGCCTGCAGGTGTATTGGAGGCGCTTGTTGTTTTCATGCCAATAGTTTGTGGGTACCCCAGGGGGCTTCCGCCCGCACCCTGTGACGAGACGCCACAGGCCCGGCGTCATACCTGGTCTCCTGCCTCTCAGAATCACCCATTCCTTCCCCCGTCCCAACACCCCTTAGAAGTGTGTTATATACTGGGTGATATCCATTCGCCCGGGCTTTACCTGAAAACACTTAACGTATTAGTTGTGTCGTGTGCTGGTCATTGGTCGCTTTATAGTTCACTTTCATTAAACGGTTTCGTGCAGACACAACAAAGTGTCAAGAATTTGGTGCTTTTGGCGGGCTTTTCCAATTTTGTTCTAACTTGCCTATGCCTTGCCTTTGAATTGGTTCAAACCACTGTGACATTTGCTTGCCTCCTGCAATTTTATTTTGCCTAGCCTTTGTGTTGATTCGACAATGCAATTTTATTTCGCCTTGCCTTTGCGTTGATTCTACACTGTGTGCAGAATTTATTAAATCACGTGTGGTGGTATTTGAAATTGTTTGGCGATATTTGATTTTATCTGGTTTGCTGGACAGGTGTTTGAGTTTTTTTGATGATTGTTTGGTGGTATTTGATTATTGGTGCCAGTATGATGAATTCTTATTTTTACTTTTAGAACTGCATGTGTGGTTTTGGCATCTCCAGTCCTTGTATTGCACATCATCCAGAGGTCTTCAGTTCCTGTTGATCTTTATACTTTGGGACAGTGACAGTTTTGGACCAGATTCAGCCAATGTTTATACTAACTTAGCAGATTTGGCCTTCTTACATCCAGCCACCCCAGTATAACGAAGATGAGTGTTCCAAAGAAGAGCAAAACCTACCACTTTCATGATGAATGGGAAATGGACTACTTCCTCATTATGGTGAAAGACAAGTGGTGGTGTTTAATGTGTAACGCCCCAGTATCCTTGCCCAAAAAGAGTAATCTGGAACCTCATTATAAGGCTCTGCATAGCAATAAGTTTGTTGCTGATTTTCCACCCAAAAGTAAAAGTCGTAAACTGAAGCTCAAAGAACTTAAATCAAAATTGGCTACTCAGCAACAGTTGATGGCGAAGCCAAGGTCACATTAGGTCAATGCAACCATAGCATTCTTCAAGGTCAGCAACTTGATCGCAAAGAAATGCACACCTTTCACTGAAGGGGAATTTGTAAAAGATTTGTTTTCTTGATGCAGCTGACAATCTTTTTGAATGATTTAAAAATAAGAAAGAGATCATAGCTGCTATTCAAGATGTACAATTGTCAAGAAACACCATCGTGCAGCGAATAGAAAAGATGTGTGGAGACACAACTGAACAATTGTTGGAGGATGTTTCAAATTGTGTTGCCTTCTCACTCCAACTGGATGAATCTACAGACATAAGAGACATAGCCCAGTTACTAGTCTTTATCCGGATGGTTTTTGAAGACTTCAGTGTTAAAGAACTACTTGGAATGATTTCTTTAAAAGGGAGAACTACCGGTCAGGAAATATTCAGTTCTTTCCATTCTTTTGTGACAGTGTAATCTTCCATTGCATAGACTTGTTTCCATCACTACTGATGGAGCAAGAGCAATGACAGGTGAGGTTAACAGGTTCATAGCCCTCTGTAGACAGCATGACGACTTCCCAGATTTCCTTTCTTACCACTGCATCATTCACCAGCAAGTTTTGGCAAGCAAGAGACTCAATACAAAGACTGTCATGGACATCACTTTCGAAATTGTAAATTCAGTTCATGGAAGATCACTTCAAAGACGACTTTTCAGTCTTAATCTTGATGAAGGGGCAGCGGAAATCATTTTGCACACAGATGTAAGGTGGCTAAGTAGGCACAAATTTCTGCAAAGATTTTGTGATTTGCTGAATGAAATAAGAAGTTCTTTGAAGGAGAAGGGAGATGACCAAGCAGAGCAGGAAGATGAGGAATGGTTATGTGATCTGGCATTTCTCGCTGACTTGACAGGTGAACTAAGTGATATGAACCTTGAACTACAAGGTAAAAACAAATGCATTGGCGAGATGAGTACAATTTCATCCTACAAGAGCAAATTTGAGCTAATGATGACTGACCTTGATCATTTTCCTAATACGCAGGACCATCTGGGACAATATCCAAATTTTGTTTTTCAGAATGAGAAGTATGTGACAGAAATCTGTCCTGCTTTCCAGGAATTCGAAAAAAGATTCTGTGACTTTCAAAAATTTGTAACAGTTGTGGAGTACTTGTCATACCCATTCAAAGTAGAGGTGGACATTAAAGAAACTGCAGCTGCTATCAGTAACAATTACTCATTGAACAAGCCATCTCTTGAAAACAAAATATTAACCCTTAAAAATGACATTTTTCTCAAGACTTGTGCTGAGCAAGGATTGTTTTGGAAGCTAGTGCCTAGAGACAAATTTCCCAACTTGAGAAGATGCAGTGAAGCTGTACACTCCTGTTTCGGTTCAACTTATTTGTGTGAATCTGCATTTTCCCATCTGAAAATGACAGCGTACACAACGTTCCAACATGACAGATGAACATCTCCAGGATTCCCTGAGACTGGCCCTCATGCAATAATCACCCAACTTCAAAAAGCTGGTGGATGAAATGCAGGCTCAGAAGTCTCACTAATGAGCAAGAGCGAAATATTAAAGATTGTGCAAGATCAGCCTGGATCAATACTTGACCTAAATTTAACACAAATTACTCAATAAAAGTTAAAGAAAGTTATTAAGACAGTTAAAGTTATTACTCAATAAAACTTTAAGAAAAAATGTACTTTCCATTTCCCCTCGCAGTTCTTACTGGATCTTCGTGTCTCTGTTTTGTTTTTGCTTAATTTGCTTAACAGCTGATCACATCCAAGTAAATGACAGAAGGTTCATTAAAATGGGGGTGGGGGGGGAATCCTCCAACTTTATTGGGTTAAAACATAATTTGAAACTTAATTTTCATGGTGGTAGATCACCGGCACTTTTGGCCGGAAAAAGTAGATCACGACCTGTTTGAAGTTGGACATGCCTGGTATAAGAAATAAGATCCCAGATGTTAAGGTTTTAATGGAAGAGGCTGACTAGGATTTAGTGGCTGTTATAGAGACATGGTTCAATGGCAGCCATGACTGTGATGTAATTATACCAGGCTATACTTTATTCAGGAAGGACAGGGTAGAAAGAAGGGGAGAAGGAGTGGCACTGTACTTAAAAACAATAATATTAAAGATACAGAATTACATGGCTTATGAGGGAATAAGGAGGCACTGTGGGTTAAACTAGAAAGAGGGAAAGAAATCCATTTACATCGGTTTGATATGCAGATCTGCTTCATAGGCAGAAGAAATTGACAGAGATTTAATAGAAGACATAACACAGTATTGCCATGAAATGAGAAGTGCTACTGATAGATGATTTCAATATGCCGGATGTTGATTGGCACATCCCAGTTGCAGGTTCATCCAGAAATAAGGAGATCCTAGATTTTCTACAGGGAGAACTATTCCAGCAACAGGTAGCCAAAACCACCTGTGAAGAGGGACCATACTGGAAGTGGTGCTTACCAATGGTGAAAGTGTTTCTAATGCTATAATGGGAGATCATCTTGCATCCATTGATCATCAGATGGTGAGGTTTAGTATTAGGACTAGAGCTGATAGTCCATTCAGAAACGATGGTCTTAGACTTTAGGAAAACTAATTTTGCCAAGATGGTGCAATACCTGAAGGAGTCATCAGTGGGATGGGAATAGCTGCAGGATGTAGAAAAGCAATAGGCAAAACTGAAAGGCAATAGTTTAAGGGGAATAAACCTTTTTGTTGGGAAAGTAAATAAATGTCACAGGAAAAGGAGGCCACTATGGTTCTCAAAAGAAGTAACTGAAAAGGTGGCCTTCATATACTACAAGAGACAAAAGAGCTGATACCAAGGACTGGCAAAAAAAATCAGGTGTAGACCTTTTCTTTATTATCCCCAACGCTTTTTTTTTTTTTTGTTTCCAAGATTTGTATTATCAGCAGATTAAGGGTGTAGCGATGGGTTCGGTGGTAGCACCTGATGTGGCTAATTTATTTGTAGCTAACTTTGAGAAAAAACTTTTGACCAGACATCCCTTCCAGACGTAGAAACGCTACATAGATGATATTTTTTTGATTTGGAAAGGTACTCCTGAATATTTTCTCGTCTTTCTCTCATGGCTTAACTCCTTAGACTCTCTTCTGCAATTCGAATCTACATGTAATCCTAATTATATTTCCTATTCTAATCAAAAATACTCCACATGGTTTTACCACCTCGATATATAGGAAGTCTACTGATCGCAACGCCTTGTTACATTTCAGTAGCTTTCATAATAGCACTGAAAGAAAATCTGCCTATCAGCTAGTTTTTATGAGTACGAAGACTATGTACTACAGATGCTGATTTTGAGCAGCATGCAATTGATATGAGTCACAGGTTCAGTAAACGAGGGTATCCCGCTACCTGTATTAAACAAGCACTGCAACGCGCCCATTCTTCTAATAGGGGGGTCTGATCTTTTACAGAGCCACTCTGTTGCACAGAGTAATGACATCATTTGCACGTTGACTTTTTCAGAGTATTCAAAAGATATTTCCCGTATCTTACGGGAAACATGGCATATTTTAGATTCAGTTCCATCTTTGGAAAACAATAGGCTTTTTATAGCCTATAAAAGGAATCCAAACCTTAGAAACATTTTAGTACCCTCTGCTCCTAATAGGCCCAAATTTGTTCCCAAGGCACGAGGCCACTTTAAATGTGGAAATGTAGTGTTTGTGAGAACTCTCTAGTTACCAGAGCTGCTTTTATACGCCCTGTTTCCCAATGTAAGATATATCTCAATGATTTCTTAAACTGTGATACTGCACAAGTTATTTATTTAATTATGTGCCCATGTAACCTTTGTTATGTAGGCAAAACTAAAAAGTGTTAAGATCAGGATCAGCGAACACAAGAGTTGTCTCCGAAGGATGGTTAATGACAAACATCTTGTGTCACATTGGACCCAGACCCAACACAAGGTGTCCGATCTTTGTTTCTTAGTTTTAAAAGTGGTACGGTCACATTGGTGGGGTGGTGATGTAGATAGGCTATTATTGCAGATAGAACAACGGTTTATATATGAACTGCGTACATTGCACCCCTTGGGTCTCAATCAGGGAGTGGACCTTTCTGTTTTTCTTTGATTCATTATATATTTAAAAACTTTTTTAGCATCTGTTTCCATTTTCCCTTCCCTCACCCCTCCCCTCTTCTTCCTTTTCCTCTCCCTCCTTCCCTTCCCTCCCCGTCTCCTTTCCTTCCCCCTCCTCCTTCCCCCCCTTTCTTTTCTCCCTTCTCTCCTCCTCCTCTCCCCTTGCCTCCTCCCTTCCTCCCCTTCTCTCTCCCCTCCCCCTTCCCCTCTCCCTTTCCTCCCCCTTTTTTCTGCCTTTCCCCCTCTTCCCCTTCCCCCTCCCCCCTCCCCCCTCCCCTCCGTTTTTTTCACAATATTCCTTTGAAGCTTTGTCATCCCAACAGGTACCCCCTTTTCTATACACATTTGTGTTTTTAGGTAATACATTTATTTGGGCAGTGTGCATTTGGATGACTCTTGAGATTTCCGCAGCAGGAGAATGCCCTCAAAATGACAATGGAGAGCAGCACACATCACCTCCCATTTCTCTCCCGTACACTATTACAGATTCGTTCTGAAGCCATGTCATACTGTTAGATATGGCTCGATATCCTCCACTCTTTATACACATATGCGTTTTTAAGAAATACATCCAATCGGGCTGTGTGAATTTTGATGACCTTTGACACTTCCGTGGCGGGAAAATGTCCTTCAAATGGCAACGGAGAGCAGCACACAATCTTTTCATAGTATTGTATGACCAGATTAACTATGGTGAAAAATAGTGGTGAGCGTTCTCTATAAGTGGCAATTATTTTAGCGTATTCTTTGGATGTATCATTGCATCAAAGTTTTACAAATATTTTTTAGGGGTTTGATTGTGATCAGTTTGATCGAGACCGGGCCTGTTTCCCGAGTCCGTCTGCTGCACAGGATTCAGGCTTCAAGCGGGTGAGTTCAAGGCGCGTTTTTATTCTATCTTATATACTCAATACATTTTTTTGTGCCCAAGTTTAACATGGTTTTATATATCTTTTGTTGCTAATATGTTCCCTTAGTTTGGTTTAAAGAACCACGTTATGCTTTTATCTAGCCAGTTCTTCAACTCCGTGAAGTTTTTACATATTTGGTTCTATGTGTTACGCTCGAGTGTGTGTCTGCGGTTTTAAAGACTTGGGCTACATTATGTTCCTTTGATCTGTAGTTACGTCAATTATACATGTACTCCATTACTGAATCCGGTGTTATGCTTTTATGCAGCCAGTCCTTCAAGTTTGTATACACCTGCCCGATCCCATTTTTTCCCCCTTTTTAAAGTTTTTTGATGTCTCAATTTGTAACACTTGAATATGTGTCTGCAGTTCTTAATACTTGGGCTGCATTATGTTATTTTGATCGGTAGAGTACAGTCTATAGTCATGTCATTCATATATGTATTCCATTAAGATGATCTGGCTAGTATTTTATGTGAGAAATTTTCAATTATATATATTTTTTACGGCCATCAAATTTGGATATTATTTTTAGTTACAGAGGTTGTGAGGTGTTATATAGTATCTGTAATGCCTTCATGTCGATCCAATTTTATCTGGCTCTTTAGGTGTTAATACTCCCCTTTTCTGGATGGATTTGTAGTACTTAGGAAGGTATCCTCCTACCCACTGTTCCCTCTAAGCTGTGCGCGTGTGCGCGCGCACACATCTCGCCGAGCGAGCGCACATACTTTACAACAGAGCGCACAAAAATTACGGTTCTGATTCTGATAGAAAACAACACAGACGTCTTAAAATTTAAAAGTTGTGATTGTAATTACTAGAAATTTTCCGCTTCATTTAGTAATCGTCTATTTTCATTTAATTTGATTAAAATCAATGTGGTGTACATACTGTATTCTGACCTGTAGTCAAATTTTAAAATATATAACTCCAAGTGTCACTGTGTGGCGCACAAAAATTTAACCTTCGTTCAAAAGCTGCACAGCTGATATTTTATGCGCACACAGCCTACAGAAAATTAGAGGGAACATTGCTCCTACCCCCCACAACATGTTCATTTTTAACGTGTGCTTTTTTTCAATAGTAAGTATGGTTCTCTTCCGCCCCTACAATGGTGAAGGCGTGATTATTTATTCAAACAATATCAGTCCCTCATCTTTCCTGGTGTGCTGTTCTCATACATATAGTTATTTATGTATGTGCAATGCCTTCATGACAGTTCTATTTTATGTAGCTGTATAGGCTTTCTCACACATGGTCTTTTAGCATTTTATCAGACTCTTCAGGTGTTTAAACCTTTTTTTTATCAGGTCCGCTTGGTGATTTTTTACATGTTCCCCCCCTTTTTAACATGCTCTCTTTTTTAACATGTTCATTTCCTTCAGTGATGAAGGTGTGATATATTTATATATACAATATCAGTTCCTCATCTCTCCCGTTGTGCCGTTTCCCACACACAAAGTTTATGTATCTAATTATTTTGTACATTTATTTTATTTATGCACTCTTCTCCTTTGTAGTAGCTCCATCGCATTTACAGTTTGGACTTTTTAAGGTATACATGTCTTCCTCATCTTTTTACATTATTTGTTCAATTTTGTCCTCCCACCTTAGGACTGTGATAATGTTTTATTATACCCTCCTGTTTTATATATTTATTATTTGTGTATTTTAGTTGATTTTAACATATAAACGTGTTATTTATTGCTCTTTTGCATATTTATGCACTTGATAATGATGTATACTTTTTCCGTCAACCTTGCACATTTTGATATTTTTAATCACTTTGATTATTTATTATTTTAATTGTATATGTTTTATGTTTATTTTGATAATGTATTTATATGATGTGTTTTTATTTGTTATATTTTTGAGGCTTGTATTCATACCCCCTGAAGAAGGCTCAGGCCGAAACGTGTTGGGGATAATAAAGAAAAGGTCTACACCTGATTTTTTTTGCCAGTCCTTGGTACCAGCTCTTTTGTCTCTAGTTGCTCTGCAGGTACTGTGTGCTCTGTTTTTGGTCTGTTTCTTCATAAAATACAAGACATCACAGAAAGACAAGCATCTATATTTGGAAAGACTTAGAGAAATTAGTAAAGTAGTCCAGAAAACAAAGATACAAATAGAAGAAAAAATAGCCAATACAATAAAATGGGGGGGGGGGAGGGGGGAAGACATTTTTCAGATATGTTAATAAGAGGAGGAAGTGCAAAAGTGATCTCCAGGAACAGGCAGGAATGCAGTCTTCACATATGGGTGGCGTGGCATCGACGGAGCCCGTGTGGGAATATTCCCCAGCATCCAATAGGAATACTTTTGGGAGCATCCCTCCACGCATGTATGCCTGCCTTCCCAACTTCCTAGCAATTCTCTGCAATCGTCTTTTTTCCACGGAGCCATCAGGACATAGTCCTTACCCTGCTGATAAAACTCATCAAAGTGCTTTCAGGTACATCGTGCTTGCCTTCCTGTGGATCTGGGGCTGTCTTGGATGCTCCAGTCTCTCCTTCCTTTTTTATTTTATTTTTATTGTTTTCTTTATTTTTCCTTTGAATTTTTACTTCAGTTGTGCTGTGTCCTTGGCTGGCCTAGGCCATCATTGTCCCTTTTGATTTTGCCTCGGTGGTTGTCTCAACTATAGAGAAAACATATAGCAGTTTTAAGAAATGCACTAAGTGTCGATGCACTATTTCTGCTACAGATAAGCACGACTAGTGCTTAAAGTGTTTGGGCCCAGACCATGATGCTTTGGCTTGCACCCTGTGTCAGCAGATGCCCAGGAGAGGACTTAAAAACCGTGAACAACAATGGGTAAAGCTGTTTCTGTCAGACTCAGCCTTTTCAGCACACTCTTTGGTGATCTCCACACCATTGAGGTTGTCGCATAGTTCCCATACTGCCTTGAAGCCCAAACATAGCAGCAAACATATGTCCTCCATAGGGGCAGGAAAGGTATGGAAAACCTCGGCATCGGAGTCTGCAGAACAGGTATCAAAGACCTCGGTGTCCTTGTCTGATACCGATTCCCAGCATCGACACAAATACTCCCGAACAGGGGATATTGAATTGGACCTGCCAGCAAACCAGTTCCAGCGGGAAGATACTTCCTCCAAAGGGGCTCTGGGATCCATCAGAGGCGGCATCCTCCACGAATCTCCCGGTACCATGTTCTGGGATGGTGATACAGGGCCCCATACAGGAATCCACTCAGACACCTCCAGTCTCCCTTGATGAGTGTGTCTGGGTTATTAAGTGGAGTCTGTCTACTATCCTGGCGGCAGAAGGGCCGAGGCCCTCGGGATCCATGGACCCGATGTCTGACTTTGATGTCGGTGCATTGAGACACCCCCATGGCATTGCTGACGGAACCATCACCGTCACATTTGGAGCCGATACCACCGTTGGAGCCTATAGGTGAACTGAGCTACGGACACCTAGGTTCCGATGCATCAGTGCATTGGCACTGAGACCCACTGTTGACATCGAACTGACATCTATGTCATGGTACTGACCGTCACTATTTTGATTTTTTGCCAAGTTCTGATTCCGCTTCTTTGGACTCAGACATCGAGTCTGTCAATTCCAGACCTCTCCCAGACATTCCTTCAGACTCCTCTCCACCGCCTGAGAGGCGTAGATCACTGCCCGAAGATATGTCCTTTCAAGATTTTATCAAGGACATGGTGGCTGCACTCTCGGTGATAGTGATCATAGAGATTTAACCAAGGGCTGCTTCAAATTCTTCAATACCGCTATCACTTAAGGGGGCTGCTACACTACCCATACATCATATCCTTCAAACCATCATGATTCATATGTGGGAAGCTCCCTTGACGGTTCCATCGATCAGCAAGAGACAGGATACTCTCTATAGAATTCCTCCTTGCCCAAGTTTTCAAAAGCCTCAGTTACCACATCATTCTATGGTTGTGCAATTGGCAATGGATAAGAGTTCCAAAAATCACGTCTTAGTTCCCCCAGGAAGAGAGTCGAGGACTCTCGATGCATTTGGCCGGCAGTGTTTCCAAGCTATTATGTTTGCATCCAGAATAAACTCCTATATGCTTTACATGGGTATGTTTTTGAGGGATGTAGCTAAAGATCCGACTGAGTTCTCTATCCTGTTGCCTCCTGACAAACAAGATCCATAGCAGGCCTTGGTCAGTTATGGTCAGATTACCTCAAAATTCCCCACTAGGGCTGCATTTGATGCCTTTGAGCTCACTAGTAATGCAGCAGCAGCAGTTTGCATAGAAGCCAGGAGAATGGCCTGGCTGCAAGCGTCCGACCTTGAACAATGGGTTCAAGATAAACTTGCTAATATTCCTTGCACAGGAGAAAACCTCTTTGGAAAAGAGTGGCGAGAGAAGGTGGGTGAGATAGAGACGGATGATCTCACCATGAAATGCCTGTCTCAAAAGACAGCTGATCTAACTAAAAAGAAGGCTCCTGCCAAAAAGCCCTTCTATCCCAGGAAGAAGAATTACCCTTCCTTACCCGCCTTATTCTTCTTATGATGGGCTGCATACAGAGAGGAATTACCAGCAGAAAGGAAGAGGTGCTAATGCCAATGTACAAGTCGCTGGTGAGGCCTCACTTGGAATATTGTGTTCAGTTTTAGAGACCATATCTCGCAAAGAATATAAAAAGACTGGAAACGGTTCAGAGGAAGGCAACCAAAATGATTTGGAGCCTGTGTCAGAAGACTTATGAGAAGAGACTTGAAGACCTAAATATGTACATTCTGGAGGAGAGGAGGGACAGGGAAGATATGATTCAGACCTTTAAATACTTAATTAATGGACAAACAAACCTCTTCCAAAGATGGGGAAACTTTAAAACTAGAGGGCATAACATGAAGCTGCCAGGGGGTAAATTGAAAGGCAATGTCAGGAAGAAACCTTTCCCCTGAAAGGGTGGTGGATGCTTGGAATGCCCTCCCAATGGAAGTGGTGGGGGCAAACACCATGATGGAATTCAAAATGGCATGGAACAGACACAGTGGATCCCATTATAGCAATAGGATAAAATCAAAATAAACATAATTATCTCTTATATCTCAACAAATACAGATGACCTACACGGAGTGGTGGGTACATCCCTAAACAAAGGCATGGGGAGGAGTGACCTGCACGGAGCAGCAGGTGCACCTATTCTTGCCACCTTGCTGGGCAGACTAGATGGACCATGCTGGTCTTTATCTTATTTATTTATTTATTTATTTATTTATACTTTTCTTTTATACCGCTTTTTCCCAAGATCAAAGGCGGTTTACAAATAACATAATGAACGGTTTACAAATAACATAATGAACAGTTTACAATTAACATATTGAACATTGTTTTACATAGAACATAGTATTTTCTTTAAACTATGTACAATTAACTTTTCATGAACAATAACATGGAGCATATAATTATACATATGCTGAGCTATTTACATCAGTCAAATATTTACATTAGTCAGTTATTAATCATGGTTTCGAAGGGTTGTTTTTCTTATGTGTGTTGAGGTTTGAGGCTTTTTGATCTGTGTTTAGGGAGGATTTTTATGTAGGTGTGGTGAGGAGGATGGAGGGGGTTGATTAAGGTTTATAAAGTGTTCTTTAAACAGATATGTTTTTAGTTCTTTCCGGAATGTCTGGAGATCCTTTATTTTGCGGAGGTTTAGTGGGAGTTTATTCCATATGGTGGGGGCTGCATATGAGAATGCTCTTGAGCTTGTGGTTTTTTTGTTTTTCGAATTGATTTTTTTATGTCTAGTGAGTGGGTTGCATTTTGTCTGCGGGTTCTATGTTCTTTTGGAGCATGTAGTAGAGTGGTTAGATGTGAAGGTGATATGCCGTTGATAAGTTTAAATGTGGTTAAGAGTATTTTGTATGATATTCTACTATTTATGGGAAGCCAGTGTAGTTCAGCGAGGATGGGAGTTATGTGGTCAGTGAGGCGGGCTTTTGCTGTTACTCGGGCACAGATGTTTTGAGCTCGTTGGAGTAAGTTAATATTTGTGAGAGGGAGGCCGATAAGTAGACTATTACAATAGTCAAAGTGAGGAGTGATGAGTGTGCTGATAACAGATCTGAAGTCATGTGTGTCTAGTATTGGTCGTAGGTGTTGAATGGTTTTGAGTTTATAGAATATGGTTTTCACAGTTGCTGTCATGTATCTGCTGTCATGTATCTGCTGTCATATACTATGTTACTATGTTATCAGCCTCAACAGCCACATCAGAAACAGCAGGGGCCACGTCAGCCCAGGAAGCCTAAGACTCCAAAACCTCAACCAGCTCCACAGGCATAGTCTATAAGTAGTTTTTGACTGCTTCCGCGAGAGCATAGCCAGTCTACCCTTACAGGACCCCCTCTCCTCCACATTGCAGGCTGACTAGTCCACTTTGTCCACAGATGGTCCCTCAATTTACATCAAAACCCTAGACTCTAAAAGTTGTGAACATGGGATATCCGCTCAATTTCCAGGACCTGCCCCCCACTTTCCTTATAGGGGAGTCCCCCATGAATTTTCTGCACTCCACTCTACTTCAGCAGGAGATAGTCACTCTGCTAGCACAGGGAACCATAGAGGAAGTCCCACTCCCTCAACAAGGCCTCGGATTTCACTCCCATTATTTCCTCATCCCCAGAACGACAGGATGGATCAGACCTATCCTGGACCTCAGGAATCTCAACAAGTTCCAAGTCCTGGAAAAGTTCAAAGTGGTCTCCCTAGGAACCCTACTTCCTTATCTACAAGAAAAAGACTGTCTCTGCTCTCTAGCTCTCAAAAATGCCTACACTCACATCCTTATACATCCTTCCAACAGAAAATACCTCCAGTCCTTCTAAGGACATCATTACCAGTACCGTGTTCTAGCCTTTGGACTGGCATCTGTACCAAGAGTCTTTACAAAGTGTCTGGCAGTCATAGCGGCTACCTCCGCACTCTGGGCATCTTTGTCTTTCCTTACTTAGACGATTGGCTAATCAAGGGAGATTCTCTTCACATAGTGACCATGTCTCTCCAATGTACCATCTCGGTACGTCAACATCTGGGCTTTGTGGTCAATTATCCAAAGTCATCTCGCTCCAACTCAAACACTGGAGTTCATTGGGGTGCTTCTGGACACTACGCAAGCTTGAGCTTTCCTTCCAGAAGAGCAGCTCCACCGTCTTCATCGACCTGGCAAATCATTGCCAAAGCTGGTCCGATATCGGTGCAAGAGACATGCTCTGTTTCTTAGGGCACATGGCCTCCACAGTCCATGTCATCCCGTATGCTTGACTTCACATGTGTCCAGCACAGTGAACTCTTTCCGATCAG
The DNA here is from genome assembly GCA_033557465.1 of Ichthyophis bannanicus. NCBI lineage: Eukaryota > Metazoa > Chordata > Amphibia > Gymnophiona > Ichthyophiidae > Ichthyophis > Ichthyophis bannanicus. Next base: position 606,748,860 of record CM066033.1, read on the forward strand.
TGGGAGCAGTCAACGGGTCATATCACGGACAAGATCACCATCATGCCTCAGTTCATGGACTCCCTCAAGTAGTGGTGCACCCCTCAAAATCTTCTTGTCTGGCTACCTTTTTGGATGTCTGCACCGCAGTGTACCTTGATAACAGATGCTTCCAAGCAAGGCTGGGGGGCTACGCAGGGCCTATGATCCCCCAGGGATGCCACTTACCACATTAACCTCTTAGGACTCAGGGCAATTGCCAGTGCTCTTTGTGTATTCTGTCCCCAGCTGACCGAACAAGCAGTCCTCATTCAGACCGACCAAGTTGCAATGTATTACATCAACAAACAAGGGGGAACCAGATCTCGCTCCCTTTTCAGGGAGACAATCTGCCTCTGGACCTTTGCTATTTCTCATCAGATTCTTCTTCGAGCAGTTTACCTTCCAGGAGAGCAAAATGTGCTAGCAGACAAATTGAGTAGAGTCCTTCGACCACACGATTGGATACTCCATTGCCAAACAGCGCAATGGGGAACTCCCATCATCAACCTCTGCTACTCCAATCAATGCCCAGCTTCCTCAATTCTGTTCCAGGATTCTGTCTCCACAGAGTCAGGCCTCCGATGCATTTCTCCTCCACTGGGGACAGGAACTGCTTTATGCATTCCCACCAATTCTATTGATACCAAAGACTCTTCAAACGTCAAGTGGACAAGGGAATTATGGGCCTCATCACCTCATTCTGGCTACATCAACTATGGCTTCCCCTGCTCCTTTGACTAGCACAGCACAAACCTCTCAGTCTGGGATGTATGTCCAATCTCCTATTGCAGGACCATGGGACGCTCCTTCACCCCAATCTGAACGCACTATGGTTGATGGCGTGGCTGCTGAAAGCCTAGTCTTATCTCATCTAGACTTCTGGAGGAAGTAAAAGATGTCCTCCTAGCATCTAGAAAGGACTTCACTCGACATAATTATGTTTTTAAATGGTGCTGGTGTTCCCAGAAGGCTCTCAGCCCATTTACTTGCCAGGTGGAGCCTCTACTTTAATATCTTCTCCATCTCTCTTCAGCAGGACTAAAGACAAACTCGGATCAAGTCCACCTTCGTGCCATTTCGGCCTCTCACTGTCCAGATGGCAGTCAACCTATCTCTGTTCATCCTCTCTTAGCACAATTCATGGGAGCCCTTCTCTTAACAAGGCCACCAATCAGACAGCCTCCAGTAGCCTGGAACCTCCATGTTGTCCTGGCTGAATTGCAACCTCCCTTTGACACCCTCACCTCAGCTTTGCTGACATTCCTCACTTGGAAGGTTACCTTCTTGATTGCTTTCACATCGGCTCGTCATGTCAGTGAATTGCAAGCTGTAGTGGATTATGCTCCTTACACATGCTTCCACCATGAAAGGGTGGTCCTCTGAATTCATCCCAGGTTCCTTCCAAAGGTGGTTTCCCCTTTCCACCTTAATCAGTCCATCTCTCTTCTGTGTTTTTTTTTCTCCAAGACCTCATTCTTCTTGGGCAGAAGCAACCCTGCATACCCTAATTGCAAAATAGCTCTGGCCTATTATTTGGACAGAACTAAGGCTCACCGACAGTCCTCACATCTTTTTGTTTCGTTTGAACCTAGTCACTTGGGCCTACCATTCACCAAGCATACTCTTTCTAACTGGATTGCTACCTGCATTTACTTTGCTTATGCACAGGCCAGACTTTCTATACAGGGTCAGGTGACGGCTCATAATGTCCAAGCTATGGCCGCCATGATCGCTAACCTACACTCTGTCTCAATCATAGAGATTTGCCGAGCTGCCACATGGTCTTCCGTTCCTACTTTTGCTGCCCATTACTGTCTGGACAGGGATTCCAGTAGGGACACTATCTTTGGACAAGCCATTCTGCGGCACTTTTTGGGATTTAGCTACACCTTCTTTCCCCCAGCCCTCTGTTCCTACCAGATACCTCACCGGAGAGCATGCTCAAGAGCCTGGATCCATACTCTACCCTCATTGCAGTTCAGGGTTATTTTCCCCATTGGTCGCATCCTCATCCTCTGTCTTTCATGGCAGCCGGAAGCTAGTGTGTCCTATATGTGAAGACTGCATTCCTGCTTGTTCCTGGAGACAGTGTAGTTACTCACCTATAACAGATGATCTCCGGAACAGCTGGAATCAGTCTTCACAACACGCCCTCTGCCCCTGGGAGTTGTAGTATGAGGGTTTTGTTTTCTGGTTTTCTCTAAGCACTATATCTGCTAGGAAGGTAGGCAGGCATGCATGTATGGAAGGATACTCCCAAAAGCATTCCTGTTGGATGCTGGGGAGTGTTCCCGCGCAGGGCTCCGTCAATGCTGACATCACCCATATGTGAAGACTGATTCCCGGAGATCACCCATTGCAGGTGAGTAACTACACTGTATTGTCGGACTCAAGGGTGAAGGGGAGGAATATGTAGAAGCTGATGAGGATAAAGTGTAATTGCTTAACAAATATTTGTGTTGTGTTCACAGATGAAGGGCCTGGAGCAGGACCTCAGAAAGCACCTATAAATAGGAACAGAAATGAATAGATCTTGAACTTTTTTCAGAAGACTGGGTTCATGGAGAACTAGCTAAACTAAAAGCAGACAAACAATGGGGCCAGATAGAATACATCCGAGAGTACTGAAGGAATTTAAGGACATTCTAGCAGCTCCACTGTCTGACCTTTTCAATGCTTCTTTAGAGTTGGGAGTGGTCCCTGAGGACTGGAAAAAGGCACATATGTGGTCCCTTTACACAAAAGTGGAAGTAAGAATGTGGTTGAGTAAATAAATGGAAACACTGCTAAAACAAAGGATAGTGAGGTTTCTGGACACCAGGATCTGAGGCAGCATGGTTTTGTCAGCCAAATCTAATTTATTTCTTTGGGTGACGAGAGCTAGACTGAGGGGGAACCCTAGATGTGGTGTACTTAGATTTCATTAAAGCCTTTAACACCATTCTGCACAGGCGACTTATAAATAAATTGAGCACCCTAGGAATGGACTCTAAATTGCCTGACTGAGTTAGAAATTGTGTGTGGGAGGTGACAGGGTAAGGTAAATGGAGCTCACTCTGAAGAGAAGGATGTTACCAGTGGTGTGCCACAGGGATCTGTCCTTGGTCCGATTCTTTTTAACATTTTTGTTAGTGATATTGTGGAAGGGCTGTTGGGTAAGGTTTGCTGCTTTACAGATGATACCAAAATCTGCAATAGAGTAGACACCAGGAAGGAGTAGATAATATGAAGAGGGATCTAACCTTGAAGAATGGTTGAGAAGTTGGCAGCTGAGATTTAATGCTAAAAAAAATTGCAGGGTCATACATTTGGGCTGCAAAAATCCAAGGGAGTGATACAGTAGAGGGGATAAAGTACTCCTGTCCACAAAAGAAGAGCAGGACCTGTCGTGATTGTTTCTGATGATCTTAAGGCAGCTAAACAGCTAGAAATGATGACAGCAAAAGCCAGAAGGATGCTTGGGTGCTTCTAATTTAACATGTGCTTTTATACCACTACAGTCCCAAACTTGTGGTTCAGTGTGATTTACAGAAAGAAATCACTACAGCATTGAACAAAAATAAAAAAAAAATTTAGTAAAAAAAAAAGTCAAATAATCAAGACTTCAAATATTTCCAAAATTATGAAATGGATGCAACTCTTATCCTCACAGGTGCATAGGGAGAAAGAGATGATAGTGCCTCTGGATAAGTCTTTAATAAGACCTCATTTGGAATATTGTGTGCAATTCGGGGGACCACACCTTCAAAAGGATATAAATAGGATGGAGTCAGTGCAGAGGGTGGCTACCAAAATACTCAGTGGGCTTTGTCATAAGGCATATGAGGACAGACTTAAAGATCTCAGTATGTATACTTTGGAGGAAATGTGAGAGAGAGGAGATATAATAGAGACAATTAAATAACTCTGTGGTATAAATGCACAGGAGGAGAGCCTCTTTCAATTGAAAGAAAGCTCTGCAACAAGGGGGCATAGAATGAAGGTGAAAGAGAATAGACTCAGGAGTAATATGCAGAAATATTTCTATCTCCAGGAACAGGCAGGAATGTAGTCTTCACATATGGGTTATGTTGGTACTGACGGAGCCCATGTGGGAACGCTCCCCAGCATTCAATGGGAGAGCTTTTGTGAGCATCCCACTGCGCCTGCATAGCTGCCTTTCCACCTTTCCAGCTCTCTCTCCTCAGTTCTTCGTTTTCCACAGAGCCGACAGGAAACAAATCCTGTCACCGCAGAAAATTCCTGTTTTCATATTTTTGTGCTTCGCATCTGCCTTCCCGTTGAGACTGGTACTGACTCATCATCTATTCTTTTTTTCTTTCTTGTTTTTTTAAACAACAAAAAAAAAATTTGTGAAGAAGAAAATTCCTCTTTCTTCAGGCACATCAACGTCAGTTTAGGCCTAGGCCTTCAATTTGTCTCTGACGCAATGAAAAAAACATCCAATAGTTTTAAGAAATGTTCTAAGTGTGGCAGTACTATCTCGGCCACCGACACCCATGACTGGTGTCTAAAATGCCTAGGGCCTGATCACCAACCATCAGAATGTCTTCTCTGCAGGAAGATGACAAATAGAGACCTGCTGAATCGAGCTGCAAAGTTGGGCAACCTCTTTGCCTCCGATGCTGTCTCTCTAGCATCAGCATCATCGAGCGCTTCATCATCTTCCCATGGATCTCGGGTATCGAAACATAAGTCTTCATCAAAAACTGGCTGCCTCCCCCACAAGGGTACATCTCCTTCTAAGTATCAAGATGCCTCTAGCATTGCCGTGGATGGGGACACACTGATCAAACAACCCTGGCAGGAGGACCTTTCTTCCAAAGCCATCGTGGGATCCCAGGATGTTCCTGAAGCCTCTACCTCCGGAGAGCTCCTGGTGCCATGCTCAGGGATCGTGGCCTGCAATTCCGGTACCGATACCCAAGCATCAGCAAGCTCCATGGATCAACGCATCCTTCCCATCAAGTGTAGCTTAGCGTTTTTACTGGCTGCTTCAGTTCCAGTGAAACCCCTACAGTCGGTTCCGCAGATGTCGGTGCCATCGCCAGTACCAATGCAGACTGCATCGACTTTCCTGCCGCTTTCCACGCTAGTGGCAATGCCAGCCCTCAAATCTATTTCCAGTACTGAGCTTCCAGCTTCGACCGGTACCAGGTTCGCACAGAGCGGGATCAACCTGCCCGTCGATACTTCAAGTCTTCAGATTCTGATTTATTGGCCAATGAATTGGCTGATACTTGAGACTTTACAGACTCTACTGGAGGACCTGTCCCCGTCTCCATAATGTCACATGTCCCCACCAGAGGGCATGTCTTTCCAAGACTTTATTCGCGATGTTTCCAGGAGCCTGTCCATAATAGTAACATAAGAGAAAGAGCCTAGGGCTGAAGAATTGGAAATTCTTCAATACACAACAGCTCCAAAAGAAGCAGCTATGCTTCCTATTCATTGTATACTCCACGACTTCATGCTTCATATGTGGGAGACACCTCTTACAATTTCTCCATATACCCGCTGGCTCAATACCATGTACTGGGTACTGGAGTGTCCCGATTTTCAAAAGACTCAATTGCTGCACCATTCCATAGTAGTGGAATCGGCAATGTGTCGAATCAAAAGCACGAAGACACATTCCTCTAACCCTCTGGGTAGAGAATCGAGAACCCTCGATGCTTTTGATTGACGTTGTTTCCAAGCATCCTTGCTTTCAGCAAGAATCATTTCTTATATACTCTATATGGGTATGTTCCTCAAAGAGGTAACTAAGGATTTGGAGTTAATGGCTCCTCTTCTCCCGGATGACAAGAAGACAGATTATCTTACCCTTGTAAAGCATGCTCAGAACATCTCAAAGTTTGTCAACAGGGCAACTTTTGATTGCTTTGAGTGCATCAGCAGACCTATATCTATCTGTATTGGTGCACGCAGGATTGCATAGCTCCAAGCATCGGATCTTGAACAAGATAAGATGGGTAATATCCCTTGAACCAGTGAGAACCTTTTTGGCAAAGATTGGCAGGACAAGGCCTCTCAGAGTATGAGAACACTACCCTGAATAGGCTCTCTAGATCTACTGCCAACCCAGCTAAAAAGAAGACAGCAGCAAAGAAGGCCTTCTTTAATAAAAAGAAGTATTATCCTCCTTATACTTCTGCTGCTTATTGTCAGCATCATGCTCCTCAAAAGGGACAACAGCCTCCAAAACATCAAAAGAAGTCTCAGACTCCCAAGTATCAGCCACCTCAGCAGGTTCAGGCTGCTCCAGTTTTTGACTTCTTTCTAGAGAACATAGCTGTCCTGCATCTGAAGAATCCCAAACCTATCCACATTTCTGGCAGGCTCTATCATTATGCCCACAGATGGCATCTCATCACCTTGGAGCAGTGGACATTAACAATAGTACGGGAGGGATACAGACTTCATCTGTAAAGCCTACCCCCCCCCCCCCCGACCTCACTAAGAGAGTTCCATTCTCAGCCCCCTCTCACTGCTCTGCTTCTGCAGGAAGTCACTTCCTTTCTACTGCAGAGTGCCATAGAAGAGTTTACAACATACCAGCAGGGAATGGGCTTCTATTCTCCCTATGTCTTATTCCAAAGAAGACAGGTGGATACGGGCCCATTCTGGACCTCAGGGACCTAAACAAGTGTCTCGAATGGGAGAAGTTCAAGATGGTCTCCCTGGGGACCCTTCTTCCCTATCTCCAGAGTCAGGACTAACTATGTTCTCTAGATCTAAAGGAAGCGTACACTCATATTCTTATTCATCCAGAACACAGAAAGTTCCTGTGCTTCATGTTTCAGGGAAGACACTATCAATACAGAATCCTACCTTTCGGGTTTGCCTCTGCCCCAAGGGTCTTCACAAAGTGCATGGCAGTAGTAGCGATATTTCTAAGGACTCTAGAGATATTTGTCTTCCCCTTACTTAAACGACTGTCTCATAAGAGCAAGCACTGCTCAAGAGGCCAGCCTCTCTCTCTCACACACTATGCAGGTGTTACAACACTTGGAATTTGTCATAAATCATCCAAAGTCTCAACTTGTCCCCTCTCAAGCTCTGGAGTTCATAAGGGCCCTCTTAAATACTTAGCAATCAAGGGCATTTCTGTCCCAACTCCGCTGCACTCATCTCAATCAGCTAACATCTCAAGCATGTCTCAAGGACTATCTCACTGCTCGAGAAATGCTACAGCTTCTGGGCCATATGGCATCAACGGTGCATGTAGTTCCCTATGCCCGTCTGCACATGTGCACAGCCCAATGGACTGGAATCCCAATGGACTCAAGCCTCAGGTCGCCTTGGGGACAAGATAAGTCTCTATCCCTCTGATCACATCTCTTTAGTGGTGGTGTTCCCCAGAAAATCTCCTGGTAGGGTCACCTTTTCAGTTGCCTGCACATCAATGCACCCTGATGACAGACGCATCCAAACTGGGCTGGGGAGCCCATCTGGGATCTCTCTCAACTCAGGGCCTCTGGTCACAAGAGTCACAATTCCAGATAAATCTACTGGAGCTCTGAGCAATCTTCAATGCTCTCAGGGTATTCCAGGACCACTCGTACATTACCAAAGAGTTCTAGTCCAAACTGACAACCAAGTAGCCATGTTCTACATGAACAAGCAAGGCGGAACAGGTTATTGGTCTCTCTGCAAGGAGGCTCTACATCTCTGGTCCTTTGCCATACATCATCACATTCACCTTCAACCGGTATATCTTCCGGGCAAACACAATGTCTTAGCAGACAGATTAAATTGGATCCTTCTTCCCTATGAATGGTCCCTTCATGTAGACACAGTGTCCTACATCTTTCAGACCTGGGGGACTCCAGTCCTCAGAATGCCAAGCTACCTCGCTTCTGTACCAGGACTCTTGAATCGGAAAGTCAACAGATGGATGCTTTTCACCTCCACTGGGGACACGGCTTCCTTTATGCCTTCCCTCCCATTCCCCTAATTCCCAAGACTCTTTTCAAACTCCAGGTGGACAGGGGCTTCATGATACTCATAGCCCCATGCTGGCCACGTCAACCGTGGTACCCTCTTCTGCTATGTCTGTCTCAGACTCAACCCAAAGATTTGGGATCTGCTCCAGATCTCCTCTCTCAGAAGGAGGGAATGCTGCTCCATCCCAATCCGCAGTCTCTCCATCTCACAGCATGGCTGCTGAAGGCATAGCCTTTCAAAATATTAACCTTCCCCAGGAGGTTGACATCATCTTAGCTACTAGAAAACCATCCACCAGACAGTCTTATGCTTTTATATGGCATAGGTTTTCTATCTGGAGTTCTCAGAAGAATCTTAATCCCTTCTCAGCTCCGGTGGAGGCACTGCTTCAGTATTTCCTCCACCTTTTTTCATCTGGACTCAAAACCAATTTGGTAAGAGTACACCTAAGTACAATTGCGGCCTCTCACATACCCTTAGATGGACAACTCATTTCCTCTCAGCCACTCGTAGCATGCTTCATGAGGGGCCTTCTGCTAACCAAGCCTCCCCTTAAACCAGCACCAGTGGCATGGGACCTCAGTGTTGTTCTAGCACAACTTCTGAAGCCATCCTTTGAACCTTTAGCCACTACGTCCCTTATGTTTGTGACATGGAAGGTAATCTACCTCATTGCCCTCACTTCAGCAAGGTGCATTAGTGAGCTTTAGGCCTTAGTGGCCGACCCGCCTTACACATACTTTCACCACGATAAGGTAGTTCTTAGGACTCATCCTCACTTCATGCTGAAGGTGGTCTCGCCTTTCTATTTGAACCAGTCGGTTTTCCTTCCTGTGTTTTTCCCTAGACCACATTCATCTAGGGCAGAAGCAACCCTCCACACTCTGGATTGTATTCGTGCTCTAGCATTTTATTTTCAGAGGACTCAGGAGCACCGTAAGGCTTCTCACCTGTTCATCTCCTTTGACCCTAGTCACCTGGGGTTACCAGTCTCCAAATGTACTTTCTCCAAGTGGATAGCAGACTGCATCACTTTTGCTTACGATGAGGCAGGACTCTCTCTCCAGGTTCATGTCATTGCCCATAATGTTTGAGCCATGGCTACCTTGATGGCAAATTTACGTTCTGTAGCTATTGACGAAATTTGCAAAGCAGCAACTTGGTCTTCGGTCCATACCTTTGCTGCTCACTACTGTCTGCACAAGGACTCCCGCTGGGATGCCATATTTGGTCAGGCTGTTCTCCAGCATCTCTTTCAGACTTAGAATAACTCCTACCCTCCGTCCCGGAATTAGATACCAGATATCCATGGGGGATCCATGACCTCTTTAGGCCTACTCTGTGGCAGAACTCCACCGGTCCTGAAGTCATCTCTCTGGCATCTTCTAGCTAGGGAGTCCCATATTTGAAGATTATATTCCTGCTTGTTCCTGGAGATAGCATAGTTATTCACTTGTAACAGGTGATCTCTGGGAACAGCAGGAATTTAGTCTTCACAATCCACCCTCCTCCCCTAGGAGTTGTAGGTATTCTTTTCCTTTTCTCTCCTTTTATCTCAGCTACAAACAACTGAAGAGGGAGAGCTGGAAAGACAAGAAGGCAGCTATGCAGGCACAGTGGGATGCTCCCAAAAGCTTTCCTATTAGATGCTGGGGAGCGTTGCCGTGCGGGCTCCGTCAGTACCGATGTTACCCATATGTGAAGACTAAATTCCTGCTGTTCCGGAGATCACCTGTTACAGGTGAATAGCTACGCTTTATGGAAAGAGTGGTAGATGCATGGAGTAGTCTCCCAATAGGGAAAGTAGAGACTAGGGCAGTATCTGAATTCAAGAAAGCATGGGGCAAGCACAGAGGATCTCTAAAGGGAAAAAAGGGGCTATAGTAGTTGGTATAGAAGGGCAGACTGGATAAGCCACATGGTCTTTTTCTACCATCATCTTTCTATGTTTCAATGATGGTCTAGTCAGTTTTGTGGATTGACTCTAGTGTTTTCATGGTAAGATAGCCAAGGATGTCCTCAAGCTCAAGGTGACAGTTGTTTGTGTTTGTTAACATTATCTGAGAGGCTTTTTTTCTGAGTTTTTCAGTTTTGCTTACTTCTTAGGAAGTATCATACTGGCTTATCTCAGTGATATACCAGAGACGGTGGTGAAAGTTCTAGTGCCCCCCCCCACGGTATTCCGTCGCTCTGGCAGCAGCATGACTTGACAACTCTCCTATGCTACAGCGGTAGCAGCAATGGTGGAGGCCCCATGTGGTAAACTTACATTTGTTTGCTGTGGTGTCTCCCTTCTAGGCTTGGGGGATATTTCTCCTGGGCCAAAGTCTTGCGGTAACGCTGTTATTGTGCAACTTCAGCCTGTGAGCTAACAGTCATGCATGGAATGGAGTTAGCACGGCAAGCAAATAAAAGTAAGTTTGCTGTGTAGACCACCTTTCTGCCCAGACCCCCCTGCATTGCAGAGGCTACTTGGCTGGAATTTATGCTACTGACTAGAGAACATCATTGAAGGTTGCTCAAGTTTGTCTGCACCTGCTGGCAGGGAGACATAACCCACTTGTCTGGACTTGTCTAGCAGGATTCAAGGAAAGGAGATTATGAGGTATGATTAAAATTTCTTTGTGCATGATTGAATGCTGAAGCTCATGCTGTGATTATGACAGGCTGTTCATGCTGAAAGCAGAGCTCAAGCCAGAAATGTGACATTTGGGAAAAGGTTCAGTTGCGACTGGGACTCTGGGAAAGCGAGTTGAACATAAGATATGCCATACTGGGTCAGACCAAGGTCCATCAAAGCCCAGTATCCTGTTTCCAGCAATGGCCAATCTAGGTCACAAGTATCTAGCCGTTCCCCCAGAAGACACAGGTTCCACAGTGCTTGTATTTGGACAAACAGTGGCTTTCCTGGAGCCCCTTTAATAATGGTTTATGGACCTTTCCTCCAGGAACTTGTCTAAACCTTTTCTAAACCCAACTACACTAACAGCTTTTACTACATCCTCCGATAATGAATTCCAGAGTTTGATTATGTTTTGAGTGAAAAAATATTTTCTCTTGTTAGTCTTATATGGGTTACCCTGTAGCTTTATTGCATTTTCCCTAGTCTTTCTACATTTTGAGGGCATAAACAATCAATCTACGTTTACCCATTCCACTCCATTCATTAATTTATAGACCTCTGTCATATCTCCCCTCAGCTGTCTCTTTTCCAGGTTGAAGAGCCCTAACCTTTTTAGCCTCTCCTCATAGGGGGTATCCTTCCATCCCCTTTACCATTTTGGTAGCTGTTCTCTGTACTTTTTCTAATTCCGCGATATCCTTTTTAAGATACAGCGACCAGAATTGCACATGATATTCAAGGTGTGGTCGCACCATTGGAAAGATACAGAGGCATTGTAATATCCTTTGTTTTATTCTCAATTCCTTTCCTTATGATTCCTAGCATTCTATTTGCTTTCTTGGCCACCACTGCACACTGGGCAGAGGGTTTCAATGTGTTATCCATGATTATGCCTAAATCTTTTTCCTGGGTGGTTCCTATGTGAAACCTTGTATCATGTAACCATAGTTGTTTGTGAATTTGTCTCCAATTTAAATTAAAGATTTGGTTGCAAGGTGTAAGTAAATTAATTGAAAATGACTTTACTTTGCAGTGCAGGTGTTTTTAAATGTGGTAACAAACAACGTCTATGGCAAGTTTGGGTGAATGTTGTGTGGATGTAGCCTGAAGTGAGAGCAGCTGTGGAAATTAAATGCTCTTTCCTTAGCACCCTGCTAAACCAGACAAGTGGATTGTGCTCTCTTGCCAACAGATGGAGGCAGACTAGAACATCTTTCAATGCTGTAATCAGAATGTATATGCACTGGTGTGCACTGAGAGAAGTCAGGAATTGTCTGCCTTCAGCAGGTGGCAAGATGTATGGATTCGTGCAGCAGTGCAAATAGGCCTGACTCTTTTGGTCCATGCTATGGTGGTTGGTTATTGTGACTGATTTTGGTATGGTCCAATGTTGCTCAGAGCGTGAGTATGCCCAATGGTGTTTCCCAAGGTTCCAGCACTCGTCCAAAGGGGTACAGGAAGACCCCTACAGGGCCTCTGATGGAGACTGATAAGTTGGGCCAAGCCCACCCTTCCCTCTTGCTATCTCTTATCTTGCATGCAAGTTGTTTTTTATTTTTTTCTGTAATTTCTTTTTTAGCCCATAAATTATATTAGTCTGTATTTGGCTCTCTTGTATGCTTGTGTAAAGTAGATTGGGGAAAAAAAGAGCTCAGGCCTTCATTTTGACAGCTGGACCTCCTGGACCCATGTGGGCTTTTGGGGAAGCTCAGATCAGGTTTTTCCAATCGGCCTTTGCAGTGATGGAATTCCTGAGATCAGGACTCCCTTTTCACTGCACTAGTGATTTCTTTTTTGCAATCCTTTTTTTTTCGTAAACTGCATGGTTTCCTTTGGCTGGCATGTAACCCTTTATTTAAGAAAAACGAAGATACCACACCATGTGCTTAACACAAAACAATACGAGCATCTCAGTTGCCTGTTATACAATAACACAGTAATCAATAGTGATAATCTTAACACATGGGCAATGATAACACTGCTATGAACAATCCTGGATCTTGATACATAGACTCAATATAGTATCCCTCCCCCCACCGGATCTACAGCCTTATATAATCAGAGACTGATTCAGAAAGGGGCACATCTGGGCGCACAAAAGATGTATGGGCCCCAATTGTACCTGAATCTGCAACCGCAGGAGCTATACGTTCCCACGGTTGCAGAATCAGGGCACTTAGACGACCTGACATGCCCCTGATTCTGCCACGAGAGATGCACAGTCCACTGCCTGCCCAGCCCTCTCAACACTTCTGCTGGTGTGCCAGTGCAGTGGTGTCCTGTTGCCATGGCACCGGCACATCCAGCAGGAGCATCCAATGCCTGGCCCCACAAACATACCTTTTCCCCACCGCCCAACCCTTGGTGGGGGCAGCCTGGGCCTGGATTGGGTGGTGGGGCATCTCCCTTGGTGGTGTTAAGTCTTTGGGGTTGCTGCAGGGCCCGATTTCCCCCCCCCCCCTTACACCTAGCACTTATTCCACCTTTGAGGTGGAATAAGCCAGACGAATAGGATCCTGACCTTGAATAGACCTGTATGTCCAAGTACTTCAGCCCACCCCTGTCCAGTGCTCCTCGCACAAACCCTCTATACATTTGGCAAGCACTGTGCATAGAATCCCATCTCTGCCCTATTCATGGGTTGTATGTCCAAGCAGGACGTACAATCCTGCTATTTGGGCCTCTGAATCTACCCCTAAATGTCCCCAATAAAGGAAATTTATTGTATCAGAATTCAAAATGGAATGGGACCGACACAGTGGATCCCTTTATAGCAAGAGGATGAAATCAAAGCAAATTTAAATATCTTTTACTTCTATAAATCAAGGTGGATCTGACCTATACAAAGTAGCAGGTACAACCCTAAACACAGGCATAGAGGGGGTGACCTGCACAGATCTGAAGTTACAACCACTCTAGCAACTGTATTGGGCAGACTAAGATGGACCATACTGGTCTTTCTCCAGGAGCAAGCAGGAAGTCAGTCCTCACATATGGACAGAGCCCGCGTGGAGCATTTCCCCAGCTTTCAAAGAAAGCCTTTGGAAATGCCACCACGCATGCGTGGTCCCCTTCTCGCCCAAGGGTGTCATCTTGATCAGTCTCCCTTTTTCCATGGAGCCCTTCAGATGCACGTCCCTATACCTTGGAAAAGGTTTTTCATATTGTCTTCTAATTCAATGTTGATTATAAAACCATATAGTATCTCTTACCCTGTATATACCTTGTACATAGTTACTCTCTGTAAATAGTTCCATGTATTGTTTCTAATTTCTGACACACATATTTATCCTTGTTCATTGTTCCATGTAAACAGTTGAAACATACTGCTATAAAATGTTTTATGTAAACCGTCCTGATTTGTAGAAGGACGGTATATAAAAAATGTTAAATAAATAAATTCCGATTTTCCGGTCCTCTTCCCACTGTCCCAGTGCCCATGCTTCGGCAGTGGACCCCGGGACTTTGTTCTTTTTCATTTTCCCCATTTTTTCTTTGTGAGTTCATCTCTAGCGTGTTTCGCGCCCTTTTCAACCACTGGCCGAACTGAAGGTCTTCGACCTTGCGGGGATTCATTTTGCCCCCCATGGCCTCCGGTTTCAAAAAGTGACAGATGCTCCAAAACATGTTGCTCATGGACACCCATGACTGTTGTCTCAGGTGTCTGGGAGCAGACCATAACCCAGAGCTCTGCTCCCTTTCTAAAAATATGTCCTCCGAGGCCATCCAGAGCCGTAAGCAGAAACTGGATGACATTTTCCGCAAATGGCCCCGGTGTCCCCGGTAGCTTCCTGCTCCACCGACCTTCAGTCTCCGGGGTCCCCCGCAGCACAAGTGCCACTCTGAGCAAGGATCCCCCGAAAGGGAGTGGAAGAAGAAGAAGAAGGCCTCGAGGACCCTGTTGGGGGCTCTGGACAAGCGTGAGCATTCTCGCACTCGGTCCCTCAGCCCTCCTCGGCAGTCCCTAGAGTCAGAGAAGGAGCGGCCTCGCAAGGTAACTCTAACTGATACGGAGACCTCCGGAGATGATGCTCGGTCTCCCGAGGGTCATCCTGGTGAGGACCCCCCCCCCTCTCCTCGACTCCCGACCCAGTCACCCCGACTTCGGCGTCTCAAGGCCCCACTCCCAAGTGGGATGCCCGAATGCTGGCACTGGAGTGTAGTGTTTCTGCCTTCTTTGCTGCCCAGCAGGTGCTGGTGTCAGGCCCCACTGGCATGCACCCTGAGACCTTGAGGGCGACGCCTGTGATGGCTCCCCAGACCGCTGTGACAACCCCCGAGAGCCATGGGCCTTGTGAGGGATCCCGGCAGAGGTCTCGATCTCTATCCCGGTCCTCGGCTGTGAGATGTTCCTGAGCCAGCACCTCCAGCTCCAGATGGGCTTTGGCCTTGAGAGCCCAATGCACGGCACAGGCTCTGCTCAAGCAACCTAGCTCCGAGTCTTCCTTGAAAATTTTGGACTGGCAGTCTGATGGGGATACTTCCCCTGAGACACGGGCTCATCGGGACCTCCCCTTGGATCCTTCTCCGCCTGTTCAAAAGTGGCAGTCGCCTCCCGAGGATACCTCCCTTTTGGAGTTTGCGTGGGACATGGCTCGAGCCCTGGCACTCTCCACACAATCCGAGAAGGAGCCCCGTGTAGAGGAACTCGATATTTTATAATACAAGGCCTCGCTGAAGGAATCCCTCACAGTCCCGGTCCTGCCCATTCTGACCCAGCTGCTCCTCCGCATTTGGGAGGCACCTGCATCTATCCCCATTGTCAGCAAGTGCCTGGACACCATGTACAGGGTCCAGCGGGGACCCAGCTTCTGGAAGGCCCAGCTTCCCCATACCTCGATGGTGGTGGAGTCTGCCACATGGAAGCAAAAGAGCCCAAAAGCTCATTCTTTAGTCCCACCGGGTAGGGAGTCTCACACCCTTAGGTGTAAGACCAACCAAGGCTCCATGCTGGCTTGCCGCATCCAGGTTTACCAGCTATATATAGGCATGTTCCTTTGCAACCTCATGAAGGAGCTCAAAGGTTTGCAGATGGGTCTCGATGGCGATTACCTCTGCCATTTCCAGTCCCTCCTGAAATCAGTGGGGGACTGTTTGAAGTACCTTTCTCATGCTGCATACGACAGTTTTGAGTCCTCTGCTCGGGTAGTGGCTGCAGGTATCGGGGCCAGGCAGTAGACCTGCCTCCAATCCTTGGACCTCGAACAATGGGTCCAGAAAAAACTGCTCGATGTACTGTGCCTGGGCGAGCAATTATTCGGCAAACTGATGGAGGACAAAGCAGCAGAGATAGAGATGGAGTACGTCACTTTCACCCATCTCTCCCAGAAGACTTCCTCTCTCCCGTGGAAGAAACAGCAAGGCAAGAAGCCTTTTTTCCAGAGGAAGAGTCTCCCCTACCGGGGTTACCCACCTTACCTGCCAGGGCCATCCTAGGGCGGGTGAGACAAGAGCGGCCCCCAGGGCTAGGGTAAGCCTAAGGGTCCCGGCTCCAGCCCAGTCAGCCCCAGGTTTTTGATGCCAGATGCATAGCCGTCTGCCCTGTGTCGACCCAGCTACTGGTGGGGGTGGGGCGCCTGATCCACTTTGCTCCCCGCTGGGAGTCTGTAACCTCAGACGCCTGGGTCCTCCAGGTCATCCAGGAGGGTTACCTTCTTCATCTGGACCAGCTTCCCCCACCCTTCTGCCCCACGAAGCCCCCTCGGCTTCCTGCGCACCAGACCTTCTTGGCGCAGGAGCTCGCCAACCTCCTCGAGAAACAAGCAATGGAAGTGGTCCCACCGCACTTCAGAGGTCGCGGTTTCTACTCCTGCTACTTTCTTGTGCCAAAGCAGACAGGCGGTTTCTGACCCATCCTCGATTTAGGAAATCTCAACAAATATCTGGGTGTGGAAGAAATTCAAAATTCTCTCCCTTGGTGCCTGGCTATGCTCCAAGGACCTTCAGGATGCGTAAACTCACATCCTCATCCACCCAAAGCACAGAAAATACTTGCGCTTCAGTGTACAAGGGGAACCTCTACCATTACAGAGTGCTTCCCTTCGGCCTTACGTCTGCTCCACGAGTGTTCATCAAGTGCCTCGTGGTGGCTGCAGCCCACCTTCGATTGCAGGGCACCTTCGTCTACCCTTATCTAGATGACTGGCTCATCACAGGAGAGACGTCCAATGAGGCACAGCAGGCCACAGCCTGCACCGTCCACCTTGAGCACCTCGGCTTTGTGGTCAGTTACTTGAAGTCTCACCTCACTCCAGTCCAATCACTGGAGTTCATCGGCACGTGCCTTGACACTCAGTGGGTGACAGCCTTCCTTCCCCAGGACAGGGAAGACTGCCTCATCGCTCTGGCCTCTGTGGTTCAGCGCTGCGGCACAGTATCGGTCCGAGCGATGCTCCATCTTCTCGGCCATATGGCTTTGATAGTCCATGTCACCCCTGCTGCCCGACTGCACATGCAAGCGGCTCAGTGGTGCCTTTGAACTCAGTGGGTTCAGACAATAAGCCGTCTCCGAGACGCTATCTCAGTCACTCCCCAGCTGTTCGAGTCCCTTGACTAGTGACGGGATGCCCGGAATCTGCTTTGAGGCATGCCGTTCCAGGCCCTGCAGCACGATGTGGTTTTGACCATAGATGCCTCCCTCATGGACTGGGGTGCACACTGCGGTGAGCTCCTCATGTAGGGGACTTGGTCCCTCGAGGAGTCCCAACAGCTGATCAACCTCCTTGAGCTCTGGATGGTCCTCCTCGCCCTTTGGGCACTCAAGCACCGCGTTCACTACCAGGTGGTGCTGGTCCAGACAGACAACCAGGTGACAATGTTCTATATGAACAAACAGGGGCACTGGCTCCTACAGCCTTTGCCTGAAGGCAGTAGCCCTATGGCTCTTTGCGATTCGCCAAGACATAGCCCTATGGGCCACCTATCTCCCAGGTCGGGACAATGATCTGGTAGACTGGCTGAGCCAGATCCTCCAGCCACACGAGTGGCGCCTCTGCCCGCAGATGGCACAGTGACTGTTCTGGTGTTGGGGGACTCCACTTAGCCAGCCCAATGAATTTGCAGTTCCTGCGGTTTTGCGGCCCAGTTTCCCACCCGAGCAGGGAAGTCTCCGATGCCTTCCTGCTGTTGTGGACATATAGCCTCTTGTACAATGTTCCCTCTAATTTTCTGTAGGCTGTGTGCGCATAAAATATCAGCTGTGTGCAGCTTTTGAAGGAAGGTTAAATTTTTGTGTGCCACATAACGACACTTGGAGTTATAGACTTTAAAATTTGACTACACGTCAGAATACAGTATGTACACCACATTGATTTTAATCAAATTAAATGAAAATAGATGATTAGTAAATGAAGCGGGAAATTTCTAGTAATTACAATCATAACTTTTAAATTTTAAGATGTCTGTGGTGTTTTCTATCAGAATCAGAGCTGTAATTTTTGTGCACTCTGTTGTAAAGTATGTGCGCTCGTTCGGCGAGGTGTGTGCGCGCGCACACGCGCACAGCTTAGAGGGAACAGTGCACTTGTATGTGTTTTCCTCCACTCCGCTCATAGCATTAGTTCTTCTCAAGATACAGTAGGCTGGGGCCTCGGTGATCTTCGTGGCCCCATGGTGGTCTCGGCAACCCTGGTTCCTGCTGCTGCTCCGCCTCTCATCGGAGCCTCTGGTTTCCCTCGGCAGTACACTGAGCTTGTTGACACAGGAGGAGGGTCTACTATTTCACCCGAACCTGAAGTCCCTGTACCTCATGGCTTGGCGCTAGCCTCTCTTCATCTCCCGGTGGAAATTGAAGACATATTGCTGGCCTCGCGCAAGGACTCAACTAGGAGGGCTTACGCCTTTAAGTGGTGTCGGTTCTCTGTGTGGTGCTTGGGGGTATGGGCCAACTCATTCTCTTGCCCACCCACTTGGTAATGCAGTACCTACTCCATCTCTCACAGGCTGACCTGAAGTCCAACTCGGTCAGGGTCCACCTGAGCGCAATCTTGGCCAACCATCACCCGGTCGGGGGCGGACCTCTTTCGGGCCAGCTGCTGGTTTCCCACTTCATGTACGGGCTGCTTCTTGCCAAACCCCCCATCTGGCCACCTCCGACGGAATTGGATCTCAATGTCATCCTCACGCAACTAACCCAGCCGCCCTTCAAGCCGATGGCATCCTGCTTGCTTCGACACTTTTCCTGGAAGGTGTATTTTGTGGTAGCCCTCACTTCGGCCTGGAGGGTCAGTGAGCTTCAGGCCTTGATGGCCGACACACCCTACATGAGATTCTATGGGAAACTAGGTGCTTCTCCGAACGCACCCTAAGTTTCTCCCGAAGGTTGTCTCAGATTTCCACCTCAAATAAGAGATAGTGCTGCCGTCCTTCTTTCCAACGCTTCATTCTGACTGGGCATCGGTGATCCTCCATACACTTGATTGTAGGAGGGTTATCTCCTTTTACCTACAGCATATGCAGGCTCACCGCAGGTCCAAGCATCTCTTTGTCTACTACGATCCTGCCCATTTGGGGCTTGTGGTCACCAAGCGGACCCTTTCCATCTGGGTGGCGGAGTGCATCGCCTTCGCCCAGGCTCAGGCTGGGCTACCGCTGGACTGCTGACTCACGGTGCACGGTATTCATGCGGGGATAGTGTCAGTGGCACACCTGTGCTATATGCCCCTGACAGACATCTGCTGAGCTGCAACCTGGTCCTTGGTTAACACCTTCATGACGCTTTACTGCCTGGAGAGGGAGCCCTGTTGAGACACTGCCTTCAGCCAGGCTGTACTCTGTAATGTGTTTGGGGTTTAGGCAACTCTGGCCCTCCAACCCTTCTTCTGCGGCTACTGGGAGTTGGTCTTCTGGGGTCCTTGGGCTGTCTTTGGTTACCAGTGTCTGCTCCTGGCTTACCGTAGTACCTTTCTACAGGTCCTTGGTAGCCTGTAGCTGGGGATGCCCTTATGTGAGGACTGACTTCCTGCTTGTTCCTGGAGAAAGTGTAGTTACTCGCCTGTAACACGTGTTCTCCAGGGACAGCAGGAATCAGTCCTCAACCCAGCTGCCTTTGCTAGGAGTTGCCCACTCTTTTTGGATTCTTATCTTTTGCCTGAGCTATGTCATCTGACTGATCAAGATGGCACCCTTGGGTGGGAAGGGGACCATGCATGCGTGGTGGCATTCCCAAAAGCTTTCTTTGAAAGCTGGGGAAATGCTCTGCACAGGTTCCATCGGTGCTGACATCACCCATATGTGAGGACTGATTCCTGCTGTCCCTGGAGAACACCTGTTACAGGTGAGTAACTACGCTTTATCTGCTGGCATATACTATGCTAATTCACATAAATGTTGCGCACAGCCAGAAAGAAAAGGAGGGCATTTCGCAGGACAGTCTTTCAGGCCCTTGTGACCCCCCCCCCCACTTTGACTACACCAATGCAATCCTTCATGGCCTACCCAAGAACACATTAAGCCCGCTACAACTAGCAATGAATACCGCAGCATGCTTCCTACACGGGGCCTCCAGAGGAGACCACATCACCCCAATCTTAAAGGACTTGCACTGGCTACCAATCTACTGTTGGAACACATATAAAGTAGTCCTGATGACATTTAAGGCCATCAACAACATGTCCTCCTCCTTCCTAATGGATCTGCTCCACCCTACCCCAGCAAACAGAGCGAGGAGGTCATTCGCCATCAATACCCTTCAGACCCCTGATGAAATAACCAAATGCACCCAAACAACGAAGAGCAGAGCTTTTATGTTTTATGCTCCCATCTGCTGGAATGCGCTCCCAACCTCCATTCGCGCAATTACCGATGTTGCTCAATTTAGAAAAGCACTAAAACACCACCTCTTTCTCCTACACTACTCCCAGCCCAACCTTAGCCACCTTACACCCAGCTAAACAATGATAAGCCACAAGACAACTCATAGCTATAATGTACATAGTTGTAGATACTGTAAATAGTTCCCCTAGATTGAAATCCAAGTTGTATCTCCCGTTCACTGTAAATGCATAACAGACACCTTGAGATGCATAAATGTTATCTGTAAACCGCACTGATTTTAAAGAGCGTGGTATATAAAAGCAATAAATAAATAAATACATTTAACCTCAGGAATGGAAAGATGCAACTTCGAGCATACAAAAGAGAAGGAAATACAACATCAATCGACCACCAACCAAAAGGGGAAGGTGGGGAGCATGGATAAACATCCAGAAAAGTAAAGAGAAAATGTCAGAATCAGTCTGGGATCCACACTGTGAGGGTGACGGGCAGAGGCAAAGGACATACAGGGATAAGAGAGGAGCGAGACTCAGGGAAGGGCTAGGGAGCAAAACCATTTCTCCAGGTGGGATAGCTCAGCACATCAGGGGACACTTGAGCCAAGACCAGAGCTTCTCAAAGGCTTCTCTCTGACCCTTCAACATAAAAGAAAGTTTAGCCATATTCATTAGCTCATTCACATGTCCAGGTGCCCTGTCATCCTTCCACCTCCAAGCAGCAACCATTTGGGCAGCCAATAGCAGAAGTTCCACCAGCTTATAAGCATTTTGCGGGACTCCCACTGGTGGGTCACAATATCCTAGCAGACAAAAGAGCCGGATCCATTGGAAACCCCAGTGATCCCTTAATAGAGTCTAATACCTCTGACCAAAATCTCCAGATGCGGGAACACTCCCACCAAAGATGGTAAAAGGTACCCACCTGTCCACAAGCTCTCCAGCAGGCATCTCCCTTAATTAGACCCAGTTTCTGCAAATGCACTGGGGTCATATAGTTTTCCATAAAAATCTTATACTAGGTTTGTTTGCAACTAGTGCTATGATCACAGCTATAGCACTTGCAGTGAATGAGTTGCCTCTCTTGATGTATAGAGGACCTGCTGAGTGAGAGATGCCATTGATCTATATGAAGGTCAGGTCCAGGATAGTAAAGCTCTAGCAAGACTTTAGATAACCTAGAGAGGAGCCCTTTCCACCGAGCCGTGCACCCAAATAAAGTCTTTTCCACTGTAGAGGTTCTCTAGTAAGATGTAACCAATTCTCTCTCAACATAAAATACCGCAACTGGAAATACTATAAAAAGGGGACCCGAGTCCTCTCTTTATGCTGCAGTTGCTCTAAACTCAGGCAGGTGCATTCCTCAATCAAGTTTTTAATAAGGGAAATATTATTAGATCCCCATATCCTATGCAATTCTTTAAAAGAGACCTTCCTGAACGTGTTAAAATCAGAGATCTTAGTATCAGGAAACAGGGTGCCCCAAAAACCCCCCTCCTCCATATCTTGGCGTTAACCTTCCTCAAGGATGTCAAGAACACATGACCCCCAGCCCCCCCCCCCTCCAACCTAAAAAATATACACGGGGCCAACCAACAGCACTCCATCTCAACCCAGTATGCATCCAGTGGTCTTACATAGTGAAATTGGATCCCCCACAGGACAGCCACCTTATAGTACACCACCAGTTTAGGGCAGCTCAACCCCCTTCCTCAACTGCTCACACCATATGTCCCCACCCTATGTACACTCAATTCTTCCCCCAAACAAACTTACTGAATTTATCTTCTAGTTTCTTGAAGAAGGACAAGGGGATTTCATTCAACAACTGAGAGAACAGATAGAGCAAATTGGATACTACTATCTTTTAAGGGCTGCCATCCTACTCATCCAGCCCATAGTAAGATCTCCCCATCTCATAGAAACATAGAAACATGATGACAGAAAAAGACCACATGGCCTATCTAGTCTGTCCTTCCATATCAACAACTACAACAGTCCACTTTTTACCTTTAGAGATCCTCTGTGTTGGTCCCATGCTTTTTTGAATTCAGTTACTGTCCTCATCTCTACCACCTCCACTGGGAGACTATTCCATGGATCCACTACTCTTTCCGTAAAGAAATATTTCCGCATATCACTCCTGACTCTATCTCCCTTCACCCTCATCCCATGTCCTCTCGTAGCAGAACTTGCTTTCAATTGAAAGAGGCTCTCTCCCTGAACATTTATGCTATGGAGGTATTTAAACATCTCAATCATATCACCTCTATCCCGTCTTTCCTCTAAGGTGTACATATTAAGATCCTTAAGTCTGTCCTCATATGCTTTATAATGAAGCTCACTAATCATTTTAGTAGCCACCCTCTGCACCAACTCCATCCTGTTCACATCCTTTTGAAGGTGCGGTCTCCAGAATTGCACACTATACTCCAAATGAGGTCGCACCAAAGACTTATACAGAGGCATTATCACCTCCTTTTTTCTGCTAGCCATTCCTCTCCGTATGTACCCAAGCATCCTTCTAGCTTTTGCCGTTGCCTTTTCTACCTGTTTAGCTACTTTAAGATCATCAGACACAACCACGCCTAGGTCCCGCTCTTCTTTAGTGGACAAAAATACTTCACCTCCTATACTGTATTGCTCCCTTGGATTGCTGCAGCCCAAATGCATGACCTTACATTTTTTAACATTAAATCCCAGCTGCCAAATTCTAGACCATTCTTCAAGCTTAGCTAGATCCCTCCTCATGTTATCTACACCTTCCTGGGTGTCTACTCTATTGCAGATTTTGGTATCATCTGCAAAGAGGCAAACCTTACCCGAAAGCCCTTCCGCTATATCACTAACAAAGATGTTAAAAAGAATCGGACCAAGGACTGGTAACATCCTTCTCCTCAGAGTGAGCTCCATTTACTTGTACTCTTTGTCGCCCCCCACCCAACCAATTTCTAACCCAAGCAGTAACTTTAGGGTCCATCCCTAGGGTGCTCAGTTTGTTTATAAGTCGCCTGTGAGGAACAGTGTCAAAGGCTTTACTGAAATCTAAATACACCACATCTAGAGCTCTCCCTCGGTCCAACTCCCTGGTCACCCAGTCAAAGAAATCAATCAGATTTGTCTGACAAGACCTGTCTCTGGTGAATCCATGCTGCCTCGGATCCTGTAATTCGCTGGACTCCAGAAACCTCACCAACTCCTCAGCGATAGAAGTGACAATTGGAGCATAGTTCAATTTAAATAAATCTTCCACCCTAGGCGACACCTTTAGCTCAAGATACTTAATGTGCAACTCTGCAGGTCTGAAAGGGCAACTTGCTGGTAGGGGCACTGCCCACCGCCCCAACTGTAAGACCTTCGACATATCTAGGTTAACCTTAAAGCCTGAAACCTTGGCAAACTTATCTAACTCCTGAAGTACCCCTGGGAGAGAACTGGCCAGGTCATCCAAAATGATTAACATTTATCAGCGTATAAAGACATTTGATGAAGCGTATTTCCAACCACAATCGTTTTGATGTTGGGAGTAGCAAGGAGAAAGCATGCTAGGGGTTTAGTTGCCAACGTGAAAAGTAGAGGGGAAAGGGGTCACTCCTGCCGAGTGCCTCTATACAACGGAAATCTCTCTGAACGCTGTCCATTAACCAGCACTTGGGCTGTCAGGGCTGCGTACAAGGCACAAACCCAATTAATGAAGTGATTACCCAGGCCAAACCTGGTCACGATAGTGAATAGGTACCGCCATTCTATGTGGTCAAAAGCCTTTTCAGCATCTAATGAGACAGAGCAGGCAGATCCACTATTCTTATGAACATTCAAGATAATATTCAAAAAGCGCCGCACATAATCATAAATCTGCCTAACACAAATAAATCCAGTCTCATCTGGATGAATCAAGGTAGAGATCGCACTGTCTAACTTATTGGCAAGCACTCTGACAAATATCTTGACATCACTGTTCAACAAAGAAATAGGCCTATAATTACCACATTCTGAGTGACCTGCCCCCCTTTGAGATTAGATAGGTCTTGACTTCATACATAACCAGGGGGAGAGTCCCAGTTTTCAACACACCATTAAAGACTCTCTGTAAGACTGGTGCAACAGAATCACGCATTGCCTTATACCACTCAATGGGGAAGCCATCAGTTCCCATGGCCTTGCCAGAAGACAGGGAATTGATGACAGCCTTAAACTCCACCTGCGAGATCTTCTTATTTAATATCTCACACTGTTGAGCAGGGAGACAGATGGCAGGGTCATACTGTCCAAAAAGGTTGAGAGCTCATCCAAAATTGCATCAACTCCAAGGAGTATAAACCTGAATAAAACTCATGAAAAGCACGCATGATTCCCAGACTGTCTGCAGGATCTGATGCCGACTAGCATGTTTTTTATATAGCTGCCATGCCAATAATTTCACTGCCCGCCCCTAAATTCCACAAAATTGTGTTTAGTCAAACAGAGCAAAAATTCAATATGCTCCACCTCTAGAGTATCAATTTTACGCTGCACCTCTAACAGTTTGAGTACACCTTCTGGGCCCTTGTTTGCTTACAACCACTCCAAATCTACCCAAAGCCTGTCAAGGGCAGCCTCCCTGGCTAATTGTAAAAGTTTCCCTCTCATATAGCCCTTCCCCACTTCCCACAGTAAGCCACTGGAAATACCGTTCTTTTCATTAAGAGCCAGGTAGTCAACCCACCAGGCTCGCATAGCTTCCTGCACTTCCTTGTCTTGCAGCAGGCGCACATTAGCCCTCCACTGCTGCCCACCGCTACCAGCCCCCATTCCCAAATTGACTAAAATGCACACCATAGCATGATCATTCACCATAGTGGGTAAGATAGAAATCCCTTTAACCTTCTGCAGGTCAGATTCCCTTCCATAAATAAGATCCAGATGGGAGTAACCCTGAGTCTTGGCAGAACTGTGGGTTTAGTCCCATTCCCTAGGGCGTAGCGCCCTCCAAATATCACCCAGCCAACTCTCTCCAGCACTCTACGCAGCACGGTACAGTCTGAGAAGGCCTGGCCACCTGCACTGCCCCAGACTAGTCAATAGAATTTAAGACACAATTAATTTCTCCTACCACCCAAACAGAATCCTTCACCTTAGTTTTGAAGACGGAGAAGGTTTGCTTGAAGAAATTCCCTTTAGAACCATTAGGGGTGTAGACATTTTGCTCCATTTCCCTACCACCCACACCACTTGTCCCTGGTTGCCCATCCAGATTCATATAGAGTGAAGGGAACCCTGGAGCTCACCAGGATTGCCACACCCTGCTTTTTGGAATTCTGGGCAGAGTAGAACACCTGGCATTACTCCATCTCCAGATAGACCAGCTTCACATCTTGCAGTAAAACGACATCTATCCACTCCTTCTGTAGGTAGGATAGCACTCTTTTACGCTTAATGGGATTGTTGAGTCCACCCACATTGAGAGTCACAATCTTAAGAGCAATACCCGGTATGTATCGGAACCCCCAGTAAAGAGAAATAAAGGGCAATAAGAAGGAAGGTCTCTCCTCCCCTCCCCTTTATAACCAAAAACCTGTTCCGCCACCATGCCTATACTAAGCATGTCCACCCACAGAGTCCCCCCAGACAATCATCCGACCACAGACATCCCCAAAACCATCCCCAACTTATCCAAACCAACATATATACAAAAACAGATAAATCCTCTTTTTTAAACATATTGAGGCCAATTTTAATCAGGGAACTTCTGGGATGTTTTGACGGTCGAAAAATGGATGGCCCAAACTTGTACCCGATTCTGCAACCGTGGAAGCTAGACGTTCCCGTGGGTGCAGAATTGGGCACTTAGACAGCCTAGATGTGCCCCGATTCCACAGCATGGGACGTCCAACCTCCTGCCTGCCCAACCCATCCTATGCTCCTGATGGAACCACCTGTGTTGTGGCAAACCATTGCCATGGCACTGGGACGCCCAGAAGGAGCACAGTCAGTCCGACACCAATTCAGCTCATCTTTCCCGCCCCTAGCCCTTGGCAGGAGCAGCCAGAGCTGGAATCAGGCAGCGGGGCTTACCTCTATCTTCCCTGTAACTTTGGTGTGTCTGCATACCTGATCGCTGCAGCCCTTTGGGACTTATTCCACCTCAGAGGTGGAATAAGTCCCACATCCATCTTGCATGTGCCAGGCATACTGGGCCGTGACATGAATAAGTCCTGCGTGTTTGGGTTGTGTGGCCTGCCCCCGCTATGCCATCTCCCCACCTCTGGCCCTTCCCCTCCCACCGCCATCAAGCGCTCCCCGCACAGTGGCTCTGTGAGTACAGGGAGCACTTGAGGCAGCATATGGTCCTGGTGAATAGCGGGGCTGGATGTCCAATCCCGCCATTCGCGTATCTGCATCAGGCCCTGTGCATCTCACTCGGGCTTCCTGTGAAGTAGACCCTGGGCCACCATATGGGAATTGTGACCCAGGAGCAACCAGTCTGGGCAAAGAGTTGCGGGCCGCTCTCCCATCTCCCAATTCCATCCACCTGAGGCAGAAGGATGCGTGATACGATAGAAAAATTATGAGGGGAGGGTGGAGGGAATCTAAGCTATACCCCAAGCAGTAAACCATACCTCCCAGCCCCTCCCAATATGGAAATGCAGAACAAACCCAAATCTTCCCCAACTAACTGTCCCTCCGCACTCGGACACCCACACTCCTTTCTCCAAAGGGGCACACTCACCCAGTCACCCAACAGTTGTTCATGACCCATTCAGGTCACCAGCTTTGCTTCACAGCAGACAGTAACACCAATCGGGTCAATCAAGCAGGAAGAGAAAAGGAGAGATCCCACTGTGTCAGTAGAAAAGATTGGGGAAGACCATAGACATAGGGAACCACAGCACACAGACAAAAGCTCAGTCTAGACTGGGTCAGAACACAGCGATCCAAGCGTCAACTACTAAAGCATGTCTCATATATAGTGCCATCGGGTGCAAAGGCAACCCATTCAGTCCTCTGCTGGCAGGTCTGCAGTCGGGTCATCAGTCACTGCAGGGTCCAGTTTAGGGGTTCCGCTGCCTCCCATGCTTGTCACTTTCTGACAGTGAGCTAAGGCACCATTCAGGACTGCCAGCCCAGAGTATTCAGCCACTTGGAAGTTCTCAGGGGGCTGCTCGGCCACAACACTACATGGACATCCAGGGTGTGAACCAACCCGCTGCAGCAAATGCTCCACTTCTCTGAGGAGCAGAGAAATTGTCGTTCCCCTTGGTATAATCCAGTTAAATGGGCGGGAAACCAAATACTGGAATTCTTTCCCGCTTTAACCAGGGTGTCATGATACTGTCTTAAAGCCTTCCACTTCCTGACTGTTTCAGCACTAAGGTCCAGAAAGATTGAAATTTTCCAGTTCTTATAAGTCACTGCTGTAGATTTTCGGGCTTCTAAGATCACATGCTCCTTTTCTTGATAATATAACAGCTGTACTATAATAGTGCAGGGACATTTCCCAGGCCCAGGCTTAGGCCTTGTCTCTCTGTGAGCTCTATCTATCTCATAGGATAGCGTGGCCAGTTGCAATGGAAAACAAGAGTCCAGCAGCTGTTTTACAAAGACTCGAGCATCGGGCAGTTCCACCCCTTCAGGCACACCAAAGATGCAGATGTTTTACCTCCTATCCCTGTTCTCCTGATCCTCTGCTTTATTTTCCAACCATCATAAGAACACAAGATATGTCATACTGGGTCAGACCAGGGTCCATCAAGCCCAGTATCCTGTTTCCAACAGTGGCCAATCTAGGTCACAAGTACCTAGCAGTTTCTCCAGAAGACACAGGTTCCACAATGCTTGTTTTGGGGCAAGCAGTGGATTTCTCAGGTCCCCTTTAATAATGGTTTATGGACCTTTCCTCCAGGAACTTGTCCAAATCTTTTTTAAACCCAGCTACATTAATAGCTTTTACTACATCCTCCGGTAACGAATTCCAGAGTTTGATTACCCTTTGAGCGATAAAATATTTTTTCTTATTAGTCTTAAGCAGGTTGCCCTGTAGCTTCATTGCATGTCCCCTAGTCTTTCTATATTTTGATGGTGTAAACAATTGATCTACATTTACCCATTCCACTCCATTCATTAATTTATAGACCTCTATCATATCTCCCCTCAGCTGGTTGAAGAGCCCTAACCTTTTTAGCCTCTCCTCATAGGGGTATCCTTCCATCCCCTTTGCCATTTTGGAGACTCTTCTCTGTACCAATAATGCTATATCCTTTTTAAGATATGGCAACCAGAAATGCACACAATATTCAAGGTGTGGTCACACCATGGAACGATACAGAGGCATTATAATATCCTTGGTTTTGTTTTCCATTCCTTTCCTCATGATTTCTAGCATTCTATTTGCTTTCTTGGCCGTCGCTGCACACTGGGAAGAGGGTTTCAGCTTGTTATCCACGATGACACCTAAATCTTTTTCCTGAATGCTGGTTCCTAATGTGGAACCTTGCATGGTGTAACCATACTTTGGGTTGTCCTTCCTTAAGAGCCTGATTCAGACATGGACGTCCTGGCCCTCTGTTCGCCCGGTTGGAACCTGATGCACAGAGTTAGCTGGGATTCTGATCCCACTGGACACATCTAGCCCCACGGGATCAGAATCACATCCAGACCTGTACGTGCAGGCCGGGACACCAATTCAAGTCAGCCTTCACGTACAAGCCTTGCCCGGATAGCTCAGTCAGGGCCTTTGAATTGAGCCGCGGCGCCATGGTGTCCGGTTGCCATGGCACCACAGCTCCATTCAAAAGCCGCAATCCCCAGCCGCCAAACTGAAAACTGCATTCCCTGCAGCTCGACCCCTGATATGGCCTCCCAAGGCCAGGGTCGAGCAATGGGGAATCTCCTCTGCCCCCTCCCGCTTCTTTCCAGTCCAGGGCCTGCCCTCCTCTGCCGACTCAGGGAATTTATTCCACCTCAGAGATGGAATACGTTCCCCATTCACGCCGCCAGTCCCGGATGTACACAGCCGACATTGGAATCGGCCCTGTATGTCTGGGGCCAACAACCACCCACTGCCCGCCCTTACGCTGCCCCCAATCTGCCCCTTTTCCGCCCTTGCCTAACTTCTCTGTACAACGAGCGGGGAAGTTAGTTGGGGTCAGGAAGAGGCCTGAATAGCGGGGATGGACATCCCAATGGGACGTCCATCCCTGCTATTCGTGCCTCGGAATGACCCCATAAGTGCATAACTTTGCATTTGTCCACGTTAAATTTCATCTGCTATTTGGATGTCCAGTCTTGCAAATTATCAATGTTCTCTTGCATCTTTTCACAATCCTCTTCTGTTTTAATAACTTTAAATGGTTTTGTGTCATCTGCAGATTTGACCATCTCATTCATTATTCCATTTCCAGGCCATTTATTAATATGTTAAAAAGCAGCAGGCCCTGCACAGATCACTGTGTACTCCACTATTCACCTTTCTCATTGAGAAAATTGGCCATTTAGCCCTACCCTCTGTTTTCTATCTTTTTTTTTTTATTTATGCAATTTTCACATAACAAGTCCAAGTTAATAATACTTGAAAGAAAAAAGGCAGGAGCAATCAAACATTCATAATAATATACAAAATTATCAAAAGCAAAATATCAATGCCCAAAACCTCACTAGCCCTCACATTATAGAGATCCAAAATAAGTTAAAGGAAACAAAAATATAGACACTTGAGAGGATAATCCAGATCTGCCAAAATATTGAGCTTAACCATTTCTGCAAAGGGGGCAGAAGCCCTGGCCCCCCAACTAAGAAGAAGTGGCTAAGCGAGAACTAATAAAAGCAGCTAAATTAAAGGGGGTCATAAAAATACAAGAAACAGGACCATAGGCCTAGGGCTGTTGGAACTGTAGGGATGTGGTGTGGTCCATCAACTGCCTCAAGATGAGGGCCATCAGGTTGACTCTTCTGCTTTTCTGGCTTCTGATTGAGGTCCAGGCAGTGCGAGTGTTTTCAAAAAATGCCAAGGCGGTGGCTTATGTCAATTGGCAAGGTGACACGAGGAGTGCTGGGGGGTAGCTCTGGAGATGGTTCCCCTGTTTACCCAGCTGGAGAGGAACCTCATAGCCTTGTTGGCTCAGCACATTGCTGGAATGGACATTGTGGAAGTGGACTTCCTCAGCTGGCATGCTTTTGATCCTGGAGAGTAGGAGTTGAGTCAGGAGGCATTTCAGTTGATTCTGCACCCCTGGGGTCGCCCTGAAATGGATCTGATGGTGACCCACTCCAATGCTGAAGTTTCCCTCTTCAGTCACCACATGGAGATGGGGGTCAGAAGGCAATGACGCCCTGACCCAGCCTTCGCTAAGTAATCTCCGGCTGTATGTGTTTCCTCCATGGCCCCTGGTGGGGTGTGTGATTTCGTATATAGAATGCCACCTGGGCAGGATTGTTCTGGTGCCATTGGTTGACTGAGGAGAGCATGGTTTGGAGACCTGATGCGACTCCTGCAGCTGCCTCTTCTTCGGTTGCCTCCATCTTGGAACCTGCTGCATCAGGGACCGATCATCTTGGAGGACCCCATTCCCTTCTCACTTAGGGCTTGGCTCTTGAAAGGAGACAGCTAGCAAATAAGGGTTACTCTCCAGCAGTAATCTCCACTCTGCTTGGAGCCTGGAGAAAGTCTACCAAGCTAGCATATGTGCAGATCTGATGCATCTTTTGCGCAATAGTGCGGTGCTTGGCAGTTGGCCCCTGAGGCATCCAAACTGACATCTCTGTTGGCCTTTCTACAGGATGGCCTGGAGAAGGGCCTTTCCCTTAGCTCCCTGAATGTTCAGGTAGCAGCTTTGGCCTGTTTCCTAGGTCTGATGGCTGGTAAGTCTCTCTAGCCTTGCACCCGGATGTCATGCACTTTCTCCAGGGGTTTGGTGTCTGCATTCTCCCCTCTGGTTTGATCCCTTCCTGGTATTTGTGTCTGATGCTCATGACCCTGATGACGGTGCTCTTTGACCCATTGAAGCATGCTACTTTAAAGGATTTTATGCTCAAGACGGTCTTTGTGGTCACGATTTGTTCTGCAGGATGGATTTCTGAGTTGCAGGCTCTATCTTGCTGAGATCCTTATCAGTCTTTATCAAGGATGCCATTTCCATTTGGCTTGTACCTTCCTTCTTGCCTAAGATGCTTTCTCCCTTTCACGTGAACCAGTTGGGACAGCTGCCCTCCTTCTCTAAGGAGTAGTGTTGGGGGAAGGAAAAGGATCTTCACCTTGTGGTTGTCCAGAGGGTGATTCTCTGGTATTTGGAGGTCATGAATTCTTTGCATAAGTTTGACCATCTTTTTGTGCTGTTTACTGGCCCGTGCTAGGATGACACGGCGGTTAAGTTGACTTTGGGGCACTGGATTAAGGAGGCCATTATTTTGGTGCATCTGCTATGGAAATGGCTGGTTCTGGAGGGTTTGTGCGCCCATTCTACCTGAGCACAGGCATCCTCATGGGCAGAGCACAGTTTGGTAGCCCCTGCCGACATTTGTCGGGCAACAACATAAGCATCACTTTCCACTTTTGTCAAGCTTTACCACTTGGATGTCCACACGAGGGCAGACACAGCCTTTGGCTCAAGGTTTTGCAAGCTGCTGTGTCTTCTTCCCACCCAGTGGAATTGTAGTTTTGGTACATCCCACTTGTCTAGACTGGTCTAGCAGGACGATATGGAAGGTGACATTTTACTTACTAGTTAATATCTTTTCCTTGAGTCCTGCGAGACCAGTTCAGAGCCTGCCCTTGGAACTGTATTGCTTTATTTTGCTGTGATACCCTTTGGTCTGCTCAGATTTTTATACTTGGCTCTGCAGGTTCATCGTCTACGTCAGCTTTGTTTTATGCTTTCCTGTGCATAGGTTTCTACTGTTGATCACTCATTGTTGCCCACGGTTGAGGTTGTGTGAGGCTTGCCATGTTTCTTCCATATGCTTTGGGATGAATACTGAAGGGACCTCTGGTGGATGAATGGAGGCATAGGAGTGATGCCATTGAAACCTGGGATTTTCATTGGGGAACACAACCCACTTTTCTGGACTGGTCTAGCAGAACTCAAGCAAAGAACATTAACTGGTAAGTAAAATGTCACCTTTGTCATGGAGTCTGTGAATATAGAGTGAATGTTTGAAGACTTGCCCGGGTGTGATAATGAGTATATATGTCCTCTGATGATATACGAGTGGAGTCCGAGATGCAGATGACACCAAATTAGTCAACGTTCTTAAATTGCATAGCAATTGTGAGAAAATGCGTGAGGACCTGGTGAGAGAGGGAGACTAGGTAACAAGTGCAAAGTGATGCATGTAGGGAAGAGTAACCAAACCTATAGATGCACAATGTTAAGTTCCACATTAGGAGTCATTACCCTGGAAAAGGATCTGTGTTTGATCATAGACAATGCATTGAAATCTTCTGTTCAATGGGAGGCAGCATCCAAAACAGTAAATAGAATGTTAGGAATCATTAGGAAAGGACTAGAGAATAAAACAAGACTAGCATAATGCCTCTGTCTCATTATTGCACTTTGAGTATTGTCTGCAATTCTGGTCTCTGCATCTCAAAAGAGATATAGTGATGTTGGAAAAGGTACAGATAAGGACAACCAAAAACATAATGGGGATGGAAGGGACGGCCAATGGGAGATATGAGAGAGGTCTACTAAATCCAGTGTGGTGTGGAATGGGTGAGTGTAAATAAATTCTTTACTCTTTCAAAAAGTACAAAGACTAGAGAACATGCCATGAAGCTACATTGTAGTTTATTTAAAACAGATAAGAAAGGGGTCAAGTGATGCAATGAGCCGGTGAGGACATGTCTCTATTGGCTCCGGGTAACCCGCCCGTAAATTTGTGAAATTATACTCTTGTAATGCCCAGTATCTCATCACCCCCTTCCATAAGCTGAGCTAACTTTATTGACACCATGCTGCTATGATCCCCACGGTGTCTCATATATCCATAGCCTCTAAGACAATCCGGAGGGATAAGGGCCAAGGGAAAATGGTGGAGAGAGTCTACAAGTGGAATCCATCCAAACCATGGTATCAGAAGTAACTTCGGCTGTGGTGAAGGCCCTGGAGGACCGTTTTCAATCATTATTGGAGCAAATGGCTCAAGTTGGCCAGGCAGTTGTAGATTTCACAGGGCGCATGGACCTTGCAGAACAAAGAATATCAGATGTTGAGGATGCCCAGCAATCACAGGCTTCCTGTATAAAATTTCTGGAGGACCTAGTGCAGCAGCAGGGAGAAAAAAAATCAATGACATGGAAAATCGTGGCAGACAGAAAAACCTGATTTGTGGATATAGAGGAATCAGTGGCTGACAATGAGCTGTGGGGTTTTCTCAACACCTGGATCCCTCTCTACCTCTCCTTGGACATTCAGCTTAGCCCTATTAAACTTGAATGCATGCATCACATGGGCTTGGAAAGAGAGGATAACCAGTGACCTAGAGTGGTCATTGTGTGCTTCTATGAATTCTGCCAGAAGGAGGCAATTCTACAAGTTGTCTGAAATCAGCGCGCTTCGGTGGAGGGGATGTGGAAGCTTTTGATTTTTCAAGACTACTCTCTCCTGGTAAGCCAGAAGTGATACGCTTTTTCCTCAGTCTGCGGGCAACTAGTGAATTCAGACCTGTGATTTTCCTTGTTGTACCCAGCCCAACTGTGGGTGGACTATCGGAGGCAACTCAAGTACTTTATGACACCGATGGAGGCTATGACCTTTATGGAAACTTTGAAAATATAAATTGGACACGGTCAGACCCATAATGACTAATGGATGCGACTGCTGCTCCTGTTTTTTAAGTGGAATCCGTTCACCTAACGGGAGTCCTGCAGAACTGTTGGATTGAACCATGGGGTTTGACTGCTAAGCTGGCTGACTGGTTGCTGGTGCTCCTGAATATTCACAGCGAGCGGAATCCCACTCTATACTAGAGTTCAAGTATGACAGAGATATTCAATATGTCCCTTAAAATCCTCTAGGCCAACCTCCCCTTGATTGAGGACTTTAAGAGACATATTGAATACCTCTGTCATACTTGAACTCTAGTCTAGGATCGGGGTGAGCCTTGATTGTTCAGGTCTTCCTTGTACTGGGGCCTTTCTGCTCAGCCATTACCATCTCCTTCCCCCTGTTTGCTCCTACTACCTGCCTCAGTTGCAGGCACTTGTTTGACTTGCAGCTTGTTTCTTGTTAGTGAGTTCTCTCTCCCTTGTATTCCTGTACGTTAGACCTTTGTCATCCCTCTTTATAATGCAATCCCTGGAATCATGCATGCAGATGCCTTCTGCTTAATTTTTTGTTCATTTTCCTTTTTTTTTTTCAGCTGTTTTTAATTGCTTTTTATGTTTTACTTAGGGGTCCTATTTTACACCTTCCCAATTAAAATATTTATTAGTTTCTCTCATGACTCATTTATTCACTGGAATAAGCTTCATTATGCCTCCTCCCCCTTTTTCTTTTCCTGTATCTCTTCTGTGGGGAGGGTGTTGGCTTGTCATGAGGTGTATTACGCACACTTGGTTCCGATTGTCATTGTTCTGCCTTCTCCTGTCCACTCCCTTTTTTCTTTACATGACTGGTGATATGATGGATGGATGGGGTCTTTATTACCTCAGAACTCAGGGGTTATGCCCTCTTTCTCTGCTTGAAGCTGGATATTATGATGAATTCCCGAATGGTGAAACACTATGGATGGAAGATTGTCTGCAAGGGAAAGGCACTGAAGTGATGTGTGATGGGGTAGTGGGGTTTAGGTAAGGGAGGGGGAGGGAGATAGAGGGTAGGTTTATCTGGTGTGTGTGGATTGGATATATTTGACAGTGAACAAAGTGCCCGAAGCTTCTATATTGTTATGGTGCACCTGGGTCCGTGACTTGAGTTTGCTGCGGCCTCTGCAGCCTCCTAGAGAGATGGATTATCACTGCGCATCCCTGGAAATGGAGGGGCTTTAGGCCGTGACCTATTTGCTCTGTCACACGGGTTATAGAGCATCTTCTGCCTGGATGAGTGGAGAGAGAGAGAGTGGGGTGAGGAAGGATGAGAAGTGTGGTAAGTTTGGGTGGTGGGGATCAGTGGAGGCCCAAAAGGGGTGCAGAGCCATGTGCGGAGACTCATTTGCATAAATATTTGCATAATTTTAACGTGCACTAACCTTTAGTAAACATGCCTCTTAATGAGTGTCTGGATAAAGAAAGACAACCAGATTTCTACATTTACTATACTCCAGTGACAACTGCCAAGCACATTAGAAAGTACTATAAACATTGCCCATTTAGAACCCATAGCAAACCTGCCGTATCATAACAGCCCTACCAGGACTCACAAAGTACCAAACGCTACCTATCAAAAGGCAACACTACAAATATTAAACCAATACATCTCAGAGAATACCAATACATCTACTGGGGAAAGAGAACAAGTGGCAGTGCCAAATAGAAACTACATGAACAGAATACCTCAGCTTGGTTACACATGCAGAACATAGATCATCACCAAACAAAGAACAAGGGATCACAATTTAGAAATAGAAAGATAATAATTAAACTGTGAACCCCAAAAGCCAAACTTGGAAAGCGTAGTTTACCTGTAACAGGTGTTCTCCAGGGACAGCAGGAATCAGTCCTCACATATGGGTGACGTCGATGGAGCCCCCATGTGGAGCAAATCCCCAGCTTTCGAAGAAAGCCTTTGGGACTGCATCACGCATGCGCGGTCCCCTTCCTGCCCAAGGGTGCCATCTTGCTCAGTCAAATGATATAGCTAAAAAAGATGGCAAAAGATAAAAATTAATCAAGGACTGCAACTCCAGGGGAGGAGGGAGGGTCGTGCGGACTGATTCCTGCTTTCCCTGGAGAACATCTGTTACAGGTGAGTAACTACGCTTTTTCCAGGAACAAGCAAGAAGTCAGTCCTCACATATGGGACTCCCTAGCTATAGGTTACCGAGAACCCATAACTGAAAAATAGGCTCCCTCTAGAAGAACCGCAGCAGCCATGATAGGAGTTCCACCGAGAACGTAACACTCCGGTAGCCTGACAGCAAAGGGTAGGAGTTGCCTAAACCTCGAACAGATTACAGAGTACAACCTGGCCAAAAGCACTGTCCCATTGGGACTCCCTATCCAGGCAGTAATGGGCTGCAAATGTCTGGCTTGAAGACCAGGTTGCGGCCCGGCAGATGTCTGCCAGTGGAACAGAGCGGAAGTGAGCCGCTGATGCGGCCTTAGCCCTGACCTGGTGGGCAGTGACTCAACCCTGCAACGGGAGATTGGCTGCCCTGTATGCCCAGGCGATGCAATCCGCTACCCAGGTGGACAATGTACGCTTGGAGACAGGCATCCCCAGCTTACTGGGGTCATAAGAAACGAAGAGCTGAGAAGCTCTTCGATGTCCCCGCGTACGCTCCAAATAGAAGGCCAATGCCCTCTTACAGTCCAGGGTATGCAGAACTGCTTCTGCCTGGCTGGCATGGGGCCTGAGAAAGAAAGTCGGAAGCACCATCTCCTGGTTGAGGTGGAAAGAGGAGACCACTTTCGGCAGGAACTTGGGGTGTGTGCGAAGCACCACCCTGTTCCTATAGAACCATGTGAACAGTCTATCAGATACCAGAGCTTGCAGCTCACTCACTCGTCTGGCTGATGTGAGTTGCCACCAAGAAAAGCGTCTTCCAAGAGAGGAAGTGGAGATGGCAGGTAGCCATCGGCTCATAGGGTGAGCGAATAATCTGCTGCAAGACCACATTCAGATCCCACTCGGCCGCCGGGAGGCAAACCCAGGGGTTTCAGCAGAAGCAGACCTCGCAGAAACCTGGACACCAAGGGGTGTACAGAGAGAGGTTGCCCTTCCACTGGAGAGTGGTGTGCTGACAAAGCACTAAGGTGAATTCGGACTGAGTTGGACTTGAGGCCTAATTTGGAAAGGTGAAACAGGTACTGCAGCACCACAGCCACCTGGCAGAAGGGGTTCTCACTCTGCTGAGTACACCATATCTCAAACCTACACCACTTAAAGGTGTAGGTTCTCCTAGTCGATTGCCTTCTAGAGGCTAGCAGCACATCCTCTATCTTTTTTGGGAGGAGAAGTGGTGCAAGGACTACCCTTTCAGCAGCCATGCCATCAGGTTGAGGGACTGAGGTTGGGATGCAGAAGTGAGCCCCCGTCCTGCAACAGGAGGTTAGGCGAAAATCCCAGAGGAATTGGAATCTTCTCCGCCAGTTGCAGGAGGAGTGGAAACCATGGCAGTCTCGGCCACCTGGGGGCCACCAGGATGACCGAGGCCTTGTCCTGAAAGATCTTGAATAAGGTCCGAGCTACCAATGGTGTGGGAGGAAATGCATATAGAAGGCCCACCGACCATGATATTAGGAAAGCATCTGCAGCTACCCTGTGTGGGTGCGGCTGTCTGGAACAGAAGCAGGGCAACTGGTGATTTTGAAGGCTCGCAAACAAATCGTATGGATGGTCGCCCCCAACACTGGAAGAGTTGCTGGGCTATGTTGGGATCCACTCGTGTGGCCGGAGAATTCTGCTTAGTTTGTCTGCTAGGAAGTTCTCCTGACTTGGCAGGTAAACAGCCTTGAGGGACATGCCCTGGCTGACTGTGAAGGAGCATAGGTCCAGGGTCTCCTGACACAGGATAGGAGAGCCTGTGCCCCCTGTTTGTTCACATAGAACATCGCTACTTGGTTGTCTGTCTGAATCAAGACAGATTGATAAGCCAGGGCTTGGCAGAAGGCCCGAAGAGCTAGGCAGATTGTTCAAAGCTCTAGGAGATTGATTTGTTGTGTACTCTCCCATGGAGACCACACACCCTGAGTGCAAACCTGCTGGCAATGAGCACCCCATCCCAGCAGGGATGCATCCGTAGTCAGCACCCTTGAGTGCATGGGAGGCTGAAAAGGCACTCCCTCCAGCAGGTTGTGAGGTTGAAGCCACTATTTCAAAGACTGTATCAGGTGATGGGACACCTTGATGTTGTCTCTGAGTCTGCCTGTGGCTTGTGTCCACTGGTCCCTGAGGCACCACTGAGCTGTTCTCATGTGGAGTTGAGCATTGGGTGTCACATGGACTGTGGAGGCCATGTGACTCAGAAGGCGCAGAAAATGTCTTGCTGAGATGTGGGATCTGCGGCTCACTTGCTGCACTAGGGTTACCAGTCTTTGAGCCCTTTTTTCTGGTAGATAGGTCCTTGCTTGAAGGGTGTCTAACCTTGCCCCTATGAACTCCAGCCCCTGAGAATAAACCAGAGTGGACTTTGTGTAGTTGATCACAAAGCCCAGATGTTGGAGCAACTGGATAGTGCGGGCCGTGGCCTAGTGGGCTTCTAGAGGTGACTGGGCTCTGATGACGGACTGGAAAGGGGGGCTGTTACTTCTGGAGAGAAATCTGAAATTGTGAGTATATACTTCTGGGAATTTTTCTGAAAGGAATTGTTTTTCTTTTAAAGCTAATTAATCTGTGAACCCACTATTTTTTTTGTTAAATCAGTCAGGGCCTAGTAGCAACAGTTTAAGATTCAATTTAAAAACACAGAAGAGAACTTTCTGGTTACCTTTCATACCCAGTAGACAGCTGTAGTTTAAATTTCATAGTCACTCAGGGCCTAGCATCAGCAAAGTACTTTTAGTTTCAAATTAAAACACAGAAGAGAGCTTTCTGGTTAAATTTAGAATCCAGCAGAGAGCTTGTAGTTTAAATTTCATAATAGGTTAGAGCCTAGTAGCAGCAAAGAGCTATAATTTAAATCAAATCAGAATATAGTTTTCCTCAGCAGCACAGGACAAGGTACTGTGTAGCAGCCCTTTTTAATAAGTGTTATATCCCTCCCTCCCTCCCCACACCCACCCTCCCCTGGGAAAATCACAGCTTTATAGGTGCTTGCACAACTTAAAAGACAGGAGGTGCTCTCAGGTGAAGCTCATTACCCAAATCAGTCATACACCAAGGACCTGAGATTAATTAAGCTTCAGGTGAACAAGGTATATTAAACTTCTTAGGTACAGTTTTAGTGGTATAAATATCCATTGCACCCTTTAGTACATATAGAACTTAAAGATCTAAACACAAACTTAAAACTAAGATGCAGACAGCAGTCCAGCAGCGGGATGTGGGCTTTCCAGTCTTTTGCATTGAGTGTCACATGTATGATTTTCTCCCAGCTGGTGAG
Source organism: Ichthyophis bannanicus (assembly GCA_033557465.1). Lineage (NCBI taxonomy): Eukaryota > Metazoa > Chordata > Amphibia > Gymnophiona > Ichthyophiidae > Ichthyophis > Ichthyophis bannanicus. The sequence goes on from CM066033.1 coordinate 606,788,400, forward strand.
AGGTCTTACGTGTGCACTAGGTGCAAGGAGCTCTCTGCTCTCAGGGAACAAGTCCGTTCTCTAGAGGCTAGAGTAGCAGACTTGGAAAACATAAGACAGACAGAGAGGTACATAGATGAGACCTACAGGGATATAGTCCTGAAGTCCCACCTCCAGTCTGGCAGCATCCCTGTTGCCATGGAGGAGAGAGGTCACGTGACAGGAGAGCATCACCCTGGTGTGGCAGGAAGTGATCCTGTAACTAGGACCTGTCCTCCAGGTGATGTAAACCCCTCTCGCACCGAGGAGGTTTCTCCAGGGCCAAGTGCCCATGCGGGAAGGGTTAGGACAGCAGTTATAGTTGGTGATTCGATCATTAGGCATGTAGATAGCTGGGTGGCTGGTGGACGTGAGGATCGCCTGGTAACATGCCTGCCTGGTGCGAAGGTAGCGGACCTCACACGCCACCTAGATAAGGTCTTAGATAGTGCTGGGGAGGAGTCTGCTGTCTTGGTACATGTTGGTACCAATGACATAGGAAAATGTGGTAGGGAGGTTCTGGAAGCTAAATTTAGGCTTTTAGGTAGGAAGTTGACATCCAGAACTTCCAGGGTAGCGTTCTCCGAAATGCTTCCCGTTCCACGCGCAGGACCCAATAGGCAGGCAGAGCTCCGGAGTCTCAATGCGTGGATGAGACAATGGTGCAGAGATGAGGGGTTCGGATTTGTTAGGAACTGGGGAACATTCTGGGGAAAGGAGGGGCTCTTCCGAAGGGATGGGCTTCACCTTAACCGGGATGGAACCAGGCTGCTGGCATTAACCTTTAAAAAGGAGATAGAGCAGCTTTTAAACTAGATAATAGGGGAAAGCCGACAGTCGTCCAAGAGCGCATGGTTCGGAAGAATGTATCCTTGAAGGATACTACAAAAAGCAGAGAGGTTCCAAAAAAGAGTAAAGTAGCCCAAATGCCCTCGAGTATGGAGCAGACAGAACTTAAAGATCCCAAATTACCCATGTCTACCAATAGCCAAATTAATATGAATAAAATACAGTCTCTAAAATGCTTGTATGCAAATGCTAGAAGTCTACAAAACAAGATGGGAGAGTTAGAATATATAGCACTAAACGAGAGGTTAGATATGATTGGAATATCAGAGACATGGTGGAAGGAGGACAACCAGTGGGACACTGTGATACCTGGGTACAAACTATATCGAAATGATAGAGCTGATCAAATTGGTGGAGGGGTTGCGCTCTATGTTAGAGAGGGCATTGAGTCAGAAAGGATTAAAGTTTTGCAAGAAACAAAATTTGCTGTAGAATCTCTATGGATTGAAATTCCATGTAAAAAGGGGAAGGCGATGGCAGTGGGGGTGTACTATCGTCCGCCTGGCCAGAATGAACAAATGGATGATGAAATGCTCAAAGAAATCAAGGAAGCTAGCAAAAGTTACAGTGCAGTAATAATAATGGGTGATTTCAATTACCCCGGCATCGACTGGGTCAGTGTCACAACAGGACATGCTAGGGAGATAAAGTTCCTAGATGAAATAAATGACTGCTTCTTGGAGCAGCTGGTTCATGAACCAACCAGAGGGGAAGCAATATTAGACCTAGTCCTTAGTGGAACACCAGATGTAGTGCAAGAGATAAGGGTGTTGGGGACACTTGGCAATAGTGATCATAGCATGATCGCCTTTGATTTAATTAGTGGAGGAGGGATAGTAAGGAAATCCACAGTACTACCCTTTAACTTTCGAAAGGGAGACTATGATAGAATGAGGAAAACAGTTAAGAAAAAACTAAAAGGAGCAGTTGCAAAGGTTAAAGACGTACATCAAGCTTGGGTGTTGTTGAAAAATACTATCTTGGAAGCCCAGACCAGCTGTATTCCACGCTTTAAGAAAAGTGGAAGGAAGTCCAAAAATTGCCAGCATGGTTTAAAGCTGAGGTCAGAGAGGCTGTTGTTGCCAAAAAAGCATCTTTCAAGAAATGGAAAAAAGAGCCAAATGATGAAACCTGGAAACAGCACAAGCACTGGCAAGTCAAATGCAAGGCATTGATAAGGCAGGCAAAGAGAGAATTTGAGAAGAAGCTTGCTGCGGAAGCAAAAACGCGAAATAAGGACCTTTTCAAGTACATTCGTAGCAAAAAACCCGTGAGAGAGTCAGTTGGTCCATTAGATGATAAAGGGGTTAAAGGAGCACTAAGAGGCGACAAGGCGATAGCGGAGAGACTGAATGAATTCTTTGCTTCGGTCTTTACTGAGGAAGATGTAGGGATGTTACCCACGACTGAAGTGGTATTTAAAGGTGTGGAAGAATTGAAGGAAATATCGATACATCGGGAAGATGTCCTACAACTATTAGATAAACTGAAGAGTAGCAAATCACCTGGGCCGGATGGTATACATCCAAGGGTGTTGAAAGAACTGAAATTTGAGATTGCAGACCTGCTATCAGTAATCTGTGAACTATCATTAAAATCATCTCTAATACCTGAGGATTGGAGGATCGCCAATGTAACACCAATTTTTAAAAAGGGTTCGAGGGGTGATCCGGGAAACTACAGACCGGTGAGCCTGACATCAGTACCGGGAAAAATGGTAGAAACCATCATAAAGAATAAAATTACTCAGCATATAGATAGTCATGACCTAATGGGAGACAGCCAACATGGCTTTAGACAAGGAAGATCTTGTCTTACTAATCTGTTATGTTTTTTTGAAGGAGTGAATAAACAGGTGGACAAAGGTGAGTCGGTTGATATTGTGTATCTGGACTTTCAGAAAGCCTTTGACAAGGTCCCTCATGAGAGACTTTTGGCAAAACTAAAGAGTCATGGGATAGGAGGCAGTGTACTACTGTGGATCAGGAACTGGTTAAAAGATAGAAAGCAGAGGGTAGGACTAAATGGCCAATTTTCCCAATGGAGAAAGGTGAATAGTGGTGTACCCCAGGGATCTGTGCTGGGTCCGCTGCTTTTTGACATATTCATAAATGACCTGGAAAGTGGAATAACGAGTGAGGTTATCAAATTTGCTGATGACACAAAACTATTTAAAGTTGTTAAAACCCAGGAGGATTGTGGAAAATTGCAAGAGGATCTTGATAAATTGGAAGACTGGGCATCAAAATGGCAGATGAAATTTAATGTGGAGAAGTGCAAGGTTATGCACCTAGGGAAGAACAACCCAAACTATGGTTACACGATGCAAGGTTCCACATTAGGAACCACCACCCAAGAAAAAGATTTAGGCGTCCTTGTGGATACCATGTTAAAACCCTCGGCCCAGTGTGCAGCGGCGGCCAAGAGAGCAAATAGAATGCTAGGTATGATAAGGAAAGGAATGGAAAATAAAACAAAAGATATTATAATGCCTCTATATCGTTCCATGGTGAGACCGCACCTTGAATATTGTGTGCAATTCTGGTCGCCATATCTTAAAAAGGATATAGCAATTTTAGAAAAGGTTCAGAGAAGAGCCACCAAAATGGTAAAGGGGATGGAAGGCTACTCCTATGAAGAAAGGCTAAAAAGGTTGGGGCTCTTTAACCTGGAAAAGAGACGGCTGAGGGGAGATATGATAGAAGTCTATAAATTAATGAACGGAGTGGAACGGGTAAACGTAGATCGATTGTTTACCTTATCAGAATATAGAAAGACTAGGGGACATGCAATGAAGCTACAGGGTAAACTATTTAAGACTAATAAAAGAAAATATTTTTTCACTCAACGTGTAATCAAACTCTGGAATTTGTTACCGGAGGATGTAGTAAAGGCTGTTAGTGTAGCTGGGTTTAAAAAAGGTTTGGACAAGTTCCTGGAGGAAAGGTCCATAAACCATTATTAAGAAGGGACCCAGGATATCAATGCTTGAACCAATACAAGCATTGTGGAACCTGTGTCCCTTGGGGAAACTGCTAGGTACGTATGACCTAGATTGGCCACTGTTGGAAACAGAATACTGGGCTTGATGGACCTTGGTCTGACCCAGTATGGCATATCTTATGTTCTTATGTTCTTATGATGAGCCAGTCATCTAAGTAGGGGAAGACGAAGACCCCTTGAGTCCTTAGAAAGGCTGCTACCACCGCAAGGCACTTTGTGAATACCCTGGGTGCCGAGGCTAGGCCAAAGGGCAGTACTTTGTACTGAAAATGGTTTCCTCCCACAACAAATCTTAGATATTGTCTGTGGTCTGGATGAATCAAGATGTGTGTATATGCATCTTTGAGGTCTAAGGAGCATAGCCAGTCTCCCTGGCGGAGGTAAGGCAGCAATATTCCAAGGGAAAGCATCTTGAACTTTTCCCTCACCAGGAGCTTGTTCAGGTTTCGCAGGTTGAGGATAGGTCTTAGGTCTCCAGTTCTCTTTGGTATCAGAAAGTACCTGGAGTAGAAGCCTGTGCCCTGTAGGTGGTGAGGCACCGGTTCTACCGCCTGATGCTCGAGAAGACCTGTTAACTCCTGCAAGAGGAGGTCCCTATGAAGAGGGGGTCTGAGAGGCTCCCCTGGAAAATAAGAGGGAGGCACCTTGATGAGATGTAACCGATGGCCCATTTGGACTATCTGGAGAACCCAGGTGTCTGTAGTAATGGCTTGCCACCTGTGGGCATACAGGGTCAGCCTTCCTCCTGTGCCTTCCTCCTGTGAAGGGCCTTGCATCCTTCGGGAGAGAGACTATGCACTGGGAGTCAAAAGCCCCCTCCAGGCTGGGCCAGGGCTGGAGCCGGTACCTGGGGCTTGGGGGCCTTTTGCTTACGTGGGCCCTGCACCCGTCCCTTGGCCTGCTGCCCCTGCTGGGGCACTGTGGAGGCCTGATACGTGGGGTAGTTTCGGTAAGCTGATCCTTTTCTCAGGAAAAAGAGCTTCTTACCTGAGCCCTTCTTTTTAGAAGGGGTAGAAGTCTTCTTCTCGAGTCTTGTCCGGGTTAGGCTCGGACACGATCTCGGCAGCCTTCTCAGTCATGGGCTTGCCAAAGAGGTTTTCCCTTCAGCAAGAGACATCGACCAACTTGTCCTGAACCCATGGCTCTAGGTCTGATGACTGCAGCCATGCTTGGCGTTGTGCACTGACGCCGGCTCCCGCTACTTGAGCCAAAGCCTTGAAGCCGTCATAGGCTGCTCGAGTCATAAACTTCGAGCACTCTCGGATCCCAGTGGACAAAACCTGGAAGTGCTGCAAAGGTCCCTTGGAGAGACCAGCAGAGAACCTGGCAATCTCCTTTGCCAGGTCTCACAGGTACATGCCCATGTACAGCTGGTACGTCTGGATTCGGCATGACAGCATTGACACCCGGTAGCACTTTCTGCCGAGAGCATCCATGTTGTGGGCCTCCCGGCCAGGAGGCACTGAGGAGTGAGTCTTCTGGCTCTTGAGCTGGCGCATGGCTGATTCCACAACCATGGAGTTGTGCGGCAGCTGTGCCTTTTGGAACCCAGGGCTCTTGCAAACTCGATAGATGGAATTGATTTGCCTGCTGAGGACTGGCATCGAGGCCGGTGTCTCCCACATTCGGAGCATCAGCCGTTCCAGAATGGGAGGCACCAGTACAGTAAGGGCTTCCTTCGGAGGAAAGTCATACTGGATGACCTCGAGCTCCTCGGGATCCGCCGGGAATGACAAAGCCTTTGCCATGTCCCAGATGAAGTCCAAGAACAGGGTGTTCTCCGGGGGTGACCGCCTCCAAGGTTCAGATTCCGGGGAGTGTGACGGGACATACTTGGTACGGTGGGTGCCTGGGGACTCCTTGTCCTCCGTCTCCCAACTGAACTCTGAGGAGGAGTCGATCAGCTCTGGCCTAGAGGGCTTTGGTCTTGACCACCCCGATGCCGAGGGAATCGGCGTCGATGACCTCGGTCCCGAATGGGAGGTCGAGGGGGACCTCGGCCGAGGATCGACTCGAGACCTTATTGACTCAAGGATCGACTCAGCCTCCGGGATTGACTTGGATGTCGAAGTCCCAGTGGTCGGGGCGGATGGATGTGTGAGACCGGCCATCAGCGCCCGCTGCTGGTCCATGAAAGCAGACACGCTGCGCTCCAAGGCCGCCAACCTGAGACCAAGCTCAGGAGGCTCAGCAGCCCCCAGCTCAGGTCCTGATGCCGGCTCTCCCGGGGGAGAGTCAACAATGAGGACTGTGCTTACCTTCCTCGGTGTCTCCGGGTCCTTGTGAGGTGAGTTTGGCAGGCCTCTCTGACTCCAAGGATCCGGGGCGGTAAGCCGGGCTCCGCGACCTAGCCCACGAGGGACCAGGCCATTCAGAGCTCTCAGACGACACCACTCTCATGGATTTCTTCTTCCTCCAGTGTTCCCACGAGGGAGACCCCCTTTCAGAGGACACCCGATGCTGCTCAGCATTAGACAGTTCCCGAGAGGTCGAGGCCTCTGATGAGGTCTGGGCCCGGGCAGTTGCGGACTCGGGGAAAATCCTGTCATGTTGCTGCTGCCTGGTCCTCAAGGACTTGGAAGACATCCTTTTGCATGGGCCACAGACCATGGGGTCATGGTTGGGCCCGAGGCATTTGAGGCAGCAGTCGTGTGTGTCGGTGAGAGACATTAGTTTCGTGCACCGATCATACTTTTTAAACCCACTGGCAGCCATCGGGGGAAAAAGGGCCCCTGCAAGGTCAAAGGACCGGGCTGCCAGCTAAAAAGGAAAAAAGCATGCGAACGCTAGTCACTAAGGACAAAAATGAAAAATAGGCCGGTCTCGATACTGGTGTTCCAAGCTGAAGGCGGGAAGGGGAACTGGCGTCGAACCAGCTAGCAGAAAAAATAATTTTCTAACTTTTATCAACTTTTTCTGGGGGAAACTAGGACGATGTCCGTTGAGCTTTGCGTAAAAAAGGAGACTGAGCAAGATAGCACCCTTGGGCGGGAAGGGGACCGCACATGCGTGATGCAGTCTCAAAGACTTTCTTCGAAATCTGGGGATTTGCTCTGCACGGGGGCTCCGTCGACGTCAACGTCACCCATATGTGAGGACTGACTTCCTGCTTGTTCCTGGAGAATGTACAACCACACTGGAGAAATAAAACTATAAATTAATTTCCTGTTGTACTAAACAAAAACGCAAAGATGTTAGCAATGCACATTTCCCAGAGCTGACATATTCCAGTTAATAAATTCAAAATAAGAAAGTATTTTTCGACCTTTTGTTGTTTGGGTATTTTATTTTTCAGTTGCAGTTGCTCCAGTTACTTTCTGCTGGTTTCTTTGTGTCTTCGGCTAACCCTCCATTGTCTGCTGTCCATTTGTCCTTTCTTCTCTCTTCTAGTTTTTTTTCCATTCTCTCTCTACATCTGCTTTAACATACTGATCTTCCCCTTTTGCCCTTTTCCTCCATTTCATTCTTTATTTCTTTTTCATCCACTCAAATTTCACCCTTCCAGCCTCAATCCCCACTTACTCTTCCAATACAATACAATCGTAGATTTTTCTTCCCTCCTACAAAAAATATATTTTCCCCTCTCCATCCTCACTCCCCAAACCCCATCCCCTTCTACTCCACCCCCAACATCAGCTCCCTTCTAGTTCCAGCCCTACCCATCATCTGCTTCCTTCTTGCCCCATTCTCCCATCCCCTCGCATCAGCCCATTTCTAGTCCTAGCACCCCCATAAGTCCATTTCCAATCCTAGCCTCACCATCAGCCATTTCCATTCCTATCCTAGCCCCCCGTCATCCCATTTCAAGTCCAAGCTCCCCCATCAGCCCATTTCCAATCCTAGCCTGCCATCAGCCATTTCCAGTCCTATCCCTGCCCCCCATCGGCCCATTTCCAATCCAAGCTCTCCCCATCAGCCCATTTTCAATCCTAGCCCCCCATCAGCTATTTCCAATCCTAGACCAGCCCCATCCGCCCATTTTGAGTCCAAGCCCCCCATCAGCCCATTTCATTCTTAGCCCCCCATCAGCCCATTTCCAGTCCAAGCTCCCCCATCAGCCCATTTTCAATCCTAGCTTCCCCCATAAGCCATTTGCAGTCCTATCTCATCCCCCCATCAGCCCATTTTCATTCCTAGCCCCCCATCAGCCATTTCCAGTCCTATCCTAGCCCCCATCCCCACCCCGAAGAGCCCTTCACCTGTCTAAGTGGCTTACGAGGGAGCTGAGGATGCCAGAGGCCCTGGCTCACCTCTGCACAGCACTGGAGTGAAGAGCATTGTATTCCTTTACTCGTGTTGTGTTCACGTGAAGCCCGCTGAGTGCCGGGAAAGGTTAAAGGTCATTTCCTGTTTCCCAGCACTCAGCAGGCTTCACGTGAACACAGCGCAAGTGAAGGAGCACACTGCTCTTCACTCCAATGCTTTGCAGAGGCAAGCCAGGGGCTCTGGCGTCCCTGGCTCCCTCTGAAGCCAGCCCTGCAAAACATGTAGAATGAAGTTAATGTGGGGCCCTGAAGCATAAGGCCCTGTGCAAACAACATTCTCACTCAATGGATGGACTGGCCCTGGTTGGGGTTAGCTTAGTGATTAGTGGCAAGTTGAAAGGGACAGGGCGTGATGGGTTGAGGAATTGGAGAATGAAGATGGGGCCCAATTGCCACAATGACCCTTTGGTGGTCTCCCAGTAGGAGTGATGAAGAGAGTGTGGAGTTGGGGGGATAAGGAGGCTTAATAGGGGGGGGGGCGGGAGGGAGAAGGGGTGTGATAAGGATGTATGTGTGTTGAGTGGTGTAGCTTGGATGTGATGTGCGGATCTTGACCAAGGGGGATGTGGGAAGTATGGGTGATTCTATATATCATGGGATGCAGGGTGGTGGGCCCTAGGATGGGGGGGGGGTTGTGACTACCCTTATTGGAGCTTTGTCGCATTGAGACACATGGGTAATCTGGGACGCTGGGTAAGGAACTTAAAGTTGTGACATGGAATGTTTGTGGAACTGGCTCTCCCGTCAAGCGCCTTAAAGTTCTTAGGAGTCTCAGAGGTTGCCATGCAGACATTGCCTTGCTGCAGAAGACACACCAATCAACCAAGGAGCACACCAAGCTGCACAGATGGTGGGTTTGTGAGGTATATAGGGCAGCCAGGCAGTGTAGGAAAAGGGGTATTGCTATTTTTGTTAGCAAACAATTCGGATTTGAAATGAGGTCCACAGTGGTGGACCCAGATGGGAGATATATATTTGTCCATGGGAAGCTCGTGGGTCAGAGGATAGTGCTTGGCTCAGTATATGCCCCTAACTGCTTCCTTCTATCATCATCTAACCTGTTGTGTTGCTAATGTAGAGAATGCTATGTTAATTATGAGGGGTGATTATAATTGCGCTCTTGATATAGCTATGGATCAGTCACCAGGGGCTGTGGACTGAGATCAGCATTCGGCTTGACGACTTAGTGGCCTTTGTAAAGGATATGATTTGTTGGATGTGTGGCGGGTTCTACAACCTGGAGAGAAGGACTATACACATTTATCACGTGCACATGGCATATGGTCTCAAATAGACTATTTCTTTCCACGGGGCTGTTTGACCGGACTGTTTGGGTGGATATTAGATCAGTGATCATTTCTGATTATGCTGCTGTATAATTGGTGCTGAATCTGGGTGCTTGTGGAGGCTGCTTCTCCTGGTGGTAGGGAATACTCAGTTTCCCTCTTTTCCTCTTGGCCAAGTGAATGGAATATATGCACTTCAATGCTCAACATAAAGAGAACCCGGCTCTGTTTTGGGAGACCGGTAAAGCCATCTTGTGAGAGGATATCTCGCCATCTTGGATATGTGAGGGCTAAATGGAAGCAGTTCAATCGCAGGGTACTACAGCTGGAGTATGTGCTAAGAGTAGTTCGCCGTTGCTTCGTGGCCTACCCGAATCCGAATATTAAAACTGAGATGCTTGCAGTGCAGCAAGAATTGAATTTGCTACTTCATCAACGAGCTAAGAAGTCACTCTTTTTCTATTGTTATTGGCTCTATCATTTTGGTAATAGGGCAGGCAAGCTCTTGTCTTGCCTCATAAGATCAAATGAAGGGCCACATTATGTCAGGGCATTGAAGGATGCTGATGGCCATCTGCATGCTACAGCCGAAGGTGTTTAGCAAACCTTTTGTGATTTTTATGTTCAAAACTATATCAAGTGGAAGGGCACTCAAGAGAGTTGGGGTGACATACCTGGCAGGATGTGGGTTATCTAAACTGAAGGAAGAGCAACTACAAACATTGAATGATCCCATTATGCTCCAAGATGTTCAACGAGGTATCAAAAGCTTACGAAGTGGCAGGGCTCCTGGATCGGATGGATTCCACACTGAGTTTTATAAACTTCTGAATGAGCAGGTGGCAGCCCCCCTAGCGGAGTACTACATGGATCTACTTGGGCAGGTTTGCTTTCCTTTTGAGCAGAACAAGGCAGCGATAACAGTTTTGGCTAAGCCAGGTCGGGATCTACTGCTGGCAGGATCATACTATCTGATATAATTTCTTAATGTAGGCATTAAACTCATGGCAAAGATCATGCCTGATCGACTCACTGACCTATTGCTAGTCTTGATACATGGGAACTAGGTAGGCTTTGTGAAGGGATGGAGTGTAGCAATGAGCATGCGGCATGTACTTGCCTTAATGTATGTGAGCTTGCGGGAGTTACGCTCGTCTCTGTTGATTAGTTTTGATGCTGAAAAAGCATTTGATAGGGTCAGCTGGGACTATGTATCAGGTACTAGACTTGGTTTGTCTTAGAGGATTTTTTGTGGAGACTGTACTTGTGCTCTATTCTCACCCCTGTGGAGTATTGCTAGTTAATGGCAAGACAACAAGTGATTTCCCGTTGTGGTGTGGAACTTGGCAAGGATGCCCATTATATCCCCTGTTCTTTGTGCTTACTCTGGAGCCTTTGTTATATTGGATCCGCGCGGACTTTGGTTTGAGGTGGATGCATGTGGGATTGGAAGAATTTCAGGTTGCTGCTTTCACAGATGATATATTAGTGCATCTCGAGGACCCGGAACGTGGGTTCCTTGCTCTTTTGCACCTCTTTGAAGAATATGGTCGCCTATCTGGGCTGAAGCTTAACCTGGAGGAGGTCCTTCCACTTGACTGAGTTCTTCTGTGTAATTGGCACGGAGTGTTCCTGCTCAAATGGGCTGAGGGGCATTTCAAATATTTAGCCATTCAACTAACAGCTAAACTAACAGATCTTTACGCAGCGAATATGTCTGCTCTCCTAGCTGATCTCACGAAGCGAGTTCAGCAATGGCGAGACCTCCCCTTGTCGCTGGGGGACCAGGCAGTGTTGTTTTAAATGGTGCTCTTTCCCAAATGGTTGTATACAATGATAACGCTTCCCTTGGTGCTCAAGAGATGGGACCTTCTCCTCCTTGAGATACTGCTATGGAAGGGATGATGCCCCAGGACCAACCTCGTGGGTCTAAAACGCACTTGGGAACAAGGGGGGGGATAGGGCTCCCGGATCTGGGACAATACAATATGGCAAGCCTGCTATGCCACATTCGAGACTGGCTCTGGGATATATCAGATTATACCCTCCTGACTTGGTAGCAGTCCTTGGTAGCTCCACTGCATTTACAGTATGTTCTGCACACTGGGACGTCTCGTCTCTCTGAAACATATTGACATATTCTTTTTCAAACAGCTTGACATGCTTGGCAATATCTTGCCTCGTTACCAGGAAGGATGGCCTCCTGTTTGCCTTATCTACCTCTGCGTGGCAATGGAGACTTTCTACCGGGCCTAGAGGTGGCCAGCTTTGTGAGGTGGGAAGAGATGGGTATTGTTAAAATAGAACAGCCTATTTCTGAGCTGGACATGATGCTCATATTTAATGAGTTACAGGAGCAATACAGTTTGTGGGGAGCTGATGTGTTTTCATATATGCAAGTCTGTAGCTATGTGCGCAGTTTACCACAAGAGGCTTTAGAGAGTAGTTTCTGCTCTCGGGTAGAGGAACTACTTATGGGGGCGACCCAGAGATTGATGGATGAAGGGCTGGCGGCTAATTGGATGCAGGATTTGAGGGTTATTGTTGATGGACGATGCTTATTGGCTGCTATGGATAGCATGCTGGCTTAGAGACATGCAGTTCAAACTACTATGACGCCTCTATTTTGTGAATCGAAAGGCCTGGTGGGCCAGAGTGGTGAGATCCAATGTGTGTTCTTGTTGTGGGAGCACTGCGGCGACTTTAGGCCATATGTTCTGACATTGCCTGGTGGTGATGCGCTACTGGATTCAAGTGCTGCGCTATTTAGATGGTCTGATTCGTGGTGCCATTAAGCTCCCACCCAAGGTGATGATTCTGGACATTTGGTCTGGGTCGGATTTACTTGAAGGAGGGGACCGGACATGGCCACGGTTGGCTTTCTTGCTTGCCCATAAGACCATATTGCGAGCTTGGCTGACTCCTGAAGGCCCAGTCTACTGACAGTGGCGCAATGATCTGCATGGCATCCTCTTACTGGAATGAGAATGGGCATAGGGAAATGCCTCATGATGGCCTTCTTTCTTAGAGGTTTGAGGCCCTTATCTTGAATCCTTAACTCCTCGGGCCTGGAATCAAGTGCTCAATCACTGTGGATGATTAGGTAGTGTTTGGTCCTTGGTAGTGAGATTCCACATAAATGCAAGGGAGGGTGGAATGAATGGGATGGGATGAGTGGATGGAAGGGAAGGTGGTGAAAGGGTATATTGCATGATATAGCTAACTATCTCTGGGTAGTGCGAAGAGTCCACGCACACCAGAGTGATTGACTCTGTTTGATTCTGTCTGGTTTATCATGGGGATAGATGGTGAACTAATGTGGCTGATGTGACTGGAGTAGAGGAGGATTTTGATTTTAGCTGTAAGAGCATGGCTGTTACAGGCAGCAAACTTGTACATACTTAATGGTCCATCCCCATATAGACGTGACCCAGATAGGCCTCCTCTTTCTCAGTTTATTCTTGTTTGTGTTTTCCTGTTAAGAGTTATGGGATGGTGGGGGGAGGGTTGTAAAATAAACAAAAATGATATTTGGAAAAGAAGCTTACCGTGGAAGCAAAAATGCATAATAAAAACATTTTCAAGTAAAACAGATAAGAGAATCCCAGTGAGTGGGAATACACACGTGTTTCTCAAGCTCATCCTATGCAAAGCAGACTGTATTATATTTTAATGTTCACTTTGTTGCTGGGAGATGTGATCCAGGCTGATAAGCTGTTGGTACTATCAAATTACGCTCCAATGATTGTCAAATATGTTTTTAAGAGGGGGGGGGGGGCAGAGTTGGTGAATACCAGTTGGGCTTCATGAGGATCTGAAATTTCAAGCCCATCTTAAGCAGCAATGGCAAGGTTTTTCTCTCTTTAATGAGGTCTATCAGGTAACTTCAAGTCTATTCTGGGAAACAGCACTGACAGTGCTTTACAGTGCAGTCATTGCTTATGTAGCCTGGAAGTGGATGACTGGTTCATTTTTGTGGCTTGGTGAGCAGATTCAATCAGTGCAGCGCCAACTAGCAAACAGTCCTTCAGAAGTCTTGTGAGAGCACTTATTTCAGCTTCAGGCTTTGGTTAATGGAATCTTTCATCAGAGGATTTTTGCATACTATCCAATATCTGAAGCATAGGTTGCTTAGATTTGGTAATAAGTCTGGCTGTTATTTAGCACGGTTAGTACAAATGGCGCAGGGACAGAGTTTCATTATGGCATTGTGGGATGAGCACAGGGCTCGAAGTACAGATAACGCTTCAATTTGTGTAAGATTCACTGGATATCAGGTGTTTTATGGGGTCACGGGTGGAGAAGAAAAGTGGGATTGGTTTTTCAAGTCTCCCTGTGCTTACTGTAGAGCAGGAACAATGTTTGTGAGCCCCATGGAATGTTCTATCGTGTTGCCTTTTATGGTGCATCATGTTTACTATGCCGACACTGTGAGTATCCTAGCCATTTTATTTGAATGTTCTACAGTACTATGCTGTTTTAAGGTGTACATTACTGCACTGCATCATGTTATTGTTATCTATTATTACCTATCTCCAAGCTTATCTCACTGTTCTGATTTGTATTATATTGACATGAGATCATTTTGTTTTCGTTATGCTGCTACTACAATGTAAGTTGTCTGTGTCTGGGGAGACCTATTGTATACCACCTTGGGTGAATTTCTTCATAAAGGTAGCTAATAAATAAATGAATTAAACTTTGCTTTGTATGCATATGTGGGCCCACTCTCCCTGCAGGTAAAGGAATGTGCTGATGGCTCTTTCAGTTTGTCTGGCTGTCAGGATCTATTTATTTAGCAGTGTTTATATACTGCTTTTCACCAACTTAAAGCGGTTTACATGGAACAGTAAAGTACCAACTGGTTTACATAAAACAGATTAACTATATATAGAAAACATTGAATAGGAGATGAGATCCAAGATGGTGATTCGCAGAGACAGTCGTGCCTGACGTGCTCTCTTCATGCCGCGTCGGAGGAAAGTTCGGTTTGGGATAGTATCCCAGACTTCTCTGCCAGCTACCTCCATATTACCTTTTGTAGATCCTTTGGATTCTTTTGTACATCGGGAAGTTCAGCCTCAGCTGGGGGTGAGAAGCCCGGCTGAGAGTTCGCTGGAGCCGGTGAGCTCAGCGTCTCTTTCGGGCAGTGATCTAACACTCCTGGATGTACGGAGACCTCCGAAGCAAGCGTTTCAGGGCTGCGTTCGGAAAGTGAGGATGCAGAGGAGGTTTCCAGTGGTGAACCTTCTGTTTCATTGGGGCCAACTCTGAACGCGACCGTGAGTGGTGGAGTTCCATCGCGAGTTTCATCTGCCCCTGAGATGTTCGGAGTGCAGCGATTGACAGATGAAGCAAAGGGAGCAGCTTCTTTTCCATCACCAGTCCCCCACTATGGCAGCTGTTGCAGTTGAGGCATCACCTTTTTCCTTTGATTTGCAGCAAATGGAGCAGTTTACCCTGGAGGCGATTTGGTCTGCTATCAAGCAGTTAGGAGAGGCTATTATTCCTCAAGTTCAAAGCTTGCAAGCCCAGGTGGTACAGAACGAGAAGAACTGTTCTTTGAACCTTGAGTCTATTGAATCTCTTAAATCTATGGTTTCTGATTTTTCTGCGCGACCTGATTGTTTGGACTCTCAGGCTGAGGCATTGATGAAAGACTTTGGGAATATGAGGAGTCGTATGGAGTATTTGAACAATCATTCAAGGCTGACTAATTTACGTATGATTAACTTTCCAAAAGTGGCAGGTATTTCTGCTAAAGAAATGTTTAAAGCTTATATGCTAGAGGTCCTCGGGGTTTCCCCTGAGTTTTGTCCACCTCTGATTTAGATATATTATATACCTACTAGTCAAAAGGTTTCCTCTAATGTTGAACTACCGGGCTTACAAATGGTGGATGTTTTGAATGTTACTTCTTTGTTGGAGAATTCGGATACAGATATAGCTTCTCCTGTTACATGTTTAGTAACTTTTGCCTTAGCATCAGATAGGGAATGGCTCCTTAAAATGTTTTTCAAGAAGAGGAATATTTCCTTTAAGGGTTGCCTGGTCTGCATATTTCCTGACTTAGCTAGGGAAATCCAAAGACGCAGAAAAGAATTTCTGATACTGCCCCTGAGGGTTTCTCAATTAGGTGGGCTCTTCTTTTTGAAGTATCCCTGTAAATGTCTTGTAAAATTGGAAGGTAATTCTTATATTTTCTTCTTTCCATCTCAGTTAATTTCTTTTTTGAATGCCCGAGGGGTTGTTGGTGGTGGGTCCGTCGCTTGTTCTACTCCGTCTTGATTGGGAATATGGCTGATATTTGTCTCTGTATATTTCCTTTAAGAGTTTAATGTTAAAATATTTTCCTATTCTTTTTGGATCTCATATTGTGGGCTAGAGCAGGAATATCAGGTTAATAATGTTTGTTCAGATTTTTTTTTCCTTTGTATTGTGTATATTTACTGATTTTCCGATTTCCTGTGCAAGTGATTGTATCCCTGTTATAATTTGTATATTCTATAAATATAAAATAAAATAAAAAAAAATAAAACAGTAAAAAAAATTTGGAACAGTAAACTATGTACAATAGGAGTCCATGCTTGCATCTTCTTTAGTAAGGTTGGGGAGGGGTAAGTCGATGAGTTGTAATATTCTGTGACAAGGTGCATTTTTAGTTGTTTTCGGAAAGAGTTGAGTTCGGTGGTGTTTCTTATTGAGGTCAGAAGTGTGTTCCATAGGGAGGGGGCATAGAGTTGGAAGGCTCATTTGAAGGCTTGTTGGTTATATTTAGTTTTGGCATGTGGGATGGTAAGAGTGTTCATTGTGGATGTTCTTCTGGTTCTATTGGCTTGTTGAGTTTGTAGCAGGGTGTGGAGGTATGTATTGGAACATGAGTGGATGGTTTTGTGTGTTAGGAGGAGAGTCTTGTATTTGATCTGGCTTGTTAATGGAGTTGTATGAGGATGGGTGTGATGTGCTCATGCTATTGCTTTGATTGGACTACTGCTGCTTTTTGCTGCCTTTCAGTAGCTGTGCCAGCCCTGCTCCTGGTCTTTTTGATAGATCTGAGGGTCCCGGGATGGAACTCTTTCTTCTTTCTTCATAGGTCCAGCATTTAAGAGAGGCTACAAAACAAAAGAAACTCAAATCATAAAACTACAATAGAGCACAAAATTAAAAATGTATAAAAATATATCACTCCCATAACTTCTAGAAAAAAACATGGCATAGCTCTATATCCATCAACCTTCTGCAATCTTACCATGAAGAAAAGTTTCTAACTGAGTTGGATCCACAAAAGTATATCTGCCCCACCTTTTAAGAAACTAAACACTTTCAAAGAAATCTCAAAGAAAATTTGTTCCTAGAACCAAATTCTTGACCCTCAATTGGGGAAAAGCCTTCCTCTGAACTTGTGTCCTCTTAAATACATAGGCTTGAAATATGTGTGTGAAAATGCACGTAAATCTAGGCAATCCTTATAAAATAACCCTATACATGCATTTTAGAAAGGCTCAGTGCTTGCCAAGCAATTCAAAAAATATTTCATAGTTTTGCATGGATTTCGACATGGTTTCCTACCTAGATGACCTGTTTAAAGTAATCCTCATAGATTATAATTGGAGATGTGAAACTATGACAAAAGACCTTATGAACAATCCCCAAGCATGAATAAGTAAATTCAAGTCTGAGATTTCTGGAAGAAAAATAAGTTGCTTAAGTGCATGGGTTGAATAATCCTTTGTGGGCTGCTTCATAGGCAGTTTGATGAATTCATTTATTTATTTGACAAAATTTGATATACCACCATATGGCTTAGTAATCATCAAGGCAGTTTACAATATCCAGAAAGCCCCAGAACACACAGTAATATACACAGGAGACAAACACAATAGGCAAGGACTGAACAGCACAACAATAAAATACCCCAGAGAAATAAAAGAAACCAAAGAGGGAATAAACACAATAAATGCTTTATAGAGAAGCCAATACTTCAGCTCTAATTTACGTTTCTTGGAGGATCTCTCTGAACGTAAATCAAAAGGTAATGAGTTCCACAGCATCGGTGCCACAAAATTAAAAGCTGACTTCTGAGTCCACTCAAGTCAAAACCGAGATGGTGGCAGAACAGCAAGAAGGTTAGCCTGAGACGATTTCAATCACAGCCCTGATCAGTAAGGGAGAACCAATGCTGACAGATAGAAAGGGATGCTAGTATAATAGATCTTATGTACCAAAGAAAGAATTGTATTCAAGCCACCGTAGGCATGAAAGTTCTTTTAATGATGGAGAAATATGAGCTGCAATATTTTGGATCAGATAAAGTCTTTTAATACTATACATAGGAACACCATTTAAGACTAATGGCAGGAAATATTTTTTCACTCAACGCGTAATCGAACTTTGGAATGTGTTACCAGAGGATGTAGTAAAAGCTGTTAGTGTAGTTGGGCTTAAAAAAGGTTTGGACACGTTCCTAGAGGAAAAGTCCATCAACCATTATTAAAGAGGACCAGGGAAATCCACTGCTTACCCCGCGAAAAGCAATGTGGAACTTGTGTACCTTTTTGGAAAGCTGACAGGTACTTGTGACCTGGATTGGCTGCTGTTGGAAACAGGATACTGAGTTTTTTGGACCCTTGGTCTAACCCAGCATAGGATATCTTATGTTCTAAGTGAAAGGGCATTACAATGCATGAAAAATGCATGAATTAATACATTAAGGTCCTTGAAATTCATACAGTGTCAAAGGGAACAAACTAGCCATAAAGATGCTATGATTATGGAATGAAAAACTTTAATCAAGTGGAAATCCCAAGGAGCTAATGTACTCCCTCTCAGATATAGTGATACTGGTCACCACCGGACTAAAGGCTGAATCAGACTTATTTCTAGACAGCCATATCACCTCAGATTTAGAGGCACTGAGCAAAAGCTTGTTATGAGACAGCCAGGTAGTTACTGTCCCAAAGGCCTGATCAAAGATTTCTTGAAAAGAGCTATCCCAGGACAAGTGGCTAAACAAGATCTGGATAGCGTCAGCCAAGAAAAATGAAATATTAAGAGAGCATCAGTGTTGACTTTGAGGGGCAGTTTGGAAAGGATGTCCAAGTGCAATCCGGGACGTCTAAGCCAGAACATCTGGATAAAAAGGAGGCACGTCTAGGTATAGACGTGATTTCATAAATGTGAATGTGCCTGATATGAATGATTGTGGGGGTGTCTAGACAGACCCAGAATAGTTTTTCAGAACCTGGATGTCTAGGAATAGCCTAATGGTTAGAGTGGGCTAGGAATTGGGATGTGCGGGTTCAAATTCCATGCTGCTATCATTGAAATTGTGCTGAGGATGATAGAGTGCTTTCTTCTCTATACTTTCTGGATGTTTTTCAGCCAAAATGAGTACTTTCCTGATAGTTATTCGTGCCTGGAGCAGGTCTGAACTTAGACGCGGCTCCACACATCCAAGATATTTCTGAGATCAGGCAGTGATGTCTAGGTTCCTGGGAATGCTCCAGCATGCCTCCACCATGCCCCCCATTCAGACTTGGATGCAGGGCTGGCCCGTCCATTGAGCGAGAATGTTTTTTGCACAGGGCCCCGCGTTTCAGGGGGCCCCGCGCAAAGAACATTCCGCTTTAAAAGTAAATTTTAAAAAATAAAAAGCAGGCTGCTGCCGCCGCAGCAGTAGCAGAATCGAGTGTCCTGCGGGGCCCCCCTTCCCAGCAGAGCACTCCCTCCCTCCCTGCCTGCTTGCTTGCCTCAGTCCCTCTCTGCTTCGGCTTAGAGCTGTGAAGGGAGAGCTTCTCCTTCGTGACTCTGTTAAACCCACCGGGGCAGATGGGAAATTTCCCATAAGCCCCAGCAGGCTTAACAGAGCCATGAGGGAGAAACTCTGCCTTTGCAGCTCTAAGCCGAAGCGGAGAGGGACTGAGGCAAGCATGCAGGCAGGGAGGGAGGGAGGAAGTACTCTGCTGGGTAGGGTGGGCCCCGTGGGACACTCGATTCTGCCACTGCCGCAGTGGCGGCAGCAGCCAGCTTTTTTTTTTTTTTTTTAAGTTTTAATTTTCCCTGGGCTGATGGGAGGGAGGGGGTTAGGACTAGTAATGGGCTGGAGGGGGGTTTAGGACTTGAGGTGGGCTGATGGGGTTAGGACTGGTAATATGCTGTGGGCTGAATCGGGGGGTTAGGACTGGTAATGGGCTATGGGGGGGCTAGGACTGGAAATGGGCTGATGGGGGGGTTAGAACTTGAGGTGGGCTGATGGGGTTAGGACTGGTAATGTGCTGTGGGCTAATGGGGGGGTTAGGACTGGTAATGTGCTGTGGGCTGATGGGGGGTTTAGGACTGGTAATGGGCTATGGGGCTAGGACTGTAAGTGGGCTGATGGGGTTAGTACTGGTAATGTGCTGTGGGCTGATGGGGAGGTTAGGACTGGTAATGGGCTATGGGGGGGCTAGGATGGAAATGGGCTGATGGGGGGTTAGGACTTGAGGTGGGCTGATGGGGTTCGGACTGGTAATGTGCTGCGGGCTGATGGGGGATTAGGACTGGTAATGGGTTGGGGGGTTGCTAGGACTGGAAATGGACTGAGTGGAAGGGGAGGCTTGAACTGCAAATAGTTGATGGGGCTGGGGGCGTGGAATGGAAATGGGCTGAGTGGAAGGGGGCTTGAACTGCAAATAGCTGATGGGAGGGGGCTTGGACTGGAAATGGGCTGAGTGGAAGGGGGGCTTGAACTGAAATTAGCTGATGGGGCGGGGGGCTTCGGATGGAAATGGGCTGAGTGGAAGGGGGCTTGAACTGCAAATAGCTGATGGGGAGGGGGGCTTGGAATGGAAATGGGCTGTGATGGGAGGGAGCTAGGACTGGAAATGGGCTGTGTGGGGGGGGGAGCTAGGACAGGAAATCGACTGATTGAGGGGCTAGAATAGGACTGAAAATGGGCTGTTGGGGGGGAGCTAAGATTGGAAATGGGCTGTGATGGGGGCTTGGATTGAAATGGACTCATGGAGGGGCTAGAACTGGAAGTAGGCTCATAGGGGGCTTGGATTGAAATGGGCTGAGTGGAGGGGAGCTAGGATTTGACATGGGCTGATGATGGGGCTAGAAAAGGACTAGAAATGGGCTGATGAGGGGTTGGGATTGGAAATGAGCTGATGGAGGGACTTGCATAGGAGTGGAAATGGACAGGGGAGCTAGGACTGGAAATGGGCTGATGGGGGGCTAGGACTGGAAATGGGCTAATGCAGGGACTAGAAGGGAGCAGATGCTGGGTGGGGCTGGAACTAGAAGGGAGCTGATTATGGAGGAGGATTAGAATGGGATGGGGCTGGGAGAGTGAAATGGAGAGGGGAAAAATATTTTGTGTGGGAGGGAAGAAAAATCTACAATTGGCCGGGTGTTGGAAGAGTATGTGGGGATTGAGGATGGAGGGGTAAAATTTGAGTGGATGAAATAGGAACGAGGAAAGAGCAAAAGGAGAAAGATTAGTATGTTAAAGCAGATGTAGAAAGAGAATGGAAAAAAACCTAGAAGAGAGAAGAAAGGACAAATGGAGAGCAGATGATGGAGAGTTAGCAGAAGACATGAAGAAACCAGAAGAAAGTGGCTGGAGCAATTCCAACTGAAAAAAAATGCACAAATGCAATGCAATGTGTGCCTTTGAGTCAGTCCTGACTCCTGGTGACCCAGAAGCTCCTGGGTTTTCTTGGCAGTGTCACTGGAAGTAGATTGCCAGGCCTTTCTTCCGAGGCAATGGAGGGTTAAGTGACTTGCCCAAGGCCACAAGGAGTGCTAGCGGGAATCGAACCCTGGTTGCTTGGTTGCCACGCCAGTGCTCTAACCACTAGGCTACTCCTCCACTCTAGAAAGATATCTCTTTATTTTGAATTTATTAACTGGAATATGTCAGCTCTGGGAAATGTGCATCATTAACGTCTGCACTTTGTTTAGTAGAAGAGGAAATTAATTTATAGTCTTATTTCTACAGTGTTATTGTACATTCCAAGTTTGGCTTTTGGGTTTCCCAGTTTAATTATTGTCTTCCTGTTTCTAAACTGTGATTCCTTGTTTGGTGATGGTCTATGTTCTGCATGTGTAACTGAGCTGAGGTATTCTGTTTATGTAGTTGCTATTTGACATTGCCACTTGTTCTCTTTCCCCAGTAGGTCATGTATTGTTATTCTCTGAAATGTATTGGTTTAATATTTGCAGTGTTGCCTTTTGATAGGTAGGGTATGGTGCTTTATGAGTCCTGGTAGTGCTGTTACGATACGGTGTGTTTGCTATGGGTTCTAAATGGGCACTGTTTGTAGTAGTTCCTAATGTGCCTGGCGGTTGGCACTGGATTATAGTAATGTAGAAATCTTTCAGTCTTTCTTTATCCATACACTCATTAAGAGGCATGTTTACTAAAAGTTAGTGTATGGTAACATTATGCAAATATTTATGCAAATGTGGCCCCTTATGCAAATGAGGCCCCACACCGAGTCTCCGCACATGGCCCCGCACCCCCCTTGGGCCGCCCCTGCTTGGATGTCCTCACACTGGGGACATCCGCAGATCCAGCTTCTGAAATAGCTCTGGAGATGTCTCTGTGCTTTGGATATCTCTGTCCGTTTTCAGATGTCCAAAGCACGAACAGGGCTTCCAAAATAACCCCCTTTGTCTCCTTCATTGTCTCAGTATCTCTTGCAGTCTCAGTCAGTAGCTTTATGACCATCCCTAAATACTTCCTGAACATCCTGTTTTATGACAACTACAGTTTGGCAAAACTCGCATGTTCTGATACAATATATTTAACCTCTGGAGCCCAAAAATCAAGGAAGTGAATAGAGGCTAGGGTCAATAATTTCAGAACACCTTTCAGTTTGTTAAGTTATATAATTTATACTCTAATTTCTGCATTTCTCACTACAGCTTTCAGAAAAACTGGTTCCCAAAGTGCTTTATGATTAGAATACTTTGGAAATAGACATGAAGGGCAGTGTTAGATCTTTATCATAGCTTCTAGAAGGTAATAGAAAACTAAGGACTTAAAATGGCCTAGTTACACTTGAATAAACCAAGACAGAGCGAGATAATGTGAACTGCCCAAGTTCACTAAAGAGTTAGTGAGAGGCTAGGATATGGGCTTTAGAGTCTCAGGAACAAATCTAATCTCCCCCCATCCCCTGTTTTGAATTCCGTTTATTGCCGTGCTATAGAGCTGCTCTCTTTTAGACAGTCCTGCTTTGTCTGAATTGTTCTGCCTTTTTGCCCTTATGCTTAGCAACAAGACCAGGCTCCCTCTAAGGCTGAATATCCGACGGTGAAATTTACTGTGATGTTTACTTAGTGTTTCTTTCCACACACCCACATACATTCACATTCTCTCTACACACACACAGGCTGAAATCATTATATTCGGTTTAATTTATTACTCTTCAAACATGTTTAGTTATGCTGATAAGGTATGATGTCCAGCTTATTTACCCCTGCAAAAAGTCTCGAGGTCCCTATTGCTTGGTTGTTCACATGCTCTCTAGCATCCCATAAAGAATGTGTGTGTCTGTGTGTTTAAGAGAGATTGGGTGATCACAGACTCATTTTTCAGGATAAAACTAATTCAGTAATTGCCACTGACATCTAAATTAAATTTATTTATTTACAGAATTTGGTATACCATCAAAGGCGCTAGTATCATGGCGGTTTACAATATCCAAGACTATATCCAATACAGAGACAATCACAATTATAACGAAACATGACAAACAATCTTTGGACACAAAAGGGAGGGAGTGGAATAGCACAACAATTTCAAGAACGAAAGATGTTGGGTTATTGCTTCACATAATAGGGAAAGATAGCTGATCACTAAACAAAGGAAAAAGGGAAGGAAGTCAGTAAAAAGCATGTGTAAAAAAAACAGGTCTTCAAGATAAATAAAACTAGCACTATAATTGGCAGCTCGAGTTTATACTGATGTATTTAGGAAGGCCATAAAAGAGAAAGTGAGGAACAATTCCAACAATTAATATGCCCACCCTCCACAAACTTGATTAATATAGTACTTAGAAGACTGTGATTAAACTGTCATGTAAAAAATTAAAAAATGTTTTCTCAGAAATGAATCGCCAAAGTTAAAAATAAATTAAACATAATACTTAATATTTTAGAAGGGGTTAAAGGAATATGGGAAAGTTGCTTGTGTTAGTGAAGGAATGAGAGTCAGTAGAAGGTATAAGAGGGCTTGGGTGGGGATGAGTATTGAAGATAGAAATGGGTGAAAGATGGTGGAGGGGAATAGGAGGCTGGGAAAGAAGAAGGAGATGGAAAGTTGGTAGGCAGATAAGAGGTTAAAAGAGAGTGACTGAGAACTGAAGGGTGAGAGAAGGGGAGAATGAGGATTAAATCTGAGTGGAAAGGCTGAGAAGAAAGAAATAGGGTAGTGATGTAAATTCCGCCCAAACAGCCCCCGCAATGCAGGGGGGCCCTGGCAGGAAGGGAGCCCATACAGAAGTGGTAAGGCAGAGCAGCAAATTTACTTTAACGGGTTTGCCATGCTACCTATGCTCTTTTACGTTTGTATCACGTCCGGTGGTTATTACCTACAGGGCTGAAGTCTCACAATTTCAGCCGCACCATGAGACTTTGGCTCAATAGGTAGCAGCAGTGCATCAAACCTGTTAAAATAAGATTGGCATCACTGCAGCAGCCGTGACAATGGGGGATGAAGGCTATGCTGGGGAGTCATCACGCTGTAGTGATAGGTGGGGAGGGGGGCGGCCGCCTCGACAATGGGAGTCTTCAGCAAAAATTTCCTTGGGAGTCCCTCATTAGAGCTTATGCCACTGAAATAGGGAAATAAGATGAAAGGGAAGATCAGTGACAGATGTAGAGAAGGAAGGAAAGAAGACAGGAGAGAAGAACATGGTAAAGAACTTAGGAGAAAATGGAAATAAAGTGGAAGAAACTGGAACTAATCTGATTAGAAAAATAAAATGCACAGACAATAAGGGGGTTATTCTGTGCTACGAATAGCAGGGGTAGACGCCTGATGGGACTTCCATCCCTGCTGTTCGTGCCGGCTCCTGGCCCAGACTAACTTCCTCGCTGGTTGTGCAGGGAAGTTAGATGGGGGTGGGGAATGGACAGCCCAGGGGTGGAGTCTGGAAAGGGCAGTGGGCAGTTGCTGGCCCTGGATGTCCAGGGCCGATTCTAATGTCGGCCCTTTTCGTCCAGGGCCAGCGACATGTGCGGGGATGTTATTCCACTTTTGAGGTAGAATAACCTCCTTGGACGTGTCTGAATTTCAATACTGGGGCATGGATAGGGCAGGGTTCACCAGGGGTCATTCCCCACAGCCTAACCCTGGCCTTAGGAGGCCAGATCGGGGGTCGGGCTATGGGGACTATAACCCTTTCTTAGGCAGCTGGCATCGCGGCTCTTCAATGGAGCCACAGTGCCATGGCAACATGACGCCATGGCGTTGCGACTCCATTGAGGAGCCTTGACTGAGTTAGCTGGGGGCAGTCATGCATGTGCAGGCCAAACTGAATCGCAGTCCCATCCTGCACGTGCAAGCTGTTCGTGATTCTGATCCCACAGGGCTAGACGTGCCCCGCGGGATCAGAATCGCGATCCCCTCTGTGTGTTCGGTTCAGACCGGATGCACAGAGGGGATTTACGTGCAGGACGGAATCGGGCCCTAAAGGTATAACAAATTCTTTTCAATGTTTAGGGATTGGAATATGTCACCTTTGGGAAATATTCCTCTTCTCTTTTGTATTTTGCATAGTAAAGGAAGAAATGTATTTCTATTCCTCTTTTTCCAGTATTGCACCGCTTATACAGTTTGGCACCAGCTCTTTTGGAGGATTTCCATTTCAGTTTTTGTCTGCATGTTTGTTTCTATTTTGCGGTTCCTTATTCTGTGTTAGGTGAGGGCCTGACCATATTCTGTGTGTGCGACCGAGGTGACGGATTTTGCTGCCATGTATTTCCTTTGTAGGGGGTCTTAGCAGTCCAGTATGTTCTATGTTCCTAATAGTAGATGTACTGGTGCCTTAGGCCTGGTGTAATATTTACAGTGCTGTCTTTTCATAGGTAGGGTTGTTGTAGTTTGAGCCTTGGGAGTTAGGGCTGCTATGGTATGGTAGGTTTGCTATATAGGTATTGAGTGGCATTTTGTAGGATTTGCATTATTTTACAGACTGTCTGTCAGGAGAAGAATGTGTTGCAGTTACCGAGGTGGCATCACAATTTAAACATTTTTTTTGTATAGTGAGTTGTACTGTAACTTAGGGCATGTTTATTAAATTGTGCTAATGGTCAACATGTGCTTTAGCATGCACTAATCAGCTAGTGCAGGGCCACAATAACTAGGGACGGCATGAGGGTGATGCAGGGCCACAATAACTAGGGACGGCATGAGGGTGATGCAGGGCCATGTGCAGAGACTCATTGTGGGGTCTCATTTGTATAAATATTTACATATCCATTGGGCCTCATTTGTATACATTTTATTTATTTTACAATGCATATGCTGCCCATCTAAAATCCTAGGTGGCTTCCAAACATGCATACACAATTTATTAAAACAGATGTCACAATAAAATAAACATAACAATAATCAGGAATCAAAATGAACTTAAACCACTTTCACATGCCCACAAAAAACCAAACCATTATAAATATCTGCATACCAAATTTATTTGGTCAGTACCACGAATTCATGATCATAGTACCCAGGCTGGATTGAACCATGCTAGAGCTAGAAAAGCCCAGAAATCAGCTGAGCAGAAGAGCTATCAGGTTACTAAACAAAATTAAACCGAGACGTTCTCTTGAAATTTGAGATTATCTTGAATCTGAAGTGACAAAATATTTTAAAATCTCAGACTGGCAACATCAAGAATGCAAAATTGCAAATCACAAAGACAATCCCTAATGCACTACCAACCACCAACACCATACTGATGACAACACAATAAAATCATCAAGGGAATTGATAACATTAACCAGGCCTACATACTATTATTCCTAGATATAGCTGCTGCATTTAACTTGGTCATACACACACTTCTAATACAAAGACTAAGGGGTATGTTTACTAAACTGCAGTAATGTCATTCGCGTTAGGTTCCGCGGTAAAGGTACAGATACCCATATAAAGGCGTAGGCGTTGCATCGTTACAGCAAGCTGTAGCAGCTAATGCGCGTTACAAGGCACCTTAGACTAACGAGCATTACAAGGCGCCTTGTAAAGCGCCTTGTAAGGTGCCCAGTAAGGTGCCCTGTAAGGTGCCTCATAAGGTGCCCTACAGGGCCTCCTAGGCTAAGCGCCATATTAGGCACCCTTGGACAAGGCATTGCAGAAGGAACCCTGGGCTATGGAACCATAGGTTAAGGTGGCCTAACAAGGTTATGGTGTCCTAGGTTAGTGTGCCCTAGGAACTGCAAGGTGCCTCAGGATGACATGCATGACCTGTGCGGAACAGAGACAGATGTAGCCCTAACACTAGATAGAGCACTCAGGAAAGGCAATGAACAGGTGAGTGAAGGAGGGAGAAGTGGGAGCCGCTGGACCTGCCATATCTGTGGGCATCCCATGTGCCTGCCAGTACTGATGACAAACATGGTGGGGTAGCTGTACCACAGCACAGGGTGTTGGCAATGTAAAGTACCGGAAAAACAGTTGGTGGCAGATGATGGGAATACGTGTCCCCCAGTGGAGGCAGAGGTGGCAGGATAGTTACAATGATGGGTGGACCGAGGAGCGGTGGTGCCATGCAGAGCAGGCACAGGCGAGGCAAGCATGAAGAGACGCAATGCAGGAAAGGGTAGCAGTGCATGACATGGATTGGCAGCCTGCACTGGCAGACAGGACTCTACACAGCTGACAGACGCAGATAGACAGACCGAGGGAATGTTGGCAATTGTGGCGAGGGTATTATGGGCTGGAAGCACAGATCTGCAAAAATATGACTTCTACAGGCATGCACACTATTTGAGTAGGACAGGCATGAGAGGAGGGAACAATGAGGAAATGAACCCATGAACACTGCTGAGGACGGTATTGCATTAACCAGTAGGCTATACCTCCATGGTGTATGTCACAGCAATGTCTGGGTACAGAAGAACTGCAGGTCACCGCACAAACTGTCTGCTCTGAGTGTCAGGATAGGGTAACCCCACCAGTACCCATGATGCAATGCACATGCTGAATAGCAGTCTACAGCTGATCACCAAATGGGGTCTGCACCTCTCCAGTACCTCAGCTTGGAAAGACGAACTGACAGTGCGTGATACTGACACAGAGTAGCTATAGACCATGCCATTGTGCAGGTTCTGTGTTCACACTGAGGGATAGGATGGGTGCCCAGCACTAGGTCCGCAGTACATGTGGTGCTAGAGATGGGTCCTGCTGTACATCCCCATCACTACCAGTGTGTAACAGGTGTTCCTTGCAGTGCAGCTGAAGGTAATTTGTTGTCCATCTGTATCCTGCAGTCACATGTGGCCCTGTGGGAGCAGACACCAGCCAGATTGGTGTGTACCCCGTGTTAGGGTTTGGCTGACATGGGCAGCTGTTATCAGGGCAGAGGGGTTCCTAGAATTGCATGAGGTGTGTGTAGCAGTGCCTTTATAGGTCACAGTGGTATACACTACATACCCCAAAGGGCCCACATCACCCTTTTTGTAGGTAAAGAACAGGTGCCCCCGCCCTGGGGAAGCAACCTCCATCCTGTTTGTATGAGACAGCCCTCCAGGGTTGGTAGGCCATAGCCATAGCTATGACTGGGGCAGTGGCAGACCAGCAGCAATGCTGGGGTTAGGTCTGGAAAACCCCAACTGCCTCCCACCACTGTCTGCCAGTCACCAGCAGACAGCACAGTCAGACTGTACCTTACAGGTGTTCTGACCATGCACAGTCTAACTGCAGACAGTCCACCAGCCAGTCCATAGTGCATGCTCACAGAGGAACTATGTGCAGCAAGCAGGCATCTCAGTGATTGGGACCCCAGCACTGGGGAACACAAATATATCACTGGAGGCAGATAGTATAGAGCGCTATGTGGGAATCTAGACCTGACATGGTCACTGCTCGGTCAGAGTGAGTGCCCTCCCAGCATGCCATGCTGTGGCTACCCTGTCCATGCAGGTGGTGGTCAGGCACTACAGTATCCCAGCCATTGCCCCACATCCTGTGAAGATGCATCCTGGCCAGTCTGCCCTGTCCGGGCCATACCCAAAATACCTTGCTCCTCATTATGCACCTATTCAGGCTAACGCTGGTAACAGTGGGACATTTTGGGCCCAGTGAAGGGTGGGCAGCCACAGAACAATGGATAGACATACACACACGCTCACTCTTATTGCAGCATTGTACAAAAATAGGGGTGGTTGGCAACCCTGCCCGCCACATTGGTCCTGATCACAGTGCCGACATTGCTAAACTGTGCAGGGGGTAGTAGCAGTGCTCTGGTGATAACTTCAGCTCAATGCTGGGGCCAACAGCCTGACTCTCCATGCATCTTTGGATTATGGAGCCTGTGTAGGTGGGTGTTTGTACCCCTGTTCGCCGCAGCTTTGGGCTTTGCACATGTTGCTGTTGTATCTGCATTGTAGGGTAAAACATAGGGACATGCTCTGCAGGAACCACAGCTGGGGCTTGAACCTGTGACCCTCTGCTTCTGGACACACTGGCTGGGTGTACTGCACCACACTGTTGCCACAGATGCAAAATAGTCCCTGGGGCTACCTGTACTTTTCCTCAGCCAGACTTTGTATGTTGCACTCACACCACATACTGATGCAGGGCATGGCCTAGGTCCACTGCAGGGAGGTGGCACTGCCCCCTCCAGCACGGGCACACACCCCCCTGCCAAGCTGACATGGCCATTTGCTGTCGGTGCTGGTAGTGCGCAGTCCCAGGCCATCCACTGTCTAGGTAGGTGCCCGCCTAGGGAGCAGATCCTGGGGTGGAGGGGGGGGGCATACATGGACATCCTCACATCCCCCCCATTACTGCCTACCAATATTATGTCCCTTCCACATGGGGGCGGGATGACTGGGGGGATGTCAGGTCAGTGCCCTAGCAACTATTGGCTAGGGTGAACCAGGTAGATATAGCTGGACTGTGTTTGGCCTTGGTCAGCTGCTGTCTTGCTGATTTCCGGTTTCTATGTTCCTATGTGCCACCTAGGTGCCCGCCTGGTCCACCCTGTGCCCCAGCTGCCCATGCTACATGTTCTGCCTGCAGCCCCCTATGCCCCATTTGCACCATCGCCATAGTGGCCATTCATACTTTGGCACTATGGTGTTGCTGAAAATGGAGCACTACTATCACATTTCTTGGGCTCCCTGCCTAGGCTGTACATTGCTGACACTTAAATGGTTTCTCGCTCCTGCAAATATGCATCTAACGGCAGGTTTTCATTCGCGGTAGGATTCAGCCCTTCAGTTCAGCGCATTAGTGTGAAAGGGGCCTCTCCCCGCCCACTCTCCGCCCATTGACCCCTTCTCTCCGCCCTCTCTCCACCTTCTGCGGTGTTTACCGCAGCCGGGGATGTTAACGACCGTTAAGTAACGTTAACGCATGTTAACGTTACATACCGCACGTTAACGTTACCTAACGATCGTTAACATTACATAACGCGCGGTATATAACGTTACCGCAGTTTAGTAAACATACCCCT
Source organism: Ichthyophis bannanicus (assembly GCA_033557465.1). Classification (NCBI taxonomy): domain Eukaryota; kingdom Metazoa; phylum Chordata; class Amphibia; order Gymnophiona; family Ichthyophiidae; genus Ichthyophis; species Ichthyophis bannanicus. The sequence goes on from CM066033.1 coordinate 606,818,493, forward strand.
AAAACAAATAGGTCTAAGCAACCTAACGCTGAAGTGGTTTATCTCCTATCTCTCTGACCAGTCTCAACAAGTCTGCATGGGACACATCCGCTTCAACTCTTACTCCCAAACCACAGGCCTTCCATAAGGATCCACACTTTCAGCCCTGTTATTCAATATCTATATTCAGTCAGTTTGCCAAATCATAAAAAAATACAAGATTGATTATGCCATCTATGCCGATGATATAATGATTTGCATGCCCTTCAACATAATCACACCCGACTTTGACCCCATAATTTTCTGCTTTAGGGAAATAGCCACCTGGCAGATGCTGGTTTAAACATCAACTGCGAGAAAACAGATGTCTTGATAATAACTAGTAATCATGCCTACATACCACCATGACACATAACAATTGATGATGTTAATCTCTCAATCAAAGACGAAATAAAATATTTAGGTGTAACTTTAGACAAACACCTCTCTTTTCAGTCACACATCAAAAATCTTACAAAAACAATTTTCAATAAGATCCGTCTTCTGCAGCATCCAAAACCCTTACTTCAGCCCTCTGACTTCAGAACTATAGTGCAAGCAATGATTATCCCACATATAGACTATTGCAATAGTCTACTTCATGGTCTTCCCAAAATATCCCTACACCCACTCATAATGGCTCAGCATACTGCAGCACAAATCAACCACAATGCACGCTGAATTGATCATATAACGCCAATCTTATATGACTTACACTGGCTGCCCGTACAAAGCTGCATCAAATTCAAGGTATTAATGACCACTTTCAAAATCATCAGAAAAATAGCTCCCCAAACCCTTTCCCAATTAATTAAAGTGGCCCCCATCAATCGATTAAGAAGAGAACAAATGACCAACACTCTCTCTACCTGATCAGCTTTCCATAAGTCTAAACAGTGCACCAGCAGCAGAGCATTTGAGTTTATATCCCCAATGCTCTGGAACTCCCTACCACCCACTCTCTGAAACATTACAGACTTAGCCTCGTTCCCCTCCCAACTCAAAACCCATCTCTTCACAGAACATTTTGGTCAAAATGAAACTACAACTTTCACTAGCCCAACATAATGTTTCCCCCCTCCTCGCCACTAGGCTATCCGACCAATCAAACTGGTCAATAAATCACCCATCCCTTAACCCCATCCTGTACTGACAGATATTATCGATCAACAGAACTGTAAATATGCTGTATATAAGTTTAAACTATCTTGAATCATGTACATTCTTGATTGCCTGTTATCGCACCATTTATTGTTACAATGTTTAATGTATCGGTTGTTTTAATTGTGAACCGCTATGATTACTTGATATAGCGGTATATAAAACACACAAATAAAATAAAATAAAATAATAAATAAACACACCAAGAACCCACAATACAGGACCCATAGAACAAATTTACCATTCCATAGCAGCACTAACTTCCAAAACTTCCACAGCAACGAGCGTACCCAAAAGAGTAGCGTCATAAATACTGCAGTGGAACCTGAAACAGCCATACACCTACTGAGAAAACTGAACAAATCAGATGCCTACATGGAAACTCCATACTAACAGAATACCTGGCCTCAGATAGACCCTCACCATGTACAGAATAAATGACCACAAACTACAGAAAGAAATATGTTGATAAAATTGAACTGAACTCCCAAGAAGCCGGACTTCACCTGCAGTACCAGAGAAATAGATAGTGATGCATTTCCGCCTGTACTGTACAAAATATAAAGATAACAGATGTAAATTTCAAAAACTGACATTTTCCAAACACTAAATTAAAAAAAAAATTCTACCTTTGTTATCTAGCCATTTAATTTTTCTACTCATGTTGGCCCCAGTCTTTGGTATCTGTCTCTTTCTGTCTTCTCTTAGCTCTCTTTACAGGGGCTTCTATCCATTTGTCATTTTCCTCTCTTTGTGTTTTCGCTTCCTCCACTACATTCACCTCTGACACTGAACTTTACTTTTGCTCTTCTTCCATTTATTTTTCTGCCTCTCTGGCCACTCAAGTCATTCTTTCTATCCATCTTTTTACTGCATCTGTCTACAGCTCCACATCTCCTTCCCTCACCCTGGCTATCCCATTCCCCAGTCTTTTACTAACCTTCCCTTCACTCTGTCTTCTTCTAGCATCAACTCTCTTTCCCACCTCCTTTCATCCAGAAATCCCTCTCCTCCTCTCCCCCTTTCATACATCTACTCATCGTCTCTTTCTCCATCCCCCTTTTCATCCAATATCTCCTCCTCTTCTCTGTCTCCAGCCCCCTTTCCATTCATCTTTCCTCTATCCACCCAGCATCTATTCTCTCTCCCCCTCACCCTTTCCATCTACCATTTTTTCTGTCTGAGTACTTCCCCATGTGCCTAGCATTTCTCTCTTTCTCCCTACCCCACCCTTATGTCCAGCATCTCCCCTGTCCCTCTGCTCTCTCTATGTCAAGCATCTGTCCTTTTAGCCTAATCAGCATGTCTGCCTCCTGTATCCACCCTCTATGTCCCTGACCTTCCTTTCCCTATCCCCAAGTCATCATATCCCTTCTGCCACCCTCTTTCCTCTCCTGTATCTGCCCCCAAACCACCATGTCTCCTTTCTTCCCCCTGTCTACAGCTTCCCTTCTCTTCTACTGCTAACTCCAGACTTTGCTTTCACCTTGCTGCACCTTACGCCTGGAACAAACTACCTGTATCTGTACGCCAGGCACCTTCTCTGACCCTTTTCAAATCCAGGCTGAAAATTCACCTCTTCGCTGCTGCTTTTGAATCCTGACTCATCTGATCTCCTTGTTTCTTTACCATTCCCCCTAGTTTTATCCCTATCTACACCTTCTGTGTGGTCTGTCTTGACTAGACTGTAAGCTCTGATGAGCAGGGACTGTCTCTCACATGTCTGTGCAGCGCTGCGTACGTCTTGTAGCGCTATACAAATGCTCAGTAGTAGTAGTACTATCTGCAATCCAGCACTTCCTCCTTTCTCCCTCACCCCTGATTCAGTACTTCAACCATATATCTTCTCTTATATTGACCCCCTCCCCCCACTACTGCTTTTTGAGATCTGTCACTGGCAGCGGCAAAGAATAAAAGCACAATACAGAGAAGTGCTTGTTTTCCTGTTCTTGGCTTACCTGCTGCTACTGTCCTTTTTCTATCTTCATCAAATCCGAGCCATTTGCTCCTTTCTTGCCCCCCAAGCTGTCACTACTTTATTGTTATCTCTGGTCATGTCTTGCCTGGATTTCTGTAATGCTGTCCTTGTCGGTATCCCACACACTCAGCTCCATAGATTGCAGCTTATACAGAGTACAGCAGCGCATATCATCACTCATTCCACCCATCGGGATCATATAACCCCCCTTCTCCTCCAATTACACTGGCGTCCTCTAGAATACCGTGTTCACTTTAAGGTTCTCACCATGGTCCAACAAGTCATTTACGAAACAGAAAAAGCACCAAAGTATCTGTAAAGGCCACAGGACATTTGGTTTACAAAGATTTACCATGCAACAGCGAGGTCAATGTCTTTATTTATATGAAAGATTGGTCTGAAGGTTTGTCCCCCCATATGTTATCCCCCTGAGGAAGGCCGCTGGCCGAAACGCGCAGGGGTCATCTATTAAAGGGGTATATAACCTGAATTACTGCCAGTCTTCGTATCTGTTCCAACAAGTCATTTATACACATACCCCGCAATATTTGGCAGACCTACTTCAATTCCATACCCCTAGTCGTAACCTCCGTTCTGCACATATCAACCATCTCCATCTTCCCTCACCAACTCGGGCTTATCTACAATCTACCCACCAGTCTGCCTTTTTCTTTCTTGGCCCCACCTTATGGAACTCACTTCCCACCCCCCTCAGGTTAGAACCAAATCACATCACTTTTAAGTCCCTCCTAAAAACCCTTTTGTTTTCTGTCGCCTTTGATCTCCCCACCACTCCTGGATGAACTTACTCTCCTGTCTCATCTGCTTGTTTGTTTTTCTCTACTTCTTTCTTATACATATTGTAGTTCCTTTCCTACCTTCAGTTTCTAGCCACTATGTTATATTTTGTGCACTGCCCTGGTATATCAAATGAAATAAACATAAACATAAACATACTGGATCTTCAGTTTCCTGCCAGAGATTACGTCGGAGCTGATATCTGCGGTACAGGCTTTAAAAGCTAGCCCCTCCGTGGGACAAACCCATGTGCCTGTAGGGACATGTCCAAAGGGGCAGGTCCCGGCCTTTCGGCGCTCGCAGGCATCTAGAGGAATATAGTTTCTTGACGGGGAAGCGAAAGAAGAAGGTCCTACTCTCTGCTGCTCAGAAATCTGTGAAAGTGGTGGGCCCTTTATATTTGCACTTTAAGAGTGTGGATAAAAGTTTGAATACTAAAATGGAAGGGGAGGATGGCTCATTTGTAAGTACTGCTTCTTTAACCTCTTTTCTTGGAAGCCAATTCCACACGGGGCACGTCCGGCCTATCCGGACATCCAAAATCTAGATGGGCCGGCTATGCACCCGATTTTGCACTTGCGGGGGCAGAATCAGGTGTACTGTGCCTGGACGAGCAGGACATGTCCCGATTCTGGCCCACTGTACATTTGGTGATGTCCCTGTCTAAGCCTCCCAAGGCCTCTGCATGGAGCCCGGTGTCGTGGTGTCCCATCACCATGGCACGGGGACGCCATGCAGAAGCCCCGATTATCGGCAGGCCTACAAATGTTCCTTTTCTCTGCTACCCGACCCCTGGAGCGGCCTGCCATGGCTGGGATTGGGCAGCGGGGAACCAAGGTGGAATAAGTCCCCCGTCTAATTCAGCAGCCCCAGATGTATATAACAACATTAAAAAATAAGATATGCCATACTGGGTCAGACCAAGATCCATCAAGCCCAATATCCTGTTTCCAACAGTGGCCAATCTAGGTCAGAAGTACCTAGCTGTTTCCCCAAAAGACACAGGTTCCACAATGCTCATAATGGGGCAAGCAGCTGATATACCGGTTCCCCTTTAATAATGGTTTATGGACCATTCCTTCAGGAACTTGTCCAAATCTTTTTTAAACCCGGCTACACTAACAGCTTTTACTATATCCTCCAGTAACGAATTTCAGAATCTGATTATATGTTGAGTGAAAAAATATTTTCTCTTATTAGTCTTTAATAGGTTACCCTGTAGCTTCATTGCATGTCCCCTAGTCTTTCTATATTTTGATGGTGTAAATAATCTATCTACGTTTTACCCGTTCCACTCCATTCATTAATTTATAGACCTTTATCATATCTCCCCTCAGTCATCTCTTTTCCAGGTTGAAGAGCCCTAACCTTTTTAGCCTCTCTTCATAGGGGTATCCTTCCATCCCCTTTATCATTTTGGTGACTCTTCTCTGTACCTTTTCTAAACGCTATATCCTTTTTAAGATATGGTGAACAGAATTGCACACGATATTCAGGGTGCGGTTGCACCATGGAATGATACAAGGGCAGTATAATATCCTTTGTTTTATTCTGCATTCCTTTCCTTATGATACCAAGCATTCTATTTGCTCTCTTAGCTGCCACTGCACACATGGCGGAGAGTTTCAACATGTTATCCACAATGACACCTAAATCTTTTTCCTGGGTGGTAACTCCTAATATGGAACTTTGCATTGTGTAACCATAGTTTGGATTGTTCTTTCCTAGATGCATAACCTTGACTTGTCCACATTAAATTTCATCTGCCATTTGGATGCCCAGTCTTCCAGTTTATCAAGGTCCTCTTGCAATTTTTTGTAATTCTCATGGATTTTAACAACTTTGAATAATTTTGTGTCACTTGCAGATTTGATTACCTCACTCGTTATTCCCATTTCCAGGTCATTTACGAATATATTAAAAAGCAGCGGACCCAGCATAGATACTTGGGTTACTCCAATATTCACCTTTCTCCATTGGAAAAATTGGCCATTTAGCTCTACCCTCTGCTTTCTATCTTTAGCCAGTTCCTGATCCACAATAGTACACTGCCTCCTATCCTATGACTTTTTAATTTCGCCTAGAGTCTTTTATGAGGGACTTTGTCAAAGGCTTTCTTAAAATCCAGATACACTATATCCACCGACTCACCTTTGTTTACCTGTTTATTCGCACCTTCAAAAAAACATAACAGATTAGTAAGACAAGACGTTCCTGGGCTAAAGTCATGTTGGCTGTCTCCCATTAATCCATGACTATCTACATGTTCAGTAATTTTGTTCTTTATAATGGTTTCTACCATTTTCCCGGTGCTGACGTCAGGTTCACTGGTCTGTAGTTTCCCAGATCATCCCTGGAACCCTTTTTAAAAATTGGCATTACATTGGCCATCCTCCAATCTTCAGGTATTACAGATGATTTTATGATAGTTCACAGATTACTAATAGTAGGTCTGCAATCTCATATTTCAGTTCTTTCAACACCCTTGGATGTATACCATCTGGTCCAGGTGATATGCTACTCTTCAGTTTATCAAATAGCTGTAATACATCTTCCCAGTATATCAATATTTCTTTAAATTCTTCTGCAGTTTCACCTTTAAATACTATTTCAGTCATAGGTAACATCCATACATCTTCCTCAGTAAAGAATGAAGCAAAGAATTCATTCAGTCTCTCCACTATGGCCTTGTAACCTCTTAGTGCCCCTTTTACCCTTCTATCATCTAATGGTCCAACTGACTCTGTCACAGGTTTTTTGCTATAAATGCACTTGAAAAAGTCGTTATTACGAGTTTTTGCTTCCACAGCAAGCTTCTTCTCAAATTCTCTCTTTGCCTGCTTTATCAATGCCTTGCATCTAACTTGCCAGTGCTCATGTTGTTTCCAGTTTTTGTCATTTGGCTCCTTTTCCATTTCCTGAAAGATGCTTTTTTTGGCAACAACAGCCTCTCTGATCTCACCTTTAAACCATGCTGGCAGTTTTTTGGATTTCCTTCCACTTTTCTTAAAGCGTGGAATACAGCTGGTCTGGGCTTCCAAGATTGTATTTTTAACAACTCCCATGCTTGATGTAAATCTTTAACGTTTGCAATTGCTCCTTTTAGTTTTTTCTTAACTATTTTCCTCATTTTATCAAAGTCTCTCTTTTGAAAGTTAAAAGGTAGTACTGTGGATTTCCTTACTGTCTTTCCTCCATTTATTAAATCAAACACAATCATGCTTTGATCACTATTTCCAAGTGGCCCCAACACCCTTGTCTCTTGCACCAGATCTGGTGTTCCACTAAGGACTAGGTCCAAAATAGCTTCTCCTGTGGTCAGTTCATGAACCAGCTGCTCCAAGAAGCAGTCATTTATTTCATCTAGAAACTTTATCTCCCTAGCATGTCCTGCTGTGACACTGACCCAGTCAATACCAGGGTAATTGAAATCGCCCATTATTATTACTGTGCTGTAACCTTTGTTAGCTTTCCTGATTTCTTTGTTCATTCTAGTCAGGTGGTCAATAGTACACTCCCACTCTATTATATCGACTGGAATCGGCCCTGTACATCCAAGGTCAGGGTCCCACCTCCAGCCCGCCCACGCTCCTCCTCCGGTCCATCCCCTCCTCCCCCATCCAGAGCTCCCCGCACATCTCCCCTGTACGTGCAGGGAGCTTTGGACAGGGAGTCCGGCACAGGTGTTTAGCGGGGATGTACGTCCAATCTGGATGTACATCCCTGTTAAATGCTACTCATAATCTCCCCATAACCTACTGGGTTTTTAACCATTCCCAGCCCAGGAAATATTGTTTGATTCTGGTATGTCCTGCTCTTGTGAAAGCAGTCGGGAGTATACCATAGTCTGTCCCCCTGCCTGAGTCCTCCTTGCGTGGGGATCCAATTATAGCAAGCATGATGATGCTACCTAAGGGTATTGACTTTTGCATATTGACCATTCTCTACCACAAGAAATTTCTTTGATGGATATTTGGGGTGAAAAGAACTGAGCTTTCGCTGCAATCTTCCTTAACAAGAGTTTCTACTTTCTCTAAGGAAGTAGTGACTGTTATGACGGATCATGAATTGAAGCTTGCCTCAATTAATAATTATTGTACTAAACTAGAATCTTAGGTTCAGTCACTACAAACAGCCCTTACTTCTGTCCAGGATTCTTTGTCCCTTCACCGCCAAAATGAAATGTTAGAAAATTCTTTGCACTCGAGAAACTTAGATTTCCTGAATTTCCCTTGTACCCACTTGCTGTCATCTGCTATATTGTTTGTTAGATATCTTAAGGACGTCTTACTTATTCCTAAGCCTGATGAAATTAAGTTGTCAAGGATTTATTATCTTTCAAAAGGTGTTATAGCAGGTGGGGCAAAATTGTGGCTGAGGGGCAAGATTCTGGGCAATTAAGTATACCTAGTATGGATCTGTCTGAATTTTGTAATGTAGAAGGTCCTTCCAAGGCTGTGGAGCTGGGTGAAACGGAAGATTCTATTGCAGTTTCTGACAGGCAAGCAAAGCACATGGCCCAGGGTTGCCATGGGTTACGTAAACAGTATGAGTCACGAGTGCAGCAAACACGCCCAAGCTGCAGAGTATCCCTGAGCCCCGGTCTTAAGGGAAAACACCTGGGTGGAGGCGGGGCAGAGTTAAGCCCTAGAAAACAGGGATATAAGAATTGCTCACTAAGATTCAGGCAGAGGAGCAAGGAGGAAAGCAACGAGTGGAGTGCGGGGAGCGAGGAGGAGCAGAGTAAGGAGAGGAACCAGGAGAGCAGAGATGGCGGAATAAGAGGAGCTGGTGGAGCTGTAGGAGTTCCAAGAGCAGCAGAGAGAGAAACAGGAGATAAAGCACAATAATTCAAAGCTACAAAGTCCCGGAGAGCCCAAGCCCAAAAGCCAGGTGGGAGCTACTCTCAATTAGAGCCCTATCGTGAAGGCAGTTGGAGAGAGAGACTGCCTGAGAGGTCAGTGTGGGAGTGCTCAGAAACTCTTGGGAGAGGAGGCTGTTGGTCAGAGGACGTTTGCATGACTGAGGAAGCAGTGCTGAGAAAGTCTTCTAGGAAAAAGCCAGAAGGTAGGCTGTGTAAAGCATTGAAAGAGAAAACTAGACAGAAAAGTTTTCCCTGTGATTGCCAAGCTCTGTTAGACTCTCCATTGGCTAGTTCCCAAGTATACAGCAGTTATCAGCCCTGCTCTATAGAGCATTCTGATGAGAAACCTCTGGGAAATAGAGAGGGTCTGTGTTTTAAAACTCCGTATGATTTTGTACAAACCTGCTCAGCTGAAGGTGATAAGGAAATGCAGACAGGGTCTGTTGTAGAAGACTCTGAGGAACAAATGGACTGTACACTATCATTTGCAGATGATATCATATCCCTGTGCTGATATCTGTTACCAAAGCTGTTGGAACAGCAGCAAAGAAGCAAAGTGATTCTTTTGGGTTTAAAAGGAAATGTTTCTTTGAGTTTGTTGAAGCACTGCATTGTTTAAAGCTGAAGAGGAAGAAGCTGTTTTGTTCAGTTCCTGAGTTTTGTTTTCTTATGCCAGAAGCATGGCCATTTTTGTTCTGTATTTTATTGGCAATTAATCCACCAGGAGGGGAAATAAAACCTTGTCATATATTGCCTGAACCACTCGACTACAGTTATTCCTTGCTTGGGGAGTGGAAGGGGACTACAACACCCAGAAGGCTGTGCATAATCAATGCACTGCCCTACTTCCTGAGTCAGGATTTTCCCAGGCTGACCTTTCTCTGCATGCCTCAGGCTCTGGGGGAGGTTACTGGTACAATTTTTGGAGATCTCTGTTAAGATAAATTCTCAGGCTAAATTATTAGTTACTTTTTTGATTACAAGCGATAAGGATCAGATCTTGTATTTATATTTTTCTAAGAAACAGGCCAAGTTTTTTTGTAATACAATTCAGGTATTTCCGGATGTGTCACATGCCGCTCAGAGTCGTAGGAAGGCTTTCCTAGAGCTACAGCCTCAGGTTTTGGCTCGAGGAGCCTCCTTTTATTTTGTTTCTTTGTAAATGTCATATACTCTATCAGGGCAAGAGGTATATTTTCTTTGATTCTTCAGTTGGAGGTTTTTTTGCAGGCTGAGGGTTGATAAGAGGAGTTGTTGGTTTTTCTTTTCCCTTTGTAGGGTTTATGGATCCATGGGCTATGTAAAAGAGGCCGTATTAGCTATAACTGAAGATCCTATAGGTTTATTGGCTTAGTTTGAGCATTTATCTTGATGTGGGACTTGATTAATTGTTTGTTTGGAATATTGTATAGTTCATTGATATATTGTTACTTCGTTATCAATTTGAAAATTAAAAAAAAAAAGCATAATACAGGCACGGGGACTTTCTTTCCATCAAAAAGCTCTGCCAGTCCCATTCCCTTGTTGTTGTTGAGCGGGCGGGACTGGCAGAGCTCGCAGTAATACTGACGGAGAGGAAGTCCCCATGCCTGTGCATTTATTCTTTGCTACAGCCATAGATGACAGCAGCAGTGGCAAAGGAAAACTTTCACAAAGGCGATAAGGAGTAGCTGTGCTGCCTGCCCGGTTGAAGAAGATCCGAATGGGGCCGTTTATACTGGCCACCTATCACAGCGACTGGAGGGAGTAGAAATATTCCCAATTTTTTCAGGTTTGCGGGTGGCCAGGCGTGGGGCTTGTAGTGGAGCGGGGCCATGTGTGAACAACATGCTCGCACATGCCTAGGGCCAGTCCTTAAAAACATTTAAAATAATAAATAAGAAAAAGTGCAAATGGGAATGCCAGACATAGATATTCTATTCAATATAATACTGAGTGCCTATGTAGAGACATGGAGGACTAGAGGGAACCAATATAATATTAAAGGTGAATGTTGCTTGGTAAAATTGATAGTAAGGTAATGATAAAGTCATCTTGGCAAACGCTCAGTTTATGGAGGAGATAAAGGCCATCAAATACAGTGCAAAGAGAAGGGCTGTCTTTACATGATTAACAGGGCAAAGCGTGTATAGCTAAAACACAGGCTAAAAAAAAAAATATATATATATACACAAATTGATGCTCTTTTATTTAATTCAAAATGCATAAAGCCCAAGTTAATACCAATAGTGAAATCCTAGAGGAGATAACTATAAAAATATCCTGAATAAAAAAGCTGACGTTAAAAATTACCTGTGTGCCAAAGCTATAAGGTTATACAACAAAAGAATAAATAAAGCCATGGGGAAAATATTAGCAGACATAGGGGTATGTTTACTAAAACCCCGGTAGAGTGTGGGCCGTGGTAGAGTGCGGATGCCATATAAGGAGTGGGCGTTCCGTCCTGAAAAAGAAAAGCTGGAATTTAAATATGCGCTAAGGTGCGCGGCGCCCTTGTGCGCCCCGCACCTTAGCGCATCAGATGGCTGCGCGGGAGGCATATGTGGTATGCTGATGGGCAAGCAGAAGAGCAGAGCCACAGCACAATGGTGCAGGGATCAGGGGTTCGATCCCCACAGAGCCCAATAAAGACAGCTGGCTGAGGCGTTAATTTAGGAGGCATTGAAATAATGGGCAACATAATGCGGCGCACTAATGTTTTTGGAGGCATATTAATAATGGGCGGCATAAGGTGGCGCGCTAATGTTTTTGGGGGCATTTTAATATTGTGAGGCATATGGCGGCTCGCTGATGTGCAAGCATAGGAACAGAACCACAGCACAATGGTTAAGACACTGCCCAATGGTGCAGGGATCAGGGGTTCAATCCCCCACAGTGCCCAATGAACAAGGCTGGCTGAGGCATAACATATTAAGGGGAAGATTGCTTTAGGAGGCATTTTATTCATATGTTAATTATCACTACTAGCAAACGCACTCCCAAAGCGTGTTAACATAAGGTGCCCTATAAGGCACATTTTAAAGTGCACTGCCAGCCAAGGCACCCTAGAATGTTGCTTATAGGGCGCTTTAGAGGGTGCCGTATGAGGTACCGCAAGTTTAGTGTACTGGTTTTTATGACAGCACTGTGCAGTTCAAGGAATGAAAAGCATAAGTAGGTGCGCTGACAGGCAAGGAGGAGCAGCAGTGGAGCACAATGGTTAAGGCACTGACTGCTGATACAGGGGTCATGAGTTTGCTCCCCAGTGTGCCTAATACGTAAGGCTGGCTGTGGCATCAGCTTTGCATTGTACACATTTTGTCCTGCAGCACTTTAATTTTATGTTATTAATTGCTGCCAGCAAACACGCCCTCACGTACCGTAATTGAATGTGCCGTATAAGGCACCCTATAAGGCACTCCATAGGGCACATTATAAATTGCACTGTCCGCCACAGCACCCTAACATGTCCCCTATAGGGCACCCTATAGGTTGCATCACATGATATTGTATAGTGCACCTTATGTGGACGGGAACCATAAGGTGCCCTATAGGGCGCCCTATAAAGCACCCTCAGAGCCACCTTATGGGTACAGTACGCTGAGGGTGTTTTTGCTGGCATCAAAATATGTACATTAAAAAAGATGCGTTGGACAACCCTATCAAATAACCCCACTGTGGGTTTGAACCCATGACCTCTGGCCTCAGAAGCAGTGAAGTAACCATTGGGCTACAGCTCTATAGCTGCTAGTAAGCCCCTGGCTGGCTGCAGAGAGCATGCGTGTCACCACACAGACAGTCTGCTGTGGTCACCAGGATAGGGTTAGCCCACCCATACCCATGATGCACTGCACATGCAAATCAGCTGTCCACAGATTAACACAAGATGGGCAATGCACCCCCACAGCACCTCAGCCCGTTAGAGGGAAGTGACCATGTGCACCCACACACCACCTCGGCCTGGTAGGGGGTACTGACCGTGTGTTTTACTGGCACAGAGTAGCTACACACCGTCACATTGTGCGGGTACTGTGCTCACCCTGAGGGTGCAATGAGGCGCCCAGGACCAGGTCCACAACACCTTCCATGGCTGAAAGAGGCCATGCCGGAGGTCCAAAGCAGTGTTAATGTGTGAGATAGGTAATTCTTGCACAAACACCTTGGATATCTCTGTCTGATTCAGTCAGGTGTAGCCCCCATGGATCCCCAGGTGGGCCATGTACCACCACCACCACCACCACCACCACCACCCCCCCCCCCCCCTCCAGGGCTGAGGGTGGCAAACAGGGTCCCCTATCAATAGATCCACATCCTACCTCCCTGCAAAGGTGGCAGTAGAGGGGTCCATCAACCCCGGTCCTGCTGAGGAGCAGACACCCCACAGGGCAGTCAATGCAGCTCTATACACATCCATAACACAATAGCAGACAGATATTAGGCCTGGATATGGTGAGCTGCACCCCACCACTATCTGATATTCTCCTGTAGCAAGTCATCAGCCGCTGCACCCTGCAAGCTGCTCCATCATAACACATACCAGCTGCAAACAGTGTGCTAGTTAGTCCACAGTGCATGTTCCCAGTGGAGATGCGTGCACCCAGAACTGGGATGTCAGCATACACAGCAAGCAGATAAATCAGTGACTGGGCCCCAAAATGAAACCCATATCTATCACATGAGAGAAATACTATATAGCACTATGGGGGTGCCTAGCCATGCTGTGGTCACTGCACAGTCAGTGTGAGAGTGATCTCTCAGCAGGACATACTGAGGTCACCCTGTCTGTGTAGGTGGTGGCCGGGCACTAAAATGTCCCAGTCAGTGCCCTGTGCAGATGCAGCCTGGCCAGGCCACCCTGTCCGGCCTCTACCCATGGTACCTTGCTCCTCATTATGCACATTGGCAGCCCAATACTGGCAACATTGCTGGCAGTGTGGGCTGTGGAAGGTGTTTGCAGCCACCACACACTGGATAGGCAGACAGCCACCCCCACACCTATGCCAGCATTGTGCTACTATAGAGGAGTCCAGCAGCCATACCCACCACACCAGTCCTGGGCACAGTACAGGCATGGATATGGTACGCACTACTGTTGGGGGTCACTGCAGCGCACACCGCCGACATCACAATGATTGTTATGGTGGAGATCAATGAGCAAAATGTGCTTAACGTAGGAATTTATATCTGCCAGTTATGGGCAACGTTTGATAGCTGTGTACCATATACCCAGGTGTAGGGTGGCAGTGCTAAGGTATGCAACTGCTAGTATTGGGGGATACAGGCAGGGCCCAATGTCCTGCCTCTCTAGGAGGCATTGGCCAATGGGGCCTGGGGGGGGGGGGTGTCTGGCCCTGTTGGCTGCTGCTTTACGGCAGAGTGTCCCAACTCCAGTCCTGGTGTTCCAACCACTGATCGGGTTTTCATGCTGTCCCTCAGAAATATGCATGCGCTACATCAGCATAACATTGGGGTGGTGCATAGATATGCAGCACATGCATCTTTAGCAGAGGCAGCATGGATCTTGAATGGTGTGGGACCCTCCAGGACTGCATTTGGGAGACTCTGCTCTGGGTAATGCGGCTGTTTATGGTGTCTGTGTTTGGTGTGGTAAAATATAGGCGTGTGCACCATGCGTATGTTCTCAGCAATAAAGGTTTCACCTTACTATCACGGTTTAGTTGTAGGAAAAATATGTGGACTGGATTGGCAGTAGCCCCAGCTGGCCTTTGAACCTGTGACCTTCTGTTCCTGCACACGCTGTCTGTATGCACTGCACCACTGTGTTGCCACAGATATGCTGTGTTCCCTGGGGAGTCCATGACTGTACATCCGACAGAGCCTGTCTGTTACGGTGGACGGTGCCAGCCTGCACAGGCCTAGGCCCCTGTCTGCTGTGGTTTGCAGCCACTGCCCCCTCCACCACCTGTACCCTTCCGCCAACATGCAGAGATGTCCCTATCTGGAAAAAAGAATATGACCTGATTGAGTTGTGGCACTCCAGGACTGAATTTGGGGGACTCGGCTGTCGGTAATGCCCATTGTTATGGTTTGTGTGCGGTGTAGGGTAAAATATAGGTGTTGGAACCATGCTTATGTTCTCTGCCATACAGGGGTGTCTGTACTATCACTGTTTAGTGGTGGGTAAAACTATGAGGACTGGGTTGGCAGTAGCCCCAGCTGGGGTTTGAACCTGTGACCCTCTGGTCCTACAGGCACTGGCTGTGTCTGCTGCACCACACTGTGGCCACAGAGACAGTGCAGTCTCTGGAGATAGGAAACCTGGCCGCACGAGTCAGACACCCTGCTCTGCACAATATTACTGTGGGCTCGTTTACCTTGTATGGGGACAAAGGTGCAAATAAACCTCAAAAATGACCTCCATAAAAAGGGGAAAAAACCAAAACCAAGCTGGGCAACAGTGATATCAATGGGCAACATGAAAAACACTCCCAGGAAAGCTCCATTACAATGCAGTGATTTTTGAACGAGTCTACGGAGCGTAGACCCTTCCAAAAATCATTTCTTTTTTTTGGAGCTTTCCTGGGAGTGTTTTTTATGGTTGCCCATTAATATCACTGTTTTAGCTGTAGGCTTTTGAAGAACTGTGTACATGCATGCATGTTTGAGGCGTGCCACATCAGGACACATGAGACCTTGTATAAACACAAACACACCCAAACGTATGCTTCACAGCCCACTTCTGAGAGCGCCTTCATATTGCCCTCAATGCACTGAACTTCCACCTCACAAACCACTTTTGTCAGACTTTATGCATTGATAGGGGCAGCCCAAAAAAATTGAAGATCTCAGAAAAACAAACACCCCCTCAAAATAAAGCAATGGTGAGAAAAACTTTTTTTGTCGGAATATAACAACAAAGTACCAGGAATTCAGTCCAGGTACCACTGTGGTAATTCCTTTTTATTAAAGATATGGATAAAAAATTCAAATCCAAACACTTAGCTTTTTGTAGAGTGCTCTCCTCCGCACTGGCAGATTTTTGCAGTGCGGAGGAGAGCACTCTACAAAAAGCTAAGTGTTTGGATTTGAATTTTTTATCCATATCTTTAATAAAAAGGAATTACCACAGTGGTACCTGGACTGAATTCCTGGTACTTTGTTGTTATATTCCGACAAAAAAAGTTTTTCTCACCATTGCTTTATTTTGAGGGGGTGTTTGTTTTTCTGAGATCTTCAATTTTTTTGGGCTGCCCCTATCAATGCATAAAGTCTGACAAAAGTGGTTTGTGAGGTGGAAGTTCAGTGCATTGAGGGCAATATGAAGGCGCTCTCAGAAGTGGGCTGTGAAGCATACGTTTGGGTGTGTTTGTGTTTATACAAGGTCTCATGTGTCCTGATGTGGCACGCCTCAAACATGCATGCATGTACACAGTTCTTCAAAAGCCTACAGCTAAAACAGTTGCAAAGGGCATTGTGATGTTGTTGCTGTACAGGAGAGAGATTCTGGAGACCTAATGGAAGGAAATAGAGAAGCGGAGAAGTAGGGTGTGATGGAGTCTAATAGCTAGTCGATAGATCACTTTGAGCATCTAAAACCAAGGCCCTGCACTGTGGGTGACGATGTGACAGGTAGAGGCATCAACGGTAAGAGATTGGGATTGGGTGAACTCTGTGGAGCCTGATCCACAAAGTCAAGGGGTGGCCTCACAGGGGAAGGAGGTGACAATTCTGCAAGGGCGCATCTACAGCCTGGAAAGAAAAGTGTTTGGCTGGGGTGGATGATATGAGAGTCTGTACCAGTGGTAAGTAACTCTGTCCAGGGAAGGTGCTAGAGCACTGTGGCCTGGTGGTAAGGTCACATGCAAGTGTGTAACTATAGTAGTACCACCTCCTGCAGAAGAATATCTGGAGAGTTGCAAGAAGGAATGTACTAGGCAAAGGTAGACACAAGTGATCATAGTCTGCAGAAAGGCCATACCCTAACTGTCTCAATGGGGGATAATGATGCAAGCCCATAGATAGTGGATGCCTAAATGGGAACCAGAGTGCATGCATGACTGTGAATGAAATGCTAGAAATCTGGAGTGCTATAGGGCAATCAGGACAGGACAGCCATCTGGTAGCATTCTAGAGACATTGTCGGAGGTGGTGCTTGTGCAGTAGCTATCTCAGGGTTTCCACACATCAGATGTGTGGTACATGTCCTTGGCTCAATGCCTCAGCATTCTTTGTGTACACAATAAGCTCACAGCAGTTATAATCATCCAAGCAGACATAACCCATGAAAGGTATATGCTCACAGCATTATACAGTATATGCACCTCTGTAGGCCATGGCCACTGCCTCATTTTGTGACACATTTCCTTGCTACTGGAATCTACATATAGAGGCATAATACCTCATATGTATGCTATCAGTAGTCAGGAAAGAAAAGATACAAAAAGAAGAAGAAATAGTCAATGCAATAAAATGGGGGAATTCTCCACAGCTGATGCCTTGTTCCTGAGCTAGTACTTCTGAAAAAGCCTGTATAAATATACCTTTTGATATGTTTGATAATGCAGAATCATAGCCAGGATGTGCACTTGCTGCCTGACCTGTGATCACAGAACATATATCTGGATGAGGTTGGGTGATGATCTCTGAATTGTTAAGCATGATTTCACAGGTTTCCTGCTGCAGAAACATTGCACCTTTGAAAAGACTCCCTTCAGCAGTTATGACAAGATGCACGCGGCAAGTCATCCATTCTTATCTATCCCACAGAAGTTCTTTGCAGATACTGTTGTAGCCATTCAAAGAACAACGTACAGCAATCACTTGATATCTGAGGCACAACTCAAATCTGTTGGGAAAGCACAAACACCCTACAGATCTGCTGGCTCCTCCTGCAAGAATGCTACTTTGTGAATCAAAGATCACCAGCTACCAACCAGTGATGACAACAAAGGAAAGTAACACATGCAAGTAACTATAAATCGCTCACTAAACTGATGTGATGTGAGGGAGGAAGAGAAATTTGGAGGTATGTCCTAAATGGATTTTGGGACAGACAACCCTCCTATGGATGTCTTTAGAACAAAGAAAACAGTGGAGACCAGATGATTCAGACAAGGTACAGAAAAGATTTTTATTAGCAACACCCTGATTTCATGATGGCATGTTTACAACGTGAGGTCTACCACACTGACATTTCTCAGGATCCACTGTTTCAATCTCTTGGTAGATGCAGTACATTTTAGAGAATGGTGTTGATATAGCAGAAAAGATGAGGCAGGCAGAGTGTCTCCTCTTAGTTCTCTCACCACGTGTTGGACATTCTGTCAACCTCGTCTGGTTGTCCTATGTCTCCATGGAGGCCAATGGAAGGATGTGTCTGGCAGTCTACTTGGATAGAGCTCCATTTGTTGGAGCTGGTGCTGGCTGATCAGCTCCAACATCTGCCACTTCCATTCCTGCATCTCCTTCTCCTCCTCTGGTGCCTCTGTGTTGCAAGGACATAGTATGTAACTTGGGTATGTCTAGGCCATATATTATAGCTTTCCTCTATCAGAATAGAAGAGTGCGCACATAGACCATACATGCTGTATATGGTTGTGGTTCATGACCTACATGCATCTGGCCAGCACACAATGCATATGCTGAAACACTTTGTTGTCTATGACAGAAATGAACTGACTGAGGCCACAGCTGGCAATACTTGGAGTGTACATTGGCTATAGCAGTCATGAATAACACAGCTGCTGATACTCATGGTATGCACAGTTATGTTCCCTGGTTCTATGATTACACCCCCCGCCCCTTAACCACTTAGAAGCTGCAGAAGGAAAGGCATACAGCTAAGCCATGGTACTATAATTATCCAAATCTAGGGTGGTGTATATCACATTCTCCACACATTGCCCATCATATGACATTGCCATCATTTTATAAATCTGCTTCTATCTCTCTCAGCTGCCATCGCTGCTGCCATTTTACTGGGTATGATGGGTCTGTATACTATCTATAGTACATAAATGAGGTATGCACATGGGAGGCGGGTACCATGCAGTTTATGCAGCTGCTACCACAAAAAGGAATGCACAAACCAGGGTGGAGCATACAGCTGGTCATCCAGGGTTGTATTGTTGTGCACAAATGTGATATCTGATGTGCATAGATTGGATGTTATATGTGCAGACTTTGATCTGGCAGTTTTTAAATATACTTTGTCAAACAATGATATCCTATGTCAATACATCAGCATATGTGTGTATTGGTGAGGTACTGAAAAGAACTACCAAATCTGCCTGCATCCCTCATCTGGCATGCCATGTATAATTCACTCAGTTTTTGAGACCCCTCTGCCTCATTGCTGCAAAGATGTGTCTATTAGGCATGATGGAGTCCAACTGGAACTGGATGTTGAAACATTAATTGTGCCTTGAAAGTTATGAGTACATCCTCACTCATCTGCCAGTCAACACCACCAAATAATACAAGGGATATGCACCCATACATGATATGCCAACGCAAATGCCAATTCCACAACTATGACCACTACAAGCCTTATGCTGTGATGTAGAAATAAATGTATGTGACTGTTCCAGCTCCACCAATATAAGAACATAAAATATGCCATACTGGGTCAGACCTAGGGTCCATCAAGCACAGTGTCCTGTTTCCAACAGTGGTCAATCCAGGTCACAAGTACCTGTCAGGTTTCCAAGAGGTAGACAGATTCCATGCTGTTTGTCTTAGGGCAAGCAGTGGATTTCACTGGTTCTCTTCAATAATGGTTTATGGACATTTCCTCCAGGAACTTGTCCAAAACTCTTTTAAACTCAGGCATACTAGGCTTTTACTACATCATCTGGTAACGAATTCCAAACTTGGACTATGCGTTGAGTGAAAAAAAATTTCTCCGGGACCAAGCAGGAAGTCAGTCCTCACATGTGAGTGATGTCACTGATGGAGTCCGTGCAGGAACACTTCCCAACTTCCAAAAGAAGCCTTTCCACGCATGCATGCCAGTCTTTCCACCCAAAGGAGATATCTTACCTCAGTCTTTTTTTTTCTGTGGAGCCCTCCAGATGTCTGTCCAGTTCCCGGAGATAAGTTGTCATTTTCAGCATCAGTTTTTGCCAGTCTGGTACTGTCTCTCGATTTGAATCATTCTTCCTGCCTTCATCGGTCCCAATGACTATCAGTGCCTCAGAACCATGTTTTTTTTATCGGGTCTTTTTTTCTTTTCTTTTTTGGTATGCAGGGTTTTTCTCATACCCCCCTGGTTGGTGTGGACATTGGAGTCCTTTGACTTGGTGGAAGCCGTCTTCCCTGCCCGTGTGTATACCTGTTTTTCGCTATTTACATTATTGCCTGTTAATTATACATGTCTTCGGATCTGTATCCATGCCATATGTTTGTATGGTTATCAGAACAAACACCTTTACTACATGACTGTTACCAGTTTATAACTGTATACCTTTGATGCTTCCCTGACTGCATGTAAAATAGCTAATTATCTACTGTGTTATTCTACCAGTCAAATTGGTGCACCTATCAGCCTGCTGTAATAGCATCATTTAAACAACTGACCTGCCCACACGTCTCCTTCAAACACGCACAATAGAAGATACCAAATGGCCTTCCACTTCACTGCCTTTGTCAGTTTTTACCTTCTCGCAGGTTGGCTCGGTAACTCCGTTGCCCTATCCCCCTCATCCAATCAAATTCCAATCTTTCAGAGTCATGGGAGAAGATGGTCAGGGACCCCCTTTCATTATCCAAAAGGTGAAGCTCACACACATCACTCTCACTTGCTACACATCGCACTCCAACAATCTAGGAAAACTAAACAAGTGGAATCCCCTCATTCCCTAAGCCTAAAATGTGCCCTCATAAATGCACGTTCAATTCGTAAGAAATGGCCGGTCATCTCAGACATAATATCCCTCCATGATCTGGATATACTCATGATCACTGAAACCTGGCTATCATATGAGGACAATGTCCTCCTCAACCAACTCTTACCCCCCAACTTCTCTATACACACACGACATAGGGAAAATAAGAAAGGAGGAGGAGCACTCATACTCACCAAGACGGACCTTCATTTCCATACGACTGACTCCACTAGCACAAACAACTTGGATAAAGTATCCATTGCAAACGAACAGTGCTCTATCAACCTGCTATACAGAGCCCCCTCAAACTCCCCAGATGATCTCCCTACTATTTTAGACCTAGCTGCCAACATCCACACTCCCAGCACACCAAACTGGATACTGGGAGACTTCAATCTCCCATCTCTGCAACACAATCAGGCTTCCGCCCTCCTGGATGCTATCGAGGATCTGGGATACAAGCAAATAATCAAGGAATCCACGCATATAAAGGGAAATATTCTTGACATGGTGTTCGCTCCACTGACAGCCTTTGATCCAAGCCACGACCTTGTGATGTCTGTTACCTCTGTACCTTGGTTGGACCACAAGCTAATCAACTTTCAGATACCCATTAACAACAAGCAACCGCAGGATAACAGAAGATTGAGCAGGACCTCAAGAGCATCAACAAGAAGTTTTTGATCGTTCAATAGAGAGCTCATCCTGTCAGAGACCCGCCCACTCCTCAACGACACAACTCTCAACCTCAAAAATTTGATCTCCTTCTGGAACAGCAACCTTAGCGCCATTGCACAATGACCAAACCCTAATAACACCCCAAGGAAAAGAAACTCTGCTCCATGGTACTCCCCGGAACTGCGGTCTTCTCTTACACATTTGCGAAGACTTGAGAGACGATGGCGCCGATCACTCTCCATAGAGGACCAGACAGCTTACAAACTCCACTTATCAATTCACCGAGAAACAATCACGGCGAAAATGAAGCAATTTCACACCGACACTCTCAAAAAAATCACTAAACAAACCACGTGATCTGTTCAATTTAGTCAAAACTCTATCGAAGGAACCATCTCCAGAGTAGCATGATGAGATTCACCCGCAAAAATTTGCCGACTACCTACAGTCTAAACCACTCCAGACACATAAGGTCTCAGCGGCCACCGCACAAGAGCCAACCTGCCTAATGTCCCTATCTATGTTCTCCACACCATCCACAAAATACATTGAGGACACCATCACGTCTCTCAATACCACCACGGCTCAAACTGACCCTTGCCCAGCCTTTTGGATAAAGGAACTACGCAGTGAATTCAGTCCTTTCATTACAAGACTGATGAACCTATCATTCACAACCGGATCTTTCCCTACAGCTCTCAAACATACATCCATTAGACCTCTTTTAAAAAACTCCAAGCTAGACCCCCAGAAGGTCGACTCATATAGACCTATAGCTAGTATACCTCTCCTAGCTAAGATAATTGAGAAAGAGGTACAAAGACAAATCCAAGATCACATAGACTCCGCTGCCCCTCTAGACCATTGCCAACATGGTTTCAGAGAGTCTCATGGCGTTGAAACCCTCCTTACAACCCTCTTCAATAATATAATCACAGGTATCGACAACATCCGTCAAGGTTTTGTGCTTATTTTCTTAGACATCGCTGCAGCATTTGACTCAGTAAGTCACAAACTTCTCCTGGGGTGACTAAAAGAGAAGGGCATCTGCGGCACTGCACTCGAATGGTGTAAGTCATATCTGGCTGGAAGATTGCAACATGTAAAATCCGGAGCAGCAGAATCAGAACCTTTCCACCAAAGGCAGGGTGTACCGCAAGGTTCCTCTCTATCATCACTCATGTTCAACATATACATGCAGCCCATCTGCAATATCATCAGATCTTTCAATGTGGACTGTTTGATATATGCAGATGATATCCTGCTCTACATGCCGTTCTCTACAGAACAAATGGACCTTTCCCCTCTGATAGAATGCTTTGATGCAGTTTCCGAATGGCTCCAATCTCAAAACCTCCATATTCAACACAAGAAAACGGAGGTGCTCTTCATCACGAGGGACCACAGTTTCACTCTGCCACCCCATGTAAGAGTCAAGGAAGCAGATCTTCAAACAAAATCCACAATACGATACCTTGGGGTCACTTTGGACCAACGTCTTGATATGAAGGTTCACATAGGTAACATAGTAAGAGCAATCTACTTCAAGATCCGAACACTCAGGCATCTTCGCTCCTTATTAGATCCAGAGGACTTCCGGACTATATACCAAGCACTAATCTTACCTCACTTCGACTATGCTAACGCCATCTTACAAGGCCTCCCACAGTCTACCCTGAACCCGCTACAACTCGCCATGAATGCCGCAGCAAGGGTCCTTCATGGAACCTCTAGGAACGACCATGTGACGCCTATCCTGAAGCAGCTTCACTGGCTCCCCATACATGGAAGGCTTGTGTTCAAGACCTTACTACTGACCTTCAAGGCCGTCAATGGTCTTGCATCCTCCTCACTAACAGAGCTCATTCACGCTGTTCCACCTAACAGATCCAGAAGACCTACAGCAATAAACTTTCTAATAATTCCAAAGGCCTTAACAAAATGCGCCCTCACAACGGCAAACAGGGCTTTCAAATTTTGTGCCCCAAGATGCTGGAATGCTCTACCATCGAACATTCATGCTATTGTTGACCTAGCCCAGTTCAGGAAGGCACTCAAATATCACCTTTTCCTCAAGTACTACCCAGTCAGCAAGACGCCTAGCTAGATAGCCTCATCAACTCTCTATGTGCGATATCCGAGATCATTGAGCTTTGTCATAATGCCTGTATGTAAATATTACATGTAAATAGTTCCCCTATGTTATCCAAGTTTGTACACCTGTTCTCTGTAAAACAGAACAGCTTGCTGTTCTGGTTCTTTGTTTCATGTAAACCGCGCTGATGTCGAATAGTGCAGTATATAAGAGATTGTAATAAATAAATAAATAAATGTCAAATCCAACCAGTGGCTTTAAAAAGTGCACTCAGTGTGGTTGGACCATCTCAATTACCGACCGACACAGTTCATGCCTTCAATGACTTGATGACGACCATGAGCCTTTGACTTGCCTGCTCTGCTTGCAGATGATGTGCAAGGGGGCTCAAGAACTGAGAAAAGCAGCAGGAATCGTTTGGTCCCAAGGCCTCGACACTGTCCCCGGCATTGACCTCAACTTCAATGCCCTCAAAGGCCCTGTCTGAGGCACCGGTTCCAAAAAGGGATCAGACAGCCTCCAAGCCTTGAGGTCATGGGGCATCAGACAGGCAATTCTCCTTCGATAAGGAATGCCCCCGAAAGGAACGGACTCCGTCTGAATTGGCATTAAGGGGTGATGCCTACTCCAGAGGAAAAACTCCTAGGCATCGGCATCAGAGCCCTCAACACGACTTCGAGGGAGAAGACCTGGAGTGGCACCTCCAAGCTGCCCGAATGGGAGAAGTTGCCTCCGGAGATCTTGGAGGCTTGGTGTAGGACTTCCAAAGCTATACCCCTCGTGACTATACCCTTCATTGGTGCCGACACCAGTGGTTGTGGAGCCCAACCTGCTTGCGGAGCAGATGCTAGCTCTCGAGCACAGCCTTGCTGCCTTTATGGCACAACCCCCCCAAGGACTAGGTCATTCCGGTTCCTTGGCATCGTTGATGACCCAGTCCATGGTGGACACCTCTCCAGCTGAGATGCAACTGATCCTTGAAACCTTTGTGGTTTCCTCAGGATCTCGAGACCTCTCCCAATCCTGGTCAGTGCAGCCCATCTCCTCTAGTGCCTCTGGTTCCAAACATCGAGAACCGAGGACCCTTTCCCATCATCAGAGGAGTCCTCGATCCCATCAGTACTTCAAATTCCTCAGTGACTCCGACTGGGAGACCGAGAATGAGTCTCAGGAGATCGCAAGGCACCAGGATATGCTCTCAGATCCCTCCCCTTCTCCAGAGCGCTGGATGTCCCCTTCCGAGGATCTTTCCTTCCTGGAATTTGTGAGGCATATGGGAAAGGCCTTGCCTCTTACTCTGGAGGTAGAAGAGGAGCCTCAAGTGGAGATCCTCAAATATCCCACTCTGCTAAAGGAGGCGATAACGGTCCCTGTCCACCCCATTCTGGAGCGTCTCCTTCTGAGGATATAGAAGACCTCACTTACAGTGCTCACTGTCAGCAGGCAGTTCGATTCCATGTATTGAGTCCGTAAGATCCCGGGCTTTGAGAAAACGCAACTGCCTCATAACTCCATGGTGGTAGAATCAGCGATGCGCCGCATCAAGATCACTAAGACACACTCCTCGGTGCCTCTGGGTTGGGAGGCCTGCACCATGGATGGCTGGCCAGTATATAAGCATACCAGCTGTACATGGGCATGTACTTCAGAGACCTGGCAGGGGAGCCTGCCGGGTTCTCAGCTAGACCTTCTGGTGACTATCTCAAGCACTTCTGGAGCCTGATCAGTAAAATCAAGGAATGATCTAAATTTGTGATTTCGGCAGCCTATGACAGCTTTGAGAGGCTGTGGTAGGCACTGGTGCCCATCACTTGGCAATGGCTACAGCCCTTGGACCTCAAGCAATGGGTCCAGGACAAATTGGCTGATGTTCCGTGCCAGGGAGAGAATCTTTTCAGCAAACCCATGATGGAAAAGGATGCTGAGTTGGAGACTGAACAACACACCATGACCAGGTTTTCCAGGAAGACTGCTGACCCTTCCCAATGGAAGGCTTTGGAGAAAATGTCCTTTTACCTGAAGAAGGCCTACAGTTCCTATCCCCCTATCACTCTTACCTGGCACCCCCACTGTGCAGCAGGCCAAGGGCCAAGGCCAAAGACAGCTGTATAGGCCTACTGACCTAAAGCCCCAACCGGCATCTCAGCCACAGCCCTGGGGGGGGGGGGCTTTCCTCCACTTTCAGGCACATTCTGCAGCACACTGGGGGGTGTCTCCAGTTTTTTGCCCACCGTTGGCTGAGCATCACCACCGACACCTGGGTGTTGCAAATAGTGAAGGAGGGTTACCTCCTTCATTCTTTCTAGGGGAATACCCTCTGGATCCTCAGCATTGTGAACTTCTCCAACTGGAAGTGCCAATCTTTTGGAAGCTAGGGCGATGGAACTGGTTCCACTGTCTCAGGAAGCGGGTTCTACTCCCAATACTTCCTGGTCACCAAAAAGACAGGTGGCTTTCTATCCGTTCTGGATTGTCATGATCTCAAACGCTTTCTAATCAGAGAAAAGTTCAAGATGGTGTCCCTTGGAATGTTGCTGCCCTACCTCCAGTGAAGAGATTGTCTGTGCTCCTTGGATCTGAAAGATGCCTATACCCACATCCTCATTCACCGTCTGCATTGGCAATACCTCCGCTTCATCCTCAGCAGCAAGCACTATCAATACTGTGTTCTTCACTTCAAACTCGCATCTGCTCCCAGAGTGTTCCCAATGTGCCTGGCAGTTGTGGCCACTCTTCTCCATTGGCAGGGCATTTTCATCTTCCCTTACCTGGATACCTGGTTGGTGAGGGGTGGCTCTCTGGACGAAATTCACTAGGCTGCACAGCATACTATCCAGGTTCTGGAGCAGCTGGGCTTCGTTATCAACTACCCAAAGTCCCACCTGCAACCTGCTCAGCACCTCAAGTTCATTGAGGCTCTCCTCGATACTTTGGTGGTCAGGGCTTTTCTCCTGACTGACCCAGCCCACTGACTCATCTCCCTGGTGCACCAGTTTCAGTACTGCTCAATGGTGTCTGTTCGCCAGATGCTTTGCTTCCTCGACCATGTGGTGTCCACAGTCCATGTCACTCCATTTGCCCGCCTGCATATGTAGAAGGCACAGTGGACCCTCTGCACTCAGTGGTGGCAAGTGTTGGACCGTCTATTTGACAGAGTGCATGTAACTCCACCACTGCTCACTTCCCTCCCATGGTGGCAGCAGTCAGTGCATCTTTTG
Source organism: Ichthyophis bannanicus (assembly GCA_033557465.1). NCBI lineage: Eukaryota > Metazoa > Chordata > Amphibia > Gymnophiona > Ichthyophiidae > Ichthyophis > Ichthyophis bannanicus. The sequence goes on from CM066033.1 coordinate 606,845,128, forward strand.
GCAGGCCTGCCCTTTCAAGCATCCCCACACCAGCAGGTACTGATGATGGATGCCTCTAAACTCGGCTGGGGCATTCACCTCGGCGTCCTCTGCACACAAAACCTCTGATCGGCGAGCGAGAGCCTCCACCAGATCAACTTCCTCAAAATCTGAGCCATTGTAAATTCACTGCGGGCCTTCCAGATGCAGATGACCAGCCAGATCATTCTCATTCAGACAACCAGGTAGCAATGCTCTACATCAACAAACAAGGGGATACAGGCTCATACCTTCTCTGTTGGGAGACAATCCAGCTCTGGAAGTTCTCCATGAAATACCACAGGCTCCTCTGGGCAGTGTACCTCCCGGGAGAGGACAATGTCTTGGTGGATAGACTCAGCAGAGTCCTGCAACCACACAAGTGAGCTCTCAACCCCCAAGTGGTCTGCCAAATCTTTCAGACATGGGGCACCCCCATCATGTATCTCTTTGCCTTTCCTCTCAATGCTCAGCTGCTGTTCTTTTGCTCTTGGATGCCCTGTCCCAGTTGAGTGGCATCTGATGCCTTTCTCCTGTACTGGAGTGATGGCCTCCTCTATGTTTACGCACCTACTCCCCTGGTGGCCAAGACCCTTTTCAAGGTCCAAGAGGACAGGGCCTCCTTAATATTCATTGCCCCATGGTGGCCCCGGCAACCGCAGTACCCCCTCTTACTTCGTCTGTCTCAGGCACCGCCTCTTCACCTGGGTTGTCATCAGATCTACTCTCGCAGGATGAGGGCACCCTCCTGCATCCCAACCTCTGCACCCTATTGCTCATGGCTTGGCTGCTGAGTGAGTAGCTCTGGTGGAGTTCCATCTGCCCATGGATGTCAAAGAACATTCTCCTGGTGTCTCATAAGGATTCCACCAGGAGGGCATATGCCTTCAAGTGGTACAGATTTTTAGTCTGGTATGTGGACCAATCCCTCACTCCCATTACTTGCTCGATGGAGACGGTGCTGAGTTACTTGCGTCACCTCTCCAATTCTGGACTGAAGTTTAATTCTGTCAGGGTGCACCTGAGTGCTCTTGTAGCATATCACTGAAACACTGATTATCAGGTCCTTTCTGCTCATCCACTCATAGGATATTTTTGAGGGGCCTTCTGCTTTCTTGTGCCCCTATTCGGCCACCGCCGGTGGCGTGGGATCTCAATGTCATCCTTAGATAGCTGCTATTGGCACCCTTTGAGCTGCTGGCCACTTGTCCATTCAAGTTCCTCACCTGGAAGTCATATTTTTGGTAGCGCTTACTTCAGCATGCAGAATCAGTAAGCTGCAGGCACTCGTAGCGCAATGACCTTATACCAGGTTTTACAACAATAGTGTAATGCTACGCACTCATCCTAAGTTTCTCTCTAAGGTGGTTTCTGCTTTTCACCTCCATCAGTCTGTGGTACTGCCCACCTTTTTTCCATGGCCTCATGGCTCCATGGCGGAAGCCTCTTTCCATACTCTTAACTGTAAGAGAGTGCTTACTTTCTATCTTGAACAAACGAAGCCCCATTATCGTTCCACTCAGCTCTTTGTTTCTTACCCAACAAACTGGGGGTAGCTGTCTCTAAGTGCAGTTTCTCCACCTGGGTGGCTGACTGCATCTCTTTTGCTTACCCCCAGGCTGGATTTACCTTACAGTGCCATGTAACGGCACACAATGGCAGTCTTAGTGGCTCACTTGTGCTCTCTCCCCACAGTAGAGATTTGTAGGGCTGCTATGTGGTCTTCTGTCCACACTTTTGCAGCCCTCTACTGCCTGGATCAGGATTTCTGGCAATGACAGCACCTTCGGCCAAGCCATACTCCAGCACCTCTTTGGGAATTAATCCAACTCCTTCCCTCCAGCCCTTTTATCTGTCCAGGCTACCAGAGAGTCTACCATTGGTTAATGCCTGGGGCTACTGTTGACTCTCAGAACCTCAGTGTTTCCTGCTGTTTTCTCAGTTCATTTTTTTCTGGTTGCCCCGTTGGGCTGTCTAGAAGGTTTTTCAGTGTTTTTTTGATTCCTTACAATTGGAGAGATTTTTGCAGGGGAGAGGCTGAATTTGTTTGGTATTCTGTAATTGTTATATTAATAAAGTTTTGTTCTCTAAGGTTATGTAAAAGGGGAACTTAGGATTTTCTAGGGCTTCATAACTTTTCTTTATGCATTCATTTTGTGGGCTGGATGTTAGGATCTTGTGTGAGTATATTTTGCTTGTTCTAATTTGTTTTTCCTTTTTATAGTATGGACTGTAAAAGATAGAAAACAGAGAGTAGGGCCAAATGGACAATTTTTTCAGTGGGGAAAGGTGAATAGAGGAGTATCCCAGGGCCCACTGGTTTTTTTAACATATTTATAAATGACCTGGACATGGGAATAATGAGTGAGGTGATCAAATTTGCAGATGACATAAAATTATTCAAAGTTATTAAAACATAAGAGGATTGTGAAAAATTGCAAGAGGACCTTGAAAAATTGGGAGACTGTGCATCCAAATGGCAGATGAAATTTAATGTGGACAAGTGCAAAGTTGTGCACTTAGGGAAGAACAACCCAAACTACAGTTACATGATGTAAGGTTCCACATTAGGAATCACCACCCAAGAAAAGGATCTGGGCATCATCATGGATAATAAGCTGAAACCCCCTGCCTAGTGTGCAGCCACAGCCAAGAAACAAACAGAATGCCTGGAATCATAAGGAATAGAGAATAAAACCAAGGAAATTATAATGCCTCTATTGTTCCATGGCATGATCGCACCTTGAATATTGTGTGCAATTCTGGTCGCCGTATCTTAAAAAGGATATACACTAGTGGAAAAATTGTGGATACACCTGTAAAATTTGAGCTCTCCGCAATAATATCTGTCTTACTTATATATTAGACACTCTATACAGATTGCTGCCATAACATTTGGGAACATATTACAAATGAATATCATCAACATTTATCAGAAAAAAACTTTGATTTGGAGTCAGACAAGGTAATTGATGTCTTTTTCTCAGGAAAATGATATTTTTCATGAAACTGTCAATCCACTTTAAGCAGGTTTTATGCAGAATCTCATGTATAAGCTGACACAAGATAATGTGTACTATACTGCCAGGTGTATACAAGCTGTATCGAAGTCATATTTGTGCTTTTATTTTTACAAATTTATTTTATTTATTAGCGAAAATATTAAAAAAAAATGACAAATGCTTAATAAAAAGTTTCCAATTTGGAATATGTTGTTGTATTTTGTAGATTAATGATGGCAGCAACAAAGAGGGTTGACCGGTCTCCTAAAAAGAGAGCAACAGCCATTACTTTGAGAAATGAGGGGTACAGCTTTCGTGAAATCACTCAGAAGATGGGCCATGGAGTGACAGCATCTGGTGTACAAAAGTTGTGTGCTCGTTTCAAAGTCACTGAAAGTGTTGCAGCTCAGAAGGGAAGAGGAAGGAAAAAGTCTACAAAAACTGACAGAATGATTGTTAGGCTGGCTTTAAAAAATCATAAATCTGCCAAGGACATCAATCAGGAACTTATGGATCTTGGTATGTCCGTTACTGATCGAACTGTTCGAAACAGGCTACTCAACGCCGGTCTGAGGGCAAGAATTCCAAGACTCCAGTGCCAACTGCCAGGAAGTACTATGCATCCTGCTCATTTAGAACCCGTATCATAATAGCACTACCAGGACTCAGAAAGCACCGAAATCTATCTATCAAAAGGCAACACTGCAAATATTAAACCAATATATCTCAGAGAAAGCGCAGTTACTCACCTGTAACATGTGATCTGCAGGAACAGCAAGAATTAAGTCTTCACATATGGGTGTCAGTACCGACGGAGCCTGCTCGGGAATGCTTCCCAGTGCAGGCTAGGAAAGCTTTTGGAAGCATCCCACAGCACCTGCGTGCTGCCTTCCCGCCTTTCCAACTCTCCCTCTTCAGTTGAGTTTATAGCTGAGACAAAAGGAGAGAAAGAGAGAGAGAGAGACAACTCCTAGGGGAGGTGGGTGGGTTGTGAAGACTTAATTCCTGCTGTTCCTGGAGATCACCTGTTACAGGTGAGTAACTACGCTATCTCCAGGAACAAGCAGGAATGTAGTCTTCAAATATGGGGACTCCCCAGCTGAGGGATGCCAGGGGGATGACCCCAGGAAGCTGCAAACCCATAGTGAGATGGGTCATGCTTCCTCCCATGGATCTCTGGCATCCAAACCCGGGACGGTGGGTAGGAGTTGTACTAAGTCTGAAAGAGATGCTGGAGAACAGCCTGGCCAAATGAGGCATCCCGATGGGAGTCCTTGTCTAAGCAGTAGTAGGCTGTAAAGGTGTGTACCGAAGCCCAAGTGGCTGCTCTACAGATGTCGTCAATGGACATAGTACGAAGATTAGCCATAGAGGCTGCCATTGCTCTCACATTGTAAGCTGTGACATGGCCTTTGAGAGAAAGTCCCTTACTCTCATAAGCAAAGGATATGCAATTTGCAATCCACTTTTTTTTGGAAACTGGAAGTCCCAAATGACTAGAATCAAAAGCAACAAAAAGCTGAGAAGATTTTCTGTGTTGCTTAGTTCTTTGAAGGTAAAAAGCCAATGCTCTTTTACAGTCTAAGGTGTGAAGGTTCCTTTCTGCATTAGAGGCATGAGGCCTAGGAAAGAATACAGGAAGGTAAACCGCTTGGTTTAAATAAAAAGGCGAAACCACCTTTGGCATAAAGTGAGGATGAGTCCTACCTTATCATGGTGAAATCTTGTATGAGGATCTGCCACTAAAGCCTGTAACTCACTGATGCATCTTGCAGAAGTGAGAGCAACTAGGAAGATGACCTTCCAGGAAAGAAACTTTAGAGCTGTAGTGGCTAAAGGCTCAAAGGGCGGTTTCATGAGCTGCCCGAGAACAAGATTCAGATCCCATGCCACCGGTGGTGGCTTAATGGGAGATTTTGTTAAGAGTAGACCTCTCATAAATCTTGTTATGAGTGGATGAGAGGAAATAGGCTGTCCATCCAGAGGCCTGCAAGAAGCTGCAATGGCACTAAGATGGACCCTTACTGAATTGGTTTTAAGACCAGAATTTGATAAATGGAGGAGATACTCCAGTAGCGATTCCACAGACACGGAAACCCCCTTTCAGTCCCCTTTGAGAACACCATACAGAGAACCTTTTCCACTTAAAAGCGTAGGACCGCCTTGTGGAAGGCTTCCTGGAAGCCACAAGGATATCCTTTACCTGTTGGGACAGGTTGATATCCGGGAATCCTAGGCTTTCAGTAACCAGGACCTGAGGTGCAGGGACTGGGGATTCGGGTGCAATAGCTTCCCGTCCTCCTGGGAAAGAAGATCTGGAGCATATCCCAACTCCAGAGGAGTGGCTTGAGAGAGACGTAGAAGCAGAGGATACCACGTTTGCCATGGCCAATGTGGAGCTATGAGTATCATACGACCTCTGTCTCTCTGAAGCTTGAACAACGTTTTGGGAATGAGGGGAATGGGTGGGAAGGCATAGAGGAAGTCCTGACCCCAGTGGAGGAGGAAAGCATCTCTTGCCTGACAGTTTTGAGCTGGAATTCTGGAACAGAATCGGGGAAGTCTGGCATTCTGTGGACTTGCAAAGAGGTGTATATCTGGAGTTTCCCAGATTCAAAACACTCGAGCAAGCTGGTCTGAGTGAAGAGACCATTCGTGTGGCAGCAGTATTCGACTGAGTTTGTCTGCCCAAAGATTTTGAATGCCTGAAAGATATACCACCAGGAGGTGGATTTGACACTTTCTGGCGAGGGCCCACAGTTGCAAAGCTTCATTGCATAATGACAGAGAACCCATTCCGCCCTGCTTGTTCACAAAGAACATGGCTACCTGATTGTCAGTCTGGACCCGGACTGTCTTGTAGCTGAGCTGAGCCTGGAATACTCGAAGGGCATGGAATATGGCTCTGAGCTCTAGGAGGTTTATGTGAAGACAAGCCCCCTGTGGGGTCCAGAGACCTTGAGTTGAGAGATCGTGCAAGTGAGCCCCCAATCCAACTTGGATGCATCTGTTGTTAGGGTGGCTTGGAATAGAGGCTGCTGGAAAGGAGAGCCTATGAGAAGGTTTTCCATCGATTGCCACCATTGAAGGGACAAAATGAGATGTGTGGAGTTTCTGATTTTGTCTGATAGCGACCCGAGGCCTGTGTCCACTGAGAGGATAGGGTCCACTGGGCTGCTCAAATGTGAAGACGAGCATAGGGAACCACATGGACAGTGGATGCCGTATACCCCAGAAGTTGAAGCATTTCCCGAGCAGTCAGGAAGACTTTCATAGCTGCTTGGGATGCTAGCTGAACTATACGAAGACAGCGGGGCTGTGGTAGGAAAGCCTTTGCCTGTCTGTTATCTAGACGAGCCCCTATGAATTCCAGGGATTGAGAAAGGGTGAGATGAGATTTTGGGAGGTTTATGACCAGTCCAATTAGCAAAGAATTCACATCGTGTGACAAAGAGCAAAGCTGGCTTCTGGAGCGGTTGATGCTCGAATGAGCCAGTCGTCTAAGTAGTGGAAGACGAATATTCCTAGAGTTCTCAGGAATGCTGCTACCACTGCCATGCATTTCGTGAAGACTCTTGGGGCAGAAACCAGACCGAAGGGAAGAACCTTGTATTGGAAGTGTCTTCCCTGGAAAAGGAATCGAAGGAATTTCCTGTGATCTGAATGGATGAGAATATGCGTATATGCATCCTTTAGATCTAGAGAACATAGCCAATCCTGACTCTGAAGGTATGGCAGGAGTGTTCCGAGGGAGATCATCTTGAATTTTTCTCGGAACAGATATTTGTTTAATTCTCTGAGGTCCAGTATAGGTCTGTGTCCTCCTGTTTTCTTTGGGATGAGAAAATAGGGGGAGTAGAACCCCGTACCCTGTTGGGGTATGGGTACTTCTTCTACTGCTCCCTGAGCAAGAAGTGATGCGACCTGTTGGCTTAAGAGATCGGTGGCAGGGACTTGAGAATTGAACTGCTTTACGATTGTAGGAGGGGGCATGCTGTGAAAATGAAGTCTGTACCCCTCTCGTACAATGAACAGAGTCCAGGTTTCTGATGTTATTTGTTGCCATCTTTTGGTAAAATGGCATAACCTGCCGGGGATGGTGGAGGGTTCTGGACCTTGTAGGGGCAGAAAGACTAAGTTCTCTAGGAAGGATTCAAAGCCCCTGAGGAGGCTGAGTCTGCTGAGCTGTCTGAACTCTTGGAACTTGTGGCTTCCTCTGCTGTCTGTTCTGTTGCTGCCCCTTTTGGGGAATATGAACTGGACAGTGAGCCTGATGGGTGTAAGATGGGTAAAACTTCTTTTTCTTGTTGAAAAAGGGTTTCTTGACTGACTTTTTCTTTGCTGGGTTGGCTGTAGACTTTGATAGTCTGTTCAAAGTGGTATTTTCAGATTCAATCTGATTAGCCTTATCTTGCCAGTCCTTGCCAAAGAGATTTTCTCCTGTGCAAGGAATGTTTCCCAGTTTATCTTGCACCCATATTTCTAAGTCTGATGCCTGAAGCCAGGCAATACGACGTGCACCAATGGAGATAGCAGAGGTTCTGCTAATGCATTTAAAGCAATCAAAGGTTGCACGGTTTACAAACTTTGAAATATCCTGGGTATGTTTGACCAGAGTTAGAAATTCCCCTCTTTTGTCCTCAGAAAGAAGAGGGCTCATGAGCTCCAAGTCTCCTGCAACCTCCTTGAGGAACATTCCCATATAGAGAATGTAAGCGCTGATCCTGGCTGACAACATGGAGGATTGGAAGCATCGACGCCCAAAGGCATCGAGTGTCCTTGATTCACGGCCTGGAGGATTGGAAGAATGCGTTTTAGCACTCTTAATCCTATGCATCTCTTATTCCACTACCATTGATTGGTGTGGTAACTGAGTCTTTTGAAAACCAGGACAGCTTGGAACTCGATACATGGTATCGAGCCGTCGAGAGTGTGGAGACACCGTTAAAGGAGTTTCCCACATTCTTAGCATAAGATCATGCAAGATCCTATGAATGGGCAGAGTAGCTGCCTCTTTAGGAGCCTTAGGGTATTGAAGAATCTCTAATTCTTCTGCCCTGGGTTCCTTTTCTGGAGTTACCGTGATTGTAAGACCTCGAGCTAAATCACGTATGAAATCCTGGAAGAACATGTCTTCTGGAGGAGAAATTCTACACTGAGGAGAAGGAGATGGATCCTCCAGAAGCATTGCTCTAGTACCGGCAGAGTCGGCAGAATCGGAAGATTCGAAGTATCTCTGTGCCGGGTGTTCCTGCAACGCACGGAACCAGTACCGTTCGAAGTCAGTATCGGGGTATCTCGTTACCGGTCTTTTGATACCTGAGATAGACTCAAGGCTCGGCATGGGGGGAAGCATACCGGCTGAGGCAGGTGCAGTCAGTACCGGCATCGATATTGGTACCGATACCTGTGGAACCGTCTGTAGCAGTCTTAGCGGTACCGAAGCTGCTAAGAGAGCCGCTAGACTGCGTTCGATAGCGAGGATTCTCTGATCCATTGCCCCTGCTGATGCTTGGGTGTCGGTACCAGTGGAAGCGGCCACGACCCCAGAACATGGCACCAGTAGTTCTGCAGAGGTGGAAGCCTCTGTAACATTCTGGAGCCCCGTTAATGCTTTGGAAGCCGAAGCCTCCCGCCAGGGCTATTTTGCCGGTGAACTTTCCTCAAGGGCAACGCCAGTGGCATCTTGATATTTGGAAGGAGATCTACCCTTTGAGGACCAGCCAGTTTTAGAAGACTTAGGTTTAGTTATCTGAGATCCATTGGAGGAAGATGAAGCCCTGGAAGACATTGATGCAATGGACATCGTGTCTGCGGCAAAAACGTGTACCACGTTTTGCAGCTCTATTCTGCAGGCCCCTCTTGGTCATCTTTCTGCAGGAGAGACACTCCGATCGAGAATGGTCAGGACCTAAACATTTAAGACACCAGTCATGGGTGTGGGTGATGGATATGGTACCGCCACACTTTTGAAACCACTAGCTGGTTTCTCCATGTTTGAAGAAAAATGGGCCTAGTGCCCAAAATGGCGCCTAGCACCGAGAGGGGAAAGGCCCCTGAAGAAAGATTTTTTATTTTTTTTTGAAAAAGAAGAAAAGAGAACCGGAGGTACCGGTAGGCATCGAATGAAGGCAGACGCGACCACAAAAAAACAAAGAATAAAAATAGATTTTCTGCTATGACAGGGTATTCGTCCTATCAGCTCCGCGGAAAACGAAGAACTGAAGAGGGAGAGTTGGAAAGGCAGGAAGGCAGCATGCAGGCGCTGTGGGATGCTCCAAAAAGCTTTCCTATTGGACGCTGGGGAGCGTTCCCGTGCAGGCTCTGTCAGTACCGACGATACCCATATGTGAAGACTACATTCCTGCTTGTTCCTGGAGATCAAGTGTTCTCCGGGAACAGCAGGAATCAGTCTTCACATATGGGTGACATCGGCACCAACGGAGCCCTCGGGGAAGCATCCTCCCAGTTTTCGAAGAAAGACTTTGGGAGATGCCACTACGCATGCGTGGTACGCTTCCTGCCCAAGGGTGCCATCTTGCTCAGTCAAATGACATAGCTAAAAGACGGCAAAAACAGAGGATGGTAAAGGAGCAAGTCCAAGAAGAGGAGGGAGGGTTTTGAGGACTGATTCCTGATGTCCCAAGAGAACACCTGTTACAGGTGAGTAACTACGCTTTCTCCGGGAACAAGCAGGAAGTCAGTCCTCACATATGGGACTCACCAGCTACAGGCTACCAAAAGCCCATAGCAAAAATAGGACTCACCTAAGGGGAGCCACAAGCAGCAGCAAATGAGTCCATGTCCACAGACTACAGTAGGACTCCTGTGTCCAAAGAACCAGCACTCTGGTAGCCTGAACACAGAAGGGTCAGAGGATAGGAGTTGCCTAGACACCGAAAAGGTTATGGAGCACAACCTGGCCCTCTCTTTCCAGGCAGTAATGGGCTGTGAAGGTATGGACTGAAGACTAGGTGGCGGCCCGGCAGGTGTCCATCATCGGGACAGAGTGCAAGTTTGCCACCGAAGCTGCCATGGCCCTGACACAGTGAGCCTAAGCGAGGGTGATACAGACCGCCACCCAGGTGGACAGCGTACGCTTGGTCATCACCTCCCCCAGCCTACTGTGGTCGTAGGAGATGAAAAGCTGAGAAGCTTTGCGGTGGCCCTGAGTGCATTGGATATACAAGGACAAAGCCCTCTTATAGTCCAAGGTGTAAAGGACCATCTCCGCATGACTGGAGTGAGGTCTTGGGAAGAAGGTAGGAAGCACCACTTCCTGGTTAAGATGGAAGGGCAACACTACCTTTGGCAGGAATTTGGGGTGCATGTGAAGTGCCACTCTCTTCTTGTAGAACCTGGCGCCTCCACCACAAGGGCTTGGAGCTCACTAACTCTGCAAGCGGAGGTGAGCGCAACCAGGAAAACCATCTTCCATGAGAGGTAGTGAAGGTGGCAGGTATCCAGAGGCTCAAAAGGTGGGTGAGTGAGCTACCCCAAGACTACGTTGATGTCCCATTTGGTTGCCGGAGGGAGAACTGGGGGCTTCGATAAGAGAAGGTCCCGAAGGAAACAGGTTACCAATGGTTGGACTGAGAGGCGCTTACCATCCACCAGATGGTGGTGTGCCGCCAGGGCACTAAGGTGTACCCGGACGGAGTTAGACTTAAGCCTGAACTGAGAAAGGTAGAGAAGGTACTGTAACACCAGAGCCACCAAGCAGGAGAAAGGATCAACCCTGTGTTGGGCGCAACAAGCAGAGAACCTGTGCCATTTGAGGGCATAATCCTTCCTAGTAGAGGCCTTGCGAGAGGCAAGTAGAATGTCCTCCACCTCAACTGGAAGGTTGAGAGGGGCCAGAGTCAACCTCTCAGCAGCCATGCTGTCAGCGAGAAGGACCCAAAGTTAGGGTGCAGGAGAGAGCCCCCCCTCCTGAGATAGGAGTCCCGGGATGGTCCCCAGGGGGATGGGGACCTCCACCGTCAACCTCAGAAGAAGTGGGAACCACGGCTGTCTGGGCCACCAAGGAGCTATCAGGATAAGCGAGGCCCTGTCACGGAGGGTCCTGAACAGGGTCTTGGCGATCAGCAGCATCGAAGGGAAGGCGTAAATGAGGCCTTCTGACCATGAGACCAGGAACGCGTCTGCTGCCACCCTGGAGGGGTGGGCCTGCCAGAAGCAGAAGCGGGGCAACTGAAAGTTGTCCGGACTGGCGAACAGGTCCATCACGGGTTCCCCCCCAGATTCTGAAAAGCCGACTGGCTACCCTGTCCATCTACCACTCGTGTGGCTGGAGAACTCTGCTGAGTCTGTCGGCCAACAGGATGTCCTGGCCTGGCAGGTACACTGCCTGCAGGAGATACCCTGATGGATTGCGTTCGAATAGAGGATCAGTGCCTCCTGACAAAGGGCACAAGACCCCGTGCCCCCTGCTTGTTCATGCAGAACATCACCATCTGGTTGTCCATCTGGACCAGCACAGGCTGGCGATGTAGGTGGTGTCATTAGATCCTCAGGCCAAGGTGTATGGCCTGGAGCTCCAGGAGGTTGATCTGCTGGGTGCTCTCGTCTGGTGACCAGTTGCCCTGAGTGTGGAGATCTCTGCAGTGGGCGCCCCAGCCGAGCAGGGAGGCATCTGTGGTGAGGACCCTCGAGTGACTTGGGGCCTGAAAAGGCATGCCCACTTTGAGATGCTGGGGCAACTGCCACCAGTCTAGGGAGTCCGCCAACTGGCTGGTCACCAAGACTCAGTTCTGGAGACGGCCCGTGGGCTGAGACCACTGGTCCTAGAGACACCATTGTGCCATCCTCTTATGGAGGTGAGCATCTGGGGTGACGTGGACCATGGAGGCCATGTGCCCGAAGAGGTGCAGAAGAAGCTGGGTGGGCACTGAGGGATGGTGCTGTACGTCCTGAGCTAGGGATCAAAGATGATCGGCTCAGTCCCTGGGCAAGAAGGTCCTCGACTGGAGGGTGTCGATCATTGCTCCAATGAACTCCAGGCACAGTGTTGGGAGGAGGTGAGACTTGGGTTAGTTTATGACAAAGCCCAAGTGTTACAGAACCTGGATGGTGCAAGCGGTGGCCTGCTGCACCTCCGAGGCTGTGCATCCCCTTATGAGCCACTTGTCCAGGGAGGGGAAAATGAAGATCCCCTGGAGCCAGAGGAAGGCGGCCACGACTGCCAGGCATTTTGTGAAGATCCTTGGGGCAGAGGCTAGGCCGAAGGGGAGCACCCTGTATTGAAAGTGCCTGCCCCCTACTACGAATCGCAGGTACTGCCTGTGATTGGGGTGGATGGGGATGTAAGTTTAAGCATTCTTGAGGTCTAAGGAGCATAGCCAGTCTCCCTGCTGGAGGTATGGCAACAATGTTCCAAGGGAGAGCATCTTGAACTTCTCCCTCACTAGGAATTTGAGGTTGCACAGGTCGAGGATGAGCCTTAGGCCCCCTGTCCTCTTTGGGACGAGGAAGTATCTGGAGTAGAACCCCTTGACCCTGGAGGCAGTCGGGGACTGCTTCCACCACTTTGTCCTCGAGAAGATCTGCCAACTACTTCAGGAGAAGGTCCCTTGCTGCGGAAGCAAAAACGCGAAATAAAGATTTTTTCAAGTACATTCGTAGCAAAAAACCTGTGAGAGAGTCAGTTGGTCCATTAGATGATAGAGGAGTTAAAGGGGCACTAAGAGGCGACAAGGCGATAGCGGAGAGACTGAATGAATTCTTTGCTTCGGTCTTTACTGAGGAAGATGTAGGGATGTTACCCATGACTGAAGTGGTATTTAAAGGTGCGGAAGAATTGAAGGAAATATCGATACATCGGGAAGATGTATTATAACTATTAGATAAACTGAAGAGTAGCAAATCACCTGGGCCAGATGGTATACATCCAAGGGTGTTGAAAGAACTGAAATATGAGATTGCAGGCCTGCTGTTAGTAATCTGTGAACTATCATTAAAATCATCTCTAATACCTGAAGATTGGAGGATCGCCAATGTAACACCAATTTTTAAAAAGGGTTCCAGGGATGATTCGGGAAACTACAGACCAGTGAGCCTCACGTCAGTACCGGGAAAAATGGTAGAAACCATCATAAAGAATAAAATTACTCAGCATGTAGATAGTGATGGCCTAATGGGAGACAGCCAACATGGCTTTAGACAAGGAAGATCTTGTTTTACTAATCTGTTATGTTTTTTTTAAAGTGCGAATAAACAGGTGGACAATGGTGAGTCGGTTGATATAGTGTATCTGGACTTTCAGAAAGCCTTTGACAAGGTCCCTCATCAGAGACTTTTGGCAAAACTAAAGAGTCATGGGATAGGAGGTAGTGTACTACTGTGGATCAGGAACTGGTTAAAAGATAGAAAGCAGAGGTTGGGCTAAATGGCTAATTTTCCCAATGGAGAAAGGTGAATACTGGTGTACCCCAAGGATCTGTGCTGGGTCCGCTGCTTTTTGACATATTCATAAATGACCTGGAAAGTGAAATAACGAGTGAGGTTATCAAATTTGCAGATGACACAAAACTATTTAAAATTGTTAAAACCCAAGAGGATTGTTGAAAATTGCAACAGGACCTTGATAAACTGGAAGACTGGGCATCAAAATGGCAGAAGAAATTTAATGTGGACAAGTGCAAAGTTATGCACCTAGGGAAGAACAACCCAAACTATGGTTACACAATGCAAGGTTTCACATTAGGAACCACCACCCAGGAAAAAGATTTAGGCGTCATTGTGGATAACATGTTAAAACCCTCGGCCCAGTGTGCAGCGGCGGCCAAGAGAGCAAATAGAATGCTAGGCCACAGGCCTAGAGGGTCCCGATGCTCTACGGCTGGCACTCGGTAGACTTGCCGGGGCTGACCACGGTCCGAGTGGGGCTCAGAGCGCAACCTCAGCCAAGGATCAGCTCGGCCTCCAAGGACATCTTGGACATCGACGGCCCGGTAATTGGGGCAAATGAACCAATTGTACCGGGCAACAGCACCCGCTGCTGGTCCATGAAGGCAGACAAACTGTGCTCCAGGGCCGCCATTCTGGATTCTAGCCCAGAAGGCTCCGCAGCCTTCGGCGTGGGCACAGAGGAACTCGGGCCCGATGCCGGCTTCCCTGAAGGGGAATCCTTGACGAGAATGGTGTCTGAGGATTGAGGCCGGTCTGCGGCCAGATCCTTCCGTGAGACCTTCACAGGTCGCTCCCTCTCCGATGACTCAGACAAGCGTCTCGGACTGCAGGACTGGGCCCGGGGTGCTCCCGGCCGGTCAGAACCATTCAAGGACGCCGCCTTTGAGAGTTTCTTCTTCTTTCTGGGTTCCCTTGATGGAGACCCCCTTTCTGAGGACCCATGACGAGGCTTGGGTTCGGAAAGTTCCGCCTGAGACATCGGGCCTCAGATGAGGCCCTGGCTTTAGGAGGCATTGGGGACTCGGGGAAAAACTTATCGTGCTGCTGCTGGCGGCTCTTGAGGGCCTTGCTGGACATCCTCTTGCAGAGACCACAGGCCGCCGGGTCGTGGTCTGGCCCGAAGCAACGAAGACAGCAGTTGTGTGTGTCGGTCAAAGACAAGATTTTAGAGCACCGATCACACTTCTTAAAACCACTGGTAGCCATGGGGGAAAAAAGTACCCCTGCAAGGTCGAAGACTCTCCAGGCTGCAGAGGGAGAAAAAAAGGGCACGAAGACACCAGAAAAAGAAAATAACGAAAAGACTAGAAAAATAAAAACCGAGCCCAACGCTGAGGCACCGAGGTTGTTAGGTGGGAAGAGTACCGGTGCAATACAAGAGGCGAGCTGGAAACTCGGGGAACAAAATAATAAACTTTTTCCAGGGACAAGCCAGACAACATCTGAAGGGCTCTGCGGAAAAAAAGGGAACTGAGTAAGATGACACCCTTGGGCGGAAAGGAGACCACGCATGCGTGGTGGCATCTCCCAAAGGCTTTCTCTGAAAGCTGGGGGGCTGCTTCCGCAAGGACTCCATTGGTTCCGATGTCACCCATATGTGAGGACTGACTTCCTGCTTGTTCTTGGAGAATACCAATAAATCTCCTACTGGGGAAAGAGCTATCACATAGAAACTACACGAACAGTATACGACAGCTCGGTTACACATACAAAACATACAGTCACCAAACATAGAACAAGGGATCACAATTTAGAAATAAGAAGACGATAATTAAAATGGGAACCCCAAAAGCCATGCTTGGAATGTACAACAACACTGCAGAAATAAAACTATAAATTAATTTCCTCTTGTACTAAAGAAAATGCAAAGACGTTAACAATGCACATTTCCCAGAGCTGACATATTCCAGTTAATAAATTAAAAATAAAATAGTATTTTTCTACCTTTTTGTTGTTTGGGCATTTTATTTTTCTGTCACAACTGCCACGGTCACTTTCTTCTGGTTTCTTCGTGTCTTCTGCTAACTTTCCATTGTCTGCTGTCCATTTGTCCTTTCTTTTCTCTTCTAGTTTTTTTCCCATTCTCTCTCTACATCTGCTCCAAAATACCGATCATTCCCCTTTTATTCTTTTCTCCATTTCTTTCTTTATTCCTTTTTCATCCACTTAAATTTCACCCCTCAATCCCCACTTACTCTCCAAATACCCGGCCAATCATAGATTTTTCTTCTCTCCCACACAAAATATCTATTCCCCTCTCTATCCTCACTCCCCCAGTCTCATCCCCTTCTAGTTCCAGCTACACCCAGCATCTGCTTCCTTCTAGTCCAATTCTCCCATCCCCCTGCTTCAGCCCATTTCCAATCCTAGTCCCTCCATCAGCCCATTTGCAGTCCTATCCTAGCCCCCCATCAGTGCATTTCAAGTTCTAGCCTCCCAAAAGCCTATTTTCAGCCCAAGTCCCCCAATCAGCCCATTTGCAATCCTAGCCCCCAGCATCCATTTCCAGTCCTATCCTAGCCCCCCATCAGCCCATTTCAAGTCCAAGCCCCCCATCAGCACATTTCCAGTCCAAGTCTCCCCTCAAACAGCACATTTCCTGTCCTAGCCCTCTCATCAGCCATTTCAAGTTCTAGACCACCCCCCACAAAGAGCCCCGTGCCTGTCTGACTGGCTTCATAAGGAGCCAGGGAGGCCCAAGGTCCCAGTTCACCTCTGCATAGCCGCCAGAGTGAAGAACGGCATTTTCCTTCACTCCAGCACTGTATTTTTGTGTAGCCCGCTGGTGCGCTGAGTACCAGAAAATAGGAGATGCCCTTTAACCTCTGACATGCTAGCAGGTTACATGAGAACACAGCTGCTGGAATGTAGGAAAACACCGCTCTTCACTCTGGTGGCTGTGCAGAGATGAGCTGGGGCCTTGGGCCTCCCCGGCTCCTTCTGGAGCCAGCCCTGCCAGGAGCCGAACAGCATGTGCGGAATGAAGTTGGCGTGGGGCCCTGTGCGAACAACATTCCTGCACAATGGATGGGCCAGCCCTGCCTTGGGACTATCCAGATCCTACCAAGGCAGTCCATAGGAGTGTGGGCAGAGCCAGCAATATCTGTATATTGATGTTATTCAGCTCCACTATAAGGATAACTACCTGAATAACTCAGGACAGCAAAAAAGCTGTGCTAAGGCTATCCATACAATAGCACTAAATATCTCTTCTATACAAATTGTGGCATCTCTGGCCACACTATCCAGATCAGAGCCAACCCAAGGGTATCTGATGCCCTACAGCCCTAGGCAAACCTTCAGCCATTCACCTCATGCTCCTGTTTCCAGCAGTCCTCCTTACCTGGCTTAGTACCACCCCACCCACCCCCCCCCCCCCCACCCCCCCCCCCCCCCCCCCCCCCCCCCCCCCGTATTCAGCATCTCCCCTTCTCTTTCCCCTCCAGTGGTAAAACATCTCTCTTTCCCTGCATCTCTCTCCCCCTCACCCGTAATCCATCATTTTTCCTTCCCTCCCTCTTCTCCCAATTAATCTAGCATCTCTCATTCTCTGCCTCTTATTCCCCCCCACCCCGCATCACTCTTTTCCTGCCTCTGCCTCTGCCCTCCCTCGCCATGCCTCTTCTTCCCTTTCCCTGCCGCTGCTGCTATTGTAACTTGGTATTCTGAGTCACCTAGGGCTGCATTTTAAGTAAACTCAGTGCAGAAGTAAGCTTTAGAGCACTTGTATACTCAAGGCCTGTGCTATCCAGCCCCCTTCAACAAGATGTTTGCATCAGAGGGGGCAGCATGCTGCAAGCCTTGAGTATGGGCCCACTGCCATTCTGAATTCAATTAAGATGGAGCCGCAGTCGGCTTGGGAAGAAGACTGAGGTAGGGTAGCAGCAGGGGGAAGGAAAGAGAGGAAGATCTTGGATATGGTGGTGGGGGAATAGGGAAGGCTAAAGGCTGGCTACTGGGTGGGAGGGAAATAGGTAAAGATAAAGATTGGACCAGGACCATACCAAGCTAGCAATGTACCCTGTGCAATGGCTGAACCTGGCACTCCTGCATCCACGCAGCTGCATGCAGGAACTTGCTTTTGTCAAGCTTCCTGGAATTGTACTCATCAAAATTACTAATGCGGTCTCTTACCAGAGCAGCAAATCTGTTGACAACATATGTTAAACGCTCCAATATTAAACTTAAGAGAATACGATATGTTTAGGCAACAAGGTCTCAGACTGAAGTGGGGTTATGGATCCGGTCTCATCATGCCTGATCCTTACGCACCCTTTTGCATCAATGACCTTTGTGACAAGGCAGAGGCTTTAGAGAGTAAGAAAAAGGGTTTTAAATACTCTTTGTCCTCTGAACCTGCCAGAAATACAGGGCAGGAAGGGGTTAAAACCTCAGCACACAAAGCTTCACTACACGAGAGAGTAGAAAGGGAGCCCCACCCTAGCCCCAGGCTAACCAGGAGAGCTATCCTATCAGGGAAAGGGGTGGACTCACGCCCGATTGGACAACTCAGTCCTCATAACCAGGAAGTAGGAGATTCAAGAGGAGGAGATGGGGGAAGGCAAAAAGATGAGGAGGAAGCAGAAAGAGGAGGAGAACGGGAAAGGAGAAGGAAGGAGGAAGGAGCCCCACAGTGGACACAGTGGGGAGAAACTGACTCAAGGGAATTGGATGCAGCCTTGGAGTCAGAGCCTTTTTCCAGAGGGCTAGGAAAGTCAGGTCCAGGCAGAGACTTGAAGTCCCAAAGAGGCAGAGCTGGAAGCAAAGAGAGCCAGGTGGGAACCAAGTACTTGGAAGGTTGCCAGCCACTTTGCCCAGGAACAGCCACGTCTCGGGGGAGGCAGTTGAAAGTGCTTCCTGGAAGGAACAGCCCTCAGCCAAAGAAGAATCAGGTCAGAAACTCCTATAAACCTTTGAAGCAAAGACTAGAGTTCTTACCTAAGAGAGATAGAAGTAACTCCTCAGAGACTTTTCTTAGAACCAGATTGATAAGAGAAAAGCGGGGTAGAAGGGAAACCCCAGCTCATAAAGTACAAGTGTTTCCTTATAATAGAGAACGTGTCAGAAGCTGCAGTTCAGAGTGTAGCCCAGCTGCACGTCAGCAAGCTACTAATTGCCAGCAACAGGACACGGAGCTAGAGTCAGATTTTGAGGACCAGGCTGTATTAAAGGAATTTGTAAAGCAGTGTCAGAAGAGATATGTTCCACCCAACCAGAGAGTGATATCCAGGCGAGACAGGGAAGAGAGAAATCCTTTCTATGAACTGTTTAAGAGGGCCAATAAGCCTGAAACCCTGCAAGTGCCTAGGAGACGTAAGGATAGTAGATGGAAGCAGGTACAGACTCTCCTTAAACACTTGAAGTCTGTGGATTCTTTTTGATCCTTGTGTTCAAGAAACCCCAGATCTTGAGAGTGAGCCGATGCAGACAGACAATCCCTTGTCCTCTAGCAGTGACTCGGAGATGGATTGTGGCATCTGTAAGAAGGAGTTCTAAGTTGCAGTTTAATTGTATCCTATGTATATAAGGGTGCTGTGGAAGCCTAATCGTGGTTAAGCACACGTGGAATAAAAATCACAACACGGAGAAGTTTCCTTTTTAGAAGTTTTATTAGGAAAGCATTACTGGTGTTTGGAAACAATGCTCTTATCCTGAAAAGTTGGAGGAAATATAAGAAGCTGATTTTTGAGTTGCATCTGTACCCTGAGAAGTATCAGGAGGACTGTTTCATTTTGGACTTTATTTGTTACAAACACGTATCTTCTCTTTTGCTCTGTTTTGGGGGGAAGAAACCCTGTGCGACAATAAATATATTGTTCACCCTTAACCTAACTTTGGCTGTCATCCCTGGGCTACAACTACATAAGAATACCAGGCAAACAGCACAAACAAAGTAACTTTAACTGTGTCCCACTTCCTAACAGCCTTAATACTGGGGCTGAGTGGTGAACGGGGTCACAAATTGGCGTAGTTGTTTCGGATTCTTCAAACGCCCTATCCAGAGAGGAGTTGTTTACTGGCGCTAACAGTAAAGTTCGGAGGAGAAAACCTTCGGGTGGATTTGAAAAAAAAAAAAGAAAAAAAAAAAAAAGGTACCTGACGAAGAGCTTACCGGATCTGCAAGGCTGTTTTTGGGAGCGCAAGATTGGCGCAGGTGGACCAGAGTTCCTGTTCCAAGGCCAGCACAGTCCTGTGAGCGAGACTCTCCACTTGTAGCAGGTAACCAGTAGCTGGGAAGGGTTATCTCAGGATACTGCTACAAGGGAGGGGTGGTAAAGTGCAGAGCTAAGCCGGGAGCCAAGAAGGGTGCCATTGTGTTGTTCCGCACTTGGTGGTGGGTTTTTTTTTCTCTCTACAGCTACCGCAAGATGGATCCCGCATGCCTGATGACGTGGGTAGCGGAAAGGTTCCAGCAGCAGGACGCGATGGCGGCGCAGGCTCAGGAACGGATGGCGGAGATGTGCCGGGCGCAGCAAAAGCCGTTGATAGACCTGCTGGGTTCGTGGATAGGAGAACAAAAACAGACGACAGAAGTCTTAAAGACTGTTTCTAGTTCATTAGGAACTACTACAGGACTTGGAGTTTTAAGTCAGGGAATGTGGTCATTAGGACAAATGTCTAAAGAGGATAATATTGATGATCATATCGAGGTTTTTGAACGCATCGCTATCATGAGCGGGTGGCCGAAAGAACATTGGGTCATCAGGCTGGCTACTTCCTTAACGGGAGGGGCTCTGGCAACCTATAGGGAGATGCCCAATGATCTGGCCAACGATTATGACGCTGTGGTCAAAAGCCATAAGAGATAGGCTGGGCCTAACTCCGGTGGTGTATCGCCGCCTGTTAAGAGGGTGCAAGTTAACCCCGGGCGAGACACCACAGGCATTATGCTATAGAATTAAAGCTTTAGTACACAAGTGGCTATCTCCACACAATAGGAGCATTGACACCATATTAGACGACATTGTGCTGGAGCAGTTCCTTGAAGCAGTGCCCCAGGAAGTACAGTCCTTCTTAATTCTGCAAGACTGTAGAAACACAAAGGATGCCATCGCGCTGGCCGACCGCTTCTTTGCGGCCGAAGCCATAGGACAGCGGGGGATGGGTGTTTCAGAGAGGTCAGTCTTGAGAACGCCAGGAACGAAGGGAAGAGTAATGGTGGGAGAGTACCCCTCTAAAAAACCCCTGTTCAAACCTGGGTGGGAGGAACGGAAGTGTTTTACTTGTGGTCAAAAGGGACACCTGAAAAGGAATTGCAAGGCTAAGTTAGCACTGGTGACTACTCCTTCCCAGAAGGTGGGGGAGGGATTTTTATTAGTAGTCACGGTCAACAATGTCCAGGTCGAAGCGCTATTAGATTCAGGCGCCGACCAATCAATGGTCTCCGAAAGATTTTGGGGAGAGATAGGAACCCAAAAGGAGTGCGCTAAGATACATCCTGAGGGAAAGATAAAAATCCGCTGTGTACACGGTGCTGCCACGTCTTATCCGGTACACACAGTTACTGTAGAGGGACTGGGGGTAAAGAAGGACATCCCAGTAGCGGTGGTACCGAACTTGCCACACTCCATAGTTTTAGGTAGGGATTGGCTTCAATTCAGAAAGGGCCTAGCCCAAGGGTTAGCCGCCTCCACTGAAGCCAAAATTCCTACAAAAGGCCAGGATGTAAGGCTCAGGAGGAAAAGTAAGGGGGACCAAGGCACATCTTCCTGTAAGGAGGAAGGGAGAATAGGTCTAGTGTCCACTCGGGCCCAAAGTAAGGCCAGTCAGGAGGGACAGAACACCGCACCAGATCCCCTGGTAGAATTGCCCTCATACAGTGGTTTGGTAACTCCCTCTCGGGAGCGTGAAAAACCCAAGAAGGGGGAAAAACGCAAGGGAAAACAGTGCAGAACCCAGAACCGGACAGAATTAAGGGCAGGACAGGAGTTACCGTGGGCTCCTGCCGAGTTGGTAGCAAAATTCCCTTCATTTCCGGAGGAACAAAGGCACGATCCCGCTTTGACCCGTGCCTTTGATAGTGCTAATAAGGGAGTGGGGTCATTGCCCCATTTTTGTTTAGAGGGGAATGTCTTATATAGAGAGAGCTCGGACCCCCGTTCAGACAGTATCCGGAGGCAATTAGTGGTGCCCAATACATTTAAAAATTTGGTCTTACAGTTAGCTCATGACCATCCTTTGGGGGGACACAAAGGAGCTCAAGGCACACTAGACCAGATTTTGAGTCGTTTCTATAGGCCCGGGGTTTACCGCTAGACCGCAAAATTTTGTGAAGCGTGTCCCGCGTGTCATAAGGTTACCCCCTATTTGCCAGGGAAAGTCCCTTTGATGCCTATGCCCCGTATATCCAGACCAGTAGAGCGGTTGGCCATGGATATGGTCGGACCCTTAATCCGGACTCCCAGGGTGTTCAACTATATTTTAGTTATCGTGGATCATGCCACACGATTTCCTTGGGCGGTTCCCTTAAGGAATACGTCAGCACACACGATCGCCACGGAATTGTTGAAACTTTTCTGTGAGATAGGATTCCCAAAGGAAATTCTCACGGATCGGGGTACCAACTTCTTATCTCACTATCTAGCACAGGTCTGGGATGCCTTTGGCATCAGGCATATTAGGACGGCTGCCTATTATCCCCAGACAAATGGTCTGGTTGAACGCCAAAACCAAACCATTAAAAGTATGTTAAGGAGAAGCTTGGAAGGGGAGGTGGCCGAGTGGGATATGATGCTCCCCTTTATACTATATGCCTGCCGGGAGAGGAAACAGGTTTCCTTAGGTGTCTCCCCATACGAGCTTCTGTATGGGCGAGCACCCCGGGGAGTGTTGGATATCTTACGAGATCAATGGGTGGAACCTACTACGGAAGAGGTAGAAATACCCAAGTTTCTAAAAGACTTAAGGGCCAGGTTGCAGCGTACGTCCCAGGTAGTAGGGGAAAATATGATCGCCAGTCAAGGGAGGCAGAAGGAATACTACGACCGCCACACCCGACCGCGGCATTTCGATGTTGGTGAGAAAGTCATAGTAATGGTGCCCGGTCACAAACCAAAGTTTGAAAGTACCTGGAGAGGACCTTGCCGGGTTATAAACCAGGTCGGGCCAGCCACATACACCGTGGAAACTAGGAGGGGGAAACGACAAAATTTCCATGTAAATGTTTTACGGCGGTAGCGTGAACGGGTAGCTCTGGCTCATTTGGCTATAAAGAATGACAGTGAAATCAGCTACAGTCACCGGAGTAAGATTCCGGGCTCTTCTGAAAATGATCAGCCAGCTCGGAATATCTTAAAAGGGGGGTTGTGTGACAAGGCAGAGGCTTTAGAGAGTAAGAAAAAGGGTTTTAAATACTCTTTGTCCTCTGAACCTGCCAGAAATACAGGGCAGGAAGGGGTTAAAACCTCAGCACACAAAGCTTCACTACACGAGAGAGTAGAAAGGGAGCCCCACCCTAGCCCCAGGCTAACCAGGAGAGCTATCCTATCAGGGAAAGGGGTGGACTCACGCCCGATTGGACAACTCAGTCCTCATAACCAGGAAGTAGGAGATTCAAGAGGAGGAGATGGGGGAAGGCAAAAAGACGAGGAGGAAGCAGAAAGAGGAGGAGAACGGGAAAGGAGAAGGAAGGAGGAAGGAGCCCCACAGTGGACACAGTGGGGAGAAACTGACTCAAGGGAATTGGATGCAGCCTTGGAGTCAGAGCCTTTTTCCAGAGGGCTAGGAAAGTCAGGTCCAGGCAGAGACTTGAAGTCCCAAAGAGGCAGAGCTGGAAGCAAAGAGAGCCAGGTGGGAACCAAGTACTTGGAAGGTTGCCAGCCACTTTGCCCAGGAACAGCCACGTCTCAGGGGAGGCAGTTGAAAGTGCTTCCTGGAAGGAACAGCCCTCAGCCAAAGAAGAATCAGGTCAGAAACTCCTATAAACCTTTGAAGCAAAGACTAGAGTTCTTACCTAAGAGAGATAGAAGTAACTCCTCAGAGACGTTTCTTAGAACCAGATTGATAAGAGAAAAGCGGGGTAGAAGGGAAACCCCAGCTCATAAAGTACAAGTGTTTCCTTATAATAGAGAACGTGTCAGAAGCTGCAGTTCAGAGTGTAGCCCAGCTGCACGTCAGCAAGCTACTAATTGCCAGCAATGGGACACGGAGCTAGAGTCAGATTTTGAGGACCAGGCTGTATTAAAGGAATTTGTAAAGCAGTGTCAGTAGAGATATGTTCCACCCAACCAGAGAGTGATATCCAGGCGAGACAGGGAAGAGAGAAATCCTTTCTATGAACTGTTTAAGAGGGCCAATAAGCCTGAAACCCTGCAAGTGCCTAGGAGACGTAAGGATAGTAGATGGAAGCAGGTACAGACTCTCCTTAAACACTTGAAGTCTGTGGATTCTTTTGATCCTTGTGTTCAAGAAACCCCAGATCTTGAGAGTGAGCCGATGCAGACAGACAATCCCTTGTCCTCTAGCAGTGACTCGGAGATGGATTGTGGCATCTGTAAGAAGGAGTTCTAAGTTGCAGTTTAATTGTATCCTATGTATATAAGGGTGCTGTGGAAGCCTAATCGTGGTTAAGCACACGTGGAATAAAAATCACAACACGGAGAAGTTTCCTTTTTAGAAGTTTTATTAGGAAAGCATTACTGGTGTTTGGAAACAATGCTCTTATCCTGAAAAGTTGGAGGAAATATAAGAAGCTGATTTTTGAGTTGCATCTGTACCCTGAGAAGTATCAGGAGGACTGTTTCATTTTGGACTTTATTTGTTACAAACACGTATCTTCTCTTTTGCTCTGTTTTGGGGGGAAGAAACCCTGTGCGACAATAAATATATTGTTCACCCTTAACCTAACTTTGGCTGTCATCACTGGGCTACAACTACATAAGAATACCAGGCAAACAGCACAAACAAAGTAACTTTAACTGTGTCCCACTTCCTAACAGCCTTAATACTGGGGCTGAGTGGTGAGCGGGGTCACACCTTTTAACGTTGCTTCCTGGAAGCCTAGTGATGACATCAGTGCCCCCTTCTGCACTTGCGCCCATGCAGCCGTGCAGCTCGTAAAGCCCTTGGTATGACCCTGAAATGGACCACTGGTAGGGTCAGCAAAGTGATCCAAGTGCCACCCTAGGCAGATACCCAGTCTGCCTAGTGGCAGGGCCAGCCCTGCAAAGGGATTAAGAAGGATAACCTCTTTAATCCCTCTTGTAAAGGGCTTGCCAAAATAGCACTTCTTAAAAACCTAAATGTACTAGGGAGCAGCTGTAAATCCTGATGTGGCCAATTGCAGTCATACACTTGTATTCCCTTTATGAAATGGGAGTTGCATGTGCAGATTTTTGACCTGTCTAGGCCACTCCTTAACCATGCCCACAACACATTCCATGCAATTTCTGTGTAGTAAGGAATTCCATGTGTAAATTCAGTCCTTTATAAAATGTCCATTTCCACGTGGGTGCCATTTTCATATGTAAATATCTGATTTTACAAGTGGAAACTGTAAATAAGGCTTCTAAAATAACCCCATAATGCTGTATCAACCTAACTTTATACCTGCTATTTATGTAGCACCACTTAAACAGAAGCTTTCTGCCCAGAGGCTGCGTATCACTACTTAGATGGATAGCTTTTTGCCTAGCATTGGAACACACCTAACCCTGCCTCCACTAAAATGCATAACTTTACCATTTAGTGACTTATACAGCCCAAAGTTGTCCATTCCTCAAGCTGGCATTTTTAGTTGAAAGCACTTTTATAGTTGGCACCTATTGCCTAACACATACGTGCTTTGGAAAACTGACCTCCATGTATTTACATAATGCAGCTAGACTGAAAGGAAAGAAACTGATCCAGGCACTCATATTTAGCACTGTATTTGGCATAAAGGGGTTTTTTTTGTTTGCATTTTGTGTTGACTTGGACACAGATATAGACTGGTTCTCATGCCTACCTCTGAAGTACCACAAAATTGACCCTATGTCAATCAGAAATGCAGCTGTTGGGCACAGGAGAAGCTAGATACGACAGTTTCTCTCTTCGTGAGGTAGTAAAGTCAGACATGCAGGCTTTCTTTCTCAAGGGCTTTGTTAATGAGCTACTGCTTCCGTTTTCAAACAGGCCTTCAAACTGTTACATGAACATATCTAGGAAAGAGGCATCTGTAACTGTAAAATCTACTGTTATGTTTTCACTGTAGTTTTAACACTTTCAGTTTAGCTCTTAGTCAAGACACTCCAATATATAGGAGCTCTTATGAGCAGGGACTGTCTCTTGCATGTCTCCTTACAGCGCTGCATACAACCTTCTTCAATTTAGGAAAGCGTTGAAACGTCACCTATTTACCCAGTACTTCTCCATCTCAAATGACAGCTCTCAGTCACCTTCACTCATGTCCAACTCTCTCCACACGAGCCCCATGCGCACAACACCACTACCTTCCGAACCCACCTCTATTTAATTTACAGAA
Organism: Ichthyophis bannanicus; assembly: GCA_033557465.1. NCBI lineage: Eukaryota > Metazoa > Chordata > Amphibia > Gymnophiona > Ichthyophiidae > Ichthyophis > Ichthyophis bannanicus. The sequence continues at coordinate 606,871,018 of CM066033.1, forward strand.
TGTCATTGCCGTATCAACTGTACTTACCAACGAGATAGGTGTATAAGCCTGCATACTAAATTGTAAATAGTTGTTACCTGTTAACCTGTTAACCTGTTATCCATGTTTATTTACCCTGTTTATTGTAAGTGCATGGAACTGCCCTCTTTGCACAAATAGGTTTTCTGTAAACCGCGCTGATAATAAATAGTGCGGTATAGAAAAGCAATTAAATAAATAAATCTTGTAGCACTATACAAATAATTATAATAAGCAGTAGTAGTAGTAGTAGTTTAATTTTACAAACTGAACCATGGAATGTACATAAAAGATGTGTTAACTAGAGAGGACAGTTTGTTTTTATTCAAGGATAGTTTTCACTCTGTATAATTAGAACAGGTTTTTTTTTGCTCGTAAAATTTTTAAGAAAAGTTGTGAAGTAGTTCTAAGGGAGAGCCTTTCGTGTTTTTTTAATTAACTTAGGCTTTTTCAAGTTCTTACGTATTTTCTTTCTCTTAATCTTGGCAGGATTCTCAGACTGGCCAAGTTTGTTAAGCTCATCATCTTTCAAGGTGAGTTTAGGATTCTCAGTATTTTGTAGACCCGCAGCTTCTACCATTTTGATAGCCTGTGATTCTGTCCCAGACTCTGCTGCGGTTTTCACAGACTCTTCTGATCGTTCCGACTGTGCAATGTTCTCAGCTTCTGATTTCTCAGACTCCTCAGTCTGCATCATTTGCTCTGGTTTCTCAGACCCTGCGGTTTTCACGCTCTCCTCTGGCTGCTTAGACTGTGCAGAATTCATAGGCTTTTCTGGTTGTTCTGCTTGAGCTGGATTGAGCGCTTCGGGTTTCTTAGGTTCTTCTGTTTTGGGTTCTCTCATGCATTTAGGTATATAGAATCCATTTCCTTCACTTGGGGTCCAGATCTTTATTGGGCAGTCAAATTCAGAGGGTTGTTTCTGTGCTTGCTCATCCAAACAGTCATAGATTTTCTCATGACCTCCACTACTATAAGCTGGAACAAATTCTGATCGAATTCTCATGAGACACATAAAATTTGGGATTGGCATTGGTCCCTAGGAAATAAATAAATAAATACATTTAAAAGCACTGTTTAAGTATAACCAAACAAATGCTAAACAGTTAAAGCAACCATAGGTAAGCTATCAAATTAAGGATCCAATTAAGCTTTTTTCCCCCCTAGACAAAGAATGAGAGAAACAACCCTGTGAAACATGCCCTAAATGCTATCAGCATTGAGGGGGATAATGTCCAAAGAAATTTCCAAGAGTAAAGCAGCGTTTTACCTGCAGAAATGACTTGTAACAAAATTATCCATGCCATATGGGGGCAATTTTATAAAACCTCTTTTACACATATATGCACTGATATTTTTGTTAAAGGCCTCTTATAAAATTGTCCCTATGTGCAAATACATGCTATCACACATGCTTGCATGCAACCTGGGTGAAGGTGTATTCCGGGACATAGTTCGGCTGGATTATGGATGGAGTCACAAAGTACACACGCAGGCTATTAAAACATGCACCTACATGGATACTGCAACAGCACGCACTAACACCTGCTCCCAATCAGGTGTAAATGCACAAGGCTGCATTGTAGCCTCCAGTGTGGCTGCTTTTGTGGGGAAATTTTAAAGACACATAGGCCCCTAGGGTCTTTATAAAAGGACTTAGAACAGGCGCCTATTTTGCCTCTTCACCTTGGCACTTGTTATAAAATTATCCTCCATGTAAGTAAACTTCTGTGTACACAAATATATTTGCTGTTTGAAGAGGCACTTCTGAAGAAGGACTAGGAGAGGGGTTTGTAGTTACATGCATACTTTCGAAAATTTGTATAGGTGCATATAAATTAATCCCCAAAAATGATCCACCCCAAACAGTGGGTACAAATATAAGCACATAGCTTTCCTGGGGTAATTTTCAAATTCAAAGTAGAAGTATGATTGTACTTTCCTTTTGAATATCTGGTACAGTCCATGTTGAGAAAAATATAGGAATACTTTATACCTGTGCACAGCTATAAACGTATCCCCAAAATTAGGGGCTGCTTTATGATTAGGCAGAGTGAAGCGGTGATCTTAGGTAGCAAAATTTTCAGGGTAGCAAATTGTGCCCCCAAAACATCCCACAGTGGCAGCCTCACCTCTGCCTGGTCCTATTTCCCTTCTGCCCTGCTACTTCTCCCAAGGTCGATGGCTGCGGCAGAGGCATGAAGCTAAATCCTAAACACGGGGTCTTTCACACAATCGCACGCTTCAAAGGCCCTGCAGGTGCTGCCTCCCTTTGATGCAAAAATTATGCATCAGAGAGGAGCGGGACCAGCAAGGCTTCAGAAGCGCACGAGTCTCCGAAAGAGCCCTTGTTTAGGATTTAGCTTCTTGCTGCCGCTTCTTTTGATATCAGTGGAAAGAAGCTAAATACTAAGCAAGGGCTCTTTCAGAGGCTCCACTTCCAAGGCCCTGCAGGTCCCACTCCACGTCCCACTCCACTCTGATACATACGTTTTGCATCAGAGGGAGGTGGGACCTGCAGGGCTTTGGAAGTGTGAGAGTCTCTGAAAGGCCCCGTGTTTTAAGATTTAGTTTCTTGCCACCACCACCACAGATCTCGTGAGAAGCCTCAGTGGTGGTAGCTAGGGGAAGAGGGAGGCATAATGGACATGGTGGTCCACTGCAGGGGGGCAGGGAGATGCTAGACACAGGAAGGAAAGGGGCAGATTAGGAGACGGATATACTGGACATGGGGGAGCTGGACACTGAAGGCAGCTCTAAGCGATGGATAAAATCATAAGGAGATGGAGGGAGGATGCTGACTGACACAGAAGAGGCCATTGGGAAATAGAGGGATACTGGACACGGGTAAGGGCCATAGGGAGATGGAAGTATGCTGGATATGAGAAGGGACCATAAGGAAATGAAGGGGATGCTGGACAAAGGAGGGGCCATAGGGAGATGGGGGATGCTGGACATGGGAGGGATGCTGGAACAGGAGGGGGCCATAGGGAGAGGGAGAAAGGATGATGGACATGGAAGGATGCCATAAGAAGATGGTGGGAGAATGCTCACATGGGAGAGGGCCAGAGGGAAATAGGAATGCTGGACATGGGAAGAAGCCATAGGGACATGGGAAGAGGATGCTGGATATGGAAAGGGGACATAGGGAGATGGAGGGAAGCTGACATGGGAAGGGCCAGAGGGAGACGGGGGATGTTGGATATGGAAGGGGGTCATTAAGAAGCAGAGGGGAATGCTGAACATGACAGGAAAAGGGGAAGAGAGTGAGGAGATGATGGACATGAGGGAGTGGGATAAGGAAGAGGGGGAGAGGAGATGCTGGACACGGTATAATGAGGTCATAAGAGAGGGGAAGACACTGAATGGGGAGGAAAAAGGAGAAAGATGCTCTACATTAAAGGGATAGAGAGAAAGGGGAGAATTACTTAAAGGAAGGGGAAGGAGAGAGAGAGAGATAGGGAATAGGAGGACTGTGTTAAGGGTTGAAAAGTAGTAGGTAGATGCAGTAAAAAGAGGGAAACTGAAGACTAGATAGTAAGAAGGAGAAGTGACATTTAGCTGATAGAGAAAGAAATACATGGAAAAAAGTTGAAAGGAAAAAAATCAGAAAAGTAGCAGATGGACTGAAGACCCTAGAAAGCAAAAGTGAGTTAAAAGAAGACAGAGGACAGCAAAAACCAGCAACTGGGACCAGACAAATAAGAAAAAAGAATTTAATTTTCATTTTTAATTTAGTGCTTGGAATACATCAGGATTTGGAATTTACATGCTTAGTTTTTATATTTTGCACAATACAGTGGTGTCTACATATCTTTATACTTTTATGGAGTTTTACTGCATACAGAGTCTGATTTCTTGGGGTTTCAGTTTAATTTTTGTCTCTATATTTCTATTTTTAGTTTATGTTCAGTTGTACTTGGTAAGGGTCATTCTGTGTTCTGCATGTGTGATGGAGGCCTTGCATTCTGTTAGCTTGGAGTTCTTATGTAGGAATCTCCACCATAGTAACAGTAATTTGACTTCTTTGGTTTTCCAAATAGATGTATGGATGTTGTAGGGCTCTCAGCAATATTTATGGTGTTGCTCTTTCTAGTTAAACTCCTTGTGCGAGTTTTGTGTGCTGTTATAGTATTGTAGATTCTTCTGTAGTTCCTGAGTGATTTTTGTAGGGTTTTGTATTTCTTAACAACACTGTATGTCCAGTATTGGTAAGGGTTTATTTGGCTGGTACTGAGATGACAACAGAATCAGAAATTATTTTTGGTATGTCGAGTTCTATGGGAAAATGCTCTTTTTCTCTCTCACCCATTTGTTGGGAGAGGGATTTCTTTGGTTGCAAACTACATATTAACAGTTTATAACACCAAAATAAAATTAGTTAAAATGATTTTATTTTGGGGTTATAAATCATTCTGTGGTTTTCAATTCTTCTTTTTGTTCACTGGTGTATTTTATTTATTTATTTTATTTAACATTGTTTATATACCGCACTATTTAACATCAGCACGGTTTACAAGAAACATAGATGTCCAGTGTGGGGGTCAACACTGGACTTACATTAAAACAAGGAATTTAAACTTGGAGAACATGTAAAAACTATGTACACAACTCTTCGATATATCTATGTGTGCTGTTCAATGGTCGCTTTGGGTGTAGGGTCAGGGTTGATCGTGTGGGTATGTATGGGCTGGGTTTAGGTGATGCCTTCAGAGTTGGGGAAGCATTGAAGGAAGAGGTAGTGTTTTAGAGCCTTTCTGAATTGGATAAGGTTGTTCATGGCACGGATACTGGGCGGTAGGTTGTTCCAGCATGAAGGCGTGGAGGAGTAGCCTAGTGGTTGGGGCAAGGTACTTCAGGCCGGAAGGTCGGGGGTTCAAATCCCACTAGAGGACAGCAACCTTGGGCCGGAAGGACTGGGGTTTCTAGTCCCACAGGTGCTCCTTGTGGTCTTGGGCAAGCCACTTAACCCTCCATAGACCACGTTCCCTGTAAAATAGTTATCTCCAAGTTATAATACCCTGTTCAATGTAATTTCAGTTTGTTCAATGTAAACCGCACTGATGCAGAATAGCGCGGTATATAAGAGAATGTAAATAAAAAAAATAAATAAATAAGGTGCGGCAAAGGCACAGTTTCTAGAGGCCTTGGTGCATTTGGTGATGGTTTTCGGGAGGATTAAGGAGTTGGTGGAGACAGATCTTCTGAGTCTGTTGGGGGGGGGGTGAGCTGGATAAGTTCAGTGAGGGAGCTGGCCGTGCATTTATTGATGGCCTTGAATGTTATTGTTAGGATTTTGAAGGTGACCCTGTAGCGTATTGGGAGCCAGTGTAGTGTTTTCAGGATAGGGGTGATGTGCTGCCTGATAGATGCCTGTTGGAGGGTTCGGGCTGCGGTATTCATTGCTAGCTGCAGAGGTTGTAGAGTGCACTTCGGCAGGCCGTGGAGGATGGAGTTCGCATAGTCGAAGTGGGGCATCACTAGGGACTGAAAGACTGTTCGAAAATCGTCTGGCTCAAGTAGTGGTCTGATATGACGTAGCATCCGGATTTTGTAGTAGATTGCTTTAGAGATGTTTCCTATCTGGGCATTTAGGTTGAGATGTTGGTCAATCAACACTCCAAGGTAACGGATCGTTGTTTTTGTGAGGAGTTCAGCATCACGTACTTTCAATGAAGATGGCGGGGTGAATGCTTGGTCTCTGCTGATGAAAAGCACCTCTGTTTTTTTGAGGTTGATTTTGAGCATCTGCGAGTGTAGCCAGTCTGTGACTGCATCGAAGCATGATTATAGTTGGGATACGTCTGGGTAATCAGTATGTATTGGGGTGAACATGAGGACATCGTCGGCGTAGATTAGGCAGTTTATACCGAAAGACCTGATGATCGAGCAGATAGGCTGCATATAGACGTTGAAGAATAGGGCGGAGAGGGCGGAGCCTTGAGGGACGCCCTTTGTTAGTGGGAATGGTGTGGAGGTTGAAGTACCGGATCGAACATGTTGCCATCTGTCATTTAGGTAAAAGGTACACCATGCAAGGGCGGTGCCATGGATGCCTTTCTCGGCAAGGCGGGAGAGCAGTAGGCCATGGCTGACGGAGTCAAAAGCGGCTGCGATGTCGAGAAAGATGAGGGCAAACCCCTGTTTGACGTTATTTAGCCCTGTTATAAGGGTGTTGAATAGGATTGTTAATAAGGTTTCCACGCCATGTTGCTCGCGAAACCCATGCTGGCAGGGATCGAGGGGTGAGTTATCCTCGATGTGTTGGCTCAGTTGACGGTGGACTATTTTCTCTGAGATTTTCGCTAGGAGGGGTATGTTGGAAATAGGTCTGTATGAATCCATCTTTGTGGGGTCAAGTTTGTTGTTCTTGAGCAACGGTCTGATTGAGGTTTGTTTTAGGCTTCTGGGGAGGATGCCTGTTTGGAATGAGGTCCCGATCAGTTTCGCCAGGAAGGTGCTGAGTTCAGTACGTAGGGTTTTTATCCAGAATGCTGGACATGGGTCGCCTGGTGCTGTGGTGGTGTTTATATTCATAATGATGTCTTGTATTTCTCTGTCAGTTGGGGTAGTAAAGGTGGAGATGGTGCTTTGGGTCACTGTCAGTACTTGTGAAGGTGAAGGAGGGGTGGAAAAGGCCATCAGGATGTCTGGGGCCAGATCGTTAGCGGATAGGGTGGACTGGTTTGCTTTGGTTTGCAGGTAGTCTGCATATTTCTGTGGGTCTGGTTGGTTTAGCTGATCGGTGGAGGGCTCCTTGGCTAAGGATTTGACGATGTTGAACAACTCGTGCGGCTTATTCAGGGATCGTTGTAGTACCTCAGCGTAGTATTGCCTCATTCTCCTCGAAACTGCTGTTCGATGGGTGCACAGCTGGGCAGAGTAGGCTTCTTGGTTTTCAATTGATCTGGAGCAGCGCCAGCGATTCTCTAGCTGTCGGAGATGTCGGAGGGAGGTCTTGAGCTCTGGCGAGTACCAGGGTGCGTTCTTCCTCTTGTTATGTGAGGCGTTGATGGCGGGAGAGTCAGTTGAGGCATTGAGGCATGAGTTCCATGTGGCAACCAAGTCATCAAGGTTCATACCATGCGTATTATGGAGAGGCTGAGCCCTTTCTAAGATCTCTTCTCTGTTGAACTGGCGATAGCGTTTTGACACTGGGTCTGGTGGTTTGTTTGAGGGTTGAGGAACAGAGGGTGATGAGTGAGAGGGGATCACAAATCTGATTAGACTGTGGTCTGACCATGGAACTGAGCATAGTGATATGTTGATCTTGGATGTGTGACAGGAAGTTGATTGTGGTGCAAATATGAGATCAAGTGTGTTTCCCTTGATGTGGGTAGGGGAGTGATCAGCTGGTTGTAGCCCGCCGCCTCAAGAGCATCTAGAAAAGCTCTGGCTTGGGTGTCTTGGAGAGAGGGGAGGTTGAAGTCTCCTAGTATCCAATTCGAGGTATGTGTCTTAACGGGGTTACAGGCGATGTCAATAATTGATGAGAGTTCCTCCGGTGATGGTGAGGGTGCCCGATATAGTAGGTTAATGGTGTGATATTTGTTTGCTATGGCGATGTGGTCTAGGTGGGGGGTGCTGCTTGATGCAATTGTCCGGAATTGCAGACTAGTCTTGCTAAGTATGAGTACACCTCCACCCCTTCTGTCAGTTCTATGGCAGGAGTGGGTGGAAAAGTTCGGGGGGACAAACTGGTGGAGGATTGCCGCGTCTGCCTCCGACATCCATGTCTCAGTGATGCATAGTATGCGATGTCAGGTGAGGTTAGTATGTCCGATATGGCTGGCCATTTCTTTCTGATTGAGCGGGTGTTTATTAGGGCGCATTTCAGGTCGTGAGGGGGGGTGTCGTGGTTGTGCTGAGAGGACCTAGCCTGGAGGAGGGCGATGTAGATGAGGTGGGAGTGGGAGTGTGTCGTGTGGATGGATCTGTCCGTGTGGTGGTTGGTGTGGTCATGGGGCCTTTTCCAGGGGTTATGAAGGATTGGGATAGAGCTATGGGTGGAAGTGAGGGATTGGGAGAAATGTGTCAGGGCGAGTAGTATGTAGCAACTGATAAATGTGTGTGGTAGTGTGATTATGGTGGGGAGTGCCATGGCGTCAGGGGATAGTAGAGAGGTCAGGTTGGGACTTTGGTGGGGGCAGATTGGGTCAGTGTGTGGGATGAGTGTGTTCCTAGTGCTGTTGTGCAGAGGGGTGAGGCAACTGGTAGTTGTTGGAGATTTTCCTCCGCTTCTAGGAGGGAGCGGTGTCAGTGTGATGTCACAGTATTGCAATTACAACAAGGTATCAGGGGTATCAAGCGTGATGTCACAATATCGCAATTACAACAAGGTATCAGGGGTATCAAGCGTGATGTCACAATATCGCAATTACAACAAGGTGTCAGGGGTATCAAGCGTGATGTCACAATATCGCAATTACAACAAGGTGTCAGGGGTATCGAGCGTGATGTCACAATATCGCAATTACAACAAGGTATCAGTATGATATGTATGAGTGCCTTGTATCTCCTTTGCTTTTTTCAGAATATATATTTACATTTCATGTCAGTCCAGTGTACAATATCACTATTACTACTATTTATCACTTATAGAGCGCCACGCATGCAGTGCTGTACAGCTAACCAACAAGAGTTAGCCAGAATACAAGAGACAGTCCCTGTCCATCAGAGTCATGCTCATCAGAGCTTACAATCTAGTCAGAACATTACAGAGCATTAGTCGGATTAGTGCAAGGCACAGTATGGTCAATACAATATGGTCATGAGAGTTGACGGGGGTAAAGATAAGATAAGGATAGAAGTCAGGATCTGAACGCGACGGTGAAGAGGTGAGTCTTCAACCTGGATTTGAAGAGGGCCAGGCAGGGTTCCTGGCATATAGACACAAGTAGGCTGTTCCAGGCATGAGGTGCATCAAGGTGAAAGGAGCGAAGTCAGGAGTTAGCGGTGCGGGTGAACGGCATAGATAGAAGTGATTTTCTAGCGGAGCGCAGGTTCCGAGAGGGGATGTAGGGAGAGATAAGAGATGGGAGGTATTGAGGGGCCGCTGAGTGAGTGCATTTATAGGTCAGTAGGAGAAGTTTGAATTGGATGTGGAACTGGACAGGGAGCCAGTGAAGTGACTTGAGAAGAGGAGTAATGTGGGCGTGGCGAGGCTGGCAGAAGATTATTTGAGCAGTGTGATTTTGTATAGATTGAAGGGGAAGGAGGTGGCTGATGGGGAGACCAGCAAGGAGTACGTTGCAATAATCGAGATGAGAGGAGATTAAGGAGTGGATAATCATTTTGGTGGTGTGTTCAGAGAGGAAGGGGCGGATTTTGCCAATGTTGTAGAGGAAGAAACGGCAGGTCTTAGCTACATGCTGGATATGTGCGGAGAAGGAGAGAGAGGTATCAAAGATAACCCCTAGGTTGCGGGCCGAAGGAACAGGAAGGATAGTAGCTCCGTCTACATAGACTGAGAAATGGGGAAGAGGAGGGGAGGAATTGGGGGGAAAGACAAGGAGTTCAGTCTTAGCCATGTTCAGTTTCAGTCGGCGAAGAGACATCCAGGCAGCGATGTCGGAGAGGCAGGCAGAGATCTTGGACTGGGTTGCTGGAGAAATATTAGGTGTAGAGAGGTAGATTTGGAAGTCATCGGCATAAAGATGGTACTGGAAGCCGTGGGAGGAGATAAGCACGTCAAGGGCTTGAATGTAGAGAGAGAAAAGGAGGGGGCCCAAGACGGATCCCTGTGGTACACCTACGTGGAGCGGGGTGGGGGAGGAGGAGGAGCCGCGAGAGCATACACTGAATGTGCGATGGGAGAGATAGGAGGAGAACCAGGACAGTAGCAGGTCCTTGAAGCCAAGGGAGGAGAGGGTGGTGAGGAGAAGATTGTGGTCAACAGTGTCAAAGGCAGCGGAGAGGTCAAGAAGAATGAGGATAGAGGCCCTTAGATTTAGCCAGGAATAGGTCATTGGAGACTCTTGCGAGAGCCGTTTCAGTGGAATGTAAGGGACGGAATCTGGATTGTAGTGGGTCCAGGAGGGCCTGGGAGGTGAGGAAATTGAGGCAGCGGCGGTGGACTGCATGTTTGAGTAGTTTGGATATGAAGGGAAGGAGGGAGATGGGTCGATAATTAGAAGGGCATGTGGGATCGAGTGAGGGTTTCTTGAGGAGAGGTGTGACAACAGCATGTTTGAAGTCAACAGGGACAGTTGCAATAGAGAGTGAGAGGTTGAGGATATGAGAGATGGTGGGTACAATGGTGGAGGAGATGGGGTGGAGGAGATGGGTGGGGATAGGGTCAGATGAACATGTGGTGGGTTTGGAGGAAGTAAGAAGGAGTGCAGTTTCTTCTTCAGAGATCGGAGGGAAGGAGGAAAGGGTGGCAGAGGAAGTACGGATGGGGGGAGAATTGGGAAAGGGGAGAGGTAGGTGAGGGGGTGGGGAGTTGGAGGGTAATCTTGTGGATTTTGTTATGGAAGTAGTCGGCTAGGGTTTGGGCAGAAAGGGAGGGTAGGACCAGGTGTGGGGGGACTTTGAGGAGAGAACTGAGGATATTAAAGAGACGGCGAGGATCAGAGGCAAGGGAGTTGGTCAGGTGGATGTAGTAGTCTTGTTTGGCAAATGCTATGGCTGACTGGAAGGAGCCAAGAATGAATTAGAAGTGTAGAAGGTCCTCCGGGGAGCGGGATCTGGACCAAGCACACTCAGCGGTGCGTAGATAACGGGTTGTGGGCGAAAGCCAGGGCTGGGAAGTAGATCATTTGACTGGACGTGGGGTGGGTGGAGCAAGAGCGTCGAGAGCTGAGGAGAATATAGTATTGTAGGAAGATAGTGCCTCATTGACGGACTTGGAGGATATAATGGAGGAGAGAGATGGAGAAATGGCGGAGGAGAGAGTCAGGGGATCAATATTATGGAGGTTTCTAAATAGGTCGGATGAGACAGGACGAGGTTGAGATGGCGGAAGCTGAAGAGTAAAGGTTAAAAGGTGATGGTCAGATGACATAAGGATTGAGTTGCAGAAGTTTGAGGGAGAGGAATTGGAGAAGAGTATTAGGTCAAGGCAGTGGCCGTGTATGTGGGTGGGGGCGGTGGAGCAGAGTTGGAGGTCATACGAGGAGATGAGGGCAAAAACTTTTGAGGCGAGGGGGTCGGAGGGGTTGTCGAACTGAATGTTAAAGTTGCAAGAATAAGAGTGGGGGAAGAGGGATCAAGAAAGGCGGAGAGCCAGGAATCGAAGTCGGTGAGGAAGGTTGACTGGGATTTGTTGGGTGGGCGATAAATAACAGCAATGCGGAGGGGAAGTGGTAGGAAGAGGCGAATGGAGTGAACTTCAAAGGAGAGGGGAGAGGGTGACTGAGGCAGCAGGAGAGATTGGAATTGACAGGAGGGAGAAAGCAGGAGACCAACACCACCACCGTGATCAGTAGATCGAGGTGTATGGGAGAACTGGTAACCTCCATAGCAGAGAGAAGCAATGGATACAGTGTCATCTGGGGGGGATCCAGGTCTCAGTCAGGGTGAGAAGGTATAGAGCATTAGATATAAAGAGATCGTGGGTAAAAGGAAGTTTGTTAGTGACTGAGCATGCGTTCCATAGGGCACATGAGAACGGAAAAGCGGAGGGAGGAAGGAGAGGGATATAGATAAGGCTAGAAAAGTTACGTGAGGATTTCTTATCAGAGTAACGTGAGGCTTTATTCCTAGAGAAGTGCAGAAATTTAGAGGGAATAGGGTGTGGGTGGTTATGTCTGGATGTGTGTGGCCTCCAAGAGGGACTTGAGAGAGGGGAAGTGAGGGGTGATATTGCTGGTATCAGTTAGGTTGTGTGAGGATTTGTTTTTGGAGATAAGGTTGGGGTTGATATCTTTGTATGAGAGATAGGGGGATGAGTAAGGGAGGGTGGAAGGGGGGAGGAGCGGGATGTGGATGAGATTAGATAAGGTACATGAGGAACTCTTTTTAGTGTGAGAAAGAAATCGAGGGGGGCCAGGGTTGGGGTTGATATTGCCTGAAGAGAGGAGGAGTAGTAGAGAGCGAGGTAAAGCGGAGACGGTACGGCGGAAGCAAGGGTGGGTTGCCTTAGAGAGAGAGGATAATTGAATGCGGGGATGGTGTGCTGAAGCTCAAGAGCAGATGCTAGGTAAGGGGAAAGAATGGAGGGTGAAGTGAGGAAGGTAGGGGGGTAGGGGGAAGAGGAGGGAGGGTGTTGATAAGAGGGGAGGCAGTTGGGGAGGATGAGGAAGAGAAGGACAATGTGATGTGGGGTCATGGTAATGGGCAACAAGTTCTGTGCAAACACTGGGTAGCAGTTAAGAACATAAGATATGCCATACTGGGTCCGACCAAGGTCCATCAAGCCCAGTATCCTATTTCCAACAGTGGCCAATCTAGGTCATACATACCTAGCAGTTTCCCCAAAAGACACAGGTTCTGCAATGCTTGTACTAGGTCAAGCATTGATATCCTGGGTCCCTTCTTAATAATGGTTAATGGACCTTTCCTCCAGGAACTTGTCCAAACCTTTTTTAAACCCAGCTAAACTAACAGCCTTTACTACATCCTCCGGTAACAAATTCCAGAGTTTGATTACACGTTGAGTGAAAAAATATTTTCTTTATTAGTCTTAAATAGTTTACCCTGTAGCTTCATTGCATGTCCCCTAGTCTTTCTATATTCTGATAACATAAACGGTCGATCTACGTTTACCCGTTCCACTCCGTTCATTAATTTGTAGACTTCTACCATATCTCCCCTCAGCCGTTTCTTTTCCAGGTTAAAGAGCCCTAGCCTTTTTAGCCTTTCTTCATAGGAGTATCCTTCCATCCCCTTCACCATTTTGGTGGCTCTTCCCTGAACCTTTTCTAATAACGCTATATCCTTTTTAAGATACGGCGACCAGAATTGCACACAATATTCAAGGTGCGGTCTCACCATGAACGGTATAGAGGCATTATAATATCTTTTGTTTTATTTTCCATTCCTTTTCTTATGATACCTAGCATTCTATTTGCTCTCTTGGCTGCCGCTGCACACTGGGCCGAGGGTTTTAACATGTTATCCACAATGACGCCTAAATCTTTTTCCTGGGTGGTGGTTCCTAATGTGGAACCTTGCATCGTGTAACCATAGTTTGGGTTGTTCTTCCCTAGGTGCATAACTTTGCACTTGTCCACATTAAATTTCATCTGCTATTTTGATGCCCAGTCTTCCAATTTATCAAGATCCTCTTGCAATTTTCCACAATCCTCTTGGGTTTTAACAACTTTAAATAGTTTTGTGTCATCTGCAAATTTGATAACCTCACTCGTTATTCTACTTTCCAGGTCATTTATGAATATGTCAAAAAGCAGCGGACCCAGCACAGATCCCTGGGGTACACCATTATTCACCTTTCTCCATTGGGAAAATTGGCCATTTAGCCCAACCCTCTGCTTTCTATCTTTTAACCAGTTCCTGATCCACAGTAGTACATTGCCTCCTATCCCATGACTCTTTAGTTTTGCCAAAAGTCTCTGATGAGGAACCTTGTCAAAGGCTTTCTGAAAGTCCAGATACACTATATCAACCGACTCACCTTTGTCCACCTGTTTATTCACACTTTCAAAAAAACATAACAGATTAGTAAGACAAGATCTTCCTTATCTAAAGCCATGTTGGTTGTCTCCCATTAGGCCATGACTATCTACATGCTGAGTAATTTTATTCTTTATGATGGTTTCTACCATTTTTCCCGGTACTGACGTGAGGCTCACCGGTCTGTAGTTTCCCGGATCACCCCTCAAACCCTTTTTAAAAATTGGTGTTACATTGGCGATCCGCCAATCTTCAGGTATTAGAGATGATTTTAATGATAGTTCACAGATTACTAATAGCAGGTCTGCAATCTCATATTTCAGTTCTTTCAACACCCTTGGATGTATACCATCCGGCCCAGGTGATTTGCTACTCTTCAGTTTATCTAATGGTTGTAATACATCTTCCCGATGTATCGATATTTCCTTCAATTCTTCCACACCTTTAAATACCACTTCAGTCATGGGTAACATCCCTGCATCTTCCTCAGTAAAGACCGAAGGAAAGAATTCATTCAGTCTCTCCGCTATCGCCTTGTCGCCTCTTAATGCCCCTTTAACTCCTCAATCATCTAATGGTCCAACTGACTCTCTCACAGGTTTTTTGCTACGAATGTACTTGAAAAAATCTTTATTTCGCGTTTTTTCTTCCGCAGCAAGCTTCTTCTCAAATTCTCTCTTTGCCTTCTTTATCAATGCCTTGCATTTGACCTGCCAGTGCTTGTGCTGTTTCCAGGTTTCATCGTTTGGCTCTTTTTTCCATTTCCTGAAAGATGCTTTCTTGGCAACAACAGCCTCTCTGACCTCACCTTTAAACCATGCTGGCAGTTTTTTGGACTTCCTTCCACTTTTCTTAAAGCGTGGAATACAGCTGGTCTGGGCTTTCAAGATAGTATTTTTCAACAACAATGCAGGCAGTGGGTAGCAGGCAGTGGGTAGCAGTTCTATACTAAACACTGGGGTAGCAGATCTATGCAAACACTGGGTAGCAGAACTATGCAAACACTGGGTAGCAGATCTATGCAAACACTGGGTAGCAGTTCTATGCAAACACTGGGTAGCAGTTCTATGCAGGCAATGGGTAGCAGTTCTAGGTGGGTAATGGAAAGGAAGATCAATGCCAGCAGTGGGCAGCAAGTCAAGGAAAGTTACTTGAAGGTAAAGGGTGGTGATCGTGAGATGGTTGGGGTCAGGAGGCGAAGTGTGCAGGAGCGAGCGTGCCTACTTGGCTCCAGGCAGGTACAGCAATTTGGAGGAGCAGGGATCATGGCTCCCGCCAGAGCGCCCCTGGGCCCGCGCCTAAGGGCCATGCCAAAGGGCCCTCTGGCGAGGCCCTTGGGCGTGGGCCCAACAGGTGCAGGTGCGCCTGCTGGAGCACGCCGCTTTTAAAGGGCCGACTGCCCTTTGATCTCCCGTTGGAACCAGTATGTTTTATATTAGATTCCAAGGCTACTTAATTAAGCTCCTATAATTTTTGTGGCATATAAATAGCATTACAACAATTTTTTATATTATATATTTGGGATTATGTTGCTTTATTTTTTCTTGGAGCAACCACTTCAATGTTCTGAGTGAGGGGGGGGGGGGTCACTGATTCCTGACTAGAGTTCTGAGGAGGCCCCTCCATTTTTGGGTGATGGGGGGTGCCAGCTCATCGCTTATCTCAGGCAAACTGCATTGAGCTGCCCTTGCACAAAATGGTAGCCACGATTACTGAAAGGAATTGTTCACAAAAAAGGAGATAAATAGAGAACAGCAGTGGACCAAGGGCAGTGTCATAAGGTCCATCAGAAAAGCAGGATAGAGCAAGAGAGGTTTCATTGGGTGAGGGAGCAGTTTATACTGGGAGTGTTCTCAGTGCTTAGGTCGTGCTGGTTTGTTAGTGGGAATGCTGGTTGCAGCGGCCGCAGAGAGCTATTCTGTGAGGTAACTGAAGGAGAAAGAAACAGTGAGAAAGAATGAGAAGTACAATTATTTTGTTTAAACATACTTAAGAGCAGTCTACCAAAGGGTGTTAGTTGCTACCACAGAACTAATGTAGATTTATCACTCAGCAGTAGCAGCTAATGCCGGAGAAATGCAGGTATTGCAGGCACTTGCAGGACTGGGGCAGGGAGAGCATAGTTACTTACCTGTAACAGGTGTTCTCTGGGGACACCAGGAATCAGTCCTCACATATGGGTGATGTTGGTACCGACTGAGCCCTCGTGGAAGCATCCCCCCAGCTTTCAAGAAAACCTTTGGGAGATGCCACCATGCATGTGTCGTCCCCTTCCCGTCCAAGGCTGCCATCTTGCTCAGTCAGATGACATAGCTAAAGCATGAAAAAAATAAAAGATGGTAAAGGAGCAACTCCAAGGGGAGGAGGGAGGGTTGTGAGGACTGATTCCTGCTGTCCCCGGAGAACATCTGTTACAGGTGAGTAACTACGCTTTCTCCGGGAAGAAGCAGGAAGTCAGTCCTCACATATGGGACTCCCCAGCTACAGGCTACCGAAAGCCCATAGCAAAAACAGGGATCCCTCATGGGGAGACGCAAGCAGCAGCAATTGAGTCTGCATCCACAGACCACAGTAGGACCCCTGAGTCCGACGAAACCAGCACCAGTAGCCTGAGTGTAGGAGTTGCCTAAACCTCAAAACATTTATGGAGCACAATCTGGCTGAAGGCACAGTCCCGTCGGGACTTTCTTTCGTTAGTAATGGGCTGTGAAAGTATGGAATGAAGACCCGGTGGTGGCCTGGCAGATGTCCACCATCGGGATGGAGCGCAAGTTTGCCACCGAAGCCGCCATGGCCCTGAGACGATGCGCCGTGATGTGGCCTTCCAACATGAGCATTGACTGCTCATAAGCGAGGGCAATACAGTCCGCTAGCGAGGTGGACAATGTATGTTTGGTCACTGCCTCCCCTAGCC
This sequence comes from Ichthyophis bannanicus, assembly GCA_033557465.1. Classification (NCBI taxonomy): domain Eukaryota; kingdom Metazoa; phylum Chordata; class Amphibia; order Gymnophiona; family Ichthyophiidae; genus Ichthyophis; species Ichthyophis bannanicus. The sequence goes on from CM066033.1 coordinate 606,887,525, forward strand.
TACTAGGGTTGTAGGAGATGAAAAGCTGAGAAGCTTTGCGGTGCCCCTGAGTGCACTGGATATAGAAAGACAAAGTTTGAAGGACTGTCTCCGCCCGACTGGAGTGAGATCTTGGAAAAAAGGTAGGGAGCACCACTTCCTGGTTGAGATGGAAGGGCGACACTACCTTCGGCAGGAATTTGGGGTGCGTGTGAAGCACCACTCTGTTCTTGTAGAACCTGGTATAAGGCACCTCCGCCACAAGGGCCTGAAGCTTGCTAACTCTGCAAGCGGAGGTGAGCGCAACCAGGAAAGCCATCTTCCAAGAGAGGTAGCGAAGGTGGCAGGTAGCCAGAGTCTCGAAGGGTGGGTGAGTGAGCTGCCCCAACACTACGTCGAGGTTCCATTTGGTTGCTGGAGGGCGAACCAGGGACTTCGATAAGAGCAGGCCCCGAAGGAAACGGGTCACCAACGGTTGGATTGAGAGGGGCTTATCATTCACGGGATGGTGGTGTGCCGCCAGGGCACTAAGGTGCACTCAGACAGAGTTAGACTTGAGCCCAGACTGAGAGAGGTGGAGAAGGTACTGCAACACCAGAGCCACCGGACAGGAGAAAGGATGAGCTGTATGTTCAGCACACCAAACAGAAAACCTGCGCCATCTGAAGGTGTAAGCCTTCCTAGTAGAGGCCTTGCGAGAGGCCAGCAGAATGTCTTCCACCTCAACCGGAAGGTTGAAAGGGGCCAGAGTCACCCTCTCAGCAGCCACGCTGTCAGCGACAGGGACCCCAGGTTGAGGTGCAGTAGAGAGCCCCCCTCATGAGATAGGAGTCTCAGGGTGGTCCACAAGGGGATGGGGCCTCCACCACCAACTGTAGAAGCAGTGGGAACCACGGTTGTCTGGGCCACCGAGGAGCTATCAGAATGAGCGAGGCCCAGTAGTGGGGGGTCCTGAACAAAGTTTTGGCGATCAGCAGCATCAGAGGGAAGGCGTACATAAGGCCTCCAGACCATGAGACCTGGAACGCATCTGCTGCCACCCTGGAGGGGTGAGCCTGCCAGGAGCAGATGTGGGGCAACTAAAAGTTGTCTGGGCTGGCGAACAGGTCCATCATGGCTTTTCCCCACATCTGGAAAAGTCAACCAGCTACTGGAGATCTCTGCTGAGTCTGTCGGCCAGCAGGTTGTCCTGGCCTGGCAGGTACACTGCCTGCAGAAGGATACCTGTTGGATTGCATATGAGCAGAGAACCAGTGCCTCCTGACAGAAGGCACGAGATCCCATGCCCCCCTGATTGTTCAAGTAGAACATCGCTACTTTGTTGTCTGTCTGGATCAGCACAGGCTGGTGATGCAGGTGTTGACAGAAGACCCTCAGGGCTAGGTACATGGTTCGGAGCTCCAGGAGGTTGATCTGCTGGGTGCTCTCGACTGGTGAGCAGTTGTCCTGAATGCAAAGATCTCCGCAGTGGGCTCCCCAGCCAAGCAGGGAGGCGTCCATGGTGAAGACCCTCGAGGGGCTTGGGGCCTGAAAAGGCATGCCTGCCTCGAGATGCTGGGGCGACTGCCACCAGACCAGGGAGTCCACCAATTGGCAGATCACAGAAACTTTGTCTTGTAGTCGGCCTGTGGCCCGAGACCACTGATCCCAGAGACACCACTGCGCCGCTTCATGTGGAGGCGAACATCTGGGGTGATGTGGATCGTGGAGGCCATGTGCTCCAGGAGCCGTAGGAGAAGCGGGGCGGGCACTGAGTGACGGTACTGTATGTCCTGAGCTAGAGACCTGAGACGATTGGCTCGGTCCCTGGGCAAGAAAGCCTTCGACTGGAGAATGTCAATCTTTGCCCCAATGAACTCCAGACACTATGTCAGGAAGAGATTAGACTTGGGGTAGTTTATGACAAAGCCCAAGTTCTGCAGAACCTGGCCGGTACGTGCAGTGGCCTGCTGCACCTCTGAGGCTGTGCCTCCCTTTATGAGCCAGTCATCCAGGTAGGGAAAGACGAAGACCCCCTGGAGCCGGAGGAAGGCAGCCATGACTGCCAGTCATTTTGTGAAGACTCTTGAGGCCGAGGCTAGGCCAAAGGAGAGCACCCTGTATTGAAAGTGCCTGCCCCCTATTACGAACTGCAGGTACTGCATGTAGTTGGGGTGGATGAGGATGCGAGTATAAGAATCCTTGAGGTCTAAGGAGTATAGCCAGTCTCCCTGCTGGAGGTATGGCAGAATTGTTCCAAGGAAGAGCATCTTGAACTTCTCCCTCACCAGGAATTTGTTGTGGTTGCGCAAGTCAAGGATGGGCCTTAGGCTCCCTGTCCTCTTTGGCATGAGGAAGTACCTGGAGTAGAACCCCTTGCCCTTGAGGTGGTGGGGCACCGGTTCCACCACTTTGTCCTCGAGAAGACCTGCCAAATCCTTCAGAAGGTGGTCCCGGTGGAGGGGAGACCTGAGGGGCTCTCCTGGGAAATAAGGGGGAGGTGTCTGAGTCAGGTGGAGGAGGTAACCCTTCCTGACTACCCTTAGTGCCCAGGAATCGGTGGTGATGGTCACCCACCTCAGGGCATAGAGGGCCAGACGTCCCGCTGTGGGCTGCTGATTTCCTTGGGGTAGAGAGGCTATACTCAAGGAGTCAAAAACTCCCCCCGGGCTGGGCCGCAGCTGGTGCCTGGGGTTTGGAGCCTTCTGCTTACGTGGGCCATGCTCATGTCCCTTGGCCTGCTGACCCTTTTGAGGAGCTGGGGAGGCCTGATAAGGTGGGTAGTTTCAGTAAGCAGCTCCCTTCCTCGGGTAGAAGGGCTTTTAACCTGAGCCCTTCCGTCGGGGAGGGGCAGTGGTCTTTTTAGAGAGCCTGGTCCTCGTCATGAACTCGGTCTCCAGCTCGGCAGTCTTGTCAGTCATGGGTTTGCCAAAGAGGTTCTCTCCTTGGCAGGGGGCATCGACCAATTTGTCCTGAACTCACTGCTCGACGTTGGATGACTGTAGCCAAGTTTGGCGGCATGCACCGATGCCAGACACTGCTACTCAAGCCGCCAACTCGAACCTGTCATAGGCCGCCCGAGACATGAATTTGGAGCATTCATAGACTGCTTTGGCCAGGATCTTGACCGGCTGCAAAGGTTTCTCGGAGAGACCAGCTGAGTACCTGGCGAGTTCCTTTGCCAGGTCTCTCTGGTACATACTGTCAGACGGCTGCCTGGGTGAGAATGTTCACAGTCTTGGCAAGTGCATATATCAATATGATTTGCAAGGGATTGTGGGAAATGCAGTCCATTCACACCAGACACAGCTGCTCACAATAATTAGTTGTGCTTAAGTATAAAGCCAATAAGATATTTATTTATGGGGTTATTTCTCCCAACACAGATATGCTTGGTAGCACATAAAACAGGATACTTGCTTTCAGTGTTAAACTTAGAAAAACAAAATCAGGAAACAACCGTTGAACTTGTCAGGCAATCAAATGAAAAGAATAAAGACCTGGTTGGTAACAAACTGGTCTTTTCTGTAGGCTTTAGCTAATATTTTCTTAGCAGTGCATTAAACAACAAGCAAAACCCACAAAGAAGGGAAAAACTGTTCTTTTCAGGTTAACTTCTTATATCCTCACATACAGACTCAGAAGTGATGCCATCATAGCTCACAAGCAATTAGGTAAGGCTCAATTGCTAGCAGTTATCCAGCTGAAACCCCTTAGCTGGCTTAATTTCTACTGCATGGCTCAAAATCCTACGCAGGAGCTTTTCTGAGTAGATTAAAGAACAAGTTTGTATTTCTTTGTGATGGTCGTTGTACTTTGTAACAGTAAATTACCAAAGGAGTTTAGACAGAGAGCAATTCATATATTCACAGCCTGTATCTAAGACCGCTCCCCCTTCTTCAACAATCATGGATTCAATATCATGGATTGGCACAGAGGAATTTCTCAATGGAGCACTCTCAGGAGAATACTTGTTTCCCTGCTGTCTTTCAAGGGTATAGCTAGGGCATAGATCAGTGTTCATACCTGAGCTTCCATTGCTGTTAGAGTTCCTCTCTAAATAGCCTGGCCAGTATGTAGTCCAGTTCTTATGTCCAGCCTTCCAATCCAGATCCCTGGACACTGGATCTCTCTTCACATACCTTCTGGCACGGGTCTTAGGGTCCCTTCCACGTGCAGCCGTCTCCCTCACAGGTACCGGTACGTCTGGAGATTCCTAGCTCTGCAGCACCACTCCTCTGGTTTTCCCCAGTCCAATGGTGTATGCTGGCCTTTTGAATGTCTCCCAGTATACGTACTGCTCTGGACTCCTCTATACCTCCCAAATGCTTTTCTCTTCTTTCTTCCAAAGGGTTTCTTGCCCTCTCTGTCCGTCCGCTCTGGCTTCTGCTTCTGATGATCCTCCCGATGATGAAGATGTCCAAGATGAGGATCTCCAAGCTGATCCTGAGGATGAGAATAATTCTCTGTAGAATAAACTCTACCTTTATTCTGCTTTGATGAGTGCTCCACCCTAGCACAGCGCAGCTGTGCTGAATCAGGCCCTGCCCTTTGAGATGAGTGCTTGGGGATTACCTCATAGCCCTCCTGATTGAACACACGTTTCCTCACTTCAGCTCCTCTACTGGCTGCTGGAAACCTGGTGCATTCTGGGACTGGTAGTCTTTTATGGCAAAATTCTGTTTTCTTATTTCTACCAGAACTGACAGGTTGCTTGTTCAGAGACACTTCACCTTTACTATAGCTCCTTCCTGAGCTATGATAAGCTTCCTTATCACAATACCCATGTACAGCTGGTAGGCCAGGATGTGGCCGATGAGCATTGAGCCCTTGTATCACTTCCTGTCGAGGCAGTCCAGGGTGTGGGCTTCCCTGCCAGGGGGCATCGAGGAGTGCATCTTCTGGCTTTTCAGCCAACGCATGGCCGACTCTACCACCATGGAGTTTTGCGGCAGTTGTGACTTTTGGAAGCCCGGGCTCTGGCGTTCTCGATACATCAAGTGGAGCCGTTTGTTCACCACCGGCACCGAGGCCGATATCTCCCACATTCGGAACATCAGCTGTTCCAGGATGGGAGGGATGGGTACCGTGAGTGATTTCCGTGGACAGGTCTCTTACTGGAAGATTTCCAACTCATCCACCCAAGGATCCTTTTCCGACTCTGTCGGGAATGCCAGGACCTTGGACATGTCCTTGCCAAAGTCAAGAAAGCCCATATCCTCGGGCATAGACTGCCATCAAGGCTCCAAGATGGGAGAGTCAGATGGGATGTCACAGTGGTGACGGGTATCAGGGGACTCCTCATCTCCAAGTGGGAGACAGAGGATGAGGAGTCCCCTGATACGCGTCGCCACCGCAACGTCCCATCTGACTCTCCCGTCTTGGGACTCCCGTCAAGAACTCGTAGGAGGGCTGCTCCGCTGGCTTTGGGGTTCTCAATGCCCTGTGGCTGGTGCCCGGCAGACTTGCCGGGATTGACCATGGTCCCACCGAGCGGGACTCAAATTGGCTTGGCCTCTGGGGACATCTTGGACATCGAAGGACCGGTGGTCGGGGCGGATGAACTGGTCGTGCCAGCACTGTTCCCTCTAAGCTGTACACGTGTGCGCGCGCACACACCTCGCTGAGAGAGCGCACAAAAATTACGGCTCTGATTCTGACAGAAAACAACACAGACGTCTTAAAATTTAAAAGTTATGATTGTAATTACTAGAAATTTCCCGCTTCATTTAGTAATCGTCTATTTTCACTTAATTTGATTAAAATCAGTGTGGTGTACAATCCCATACTGTATTCTGACGTGTAGTCAAATTTTAAAGTATATAACTCCGAGTGTCGTTATGTGGCGCACAAAAATTTAACCTTCCTTCAAAAGCTGTACACAGCTGATATTTTATGCGCACACAGCCTACAGAAAATTAGAGGGAACATTGCATGCCAGACAATAGCACCCGCTGCTGGTCCATGAAGGCAAACTGCGCTCCAGGGCTGCCATTCTGAATTCCAGACCAGAAGGCTCCACAGCCTTCGGCGCGGGCACCGAGGGACTCGGGCCCGACACCGGCTCTCCCGAAGGGGAATCCTGATGAAGATAGTGTCTGGGGATCGAGCTGGTTCGCTGTCGAAGCCTTCCAGGGGACCTTCGCAGGCCGCTCCTTCTCCGACGCCTCAGGCAGGTGTCTCACACTGTGGGACCGGGCCCGGGGGGCACTTGGGCAGTCGGAGCCGTTCAGGGATGCCATCTTCGAGGGTTTCTTCTTCTTCCTGGGTTCCATCGAGGGAGACCCCCTTACTGAGGACCCACAATGAGGCTCGAATACAGAGGGTTCTGCCTGAGATGTTGGGGCTTCAGATGAGGCTCTGGCCTTCGGAGGCACTGGGGACTCGAGGAAAAACTTATCGTGCTGCTGCTGGTGCCTCTTAAGGGCCTTACTGGACATCCTCTTGCAAAGACCGCAGGCTGCCGGGTCGTGATCTGGCCTCAGGCAGCGGAGACAGCAGTCGTGTGTGTCAGTCAAAGACATAATTTTGGAGCACCGATCACACTTCTTAAAGTCACTGGTATCCATGGGGGGAAAAAGTACCCCTGTGAGGTCAAAGACTCACTGGGCTGCCAGTGGGAGAAAAAAGGAACGAAGATGCCAAGAAAAGAAAAGAACAAAAACTACATAAATGGACCAAATTCGATGCTGAGGCAACGAGTTCCAAAGGCGGGAAGTGTACTGGTATAATACTGGAGAAGAATATGAAACTCGGAAAGAAAAATCAACTTTTTCCAGGGACAAGCCAGATGAACGCCTGAAGGGCTCTGTGGAAAAAAGGAGACTGAGCAAGATGGCACCCTTGGGCGGGAAAGGGACTATGCATGTGTGGTGACATCTCCTAAAGGCTTTCTTTGAAAGCTGGGTCATGCTTCCGCAAGGGCTCACCCATATATGAGGACTGACTTCCTGCTTGTTCCCGGAGAATAGGTGTTACTATTTTTGGCAGCCAGCACACAAAAGTAATTTGTGCGATGGCTGCCAAAAATGGGTCAATCATGGCCGCCAATAACGCCACCTCAAGAAGCAGGGTTATCTGCAGGTGATCTGCTTGAGCGTAATCACAGCCCACAATACCCCAGTCTGACAATACTGTTGGTGCCGCGAATATACAGATCTGCGGCAATGCAATATGAAAAAATGTGCCTTCCCCCCTTGGCAGCACCAATCCCCATTGGGCACTGTCCGGGGGGGGGGGGGGGGGTAATCAGTGCAACCCCTGACAAACACCAATATCCTGATTAGTCAGTCATTTGTCGAAAGGACTCCTTGCTCCTAGTTAAAAAAAAATATTTGGCTAGCCAATCAGGATGCTAGGGGGCAGGGCCACATGATTGTGCCCATTTTGTGCTGGGCTGAAGATGGGGGCAGGAGTGGGGAGGACCGTTCCTGCCCCAGTGACCAATGGACCACCGGGATTTAAATAAGGTAATGCCAGGAGGGGTGGGGGGGGTGGCTTACTGACTAGCTAATTTAGATAGGGAGGGGAGGGACCCCTCCTGGCTAACGGAGGTTTTTATGAACCGGGGGTAGGGGGGAATATTGGTGATTGTCATGGGGTGCAACAACCCTCACCCCCCAGACAGGTCCCAATGGGGATCAGGAGCTGTCCAGGGGGATCAGTGCTGGAGGGGTGGGGGGGGGGGAAGCACTTTTTTCATAATGTCAGTGGCATGGATCTGTATATCCACGGCACCAATAATGTTTTAAGGTCGGGGGGAGCTGATCATGCCATTGATGGGGGTCCACTGTAAGTCCAACACCTTGGTGGGATCTGCAGGGGAAAGCTAGGGGGTTTTGGACTTACTGCAGTTTAGGAGACATGCCCCTTATTGTATGCTTCTAATTCATTTTCCTTTTGCAAATTTTCACCTTCCCTGTACTAAGATGCTTGAATTTTCTTTTCTTTTACATTTATGCAATTTATAATCATAAATTCCAATCACAAGCTTAAAATGAAAAATGAAACTTTACAGAAAAGCTCTAAGGAGATTAAACAAAAGGAAAAACATATAAGGAGTCAATTTATAAGCTCTTTTCATGATCTGAATGTCTAAAAATGAACATTCAGACATGCAAATCATAAAGATGTCCATGGACACATTTTAGAAACCGGGTATATGGGTATCCCTGGTGCGAGCACGTCCACGTAGCACAGGGGCATGGTGGAGGCGTGGCCTGGGCAGTGCAACAGAGATGATTTCAGAATGGTACAAAGATGTCTGGCCCTGGCTGTTGATGCATTCATGTCTGTACCTGTTCCTGACTACAAATAAGGTGCCAAAAAAATTCTTGTCTCATAGCAGCAACACTTGCAGAGGGAAGAGCAAAATGAGCTCTCACAGCTAAGTTAATTCTCCTGAGTCAAAGAAAACTGCAATCCAAACATATTACTAGCCTGCCACTGCATATCTGCTAATCTGAAATTACCGGCCAGGATGTACATGTCTCATAAAACGGATGCCCCCTTCTGAAATACCCCAGTCAGCACATCCAAGTACCTATTCTTCCACCATGCAATTCGAGGATATCCACATTTCTGAAATGGCCTACAAATGTGCATGTACCCGGCCTGCCATATGCATGGGCCCAGTTCCAGAACCGGTTACTGGGACGTTCATCTTTCAGGGCAGAGATAGAGTTATTTCAGAAGGCACTTACATGCGCCTTTCACTGTTGCCATTCCCCTGGATTTCTGGACCGATTCCTCCTAGACAGCTCTTCTAAAATCCCACAACTAAATGAAATCTACACCATTAACAAAACAAAAAGTTCCTCATTTACACATATTTCTCCTTTTTAGACCTCAGTAAAAAAAACAGAGGGAGTGTAAAAGAAAATATGGGAGCAGTACAGCACTTAATAACATCAACATACAGTTGTGGTCAACATTATTGGCATCCTTGCAGTTCAACCCTTTAATGCCCAATATCTCTTTAAAAAAGTGGCCAGTGAAATGGCTTTGGACTATATATGCACACATATTTGACACATAAAAGAATCAAATAAAACAAGACCAATTAAAAAAGGAAATAGTATAAAAACTGGGACATTGCAAGACATGATTATTCAACCAAAAAGGATCAGTATGGGACCAAAAATTTCCAAAAATGACACAATATAAGATCCCCTACTCAAAAGCGCTTTAATATATTAAGGGGGTCATTCCAAACAGCGATTAATGGGGATATACACTGTCAATTCTAACTGCATGTCCACACCCACGCACTTTTTGATTTGTTTGATGTGTAAACCACTTTGATTTCATGATAAAGTGGTATATAAATCCTTTTAAATAAATAAATATACATCCAGTTTGGACATATATCCCCCGCTAATCGTTGTTAGCTGATTCTTCCCCATAAGCTCCCCGCATGAACAGAGCTGATGTGCAGGGAGCTCGGGGCGGGAAAGGGTAGCGACAGGTCAGAGAGGTGGGTGGTGCGGAGGCGGGCCCACAACCCTGGACGAACAGGGCCTATCCAGGTCATGGCCCTATATGTCTGGCTTGGGGGAGATGGCCAGGGAACTTGTTCCACCTCGGAAGTGGAATAAGTCCCCCTGAGGTTAGCAGACAGCACTGGAAGAACCCACTTGAACAGGTTTACCATGGCAGGAGGATACTCACAGCCCAATCCTGGCCATGGCAGCCCCTCTGGGGGTTGGGCAGTGGGGAAAAGCAATTTCAGTGCATTGTGGGGGATTGAGGCTCCTGCATTGCGTCCCGGTGCCATGGCGATGGGATGCTGTGGCATTGGGGCTCCAGCAGGAGCATGGGGATGGTTAGCCAGGGTAAGCGCAGGGTATACTAAATATAGTAAACCAATCACTGCAACAAGGAATTATGCCATCAGAGCTCAAAAGATCCCTTATTCGACCTATTCTAAAAAACAAAACACTCAAGAAGGAAGACCCATCTGTTCACAGGCCTATCTCAAGTATTCCGTTTATAGCCAAAACCATTGAAAAAACAGTCCAGCATCAATTACAAGACCACATTAATGCCACAAATGCACTTGATGACCAACAATATGGCTTTCATCAATACCACGGAGTAGATACACTCCTACTTGTGCTATTTGACAAATTATACAAAGGCACTGAAAACTGCAAGAAAATGTTCATCCTGTGGCATTCGACATAGTAAACCATGGGACTCTCATCACCAGACTGAAATCCATAGGAGTAAAAGGAACCCCCCTAAAATGGTTCAGCTCCTATATATCCAACAGAGTGCAGCAGGTACAATTTAACCAAGTCACATCCAAGACATTCCCACAAACACAAGGAATACCCCAAGGCTCAGCGTTATCCTCCCTACTGTTCAACCTATACTTAAGGCCTATCTGCGCAATATTTCAAAAGCACAACCTCAATTTTCATTTATATGCAGACAATATAATGCTGTATACGCAACTGGACATAACTAACCCAATCTATGATCAAATAGAAGCATACCTTAAGGAAACTCAAACTTGGCTTCAACAAAGAAACATGAGCATCAACCATAAGAAAACAGAAGTAATGTTTATCTCTAAAAATCCAGAATTTAAGCCTCCCTCAACAATTCTTCTAAACAACAATACATACAACAAAAACAAAAAATAAAATATCTAGGGGTTATACTTGAGAAGAATCTCAAAATGGAAACTCATCTAAGAACACTAAACAGAACAATATTCCACAAACTACGACTCCTACAACCATTACGCAACATCATCGAGCAATCCGACTTCAGAACAGTAGTTCAGGCACTCATTACACCTCACCCGGACTACTGCAATGGCATCCTTCAAGGATTACCCAAAAAAACGCTCAACATACTCCAAATGGCACAGAACGTCATTGCACGAATTTTAATGAAAATGCGGATCTCAGACCACATCAGCCCTATTCTAATGGAACTTCACTGGCTTCCCATTCATGCGCGCATAAAATACAAAATAATAATGACAACATTCAAATTGATTCACAACCTAGCCCCATCTCATCTCTCCACCCTCATTTCAATACAACTCCCTAACAGGAACAGAAGAACTCCCAACCTTAACACTCTACATGTTCCTCACACCATACGCAATGTCAAAACAATGACAAGCAACAGAACATTCACATACATAGCTTCCTCACAATGGAATAGACTCCCCTACACATTAAGAGCTAACAAGGACCTTCAAGCCTTCCGAAAAAATCTAAAAACATACTTCTTCCAGGAATACTACAATACAACATAGCCAAATGACCCCCTGCTCACTATATTCTTATCAAATATCAAAACTTGATGTAACCTATTCAATGTATATATAATTATGTATAATTATGTAGATAGTTATTCCCCAGTTAACAACCAGTTTATCTTCCCTGTTATCTGTAAACCTAGATCAATCATGGATTGACAGGTATGTTGATGTTCAATGTAAACCGCACTGATGATGAATAGTGCGGTATATAAAAAATGTTAAATAAATAAATAAATCTCATACCTTAGTCCAATAGAAACAATGATCTGTCAACCAAATGGCTTAGTGACATCCACCACAAACCCCTATGCAAATGCTCAGCACATAGTTTACAGAATTTGACCCCTATTGCACTGTAAATAGATCAAGTTTGCTCTTACGGCAACCTTTTGTTTTGTATATAGTTATGAAACGGTTATATGTACGTATATAGTTTAAAACCTGTTATATGTAACTGTTGTTTTTGCTGTGTTAAAAGTTATAATGTAAACCGCTACTGATCACTGGAAGAAGCGGTATAGAAATGTAACCAAATAAATAAATAAATAAACATCTGAGCCATCTGAATCGGGGCCCGTCCGGAGCATTCAAGTACCTCAATTCTGCTCCTGTGGGAATGTCTATCTCCCGTGGGTGCAAAATCAGGCGACATCAGGATGGCCCAGACGTGCCCCAATGAGAATGGGCCTCCACATGTATATATATGTGTTAGATTTTTTTTAATCAAAATCAGTTATCAAAATAGCTCTTTTAATTTGTTATTAAGTCCATTTTATTCTATAAATAGTGATCATGCTATAAAAATTAAGAAAGCGTCCAAAAAGAAACCAACTACAACTGCCGCATTTCGAACAGCATTAACTTATTCTGGCAACCAGGAAGTACACAGGGGCGAGAAAGTGATACAAAAAAGTCCTTTATTAACTACCCCAACACAACTGCGTTTCAGCAATGCCTTCATCAGGGGGGAACCTCAAAGAGAACCATTTACAGAAAAAAACATTAATAAGTGAGTACAAAATGAACAATTATACACAGATAAAAATAGTTAATAAAAAATGGTTAACAACAACATAGGTATAGAAAAGCGGTATATAAGCCTCTGATTTTAAAGCTGGTGTGCTGTAAGATCCTGGGCCCGATTGGCCTCATCAGATAGGGGTGGAAAGGGGTTTCCCTTAGCTGCTCCCTGCCGGCAACAGTGATCAGGTCCCAGGTGGTGTGCCATGCCTGCTGGCACCTTTGATTTTAAAGCCGCTTGGCCCGATTGGCCTCGTCGGATGTGGGCAGTGAGAGATTTTCCTTACCCGCTCCCTGCCAGTGATGGTGATCAGGTCTTTACTTTCCTCTTTCACCCTTGCCCCTTCTCTTCCACTGTCACATGGTCTCTACTCAATTTCCCTGCCAGTTCTAGTCCCCCTCTACCAGTCCCTTGGCCCTTCCGCACTCTACCTCCATCCCTCTCTTTCCTGTTGCTGTCTAGTCTTTCTTCCCAGAGCTTACTGCCTTTTCCTTTGACAAAGCCATTCTTGCTGTTTGCCCTTCCTCTTTCTCTCTGGACCCATGGCCCGCTTATCTCATGAGGCAACTATCAGAGACCTTGATTCCTAGCATTCTCCCTCTCCTCTGGCTTAGTCTTTCCTCCAGCTAAATTCCTCCCAGTTGGAAACATGCAGTTATTTGCTCACTTCAGAAGAAGCTCTCTTTGGATCCTTTCTTGATGTCCAATTACCATACCATTTGTAATCTTCCTTTTCTCTCCAAGGTCTAAGAACACATTGTTCTTCAACAGTTGGTGCTCTTCCTCGATAAGACTCTCGCTCTCCACTGCTGACAAGCAGGGTTTGGGCAGATCATAGCACAGAAGCCTACATAGTAACATAGTATATGACGGCAGATAAAGACCAGTAAGGTCTATCTAGTCTGCTCAGTAAGGTGGCGAGAGTAGTTGTACTCATGACTCCATGCAAATCACCCCCCTGTATACCTTTGTTTAGGGTTGTACCCACCACTCCATGCAGGTCATCCCCCTCTATTTGTTGAAGTATAAAAGATATTTAAGTTATTTTGATTTTATCCTCTTGCTATAAAGGGATCCACTGAGTCTGTCCCATGCCATTTTGAATTCTGTCACTGTATTTGTCCCCACCACCTCCATCAGGAAGGCATTCCAAGCATCTACCACCCTTTCAGTGAAAAAGTATTTCCTGATGTTGCTTTCATGTTTACCTCCTTGCAACTTCATTTTATGCTCTCGAGTTTTACAGCTTCCCTTTTTGAAAAAGGTTTGTTCATTAATATCCTTTAAATATTTAAAGGTCTGTATCATATATTCAATGTCCCTCCTCTCCCCTAGGGTATACATATTTAGGTCTTCTCATACTGTATGTCATCGGATGCAGGCTCCAAACCATTTTGGTCACCTTCCTCTGACCAGTTTCAAGTCTTTTTATATCCTTTGTGAGATATGGTCTCCAAAATTGAACATAATAAGTGACACTTATCCACTCCTTAGTCACTTCACATCTAGACTATTGTAACCTACTCCTTGCTGGTCTCCCTCTGAATTATCTCTCTCTCCTTCAATCTCTTCAACACTCTGCTGCACGGCTAATCTTCCACCAGCCTCGTCATACTCGTATTACCCCTCTTCTCAAGTCACTTCATTGGCTCCCTATCCATTTCCATATCCAGTTCAAACTTCTCCTGCTGACCTATAAGTGCATTCACTCTGCAGCTCCTCACTACCTTTCCTCTCTTATCTCTCCCTACACCCCTTCTAGGGAACTCCGCTCTTCTAGCAAATCACTTCTATCTGTGTCCTTCTCTTCTATTTCTAACTCTAAACTTCGCTCCTTTCACCTTGCTGCTACTTAGATCTGGAACAAAACTACCTGAGTCTGTACGTCAGGCTTCATCTCTGGCCCTTTTCAAATCCAGGCTGAAAACTCACCTCTTTGCTGCCACTTTTGGATCATGATTCGCCTAATCTCCTTTGTGTTTCCTTACCATTCCTCCTAGACGTATCTCATGCTTCAGCTACTGCATTATCTGTCTTGACTAGACTGTAAGATCTGATGAGAGAAACTGTCTTTTACATGTGTCTGTGCAGTGCTGCAGACGTCTTGTAATGCTATGCAAATGTTCAGTAGTAGTAGTAGTGATTGAAATGTATACCATCTTTGAGAAGACGTGTACTACTGCTAATACTGTGGACCTCCCCTGAGATGGCAAGAGCTCCACTATGAAATCCATCCATAGAGTTTCATGGAGCCTCTGACACCAGCTATATGTACAGAACTGCATATGCCTGGTAGCACTATACAAATAATAGGTAGTTGTAGTAATAGCATATATACCAAAAATGCTTGGGGTTTTTCTCTTAGTATCTTTGATCGCACACATACTTCACAGGTTTTGACTCATTCCTGAGCATTCTTAAAATTTTGGGCCACCAGAAATATCACTGGATTAATTCTATCATTTTTCTAATCTTGAAATGCCCATCCCGAAGGGGGGAACCAAGATGGTGGCAGGAAGGTTCTCCAATGCAGACGTGCCGCTATGACTCTCTCCTGCACGTTGCTATAGTGCTTGCCCCCCATTGACATGGGGCACAGAAAGCGAAAGCAAGTGAGCCTACCTTTGGGCTTTGTGTCTTCATCATCTGTGCAGTGTACTTTGGAGTCCTGTAGCCTTCAGGTGTTAGAGGCTGGAGCAGCGTCTTCGGCAGGACCACAAATGGATACTTCTGCAGACCTGAGCTTATTGGGAATGTTTCTTGCCCCGAACAGCGAATAGCACCGTGACAACCTGGAAGCACTGGAATAGCAGAGTGTGGGCTCCCCTCCGTGCTTGCCGACGAGCACGCTGTTGAAGAGGGTGAAGAGGGTATACTGACGGCTAACCCGACTGGAAAGGAGCAGGAACTGGAAGGTGCAGCTGGATTATTGTCTCCTGTAGGGAGGTTGCTGTTGATGGTTTCCAGGTTGGGACAGTCTCTGGAGGTTCACAGCATGGTAAGACCAGCAATCATTACACTTGACTCGCTGTGGGATGCCACTGCAGCACTGAACTCTTCACTATTGAATGTTGTGGGTGTTGTTAACTCAGTAGTTGTCCAGATTAAAACTTCTATTACTGAAGTATCCCGAGCAAAAGGGGAACATGTTAAGAGAATTGCTTGTTTGGAAGAACGATTGGGACTGCTCCAGGAGTTGAGTGTGGCCCAGATAAAGGACAAGCTGCTGTTGTCCAGGAAGACAAAATATTTGAGAACAATTTACATAAAAATAATTTGAGATTGTTAAATTTTCCTAAATCCCCTATTCTGTCACCTATGGAGATGGTTAGGAGATATTTCTGAGAGATCTTAAAGATCACCCAGGAGAATCTTCCTCCCCTGATCTGGGCAAAGTATTTGTCCCTGGACCCTGCTTCTTGGGGCATGGGGCCAGATACTGCCCAAACGGGGGTTGGATACCTTACAGGATTTCTGGAGAGCTTCCTAGAGGTGGTAACCAAGCGTGTGACTCTTCTTGTTACCTTCACTCTGGAGACTGACAGGAATTTAGTTCTTTGTTTGTTTTTCAAAAACTTGAGGGAACAGTTCTTAGGGTCTACCGTTCGTGTTTTCCCTGACCTTTTAAGGGCTACACAATTAAGGAAGAAGGAGTTTTTGGGTCTGAGGTCTAGGTTTCTTGCTCTGGGGGCTACTTTTCTGTTGAAGAATACTTGTCATTGTTGTATTTCTTATAAGGAAAACATTTTTCTTTTTTTTGATCCCAAGCAGCTCCTTGGGGTTTTGGTTGCCGGTGAAGAGGTGGTACAGCTGTAATGACTCTCATCTGTCTGATATGTTAGTGTTTTTCTTATTATGGTTCGTTATAGTCTCTCTACTCCTTTTAAGATATGTGTTATTTAATTTCCTAGAGCCCTCCTTTTATTGGAGACTAATTTTGTTTTAATTGTTTTTCTCCTTATTGAAAAGTTGCCTAATAGTGATTATTGCTTTTCTGCCTTCATTGTATGCAGTCTATACCTTGCATATTCAATGTGGTTATCCTGAAAACCTTATTGGCTAGGTGAGTCCCTGAGTTGGAAACCGCTGTTCTATATGGTTCACTTTATCCTGTTCTTTAGTATTTCTGCAGAAAAATCTGAATTGGTCTTTCCCTTATTCC
The DNA here is from genome assembly GCA_033557465.1 of Ichthyophis bannanicus. Taxonomy (NCBI): domain Eukaryota; kingdom Metazoa; phylum Chordata; class Amphibia; order Gymnophiona; family Ichthyophiidae; genus Ichthyophis; species Ichthyophis bannanicus. The sequence goes on from CM066033.1 coordinate 606,903,947, forward strand.
ATTATTAGGTGTTTTGTGATTGTAGGCACTGCAAATTTTTCTGGCTTTAGTATACAGCCTGGCCTTTTCTGGTTTTCAACATCTTCATTTCTCCTGATGCGTTTTGTTTACCTGGTTAATATACCAATGTGAACTGGAACTGGGACCAGAAAAGGGACCAATGCACCTGCTGTATATTCAAATATCTGTCTGTTTTCAAATTCTGCCGGTTTTGGTGATCTATCATAATCAAGACTGGAAGGTGAGTCCCACTCATCATATGCCAAGAATTCCTTACCTCAAATGGCTTTACTAGAGGGGGTCTTGTCAGATCTGATTGATTTGACTGGATGACCGGAGAATCAGATCAAGAGAGAGCACTAGACAAGACCTTTGACACCATTTCTCATCTGCAATTTATACATAAACTAAGTAAATGATAGAAATTGGTTAAGTGGGAGGCAACAAAGGGTACACATTAACTTTGAAGATAAGGGTGTTACCAATGGTGTGCCTCAGGGATCAGTCCTTGTTCTTTTTAATATTTTTGTAAATGATATTGCAAAAGGTCTAGCAGGAAAGGTTTGCCTCTTTGGAGATGATATCAAAATCTGTAATAGGGTAAACACCTTGGAAGGTGCGGATAACATGAGGGGGGATCTCACAAAGCTTGAAGAATGGTTGAGAATTTGGCAGCTAATATGTAATGCTCAAAAATGTAAGGCCATGCAGTTGAGCTGTAAAAATCCAATGGAGCGGTATGGTATAGGGTTGAAGAACTTCAATGCATGACAGAAGAGCGGTCCTGGGGGTAATCATATCAGATGATTAAAGTGGTCAAACAGATTGAAAAGGTGACTGCAAAAGCCAGAAGGATGAGTGTATGCATAGGGAGAGGAATAGCCAGCAGGAAAAAGGAGGCAATAGTGCCTTTGTATAAATCTCCCGTGAGCCCTCATTTGAGTACTATATATATACAATTCTGGAGATCGCACCTTCAAAAGGGTATAAACAGGATGGAGATGGTCCAGAATGTGGCTACTAAAATGTTCAGTGGTCTTTGTCATAAATCATATGAGAATAGACTTAAAGATCTCAATATGTTTGTTTTAGAGGAAAGATAGGAGAGGAGAGATACTGTATGATAGAAACATTTAAATATGTTTGTGGAAGAAATACATAGGAGGTGTCTCTATTTTAATTTAAAGGAACTCTGAAACAAGGGGGTCATAGGTTAAAGGTAATAATCTAAGGAAGTCCTTCTTTACAAAAAAGAGTGGTGGATGCGTGGAACAACCTCCCAGTGGCGATGTTGGAGATGAGAACTGTATCTGAATTCAAGAAAGCATGGGACAAATACAGAAGATCTCTGTAGGAGAGGAAGGGAAAGTAGACTTTAATATTATGAATGGGCAGACTAGATAAGCTGTATGGTCTTTATCTGCCGTCATTTTCTATATTTCTATACCATAAGCAGAAATTAGACCTTACCTGCTAATTGTCTTTCCTGGAGATCTCTCCGGGCCACTTATTTTGGTTGCATTTAGTTTTCAAAGAAATAAAGCACAGGGATGCAGCATCTCTTTCAGAGACTTCAGCTAGGAGAGATGACCTCTGCCTGCTCCAGCCACCCGACTCTGCTTTGGTTTATCCTTGGGAAGGCGACCATCCTTGGACTCCCCCAAGTCTTTCACCAGCCTTTCCAAATCTTCTCTGAACAGCTGCTTCCCTTTGAACGGCAGCTTGCTCAACTGGGCCTTTGAGGCCACATCTGCCGACCAATTCCGCAGCCAGAGGTAGCGACGTGCCGCCACCACTGAGACCATACTGTTAGAGAGAGACCGAACCAGGTCATAAAAAGTGTCAGCCAAGTAGGCTGCTCCCGTTTCCAGCCTTGCTGCCGTCCTTGAATCATGGGGTCCCTTTGCCACCTCAGGGATGCTCTGTGCCCAACACAAGCAGGCACGTGCCACCAGCGCACCGGTAAGGCCTGCACGGACAGCATGCTAACATCAAAAGCCTGCTTCAACAGAGTGTCCAGCATACGGTCCTGGACATCCTTGAGTGCCGCACTCCCCCCACCGCTTTGCTGGCCCTGGTACCAAGTCCGACCCTGCTCGCAGTGCGGTCCCCAGGGACTTTCTCGTTCCGGCGCTGTGCCCTGTGCCTTCGGCCTGCCACTTGAGACACAAAGCCTGATGTAGCAGCAACACAAATTCAGGGGAAAAATCTCCAGGGACCCCACCACCCAATTCCTGCGAGGACGAAGGGCCTGGAGTCCCCAAATCCTGTTGACAATGCTGTAACACTGGTGGGCTCAGCCCGAGTCCCCCATCCCCCTGCAGAGAGGGGGTGGAACTCCGAGGACCGGGCAACTCCGGGCCCCCGGTGTCCTCCAGCATGGTTTGCTCAGCCGTGCACATCTTGGCTGCGCACCCCTGGTAAACACCTTCCACAGAGAGCGTGTTCCTTTGTGCCCCACACTGCGGTCTCGCCGGCATGGCCTCCACACTACTGGGAAGAGAAGCCGCCAATGAGAGCCCCCAAAAACTCCTTATGGAATAACCTTTTCTCTTTAACTGTGTTCTTTCCTTTATTCTTTTTTTTTCTTTCAAACCTAACACCCCCGAGCCCTAACGTAGCTAAGGGGCACACTAAGATTCCAAGAAGAAAAAGAAAACCAGACTAAAGCAAATAAAACAACAAAACTAAAGAAAACCAAAGGGGTCTCTAAAACAAAATTAGGAAAGAAAATAACAAAGTAATCTTCTTAGTTGTCCCTTCAGTGGGTCTGGCACCGAGAATCACCTCTCCAGCTGCTTGGAGACTGAGCATTACTGGGGCTGGTGGGTGGTGCCAGCTGCCTATGTACCCTGAGGTCATCAAGTTTGTGACATGCTCAGTCTCCAAGCTGCTGGAAGAAGTGCAGTACCCTGTGGTGCGGGACTGGACTGGAGGGATGATAAGGAATAGTAGATTTGGGTCCTGTACTCTGCGTTCTTGGTAAGGTCAACTTTAGGGTGTTGGTTGGAAGGGGGGGGGGGGCGTACTGGAATATGTATTGTCTTTGAGATTTGTGTTTTTTATGCTGCCAGATTGAAATTTAAAATATTTTGTCAGGTCAGAGTCAAGGAAATTTCAAATTTTAAGGGAACGACACCGTTTATTTTTTGTTTAGTAGCCTGATAGCTTCACCGCTGCTGAGTTCCAGACTTTTTCAGCTCTAGCACAAACTAATCCAGTATTTGAATTCATGGCTACCGGGATTAGTTTCTCATTTATATCTTCCCTCCTCATCAATAATCTGGTCATAGCGAATAAAACTGATGTGCAGATTGGTGATGGTCTGATTGGGGGAGGGGGGCTGGGTAAGTGGCTTTTCATTAATCAAATTTAATGTTCTATTATGTTTATTTTACTGTAACATCTGTTTTACTAAATTACATGTATATGTTTAGATTTACATTGGTAGCATATACATTTTAAAGTAAAGTATACTTTACTTTAAATAATGCAAATAATGCTGCAATTAATCTTTGCACATGGCCCTGCATCACCCTAATGTTGCCCCTAGGAGGAAGTAGACAGTGGGGGTGGAGGAAAGCAGAAACCTCAGATTGGGACCAGCATGATCAAACACAAAATGGTCGGACAACAAAGGTAGAAGAGAATTTTATTTTCAATTTAATGAACAGTCTTGGTGCTATCTTTATATTTTATAAAGTACAGGGAAATGAATCTCTTTTTATTTCTCTGGTTTTGCATTGTATGCAGAATCTGACTTTTTGGGGTTGCAGTTTAATTTTTATCTGCATATGTTTATTATTAGGTTATGGTCACTTATTCTGTACTTTGGTGAGGGTCTGTGTTCTGCGTTTGTGGCCAAGGCCTGGTGTTCTGTTAACATGGAGTTTGTACAAAGGGATCTGTTCTGTAGTAATCTGAATTGTTTCAGCTTTTCAAATAGGTATTTGGATGTTCCAGGGCCCTCTGCAGTATTTACAGTCATGCTTTTTTTGGGGGCAGGCTCCTTATGTGAGTTTTGGAAGTTGAGCTGGTATGGTATGGTAGGTTTGCTCTACAGATCCTCAGTGACTTTGTTGTAGGGTTTTATATTAGTTCACAATATGCCTGGTACTGGAGAATGTTTGTTGTTAGTGAGATGATTGGAATCAGATTTTTTTTTAAAGATATTGAGTTCTGTGAGTGAATGTCCTAGTTCTGCTCTGCACCCATTGTTAAGAGAGGGGGTTCTGTGGATGCAAAATATATGTTCAAAAAGAAAAAGCAAGAACCATAACACAGTTTATAACAACAAAATAAACATGAGTTATAATTTGGTGTTATAAACGGTGCTGTGGTTCTTTCTTTTAGTTCCTTGCTATGCAAAACACCTTTCACTTCCTTCACATTATCTAATCGGCTTTTTGGTTTGGTTCAGTCCCCGACTAGAGTTTTGAGAAAGCCTCCCCATCTCTCACCTCAGACAGCAGATTGCCTTGAGCCGCCCCTGGTCCTCCAAATATATCTTTATAAATGACTTACTGTATACTGAGGAGGACGAGTTAAAGCCCAGTATTCTCCTTCATCATCTATGTAAATCATTCCAGTCTTATGGAAATTTTGTGGCCAGATCCAGGCATTGACCTTTGAAGCAGTCTTCTCAGAAGGCTCAGTATTCTCAGTCATCCCAGAAGGCTCAGTATTCTCTCTATTCTCAGTCACCCCAGAAGGCTCAGTATTTTCGGTTATCTCAGAAGGATCAGTATGTTCAGAGGTAGAATCTGACGCTTTTTTCCGCAATTCTGCTTCAGCCTGCAGAAGATACACATATAGAAGACAATTTTAAAAACCATTTCTGCATGTAAAGCAGTGATTTATACATGGAAATAGGCACTTACAAAGTTGCGCATAAAGGTATGCATGCACAGCCTGTATGCTTGTAACCTTACTTGGACTGAGTGGAGGCGTTCCCAATAGTAGGGTTGGGGAGTGGTTTGCATTACACACATCCTTTATAAAATATGCTCTTACACACATAAATTAACCCTCAAAAATTTGTGCATGGTCAAAAGTAGATGCAATGGAGTGGAGGAGTAACCTAGTAGTTAGAACAGTAGCCTGATTTGAATCCTACTGACACTCCTTGTGGCCTTGGACCATTGTAAGCCTTCCATGGACAGGGGAAATGTCTACTCTACCTGATTGTAATTCACCATACACAACTAAATATAAGCACATAAATTCTCTGGGGTAACTGTCAGAACAAAAGTATGCACATGCTTTTGTTTTGAAAATTTGCCAATGCTAGTACAGGAAAAAAAAGTGGATATTATTTAAGTGTGTGTACAGTTATAAAATTACTATCGTTGAGTGCAATTTTTAGAACTATGTCTTTTAATGCAGAGTTTGTGGCTCACGGTAAGGATTGTGCCAGCTTTCAGACAGAAGACACACATGTACTTTTCCTTTGAATATTGCTCAGGAAAAAGCAATCACAGAAATTTGCACCTCTTCCTTATGTGAGTATTTTTCAAGCATACATAACAGATTTTTTGAAAATTCAAAAACGTGTTATTGTCTCTCTTGACCTAATGCTGTCCTACATACACCCATAAGAAAATGTGGATAAATGCATGGGTTTTTACCCCTGTATAAAGGTGAACAGTTTTCAAATAGTTCTTTATCCATGTCAGTATTTTTTAATTTTATTGAACAGGTTTTTTACCACTTTATCATTTCAGTCAAACTTAAACTTGGTAATGTACATTAAACAGAGACATTGATAACTTGAAATTTTTTTTAGGCAATGGAGGGTTAACCAAAGGCCACAGTATTAGCCATTACATGAGTAAATGGTTTTTAAAAACTACCTTCATGATGCACAATACCTTTTTTATGTTTATAATGGACACCCATCATATTTGATTCATGAAATCACAAGCTAGCCATGACTTTCTCATATGCAACAGTTTCATTAGCATATGGCTTAAAATTATTTAGCATTCTCTGCATAATAGTTGATAGCCTATATAACTGAAGCATAATATTAGTAACTTTTCAATAAATCAATGGTGGCGGGTATAAAGGCAGAGTGGCATAACACCATGCCTCCTTCCCCTACTTCTTTAAAGAAAACTTAATGTAAGCAACTTGTGATCTCTCTATCTCTGTTGTTTATCTAGTGCTTCTAAAAGCTCCCACAGATAAGGTGGGAGAAGCCAACAGGACTCATCAAGATGTGCATCAACTATCCAAAGAAGGTATAGAATTATAATGCTTCTGTCTCAGCTTCAAAGGTTACAGATGTTGTTCTTAGAGCAGAGGTGAAAAACATCAATATTGGTCCTCATTGGATGATGTCAAGACCATCCAGAAGCTGCCATATCTTCTAAGTACCCCTGAAAAGAGATCACTTGACTTCCTCAACATCAGATAGCTGCATCAGGCTCCAAGGGTCTAGCCCCAAGCCACCAATACACTCCAAGTAATCCAGAGGGATGTAGTCTCTCCCATGAGCCCCTTTAATTTGGCATCAGCAATTTTTAAGGAGAGCTGGATAGGAAACATAGAAACATATAAACATGATGGCAGAAAAAGATTATATGGCTTATGCAATCTGCCCTTCCATATCAACTACTAGAGTCCCTTTTTTCCCTTTAGAGATCTTCGGTGTTTGTTCCGTATTTTCTTGAAATCAGATTCTGTTATGGTCTCTACTTCTTCCACAGGGAGACTATTCCACACATCTACCACTCTTTCACTGTTTCTATAGGACTGTTGTAGTTGTTGATATGGAAGGACAGACTAGATAGGCCATGTGGTCTTTTTCTGTCATCACATTTCTATGTTTCTGTAAAGAAATATTTCTGCATATTACTCCTAAGTCTATTCCTTTTCACCCTCATCCTATGTCCCCTCATCGCAGAGCTTACTTTCAAATGAAAGAGGCTCTCCTCTTGTGTATTTATGCCATGGAGGTATTTAAATGTTTCTATCATATCTCTTCTATCCCACCTTTCCTCTAAAGTATAACTATTAAGATCTTTAAGTCTGTCCCCATATGGTTTATAACAAAGACCAATGGCCATTTTCATAGTCACCTTCTGCACCAACTCCATCCTGTTTATATCCTTTTGAAGGTGCGGTCCTCCAGAATTGCACACAATACTCCAAATGAGGTCTCACCAAAGACTTATACAGAGGCACTATCACCTCCTTTTTCTGCTGGCCATTCCACCCACAAATCCTTCTGACTTTTGCCATCACCTTTTTTCTACCTGCTTAGCCATTTTAAGATCATGAGAAACAATCATGCCCAGGTCCCGCTCTTCTTTTGTGGACAGACGTTCTTCACCCCTTATACTGTAACACTCCCCTGGATTTTTGCAGCCCAAATGCATAACCCTGCATTTTTTTAGCATTAAATCTCAGCTGACAAATCTTTGACCATTCTTCAAGCTTATCTAGAAACCTCCTCATACTATCTACTCCTTCCTGAGTGTCTACTCTATTGCAGATTTTGGTATCATTCACAAAGTAGCAAACCTTACCCGACAGCCCTTTCACAATATCACTAACAAAAATGATAAAAAGAATTGGACCAAGGACAGGTCCCTGTGGCACACCACTGGTAACATCCTTCTCCTCAGAGTGAACTCCATTTACCTGTACTCCTTTGTCGCTTCCCACTCAACCAATTTCTAACCCAGTCAGTCACTTCAGGGTCCATCCCTAGAGTGCTGAATAAGTCACCTGTGTGGAACGGGTTAAAGGCTTTACTGAAATCTAAGTACACCACATCTAGGGCTCTCCCTCGGTCCAGCTCTCTAGTCATCTGGTCAATCAGATTTGTCTGACAAGACCTGCCTCTAGCAAAACAAGGTTGCTGGAGATCCTGTAATCCATTGCACTCCAGAAACCTCACTATCCTCTTTTTGAACAGCTTTTCCATTAATTTACTCACCACAGAAGTCAGACTAACTGGCTTGTAGTTCTCAACCTCATCCTTACTTCCGCTTTTGTGTAAAGGGACCACATGTGCCTTTCTCCAGTCCTCTGGGACCACTCCAGACTATTAAGAAGCACTGAAAAGGTCAGACAGTGGAGCCATTAGAACATCCCCAAGTTCCTTCAATACTCTCTGATGTATCCCATTCGGCCCCATCGCTTTGTCTACGTTTAATTTACCTAGATCCTAATGAACACAGTCTTCTGAAAATCAATCAAGATCCCCTTCATTTCTGTTTCTCCCATTTGTGGGTGTTTTCTGAGGTCCAGCTCTGGGACCTTAATCCTTAAACACAGAACAAAAATATTTGTTAAGTAATTCTGCTTTATCCTCATCAGCTTCTACATACTCCTCCCCTTCATCCTTGAATCTGACAAAAATGCCATTTTTGCACTTCCTCCTCTCGCTAACGTATTATATATGAAAAATATCTTGTCCTTCCCATTTTATTGTATTGGCTATTTCTTCTTCTTTTTTTTTGCTTTCCTGACTATTTTTCTAGCTTCTCTAAATTTTTCCAAATATTGATGCTTGTCTTCTTCTTTCTGTGATCTCTTGTATTTTATGAAGGCCACTCTCTTTTTTTCTTCATCTTTTCAGCTACTTCTTTTGAGAACCATAGTGGCCTCCTTTCCTTTTACATTTATTTACCTAAGAAAAGGGTTTGTTGCCCTTAAAATATCCCCTTTCAGTTTTCCTTTTCTACATCCCCCAGCTGTTTCCATCCTTCAGGTACTGCCCATCTTGGCAAAGTTAGTTTTCCTAAAGTCTAAGACCCTCGCTTTTGAATGGACTTTATCAGCCCTAGTCCTAATACTTAATCACACCATACGGTGATCACTGGATGCGAGATGATCTTTCACTATAACATCAGAAACCCTTTCCCCATTGGTAAGCACCAGGTCCAATATGACCCCTTCATATGTGGGTTCTGTTACCAGTTGCTGGAATAGTTCTACCTGTAGAGAATCCAGGATCTCTTTACTTCTAGATGACACTGCAGCAGGGATGTGCCAATCAACATCTGGCATATTGAAATCACCTATCAGTAGCACTTCTCTCATGGCAATATTGTGTATGTCTTCTATTAAATCTCTTCCTGTGAATGAGATCTGTATATCACACCAATGCAAATGGATTTCCCATTACATCTTTCTAGTTTAACCCACAGTACCTCCTTGCTCCCTTTTAAGCCCTGAAATGCTATAGCTTTAAAATTATATTTTACATATAGTGCCACTCCTCCTCCCCTTTTTCCTACCCTGTCCTTCCTGAATAAAGTATAGCCTGATATAATTACATCCCAGTCATGATTGCCCATGAATCATGTCTCTGTAACCGCCATTAAATCCAAATCAGCCTCTTCTATTAAAGCCTCAACATCTGGGATATTATTTCCCATACTACAGGCATTTTATGCACACCGCTTTCCAGATGCTGGCCCTTTTACTCATTTCTATTGTTTTACTTATCTGAGAACTTTTACTTACCTGGGTGCTTTCTTCACCCATCCCCAATGAATCTAGTTTAAAGCCCTTTTCAATAGGTTAGCCAGTCTGCTGCAGAATACACTTTGACCCTTCTTGGATAGGTGGACACCATCTCTGCTTTGCAGCCTTCAAAAAATCATTCAATGATCTAGGAAACCAAACATTCTCGATAACACCATCCATGCAGCCATGCATTCATCTGCAGGATACGAGCTTCCCTGCCTCGGCCTTTACCCTTAACAGAGAGGATTGAAGAGAACACCACCTGCGTACCTACCTATCTGCTTCACCCTCTCTTCCAGAGCCATGAAATCATTCTTTATATGCTCAGAGAGATACCTAGCAGTATCATTTGTGTCAACATGGATGAGCAACATCAGATAATAATCAGTAGGCTTGATGAGTCTCGGCAAACTCTCCATAACATCTCGGATTTTGGCACCTGGCAGACAGGACACCTCCCTGAACATCAAGTCTATTTGGCAGATCGATGCCTCAGTACCCCTCAGAAAAGAGTCACCAACTACCACTAAATTTTTGCTTCCTTGTGGTCACTAATTCTGCAACTTTGGGGTGCTTGAGCTCTGGTTCTTCCCTTTTCTGGAATGTTTTCACCTCCTCCACTTCCAGAGCTGCATAATGGTTCTTCAATTTGAGGGTTGGAGGAGTTGGACTGTCGATTCTGTAGGCTCAGGTGACTTGTGTTCAGCTCTCTTCATTCTGTAGCATACTATCTTCACTCTGTTGGAAAGCTTTGATGCTTCAAGAAGCATCTCATCAATGTACTTCTCACTGTCTCGAATGCTTCTCAGCCTTGCCAACTCTTCTCTGAGCTCCTCCACTTGTTTCATGAGGGCTTCAGCTGTCTGTCTGGACAGAGAAAGAAGCTGTAATGGGGGCAACAGCCTTGGCAATATGATTTTTCCCAGCCATTGTTCAGTTGGTGGAGTTTTTGATAACTGTTGAATTAAAAGAGAAAGATTGGACGGATATGCAGATAAGTCTTCTTGTCCACTGCAGCTGAAAAGATGTGGGGTTTGTGGCAGCTCTTGCCTGGCTGACTCATGGTGACCTCTGGAGTCCTGCTGGGGCTGCTGGGATGAGTAGATCAAGGAAAGATATGTCAGACATCTGACTCAATTTCATGTTATGGCACTGGTGACACTGACATGAGACAGATAGACGTCATGCCTGTTCTCAAAGCCTGGAAGCATTTCATCAATGTTGATGCATCAAAGGGTGTCAGAATCAATGTTAGCTGCTCCAGGATCGATACTGAATACTTTGGGAAGGAAGCTTTCCAGAAGCATCATTCGACATCAAAGCCTAGGCTCCACGAGTCAGCCTCACTAAGGCCTTGATTGCTAGCAAGGCACAGATTCAGACTTTTCCTTCACAGCATTACTCTGACATTGAATCTGAGGAATTCAGTGTAGGATTGTTGGACATCTTCAAATTCTTCTGACTCCCCTCCCCCCCAGCAAAGGTCTGACAGTGCCCTTTTACAAGATCCTGAGGAATGAGAATGTAGGAAATACGACTCTCTTTGTGCTCTGTAAAGAAGAAGATGGCTCTACTTATAGCATCCAGAAGACTCCCTGATTCGAGACGCAGCAGCTTCTATATCACTCTATATGGTGGTTGAATCCACTCTCAAGAAGTCTAGGAGTATTACAACTCACTCTTCAGAACTCCTAGAGAGGGATGGCTTGTAGTTTGGACTTAAATTTAAGAGGATGATTTTTCAGAACACAATGCTTTCTTCACACACAGCTTCTTATCAGCTCTTTATGGGCTAATATAAGGAAGACATGTTATATAAAATAGAAAATTTCAGATTGTCTTGGTGCAGATCAGTTTAGTTGATTCATTTGATATATCACCTTTCATAAAATACCAAAGTGGTTTACAATTAAAACTAGTCATTAATAAGCAAAGTGAAGTATTGTGGAACGCACATGGTCAGCTTGCAATGTAGTTCACGGAAAACTGTGATTGGGATATAATTATACCGGGCTATGCTTTATTCAGGAAAGACAGGGTGGGAAGAAAGGAAGGAGGAGTGGCACTATATATAAAAAATAATATTGAAGCAATAGAATTGCAGGGCTTACAAGGTAAGAAGGAGGCACTGTGGGTTAATCTGGAAAGAGTGAATGGAACATCCATTTGCAGAAGACGTGGACAGAGATTTAATTGAAAACATTCACGATACTGCTATGAAAGGAGAAGTACTACTGACAGGAGATTTCAATTTGTCGAATGTTACTGAGACATCCCTGCTGTGGTGTTGTCTAGAAGCATGAAGATTTATTTATTTATTTATTTTTCTTATATACCGCGCTCTTAAATCAGTGCGGTTTACACATGAACAAATATAAACACAATGGTACAAACAGCATTGGTTTTTTACAATGAACAAGGTAAATAAACTTGGTAAAACATGGTAATTATATATAAATAACTATATACATACATGGCAACTATATACATGGATATTTTGGTTAATTATTAATGCCGTGGATAAGAAGTTAATTAAATTAAAGAGTAAATATGCTAAATATAGTGAGAATAAATATGTCCTATAGTGAGCAGGTAATAATCATCGTAATTACCCATTCTCTACAGGGGTCAAATATGAAAGATCTGCATGAGAGCTGTTTTCAGATGGAGTAGCTTCGGATGGAGTAGCTTCGGGGTAGTATGTTAGGAACAAATAGTGCTTCAGTGCCTTTCTGAACTTAATCAGACTTGAGATAGCTCTGATTTCGGGTGGAAGGGCATTCCAGGCTCTGGGTGAAAACAGAGAGAAAGCTCTAGAGGCTGTTGATTTAGAACATTTTGTGATGAGTTTTGGTAGGTCGATGGAGTTTAATGTAACAGATCTCCTGGATCTGTTATTTGGGGTGATATGAATCATATTGCTGAGAGGTGATTGAGATGGGCACTTTGAGGCTTTAAAAGTCATGACCAGGGTCTTGTATAGAGTTCTGGCTTGTAGGGGTAGCCAATGTAAGCTCATCAATATTGGGGTTATGTGCTCTGATCGTGGAGCACCTACGAGGATTCTCGCGGCTGCATTCATGGCTAGACGGAGGGGATTTATGGTGGATTGCGGGAGACCGTGTAGAATGATATTGGCGAAATCCAAGTGTGGTAATACCAGTGCTTGGAATATGGTACGGAAGTCGGAGTAGTTAAGTAAAGGTCGGAGATTACGTAATGATCGTATCTTGTGGTAGATTGCACTCGTTGTTTTCTTAATGTGGGCTGCCATATTAAGCTGTTGATCTAATATAATTCCCAAGTATTGAATTGTGGGTTGTGCTTTCAACTCAATGTTGTTTACCTGGAGAGAGGTAGGGGGTATGAATGTTGGGTTCCGTGTAATGAATAGAACATCTGTTTTGTTATGGTTTATCAGTAAATTCTGATTGAGGAGCCAGTTGGATACAGCTTCAAAGCAGTGAACTATTGGTGTAAAATCTGGTTGTTTTATGTTGAATGGGGCAAACATCATGATGTCATCAGCATAGGCAAGGCATTGTATGTTGAAGGTGCATATGAGATCGCAGATTGGCTGCATATAAATATTGAACATTAAGGTGGACAATGAGGAACCCTGCGGGACACCTTGTTTAAGGGGGAATGGATCAGACGTTGATTCTCCTGTTCTGACTTGCAGCTGTCTATCAGATAAGTAGGATTTACACCATTTCATGGCTAGTCCTTGGATTCCCTTGTCTTGGAGGCGCTGTAGTAGAGTATTGTGGTTTACTGAATCGAATGCTGCAGCTATGTCGAGAAAGATAAGAGTGAACCCTTGGTGGATATTATCAATGCCTATGATTAGGCTATTGAACAGTGTTGTGAGAAGGGTGTCGACGCCATGTTCTTCTCTGAAGCCATGTTGTGAGGGGTCCAAAGGGGATTCGGAGTCAACATGATGCTGTATTTGTCGCTGGACTACTTTTTCCATGATTTTTGCTAGTAGAGGGATGCTGGAGATGGGTCTGAAGGATTCAACTTTTGTTGGGTCAAGTTTACTGTTCTTCAGGAGCGGGCGGATGGATGAGTATTTCAGGCTCTGAGGAAAGGATCCTGTTGAGAAGGAGTGATTGACAATCTTGCTAATAGTTGGGCTAAGTTCATGTCGTAGTTCTTTGATCCACCTGGCTGGGCAGGGGTCATTTGGTGCAGTAGTTAAATTAATAGCTGCTATGGTATCTTCGATCTCTTTGTGGGATACCTGGGAAAATTTGTCAAGCGATGCTAATTGGACCACGGTCTGTGGAGTAGAAGGTGATGATGTTGTGGTAATCGTACTAGTCTGTATCATTTTTGATTGTAGGTATATGGCATAGTCTTGGGGGTGTGGCATAGGTGTTTGGGTTGTGGTTGGGTCACCTGTTAAGGATTTAACTATATTGAAGAGGTCATGTGGCTTGTTTAAGGACCTCATTAGTGCATCTGAGTGGAATTTTTTTCTTCTCTCAATTGTCATTCTCCGGTGAGTTTGTAGGTATGAATTGTACAAGCAGAGTGCGTCAGGAGAGCGAGAGGAGCGCCAGCATCTCTCGAGTCTGCGCAGGTGAAGGAGAGATTCTTGTAATTCAGAGGAGATCCATGGTTTATGTTTGTCTTTGGTCTTGATCCTGTCGGTAGTAGAGATGCAGGCTGCGGTTTTTAATGTATTGTCCCAGTTGGTTACTAAGTCATCTTGCGAAGGTAAGTCTTTGTGGAGAGCAGGTAGGATTTTCTCCAGGACTTCGATCTTATTAAAAGGACGGAAGCGTGTTTCAAGGGCACTTGGGGGGCGACCTGGTTTGTTGCGATCAGTAGTAGAATGTTCAGTGGGGATGTTAAAGAGGAGTAGATTGTGATCAGACCAGGGTACAGGGGTTATGGAGATCAGGATCTTCTGAGATGTGTTGGTTATCAATTGAGGGGCGAATATTAAATCCAGTGTGCTTCCTCTGGTATGGGTGGGGGCGTCGATAAGTTGTTCATAGCCTAGTTGGTGCATGGCTTCGAGGAATGCTGAGGCGTGTGATGCTTGTAATGAAGGTAAGTTAAAATCACCAACTAGCCAGTTATGAGCATGTGGGTTTGGGGCGTTACATGCCAAGTTGATTATTGGTGAAAGGTCATCTGAGGAAGGTGATGGTGCTCGATAGAGTAAGTTGATTGTGCAGGACCTGTTTGATATTGATAGGGCATCAAGGTGTGATGTGCTGGATGTATTGATCTGTTTGAATTGGAGGTCCGATCTAGCAAGGATGAGTGTGCCACCCCCTCTCTGATTGGATCTGTGGCAGGTGAAGATGGAGAATTCTGGTGGGATCATCTGGTTGATGAGGACGTTGTCGTTGTCGGTTAGCCATGTCTCAGTTATCAGCAATATATCCAGGTTATGTGCTGCTATCAGATCAATAACTACAGGCCATTTGGAGCGTATAGATCTGGCATTAATTAAGGCACACTTGAGTAGTCGATTGGCCTTATGTTTCTCAGTAGGGTCCTTGGCAGTGGGTAGCAACGGGATATGTAGTAGGTGAGAATAAGGTATTTTGTTTCTCAAGGTGGCGCGGCATGGATCTTCCGTTGAGCGCCTTCCCGTGCTATAAAGTATAGGGATCTGCTTGATTCCAGGATCTAGTGCGAGTGTTATGGCAGGGGTTGCTGCGATAATTAGGATAAGTATCAAGTGAATTATTTGATACATGGTAGGAGGCAAGGGATCCTGAATTCTCTACAGGGAGAACCATTTCAGCAACTAATAATGGAACCCACATTGGAACGGGTCATATTGGACCTGGTGCTTAGGAATGGGGAGAGTGTTTCTGATGTTACAGTGAGTGATCATCTTGCATCCAGTGATCACTGGATGATGTAATTCATCATTAGAACATTGGGAGTACAGTGGTAAAGGCAGGATGGGGTAAGTAGCAAGAAGGAATACGGGAGATATTAGGCATCGAATTGGGGCAGTGGCAGCATGAGGGTTTCTGCTGCCCTGGGCAGACCCTCCATGCCCCCCCCATCAAAAGACTGCACCTCCGTCCAGTCCCGCCATGCTGCCCCCACCTTTTGATGAAACAGCAGCAGCTGAACTGCTGTATTAGCGCTGCATCAGGCCTTAAAGTGCCTGTGTGCATGTGGGCTCATGGCCAGCTGTTCCTGCGCCCCCTCTGATGCTTTCTTGGAAGGTGAGCAGGAGCGACAGGCTGGAACTGCATGGGCATTTTTAAGCCCACCATGGCGCTGAAACAGCAGCTCAGCTGCCACTTCCTGGGAGGTTGGGTTAGCAATGCCACCCACCAGGGTCTTCCGCCCTAGGCGACCACCTAATTGGCCTAGTAGATGGGCCTGCCCTGGGTTGGGGGGTGGAGGGAAGATGATGGACATGGGACACTGATGAAGGAGAAATGGTAGACACAGTATAGGGAGTGACGATCAGATGTTGGATATGGTGTGGAAAGATGGAGGCCAGATGCTGGACATGAAGTGGGGGCATAAGGTGATGGAGTGCAGATTTTAGACGTGGGTAGAGAGTGGAGTGAAGATGGTAGACATGGTATCAGACAGGGGACAGATCCTGGACACAGCATGGAGAACAGAGAAAATGCTAAACATAGAGTGGTGAGAGAAAAATGGGGAGATGCGGGATACAGGGGGAAGGATAGGGAGGGTGGGGGAATACTGGACACAGAAAGGACAGGGTGAAAAAAAGGGGGATGCACTGGATGGGGAGAGAAAGGGAGGACGAGCAAATTAGACTTATCTGCTAATTGAAGTTCCTTGAGGAACTTCAGTCTAGACCCGAACCTCTGGGTTGTGCTCCTCCTCCAGCAGCTTGGAGACCGAGAAACGTCATCCTTTTGTGATGACACTGGTATATCATCCGAGGATCCGCCTCCTCCTTCCAGTAACCTATTGACAAAGCAAACTCATCGGAGCAACAATTAAGTAGTAAACTTTCTCAAAAAACGTGACTAACTGAACTATTTTCTATAAAAAAGGAGAAATTATG
Source organism: Ichthyophis bannanicus (assembly GCA_033557465.1). Classification (NCBI taxonomy): domain Eukaryota; kingdom Metazoa; phylum Chordata; class Amphibia; order Gymnophiona; family Ichthyophiidae; genus Ichthyophis; species Ichthyophis bannanicus. The sequence continues at coordinate 606,920,460 of CM066033.1, forward strand.
TTGTTAACTGATATACCCCTTTTATAATAAGTATTGTTAACACTACTTAGGCCTGCCCTCCCCCAAAGTGGAGGATAAAGACCTACCCCCATCCGACGCCTAGAAGCTACTCTTTCTTACCTGTTATCTCTTATTCGCTTCAGGTACTAGCTCAAGAAAACAAAGTCTGGGAGGGATACGGGACTAGACTGGAGTTCCTCAAGGAACTTCAATTAGCAGGTAAGTCTAATTTACTCTTCCTTATTGTTCCTCCAGTCTAGTCCCGAACCTCTGGGGATGTAACAGAGCAGTAAGATTAATCAACAGGAGGGATCTGCTAGACCAGCCTGAAGCACTGCTGATGCAAAACAGGTATCCCTTTCCGCCTGGACATCAAGACGGTAATGCCTGACAAAGGAATTCAGTGATGACCAGGTAGCTGCCTTACAAATATCTACCGCAGGCACCAAAAGAAACGCCGCCCAAAAGGCTGCTTGCACCCTAGTCGAATGAATCCTTAAACCTTCAGGTACCGCCTTACCCTTCAAAATATATGCGGACGCAATGGCTTCTTTAATCCACCTGGCAATGGAAGTTTTTGAGGCTGCCTCTCCTTTTCTCAGCCCTCCAAAGAGGATAAACAGCCTATCTGACCTGCGGAAGGATTCCGTCCTCCGGATATACTTCTTTAGCGCCCTACGCACGTCCAAAAGGTGAAGCTTACCAGTGGAGGAACCCTCCGCCGCCTCCCCGAATACCGGTAATGAAGCCACTTGATTCATGTGAAATGGGGAGACCACTTTAGGCAAAAAGGACAGCACTGGCCTCAAAACCACCTTTGTATCATAAAAAAACAAAAAAGGGCTTCTTACAGGATAATGCCTGCAACTCTGAGATTCTTCTAGCTGAACAAATAGCTACCACGAACACTACCTTGAGAGTTATATCCTTTAAGGACGCCCTCGACAAAGGCTCAAAGGGTTCTCGACCCAAAGCTTCCAAAATGAAAGGTAGGTTCCACTTAGGCACTAGCAGTCTGCATGGTGGCCTTAAAAGAGATACCGCTCTTAAAAAATGCCTGACGTCCGGATGCCCCCCTAGCACTATTCCTGCTATCTTAGCTCTATAACAGGACAACGCGGCTACTTGCACCCGCAGGGATGCGGCCGCTAAACCTTTATCTACACCATCCTGCAAAAATGTCAGTACCTGTGGAATCAATGCTCTCAACGCTTGCAACTGTCTGTCCTCACACCAGGCTTCAAAAACCCGCCAAACGCGAACATACGCTAACAATGTGGAAGTCTTTCTTGTTCTCAACAAAGTGCTAATCACTGAAGCGGAGTAACCTCTCTTCGTCAGCCGAGCCCTTTCAATAGCCAAGCCATAAGCGAGAATCGATCCACGTGAGGCATGTGTAGCGGACTCTGAGACAACAGATCTGTCCGTCGAGGTAGACGCCATGGCTTCCATACCAAAAGTCGCCTCACATCCGCGTACCAAGGCTGCCTTGGCCAATCTGGCGCTATCAACATCACTTGACCCTTGTGCCGCTCGATGCGCTGTACCACCCTTCCGATTAACACCCAAGAATGAAACACGTACAGTAGCTGCTCTTCCGGCCGAACCTGTATGAGAGCATCCAGGCCTTCCGACATTCTCTCTCTCCTTCTACTGAAGAATCGATCGACCTTTGCCAACTGGTAAGTTGCCATGAGATCCATTACAGGCGTTCCCCAGCGATGCTTCAGCATCTCGAAGATGTCCTGATGGAGAACCCACTCCCCTGGATCCACTTTTACTCGACTGAAGAAATCAGCCTCCACACTGTCCACTCCCGCTACATGTGCCGCCGATACTGCTAGAAGATTCATTTCAGCCCATTCGAACAGCTTTTCGGCCTCGGCTTCCAGCGGAACACTGCTTGTGCTGCCTTGCCTATTTATATAGGCCACAGCGGTGGCATTGTCAGAAAACACCTGAATAGCTCTTCTGTGAAGATAACCCTGAAACTCTTGTAGAGCCAACGACACTGCTCTCAATTCCAGTCTGTTTATTGACCAGGTTTTCTCGAGATCGGTCCACTGACCTTGAGCAAACCGTCCTTGAAAATGAGCTCCCCAGCCCATCAGGCTGGCATTTGTCGTGAGCGGTACCCACACGGCGACTCCAAGGGCATGCCCTTCTCTAGACAGCCCAGGAGCAGCCACCATTGAAGGGCCTCTCACGTTTCTGCCGGGTAAGGCAGTCTTCTCATCAGAGAATCGTTCTGATGTGACCAACGTCTGAGCAATGCCCTCTGCAGCGGCCTCATATGGGCTCTCGCCCACAGAACCATCTCTAGCGTCGCTGCCATGGTCCCGAGCAGATAATGCCACGCTGAGGGTGCTGTCCTGCTTAGAAACTGCCGTACTAGCCACCTCAAACTGCTCTCTCTGTGCTGCGGTAGAAAGACTCTTCCCGCGTCCGTCTCGAACCGCGCTCCCAAATGCTCTAGGTGCTGTGTGGGAACCAATTTGCTCTTTGCCACATTGACTATCCAACCCAGACTCTGAAAGACCGTTACCACTCTCGTGGTAGCCAACTCGCTCTCGGCCCTGGACTTTGCCCGAATTAACCAGTCGTCTAGATAAGGGTGCACATGAATGCCCTCCTTTCTCAACGCTGCCGCCACCATGACCATCACCTTGGTAAATGTTTGCGGGGCTGTAGCTAGCCCGAATGGCAATGCCCGGAACTGAAAATGTCCTAGAGTAACCGCAAACCTTAGAAACTTCTGATGCTCCTGCTGTATTGGAATATGCAGGTACGCTTCCGACAGGTCTACTGCTACAATTACTGAACGTAGGGTTTCCATAAGAAAGTATGATACCCGCAGACCACGATTTACCCTCTTGAGGTCTAAAATGGGCCGAAAAGTTCCTTCCTTCTTTGGAACTACGAAATAGATGGAGTACCGACCGCATCTGCATTGGTCTGGTGGCACCGGTACTATCGCTTTGAGGTCAAGTAGCCTTTCTACCATTTCTCTCACAGCCGCGCACTTGTCTGGCGCCTTGCACGGAGACTGAACGAACAAATCCTTTACCGGTCTCTGAAATTCCAATGCATAACCTTCTCGAATGACCTCCAGGATCCACTGGTCTGACGTTATCTGGACCCAGGCAGGGTAAAAATCCTGCAGCCAACCTCCTACAGGGAGCAGACCTACCTGGGTCCCCCTGATTTCACTGCGTCTTTCGAGTACTTGTGGAGGAGGAAGAGCCACTGAAACCCCTACCCGCTCCCCGAAACCCTTGGTTTCTGATGGGAAAACACCCTCTCTGAGTCTGACCGAATCTAGGGAAATGGAACCTATGAAACTCCCTTTGTTGCCCCTTGGCAGTGGGAGTCGAGCGTCCCTGCCTTTGCTTGACTTCCGGAAGTCTGCCCCCTTTGGACTCCCCCAGATCCTTTACGAGCTTGTCCAAATCTTCTCCAAACAAAAGCTTTCCCCTGAAAGGAAGCTTGCTTAGTCTGGACTTGGAAGACCCATCTGCTGCCCAATTGCGCAGTCAAAGGTACCGACGAGTCGCTACCACCGACGCCATGCTCTTTGATAACCCCCTAATGAGGTCGTAATGGATATTGGCCAGATAAGCTGTTCCTGACTCAAGTCTGGATATCTCTCCAATGGCATCCTCTCCTTGCTCGCTCTGAATTCGTTGTGACCAGTGTAGGCAGGCTCTCGCCACCCACGCCCCACAAATAGCTGCCTGAATGGACAGCGCATTGACCTAAAAAACCTGCTTTAACAAGGTATCCAACTTCCTGTCTTGCGTATCCTTGAGCGCCGCACTTCCCTCTACAGGGATAGTAGTCTTCTTCGTCACTGCCAAGACGGCGGCATCCACTCTGGGAGACTTGAACAACTCACGATCCTGGTCCACCAGTGGGTACAGCCGACCCATAACTCTGGACCCTTTTAGCACTGCCTCTGGCATATTCCACTCTTCTTGTATCATCTCCCGAACTACTCTATGTACCGGAAAGGCCCTCTGAGTTTTCCGAAACACTTACAGCAAAGGATCCTCCAGAGTAGCATCCTCCGATGGTCCCGGCGAGGGCATATTAAGAGCTTTTAGTGTCTTCGAAATGAGTGCCGGCAACTCATCTCTCCGAAACACTTGGACCACTCTAGCCTGGTCCTCCTTGTCCGTGATCTCTCCTTCTTCTACCTCGTCGTCCACATCAAACTCGGGATCCCCTTCATTGGAGTGCAGCCCCTCCAAGAATACCGACGGTTCCTTCTGGTCCTTTTCCATCCTGGCTCTTTTTGCGATAACTGCTGACTTCACACTCAACAGAGTCCCAGGTCTCTTGTCCCCCAGTACTCTGCCTATAGCACTTGTTTCGCGCCCCTTCTGCTGGCCTCCAAACGCCAGCTGAATAGGCGAAACAACTTCCTGTGAAAAGATTGCCATGAGGCCCCCTGGCCATAACACCTGCGAGGCTGGGAGATCAGGCGTGGATGACGGCCCCGCTACCGGCTCTGGTAGCGGAAAATCCAGCGAGACTGAGTCCTGTCGCGCTACTGGGGCACCTTGACCCTCAGCCGTGTCTTCCATGGAGCTTTCCATAGTGGCCACATCTTGTACACAGCCCCTACAGACTCCTGTGTCCGACAGCGGGCCACTTTTTGATCCGCAGAGTAGGCACTGTGGCTTAGAGGGCATTTCTTTGTTGTGTTGCAATTCCTTGAAACTGCTTCCTTGAGCAATTCACTCTAGGGACCTAAACCTGACACTGTCCCATCCAGTCAGGACACACTGCCTGTCTCCCGTTTAAAAATATTATTATTTTTTTTAAAACACACATATAAGCAGCAGCTCCGTGCCCCTAGCTGCAAACTACCCCCGAAAATAAAATACAAGGCTTCCCGACGAAAATAACACGCTCTGAAGGCCCCTGAAAAGAACTGTGGTTTCCTGCGCTGCTGCCACGCGGCTAGGCCCACTGCTCCGTCTTTCGCTTTCCAACCGCCTCACTGCAATGCAAAGCCGCTCCCCCTTCCCTGCTCCGCTATTTGGGCACCTTGTTCTGCTCGGGCCAATGCCTGCTTCAATTTCACCTGTTCTGCTCGTACTCAGCGTCGGGAGGATAGCAGAGGGTGAGGGTAAGCAAGAAACCACGATCCGCTGTCTCTGCCAGTCCCAGAGCTCTCCACAGCACTAGCAGGCAAAACCTCTGCGTACGCTGAGTGCCCCGAGCTCTGGTTCCTTACCCTTGTAAGTAGGACGGGAAGCTGGAGTCCTGCTGTCTCTGCAACCTTTTCCTCTCTGTAAATTACCGCCAGTGAGGATAAGGGGGGGGGGGGGAGAGAAGGCCTCAGTACTCTTTTTTGAAGGCACAAACCCCCTTTAATCCAATTCTTCTGTAAGTCTTCTCTTTTTCTTCCTAAGCCTGTTCACCTTATACTAAAATTCCCAAATTACTATCTAACTCTAATTGTCTCTCTAATGATCTTGGACCTCCAGATCCACTGATCCTCTAGCTGCTTGGAGACTGAGGTAACTGGAAGTAGGAGGCGGATCCTCAGATAATATACCAGTGTCATCACAAAAGGATGACGTTTCTCAGTCTCCAAGCTGCTGGAGGAGAAGCACAACCCAGAGGTTCGGGACTCGACTGGAGGGACAGAGTAGTTACTCACCTGTAACAGGTGTTCTCCAGGAGCAGCAGGAATCAGTCCTCACATATGGGTGACGTCGGCGCCGACGGAGCCCTCGTGCGGAGCATTTCCCCAGCTTTCAAAGAAAGCCTTTGGGAATGCAGCGCGCATGCGCGGTCCCCTTCCCGCCTAAGGGTGCCATCTTGCTCAGTCTGATGACATAGCTAAAAGACAGCAAAATAACAAAATGAATCATATGACTGCAACTCCAAGGGGAGGAGGGAGGGTCGTGAGGACTGATTCCTGCTGCTCCTGGAGAACACCTGTTACAGGTGAGTAACTACTCTTTCTCCAGGACCAAGCAGGAAGTCAGTCCTCACATATGGGACTCCCTAGCTTCAGGCTACTGAGAACCCAAGCTGAAAAATAAGCTCCCTCTAGAGCTCCCAAAGGCACCCCTTGGACCAGGTTTGGGAGATGCAGCCACCACCGTAGGGTGGCTGTCAGCAGTTTGGGCACCCTTATCCTGTCTTTCAAGTCATCTGTGGCCTGCACCCACTGAGCTCTGAGGCACCACTGAGCAGGTCACATGTGCAGGTGGGCATTTGGAGTTACATGGACTGTGGATGCCATGTGGCCTAAGAGCTTTAAGAAGTTTCTGGCGAAGACCAGAGAACCGCTCTGGAACTGATTGGCCAATGCTATCAGTCTGTGGGCCCTGTCCTCGGGCAAATAAGCCTTTGCCTGAAGGGTATCTAGGGCATCCGTGAAAGAATCCTTTCTGAGAACGCCCCCATACGGTAGCCCAACACAAGGGTCGGAGGGTAGGAGTTGCCTAAACCTCAAAGAGATTACGGAGTACCGCCTGTCTGAAAGCACTGTCCCTACCGGACACCCTTTCGAGGCAGTAGTGAGCCGCAAATGTCTGGCTTGAAGACCAGGTAGCGGCCTGGCAGATGTCTGCCAACGGAACAGAGCGGAGGTGGGCTACTGACGCGACCTTCGCCCTGACATGGTGGGCCGTGACTCGACCCTGCAAGGAGAGGCCGGCTGCCCTGTACGCCCAAGCGATACAATCCGCTACCCAAAGGGACAACGTACGCTTGGAGACAGCCAACCCCAGTTTATTAGAGTCCAAAGATACGAAGAGCTGAGCAGCCCTTCGATGCCCTGCGTACGGTCTATGTAAAAGGACAATGCCCTTCTACAGTCCAGGGTATGCAGGACTGTTTCAGCCCGGCTGGCATGTGGCCTGGGGAAGAATGTTGGAAGAACCACCTCCTGATTGAGGTGGAAGGAGGAGACAACCTTCGGAAGGAACTTAAGATGAGTCCGTAAGACCACCCTGTTCTTATACAACCGTGTGTATGGTCTATCAGAAACCAGAGCTTGTAGTTCATTCACACGCCTGGCCAAGGTAAGAGCCACCAAGAACAAGGCCTTCCAGGAAAGGAAGCATAAAGTACAGGTAGCCATCGGCTCAAACGGTGGGCAAGTAAGTTGTTGCAAGGCCACATTTAAATCCCACTCAGGGGCTGGTGGACGGATCGGAGGCTTGAGCAGAAGCAGGCCTCTGAGGAAACGGGACACCAAGGGGTGGCCCAACAGAGATTGGCCCTCTATCTGTGAGTGGTGTGCCGATAGAGCACTGAGGTGGACACGAACAGAGTTGGATTTAAGGCCTAGGTCTGAGAGGTGGAGCAGGCACTGCAGTACCACTGGAACCAGGCACGAAAAAGGATCCTCCTGGCACTGAGCACACCAGGTGGAGAACCTACGCCACTTGAGAGCATAAGATTTCTGGGTGGATTGCCTCCTAGAGGCCAAAACCACCTCTTCCACCTCCTTAGGTAGAAGTAAGGGGGCTAGAACTACACTTTCAGCAGCCAGGCCATCAGGTTGAGGGATTTGAGGTTGGGGTGCAGGAGAGATCCCTGGTCTTGAGACAGGAGGTCGTGATGCACCCCCAGAGGGAGAGGCGTGTCCACCGCCAACTGCAGAAGGAGTGGAAACCACGGCTGCCTCGGCCATCTGGGGGCTACCAGAATCACTGAGGCCTTGTCCTGAAGAACCTTGAACAAGGTTTGGGCCACTAGAGGCGTGGGAGGAAACGCATACAGTAGGCCTGTAGACCAAGAGATTAGAAACGCATCTGCTGCTATTCTCAGAGGATGCGGTTGTCTGGAACAGAACCTGGGTAGCTGATGGTTCAGTGGACTCACAAAGAGATCGATGGTTGGAAGACCCCATCTTAGAAAGATCTCCTGGGCTACCAGAGGATTCAACTGCCATTCGTGAGGCTGTAGAATCCTGCTCAATCTGTCTGCCAGGCAATTTTCCTGGCCAGGCAGGTAAAATGCCTTGAGAAACATGTTGTGTTTGATTGCCAAGGAGCAGAAGGCCTGTGCCTCCCGACACAGAAGTTTGGAGCCTGTGCCCCCTTGCTTGTTCACGTAGAACATTGCCACTTGATTGTCTGTCTGAACTAAGACAGACTGGTGAAAGAGGACATGAGAGAAAGTCTGTAGAGCTAAGCGGATAGCTCACAACTCCAATAGATTGATCTGCTGTGTGGACTCCCCAGGAGACCAGAGGCCCTGCGTGCAAGCCCCCCGGCAATGTGCACCCCAGCCCTGAAGGGAAGCATCGGTTGTCAGCACCTGTGTGTGGGGAGGCGCCTGAAAAGGCACCCCTTGGACCAGGTTTGGGAGATGCAGCCACCACCGTAGGGTGGCTGTCAGCAGTTTGGGCACCCTTATCCTGTCTTTCAAGTCGTCTGTGGCCTGCACCCACTGAGCTCTGAGGCACCACTGAGCAGGTCACATGTGCAGGTGGGTATTTGGAGTTACATGGACTGTGGATGCCATGTGGCCCAAGAGCTTTAAGATGTTTCTGGCGAAGACCAGAGAACCGCTCTGGAACTGATTGGCCAATGCTATCAGTCTGTGGGCCCTGTCCTTGGGCAAATAAGCCTTTGCCTGAAGGGTATCTAGTCTTGCCCCTATGTTCTGTGAGGGGAGCAAAGTGGACTTTGCGAAGTTTATGACAAAGCCTAGATGCTGGAGAAGAGATACAGCGTGAAGGGTGGCTTGTCTGGTCTCCTGTGGAGACTGACCCCTGATGAGCCAGTCGTCCAGGTATGGGAAGACAAAGATGCCCTGGTTTCTGAGATAGGCCGCCACCACCGCCAGGCACTTGGTGAAAACCCTGAGAGCGGAGGTTAGGCCAAAGGGAAGTACCCTGTACTGAAAATGATTTCCTCCCACTACAAATCTGAGATATTGTCTGTGGTCTGGATGAATGAGGATGTGAGTATAAGCATCTTTTAGGTCTAAGGAGCATAGCCAATCTCCCTGCTGGAGGTAGGGCAGCAGTATCCCAAGGGTAAGCATCTTGAACTTTTCCCTCTCCAGGAACTTGTTGAGATTTCACAAGTCTAGGATGGACCTGAGGTCTCCTGTCCTTTTTGGTACCAGAAAGTACCTTGAATAGAAGCCTTGGCCTCTCAGGTGGTGAGGCACTGGTTCCACTGCCTGCTCCTTTAGAAGACTTGCCAACTCCTGAAGGAGGAGGTTCCTGTGAAGAGGAGTCTTGGAGGCTCCCCAGGAAAATAGGAGGGGGGTAATTGGTTGAAGTGGAGCAAATAGCCATTTTGGACTATGCTCAGCACCCAGGTATCCCCTGTTATGGCTGACCACCTGTGGGCATACAGTGTCAGCCGGCCTCCTGTGCTGAGAGGAGCCAGCTGAGGAGGAGAGGCTATGCAATGGGAGTCAAAACCCCGCTCCCTGCTGTGCAGGAGCCGGAGCTGATGGCTTGGGGGTTTTCTGCCTACGGGGCCCATGTCCCTGGCCCTTGGCCTGCTGACCCTGATGGGGAGCTGAAGAGGCCTGAAAATGAGGGTAGGATTTGTAGGCAGTAGCCTTCCTCAGGTAAAAGGGCTTTTTCCCCAAGCCCTTCTTCTTCTGAGAAGGGGCAGAGGTTTTCCTGGATAGCCTTGTCCTGGTGAGAGTCTCAGACTCGAGTTCTGCAGCCTTTTCAGCCATGGGTTTGCCAAAAAGGTTCTCACCTCAGCAGGGGACATCAACCAACTTGTCCTGTACCCATGGCTCGAGGTCCGATGACTGTAGCCAGGCCTGACGGCGTGCACTGATGCTGGCCGTGGCTACTCGGGCCGAAGCCTCGAAGCCATCATAGGCCGCTCGAGAGATAAACTTTGAGCACTCTCGAATCCCGGATGACAAAGACTTAAACCTCTGCAAAGGTTCCTCGGAGAGGCCAGCTGAGAACCCGGCAATCTCCTTTGCCAGGTCCTGAAGGTACATGCCCATGTACAGCTGGTAAGTCTGGACATGGCATGCGAGCATAGAGCCCTGGAAGCACTTTCTACCGAGGGCATCCAGGTTCCGGGCCTCTCGGCCGGGGGGCACCGAGGGGTGCATCTTCTGACTCTTCAGACAATGCATGGCTGATTCCACAACCATGGAGTGGTGCGGTAGCTGTGCCTTCTGGAACCCAGGGCTCTTACGGACCCGATAAATGGAATCGACCCATTTGCTGAGAACCGGCGCCGAGGCCGGTGCCTCCCACATGCGGAAGAGCAGCTGTTCCAGCATCGGAGGAACTGGTAAAGTAAAGGCCTCCATAGGCGGAGAGTCATACTGGAGGGCCTCGAGCTCTTCGGCTCGAGGCTCCTCCTTGGGATCTGTGGGGAAGGCCAAGGCTTTGGCCATGTCCCGCACGAAGTCCGAGAACCGGGTATCCTCTGGTGGGGACCGTCTCCGAGGCTCTGACTCCGGTGAGTCCGATGGGACGCACTGGGTCCGGAAAGTATCCGGGGACTCCTTGTCCTCCGTCTCCCACTCAGACCCCTCCGAGGAGGAATCGAGCGGCTCCGGCCGGGTGGGCACCGATGCCATCTGCCCTGATGCCGAGGGCACCAGCGTCGATGACCTCGTCCCCGAGCGGGAGGCTGAGGGGGACCTTGGCCGAGGATCGACTCGAGACCGCATCGAGGATCGGCGCGACCTCCGGGGTTGACTTGGACGTCGAGGTCCTGGTGGTCGGGGCAGATGCACCAGTCAAACTGGTGATCAGTACCTGCTGCTGCTCCATGAAGGCAGCCAAGCTGCTTTCCAAGGCCGTCAACCTGAGACTCAGCTCAGGAGACTCAGCAGCCCCCGACTCGGACCCCGACGGCGTCAGGCCTGACGTCGGCTCCCCCGGAGGGGAGTCTACGAGGACAACAGCACTCACGTGACTCGGGGACTCCGGCTCCACTCGAGGCAACTTGGCAGGCTTCTCCAACTCCGAGGACCCAGGACAGCAGTTGGAGCTATGCGACCTGGCCCACGAGAAGCCAAGAGCATCCACCGACGCTGCCCTCGCGGGTTTCTTCTTCCTTCTGTGTTCCCTCGAAGGAGATCCCCTTTCAGAGGAGCCTCAACGGTGCTCGGGGTCGGACTCCAGAGATGTCGAGGCCTCTGACGAAGTCCAGGCCCGGCCGGACGCGGAATCAGAAAAGAGTCTTTCATGCTGATGTTGACGGCTCCTCAGCGCCTTAGCGGACATTTTGCCGCACGGGACACAGCCCACCGGGTCATGGTCGGACCCGAGGCACCGGAGGCAGCAGTCATGTGTGTCGGTGAGAGACATCAGCTTTTTACACCCATCACACTTTTTGAACCCGCTGGCAGCCATCGGGGGAAAAAGGACCCCTGCAAGGTCAAAAGACTGGACTGCCAGTGAGAAAGAGAAAAAAAGCGGGAATGCTAGTCACAAAGGAAAAAACTGAAAAACTTAGCTCCGGGCTCGATACCGGTGTACCAGGCCCAGGCGGGAAGGGGAACCGGCGTCGAACCGGGCAAAACCACGAATCCACGCAGGAAAAACAACTTTTTACTGGGTGACAACGACACACGTCCGTCGGGCTCCATGGAAAAAAGAAGACTGAGCAAGATGGCACCCTTGGGCGGGAAGGGGACCGCGCATGCGCGCTGCATTCCCAAAGGCTTTCTTTGAAAGCTGGGGAAATGCTCCGCACGAGGGCTCCGTCGGCGCCGACGTCACCCATATGTGAGGACTGACTTCCTGCTTGGTCCTGGAGAAGATAAGGAAATACTGTATGGAGGGGGGGGGGGGAAGGAGAGAACATGGCTACAGTTAGGGGCAAGAAGGAAAGAAGAGTTAATTAAATATTGGGGTATAAGATGCTGGGGAAAGATAGAGAAATGAAAAGTGAGCAGGCTGTGTTAAGGGCTGTAAAGTGGTAGGTAGGTGCAGCAAAAACAGGGAGATTGAGGTCTGCATTGTAAAAAGGAGGAGTAAAATCTGAGTAGAGAGCGAGAAAGAGCAAATAGAAAAAGCTAAAAGGAAAAGATTAATGCCAGAGATGGAAGGAAGTGAAGAAGATAGGAGGAGAGAGATGTGGCAGATGGATTGGAGAGTCTAGAAAGCAAGTTCAGAGAAGACAGAGGAAAGCAGAAATCAGAGATGGGATCAGCATGATAAGATAATAAAATGGTCAGGCAACAAGGCAGAAGGGTAAATTAGACTTACCTGCTAATTGTTGTTCCTTAAGGAACTCCAGTCTAGTCCCGAACCATAGAGTTGTCCACCTCTCACAGCAGCTTGGAGACTGAGAAACTTCATCTCTTTTCTGATGTCACCAGTATAACCTGTCCGGATCCGCCTCTTCTGACCAGCAACCTATTGACAAAGCAGACTCACTGGAGCAACAAGTAAGTATTAACTATGTACCTAAACTGTACCTACCCACTCTAAGCTACCAGAAGGGAACCCCTATCGCCCTTGCTAAGCCCCTCCTAGCATCAATGAACGTACCTAAACGCTGGCACTGAGGCATCTTCTCAAGCTTTGTAGAAACAACAGATGAACAAGAAAAGCTATCCCAGGAGCTAACCCTTGTCATCCTACCTGTCATCAGCGCTATTCTTCTTCTTCAGGTCCTCGAAGACAAACAGGCGACCAGGTTGGGATACGGGACTAGACTGGAGTTCCTTAAGGAACAACAATTAGCAGGTAAGTCTAATTTACCCTTCCTTAACGTCCCTCTAGTCTAGTCCCGAACCATAGAGTATGTGCCAGAGCAGTACAGAAATTCAACGGGAGGGATCAGAGACCCCAGCCTGAAGAACCGCTGAACCAACACAGGTATCTCTCTGCGCCTGAACATCCAGACGATAATGCCGGACAAAAGAGTTTAATGAAGACCAGGTGGCGGCCTTACAGATGTCCAATGCTGGGACATACTGAAATTCCGCCCAAGAGACCACCTGAGCCCTACTGGAATGAGCTCTCAGTCCCTCTGGGACCGCCTTTCCGTTGAGGATATATGCGGACGCGATGGCCTCCTTAATCCACCTGGCAATGGAGGCTTTCGACGCCACCTCCCATTTCTTAGGACCACCAAACAAGACAAACAGCCTATCGGACCTGCGGAAACTCTCTGTCCGATGGAGATACTTTTTCAAAGCCCGACGAACATCCAACAAATGCAAACTATCCGCATGGGCACCAACCTGCCTGTCTGAAAACACCGGCAAGGAAATCACCTGATTAACATGGAACGCCGAGACTACCTTGGGTAAAAAGGACGGCACCGGTCTTAAAACCACCTTGGAGTCAAAAAAACACAGAAAAGGCTTCCTACAGGATAAGGCCTGCAATTCCGAAATCCTACAAACCGAACATATAGCTGCAAGAAACACTACCTTAAGGGTAAGGTCCTTCAAGGAGGCCCTAGATAAGGGTTCAAATGGCTCCTTTTCCAACGCCTGCAAGACCGAGGGGAGATGCCAACTGGGCATAACCTGCCTGCGCACCGGCCGCAGCAATGACACCGCCCGCAAGAAGCGTCTAATATCCAGATGACCACCAATTTGCTGTCCCCTGATCTTTCCTCTGTAACAAGACAACGCCGCCATCTGCACCTGCAAGGAGGCCGCCGCCAAACCTTTGTCTAGCCCATCCTGCAGGAAAGCTAACACCTGCGGCAGCATCGCCTTTAGCGCCTCGCCCTGCCTATCCGAACACCAAGCCTCAAACACCCGTCAAACGCGGACATAAGCCAGAGAAGTAGAACGCTTCCTCGCTCTCAACAAAGTGGAGATCACGGAAGCCGAATAACCTCTTCTCTTCAGCCTCGCCCTCTCAAGAGCCAAGCCGTAAGCGAGAACCGATCCACCTGAGGCATGAATAAGGACCCTGGGTCAACAGATCTGGCCGACAAGGCAACTTCCAAGGGTTGACCACTACCAGGCGCTGAAGATCTGCATACCATGGCCTCCGAGGCCAATCCGGCACTATGAGAACCACGGGCCCGCTGTGCCGCTCGATACGTTGCACCACCCGACCGATTAACACCCACGGTGGAAACACTTACAGAAGGCACTTTGTCGGCCACTTCTGGATGAGAGCATCCAGCCCTTCCGACATCCTCTCCTTCCGCCTGCTTTCGGATTCTGACTTCGCCCGGATTATCCAATCGTCCAAGTACGGGTGTACTAGAACACCCTCCTTTCACAATGCTCCCGCTACTACCACCATGACCTTCATGAACGTTCGCGATGCCGTAGCTAGCCCGAAAGGTAAAGCCCGGAACTGAAAATGCCCTAGGGGCACCGCAAACCTGAGAAACTTCTGATGCTCCTCTCTGATCGGAATATGGAGGTAGGCCTCGGACAGATCTAAGGACGTCAGCCACTCCCCTTTCCGTACTGCCACAATGACCGACCGCAGAGTCTCCATGCGAAAGTGAGACACTCGAAGGCAGCGATTTACGCCTTTGAGATCGAGAATTGGACGAAAGGTCCCTTCCTTCTTTGGGACCACGAAATAAATGGAGTATCGACCTAAGCACTTGCACCACCGCTCTTAGCTCCAAGAGCCTCTCCACTGTCTCCCTTACAGCGGCGGCCTTGACTGGTGCCTTGCACGAAGAGCACACAAACAGGTCTCTTACTGAGCATCGGAACTCCAAGGCATAACCTTCCTGAATGACCTCCAACACCCACTGATCAGACGTAATGTTGGCCCAGGCCTTGTAGAAATCCCGCAGCCTGCCTCCTACGGGAACCGACTCCTGAGCCAGCCAACTTTCACTGTAACTTTCGCGGATTGGAGGAGGAAGAGGGCCTGAAGCTCCTCCCTGCCCCCGAAAACCACAAAACCCTTGGCTTCTAAAGGGAAAACAGCCTCTCTGCGCCTGACCAAACCTAGGACCCCTGAACCTACGAAAGTCCCTCTGCTGTCCTTTTGCAGGGGGAACTGAACGACTGGGCTTCTGCCTATCTTCCGAAAGTCTACCTCCTTTAGACTCTCCGAGATCTTTCACCAATTTATCTAGATCCTCTCCAAAAAGTAGCTGCCCTCTAAAAGGCAACTTACTAAGCCTAGCTTTAGAAGAAGCATCTGCTGCCCAATTGCGGAGCCAGAGATACCTGTGCACCGCCACTGCGGAAGCCATGCTCTTGGAAAGCGCCCGGATGAGATCATAATGGATATCGGCGAGGTAAGCAGTCCCAGACTCCAGTCTGGCCGTTTCCCCCGTACCGTCCTCTTCACCGCTGCTCGGCACTCTCTGCGACCAATAGAGACCAATGTTCCCTCTAATTTTCTGTAGGCTGTGTGTGCATAAAATATCAGCTATGCAGCTTTTGAAGGAAGGTTAAATTTTTGTGTGCCACATAACGACACTCGGAGTTATATACTTTAAAATTTGACTACACGTCAGAATACAGTATGTACACCACATTGATTTTAATCAAATTAAATGAAAATAGAGGATTACTAAATGAAGCGGAAAATTTCTAGTAATTACAATCACAACTTTTAAATTTTAAGACATCTGTGTTGTTTTCTATCAGAATCAGAACCGTAATTTTTGTGCGCTGTTTTGTAAAGTATGTGCGCTTGCTTGGCGAGGTGTGTGCGCGCGCACACGCGCACAGCTTAGAGGGAACAGTGATGGAGACAGGTTCTTGCCACCCACGCCCCACAGACCGCTGCATGTACTGCCAGAGCATTGACATCAAAAACTTGCCTTAATAAGGAATCCAGCTTCCTGTCCTGAACATCCTTGAGTGCTGCACCGCCTTCCACTGGGATCGTGATCTTCTTCGTCACCGCCAACACAGCCGCATCCACTCTGGAAGACTTAAAGACCTCTCGATCTTGTTCGACTATAGGGTATAAACGGCCCATCACTCGGGACCCTTTAGGAGACGCCTCCGGTGCATCCCACTCTTCCTGTATCATCTCCCGAATCACTCTGTGTACGGGGAACGCCTTCTGCGTCTTCCGGAAGACTTGCAATAACGGATCTTCCAGGGTAGCATCCTCAGGAGGGGCCGGCGCAGGCATGTTCAGCGCCTTCAACGTCTCCGTTATGAGGGCCGGAAGCTCTTCTCTCCTAAAAACTCTGACGACCCTAGCCTGATCCTCTCTATCCGCGATCTCCCCTTCCTCTAGCTCATCCTCTAAGTCGAAGTCTCCGTCATCCGAGTGCAGATCCTTGGAAGCTACTCCCAGGTCCCCCAGCACCTCCTCCATCCGGATCTTCTTCGCTGGGACCATAGACCCCTCCTGTACTCAGGGGCGAACCAGGCCGCTTGCTCCCCCAGTCTCTTTCAGCAGGGCGCGACATCAGGCCTTCCCGTGGCCCCCCGAAAACCTGCTGTATGAGGGCTACAAACTGCGGAGAAAAAATTGCTGATAAGCCCCCTGGTAACTGCTCCTGCTGCGCTGGGAGATCTGGGGCTGACGATGGCCCTGCTACTGGGTCCCGCGCCGGCTCACGGACCGACTGCTCCTGCAAGACTACCAGGCCCCCTTGGCCTGTAGCCCCTTCCTCCAAAGTGTGCTCCATAGCCTCAGCCTCTTGCACACACCTTTTACAAATGCCTGCTTCAGAGAGGGACCCTCTCTTAGGCCCGCAGAGCAGACAATGAGGCCTAGATGGCATCCCGAATCAACGACCTCCCCTTAAAACTCCTTCCTAAAGGTAACCCAAAACACTAAAAGCTAAGCAGTTAACCTCTTATTTATTTTTTTTTTTACTCATGCCGCTAAAGGAGCGTCCCGCAGACCACTCCTGCAATTATTTTTGAAAAACGAAGCTCCCTGAGCTCGAACCGAGTGAAACTGGCTGAAAAAAGGCAGAGCAGGGTTTTCCCGCGCAGCGCGCCACGCGGCACGGCCTGCCTGTCCGAAACGGTGCTGCCTCTCACTGAACACCTCCGCTGGATCTCCCGCCCATAAAAGAGATCAAGGAAGAGTCCCCCTTACCTGAAGCCTCTGCTTCAGATTGTCGGCCGACGCTGCTTCGGGCTCCATAGCTGTATGGCAAACCCCAGCACGGAGAAAGCTGTTCAGGCACTTCTGCGTGTGCTAGAGACCCGACTCCACTGGCTGTACTCACTCCTACCGGCTCCACTGTGAGAAAGTCCTGAACCCGAGAGAGTAATAAAGCCAACAGGCAAGGCAGCAGAGAAGCAATGGAGGGGGGGGGGGGGGAGAGAGGGAGGAGGATCAAACACCTCAGCACCAGCTCCACTATCTGACAAAAATACCCCAAAGTAAGTGAAAAAGATTGTAGAAAAAAAAAAGGAATCCCCTACTCTAGAAAAACAAAACAAAAACTTAATTGTTCCTCCAAGTGAGCCAGGACCCCCCTGGCTCACCGAACCTCCAGCTGCTTGGAGACTGAGAGAACTGGTCAGAAGAGGCGGATCCGGACAGGTTATACTGGTGACATCAGAAAAGAGATGAAGTTTCTCAGTCTCCCAGCTGCTGTGAGAGGTGGACAACTCTATGGTTCGTGACTAGACTGGAGGGACGTTAAGGAAAAATTAATTTTATTTTCAGTTTAGTGATTGAAATATGTCAGTTTTGAGAATTTACATGCTCTGTCTTTACAGATTGCACTGTACAGGGGCATTTGCATCTCTTTCTATTTCTCTGGTGTTGTATTGCATTCAGAATCCGGTTTCTTGAAGATTCAATTTCATTTTTATTTATATAATTCTATTTTTTGAATGGAGGAGTAGCCTAGTGGTTAGAGCAACAGCCTAGTAGTCAAGAAATCAGGGTTTAAATTCCCACTGGCACTCCTTGTGGTCTTGGGCTAATCACTTTACCCTTCATTGCCTCAGAAGAAAAAGACCTGACAATCTAGTTCTGGTCATACCTCACCAAGAAAACCCAGGGGCTGCGGCGTCAGTATTGACTTAACAGCACAAAAAAAAAATCTATTTTTAGCTTGAAGTAATTTTTTCTGTTCTTGGTGAGGATCTATCTATATTTTGCATGTGTGACTAAGACCGGGTGTTTTGTTAGCATGGAGTTTCTATGTAGTATCTGTAGTAATCCAGCTCGCTTTGTTTTCCAAATAGGTTGCTGGATGTCCTAGGGCAGGGGTCGGCAACCCGCGGCTCCGGAGCCGCATGCGGCTCTTTCTCACCTTTGCCGCGGCTCCGGAGCACACTGCCCGCCCGGTGACAGGCAATGGTGTTGTAAGCTCCCTCCCTTCTTCTGCAGCCGCGGCTCCCTGCCTCTTAGGGAACCGCGGCTGTGCTTTTAAAATCATCACGGAGCCCTTCCTGTCTTGACGGGCTCCGTGCAGCATTGTCCTGCCTCTAAAGGAAGTTTGGAGGCGGGACAATGCTGCACGGAGCCCGTCAAGACAGGAAGGGCTCCGAGATGATTTTAAAAGCACAACCGCGGTTCCGTAAGAGGCAGAGAGCCGCGGCTGCAGAAGAAGGGAGGGAGCTGACAGGGAGGGAGGGAGCAGATATGGATGGAGGGAGGGGGGCTGACATGGAGGGAGGGTGCTGATATGGATGGATGGAGGGAGGGGGGCTGACATGGAGGGAGGGAGGGAGGGGGGCTGACATGGATGGATGGAGGGCGGGGGGCTGACATGGAGGGAGGGTGCAGATATGGATGGAGGGAGGGGGGCTGACATGGAGGGAGGGAGCTGATATGGATGGATGGATGGAGGGAGGGGGGCTGACATGGAGGGAGGGAGCTGATATGGATGGATGGAGGGAGGGGGGCTGACATGGAGGGAGGGAGGGAGGGGGGCTGACATGGAGGGAGGGAGGGAGGAGGGGCTGACATGGAGGGAGGGAGCTGATATGGATGGATGGAGGGGGGCTGACATGGAGGGAGGGAGGGCGGGGGGCTGACAGGGATGGATGGAGGGAGGAGGGGCTGACATGGAGGGAGGGAGCTGATATGGATGGAGGGAGGGGGGCAGACATGGAGGGAGGGAGCTGATATGGATGGATGGATGGAGGGAGGGGGCTGACATGGAGGGAGGGAGCTGATGCGGCTGACATGGAGGGAGGGAGGGAGGAGGGGCTGACATGGAGGGAGGGAGCTGATATGGATGGAGGGAGGGGGGCTGACATGGAGGGATGGAGGGGGCTGACATGGAGGGAGGGAGCTGATATGGATGGAGGGAGGGGGGCTGACATGGAGGGATGGAGGGGGCTGACATGGAGGGAGGGAGCTGATATGGATGGAGGGAGGGGGCGGACATGGAGGGAAGGAGGGGGCTGACAAGGAGGGAGGGAGCTGATATGGATGGATGGATGGCGGGAGGGGGGCTGACATGGAGGGAGGGAGCTGATGGGGCTGACATGGAGGGAGGGGGGGCTGACATGGATGGAGGGAGGGAGGAGGGGCTGACATGGAGGGAGGGAGCTGATATGGATGGAGGGAGGGGGGGGCTGACATGGAGGGATGGAGGGGGCTGACATGGAGGGAGGGAGCTGATATGGATGGAGGGAGGGGGGCTGACATGGAGGGATGGAGGGGGCTGACATGGAGGGATGGAGGGGGCTGACATGGAGGGGGCTGACATGGAGGGATGGAGCACTGGTAATGGGGTTGAGGGGACTAGCACTGGAAATGAGCTGATTAGGGGAGGCTAGGACTGGTAATGAGCTGATGGGGGGTAGGACTGGTATTGGGCTGATTAGGGGAGGCTAGCACTGGTAATGGGGTTGAGGGGGGATTAGCACTGGAAGCGAGCTGATTGGGGGGCTTTGAATGGGCATGGGCTGATTGTGGGGAGGGGAGGATAGAGCTGCTGGCCCTGGAAGATAACTGGGGGCTAAGGCTGCCATGGTATTTGTACTAGAAGGGACTGGTCAGTGGGGAAGGAGGGGGATTGGAAGGAAATGGACACCAGTGGCAATCATGGGAATGCAAGTTGACATTGGAAGGTACTGGGAGTGAGGACTGGAAAGGGGCTGATATTGGGGAGGGTTACTGGGACTGGAAATAGGCTGATGGAAAGAAGTGAAGAAAACGAAAGAAGAGATAAGAAATGGCAGATGGACCATAGACCACAGAAAGAGAGCTAAGAGAAGACAGGAAAGCAGAAGCCTCAGATCGGGACCAGCATGATCAAAGAATAAATTGGTCAGACAACAAAGGTAGAAAAAATAATTTATTTCATATTAGTGATTTGACTACAAAATCATCATAATTTTGAAATCAAATATTGTTACTTGTTGTTGTGATATTTTCTGGCGTATTTTTTTTGGTGTGCGAAGGAAGAGGGGTAGTCTTATACGGCGAGTATAGGCCAAACACCTATATTTTAACAGGAAAAGTAGGGGGTCGTATATAGCATTAAGGTAAGAAACAATATATGCAGTGTTAGATTTGTTTTAAATGTCGCAATGGTTTTGCGGCTCCCAGTTTTTTTTTTCCCTTCGGAAACGGGTCCAAGTGGCTCTTTATGTCTTAAAGGTTGCAGACCCCTGTCCTAGGGCCACTGCAATATTTAAGGTGCTGCTATTTACTGGCTAGGCTTCTTGTGTGAGTTTTGCAAGTTGATGCTGTTAGGGTATGGCACATTTTCTCTATAGGTCCTAAGTAATTTTTGTACAGTTTTGTATTACTTCACAATATTTCCAATACTGGTGAGGGTTTATATTGCATTTACTGAGATGCCTGCACCCAATTTTGGGGGATTCATTAGATGCAGAATATATGTTAACCAACCCCCCCCCCCCCCCCAAGATCCACAAACAGTTTACAACACCAAAATAATATTAGTTATAATTTTAATTTGATGTTATAAATGTCTGGGGTTCTGACTTCTTTCTTTTTGCTCTTTGGTGTGTAGTCACCTTGCATCTCCTTTGTTTTTTTTGCAGAATATATATTTTCATTTAATACTGTGTTGGTCCAGTGTGTAGAAGTATGCGACTAAAAAGCTGTTTGATTATTTTCATCTAATTTCCATGTATTTTGGTGTGCTGAAAACAAAATATTGAAAAAACTCCTAGACGTCATGATTTGCCACAACATGCAAAATTGTCTTCAAATTTATCAAATTTTTTCAAATTACTATTAATTAATTCACATAAGTGCATTTAAGATATAAAATGCCAAAAAAACCTAAGGGGTTGTCCGAGTTATGTAAAAAAAAAATAGCACTGTAAATCTGATGGTCAGCAATATATACATAAGCTAAGCAAGTTTTTAGTCCGTGCTTCTAATGGTAGAAGGGGTTAATCTTTCCTGAAGAATCCAGTGGGAGGGGGACACAGGGCAGATAGCTGCAGCTCTGGTCAGTGCAGGGGGGCGTGGCCAGCACTATGACATCTCGTGTACAGACACAGAGCTGCTCTCTCCTGCATGCCACACTTGTGCACGAATCATCATCAGGTTCTTGGTTCTAGGCTGTTCACACTTTTTCATCGCAATTCGTGTTAGCTCATCATTCTTCAACCGTTATGTTATGGCTCCGCGAAAGTGTATTAATTTGCCAGACAGTTTCTGTTTCATCTGTGGTGAATATACAGTGTTGAAACAACAGCAGAATATTACAGACTTTGTGAAAAAAGTATACTTTGCATACTTTGGACTAAAAATTGGAGATCAAGATAAAGTCTGGGTGCCTCATAAAGTGTGCAAACGGTGTGTTGAGGACCTCCGAAACTGGTTCAAGGGTAAGAAAAAATCTTTCCTTTATGGGATTCCTATGGTATGGCGAGAGCAAAAGAACCATAATGACGACTGTTACTTTTGTTCATGCGATGTGAAAGGGTTTAATTCCAAATGGAAGCATTCCATTTCATACCCCAATCTTCACTCGGCAATTCGTCCCATCCCCCATGGCACAGATATACCAGTACCCAAGCCCCCTGCTACCTTGGAAGAGATACCTAGCTCCGATGAAGGTGAAGTCATACATGAACCAGATGACGAATCAAGTTCTGACTTTGAAGATGATACAAGACCAAAATTGTTTTCTCAGGAGGAGATGAATGATTTGGTAAGAACTTGAATCTTCCCAAAGATGCTGCTGAGTTACTCAGATCAAGGCTGAAAAGCAGGAATTTATTGTTGCCAGGAGTGTCATCTTCATGGTTCAGACATCGTGAAAAGGCGTTCGTTCCTTACTTCGCCCAGGAAGACAAGTTGGTTTATTGCATCGATGTCGAAGGTCTGATGGGTCAATTTAAAATCCAATATTATTCAGAGCAATGGCGTCTTTTTATAGATTCTTCAAAAAGAAGTCTCAAAGCAGTTTTACTCCACAATGGTTTTTACGCTTCCATACCTGTAGGTCATTCCGTACACTTGAAGGAAACCTACGAGAACTTGGAATTGGTTCTTTGTAAACTTAAATATGAAGACCATGGTTGGCAAGTGTGTGGGGACTTGAAGGTCTTGTGCATGCTGCTCAGGCAACAAGCTGGGTATACCAAATATCCTTGTTTTCTGTGTCTATGGGACAATCGAGACCGACAAAATCACTGGACCAAGAAGAGTTGGCAGCCGAGGGTGCTAACAGTTGGTGAAAAAAATGTCCTCCGAGAAACTTTGGTACCTTCCCATAAAGTTCTTCTACTACCTCTCCACATAAAATTGAGATTGATGAAGCAATTCGTAAAATCACTTCCAAGAGATGGAGAATGCTTCAAAAACTTGGTCACCAAGTTTCCAGGCCTGTCGGAGGTAAAATTGAAGGAAGGTGTGTTAGTCGGACCAGACATTAGAAGGCATATAGTTGATCAAGAGTTTGTCAATACCATGACGGATCCTCAAAAAGAAGGGTGGATTGCATTTAAAGAAGTCGTACAGAAATTTTTAGGCAATAACAAAGATCCTCACTACAAAAAGATTGTCGGACGAATGCTGAAAGCATTTCAAGCTTTAGGTTGCCTGGTGAGTTTGAAAGTGCATTTCCTCCAGTCCCACCTTGACTACTTTCCTGAAAATTTGGGAGCTGTGAGTGAGGAACAAGGTGAACGATTCTACCAAGACATTAAAGAGATGAAAAGGAGATAACAGGGAAAATGGAGCATTACAATGATGGCAGACTACTGTTGGATGCTTCAGAGAGACATTCCAGATGCTACTCACAAGTGTAAATGCACCAAGAGGAGCCTCACAAGGAAGAAGAATTGAGTTTAGTGTGTGTAAGTGAGCTCATTTCAGTTCAAAAAAGGATTTTCATGAAAATATTGTAAGAAAACTTTAATTTTATAAGTCTATTTCCATTTATTTTGAGGTATTGCCTTATTTAGAACATAAGAACATAAGATATGCCATACTGGGTCAGATCAAGGTCCATCAAGCCCAGTATCCTGTTTCCAACAGTGGCCAATCTAGGTCATACGTACCTAGCAGTTTCCCCAAAAGACACAGGTTACACAATGCTTGTAGTGGGTCAAGCATTGATAACCTGGGTCCCTTCTTAATAATGGTTTATGGGCTTTTCCTCCAGGAACTTGTCCAAACCTTTTTTAAACCCAGCTACACTAACAGCCTTTACTACATCCTCCGGTAACAAATTCCAGAGTTTGATTACACGTTGAGTGAAAAAATCTTTTCTTTTATTAGTCTTAAAGAGTTTACCCTGTAGCTTCATTACATGTCCCCTAGTCTTTCTATATTCTGATAACGTAAACAATCGATCTACGTTTACCCGTTCCACTCCGTTCATTAATTTATAGACTTCTATCATATCTCCCCTCAGCCATCTCTTTTCCAGGTTAAAGAGCCCTAACCTTTTTAGCCTTTCTTCATAGGAGTATCCTTCCATCCCCTTTACCATTTTGGTGGCTCTTCTCTGAACCTTTTCTAATAACGCTATATCCTTTTTAAGATATGGCGACCAGAATTGCACACAATATTCAAGGTGCGGTCTCACCATGGAACGATATAGAGGCATTATAATATCTTTTGTTTTATTTTCCATTCCTTTCCTTATGATACCTAGCATTCTATTTGCTCTCTTGGCCACCGCTCCACATTGGGCCGAGGGTTTTTAACATTTTATCCACAATGACGCCTAAATCTTTTTCCTGGGTGGTGGTTCCTAAAGTGGAACCTTGCATCGTGTAACCATAGTTTGGGTTGTTCTTCCCTAGGTGCATAACTTTGCACTTGTCCACATTAAATTTCATCTGCCATTTTGATACCCAGTCTTCCAATTTATCAAGATCCTCTTGCAATTTTCCACAATCCTCATGGGTTTTAACAACTTTAACTAGTTTTGTGTCATCTGCAAATTTGATAACCTCACTCGTTATTCCACTTTCCAGGTCATTTATGAATATGACAAAAAGCAGCGGACCCAGCACAGATCCCTGGGGTACACCACTATTCACCTTTCTCCATTGGGAAAATTGGCCATTCAGCCTAACCCTCTGCTTTCTATCTTTTAACCAGTTCCTGATCCACAGTAGTACATTGCCTCCTATCCCATGACTCTTTAGTTTTGCCAAAAGTCTCTGATGAGGGACCTTGTCAAAGGCTTTCTGAAAGTCCAGATACACTATATCAACCGACTCACCTTTGTCCACCTGTTTATTCACACCTTCAAAAAAACATAACAGATTAGTAAGACAAGATCTTCCTTGTCTAAAACCATGTTGGCTGTCTCCCATTAGGCCATGACTATCTACATGCTGAGTAATTTTATTCTTTATGATGGTTTCTACCATTTTTCCCAGTACTGACGTCAGGCTCACCGGTCTGTAGTTTCCCGGATCACCCCTGGAACCCTTTTTAAAAATTGGTGTTACATTGGCGATCCTCCAATCTTCAGGTATTATGGATGATTTTAATGATAGTTCACAGATTACTAATAGCAGGTCTGCAATCTCATACTTCAGTTCTTTCAACACCCTTGGATGTATACTATCCGGCCCAGGTGATTTGCTACTCTTCAGTTTATCTAATAGTTGTAATACATCTTCCCGATGTATCGATATTTCCTTCAATTCTTCCGCACCATTAAATACCACTTCAGTCATGGGTAACATCCCTATATCTTCCTCAGTAAAGACCGAAGCAAAGAATTCATTCAGTCTCTCTGCTATCGCCTTGTCGCCTCTTAGTGCCCCTTTAACTCCTCTATCATCTAATGGACCAACTGACTCTCTCACAGGTTTTTTGCTCCGAATGTACTTATTTACCTAAATTGTCAGGAGATGTGATGTCCTATGACAAAATGGAGGTAAGTTTCGGATTCAGCGCACCAAAAAACATAAAGATTACGTGGAATAACCAAAACAGTTCTCGAAAAAATTTTTTTTGCAGACCTGAGGTCCCAGGCTACATAATTAAACTATTAAATTTTTTGCTGAATATAAATAGCACGTCAATGTTTAAAAAAAATAGCCAGAAAGTATATTGCTTTCATTATTTTAAGGACAACCACCTGACTGGTGTTTCCTGAGTTAAAGGACCCTCCGTGCTCTGACTAGAGTTCTGTGGAGGCCCCTCCATTTTGTGGGGTGGGGGTGGGGCACGCCAGTTCATCTCTTGCCTCAGGCAGCAGATTATCTTGGGCCACATAGAGATACATCCCAATCACAGGTATCATCTCAGATTCATGAAAGGGAACAACGTTACTAGTATTGTGCTTTGCCATTTGATCCAACATCAGTGCTACAGGTTTTCAGAGAATGCTTAGCCATGGTAACAGCACAATTATGGAAACATGGAGTGCATTTGTCAGTGCTTTTTTAATGAGTGGGCTGCTGGGAATCCCTTGATGTGCCACAGCCCAGATGAGTCTCTGTCCTCCCCTCTATAATTCTTCTCCTAACACACAACACAGGCACAAAAGTGCCTCTCCATGAGGGAACTGCATGCCCAGTCTAAACAGACACAACTAAAAGAGCTTCCTCTGCCCTCAACCAGCAATCTCCCTGACACCAATGAACTTTCCCAGATAAAATCCTCCCTCTTTTGCTGTTGCTTACAGAACAGTGAGGCTTGCCATTCATTTTCAATAAAAACTGTTTGAAACTTGATGGTAGGCATCTATAACAGAGGCAACAGCACTACAGGCCATCAAGAGTTTCACAAACACAGAAGAGGGGCAGGGGACTCTTTCCATTGTTATTTTACTTTTGTTATATATTATGTTCTTTTCTTTTATTTATTTATCTAACAATTCTTTTATACTGCTGTATCTACTAGTCATGATGGTTTACATGGAACGAAAGATTGAACTGTACATGGAACATTTTGAGGCAAAGTAACTGTACAACGTAACATTAGAACACTTGAAGAGAGTAAACTATACATTGTAAACTATAGAATATTTGTACCAATGTAATTATACAGGATGAACAGTGCTGTAACTGCACAAGTAAATACTACAACAATTGAGGAAAGTAACTATACAATGTAAACTATAGGACATTTGTAATGATGTAACTGTACAGGATGTACTGTGCAGAGGAAGGTCACAGAGTACAGGGCTGTAGTTGTTCTGTGACGTGGGTTGGTCATATGCTTGTAGGGTAGCTGTAGCATATGGTTCGAAGGCCATGTTGGCTTATGATGTAAATTGGGTTATAGTAATACGGGTATAGATTCTCAACGTGAGAGGGATCATTGAGGAGGAGGCTATATTTATTTATTTATTTACATTCTCTTATATACCGCGCTATTCAGCATCAGTGCAGTTTACATTGAACAAACTGAAATTACATTGAACAGGGCATTATAACTTGGAGATAACTATTTTACAGGGAACATGGGCTATGGAGGATTAAGTGGCTTGCCCAAGACCACAAGGAGCACCTGTGGGACTAGAAACCCCAGTCCTTCCGGCCCAAGGTTGCTGTCCTCTAGTGGGATTTGAACCCCCGACCTTCCGGCCTGAAGTACCTTGCCCCAACCACTAGGCCACTCCTCCACTCCACTCTTTATGTCTAAGCCAAAGAATTTCAGGAAGAGAAGTGACTTCAACTTTCTGCAAAAGTCCGCAATGTCAGAGGGAGCGAAGGTCTGGAGGGAGTGAGTTCCAGACGGTTGGTGCATAGAAGCGGAACACTCTATTGGAGGTGGAGGCACTGGTCATAGGTACTGTGAGGAGGTTGTGGCTAGTGCTTCTGCGGGATCTCTGGCATTGGGGTTTATCAAGTAATGACTGTAGGGTTTTGGTTGAGAGCTGGAGGATAGTTTTGAACATTGTCAGTGCCACTTTGTACGTCATTCTGCTGTGGATGGGGAGTCAGTGTAGTTGTTTCAATGTGGGTGTTATGTACTTGTGCCGAACCCTGCCTGTGAAAATCTGGCTGCTACATTCTGTGCAAGCTGTAGCGGTTGCAATGATGATTTTGGTAGGCCTTGATAGATAACGCTGGCATAGTCAAAGATGGGGGTGATAAGGGCCTGGCAGACACTTCTAAAGTCGTTGTGGTCCAGTAGTGGTCTGAGGTTTCTGAAGGTTTTGATGCGGTGGTATACTGCTTTAGTGACGTGTTTAATGTGGACATTGACGTTCAAGTCCCACTCCAGAATTATGCCACATATTTCACCTGTTGTTTTATTTGCAGTGTCATGTTTGCAAGGTTTTAATTTTTTATGTAAGTTTTATAAATTACGTTGTAAACCACTTTGATGCTATGACTACAGGCGGTATATCAAATGTATAATAAACCATAAAATCCTTTCTCGAGGAACTCCCCCCTCCCCGCTACTGTGACAAATGCCAAAGAATAGGTCCAACCCAAGGATTTTTTCTGCCATAGGCAGGCCACCCCCTTTCCCCTATCATTTCACCTAGATGAGAGTGGCATGGCAATCTTTCTGTGATTTTTCAAAAGTGGCTTTCTGCTGCCACTTCACCACCATGGTGGGCCTTAAAGCATCCGCACATGTGTGCACACTCATGGCCTGCCCCCTCTGATGTAACATCCTGTCGGAGGGGGCAGTAGTGGCAGGCTGTGAGGGCACATTCGTGTGCAGGTGTTTTAAAGCCCGCCAAGGTGCTGCAGTGGTAGCAGAAAGCTGCAGCTCTGAAAAGTTGTGGAGGGGTTGCCATGCCATGCTACCTGCCAGGGTCTGCATCCTAGGTGACCGCCTAGTGGATGGGCTGGCCCTGTCAAAGAACTATGTGGGGAGTTCTGTGGCTGCATCTGATACTCAAAAGAAGTTGTGTTGGAGGAGAAACCTCTGTTATCATAAATCAACATCAGAGGTTCACAATGTTCAGAGGCAGAGAGTAAAGTGTTGGCTGGGTGGTGGCTGTGTGTAGGGGAGGAGACAGAAAGAGGGACCTACTGGATCTGTGTGTGTGGGGGTGCAGTAAAGAGGAGGACTTGTTGGCTCTGTGTGTGGGTAGGGGCAGGGAGAGGGAGATGCTGACTTCGAAGGTGGGACAGGGAAAGAAACATGCTGGCTATGTGCAGGGCAGGGAGATGCACATTTCTAGCTATATGTATGTGTGGTGGTGGGGAGAACAGAAATAGGGAAATGCTGGCTGTGTGGACAGGGGCAGGGATAGGGAGATGCTGGCTGTTTGTGATGGGGAGTAGAGAGATGGAAATGCTAGCTGTGCAGGAAGGAGACTTCCTAAATGCATCTGCCTTCTCTGCTGGCTTGAGTTTGAAATCTGAATGTGCAGAGCTCTGTAGACTCATTGGCCCCATGTCATATACGTCCACAGGGACTGAATTAGCATCATGCATTCATACAGATTATGCCATCGATACCCATAATCCTCTCATGTCGTTGTTGTTGTTGTGTCAACTCATGGTGACCATCTGCATAGCTGTCCTAAACTGTGTTCAGTCTTTAGTCAGGTGGCTCATTGTTGACACAGTGGCATCCATAGCTGCTGTTATTGTATTGATCCATCTCATTGCTGGCCTTCCTCTTTTGTCTTTCTCTAATGATCTCTCTTTTCGCATGATGTGTGCAAAGTATAAAAGTTGAATTCTTGTCATCTGGGCTTCTAAAGAAAGCTTAGGTTTGATCTCCTCTAGTACTGACTGGTTTGTTCTTTGGGCAGTCCATGGAATACACAGTATTCATCGCCAGCACTATAATTCAAAGGCATCAATTTTCTTCCTGTCTTTTTCACTGTCCGACTTTTGCATCCATATGGCATTATTGAAATTATCATGGCTTGGACAAGTTGAATGTTTGTATGGAGGGAGACACTTCTGCTCTTGAGAATCTTGTCTAGGTCCTTCATAGCCATTTTGTCACGAGAAATGTGTTATAGCTCCAAAATAATATAACTAGCTCTACTCTTTTACCATTAACCAACTCTATTATCATACAACTGGAGTGTGTTATTTCTTATATAGCAAACATATCTCAGAATCGAAACGGCTAGACTGCTTTCACTTTCGTAATGCAGCCAGGTGCCTTCAATACATCAATGATCTGTAATTTCGCTATTAACTTTTGATTTATTTTTCTTCTTTAAATTAATTTTTTCTTTTATTTTCAATAAAATTATTTTCAATAAAATGGTGCTGCAGTTGAAGCCTTGTACTTCTTCATTGTTTGAAACAACTTTAAATGATGTTGTAAATCAACCTCAAACGATCGAAAGTCTCTCAAATTGACTAATACTATAAGGTTGACTTTAAATCTCTCTAGGCTCGTTTTTTGGCGGTGAAATACTTCCACTCTAACTATAACTCTTCAATTTTCACCATGCTGCACTCAAAAGCCTTATATCGAGGGATTGTTCAAAAAGTGTCTTGTAACTTAATGGTAAAAGAGTAGGGCTAGTTATATTATTTTGGAGCTATATAGCATCTAGTTCTGATAAGTGACAACCTAATACGAGAAATGTGTTGCCAGATTTCTTGACTGATTGTCAGGTCTTTATTGAAAATAGATCTAAGCAGATTAAAGTTGTCCACTATTTCAATTTCTTCTCAATCAATTATGAATTTATTGATTTTTGCCAGTTGTCAGGACCTTTGTCTTCTTTATGTTAAGGTGCAGGCCCATTTTAAGACTATGTTCCTTGACCTTGAGAAGCAAATGTTTCAGATCATCCTCACTCTCAGCCAGTATTGTGGCATCTTCAGCATAACAAAGGTTATTGAGTCTTCCAGCAATTTTCGCACCTCAGTTGTCTTCATACAGTCCTGCTTCTCTGATGATTTGCTGATTTTAAGCCATTCTGTTTCTTCTTGCTCCTTTTGAACTGTTGCTTCTTGATCAATATAAAGGTTGTGCACGAGAACTATCAGCTGTTCTGGTATACCCATGCTTCTTAATGTGACCCAGAGTTTCTCATGGTTTACACAGTCAAAAGCCTCGCTGTAGTCAATAAAATATGTATAGATATCTTTTTGGTATTCTTTTGTCTTTTCAAGGATCCATCTCACCAGGGCTGGCCCAAGGGTTTCTGCTGCCCTAAGCAGAAACCCTGGCCTCACCGCCCCCCCCCCCCCAGCTGCCCCCTCCTCCCCACGTTGCCACAGATTCCATCTTGGGAAGAGGTGGTGGACAGCGGCAGTGGCAGTATTTTCAAAAGCAACTACCCGCCTTTCCCCCTAAACTGAATCGGTGGCAGCTGGGGGAGGAGGGGGCGCAGCATGCCTGCCCATGTATGCCACTGCCACCATTGCCCATGTGTGCCATTGCCGCTGAAGGCCTAGCTCGCCTAGTGGACAGGCCGGCCCTGCATCTCACATCCATAATGATGTCTCTCATTCCTTGCCGTTTCCTGAACCCTGTTTGCACTTCAGGCAGTTCTCGTTCCAGGTATGGTTCTAGTCTCTGCTGAATGATCTTGAGTAGAATCTTGCTGGCATGTGGGATCAGAGTGATTGTGCGATAATTTCCACAGTCAGTCAGATCACCTTTCTTCAGTATAGTATAGTTACTCACCTGTAACAGGTGATCTCTGGGAACAGCAGGAATTTAGTCCTCACATATGTGTATCGTCGGTACCGACAGAGCCTGCGCGGAATGCTCCCCAGCGTCCAATTAGAAAGCTTTTGGGAGCATCTGCCTGCTGCCTTCCCGCCTTTCCCAACTACCTCTCTCCAGTTGAGTTTTAAAGCTGAGACAAAGAGAGAGAGAGGGAAAGGGAAAGAGATAGATAGAGAGATACAACTCCTAGGGGAGGTGGGTGGGTTGTGAGGACTAAATTCCTGCTGTTCCCGGAGATCACCTGTTACAGGTGAGTAACTATGCTATCTCCAGGAACAAGCAGGAATGTAGTCATCACATATGGGGACTCCCTAGCTTTAGATGCCAGGGAGAGACCCCAGATGTTGTGTGTCCCTGAGAAGGGCTCCACTTCCCCCCATGGATCTCTGGCATCCTACCAGGGATGGTGGGTAGGAGTTGATTAGGTATGGAACAGGTGTTGGAGAACAGCCTGACCAAACAAGGCATCCCAGCGGGAGTCCTTGTCCAAGCAGTAATGGGCTGTGAAGGTATGAACCGAGGCCCAGGTGGCTGCCCGACAGATGTCGTCGATAGACACAGAGTGCAGATGAGCCATTGAAGTTGCCATGGCTCTCACATTGTGAGCTGTGACATGGCCCTCCAGAGGAAGACTCTTGCTATGATAGGCGAAGGCAATACATTGGGCAATCCAGTTAGATAGTGTTCTCTTGGAGACTGGAAGTCCCAAATGAGAAGGATCAAAAGCAACAAAAAGTTGAGAGGACTTTCTATGTTGCTGTGTTCTTTGTAAGTAAAAAGCTAAAGCTCTTTTACAGTCCAAGGTATGAAGATTCCTCTCTGCATTTGATGCATGAGGCCTTGGAAAGAACACAGGTAGGTAGACCACTTGGTTTAGATGAAACGGCGAGACCACCTTTGGCATAAAGTGTGGATGAGTCCTAAGGACTACCTTGTCATGATGGAACCTTGTATAAGGTGGATCAGCTGCTAGTGCTTGAAACTCACTAATGCGACGTGCTGATGTGATTTCAATGAGAAAGATAACTTTCCAA
The DNA here is from genome assembly GCA_033557465.1 of Ichthyophis bannanicus. Classification (NCBI taxonomy): domain Eukaryota; kingdom Metazoa; phylum Chordata; class Amphibia; order Gymnophiona; family Ichthyophiidae; genus Ichthyophis; species Ichthyophis bannanicus. The sequence continues at coordinate 606,952,323 of CM066033.1, forward strand.
GAAAGGAATTTCAAGGAGGTAGTAGCTAAGGGTTCAAAAGGTGGCTTCATGAGCTGCCCAAGAACCAGGTTTAAGTCCCATGCCACCGGCAGTGGCCTAATGGGAGGCTTAGTTAGAAGAAGGTCTCTCATAAATCTTGCTATAAGAGGATGAGAGGAGATAGGTTGTCCATTTAGAGGCCTGAAGGAAGCTGCAATAGCACTCAAATGGACTCTTACTGAGTTAGTCTTAAGTCCTGCATTGGATAAATGAAGGAGATACTCCAGTAAGAATTCCAGAGGTATCGCAAGGGGGTTAAGACCCTTTTGCGAGCACCATATGGTAAACCTTTTCCACTTGAAAGCATAAGAGTGTCTTGTGGAAGGCTTCCTGGAAGCAAGAAGAATATCCTTCACTTGCTGAGGGAGGTTAAGATCATGGAGATCTAGGCCTTCAGCAACCAAGCCCTGAGATGCAAAGACTGGGGATTGGGATGCCATAACATTCCGTTCTCCTGAGAAAGGAGATCTGGAGCAGACCCTAACTTCAGAGAGGGAGCTTGAGAGAGATGTACCTCCAGATATCCGGGCTATTAAGAGCATCACACAGTTTAGGAAAGCCCTTAAATACCATCTTTTCAATAAGTATCTCATAGAACCCATCCTCACCCACTGAGACAGAGATGCAACCCACTAAGCAATTATATGGTTCCCCAACAACATGCCAAGAAAGATTCCCTAACCCTTAGTGGTGCATTAGTTTCTATGGTATTCAGGATCATACGACTTTATGTAACAATATTTGTAAATAGTTTGCCACTGTTATACAAGTTTATGTAGCAAATGCTGTAAATAGTTTACCCCTGTTATCCAATTTACTTGCCCTGTTATCTGTAAACTCTTACATGTTAATTGTACTGAGCATTTTTTGTTCCATGTGAACCGCGCTGATGCTGAATAGTACGGTATATAAGAGACTGTAAATAAATAAATAAATAAATAAATATGTAGAAGCAGAGGGTACCACACTTGCCGTGGCCAATGTGGAGCTATGAGAATCATACGGCCTCTGTCTCTCTGAAGCTTGAACAGGGTTTTGGGAATTAGGGGAATGAGTGGAAAGGCATAAAGGAAGTCTTGGCCCCAGTGAAGGAGGAAAGCATCCTTGGCCTGAGATCCCTGAGCCGGAATTCTGGAACAGAACTGGGGAAGTTTGGCATTCAAAGGACTTGCAAAGAGGTCTATGTCCAGGGTTCCCCAAATTTGAAAAATCTTGGCCACCTGGTCCACATATAGAGACCATTCGTGTGGAAGCAGAACTCGACTGAGTCTGTCTGCCCAAGAGTTTTGTATGCCTGGAAGATACACTGCCAGGAGATGAATCTGATGCTCTCTGGCGAGGGCCCATAGTTGCAAAGCTTCGTTGCAGAGCGACAGAGAGCCTGTTCCTCCCTGCTTGTTCACATAGAACATGACTACCTGGTTGTCCATGTGAATAAGGACTGTCTTGCAGCTGAGCAGGGAATGGAACACTCGAGGAGCAAGAAAAATTGCTCTGAGCTCTAAGAGATTGATATGTAGATGAGTCTCCTGTGGAGTCCAAGTGCCTTGGGTGGAGAGGTCTTGTAGATGAGCTCCCCAACCCATTGGAGAAGCATCTGTTGTGAGAGTTGCTTGGGGTAAGGGTTGTTGGAACGGGGATCCCAGCAACAGGTTTTGAGTGGACTTCCACCATTGAAGGGACAAAATAAGGTGATTTGTGTTTACGATTTTGTCTGACAGGCACCCTGATGCCTGGGTCCACCGGGTGGATAAAGTCAACTGGGCTGCTCTCATATGGAGGCGAACATAAGGAACCACGTGCACAGTAGAAGCCATGTGGCCTAGTAGTTGTAACATTTCTTGAGCAGTGAGATGGGACTTTAGCACTGCTTGAGAAGCTAACTGCACCATGCGAAAGCAATGGCTCTGAAGGAGGTAGGCTCCTGCCTTTCTGGTATCCAACACAGTTCCTATGAACTCTAGAGACTGAGTGGGAGTTAGGCTGGATTTTGGGATGTTTATTACTAGACCCAAATACCGAAGGATACGCATTGTGCAAGATAGAGCTATCCTGGCCTCTGACTCTGATGGGGCTCGAATGAGCCAATCGTCTAAGTAGGGGAAGACGAATATTCCTAGAGTGCGGAGAAATGCTGCTACTACAGCCATGCATTTCGTGAACACCCTTGGAGCTGAGGCCAGGCCAAATGGGAGCACCCTGTACTGGTAGTGCTTCCCTTGAAAAAGGAACCGAAAGAACTTTCTGTGAGATGGATGGATGAGAACATGAGTGTACGCATCCTTGAGATCTAGAGAACATAGCCGATCCCGACTCTGAAGGTATGGCAGCAGAGTTCCTAGAGAAACCATTTTCAATTTCTCCTTGAACAGGAATTTGTTCAATTCTCTGAGGTCTAAAATAGGTCTGTGACCTCCTGTTTTCTTTGGAATAAGAAAATAGGGTGAGTAAAACCCTGTACCCTGCTGAAGAATGGGTACTTCTTTTATTGCCCCTTGGGCAAGAAGCATGGTGACCTCTTGATCTAACAGGTTGATGAGAGCGGTCTGAGAATTGAACTGTTTTACTATTGTGGGAGGGGGCATGCTCAAGAAATGAAACTTGTACCCCTCTTTTATGATGGAGAGTGTCCAATGCTCTGCTGTTATCTGCCCCCATCTTGGGGCAAAATGACATAACCTTCCTGGAATGGTGGAAGGCTCTGGTCCATTTAGAGCCAGGAAGGCTAAGTTCTCTAGATGCAAGTCAAAGGCCTTGTGGAGGCTGAGACTGCTGAGGCGGTTGAGGCTTAGCAGTCTTTGCTTTTCTTTGCTTGGATGGTTGCTGACCTTTCCGGACAGGTTGACCTGCAGAGCATCCCTGCTGGGAATAAGCAGGATAAAACCTTTTCTTTTTGGAAAAGAATGTTTCTTTGAAAGATTTCTTTCTTGCAGGATCAGCTATGCCCTTGGATAATCTTTCCAAGGTGGAGTTGTCAGCATCCAACTCATTGGCCTTTTCCTGCCAATCTTTGCCAAACAGGTTCTCACCAGTACAAGGAACACTGCCCAATTTGTCTTGTACCCAGAGCTCCAAATCAGATGCCTGGAGCTAGGCAATTCTACGTGCACCTATGGCAATGGCAGAGGTTCTGCTTATACACTCAAAACAGTCAAAAGCTGCACGGTTGACAAATTTGGAAACATCCTGGGCATGTTTGACCAATGTGAGAAAATCCTGTCTCCTATCCTCAGGAAGAAGAGGACTCAAAACCTCTAAATCTCCTGTCATTTCCTTCAGGAACATTCCCATATATAAAATATAGGAACTGATCCTGGCAGAAAGCATGGAAGCTTGGAAAGTACGACATCCAAAAGCATCCAAAGTTCTGCACTCATGTCCTGGGGGATTAGAGGCATGCCTCTTTGCACTCCTGATCCTTCTCATAGCTGACTCCACTACAATAGAGTGGTGAGGGAGCTGAGTTTTCTGGAAACCAGGACAAGGAAGGACTCGATACATAGTGTCAAGTCTACGAGAATGAGGAGAGGTGATAAGAGGGGTCTCCCACATTCTGAGCATGAGATCATGCAAGATCTCATGGATGGGCAAAGTAGCTGCCTCCTTAGGAGTTTTGGGATATTGTAAAATTTCCAGCTCCTTTGCTCCGGGCTCTGTTTCAGGAGCCACAGTAATGGAGAGACCCTGAGCCACCTCCCTGATGAAATCCTGGAAGGAGATATCCTCTGGAGGAGACATCCTGTGTTTAGGGGAGGAGGGCTCCTCTGGAAGAAGTGCTCCGGTATCGACAGAACTATCGGAATCCTCAGATTCCTCTGAGGACTCGAAGTACCTTCTGTCCGGATGCTCTTGTTGCTCTTGTAGAGCCCGATACCCGTACCGACCGAAGTCGGTACCGGTGTATTGGTACCAGAGGGCATCGGGTGACTGGGTGCCGGCAATGTGGACACTGATGTCGATGCTATCGGTACCGGTACCGGTGCCAGTACCGGCTGAACTGTCTGATGCGGTTCCGAGGGTGTCGATGCTGCAAGGAGAGCCGCCAGACTGCGTTCAATAGCCAGGAACCTCTGGTCTATTGACGCTGCCGATGCCTGGATGTCGGTACCGGAGAAGACAGCCGGTACCCCAGAGCATGTCACCAGTAGTTCTGCCGAGGTCGAGGCCTCGAGAACATCCTGTAGCCCCGATAATGCTTTAGAAGCCAAAGTCTCCCGCCGGGGCAATTTTGCCGGTGCAGAATCCTCAAGGGCAACGCCAGAGGCATCTCGGTGCTTAGAAGGAGATCTACCCTTTTGAGGACTGGCTGGACTTATGTTTAGTTACCTGAGATCCACGGGAGGAAGAGGAAGCCCTAGAAGACGTCAATGCCACCGAAGCTGCATCAGAGGGAAACAGGGAACTGAGCTTAGCAGCTCAGTTCTGCCGACCTCTTTTAAACATCATGGCACAGGACATACAATCCGTGATGGAGTGGTCAGGACCTTAAACATTTCAGACACCATTCATGGGTGTCGGTGACGGAGATGGTACCACCACACTTGGTGCACTTTTTGAAACCTGAAGCAGGTTTCTCCATTGTAGGAAAAGGTTTTGGGCCTAAGACCCAAAATGGTGTGTGCACCTGGGAAAAATTACTAAGTATTTAAAGAACAGAATTAAAGAAAGAAAAACCGGCGGTTCCGGTAAAGCGTCAAGGAAGGCAGACGCGACCACAAAAAAAGAAAGTAATAAGGAAAAGATTTCTGCGGTGACAGGAACAACGACCTGCTGGCTCCACGGAAAATGAAGAACTGGAGAGAGGCAGTTGGGAAAGGCGGGAAGGCAGCATGCAGGCACTGTGGGATGCTCCCAAAAGCTTTCTAATTGGACGCTGGGGAGCGTTCCCGTGCAGGCTCGGTCGGTACCGACGATACCCATATGTGATGACTACATTCCTGCTTGTTCCTGGAGATTGGTATAAACACAGATCTTTTCCAGTCAGTTGGCTATGATGTTGTCTTCCAAATTTCCTGGCACAGCCTTGTATGTATGGCAACAGTCACATCTGATTGCTGGAATACTTCGATGGGAATGCCATCAATGCCCGATGCTTTGTTCTTTGGTAAGGCTTTCAATACTGCTTCAACTTCTTCTTTCATCACCAATGGTTCCTGATCATAAGGTACAAATTGAAACAGCTGTTGGTCCACTTGATCTTTATGGTATAATGACTTGTATACTCTTTCCACCTTTTCTTGATCTTCTCAGCATCATTCAACATGGATACTTGAACATCGAATAGCATTCCAGTTCGAGGCTGGACTTTTTAACTCTCGTAGCTTTAGGAAAGCCGATCTTGTCTTCCTCTAATAGTTTCTGAATCTATTTCCTTGCATGCCTCATTGCAGTACTTCTCCTTTCCTCATCTTGCTGCACGTTGGAAATCTCTGTTAAGTTTTGTGATTGCCTCTCTTTCTCCTCTGGCTTTAGCTTTTCTGCATTTCTGGGAAATTTTCAGAGTTTCTTCGATCATCTACTTTGGCCGTTTTTGCTTTTTCACCTTTTGTAGAGACTTCTCATTCTCTTTGAGCAGAACTTTCTTGATATCATCCCATAACTCTTCTGGTGCACTGTCATTTGTATCCAAAGCAGAAAATCTATTTCTCAGGCAGGCAAATCTATTTCTCGGGCAGTCTTCAAATTCCGGTGGTATATTCTCAAGGTCATATTTTGTTACATTTATTAATGGATTGCTCTTTTTCAGCTTTAGCTTGCGTTTGCATACTAGTAGTTTGTGATCTGTACCACAGTTAGCTCCATGTTTTGTTTTTTTTGATGTTAAGGAGCTTTTTCATCATTGACTTCTACAATTTGATTTTTGTACAATCCACTAGGTGAAGCCCATGTGTACAATTGCCGCTTGTGTTGCTAGAAGAAGGTGTTTGAGATGAATAGATCATTGGACTTGCAGAAATTTATCAGACTTTCTTCAGCATCATTTCTGTTGCCAGGTTCATATTTTCCAACCACTTTGCATTCTTCTTTGCTGCTAACCTTTGCGATCCAGTCACCACACTCCACCCAGCATTGAGTTGCTGTCTCAGGGCGCAGGCTCTCCTCGTGTTGTTGAGTAGGGACTTGTGCCCGAATCTGTTCAGTTGCCTGACTCCTTTTTAAAGGTAAATCCTGGGGTTCTAGCTGTTCCTTCTCCTTTTGATTTTTCTTCTACTATTGCAGCTCCTAAGCCGCCGAAAGAGGTTTAATTGCAAGATATCTGGCAAGTTGTCTCTCGGACTGAATTATCCTTGAACTCTTCCTTAATGAAACTTTCCAAGTTTACTCATGAAACTGTGACTGTGTTAGCTGATTATCAGGCTAGATTAAGTAGTTTGGAACATTCTAAAATTAAAATGGAAGGTTTAATTTCCTCTGTGCAGGGAGTCTTGGCATCTTCTGTCCAAGACTCTCTATTATTGCATCGTCGTGATGAAATGCTTGAGAACGCATTGCGAGCAAAGAATCTTCGTCTGTTAAATTTCCCCCGAACCCACTACCTCTCTCCGAGTATCCTGTTTACTAAATATTTAAAAGATGTGTTGAAAATATCTGATCCTGATACTATAATTTTATCAAAACTTTATTATCTACCTGTAGGTGTCAGGGAATCTCGTGAGTTGGGCTCGGAGTTAGGTGGTGGAGCTAACGGAGAAATGGATCAGTTGAATGTTCCAAGTTTAGATCTATCAGAATTTCTGGAGACCTCTACTGAGGAATTTCCAATCGGGCCACTTTACTTGCAACTTTCTCGTTGGAGAAAGATAAAGACCTGGTATTGCGTTCTTATTTTAAATTTCGACATGAGAAGTATTTTGGTCAGGTTGTTCAGATATTTCCTGATGTATGCCGTAGTACACAATTGAAACGGAAAGCTTTTCTTGTACTTAGATCTCGTGTATTGGCGTTAGGAGCCACTTTCATGTTGAAATATCCGTGTAAATGTGTTGTCGTTTACCAAGGTAAATTGTATATTTTTTTTGATTCTTCACAACTGGAGACCTTTTTGAAGGGGTCGGTTTCGAAATGATTTGATTGATTTTGGAGCTCTTGCTAAGTAATAGGAGTCTGTTTAATTTAATTCCGCTCCATTGTGGGATACTTTTCTTTTTTTTTTTTTATGTTTGTATATTTCACACTCCATATTGTGGGCTGGGAGTTTTTATTATCTGTTTTAATACTACTGGACATTGTATATTGCTTTGTATTTCCTTGTTTTTTCCTTAATAAAGAGGAATTAAATTTTAAAAAAAAAGATATTGTGTTTGCATATTCTGTCAATTTCAGCGTGTACTTGTTCACAGAACTGATCAACTTCTACCTCTCCTGCAGCTGTTCTTGGGGCATATACCTGAAAGTGTAGCTACTCACCTCTAACAGATGTTCTCCATGAGGAATCAGTCCTCACATATGGGTGACATCAGCACCGATGGAGCCCGCGCGGAGCATTTTCCCAGCTTTCAAAGAAAGTCTTTGGGAATGCCACCATGCATGCGTGGTCCCTTTCCCGCCTAAGGGTGCCATCTTATTCAGTCAAGTGCCATAGCTACTGCCCCACCAAGAAGACGGCAAAAAATGGACAGCAACTCCAAGGGGAGGAAGGAGGGTTGTGAAGACTGATTCCTGCTGTTCCTTGAGAACACCTATTACAGATAAGTAACTATGCTTTCTCCAGGAACAAGCAGGAAGTCAGTACTCACACGTGGAACTCCCTATCTACAGGCTACCAAGGACTTGTAGGAAAAAGCATGGCAAAGCCGTGAGCAGCCACAAGCAAATCTGAAGACAGACCCGATGACCCCGAGTTCATGGAGAGCGACGTCTCCCGCAGCCTGAACAAGAAAGGTCAGAGACAGGAGTTGCTTAAACCCTGAACAGATTGCGGAGTACTGCCTGGCCAAAGGTGCTGTCCCGATGGGACTCCCTCTCCAGGCAGTAATGGGTTGTGAAGATATAAGCGTAGGACCAGGTGGCGGCCCGGCAGATGTCCACCAGGGGCACTGAGCGGAAGCACGTGACTGACGCTGCCATCGCTAGGACATTGTGCACCATGACTCAGCGGTCCAGTGGCAGCCCAGCCTGGGTCTGGGTGAAGGCGATGCAATCTGCCACCCAAATAGACAAGGTCTGCTTGGTAATCACCTGTCCCAGATGGCTGGGATTGTAGGAGAGAAAAAGCTGACCAGCTTTGCAGTGGCCCTGAGTCCACTGCAAGTAGAAGATTGGGCCCTCTCGTAGTCCAGGATATGGAGAACGGCCGACACTGGGTCGGCATGAGGCCTTGGGAAGAAAGTGGGCAACACCACCTCCTGGTTGAGATGGAAGTCCGAGACAACCTTGGGGAGGAACTTGGGGTGGTTGCGAAGAACCACCCTGTTCATGTAGAAACTGGTGTATGGTGCCTTGGCCATCAAGGCTTGGAGCTTGCTGACTCGACAGGCGGAAGTGAGTGCCACAGGAAGGCCACCTTCCAGTATAAGTGCCGCAAGGAGCAAGTAGCCAGGGGCTCAAAAGGTGGCTTGGTCAACTATGTGAGGACCCCGTGTTGGTGTTGCAGGGCCCCACTCCTGAGTGGGAGGCTCGAATGCTGGCCTTGGAACGCAGCATTTCTGCATTCCTCGCTGCCCAGCAGATGCAGATGCCTGGCCCTGGTAGGCGGATAGTGAGCTTGGAAAGGAGCAAGCACCACATGAAACGAGAGATAAGGGGCTGCCCCAAGAGGGGTTTGCCCTCGATGGGATAATGGTTTGCCGAGATCATGCTCAGGCAAACCCTGACCAAGTTAGATTTTAGCCCAGACTGCGAGAGCTGGAGCAAGTATTGCAGAACCAAGTGTATCGGGCAGGAGAACGGATTCATGTGGTTCTCAGTACACCACACCAAAAACCTGTGCCACTTGAAGGTGCAAGCTTATCTCATTGAGTCCTTATGAGAGGCCAGTAGGATGTCTTCAATCTCCCAGGGGAGATGAAGGGGAGTTAAGGTGACCCGTTCAGCAGCCAAGCTGTAAGTGACAGGGACCCCAGATTGGGGTGGATGAGTAAGCCTCCCTCCTGCATTAGGAACCACGGCAACCTCCTGAGAGGGACTGGAGGATCCATCAAGAGAAGGAGCAGCAGGGGGGAACCATGGTTGTCTGGGCCACAAGGATCATCGAGGCCCTGTCCCACTGGACCTTGAGAAGGGTCCATGGTATCAGCAGCGTGGGAGGGAAGACATATAGCAGGGCTGTCGCCCATGAGAGGAGGAAGGCGTCAGGAGCCGCCCAGCCTGTGGGCGGATAGGTACCGCAAAATCAGGGAAGCTGAGTGTTAGCTGGACTGACGAAGAGGTCCACGTCTGGGGTGCCCCAGAGCTGGAATAGCCGCTGTGCTGTTGCAGGGCTCAGGTGCCACTCGTACGGCTGGAGGACTCTGCTCAGTCAGTCTGCCAAGGCAGTGTCTTGGCCCGAGAGATAGACAGCTCTGAGGATAATGTTCTGGTTCTCCGCATATGAGGACAGGGTCCGCATAGGAGCTGGTGCCCTCATGTTTGTTCAAGCAGAACACAGTGACCTGATTGTCCATCTGTGCTAACACCATCCGATGCCGCAGCCGATGCTGAAATGCCTTCAATGCGAGGAGGACTGTTTGGAGCTCCAGCAGGTTGATCTACTGTTGACTCTTCTTGGAAGACCAGGCCCCCTGGGTGCACAGCTCCTCGCAATGGGCCCCCCAACTCGAGGGGGAGGCATCCATCGTCAGGACTGTCTAGGGGGGTAGGGGTCTGGAATGGCATGCCCCAGAGCAGGTGTTGTGTGTCCTGCCACCAGATCAAGGACTCTGCCAACCACAGATTGTTGTTTGCTGTGGAGACCGCCTTGATTGAAGGAGAAGGCGGTATAGAAATACTTTTAAATAAATAAACCAAGGTGAGACCGAGATGGGATCCCGGAGTTGGCCTGTCGCCTGGGTCCACTGTGCATGGAAGTACCACTGCGCTGCCCACATGTTGAGGTGGGTGTTGGGCACAATGTGGATCGTGGAGGCAAAACATCGACCGAGCCAAGACTGTGTGGCAACACCGCACATCAGATGCCAGGGGCATGAGGTGGTCTGCCCTGTCCTGGGGAGGAAGGCATTGGCCTGGAGTGTATCCAGGCAAACCCCTATGAACTCCAGGGATTGCACTGGGGTAAGGTGGGATTTTGGGTGGTTGACCAGAAAGTCCAAGTGCTGTAGAAGCCGGTTAGTGTGGCCTGTGGCCTGCAGGGTCTCTGAGGCTAAGTAAGGGTAGATGAAGGCACCTTGGAGACGGAGATGGGCCGCCACAACCGCAAGACACTTGGTGAAGACCCATGGTGTGGAGGTGAGGCTGAAGGGGAGCACCCTGTACTGATAGTGATTGGCTCCTACCCCAAACCGCAGATACTGTCTGTGGTTGGGGTGGATGAGGATGTGGGTGTAAGCATCATTTAAATCCAAGGAGCAAAGCCAATCGCCCTGCTGGAGGTAGGGCAGCAGTGTTCTAAGGGAGAGTATTTTGAACTTTTCTCCGCACCAGGAATCTGTTCAGGTTCCTCAGGGCAAGGATGGGCCTGAGACCTCCCATTCTTTTTGAGATGAGGAAGTATCTGGAGTAGAACCCTCTTCCTCTTAGATGAGGTGGTACGGGTTCCACCGCCTCATCTTTGAGGAGGCCTGCGAGCTCCTGAATTAGTAAGGCCTGGTGCAGGGGAAGCTACTAGGCTTCACGGGGAAGTAGGGGGAAGGCGACTGGTCCAGATGGAGGAGGTAACCCTCCCGGACGACCTGAAGAACCCACATGTTGGTGGTGATGGAGTCCCACCTGTGGGTAAAGTGGACCAGCCTCCCCCCTGTTGGCAGTTGGTTGTCCAGCGATCAAGAGGCTATGCTGGGGACATCAAAACCCCAAGCCCAGCTATGCTGGAGCTGGCAGCTAGGTCTTCAGTCCTTTGGGCTTGCGAGGCCCCTGGCCGGAGCCCTTACCCTGACTGTCCTGTGGTGGGGTCTGCATGGTCAGGTATGGGGAGTATTCCCGGCAAGGCTGGCCCTTCCTGAGGAAGAAGGGTTTCTTCCCTTGCGGCTTTTTCCTAGGAAGGGTAGAGGTCTTCCTGAAGAGCCGAGTATGGGTGACATACTCGGTCTCAATTTCAGCCGCTTTATCCTCCATAGGCTTACTAAATAGCTGCTCCCCAAGGCAAGGGACATTGAGGAGCTTCACCTGCTCCAAGTCAGAGGACTGGAGCCAAGTCTGCCAGCGGGTGCCGATGCCAGCCACTGCCACTCGTGTGGAGGACTCAAAGCCATTGTAGGCGGCTCATGAAAGGTATTTGGAGCACTCACTGACTGCCAGGAAAAGCTGGAGGTGGTCCCCATCGAGACCAGCCGCAAATCCCCGAGTTCTTTGGTGAGGTCTTGGAGGAACATATCAATGTAGAGTTGGTAGACTTGGATGCGGCATTGCTAGCATGGAGCTCTGGTAACATTTGAGCCTGAGGGCATGGAGGGTGCGATACTCCCTGCCCAGAGGGACTGAGGAGTGTCTTCTGCTTGCACATGGCCGACTCGACGAACATGAAGGTGTGAGGAAGCTATGCCTTCCGAAACCCTGGTCCCCGCTGGACCCTGTACATAGAATCCAGGTGTTGGCTGATGATCGGGACAGAAGCCAGAACATAAGAACATAAGATATGCCATACTGGGTCAGACCAAGGTCCATCAAGCCCAGTATTCTGTTTCCAACAGTGGCCAATCTAGGTCATATGTACCTAGCAGTTTCCCCAAGGGACACAGGTTCCACAATGCTTGTATTGGTTCAAGCATTGATATCCTGGGTCCCTTCTTAATAATGGTTTATGGACCTTTCCTCCAGGAACTTGTCCAAACCTTTTTTAAACCCAGCTACACTAACAGCCTTTACTACATCCTCCGGTAACAAATTCCAGAGTTTGATTACACGTTGAGTGAAAAAATATTTTCTTTTATTAGTCTTAAATAGTCTACCCTGTAGCTTCATTGCATGTCCCCTAGTCTTTCTATATTCTGATAAGGTAAACAATCGATCTACGTTTACCCGTTCCACTCCGTTCATTAATTTATAGACTTCTATCATATCTCCCCTCAGCCATCTCTTTTCCAGGTTAAAGAGCCCTAACCTTTTTAGCATTTCTTCATAGGAGTATCCTTCCATCCCCTTTACCATTTTGGTGGCTCTTCTCTGAACCTTTTCTAAAATCGCAATATTCTTTTTAAGATACGGCGACCAGAATTGCACACAATATTCAAGGTGCGGTCTCACCATGGAACGATACAGAGGCATTGTAATATCTTTTGTTTTATTTTCCATTCCTTTCCTTATCATACCTAGCATTCTATTTGCTCTCCTGGCCGCCGCTGCACACTGGGCCGAGGGTTTTAACATGGTATCCACAATGACACCTAAATCTTTTTCCTGGGTGGTGGTTCCTAATGTGGAACCTTGCATTGTGTAACCATAGTTTGGGTTGTTCTTCCCTAGGTGCATAACCTTGCACTTGTCCACATTAAATTTCATCTGCCATTTTGATGCCCATTCTTCCAATTCATCAAGATCCTCTAGCAATTTTCCACAATCCTCTTGGGTTTTAACAGCTTTAAATAGTTTTGTGTCATCTGCAAATTTGATAACCTCACTCGTTATTCCACTTTCCAGGTCATTTATGAATATGTCAAAAAGCAGCGGACCCAGCACAGATCCCTGGGGTACACCACTATTCACCTTTCTCCATTGGGAAAATTGGCCATTTAGCCCTACCCTCTGCTTTCTATCTTTTAACCAGTTCCTGATCCACAATAGTACACTGCCTCCTATCCCATGACTCTTTAGTTTTGCCAAAAGTCTCTGATGAGGGACCTTGTCAAAGGCTTTCTGAAAGTCCAGATACACTATATCAACCGACTCACCTTTGTCCACCTGATTATTCACTCCTTCAAAAAAACATAACAGATTAGTAAGACAAGATCTTCCTTGTCTAAAGCCATGTTGGCTGTCTCCCATTAGGCCATGACTATCTACATGCTGAGTAATTTTATTCTTTATGATGGTTTCTACCATTTTTCCCGGTACTGATGTCAGGCTCATCGGTCTGTAGTTTCCCGGATCACCCTTGGAGCCCTTTTTAAAAATTGGTGTTACATTGGCGATCCTCCAATCTTCAGGTATTAGAGATGATTTTAATGATAGTTCACAGATTACTAATAGCAGGTCTGCAATCTCATATTTCAGTTCTTTCAACACCCTTGGATGTATACCATCCGGCCCAGGTGATTTGCTACTCTTCAGTTTATCTAATAGTTGTAATACATCTTTCTGATGTATCGATATTTCCTTCAATTCTTCCGCACTTTTAAATACCACTTCAGTCATGGGTAACATCCCTACATCTTCCTCAGTAAAGACTGAAGCAAAGAATTCATTCAGTCTCTCCGCTATCGCCTTGTCGCCTCTTAGTGCTCCTTTATCCCCTTTATCATCTAATGGACCAACTGACTCTCTCACAGGTTTTTTGCTACGAATGTACTTGAAAAGGTCTTTACTTCGCATTTTTGCTTCCGCAGCAAGCTTCTTCTCAAATTCTCCCTTTGCCTGCCTTATCAATGCCTTGCATTTGACTTGCCAGTGCTTGTGCTGTTTCCAGGTTTCGTCATTTGGCTCTTTTTTCCATTTCCTGAAAGATGCTTTTTTGGCAACAACAGCCTCTCTGACCTCACCTTTAAACCATGCTGGCAGTTTTTTGGACTTCCTTCCACTTTTCTTAAAGCGTGGAATACAGCTGGTCTGGGCTTCCAAGATAGTATTTTTCAACAACAGCCAAGCCTGATGTACGTCTTTAACCTTTGCAACTGCTCCTTTTAGTTTTTTCTTAACTGTTTTCCTCATTTTATCATAGTCTCCCTTTCGAAAGTTAAAAGGTTAAAAGGGTCTCCCACTTGCAGAGAAGGAGCTGATTAAGGATGAAGGAGACCGGAAACATGAGGGTTTCCCTCAGTGGTGCCTCATATTGGAGGATATCGAGTTCCCCTGCTCGATACTCCTCCTCCGACTTGGTGGAAAACATGAGGGCCCGTTCCATATCATGGACAAACTCAAGGAAAGAAGTGTCCTCTGGAGGGGACTGCCGCCTCTGGGTTGGCGGGGATGGATCCGAGCGGAGGTCTCGGTGAGTCCGAGTCTCCGGCAAAGTGTCCCCATCGGATTCCCACTCCAAACAGTCTGTGGAGGACTTGAGATCGGGTGATTCAAAGTGGGTCAATGACCCACACTGGGCACCCAAGGCCGGAGTCTCTCCGGAACCAGAGGCGCTTGCCTGAGATGATCTCGCACTCGAGGAAAGGGAGGGAGATCGAGACCCTCGCCGAGGATCCTCATGAGGCATCTGACTCTCAAGGATCACTGCGGTGGTCTGGGGAGTCCTTGAGGTCAAGGTCCCTATAGTTTCATGGCATGTGCCAGCGGGGCCAGGCATCTGCGTCTGCTAGGCAGTGAGGAACGCAGAAACACTGCATTCCAAGGCCAGCATTCGGGCCTCACACTCGGGAGTGGGGCCGTGCGACACCAACACGGGGTGACCGGGTCAGGCATCGATAAAGATAGGGGGTCCTCACCAGGACGACCCTTGGGAGACTGGGCGCCATCACCGGAGACCTCTGCAGCAGTTCAAGGTACTTTTCTCAGCCACTCCCTCTCCGACTCTTCGGACTGTCGTAGGGGGCTGAGGGACTGAGCGTGTGACTTCTCACACTTGTCCAACATCTCAGACAATGTCCATGAGGCCTTCTTCTTCATCTCACGCTCGGGAACCCCTGGTCAGAATGCCTGCGGACCCACGGGGGAACCTTGGGCAGCTCCAAGGGTTGCGGGGCCATGGAGTGCCAGGCTACTAGGGATACCAGGGTCGAATCTACCTTATGGAAGATATTGTCTAGCTTCTGCCAGCGACTCTGGATGGCCTTAGAGGACATCTTTTTGCATAAGGAGCATTGCTCTGGGTCATGATCGGCACCCAGACACTGGAGACGTCAGTCATGGGTGTCTGTGAGTGACATGTTTTTGGGGCATTGATCACATTTTTTGAAACCGGAGGCCATTGGAGCAAAAAGGACCCATGCGAGGTCAAAGACTCTCAACTCGGCCAGTGGTTAAAAAGGCACGAAAGTGCTAAGGTAGAAAAGAAGGGAAAAATGGATCTCGAGACTGACTGCCACAGCAGAGGTGCTCGAGAGGTGGGAGGGAGAACCGGTGCTAGCTGGAAAACACAAAAATGTACTCAGTGAAGAAAACGACTTATCCAGGGATGCGACGCACATCCAAAGGGCTCCACAGAAAAAGGAGAGTGAGTAAGATGGCACCCTGAGGCAGGAAAGGGACCACACATGCATGGTGGCATTCCCAAATGCTTTCTTTGAAAGCTGGGGAAATGCTCCATGCGGGCTCTGTCGGTGCCGACGTCACCCATATGCGAGGACTGACTTTCTGCTTGTTCCTGGAGAATAATAGTTGTGTTGATGGCCATTCCTTGTAGATGAATAGTGTTAGGGAAATCAGAATCCTATATATATATATATGTCCTTTGTAATAAAATAATGCTTAGTTTAAGTGCATATACAAGAGGCCTGCACAAGAGAAATTGGAATCTTATAGAATCAGAATCCTATGTGTATGCCCTTTGTACATTCTGGTGGGTTGGAAAAAGAAATGTGCTGTGTAAGCTATTTGTTCTACTCAAGGATGACTTGTTTTTGTATTAGTTACTGATAAACTATAGTGGGCCCCCAGAAGATGGGTGGATGACGTATGACTATGTTTCTAAGAATGTATAAAAGTACTGACAATCCCTCCACCCTTTGGAATAAACTGCATACCACTTATGTGCAAGTGTGTGTGTGTTTGTTCCCCTGGATTCCAGACAGAGAAGGTAAGATGAGTCCTCAACCCAGACAGACGTCCCCAGGGTATGTGATAAAAAGTGCTGGGAAAGGAATAACGTACCCTTTACAAATAGAAATTGTCTTCACTAATTGCATTGTTTTCATTACAGATCTTGCAAGTTTCTTCTTAATTATAAATGCAACACCATTTATTCTTTGTCTTTCATTTCCAATATACTATACCATGTGATTATCAGATGCAAAGCGCTCGATGCCAGTCCATTGTAGTTTGCTGTCACTAAACAGATCGAGTTGTACACCTTCCATTTCATTCTTTACCACCTCCAACATCATGCTTGGTTCATGCTTCCAATGCTTGATGTCCCAAAATGTAAGACATTTTTGCAGCTTTTGACTCTCATTTCATGCACAGCTACATCAGCAGTCAGACGTCCTAAGGGCTTTGATCCAACCACATCATAAGTGCTGGCTTTACTCTGAAAAGTCTTCTGCTCATCCCCAGTAAGCACGTTGAATGCCTTCCGACCTGTGGGTCTCATCTTCCAGCACTATAATACGATTTGTTCTGCTGTGACTTTCCATTGGATATTTGTGGCCCGATATGGAAGTAGATTGCCAGGCCTTTCTTCTGCACGGGTAATGCTAGTGTTGTTGCCGTTATCATAGAAATGTGATCCTCCGCAGTCAACATCGTCTCATTCTGCTGCTGCCCAGATGGGTGGTTTGTCTTAGTCTGGCACCTCAGCTAAGACCTGTCCATCTTGGGAGACCCTGCCAGTAGTCAAGCTACCAATAGCTTAGTTCTCAACATCGCTGATGCATATAAGCCCTCACAGCAAGACAAGCTGAAAACCTGTCTATTTATATGTTTTAGGATTTTTAATGTTGCCTATGTTACTTAAAAGTACAATTTCTGGTATTTCACAGTCAGGGGAATTTTGGCCAACAACAGACAAATACAATAACGTTTTTTGAAAATTTGGTTTGCTGCACCATAAGAATAGAGTAAAAGTGAAAGTGTGCCCTGAAATGAAAAAGGGTGTTGGGGCCAATTGGCAATAGAGCTCATAGCATGATCGCATTGGATTTAATAAATGGAGGTAGGACAGCAAGGAAATCCATCCACAGTACTACCTTTTAACTTTCAAAATGGAGACTATGATAAAATGAGGAAAGAAAAAGCTAAAAGGAGCAGCTGCAAAGGTTAAAGAGTTCCATTAAGCATGGGAGTTGTTTAAAAATACTATCTTGGAAGCCCAGACCAACTGTATTCCATGCTTTAAGAAAAGTGGAAGTTCAAAAAAGGGCCAGCATTGTTTAAAGGTGAGGTCAGAGAGGCTTTTGTAGCCAAAAAAGCATCTTTCAGGAAATGGAAAAAAAAGCCAAATGATGAAAACTGGACTCACCATAAGCACTGGCAAGTTAGATGCAAGGCATTGATAAGGCAGGCAAAGAGAGAATTTGAAAAAAGCTTGCCATCGAAGCAAAAATGCATAATAAAAAAACGTTTTCAAGTACATTCATAGCAAAAGAACTGTGAGGGAATCAGTTGGACCATTAGATGACAGAGGGGTAAAAGAGGCACTAAGAGGGAACAAGACCACAGCAGAGAGACTGAATGAATTCTTTGCTTCGGCCTTTACTGAAGAAGATGTAGGGAGGTTACCCATGACTAAAATGGTATTTAAAGATGATTCATCAGAAGAATTAAAAGAAATATTGATAAACCAGGAAGATGTATTATAACTACTTGATAAACTAAAAAATAGCAAATCACCTGGACTGGATTGTATACATCCGAGGGTGTTGAAAGAACTGAAATATGAGACTTCAGACTTAATACTGTGAATTATCATTAAAATCATCTGTAATACCTGAAGACTGGCGAATGGTAATGTAACACCAATTTTTAAAAAGGGTTCCAGGGGGGATCTGGAGTGGCTTAATGGTTAGGACAAGGTACCTTAGGCCAGGGGTTCAATTCCCACCTGGGAACAGCAATCTCATGCCAGAGGGACTGGGGTTTCTAGTCCTACAGGCACTCTCTGTGGCCTTGGGCAAGCCACTTCACCCTCCATTGCCTCAGGTACACATAGATTGTGAGCCCTTTGGGGACAAGGGAATGTATCCAGTACCCGCTTGTAGTGATTATAAACTGCTCTTATGCTCTTCAGCCTGGGCAGTATATCAAGAAATTACATAAACTAAAGACCAGTGAGCCTGATGTCAGTACTGGGAAAAGTGGTAGAAACCATTATAAAGAACAAAATTACTAAACATGTAGATAGTCATGGTTTAATGGGAGAAAGCCAACATGGCTTTAGCCAAGGAAGTTCTTGTCTTACTAATCTGTTATATTTTTTTGATGGTGTGAATAAACATGTAGACAAAGGTGAGCTGGTTGATATAGTGTATCTGGACTTTCAGAAAGCTTTTAACAAAGTCCCTAATGAGAGACTCTTGGCAAAATTAAAAAGTCATAGGATAGGAGGCAGTGTACTACTGTGGATCAGGAACTGGTTAAAAGATAGAAAGCAGAAGGTAGGGCCAATTTTTCCAATGGAGAAAGGTGAATAGTGGAGTATCCCAGAGTTCTGTGCTGGGTCCGCTGCTTTTTAATATATTCGTAAATGACCTGGTGTTGGGAATAAGAGTGAGATAATCAAATTTGCAGATGACACATAATTATTCAAAGTTGTTAAAACCCAAGAGGATTGTGAAAAATTGCAAGAGGACCTTGATAAATTGGAAGACTGCACATTCAAATGGCAGATTAAATTTAATGTGGACAAGTGCAAAGTTATGCACCTAGGAAAGAACATCCCAAACTATGGTTACACAATGCAAGGTTTCACATTAGGAACAAAGACTGAGGAAAAGGATTTAGGTATCATCATGGTTGAAAGCCTCCGTCTGCTTTGTTTTTGAACTTTGTAAACCGCTTTGCTTTTAACCTGAAAGGCGGTATATCAAATTTAATAAACATAAACATAAATGATAGGAATCATAAGGAAAGGAATGGAGAATAAAACAAAGGATATTATAATGCCTCTGTATCGTTCCATGGTGTGACTGCACCTTGAATATTGTGTGCAATTCTATTGCCGTATCTTAAAAAGGATATAATGGAATTAGAAAAGATACAGAGAAAAGCCACCAAAATGGTAAAGGGAATAAAAGGATACCCCTATGAGGAGAGGTTTAAAAGGTTAGGGCTCTTCAACTTGGAAAAGAGACGGCTGAGGAGAGATACGATAGAGGTCTATAAATTAATGAATGTAGTGGAATGGGTAACTATAGATTGATTATGCCATCAAAAAGTACAAAGACTAGGCGATATGCAATGAAGCTACAGTGTAACCCATAAAAGACTAATAAGAGAAAATATTTGTTCACTCAACGCGTAATCAAACTCTGTTATTTGTTACCGGAGGATGTAGTAAATAGAAATTACACTTACCTGGCAATTTTTGTTCCCTGAGGAACTCTAGTTCAGTCCTCCACCTCTGGGTTGTGCACCTCCTCCTGCAGCATGGAGATTGGACAAGTCAAATTCGTGACATCACTGGATATATACTGCTGGTCTTCTCCCATCATCTCCCAGTGAACTACTGACAAAGCAGACTCAAAGGAGCAACAAATAAGTAGTGAATTAGTTACAACTCTAAACTTAACCCTTTTAAAACTAAAATCCCCTAAAATAAATTGGAAAGCAATAAGCTCCTTCTTGCCCTTGTCCTCTTCCCCCCCGATCAGAGCAAGACAGCCCGAAATAAGGAAGGAAGATCACCGGATTCTAAACAGGATTCTATGCACTCAATTACTGGTACTTGACCTGAAAACCTGCTCCTGATGCACCCATGCATTCAATTACTGGTACTTGACCTGAAAACCTGCTCCTGATGCACCCATCCCCGGGCGGAAATGAGGACTGAACTGGAGTTCCTCAAGGAACAACAATTACCAGGTAAGTGTAATTTCTATTTCCTTATCGTTCCTCCAATTCATTCCTCCACCTCTGGGATGTAACAGAGCAGTATTCATTGGGAGGGACCTTTCCAACCGGTACACAATACTGCTGAACCGAAACAAGCATCATTAGATGCCAGAACGTCCAAGCGGCAGTGCTTACTGAAGGTATGAAGTGACGACCCGGTGGCCGCTCTGCAAATTTACATTGGTGGCACCAAACTGTGCTCCGCCCAGGATGCCGCTTGAGCTCTAGTCGAGTGACTTCGCAGCCCCACTGGCACTGGGCGGCCTTGCAAAATATATACTGATGCAATGGGTTCTCTAACCCAATGGGAAAAGGAAGCTTTCGCCGCTGCTTCCCCTTTCCGAGGGCCCCCGAATAGTATGAAGAGCTGTTCCGTCTTGCAAAAGGTTTCTGAAACTTTCAAATACTGCTTCAGCACTCTCTTTAAGTCCAGTCGTCGCAAACTATGGTCCGATGCACTCTCCTCAGTAGAAGTAAACACTGGAAGAGAAATCGGTTGATTTAGGTGAAACAGAGAAAACACCTTTGGTCAAAAAGACGGCACCAGCCGAATTACCTGTTTCTTGGAAAATGACAAAAATGGCTCTCTACAGGACAAGGCCTGTAACTCCGAGATTCGCCTCGCTGAACAGATGGCCACCAAGAACACTGTTTTCAACGTTAAATCCTTAACCGACACCCGATGTAAGGGCTCGAAGGGCTCTTGCGCCAGCGCTCCTAAAACCAAGTTGAGATCCCACAGCGGAACCAGGATTCTACGAGAGGGCCGAAGTCTAAACACCACTTTAAGAAAGCGCAGAATATCGACATGGGAACCCAGTGACACTCCATGTATTTTACCTCTATAGCAAAAAAAGAACTGCCAACTGTACCCTTAAGGAACTGGCTGCCAGTCCTTTATCAAACCCGTCTTGAAGGAAGCTCAAGACTATAGGTATGGATACAATAGCTACGCGCACCTGACGGTGGGAACACCAGTCCTCAAGATACGCCATATGCGCACATATGCGAGGGAAGTGGACTTCTTTCAAGCATGAAGTAAGGTCGCGATGACCGCTATCGAATAACCTTTTCTCCTGAACCTCACCCTTTCAATGGCCAAACCATAAGCGAGAAATCGATCCACCTGAGGCATTTGAAGAGGACCCTGAAGCAACAGATTCTCCGACACCGGCAACCTCCAAGTATTCCCGTCGAATAGTCAAACTAGGTCGGCTTACTACGGGCATCTTGGCCAATCCAGAGCTACCAGCAGAACTCTCCCTCAATGAGCCTCTACGTGCTGTACTACTCGCCCTATGAGCACCCACGGAGGAAACACATAGAGAAGACCTGATGACGGCCAGCGCTGAATAAGAGCGTCGATACCTTCTGACAGCCTTTCTCGACGTCTGCTGAAGAAGCGATTTGTTTTTGCTGACTGAAAGGTCGCCATAAGATCCAGAATCGGTGGACCCCATCTGCGGACAATCTGAGCAAACCCCTGTGGATTCAACTCCCACTCTCCAGCATCCACCTGCACCTTGCTGAGAAAGTCTGCTGTCAGATTGTCCTTCCTTGCGGAAATGTCGGACCGCACTCACCCTGTCCGGTCCTTCACCCCGTATTTGAATGCTTGAATCGCCAGAGCAACCGCCCTCAGCTCCAAACTGTTGATCGACCAAAGGGCCTTCTGTTTTCTCCCAACACCATGTGCGCAAAGCTCCTTGCAATGATCTTCCCAGCTTACGAGACTCGCATCCGTCAACCTCAGGAGCCACTGTGAATATTCCAGCGGCATGCCCGCCGCAAGATCTCCTGGGCCTAGCCTCCAGAGAAGAATCACCTGACTTGCGCAGAACATGGGAGACGTTTGTCCAGATAAACGTTCTAGTATGACCCTCGTCATAATAAGACTCTTTGTGAGGGGTGCATGCGAGCTGGCCCACGGAACTACCTCCAGAGTCGCAGCCCTTGTCCCGAGTAGTCGAAGATAGCTCCAAACCGATGGCACCAGATCCGCCTGAAACTGCATACTATCTGTTGCAGGGCCTGACCTCTCCACTCCGGCAGGAACACTGTTCCCCATAGGTAGTCGAACCGTATTCCCCAAGCACTCTAGGACTTGACGCACTAAACGACCTTTGACCGCCTTGACTACCCAACTGAGAGTCTGAAGAAATGTTACTACTCTGTTCGCAATCCGGACACTCTCGGCCCTGGACTTTGGTCGAATCAGCCAATCGTCAAGGCAAGGGTGAACTAAGATTCCTTTTTTCCGTAGAGCCGCTGCAAACACCACCATAACCCAAGTGAAGGTGCGCGGAACCGTTGTCAAACCGATGGCAATGTTTGAAACTGAAAATGTCCCCCCGAGAAGGCAAACCTTAGAAACTTCTGAAGTGCTGCCCTCAACGAACTGTGTAATAAGGCTTCTGTAAGATCTAGGGATGCTAAGAACTCCTCCTGTGGGACCGCCACCACTACCGATCGCAACGGTTCCATTCCCAAGTGAAACGTGCCGAGACAGCGATGTACTTCCTGGAGATCTAGAAGGGTCGGAGAAGCCTGTCTTTCTTTGGAACCAATGAAGAAATGGATAGAGAAGCGCCCGACTCCAAAAAATTCCTACTGGCCCGGCACCACCACTCTTAACTGCAAGATACAATCCAAAGTTTGCTGAATTGCAGGCGTTCCTGCTGCCCTTAGGGAGGAGACAGAACAAACGACTCCAGTACCGGGAGAGCAAATTCTAGGTCAGAGTATTCGCGTATTACCTCTAACACCCATTGCTCTGCCGTTAACCGGCCCCCCGGCAGGAGAAAACTACTGAAGACTTCCTCCCACCTGGGCCCGCCTTGCTTCATTGTGGATTTTGGGCAGTCACAGAAGAGGTAGCCGAGGATCCACTTCCTGCTCTTCAAAAGCCCCAAAACCCTCGAGCTCTGGACGCAATTGTACTTCGTTGGGGCACTCCCAAACGAGCGACTACTCACTGAACATAGACA
This sequence comes from Ichthyophis bannanicus, assembly GCA_033557465.1. Lineage (NCBI taxonomy): Eukaryota > Metazoa > Chordata > Amphibia > Gymnophiona > Ichthyophiidae > Ichthyophis > Ichthyophis bannanicus. Next base: position 606,975,311 of record CM066033.1, read on the forward strand.
GATGGGAGGATTTCATTTACTTCCTATCCACTATCTTTCTAACTACATACATTTTTGGTATGTATGTACCTCCTGTTTCCCACAGAACTGTAGCCGCTACAAACCTATATGCAGAGAATTTTTTTTTTTTTTATAAACACATCTTTATTCCTGTCTATGACTTTTTATCAGATCCTTCTCAGGAGAAAGTAACCAAGTATCAATCTTTAGATCATCTGACCATGCATACAGCACTCTGAAATTTGCATAGCAACAATCATGGCCTATCCGATTAGGCTTTTCCCACCTGTCTGCATCAAGCCATTGTGCACTGAATACGTTTCGAGCTTTATAACACAAGGCATGCTTAAGGATCAAGTGTGCGTCACACCTCTTGATACCAACCCAGACCAAGCCCTAAGACCTGGCCAGCATGGTGGGAAGGCTGGGGATACCCCCCCCAGGAACTCCCCCCCAGGAACTCCCTCCCCAGTACAGTGCACCTCCCCAGGCTCAGGCACATAGCCTTTGAAGTAAATCAAATCAAATCTAATCAACTGAAACTAAAAGGGAAACTGCAAATGGCTCCTTAGGGAGAAACTGCTCCATCCCGCTTTATTCTCCGGTGGCTGCCTCTCCCAGGCACCCAAAAGACAATAGTGGGTTAACCCCATGCGGGTCTGAATAAGAAGAAATCGCGCCTAAATGCAGCGGGGGAGACTCCCCCCTTCTGCAGGCTCCCAAACATGCGGTTGTAGGCCGCCTCTCTGTTCCCTCATGTTTTGGCGGCTGCTAGAGGTTTCTGCTGTACTCCCCACACCCGCCACTCCTACCTTGAGGGGCTCTTTGCTGCATGGCTTATCTACCCCTCGCACTCCGCCTATCTTCCTTGCTTCAGCGCTGCGGGGGAGGGGACGGACTCTGGGCTGCTAGCTTTCAGCCCTGACAAGCTACTGCAGTCCCCGCAGTGAAGTCTCGGACTGAGGAAGGCTCCCTCTGAAGCCTCCCCCCGAAATCCTGGGGGGAGAGAGGGGAAAAAAAAGGAAACCTCATCCCTTCAGCCCTGTTGTTTCTCTGTTCCAGTAAAGGATTCACCCCCCCCCCCCCCCCCGTGGCCGCTGGACTCTGCGTCTCTTTCGCAGCTTCAACCTATATTTCCTGCTCCATAGGGGTTGGAACCCTAGCACAGGCCCTGTAGGCCCTGTCGACCGGGACTGCAGCCCTGGGCGTACCGCAGCCCAAAGATTGCGGATGCGCAGGCCATAACTATGAAATAAAGACAAAAGGGCAACTTGCCCAAGGCCACAAGGAGTGCCAGTGGCAACCGAACCTTTGATCTTCTGGGTACCAACCCTTAGAGTACTCCTCTGAGTCTCTTCACAAACTGTATCTTAAAATCTCTTGCACTATGGGAGTGGAAGCAAGTGCGCAGCCCCTGCAGACTCCGACAACGGAGGCTGCACTCCTGCTGGAGACACTGACAGCATTAGCTAAAAATAAACAAAATCAATAGTCCTCGGCAATGAAGACTGACCCTCCAAACAGAGAAATCAACCAATCTCTGACTGGTTTTTTTTTGTGGCACTTTCAATACCCCCTGCGTCAAATTAAGCTTAAAATAACTTTACTGGCAATCATTTTCAATGTAAACGTTATCTATCAGCGTTAGGAAGGCTAATGAAAATAAGTTTCCTCACGGCCTGAAATGTGCGGGGAAACACGGCCCGCAACAAAAACTGGCAGGGTCTGCTTCCCTCACAGCACTCCGTGTCTCGCTCTGAACCATCCCGGAGTGAGCGTGCTCCGGCGAATAACTGCCCCTCGATATCGGGCCTAACAGAGTCCCCGGTTGATTTACCTGACTCCGCCGCCTCTGGCCAGCCGCCCGCCCTGCCATCCGCGCCGCTGTACACAGCCATGTGCGATCAGCCAGCACGGAGAGGGCTTTCCTGCTCCCGGATTGTTGCCACGAGAATTGTAAACAGCATTGGGGCGCTTCAAGCAGTCTGTGCTGCCGCTGCACAGCTCCCCTACATCCCATCTAGGAGGGGAGAGCAGCTGAACACTCGGGCCGATCCTGAAAGGAGAAAAAAGAAACTCCAATGGTTCAATTCCCCCCCAAATCAAGCCTTTTTTTTTAAACAACATTACCCAAAGAAAACAGAAATTAAAGTGACATTAAATTAAATTGATAATCCAGGAAACCCCTTAAGACTAACTACACTACACTAAGGAATAATCCTTATCTGATCCTCTAGTGAGCCCAGCACCTAGGCTCACTACGTCCTCCTGCTGCATGGAGACTGGACACACTGGGGGATGATGGGAGAAGACCAGCAGTATATATCCAGTGATGTCACGAATTTGACTTGTCCAGTCTCCATGCTGCAGGAGGAGGTGCACAACCCAGAGGTGGAGGACTGAACTGGAGAAACGATAAGGAAAATCTGTTAGTGTAGCTGGGTTTAAAGAAGGTTTGGATAAGTTCCTGAAGGCAAGGTCCATAAACCTTCTTTAAACCCAAGAAATCCACTGCTTGCCCGAATACAAGCATTGTAGAACCTGTGTGTCTTTTTGGAAAACTGCTAGGTACTTGTGACCTGGATAAGTCACTGTTGGAAACAGGATACTGGGCTTGGTGGACTTTGGTCTGACCCAGCATGGCATATCTTATGTTCTTAAATGCTGCCTTATCTGGACAACTAGCTGGTCAATAGCTCATCTTAGGAAATAATTCGAAGATCAGTAAGCAAAACCAGCAAGGTGTTGGAATCATTAGGGTTCATCATAAATTCCCTACAGTGCCACTTGACAAGCCTTTCACTTTAATTGCAATTTATAGGAGCATGGCTAGACAAGACACATACAAAAGTGTTCCATCCATGTGAAAGGATCACCTTGCCTTTATCTCCATTGCAGGAGATACAAATGAGTCAGCACACATCAGCATAGAGCATGTTGAGACTGTTGGGCTACGCAGTATCAATGTTACATGCGTCTCCCATGGTACATCTGAAAATGAGACAAGTCTAATAAACCTTATACTTGCAGTTGACTGAGGCCACTCAGATTACAATACATTAGTCCTAGTCATACATTAGTCCTAGTCAGCAAACTTTTCAGAGACTCTCTCTCCAGGTTGTTGAACAAATTAACATAATTTTTCATGTTTCTATGTAACAAAATAAACTTACTGTTAATTTTACCATTTTTCAGATTGTCACAGCTGTAAATAGAAGATAAAAAAAACAGTGGGATTAAAAAATATAAAAGTGTATAGTCAAGCTATCATCACAAATATATAGAAATTATATGCAATGAATAATAAATCTGTCAAATCTATTTTAAAACAATGTATCAAAAAAGTAGAAAATACAATATCCAAATATATGCAAAATAACTTAAGGCATTGGCCACTTATGAAATGTTCATTGCAGTATAGTGTAGTTATTCAACTGTAACAGGTGTTCTCCAAGGACAGCAGGAATCAGTCCTCATATATGGGTGACATTGAAGCTGATGGAGCTCTGCGCAGAGCATCTCCCCAGCTTTCAAAGAAAGCCTTTGGGAGATGCCACCATGCATGCGTGGTCCCCTTCCCGCCCAAGGGTGCTATCTTGCTCAGTCAGATTCCATAGCTAGAGCCCAACCAAGAAGATGGCCAAAAATGAAAGCAACTCCAAGGGGAGGAGGGACTGTTGTGAGGACTAATTCCTGCTGTCCCTGGAGAACACCTGTTACAGGTGAGTAACATCACTTTTTCCAGGAACAAGCAGGAAGTCAGTCCTCACATATGGGACTCCTTAGCTCCAGGCTACAGAGGACCGGCATAAAACAGGGACACGGCCCAGCCATGGGCAGCCGCAGGCAAAACCTGATGACAGACTCAAGGGACCCCAGTGTCCAGGGAGAACCATGGCTCAGGTAGCCTGAACAGGAAGGGTCAGAGGGCAGGAGTTACCTAAACCCCAAAGAGGTTAGGGAGTATGGCCTGGCCAAAGGCACTGTCCGGTCGGGACTCCCTCTCCAGGCAGTAGTGGGCTGCAAAAGTGTGGACGGAGGACCAGGTGGCGGATGTCTGCCAAGGGCACCGAATGGAGAGTGGCGACCGAGGTCGCCATTGCCTGGACATTGTGTGCTGTGACTCGACGCTCCAGAAGGATACCGACTTGACTGTGAAAGTAGGCGATGCAGTCCACCACCCAGATGGATATGGTCCCCTTGATGACAGCCAACCCCAGACGGCTGGGGTCAAAGGAAACGAAAAGCTGCGAGGCTTTATGGTGGCCCTGGGTCTGCTACAGGTACAAGGACAGAGCTCGCTTGTAGTCCAGAGTATGGAGAATGGCCGACACTGAATCAGTGTGGGGCTGTGGAAAGAAGGTAGGCAGTACTACCTCCTGATTTAGGTGGGAGTCGGAGACCACCTTCGGGAGAAACTTCGGATGAATGCGAAGCACAACCTTGTTCTTGTACAATCTGGTGTAGGGTGGCTTGGCCACCAAGGCCTGAAGCTCACTGACCCTGCGGGCAGAGGCGAGTGCCACCAGAAGGCCACTTTCCAGGAAAGGTAGCATAAAGGACAGGTGGCCAAGGGCTCGAAGGGCGGCTTAGTAAGTTACGCCAGAACCACACTGAGATCCCACTTTGTCAGGGGTGGCCGGATGGGGGTTTTGGAGAGCAACAAGTCCTGCATGTACCTGGTAATGAGGGATTGCACTGACAGAGGCTTGCCCTCCACAGGATGGTGGTTGGCGGAGAGTGCACTCAGATACAACCGGATGGAGCTGGACTTAAGTCCAGACCATGAGAGGTGGAGGAGATACTGAAGGACCGAATGCATGCGGCAAGAAAATGGGTCCAATAGGTGCTCTGTGCACCACACAGAAAACCTGCCCCACTTGAAGGCGTAAGCCCGTCTCGTGGAGTCCTTACAAAAAGCTAGGAGGATTTCCTCCACCTCCTCAGAGAGGTTAAGGGAAGCTAAGGTGACCCGTTCAACTGCCAGGCCGAGAGGGACAGAGATCTCAAGTTGGGGTGGAGGATCGAGCCCTCTTCCTGTGTCAAATGTCCTAGGGGGAGACCGGAGGCATAGGGGGAAGTAAGATGGTGGCAGGAAGTGTTGCTGGAGTGTAGCCAAGCTTCCTTTGTGCTGGGACCAGGAGCAGTATTTGCTGCATCGGAATGGGCCATAGAAAAAGAAAGCAAGGTGACCTACCCTCGGGTCCTGTTGCTATTACAGTGAGCTCCAAGGGACAGCGGACATTGGATTTTTGTGGCTTTTCCTCCGGTACAGGAGCAGCATCCTCGACAGAACCGGCAGAAGGTCTGTCGGCTCTGTGCACTCTGGGTGTGCAGCTCTTGCTTTAGCTGCAAACCCCCCACCAAGACCTAGAAGTAACTGGTCAGCCAGAGAAGTGCTTCCCGGCGGCTTGCCGACTAGCACGCCGCTGAGGGATGGTGAAGAGGGCTCTCCAGCGGCAGAGGCAATTTCTCTAGAGAGTGAGGTACAGTGTTGGAAGGTTGGGATGGCTAGAAAATCAGCCGCAGAGTTGGTGCCTGTACATTCTGAAGTGTTGCCGTCTTCCGGGTTAAAGGTATGCTGAAACCAAGTTTGATAACTATGGAGGCGCTGTGGGATGCAATTGCAATGGTCAACTCTTCTCTAAGTTCTCTTATGGGGACTATAAATGTCGACTTGTTAGATGTTAAGAATAATTATTCCTCAGTTGCCAATGCTCAGGAGCAGCAAGCAGGGAGAATCCTCGTTTTGGAGCAGGAAATGGGTTGCATCCAGGAGCTGGTTGGGGCTCAGATGAAGGACAAAACTATGCTCTCTCAGAAGATGGAATATCTGGAAAATCAAGTTCGATGCAATAATATCAGACTGTTGAACTTTTCTAGGTCTCCAATTTTGTCATCTATGGAGATGTTGAAGAAATACTTTGGTGAAGTGTTAAAGCTTTCTCCAGAGCATTTCACACCTGTGACTCAAGTGCAGTATTTGTCCCTGGGTTCTAGCAGCTGTGTGTGTGTGGGGGGGGGGGCTCCAGGTCCTGTCTCCTTGGGGTTGGGAGACCTAACAAGCTTTTTAGAAAACTCGGTGGAGGTTATTACAGATAGGTCAACCCTTCTTGTTACCCTAGCATTGGAGTCTGATAAAGCTTTGATTTTCCTCTCTTACTTTAGAAACTTTAATGAGCGCTTTTAGGGTTCTTTAGTTAGGATGTTTCCGGATTTATCTCGTGGTTCTCAGATGAGGAGGAAGGAGTTTCAAGGCCTTTGACCTAGGGTCTTGGCCTTAGGACCTACCGTCCAATTAAAATTTCCTGTTAAATGTTGTGTTTTCTATGAAGATAATGTATACTTCTTTGTTGATCCCAAGCAGTTTGTGGAGTTCCTTACTGTTAGAGAAGATATGGTCGTTGGCCTGCACGGCCTCTGAGGACATGTCCCCTTTTACCAGCCAATCGTTGAGGTAGGGGAAGACGCAGGTCTTTTGGAGGTCGAGATAGGCCACCACCACCGCCAAACACTTGGGGTGGAAGCGAGGCCGAAGGGAAGAACCCTGTTCTGGTAGTGGTTGCCTCTGACCACGAACCTCAGGTACTTTCTGTGACTGGGACGGATAAGGATGTGGGTGTAAGCATCCTTTAAATCCAAGGAGCACAGACAATCTCCCTGCTGGAGGTAGGGCAGCAGTGTTTCAAGGAAGAGCATCTTGAACTTCTCACGCACCAGGAACTTATTGAGGTTCCTCAGGTCCAGGATGGGCCTCAGGCCCCCTGTCCTTTTTGGGACCAGGAAGTACCTGGAGTAGAAGCCTTTCCCTTTTGAGGGGAGAGGTACAGGCTTCACTGCCCACTCACTGAGGAGGCCCACGAGTTCTTGCAGTAGAAGGGCCCGGTGTAGGGGAGACAGAGGAGGTTCCCCGGGAAAAAAGGATGGAGGAGTCCATTCCAGGTGCAGGAGGTATCCCTCCTGGACGACCTGGAGAGTCCAGGAGTCGGTGGTAATGTGGGCCCACCGGTGGGAAAAGTGGACCAGGCATCCCCCTGTGGGATGTCAGTCCTCCTGAGGAAGAGGGGCTATGCTGATGGCATCAAAACCCCGACCCAGGCTGGGCTGGGGCCGGTGTCTGGGTCTTCTGACCCTTGGGTTTGTGCGGTTCCTGGCTTGTGCCTTTGCCCTGGAGACCCTGCTGAGGGGTCTGGGCAGCTGGGCAGGGAGGGTAGCCCTGACAGGGTTGACTCTTCTGGAGGAAAGGGGGCTTCTTCCCTGGAAGAGTGGCGGTCTTCCTTGAGAGACGGGTCTGAGTAACATACTCGGTCTCGATCTCAGCCGCCTTATCCTCCATTGGCTTGCCGAAGAGCTGTTCACTGAGGCACGGGACATCCAGGAGTTTTTCCTGCACCCACTGCTCGAAATCTGATGATTGTAGCCAGCCCTGGCATTGAGCGTCGATGCCGGCGGTGGCTATTTTGGCTCTGGATTGGAAGCAGTTGTAAGCGCTCGGGAGAGATATTTGGAGCACTCCACGACAGACTTCATTAGAGCCTGGAAATGTTGGAGATGGTCTCCATTGAGGCCAGTGGCATAGCCGCAGAGCTCCTTGGCCAGGTCCCACAGGAACATGCCAATGTAGAGTTGGTAAGTTTGAATGCGGCAAGCTAGCATTGAGTCTGGAAGCATTTGTGCCCTAGGATATACAGCGTGCGGGACTCCCTACCCGGAGGCACTGAGAAGTGCATTTTCAGTCTTTTTTGCTGGTGCATGGCCACCATGGAGGTTTGTGGGAGTTTCAGCTTGCAGAACCCCAGCCCCACTGGACCCGATACATCGTGTTGAGTCGCTGGCTTATGATGGGGTCCGAGGCTGGGGTCTCCCACATCTGGAGAAGCTGGGTGAGAATGGAAGGCACAGGAACCATCAGGGTATCTTTCAGCGGTGCCTCGTACTGGAGGATGTCCAATTCTTCCGTAAGCGGGTCCTCCTCCAGCTCCTTGTGAGGAAGAGAGTCCATGCATATCCCTGATGAACTCGAGGAAAGAGGTATCCTTGGGCAGGGAATGGTGCTTGTCAGCCGGGGGAGATGGATCCGAGGGGAGGTCGTGGTGGGCCCGAGACTCTGGGGATGTCTCGACGTCAGACTCCCAATCAGAGTAGTCCGAGGAGGACTCGAGATTCTCTGGCAACAGGAGAGACAGACACTCTGGTCTCGGATGCTTCAAGGCAGGGGCGTGGCCGGAGCTAGAAGCACTGATCTGCAAAGATCTCGCTCCCGAGGATCAGGAGCGAGAATAAGACCCTTGCCGAGGATCCACCCGAGGCATCTGGCTCTCAGCGATTGCAGCGGTGGCCCAGGGAGTCCTCGATGTTGAGGTCTCTGAGGTCTTGGCAGAGTCGTGGGTCGGCACCTGCTGTGATGTGAGGCACAAAGAAACGCTACATTCTAAGGCCAACATACATGCTCCCCACTCGGGGGTTGCAGCCATGGACACCGACACCTGTGTGACCATGTCAGGCATCGAAGAAGAGAGGGGGGTCCTCGATGGGACAGGCCTCGGGAGATTGCGATCCATTACCAGAGGCTCTGGACACCTTCTAAGTGTGTTCCTGCTCCAGTTCTTCGTGAGCTTTGCGGGAACTAAGAGACCGAACACAGGATTTCCCATGCTTGTCTGCTTCCCTGGATGAGGCTCTCGAGGTCTTCCTCTTCTTCTTATGAGCACACTCAGGCGACCCCTGCTCGGACTGTCAATGAGCCTGCAGAGGAGCCGCGGGGGCCTTATGCGAGTCCGAGGATCCCTGTGGGGCCTTCGGGCGTGAGGCTACTGGGGAAACTGGGGTTGAATCTGCCTTGTCGAAGATGTCATCCTGCTCAAGATGACGGCTCTGTATGGCCTTAGCAGACATTTTCTTGCACAAGAAGCATTCCTCTGGGTCGTGGTATGCACCCAAACACTGGAGGCAACAATCAAGAGTGTCGGTGAGTGACATGCTTTTGAAGCACCGATCACATTTTTTAAAGCTGGTGGCCATTGGGGCAAAATGAACCCCAGCAAGGTCAAAGACCCTCGAAGTGGCCAGCGATTAAAAAGGGTACAAAAGTGCTGTGATGGAAAAAATCAAGACAAAAAATGTTTTTTGAGGCCCGGTGCATTTGTAGCGGGTCTTGGGTGGGAAAGGAGCCGGCGCAAGCCGAAAAATTACAAAAATAGTATGAGAAAATCAACTTTTTTCCAGGAGGACGAGCCAAACATCTGTAGGGCTCCATGGTAAAAGGGAGACTGAGCAAGATGGCACCCTTGGAAAGAAGGAGACCACACATGCGTGGTGGCATCTCCCAAAGGCTTTCTTTGAAAGCTGGGGAGATGCTCCGCGCACGGCTCCATCAGCATCAATGTCACCCATATGTGAGGACCGATTTCCTCTTTGTTCCTGGAGAAAATGTCATACACTGCCCAATATGTTTCAGCAGGAGCCTTTATTAGGGACAATGCCAAAACCAAAGTGGAAGGGAAGATGAGAAGGAAAAAAGGGAGCGGGAAAGTGGGAAGAAAGGGGAAAAGAAAGAAAAGAAGGAGAGAAAATGAAAGGAGAAGGGTAAGAGGAGCGAAACAAGGGAAAAAAGGAGGGGAAAAGAGGGAGAAGGGGGAATAAGCATAAGATTCGGTCTCACTAGGCCTGGTGAGTTTGGTTGCCTTGAATTGGCCATGTAGGGTCCCCTCTCTTGTAGAGAGGCCTTCTAGTGATTTAGGATCCAGTTCCCTTCTTGCTTATGACTTGGCCTTGAGAGGTGTAGGCTGTCCAAGGAAGGTTACTCTGGAGCGGTACTGGACACCCTTCTCAAGGCCCAGCAGGCCTCTAACTCCTTGGCTTATGTGATAGCTTTGAGGATTTTTTGAGATGGTGCCCCACCCCAACCCTGGAAGCCAATAAGGCAAACATACTTGCTATTTTGTCTTTTTTATAGTCCAGTCTTGACCCAGAATGAGCCTCAAACTGTCTCCAGGTTCAGAAGCAACCCTAGCATGCTACCGTGGGTGCAGTCAAGGATTGTCCTTGGTGGTACATTCTGATGTCTCCAGTTTCTTTATGGGAGAGAAGGAGATCCTTTCACCACTAGAGTCTCTTTCAGGTGTTGAAGGTGCTTAAAGAGTATCTTTTTGAAGTTATTCATTTGGTCTCTCTCAAAGATTTGACCCTTAAGGTGGTTTTCCTGGTGGCTATTGCATCCACCAGGCAGGTGTTGGAGTTGCAGGTCTTGTCCTGCAGAGAATCTCTTTTCATTGTCTTGATGGTTTTGTCTCCTTGAGCCTTTTCCCAAAGGTGTACCCTCCTTCTCCGAGGAGAGCCTTTGAGCCTCTTGCTGACTGGTAGACACGATGAGGGGCATGTCAAATACCTGGAGATTACTAATCCCTTCTGCTGGTCAGATCATCTCTTTGTCCTTTTCAGTAGTCTGAGGAATGGGCAGGCAGCGACCAAGTTTGCTATTGTCCAATGAATTAAGGAGGCTATTGGTTCAGTATACCTTTTGGCTGGAATGTCTATGCTGGATGGGTTCAGAACTCACTTTACAAGGGCACAGGCCTCCTCTTGGGTGCAGTCTACACTGATGTTCACCAGATGCAGAGAGGGGTCCAACTGAAAATCTTCCTCCAAGAATGAGGAGGGCAGATGATCAGATTGAAATGCAAAAGAAAGAGACAGCACCTTTGAAAAAAAGGATGGCACAGTCCACAAGGAGATAGAAGCTGTAATAATGACCATAAGGAGCTCCTGACAGGAGAAGGCCTGCAGTTCTGACACACATCTGGTGACTGCAATAGCTACACAATCAAAACCAGAAGTACTATCAACGTATCTCAAACAGAACATACCTACTTTCAATCAAACTCGCCTTTGCCAACTCAAAATTACTAGCTTGTAACATCAAGCCTTTAACCAATATAGTAATTCTTGAACAACTTTGGGGAACACAACCATACGCAATCATTACATTATCAAAATGTTAATTAAAAGAGAAAAGACCTCAGTATTCAAGACTGATATTCCTCTACAGGGCAGTTTTCACCCAAGAGAGTGAGTTAGCGAGCACAAGTATAATTTATCTAAAACACGAGAAGAGGCACTTTAGTAGATCATTGCCAACGTTTTAAACAAAGATTTAATGATTTGCACTGCATGGCTATCGATTCTGTTCCACCAATGTTGAGAGGTGATCAAGGAGATTTTGCTACAAAATGAACAAAAATGGATTTTTCTTCTTGATTCTATGGAACTTCATGGCTTAAATAATAAAATTGACTGGGGAGTATTTTTTTTGACAGATGGTTGCCCCACCCCAATCTCTCCTATTTATATTAGTCTGCGCTGATGTCACAAGCCACCACTGAAGTGTTTCTGTTAGGAATCAAGAAGAGTCCGCTCCTGATGAAGCCTATAATGGTGAAACAGGGATCTTTGTTGGATTACACTGTCTTTGTGGGATGCTGACCATTCTCTTTAAGATAAGTCAGATATGTTGACTTAAATGTTTAAATGATTCTATGCCGTAAGTATGATTATCTTTCATTTGTAGGCATTCTGATACATTGACTAGCGATACCCTACTGGGTGTAGGGTGTTAAGGCTTTTGTTGATTATATATCTGCATATGCTATTGAATTAAAGAAGGTTGTATTAAAACAGAGCTATATTGATGCTCAGTATATAAAAGAAAAAAAAAAGTAAAAAGAAAATAAAAATTGGATTGAGTGGCATTTATCTTTCCCGCTAAGCTTAGCTGGCTTTTATGAATTGTTGATTTAATAAATTTGTAGATAAAGGAGTTTTTCTGACCACTGATGTTTCTAAAGCTTTTCCTCTTGGGTAGATAAATGCCCTGTAGAGGAATATTAGTCTTGAACACTGAGGTCTTTTCTCCTTTAATTAACATTTTGATGTTCTAATGATGTATATGGTTGTGCTCCCTGAAGTTGTTTAAGAATTACTATATTGATTAAAGGCTTGATGTTATAAGCTAGTAATTTTGAGTTGGAAACGGTGAGCTTGACTGAAATTAGATACATTCAACGTAATCCAGAAGCCTTCTGTTTGAGATAGATTGAATGCAATAGCTACACCAGGAAAACCACCTTAAGGGTCAAATCAAATATTTCAGCAGCCTTCATTCTCTCCCATTGTGCCATTCACCTATTTACTGAACTCTATATACATTTCTTAATTTATTTATTTGACCATTTATCTCTTTTAGTGTATTTACTCTACATACAGGCTGGACCTTTGAAGGTACTATATATATCTTCCTTATCTCACCTTTTATCAACCTTTTTATTCTTTTATTTGTTTTATTTATATTCATGTTGAGATTATTTTTATATGCTATATTTACATTTTTATTGGTGATAATATATAGGTATGTTATTTATTTATTTTTGTGTAAATTGATTTTATACACATTATTATATATATATATTTTTTTATTTTATATTTATGCAATTTAACAATGAATCAAGCATACGCTTGTACAGTAATAGACATTGCAGGACACAAAAAAAAAGTAAATACATAACAGCAAGAAAAATCAAACAATGCTATTTGAAGTCCCCAACTAGGGGAGAGAATCTACAATTATAACAGGGGCCAGGAATCCCCTGTATATCAACTAAAGTAAAAAAAAATTTAGGAAAATACCAGGAGGTACACAGGGAACCAAGCAGAATCACTAATAGTGGGGTACAGCTAGATAGGAGAAGATGTTACAATACGAGAACTGATGAAAGAAGCCAAGTCCTCAGGCTGAAAAAAAACATACTTATGCGACTGAGAAACAACAACACATTTACAGGGGGAGTGGTCTGTATTCCAAGATGGCGACAGGGATCTGTTTGAGCTGGGATGCCTAAGAGAAAGGGCAAGCATCGGGCTCTTCCCGCTGAGCCTTCTGCAAAACCCTCTCCTTCTGTGAAGACCGGGCCGATGGACCGATATGTCCAGCTTATCGAGCAGCAGATTGGGGAGATTAGAGGGGGCGTCGGGACGCCGGCCCAGGATTTTTCGGCGTCTTTTGCCCTGGATGTGACTCTCTCCCCAGGTGGTAGGTCTCCGCCTTCTCCGCCGAGGCTGCCGGGATCCTCTCCAATGAGCGCAGCCGTCCCCCCTTCAGTTTCTGGAGTCGGAGGAACGGTGGGTGAGCGGGGCTCTGATGTAGTGGATGCCGGAGAACAGCTGATTATATCTGCAGCATTGAATAGCTCGGCGGCTGTTTCATCTTTGGAAGGCGTTCCTGTGGGATTAGGAGGTGGCGAGGCCGTTGAAGAACGTAGTCCTCGGGTTGTGCTACCTGACACCGAGACGCCACGGCTGTTTGTTCTTACTCGTCCTGCAGTTGTATCTCTGGATAGCATTTGGGAGGCTATTTCTGGACTAGCTACTATGGTGAGTCAACAATTAATATTGACCGGAACGCGGGTCTCTAATTTGGAAGTTTCTTCTGCTAATTTTTCTGCCGAGGTGACAGAGCTTAAAACACAAGTTACTAATAACACTCAGTCGGTTTCACAATTTTCAGATGTGACTGATTCTTTAATTAAAGAAAATATGGTGATAAAGTTAAAGCTGGAAACATTGGAGAATGCCGCTAGATCTTCGAATATTCGTCTTCTTAACTTTCCTCTGTTACCTTTGGTTTCTCCGGTTGACCTTTTTAAAAGGTACTTACAAGAATCTTTGAAGGTTACATCAGATTTAATCCCTCCTATTACGAAAGCTTATTTTCTACCTTCTGGTCGGAAAACTGAGGAGAAAGTGGATGGTCTACCAGAGATGAGTTTACTAGATGTTTCAGCGCTTCTTCAGACGCCTAAAGATGAAGAACTTGAAGTTTCTACGCTAATTGTTTCCTTGGCCTTATCATCTGATAGAGACTGGCTACTCCGGCTTTATTTTAAATTCCGCAATAATTTGTTTTTGGGGGAAAAAAATAGGAATGTTCCCTGATGTTTCCAGAGAAACACAGCGTAGGCGTAAATCTTTCCTAATTTTGCGTCCTGGGGTCATTTGTATGGGCGCTACATTTGTTCTTCGTTATCCCTGTAAATGTGGTGTTGTTTCACATTATTATATTTTTATATGTCATCCTTGTACTGTTTGATGTTCTCACCGTTTTTAGTTATTTATAGATGTTTGTTTCTCATTATTTTATGGTTTTTAATTATTTATATCTTATGATTTGATAATTTAATATTTATAGGACATTGTTTTATTGCATATTATGTGGTTTTATTTCTATATTATTTTTTTGAGGCTTGTTATCCACACCCCCTGATGAAGGCTCAGGCCGAAACGCGTTGGGGATAATAAAAAGAATACTTGAACAAATGCCAGTCTTTGGTACCAGATCCTTTGTTTCTAGTCTGGTTCTGCAGGTACTTTGTGCTCTAGTTTGGTTCATAGGAGGAATAGGCATTACTGGGGTTCCTGGCCAATCAAGAGCACCTCCAAGCACCATGTGAAGCCTTCTGAGAGAGAGATTTGAGGACAGCACTCTCCCAAGTTCTTTACCAATTTCTCAAGATCATCCCCAAAGAGTAACATGCCCTTAAAGGGAAGCTTGCTTAGCTACAACTTGGTTGCCACATCTGCTGACCAGTTGTGGAGTCAGCCACTGCCTGGCCACCACAAGAGCCACCACAGACTTTGAGGAAACCCTGATAAAGCATCGGCCATATATGTAGCCCCTGACTCTAATATGTCAGCCTCTGGACTGTCTAGCAGTGGATGAACCCAGTGAAAAAGCATCCTGGCCACGAGGCCTGCATATAAAGCCACCTGAGAGATCAAGACAGACTTCAAAGGCATTCTTCAGGTGGGCTTCTAACATCCTTTCATGAAACTCCTTAAGCGCAGTGTCACCTTCCACCAGAGATAGTCATGCACTTGGTCATCATTGTGACCAGGGCATCTAGCCGAGGGAATCCAAAAAACTGATTCAGCTTACCTTGGGGCAAGGGATACATCCAAGAAAGGACCTTTGGGCTCTTAAGTTTTGTCTCCAGATTCTCTTACTGAGAGATCAGGAGCTTCTCCATAGGCTCTGGCAAAGGAAAAAAGCCAGAAGGATGCCTAGTACCTTCCAAGATGGGTTCCACCTGAGAAGGTGGAGTGGATGTTGGCTCCTCAAAGTGTAAGGCCACAATTTCATCCTGAATCAAAACTGAAAGGTTCTCTTATTGAAAATGGCAGATAACAGAAGTTTTCTTGCCCTCAACAAGGAGAAGCTCCCCTTCTTAAGCAAAAGAGAGTTCTCATCAGTGTCCCACCCAACCCTCTTAAGGAATAAGGCTGGGTTACTGGAGTGCTTGGATGAAAGGTCAAGGCAGGGGCGCTTAGTTCCCTGAGTGTTCGTGGCAGTCCCTGAGGACTTCAAATCCCCTGTAGGGGAGGCTTGGGCCCTGGACCCTTGTTAGAGGTTGCCAAGCAGCTAAAAATGACAGAAAGCAGCCCAAGAGCTGAAAACCAGCAGAAAGGAACCTCTGCGGCCCCGAGGGAATCTGCTGGCTCGAGACTGAGGCCTGCTTAGTCCTCTGCGGGCACTCGCTGCCATGAGTGTCACCAGCCCTATGAGCAAAGCAGGTGCAGAGAACACAGAGGAGGCCACAGAACCAACATTAGGCCCAGAACCCCAGGCCCCCCATGGTGGGTTCTTGATAATAATGAAACAATTGGGCTCCTGCTATTTCCAACACACAGGGGGCAAAAGGAGTCCACTGTAAAGCTGACTCTATGTGTGCCACAGCAGGCACATATTAGGCAGATGGCATGTTTGCAAGGCTTTACACAACTAGGAAGAAAAAAACTGCAAAGAAAAAGGCCACCAAAAAGCAACGGCAAAAACTGCTAAAAAAGGACCACCAAGAAAAAGGCTCCACCGCAGTGAAAGATTCCAAGACAGGTAATCACAGCATCTGAAAGACCAATTAGGGAAACCTGATCTGGGCCACTGCTGAGAAAATAAGGCTTGAGCTATTTTTTTTTTATCTGCTTTATTCAAGCTGAAAGAGAGCCTACTTGTCTGCTGTATTATTCACCTGTTTGTTGTGTTTTCAGAGAGTTTGCCCTTTCCAACTGGGCCATCCTCTCCCTGGTTACTGCTTGGCTCGTCCCCACCCGGAAGTGAAGCGGCCGCGATCTGCGAGGTACACTGTTCAACAACTATAAAATCAGAGCGCCTGCAGCGTTCGTCGCTGTGGCGCGCGACAGGGGCGCACACCGAAGGAGCGCACCTAAGGAGCACGCCGTGCTCCTTATGTGCGCTCCTTGGGGCTGCTCCGGCAGCGGAGGTCATATTATTAATGCAACTCTGCTTTCCCTCTTATTTCTAGTGCTCTCCCCTCCCGCAATTCCTGGGACGGACCGCCTATCTATCTTGCCCTCGCCTTCTCCCAGAGCTGCGATCCATCTGCCTCAGGTACGGTCCACTCCCTGCACTCTTGCCCCTTCCACCTCGCCTTTCTCTTGCTACATGGCTTCCATATCCGTACTGTGGGGCAGACGCCCGGGTAAATCCTCCTACACACGCTCTCGTTGTTATTCCAATCTTCGCCCCTGCCTGCTCTCCGCGTCTGCCCCCTCCTCTTCCCCCACTTCTCCTGTTCTTCCTCAAGCTTCCCTTAAAATAGGTCTTCTGAATTGTCGATCTTTGAGATCCAAAACTCTACTTATCCAGGATCTCATCCTACAAGCATCCTTTGATATCATCCTTCTCACCGAAACATGGCTGAAGGAGGGGGAGGACGCCCTTCTTACTCGCTGCCTCCCCCCTGGTTTCTCTGCGGCCTCCGTTCCTCGCCTGGGCCGATCAGGCGGTGGCGTGGCAGCTATATTACACCCAACCCTCTCCTTCACCCAGATCCTCTCTCCTTTATTGCACTATCCTGAACCCCTCTTACTTCATCTTCACACCTCACCCTCAATACACGTTCTCCTCGTCTATTCCCCCCCTGCTCTCCGTTTTGATCTTTGAGATTCCCTCCTTTTAACTATCTCTGACCTCTCCCTAGCTTTCCCTCACCTGCTTATAGCTGGCGACTTCAACCTATATCTGGATTCCCCTACTTCTTCCAGGGATCATTCCTTCATCTCATCTCTCTCACAACACGTCCCCTTCCCCACCCATCTTGCTGGCCATACTCTTGATCTACTTCTAACTTCATCTTCTTTTCTGCTCACACTCCATAACCTTTGCTCTCATCACCTCCCATGGACGGATCACTTCTGTCTCTCTGTCTCATGCGCTTTCATAGGGGCATCTTCTTCCCCCCCTTCCTCATCTTCTTCCCCTCCTCTACGTTTCTCATGTACCCTCACCCCTTTCACTATCCAGCAAATCCCACCTGCAACCGAGCTATTGCCCACTAACTTTGCCTCCCTTTCCCTCAACTCTCAGGCCTCCCTTTGGTCCTCTACCCTCTCTGCTACTCTCGATCATCTCGCCCCTCTGCGCTCTCGCCCACCACGTCGTCACCCTACACATCCCTGGTACCACAGCGGGTTACGTCTACTTCGTACCCACCTTTGCAGGGCTGAGCGGCTGTGGCGTAAGGCACCCTCCCCAACCTCTCTCGCATTTTTCAAAGCAAACTATTCCTACTACCGATCCCAAGTTCATCTTGCTAAGTGCACCTACTTCTCCGATGCTATTTCTAATGCCCCCAACCAGACCTGGCACCTTTATACCACACTCAAATCTCTCACCTCTCTTCATTCCGCAACCCCTGCTGCCCCAGTTCATCCATCACCTCCTCCCCCACTTTTGGCATCCTTCTTCAGCAACAAAGTTTCCTCCTTAAGAGCTTCCTTGCCTCACTGCCCTGCTCCCATTCACTCTCCTCCCCCTGTCGCATCTCCTCCTCCCGCTTCTCACCTCTCTCATACTTGGGCCTATTTTTCCCTAACTACTACCTCAGAATTACATCATCTCATCTCCTCCTCCAGAAAGACCTTCTGTCCTCTCGATCCCATTCCCTCTTCCTGGCTACTAACTCCCTCCCTAGCACTCCTCCCCTATATCCTCTCTATGTTCAATTCCAGCCTCTCTACCTCTCTTTTCCCCATCCCTGGAAGCATGCCCTGATCCGCCCCATCCTAAAGAATCCTTCCCTTGATCCTTTGGTCCCTGCCCATTACCGCCCAGTCTCCAATCTTCCTTTTCTTTCCAAACTTCTAGAAAAACTTGTTTTTGCACAGCTCTCTCACCACCTCGACTCTACCCACTTCCTTCACCCCCGTCAGTCAGGATTCCATCAAGGCCACAGTGTCGAAACTGTCCTACTTGCTTTCACTAATGCACTACACGTAGCTCACGATCACGGGGACATCTCGGTGGCGGTAGCCCTTGACCTATCTGCTGCCTTTGATTTAGTGGATCACTCTCTCCTTCTTCTCCGCCTATGGGAAGCAGGTCTCTGTAGTGTCGTCTATCGCTGGTTCCACTCCTTTCTCTCCTCTCGGTCTTGCACAGTTCTTTCTCCCTCTCCTTCTACCCCCTCTTCTGATCCATTCCCTCTTTCATGTGGAGTCCCTCAAGGTTCGGTCTTGGCACCTTTATTTATTTATTTATTTTATTTATTTAACAGTTCTTCTATACCGCTCTATTTTAGATCAGAGCGGTTTACATTTAACATCAACTATACAACACAAGGAACTTTGAGTTGTATTTACAATAAACAGGGAGATCAACTTGGAAGTAACTGGGGGAAACTATGTACATTCTTAATTCTATACATTGTATCACACTGGTACCTGATTTCAGGCAGAACATATCTACATTTTATTTACACTGGGGTACATTCTGAGCGATCATTTGATTATCCTTTTTCATGCTGAATCTGATTGTTTACTTGTAATGAGAGATTGTCTGGGGGGCCATATGTATGGTTACTAAGGCTAGATTCAGGGTAGTATGTAGTGAACAGATGCTGCTTTATTGCCTTCCTGAAGTGGGTTAGGTAAGTGATGTTCCGAATATAGGTAGGGAGAGCATTCCATGCTCTGGGAGCGTAAATCGTAAAGGCCCTATTTGTTGTTGTTCTCGTGCATTTTGTTATTACTTTTGGGACCTCTAGGGTGTTTTGCATCATGGATCTTCTATTTCTGTTCTGTGGTACTTTATGTATCATCTTGCTGAGGGCTGTGGGGGTCAGAGTGTTTGAGGCTTTGAAAGTTAAGGTTAGAACTTTGTGGAGGGTTCTTGCTTGAACTGGTAGCCAATGGAGGTTCATCAGTACTGGCGTTATGTGCTCTCTCCGTGAAGCCCCTGTTAGTACTCTTGCAGCAGTGTTCATTGCAAGCTGGAGGGGAGCTAGGGTTGCTTGAGGGAGACCTTTACTTTTCAACCTCTTCTTGGCCCCCCTCGCTCTACTAATACAGCAATCTGGAATATCCGCTTTTTACTATGCAGACGACATAGTTCTCCTTCATCACACCTCCCCTTCCTGTCCGGATCTTTCTCCTCTAAATGCTTGTCTTTCCACCGTGGCCGACTGGTTGACACAGAACTGCCTTCATCTCAATCTAACCAAAACCATTGCAATCTGGTTTTCCCATGGCAGCCCACCTCCTTCATTGGCCCCTTCTTTTTCTGGCCCCCCCGTACCCTTAGTTTCTACCTTTCAGTATCTAGGTGTATACTTTGATTCCGACTTATCCTTTCAAGCCCATGTCTCCCACATCACCAAGACATCCTTCTTCTTTCTCCAAATCCGAGCAATTCGCCCCTTCCTCTCCCCGTCAGCCCTCACTACCTTGCTACTGTCCCTGGTCATGTCGCGAGTGGATTTCTCCAATTCAATTTTTATAGGTCTATTGTCAGACGACTGCCTGGGTGAGAATCTTCACAGTCTTGGCAAGTGCATATATCTATATGATTTGCAAGGGATTGTGGGCAATGCAGTTCATTCACACCAGACACAGCTGCTCACAATAATTAGTTGTGCTTTTGGGTAAAGCCAATAAGATATTTATTTATGGGGTTATTTCTCCCAACACAGATATGCTTGGTAGCACATAAATCAGGTTACTTGCTTTCAGTGTTAAACTTGGAAAAACAAAATCAGGAAAACAACATTTTAACTTATCAGGCAATCAAAACAAAAGAAATAAGACCTGGTTGATAACAAACTGATCTTTTCTGTAGGCTTAGCTAATATTTTCTTAGCATGTATCAAACAACAAACCAAAAGCCACAAAGAAGGAAAAAAAACTTCTTTTCAGGTAAACTTCTTATATCTTCCCACATAGATTCAGAAGTGATTCTCTTAGAGCTCACAAGCAATTAGGTAAGGCCCAATTGCTAGCAGTTATCCAGCTGAAACCCCTTAGCTGGCTTGCTTTCTACTGCGTGGCTAAAAAGCTTACTCAGGAGCTTTTCTGAGTAGATTAAAGAACAAGTTTGTATTTCTTTGTGATGGTTGCTGTACTTTATAACAGAAAATCACCAAAGGAGTTTAGACAGAGAGCAGTCCATGTAAACAGATTCTTCATCTGCTATCATTCCCCCTTCTTCAACAAGCATGGGTTCAATATCATGGCTTGGCACAGATGAATCTCTCAATGGAGCACTTTCAGGAGAATACTTGTTTCCCTGCTGTCTTTCAAGGTTATAGCTAGGGCATAGATCAGTGTTCATACCTGAGCTTCCATTGCTGTTAGAGTTCCTCTCTATATAGCCTGGCCAGTATGTAGTCCAGTTCTTATGTCCAGCCTTCCAATCCAGATCCCTGGACACTGGATCTCTCTTCACATACCTTCTGGCACGGGTCCTAGGGTCCCTTCCACATGCAGCCGTCTCCCTCACAGGTACCGTCTGGAGATTCCTAGCTCTGCAGCACCATTCCTCTGGCTTTCCCCAGTCCAATGGTGTTTGCTGGCCCTTGGAATGCCTCCCAGTATACGTACTGCTCCAGACTCCACTAGACCTCCCAAAGGCTTTTCTCTTCCTTCTTCCAAAGGGTTTCTTGCCCTCTCTGTCCGTCCGGTTTGGCTTCTGCTTCTGATAATCCTTCAGATGAAACTGAGGATATCCAAGCTGATCATGAAGATGATGATGATCCTGAGGATAATTCTCTGTAGAATAAACTCTACCTTTATTCTGCTTAGATGAGTGCTCCTCCCTAACACAACACAGCACAGCTGTGCTGAATCAGGCCCTGCCCTTTGAGATGAGTGCTTAGGGATTACCTCATAGCCCTCCTGATTGAACACACGTTTCCCCACTTCAGCTCCTCTAATGGCTGTTGGAAACCTGGTGCATTCTGGGACTGGTAGTCTTTTATGGGAAAATTCTGTTTTCTTATTTCTACCAGAATTGACAGGTTGCTTGTTCAGAGTCACTTCACCTTTTCTATAGCTCCTTCCTGAGCTATGATAAGCTTCCTTATCACACTATCTAAATCCCAGCTAACTCGTCTCCAAAGGATCAAAAACACTGCTGCTCGCCTTATTACTCACTCCACCCTCTGCGACCACATAACACCTCTTCTCCTTCACCTTCACTGGCTGTTTCTTTCCGCACCCAATTTAAGCTGCTTTCCCTTGTACATAGAGTTCTTCACACTAATACTCCACAATACCTAGCAGACCTTATTTCTTTCCACTCTCCCAGGCACACTCCCCGCTCTTTTCACCTCAATTGTCTTACTCTTCCCTCTCCCTCCCTCCCCCATCTACAATCCACCCATTCCTCTGCCTTCTTTTTCGTAGGACCTGCCCTATGGAATTCCCTCCACTCATCCCTTCGCCTGGAGCCCCATCATAACACCTTTAAACAGGACCTGAAAACTCACCTCTTCTCCATGGCTTTCGACCTTCCCTCCCCTTTTGTGTAACCTACGTCAAGTGCTGTTTCCCTCATCTGTGATTGTCATTTCCTTTGTCCTGTCCTGTCCTGTCTTTCTCCTCTCTCCTATCAAAGATTGTAAATTTTCTTTTCCATTTCACTGGCCTTGAGCCCTTTCCTACTTGTCTGTACACTGTACACCACCTTGATTGTTCCAGAAAGGCGGTTTATCAAATAAAATAAACATAAACATAATTACAGCCCTAAACAAATGAATAGGCTTAAAAACTTATTGAAAATAATAAGAAAAAAATTTAGCATGCAAATAAGGGACAGCAAGAGGGAAAGGGCCTGGGCCCAGCTTACCAACCCTCCTCAGAGGCCCTGTGGGATCCTCCTGCTCCTCTCTGGTCCACCAGAGCTAGAACGTATGGGAACCATCTCTGGGCACAGGGCAAGATGTCAGCTCCAGAAGACAAGGGCATACCCACACTCCTAGCAACACTGAGCCCTACTGGACTCAATCACAGTGACCATAATACTGTAATGTGGGCTAGGAGAGTCAGGCCTATCTGTGCTGCTACACCAGTTCATACACCTTGCTAAACTACTTGAAGCAGAAAATACTGGCTTCTCTCAGTGCTGCACCAGTGCATATACCTTCCAATGACATGTCACTGACAAATGCTGAAGTCTGCCTCCACCTACTGACAAGGGAACATAACCCACTTGTCTGGATTGGTGTAGCAGGATAATAAAGAAATGTGCATTTGCATTCACACACTATTGGGGCTAGATTTGGAGTTCATTTTATAAAAAACACATAGGTGCCTATGTTGCTTTTGTAAAATAGATTTTTCACAGAGATAATTTGTTATAATGTCAGAGCCATGGCAGTGTAGGTAGCTCACTTAAGGTCAGCTTCTATAGAGGAGGTTTGCAGGGCTGAGGCATGGACTGCATTTCATACACTGACATCTCATTGTTTGGAAAGGGATTCCTGATGCAAAATTAAGTTTGGTCACTGTATCCTCTTTATCTTTATTTAATTTCTTGATGTACTGCCCAGGCTGAAAGGCATCAGAGCGGTTTACAAATACTACAAGCAGGTACTGAATATATTCCCTCATCCCCAAAGGGCTCACAATCTACAACTTGTACCTGAGGCAATGAAGGGTTAATTGGCTTGCCCAAGGCCACAAGGAGTGTCTGTCTATAAGACTAGGGACACCAGTCCCTCTGGCCTGAGGTAACTTGTCCCAACCACTTGGCTACTCCTCCCCCCATCAATTTCAGATTTAGAATCCAACTCTTATCAACCTTATGGTCTATTTTCTTTGATCTCCAGGTTACCTTTGTTAAAAAATGAAAGGGGTAGGGGGCAGGTTAAAAAAAACACCTGGAAAAAAGCATATTGTCAACTAAACCAATTCTAGTATCTGCCCTTTGGCAGTGCCTTTCATTTTTTAATTTTTTTTGGTTGAAAGCTTCTTATAGCTACGGAGTTCCACTTGTGAGGACTTGCAATCTTGCTTGTCCTCAGAGAAAACCAAGCTATCTACTTGTACAATGTGTTCTTTGTGGAGAGCAGGATTCAAATCCTCGCATAGCCAGCCATTTCTTCTATGAGTTGTCTTCTAAATAAGCTTAGAGACCGAGAAAGTACTGTACAATAAACAATCAAAAAGTTTCCATAAGTTGTTTTAAGATGAAGATTGTTTTTCTATGGGGACTCAGTCAGAAGACATCACCCACCTGTGAGGACTTCAATACTGCTGTCCAAAGCGAACAGCTGCTACAGGTAAGTAGCTTGTTTTTCTGTGAAGACAGCTGTTTACTATGAGTTACAAAATCCCTCCCATCCACCCTTTGGAGGAGTTCTTGCTCCAGTCTAAATTGTTATATAAAACTTGAAGAGAACGTCAAGTGAGCAGTAGAAGACTTGTATGTCTCTCCAGAAAGCCTTGGAGGTGTTTGGCATTAATCACAGTCATGTATCTCATTGTGCATAAGCGACTTTTGCTTGTGGAGATACTCAAGCGGTTAGTCTGTTGATCACTCTTTCTAATGGAACTGGTGTGGTTTTGTCCTAACAATTCAACAGTTCCACAACATTTTGTAGATTGGTCATTTTGGCCCCTGCAAAAATTAGCAGAATCTGTAGAGAATTTGTATACAAGCAAATTGTTAGAAACAGATATCCTAAGGGCTTGAGGTACCTCTAGGAATGATGGAGGGGTTGTATGCTCATTCTCTAGTCCCTCATCATGCGACTAGAGTATGGCATACAACTCCCTCATATTTGAAAGCTCTTTTCCAGGTCTGTGTTGTGGAACACTGTATTGTAATGCTCTTACAATGCCAGGAATAATGTAAATTTTGAAATGCTGCTGTAATTTTCTAATGGTATTGGGGATACTTAAAAAGTTGTGAATCCTTTTGCTGGATAAACATAACAATTATCCAAAGATGATGATGGAAAAGTACATATAATCTTGAGACTGAATGGATTCTGCCAGGTATGGTCACAACAGCTCTTCTAGAATTTTAGTTAATTTCTGCGTTGATTTAACACAAAGGTATCACATCCTACCAGGAATCCAGTTTTGAGATTAAACACAGCTGCTAGACCTCTGAACATAGCACAAGTTGCAAAAGAAACAAAATAAACCCACTGTTTTTCTAGATACATTCTCAAAATTACAAAGTAAAAATGTCTTACCCTTTTGAGATAAACTTTCTTCCCTCACAATCTGCTTTATTTCATTAGTATTAGTAGCCTGATATTTTCTTGAAATACCAAAATAACCAAAGGTTTGAAATGTTCCAAGCCTTATGATATCAGAACTTTACATCACCAGCATTATGACATCAGCACTGGTACAGCTAACTTAGTTTGGCTGGAAGCCACATTCCTTTTGTTTACCTGTCTTCAAATTGCTCTTGTAGCAGCAGAGCGCAGACAAACCAATGATACCAGGAGTCTGTTCAGAAGGTCCAAATCATTTATTTGTGCACAAGTCTCAAGCAGAATCAAATTCAAAATGGCTGAGCAATGGTTTCTAGCAAAACAACAACTTTTATAGACTTCTTCTCCATTCTAGACATAGGAAAACATTTCATTGGTCCCGGTACCCTCCCGTACACCTTCTATTGGTTCCGGTACCGATATGGCTATCCAATGATGTCCTTTGACTGGGCTTAGCACCTGCTTACCCCCTTCTAGTCCCAATTACAATGGTCAGTTCACCAACTTAGATACTTTTCTCTTCCAAGGCCATTTAACTAGTTAGCACATGTGGGAAAGCAGGGCACTGTAACCTTTCTTTCAGCAGATTTAATTAATTCCATAGCAGCTGTACTCTCTTATCAGTAGCAATTAAACTTATTTTTCAGTATTTTTCTGAGTTTTGATTCTGCTCAGCTAAGCTGATTATGCTTTGCTAAGTTTCAGTTCTACAGTAGCAGCATATTGGGGGATGTGCAATTCCTATGGGCCTCTCCACAGGCTTCATTTACAGGTCAAGCTAGTTAGGCCTGTCTGCTTATTTCAGACACCATGGATCATAGGCCTTCGCCTACCACACTCTCACATGAGCAGGTTAGTGAATTAGTTCAATCTATGTCTGCTATAGTCAGCCACTAACTGAAAGTGCCTCCCAGTTCACCCTGTGACTAGAAAGACTATCAATGGTGGAGACCAGACTATCACTGGGGAGTATCGACTCCTGGAATAAAGTCCAATGGCCCACAACTCTTCCAGTCTTTTTGGCTACAAATCTTCGGCCTCAGGGACCACTGCTCTCCCCCTCCCCCCCCCAGTCTGGTACCTTGGAACTAGTGAGTCCCATATGTGACTGCATTCCTGCTTGTTCCCGGAGACAGCATAGTTACCTGTAACAGGTGATTTCCAGGAACAGTAGGAATCAGTCTTCACAACCCGCCCTCTTCCCTTAGGAGTTGCAGGGTTTGTTTGTATTTTTTCTCTTCCTCTCAGCTACAAACTAAACTGAGGAGTTGAGAAGGGGGGATGACAGGCACAGTGGAGTGCTCCCAAGGGCTTTCCTATTGGACACTGGGGAGTGTTCCCGCATGGGCTCCGTCAGTACTGATGTCACCCATATGTGAAGATTGATTCCTGCTGTTCTCAGAGATCACCTGTTACAGGTGAGTAATCACGCTGTATGACGGCAGATAAAGACTAGTATGGCACATCTAGTGTCTGCCCAGTAAAGTGGCTAGAGTGGTTGTACCTGCTGCTCCGTGCAAGTCACTCCCCCCTCTATTTGTTTATTTATTTTTTTATTTATTTACAGTCTTTTTTATACCGCACTATTCGAATCAGTGCGGTTTACATGAAACAGAAACTTATACAGTGCAGGGGACTGTTCCGTATTTACAATAAACAGGTGCTTAAAACTTGGATAAACTGGGGTAACTATTTACATATAGGCTTCATATCAGGTCCTATTGTAGATTAATGATGGTGTGTTGGTGTATGTGAGCTGGTTGTTGGTACACCTACGTCTAGGTAGTGTTTGAGGAAGAGGTGGTGTTTTAAAGCCTTCCTGAAGGCATGTTGAAGTATAAAAGATATTTATGTTTATTTTGATTTTATCATCTTGCTCTAAAACAATCTACTGTGTCTGTCCCATACCATATTAAATTCTGTCACTGTATTTTCCCCCACCACCTCCATAGGGAGGGCATTCCAAGTATCCACCACCCTTTCAGTGAAAAGGTATTTCCTGACATTGCTTTTAAGTTTCCCACCTTGTAGTTTCATTTTATGCCCTCTAGTTTTATAGCTTCCCCTGCTTTGAAAAAAGTTTGTTTGTTCATTAATAGCCTTTAATTATAATTAAAGGCTATTAATGAACGAACAAACAAACTTTTTCAAAGGTCTATATCATACACTATCTCCACTGTCCCTCCTCTCCTCTACAGTATACATATTTAGATCTTCACGTTTCTTCTTATACGTCTTCTGGTGTAGGCTCCAAATCATTTTGGTTGCCTTCCTCTGAACCGTTTCAAGTCTTTTTGCATCCTTTGTGAAATACGGTCTCCTTAACTGAGCACAATTCTCCAAGTGAGGCCTCACCAACAACTTGTACAGGGGAATTAGTACCTCGTCCTTTCTGCTGGCTATTCCTCTCTGTAAGGCCCACTAGAATCGGTGATGGGGATGAGTGTGAGGATTCTGAGGGGCCCACATGGACCACCAAGGATGGTTGGGGCATCCGAGGGGGCCCCATCTAGACTACCCTTCACGCTTTGGCTGCTGCCTTGTCACATTGCTTTGTCACCTAGAGATCCTCAGACACTATCAAGCACCACCATCGCCAGCACTCTGCACAATCACAATGATAGCAGCAGTGGGATTTGAACCCTGCCCTAGCTCACTACTCTAACCATTAGGCTATTCCTAGATGTCCATGACCTGGGAACGTCTATATAAGTGCCCTGCAGATGTCTATATCGGGCACGTCTCTCTTTGTGAAATCGTGCCAGAACTTGGACGTGTCTGCTTTTTTTTTTCAGATGTTCAGGTTTGGACATTCCAGATTGCACTTGGACATCATTTGTAAAATGTCATTTCAAGTTTCTTTAAGATCTGTCAGGATATATTTTCTTTTCTGTTTGTGTGCTTGGCATATTTAATTTAATCTCCTTTATTGATTTATGCTTTTTTTTATTCCCACTCTGCTCTGTGTGATGAACTATAGAGACTGCTGTGAGAGGTTTCTTGTTTTGATTCTATTATGATATTTTGTAACAGTATGTCTCTTTTCTTGTTTAATTCTGAGAATTGTATAGTTTTGAAACAAACAAACAAAACTATTGGATGTCCTGATGGAGATGACATTCTTATAAACTTTAGGGAGGATATATAAAGGGCATTCAAGGGTGTTTTTCTAAAAGAAATTCAGTCTCTTTAGCTGTTAACATACCCTGCTTATGTGCAGCTGAAACAAGGTCTGTAATGGTATCACACTCTACCACTCCTCACCCCCAACCCACAAAAAAGCTCCTTGGTAGTCTAGATGGGGCCCCCTCGGATGCCCCAACCATCCTTGGTGGTCCATGTGGGCCCCTCAGAATCCTCACACTCATCCCCATCACCGATTCTAGTGGGACAAGTGGGCCCCTCCCATACCTCTTGGACTCCCCTCTCTGCGCACCTCCAAATTGGGATGCAGAAGTGATGCCATCTTGAGGAATGGCAGCACCTGGCCCTGAGGGGTGCGTCCCGACACACTGCGTGAGGTCAGGCTCACCATATAAGACCTCCACACCGCCTTAGGTCAAGAGGCGATGCGGCATGGAGGCAGGAGCAAGTGGACATCATTCCTGCTTCCCAACTTTGAGGTGCATGGGGGGTTTGGGAAGGAGCCCATTCAGGCCACCGGGGTCATTGGTGGGGGCTCTGAAGGGCCCACCAATGTGTACTTTTGTGGTTCAGGGGTAGGGTGTGGAGGATATGAGGGGGGGGGGTCAGGAGAGAGGGGAGCATGAAAAAAGAGTCAGAAGTCTATTCTATGTTTTTTAAAAATCTCTCTTCCTGTCAGTGTGTAAGCCAATCCCCGCTCAGACACAGAATGGAAGAGAGATATTTACTTTTAATGCAGTAAAACGGCTGTATCTTACTGCTGCAGCGTGCACTGTTTTTTCTGACAGCACACACTTTTTAATGAAGAAATAATATACATACCATTAGTTTACTGCACGGGGAGCAAAAATCTGTTTTAGCAAATGCTTTAGAATCATGAGCATTCGAGTTTAATGCAGCACAAGGTGCATCAGAGCCTCAGAGAGAAAAAACTGGCTTGGATTTCAGGTCTTCCATGTGATCCATCCCCTGCATCATTCCTTTTTAACTAAAATGTAAGGAAGGGTTAATCTCCCAAACTGCTGGGGGAATGGAACGGGTAAACCTAGATCGATTGTTTACATTATCAGACTATAGAAAGACTAGGGGACATGCAATGAAGCTACAGGGTAAACTATTTAAGTCTAATAAAAGAAAATATTTTTTCACTCAACGTGTAATTAAACTCTGGAATTTGTTACTGGAGGATGTAGTAAAGGCTGTTAGTGTAGCTGGGTTTAAAAAAGGTTTGAACAAGTTCCTGGAGGAAAGGTCCATAAACCATTATTAAGAAGGGACCCAGGATATCAATGCTTGACCCAGTACAAGTATTGTGGAACCTGTGTCTTTTGGGGAAACTGCTAGGTATGTATGAGCTAGATTGGCCATTGTTGGAAACAGGATACTGGGCTTGATGGACCTTGGTCTGACCCAGTATGGCATATCTTATGTTCTTATGTAATGAATAATTGCCTCCCGAAAGTCAGCAGAAAAGCTCTGACTGAGACTTTTATCAGATCTAGCCTAAGGACAGTGATGCTTCCCATGCAAGTCAGCCTCTAAAAGGCACAGGAGATGATGGGCTGCCTGGGAGTCCAGTGCTTCTGACCCTCTGCACCTTTAAGGGACTGACAGGCTAGGGCCGCTTGGCTGTTTTGACCTTCAAATGGGAAGAAAGTAGGGGCTGTAAATCGTAATCCATATTTTAAATTTGATTCTATATCGGAAGCTAATGTATCAGTGAGATATGGTCCCACCTTTAGGCTCCAGTTAACAATTTATTTAACTGTTTCTATATCCTGCTTTTCACCGGGTCAAAGTGGTCAATTGGGAGATACATTTAACAGGAGGGGATATGACACACATATGCTAATACTTACAGGGAACATGGGCAACGGAGGGTTAAGTGGCTTGCCCAAGACCACCACGAGTGCCTATAGGACTAGAAATCCCAGTCCCTCCGGCCTAGGGTTGCCAACTGGCCGGTTTTCAGCCGGCCTGGCCGGTTTTTCCACGGCCAGGCCGGCTGCCGGCGCAGAGGCAAAACCGGCCCTTTAAAAGCCGTTTTTTTTGCTCTGGCCGCAAGATCGGGAGCGGCCAGAGCAAAAAACCCGGCTTTTCTCCGCTTCAGAGGGAGCCGGGGAAGCCCGCGCGAGGCCCCGGCTCCCTCTGAACAGCCACCAGCGTGAAGAGCCTTTACCTTCACGCTGGCAGCTGTTCCTGTGAAGCCGCGAATGCTGGGAAAGGTTAAAGGTTGCCCTTTAACCTTTCCCAGCATTCGCGGTTTCACAGGAACAGCCGCCAGCGTGAAGGAAAAGGCTCTTCACGCTGGTGGCTGTACAGAGGGAGCCGGGGCCTCGCGCGGGCTTCCCCAGCTCCCTCTGAAGCCTCAGACAGCCGCGATGCTGGTCGGGGGGGGGGGGCGCCAAGGACTGCATTGGCTGGGATGGGGGGGACCTGGACTGGAAAAGGGCTAAGGGGGGGCGGGGACTTGGACTGGATAAGGGCTAAGGGGGGGGGGACCTGGACTGGAAAAGGGCTAAGTGGGGGGGGAGATGTACAGGAAAAGGGCTAAGTGGTTGGGGGGACGTGGACTGGAAAAGGGCTAAGGGGGGGGGACTTGGACTGGAAAAGGGCTAATGGGGGGGGGACGTGGACTGGAAAAGGGCTAAGGGTGGGACTTGGACTGGAAAAGGGCTAAGGGGGGGACTTGGACTGGAAATAGGCTGTGATGGGGGGGGGACCTGGACTGTAAAAGGGTTATGGGGGGGGGGGGACATGGACTGGAAATGGGTTGTGATGGGGGTGGAGGGGACCTGGACCAGAAAAGGGCTATGGGGGGGGGGGGGAGGGAAAATTGGACTGGAAATAGGGTGTGATGGGGGGGGGGGACCTGGACTGTAAAGGGTTTTGGGGGGGTGGACGGGGGCTGGAAATGGGTTGTGATGGGGGTGGAGGGGACCTGGACTGGAAAAGGGCTATGGTGGAGGAATGGGGAACTTGGACTGGAAATAGGCTGTGATTAGGGGGGCTAGGACTGCAAATGGGCTGTGATGGTGCGGGGGGACTCGGACTGCAAATGGGCTGTGATGGTGGGGGGGGGGCCTAGGACTGGAAATAGGCTGTGATGGGGGACTTGGACTGGAAATGGGCTGTGATTGGGGGGGGGGAGCTAGGACTGGAAATGGCCTGTGATGTGAGGGCTAGCACTGGAAATGGGCTGATGAAGAGCTGGAATTGGACTGGAAATGGGCTGATGTGGGGCATGGGAGAATGGGACTAGAAGGGAGTGGATGCTGGGTGGGCCTAGAACTATAAGGGAATTGATTTGGGGGGAGGACTAGAATGGATGGGGAATGAGAATGGAGAGGGGAAAAAATATTTTGTGTGGAAGAAAAGTCTATGATGGGCCGGTATTGGGAGAGTAAGAGGGGCTTGAGAATGGATGGGTGAAATTTAAACGGATGATAAAGGAATAAGGAAAGAATTGGGGGAAAGAGCAAAAGGGAAACAATCAGTATGTTAAAGCAGAAATAGAGAGAGAATGGAAAACATCTAAAAGAGAAGAAAGGACAAATGGATAGCTCGCAGAAGACACGAAGAAACCAGAAGAAAGTGACTGGAGCAATTGCAACTGAAAAATAAACGCCCAAACAGAAGGTAGAAAAATACTTTTTATTTTGAATTTATTAACTGGAATATGTCTGGTCTGGGAAGTGTGTATTGCTAACATCTTTGCGTTTTTGTTTAGTGCAAGAGGAAATTACTTTATAGTTTTATTTCTCCAGTGTTGTACATTTCATGTTTGGATTTTGGGGTTCCCAGTTTAATTATTATCTGACCAAGGAAGTTAGCCTACACGTATCCTTGGTAATTTTTGTGGGTGGGGCGGGGCAGGGGTGGGACTAGGGGCGGAGAATGGGTGGAGCATGGCAAGCCACAGGTGTCGGGTTTTTCTCTGTGAAAAAGTTGGCAACCCTACTCCGGCCTGAGATTGCTGTCCCCAGGTGGGACCCCAGGTGGGACTTGAACCCCCGGACCTCCGGCATGAAGTACCTTGTCCTAACCACTAGGCCAGCGATGGCGAACCTATGGCACGCGTGCCAGCTGTGGCACGCGAAGGCCTTGCAGCTGGCACGCGGGTAGGTCCGCAAAAAAGAAAAAGCTGGCTCTGGCTGCTGCCGCGGACGCGGACGCGGCAGCGTGCAGTGTCCCGCGGGGCCCCCTCCGCCCGCTAAGCCCCTCTGCAAGGGCTTTCAGATTCGCGAGGGAGAGCGTCTCCCTCGCGTCTCTGTTAAGCCCGCAGGGGCTAATGGGAAATTTCCCATCAGCTTGGACTGATGGGAAATTTCCCATTAGCCCCTGCGGGCTTAACAGAGACGCGAGGGAGACGCTCTCCCTCGCGAATCTGAAAGCCCTTGCAGAGGGGCTTAGCGGGCGGGGGGGGCCCCGCGGGACATTGCATTCTGCCGCTGCCGCGGTAGCGGCAGCAGCCAAAGCCAGCTTTTTTTTTTTTTTAAATATGCCATGGGGGGGGGGGGGGGTAGGACTTCTAATGGGCTAGGGGGGGAGGGGTTAGCACTGCTAATGGGCGGGGGGGGTGTAGGACTGCTTATGGGCTGGGGGGGTAGGACTGCTAATGGGCTGGGGGGGTGTAGGACTGCTAATGGGCTAGGGGGGGTAGGACTGCTAATGGGCTGGGGGGTTAGGACTGCTAATGGGCTAGGGGGGGTAGGACTGCTAATGGGTTGTGGGCTGATGGGGGCTGTCTGGAAATGGGGTGATGGGGGGTAAGGACTGGTAATGGGCTATGGGGGGGTTAAGACTGCTAATGGGCTTTGGGCTGATGGGGGCTGTCTGGAAATGGGGTGATGGGGGTTAGGACTGATAATGGGCTATGGGGGGGGCTAGGACAGGATAGGGGCTGAGGGGGAGGGGTTAGGACTGGATGGGCTGTGGGCTGTTGGGGGGGTTAGGACTAGTAATGGGCTATGGGGGGGTTAAGACTGGCAATGGGCTGTGGGTTGATGGGGGCTGTCTGGAAATGAGGTGATGGGGGGTTAGAACTGCTAATGGGCTATGGGGGGGGGGGGGTTAGGACTGATAATGGGCTAAGGGGGGGGGGGGCTAGGACATGAAATGGACTGATGGGGAGGGGTTAGGACTTGAGGTGGGCTGATGTGGTTAGGACTGGTAATGGGCTGTGGGCTGATGGGGGGGTTTAGGACTGGCAATGGGCTGTGGGGGGCTGACTGGAAATGGGCTGATGGGGTTAAGACTGGAAGTGGGCTGATGGGGGGTTAGGACTGGTAATGGGCTATGGGGGGGTTAGGACTGATAATGGGCTATGGGGGGGTTAAGACTGGTAATGGGCTTTGGGCTGATGGGGGATGTCTGGAAATGGGGTGATGGGGGGTTAGGGACTGGTAATGGGTTATAGGGGGGGCTTAAACTGAAAATGGGGTGATGGGGGTTTAGGACTGGAAGTGGGTTGATGGGGGGCTAGGACTGGTAATGGGTTGGGGGGTTGCTATGACTGGAAATGGGCTGAGTGGAAGGGGAGGCTTGAACTGCAAATAGCTGATGGGGAGGGAGCTTGGAATGGAAATGGGCTGTGAGGGAAGGGAGCTAGGACTGAAAATGGGCTGATGGAGCAGCTAGGATAGGACTGGAAATGGGCTGTTGGGGGAGCTAAGATTGGAAATGGGCTGTGGTTGGGGCTTGAATTGAAATGGACTCATGGAGGGGCTAGAACTGGAAGTAGGCTCCGGGGGGGTGCTTGGACTGGAATTGGACTGAGTGGAGGGGAGCTATGATTTGACATGGGCTGATGATGGGGCTAGGAAATGACTAGAAATGGGCTGATGGGGGGCTAGGATTGGAAATGAGCTGATGAAGGGACTCAGACTGAAAATGGATGGGGGAGCTAGGACTGGAAATGGGTTGATGGGGGGCTAGGACTGGAAATGGGCTGATGCAGGGACTAGAAAGGAATGGATGCTGGGTGAGACTGGAACTAGAAGGGAGCTGATGTTGGGGGAGGATTAGAATGGGATGGGGCTGGGAGAGTAAAATGGAGAGGGGAAAAATATTTTGTGTGGGAGGAATGAAAAATCTACAATTGGCCGGGTATTGGGAGAGTAAGTGGGGATTGAGGATGGAGCGGTAAAATTTGTGTGGATGAAATAGGAATGAGGAAAGAGCAAAAGGAGAAAGATTAGTATGTTAAAGCAGATGTAGAGAGAGAGAATGGAAAAAAAGACTAGAAGAGAGAAGAAAGAACAAATGGACAGCAGACGATGGAGAGTTAGCAGAAAACATGAAGAAACCAGAAGAAAGTGGCTGGAGCAATTGCAACTGAAAAAAAATGCACAAAAGGTAGAAAGATATCTCTTTATTTTGAATTTATTAACTGGAATATGAAACCTCTGGGAAATGTGCATCATTAACGTCTGTGCTTTGTTTGGTACAAGAGGAAATTAATTTATAGTTTTATTTCTACAGTGTTGTACATTCCAAGTTTGGCTTTTGGGGTTCCCAGTTTAATTATTGCCTTCCTGTTTCTAAATTGTGATTCCTTGTTTGGTGATGGTCTATGTTCTGCATGTGTAACTGAGCTGAAGTTTAATTGACGTGCTGGCACTTTGAGGAAATTCTTTGGTTTTGTGCCGCAGTTTGGGCACTCGGGCTCAAAAAGGTTAGCCATCACTGCACTAGGCCATTCCTCCCCTAACAAACCTGAAGCAGTATTTTGAAGCAGCTGTAGTAGCTGGAGGCCTGCTAAAAATGTAGTCAGGAACAATTAGACCATTGTTTCTTTGTATGCTCGTGATTACACCAGCTGCTGAGCTGCATAGCCTCTTCTCCAAAATCCAGCACGCCACACAACACTTTGCCGCCTCTGCTGCACGGACTGTGAATAGTCGCAAAAGGTCACTTCAGCAGTATGCTTAACCCTGAACGTTCAAGTAAGGTGAGTGACACAACAGCGTCAGAGCTTACTAGAATTTCAGCCGAACAGCGAGGAAACTTGCCATACTCTTCTTCCGCTGCGATGCCTCCAGGCGGCCGCAGGGTGGCAGTGGTGCATGCTGTCTTCCAGATAAACACCAGATTTTATTTGCAAATGGCAATGTTAGAAAACCAGTCGCTCTGCAACAAAGTCTTCTTGCCGTGTTTATTAGCATCGTACATGCATTTGGGGAGGGCTCCGAAGCAGCTGATTTTCTGTGGCAGCTGCTGTACGTTGTCTGAAGGAGGGGAAAGGGCAGGGGATCGGACAATTATAGCTGCCCTCGGATTTGTTTTTTCTCCTTCTGTCTGTGTTTGGAAGCCAGAGCAGAAAATAGCCTGAAATCAGAGCTTCCAAGGAAACTGTAGCAGCGTTTAGGGAGCCTGCCTGGCACAATCGAGGCCAGGCCTACCCAAGAGGAGTCTGGCTTAGCTCCTGGGCATGCAGCTGCTGTGCAGGTTTGGGGTGGTGGTGACGGTAGAGCGCCCGGACGTTGTCCTCTTCGTGCTGGGCTCCCGGCCGGAGCTGGGGCACTGGGATCCGCAGGCAGCTGTGCCACTGAAGGCCACCCTGCCCACTCTATCCACGCAGGAGCCATCCCTCTGGCTGGGAGAGGTGCTGCTCGAGGAGCCCTGCACCGAGACCTTCTGGTTCAAGTTCCTGAAGAAGGTGGATGGACATTTCATCTGGGAAGGTACGGGAGGGAGGATAAAGTGACTCCTACTACACTAAGAACCTTTTTCATAAGCACCGTGGCATTAGAGAAAGCCCTGGCAGACCTCTGGCAGCCATTTTGCAAGCTCTTTAGAGTCAGCGGTAGGCAACAACCCTTTTGGAAGCTGCAGCACAAACCGGGCTGATTTTCATCATATCTGCAATGAATATACATAAAGCATATTTGCAGGCCCTACTACTAGAAATCTTTGCAAATCCGTTGTCAGTATACTGTAAAGCAGACCTGGTGCCTCGGAGATGCCTAAGCAGTCAGGAGTGTCCGGACTCTTTACTGAGGCCTTGATACAGTAAACTTTGCTATGCTTCCTAGTGCTGAATTTTGCTGGGGACTTTCCCAGGCTAGTTTTGCTCCTAATGCAGAAAGCAAGCTAGTGCAGGAGAATCCCAACCAAAACCACAGTGCTAAAGCATAGGGCTGTGGACATGCTAATCACATGCAAAGGAGTGCATATTCAGTTGCTCCCGGTGTTAGAAAGTGCATCGTTTTACACTTCTCTTAATGCTGGATCTTTATGTCTGCTTCAGGCAGATGACCAAGACCCAGATCCTCAATTGCATGCCTGCCTGACACTGCTGAGAAGTTCAGTCGTGAATTGATGTACTGCCTTCTATGGGAGAGCACCAAAACAGGAAGTTCCTCCCACACCCCAAAACAGTCATTGGTGGCTGAGTGGCTCCTACCTCTCACTCCCCAAATCTGACAAAAAACCCATTGGTGGCTCAAGTGGACACTGGACACCCCAACCCCCTTACACTGCTCCAATCCCCAAGCCCAAACCCTCCTAATCACTCCCATAGCTCTAGGGCCGGCAGGACCATTAGGCTGTTGCCTAGAGCGCTGGCCCTCTGGGGGTGGCAGATGCAGCAATGGTTCAAAAACCACAACACAACACTTACTTAAAGGCTTTGGCGCTGTGTCACGGTTTCCATGTGCTCCTACCCTCCGAACGAACCAAACCTCTGTGTCAGAGAGGGGCAAAAGCAGCAGTAGGAGCACATGGAAACCGCAATGCAGTGCTAAAGCCGAAGTATGTGCTGTGTCACAGTTTTTGAGCCATTGTCAATGCTGCAGGCCCTGGAGAGGGGTAGCGGTGGTGGGGGTGGGGGTGGTAGTTGAAGGACGGCAGGATGGAGAGCCTGCCTAGGATGCCTTGATTCCTTGCACTGAACTTGCATAGCTCCGATTTCCCCTTCCCCCACCTATGGTAGTCCCAACCAGCCCTGATCCCCCTCCCTTACTTCCCTCATTAGAAAGCAGCAACAATGACAACGTAGTCCTGCCCCTGTGCTGCCATCTTGGAAAATGGCAGCACTTGACCCTGCGTAGTGCATTCTGCAGGAGATGGGGGATCAGTCTTGTCATAAAATCAGGGTTCGACAAACCCCAGGTCGCCATGGCAAGTGAAAAATTGGACCAGGCACCTGGCGTTTAGAACACATATGGGGAGTAGGGCTGGAAAAGGCCACCATCCCGGCCAAGACTTGCACTGCTGTCTGGAGGGATCCCATCTCCTGCAGGTAGATAGTGCCGGTCTCAGCACTTCTGCCTCAGGGAAATGGAATCCCTGCGGGGAGAAGTACTATATAAGGCTGCGATCCTGGCTAAGACCATCGCTTCTGCTCGTGGGGATTCCATCCCTGGCAGGCAGAAGTGCTGGAAAAGGCCGCAGTTGTGGTCTAGATTTGCGCTATCCGCCTGCGGGAGAAGTGCTGAAAGATCACAGCCAAGACCAGTGCTGTCTGCCCGTTGGAGATGGGATTCCTGTGGGCAGAAGTACTGCGACCACCCCAGGAGCCTGCAAAAAAAAGAGTGCAGAGGCTGAACATTTTTTTAAGGGGCAGCAGGAGATTTTATCTAAGAATGAATGGAAAGGGGGAATGGAGTGCAGGGGAGTGAGTGCAAGGGGGGAGGGAGAAGAGGAGCGAGTCTGAGAGAAGAAGTGAGGGAGGGACAACAGGAGAAGGGAAGAGTGCAAGGGGTTGGAAAATGAAGCATCGTACACACACACACAAAGGATCATTGGGGGTGGTGAGAGAAGGAAGAGGAGTGGGGCCTGATTTATTAAGCTTTTTCCCATAAAAATGGTAAAACAGTCTAAATAAATCAGGTCATAAAACCCCAAGTAACCGTGATATACTTTTTTGGGTGGGCTGGGTGTTCACTGATTTAGGTTTTGGTGCTAGCCCCTAGATTTGTAGGCTGGCTCCTACATGCCAAGAAAATTTGTCAAGCCCTGCATATAAGGCAATTTTTAACTTATATGATAGACTGACCCCATCCAGTACATCCCAAGATGCAGAGCGCAGGGTCAGGCATTGCCATTTTCCAAAATGGCTGCATGAGGGCAGAAGTGTGTGGGCATCTCTCCTGCCCCCCTTCAGTGAGGGAGGTATGGGAGGGTGGGGGGAACCAGGTATAGGAGGTTGGGGCTAATGGGGAGGGGTATCAGAGCAGTGTGAGGGGATTGGGGGGTGTAGTGGACACTTGAGCAACCAATATTTATTTTGTCAGGTTGGAGGTTTGGGTGCTGGAGGATAGGGGACACAGGGCCATTAGGGACATTTTTTAGAAGGTTCAGGGCCACCGAGCAACCAGTGTTTGTATGGCCGTATGAGAGTGGAGGTGGGTGGGAACTCATTAGCAGTGCCGGGCAGGCATGTGATTGGGCGTCTGGGCCTTGGTCATCTGAGGGGAAGTGTCATACCACCTTAGATGACCTTTTTTTGTTAGCAAGCCAACACATATGCAAGATATAAGTATTGTTAATGCAGATCCCTCTGCACATGTGTCTGACCTGCTCTCCTTGTTTAGTGCAAATGTTTGCTCACAGCTTATTTGCATGTTACTTGCTTATAGTTTCTCTGAGCAAGGAGTTTGCATGAAACTTATGTTAGGAAGCCCTGTTCTAGAGCTTCAGCCTAGGGTTTCTGGATCGAGGCCCGAGAGGTTGATATAACAAGCTGTGCATTAGAAAAGTAGAGATTTAGCACACAGCATTGTAACGTACATGTTGAAGGAATCTTATACTCTTAATGCAGTATATTGATGGCATGCAAATTCCCATGGTATTAAAGGACCAGCACCACAACCTCGGAACCGTTTGTACAAAAACAAGGCGTGCCACAGGGGTCCTCATTATCGGCATTAATGTTTAACATATACATGCAGCCCATCTGCACACTGATCCGATCATTCAACGTCGCCTGCCTAGCGTATGCAGACGATGTTCTACTATACATGCCGTTTGCAACAGACCAGCCAGACTTCTCCCCACTAACAAGCTGTTTCGACGCAGTTGCGGACTGGCTCCATACACAAAACCTCCGAATCAACCATAGCAAGACAGACGTCCTCTTCATTATGAGGAACCAAGATTTCACCCCCCCCCCCACCCTCACTAAAGTGAAGAACGCAGAGCTAATAGCCAAACCTACAATCCGATACCTAGGTATCACTTTGGACCAATGGCTGGACATGAAAACTCACATAATAAACACAGTAAAGACAATATACCATAAAATACGGACTCTGCGGCATCTACGACCATTACTTGACCCCACTGACTTTCGAACAATCTATCAAGCTCTAGTAATCCCACACTTTGATTACGCTAACGCAATCCTATATGGACTCCTGCAAGCAACGCTAAACCCACTCCAGCTTGCAATGAATTCAGCCGCAAGAGTTCTATACAGAGTATCAAGGATGGACCACATTACACCAATCCTGAAGAAACTCCACTGGTTACCTATACATGCCAGACTTCATTACAAGATCCTAGTAATGACATTCAAGGCCTTAAACAATCAACCTCCCACATCCATCACTGAGTTAATACACCTTACACCCCCTAGCAGACTCAGAAGATCCACAATGGTGAACACCCTGATAATCCCAAAAGAAACAACAAAATGCACACAGGCAACATCTAACAGGGCCTTCATGATCTACACTCCTAGGGTTTGGAATGCCCTCCCCACAGCCATGCGAGTCATCACTAACCTGACTCAATTCAGGAAGGCACTGACACATCACTTGTTCTTACAACACTACCCAGAATCCAGCAGCAAAAACCAGACTGCAAACACTCTCACCAGTCACCTCAACCCTCCTAGCAACACACCCAACAGGCAAAGGGGCAGCCAGCCCCATCTGTCCATTCCTGAGTAGACTAAAGTTGTAAAGTATAGTCATTAATATAAATAAATTGTAGAAAGTTATGCCCCAGTTTTTAGTCCCTGTTTATTGTAAATACAATGCAGCATGACTGCTTTGTATAAGGCTCTGTTGAATGTACACCGCACTGATTTGAATAGAGCGGTATAGAAGAGACGTTAAATAAATAAATAAAAAATGTGCAGTGACAAAACGCCACAGACCTCCACAGTAACTGACTGTTGTGCTTTGCTGCATTAGGCTTTTTTGTGTCCCTTCCCATCAGTGCATGAGCGGGGTAAAAAGCCCATTAAAAAATCCCTGGTGGCCCAATGAGCCCCAGATTCTCTGACACCTACCTCCCTACCCTGTACACATTCCATGGTGGCCCACTGGGCCATGGATCTCTGCCGCACCCACACACCCCAGGGCTATCTGGTCCTGAGCACCTGGCATAGGGAGGTGCTCAATCAGAGGGCCTCTATACTGTGGCTCCCTGCTGGACCATTAATGCTTACCTGGTCTTGCTCCCCCCTGCTGCTGTCTTGGAAATAGTTGTGTCTGAACCCTAGTGCTTGCTAAATAAGGGAACACTTGTCAGTAAAGGAGGCAATCCCTTAATTTACACACTGACTCTTAGCGGTGCATCCTGACACACTGCTAGGGGTCAGACACCACCATTTTCTGAAGATGGTGGCTGATGATGGTAGATCAGTGGGCTTGACCTTTTGAGTTACAGTACTTCAGCTAGCTGTCTCCCCATGTCTTTCTGCCATTGTTGGTTCTTCTTTCCACCACCTCAAATCCTACCACCAATGATGGGTGTTCTCTGTTTCTTCTACCCTCATCTGCTTGCTTTCTTCTACCCCAGTTTCCATACTGTAGCTCTGAGCAGCATCGTCCAATCCCGAGAAGAGGAGGGGCTGGCTGCGCCTGGGGATGGTCATACTATGCCTGTTGCTTGTTTCTCTTCTGTTCAGATGTTTTGCTGCTTTTAGTGAGGGGGGGAGCAGAGTTGGGTTGGAGGCCAAAGGGTCTGCATGCAGTGTTGTTACTGTCCTGGGGTGCATGCTGCTGCTCATCTAAAAATAAGGTGACCCAGAAGGCAGGAAAATAGGAGTGGCGGCTGAAAGATGAGGACAGCTCGTGGAAGGTGAGCTGCGAGTAATACACAGGGCACTTGGGAATGTA
This sequence comes from Ichthyophis bannanicus, assembly GCA_033557465.1. Classification (NCBI taxonomy): domain Eukaryota; kingdom Metazoa; phylum Chordata; class Amphibia; order Gymnophiona; family Ichthyophiidae; genus Ichthyophis; species Ichthyophis bannanicus. The sequence continues at coordinate 607,016,100 of CM066033.1, forward strand.
GTTGAGGAGGGAAGTAGGCTAGCTGATGGGTGGCGGGGGAAGCTACATAGGGTGAGAGCAATGGGAGAAAGTTGGGAAGCTAGGTGAAATGGAAATAGTGAATGCTGGAGGGGCAGGATAGATGAAGAGGTAGTGATACAGGAAGGGGGAGAGAGAAAAGTAAACTGAAGAACAGATTGGGCAGATATGATGAAAACAAAGGAGTTAAAATACCTCCAAAAGGTAGAAAATTTCAGTGGTTCTCAATCCCGTCCTCTGGGACCCCCAGCCCAGTCAGGTTTTCAGGATCTCCACAATGAATATACATGACATAGATCTGCATGCACGGCTTCCATTGTATGCAGATCTATCTCATGCATATTCATTGGGGATATCGGGTCCCAGAGGCCTGGGTTGAGAACCACTAAGTTAAATGTTTAGAACACGAGTCTTTTAAAATTTAATTTCTATTTTAAAAAAAAGCAAGCAATTTATAGTCCACTGTTTATTGCTGCTGAATATTGGGATCACTGGGGTTTATGCAGTTTGCAAGTACTGCAAATCGCATAAACTCTCTTAAATATCAGGCCCAAATAGGTATGTGCACTTCAAGTAAAATGCAAAAGTTGTCATATGGCTTTGCTCTGCTTCTCGTAGCTCCAGATTGTGCACTTCATATCTAAAATGTGTGAAGTATTTATATGTACAGAGCCTTCAATGCATGCAAATAGAATTCTAGATACATTGTTGATTTGAATTTGTATGAGGGGCAAATACAGTGACAGAATTCAAAATGCATGGGACAGACACAGTGGATCCCTTTACAGCAACAGGATAAAATCAAAATAAACTGAACTATCTAATTTCTCAACAAACAGGGGTGTCCTACACGGAACTGTGGGTTCACCCCTAAACAAAGACATGGGGAGGGGTGGCCTGCACAGAGCGGCAGGTGCACCTACTCTTGCCATCTTACTGGGCAGACTAGATGGACCATACTGCTCTTTATCTGCTGTTATTTACTATGTTACTATGTACAGTATGGTTGCCAAATGTCTCTCCAAGGACAGGCTAAGGCATTACTGGGTTTGCACCCTTGTGTATATGGAAATGTTGTTATGATTCCCTATGAAAATTAGCGCTACCTCTCCATCCATGAAGTGGATAAAAATTGGGACTGGAATGGTTTGCATGTCTTTGGGGTTATGCGCTATTGTCATCAATTCTTATAGGCGTTTGAAAGGCGAAAAAGTGGGAGTGGTGAGACAGTTTTCTCTTTTGGTGCTGATCAGGAAAGTTACCATCATTTATGGCTTATTTTTTTTCTTTTACTGATTTCAGTAAAGCTTTTGACACTGTTCTGCTCAGGTGGCTTATAAATAAATTGAGCACCCTAGAAATGGACCCTAAAGTGACTGACTGGGTTAGAAATTGGTTGAGTGGGAGGTAACAAAGGGTACAAGTAAATGGAGCTGACTGTGGGAAGAAGGATGTTACCAGTGGTGTGCCGCAGGGATCTGTCCTTTGTCCAATTCTTTTTAACTTTTTGTTTATGATATTGCGGAAGGGCTGTTGGGTAAGGTTTGCCCCTTTGCAGATGATACAAAAATCTAAAATAGACTAGACACCAAAGAAAAAGTAGATAACACATTAGGAGAGATCTAGAATGGTCAAGAATTTGGCAGCTGAGATTTAATGCTAAAAATTGCAGGGTCATACATTTGGGCTGCAAAACTCCAAGGGAGCAGTACAGTGTAGGGGGCATAGTACTTCTGTCCATGAAAGTAGAGGCAAACCTGGGTGTGATTGTTTCTGATGATCTTAAGGTTGCTGAACAGGTAGAAAAGGCAACAACAAAAGTCAGAAGGATGCTTGGGTGCATAGGGAGAGGAATGGCCAGCAGAAGAAAGGAGGTGATTATTGCCTCTTTATAAGTCTTTGGTGAGACCTTATTTGGAGTATTGTGTGCAATTCTGGAGGCCACACCTTCAAAAGCATATAAACAGGATGGAGTAGGTGCAGAGGGTGGCTACCAAAATGGTCAGTGGTCATAAGACATATGGGGACAGACTTTAAGATATGTATACTTTGGAGGAAAGGTGGCAGAAAGGAGATATGATAGAGACTTTTAAATAACTCCATGGCATAAGGGAGGGAGGAGGGCCTGGTGGTTGGGACAAGCTGCCTTAGGCCAGAGGGCAGGGGTTCAAAATCTCACTAGAGGACAGCAACCTTGGGCCGGAGGGACTGGGGTTTCTAGTCCCACAGATGCTCCTTGTGGCCTTGGGCAAGCCACTTAACCCTCCATTGTCTCAGGTACAAAAACATAGATTGTGAGCCCTTCAGGGACAAGGGATAAAAATATATACAGTACCTGAATGTACACTGCTTTGACTGATAGAAAAGCAGTATACAAGCGAAGTTAAATTCACAGAAGGAGAGCCTCAATCAACTGAAAGAAGGCTCTGCAACAAGGGGGCATAGAATGAAGGTCAAAGGGGATAGACTCAGGAGTAATATGCAAAAATATTTCTTTATGGAAAGCTTGGTAGATGCATGGAATAATTTCCCAATGGAGATGATAGAGACCAGGACAGTATCTGAATTCACGAAAGCATGGGTCAAACACAGATGATCTCTAAAGGAAAAAAAGGGACTATAGTATAGAAGGACAGACTGGATAGGCCCTATTGTATTTTTCTGCCATTTATGTTTCTGTCTCGCATTATCTATCAGTCTAAGTGGGTCACAACCTTACAAACATATTAAAATACATGCATCATAAAATTCCATGAAACATAAAAGTGGAGTGGAAGAGTAGCCTAGTGGTTAGAGCACTGTCTCGAGAACCAAAAGACCAGGGTTCGATTCTCATTGTGGCCTCAGGCAAGTCACTTACCCCTCCATTGCCTCAGAAGAATCCAAGTTATCAATGTCCCTGTTTAATGTACATTACCAAGTTTAAGTTACAATGTAAACCACTTTGACTGAAATGATAAAGCAGTGTGAAAAACCTGTTAGATATAAAAACTCACTAAAAAATCACACAAATCATAAAAGTAAAATCCAAATGACTAAAACCACTGAAAATAAAATTAACAGTAACTAAAACCTTTGAGAAATAAATTAAGAGCTGTACATCATCCTCTTAATTCTGAAGGACACCTACTGAGAGGTACTGAGCCGTCCATCTGCTGACCAGACTTGATGTCCAGAGAGGTATGCTGTCTGCCTGGTGCCAAACTCCAAGATGTTACAGAGAGTTTGCCGAGACTCATCAAGCCCACTGACTATTACCCAATGTTGCTAATCTATGTTGGAACAAATGATACTGCCAGGTATCCCACGGAGCGTATCAAAAGTGACTTCATGGCTCTGGGACAGAGGGTGAAGCAGTTAGGTGCACAGGTGGTGTTCTCTTCAATCCTTCCTGTTGAGGGTAAAGGCCAAGGCAGAGAGGCTCGCATCCTGGAGATGAATGCATGGCTGCGTAGATGGTGTCATCGAGAGCGTTTTGGTTTCCTAGACCATGGGATGCTGTTCCAAGGGTTGCAGAGCAGAGATGGCATCCATCTGTCCAAGAAAGGTCAACGCGTCTTCGGTAGTAGACTGGCTAATCTACTGAAGAGGGCTTTAAACTAGATTTGTTGGGGATGGGTGAAGAAAGCCCCCAGGTAAGTGAAAGCCCCCAAGAAAGTAATACATTAAATACCTTTATGGAAATGGGTAACATATGGAAGGCAGTGTGTATAAATGCCCATATCATCGGAAATAAGATCCCTGAGGTTGAAGCTTTGGTGGGAGTGGCTGACTTGGATTTAGTGTCAGTTACAGAAACATGATTCACAGAAAACCATGATTGGGATGTAACTATACTTGGCTATACTTTATTCAGAAAGGACAGGGTAGGAAAAAGGGGAGGAGGAGTGTCACTTTATGTAAAAACTACTATTAAAGCTTTGGAATTACAGAGCTTAAAAGGAAGAGAGGAGGCATTGTCGGTTAAACTAGAAAGAGGGAAAGAGAAATCTATTTGCATTGGTGTGATATACAGACCTACCCTCACAAGAGGAAGAGGTGGACAGAGAGTTATTTGAAGACATACGCAGCATTGCTAGGAAAGAGGAAGTGCTGCTGATAGAGGATTTCAATATGCCAGATATTGATTGGCACATTCCTGCTGCAGTATCATCTAGAAGAAAAAAGATCCTGGATTCTTTTCAGGGAGAACTATTCAGGCAATTGGTAACAGACCCCACACGCGAAGGGGCCATACTGGACTTGGTGCTTACCAATGGTGAAAGTGTTTCTGATGTTGTAGTGGGAGATCATTTTGCATCCAGTGATCAGCAGATGGTGTGGTTCAGTATTAGGACTAGGGCTGTTAGAATCCATTCAAAGGTGAGGGTCTTAGACTTTAGGAAGACTAACTTTGCCAACCTCAGGGAGTTGTTAGTGGGATGGGAACAGCTGGAGGATGTAGAAAAACAGTGGGCAAAACTGAAAGGGGATATTTTAAGGGCAACCAACCTTTTTGTTAAAATGGTAAATAAAGGTAAAAGGAAAAGGAGACCGCTATGGCTTTCGAAAGAAGTAGCTAAAAAAGTGCAGAAAAAGAGGGAGGCCTTCATGAAATACAAGAGATCACTGAGAGAGGAAGACGGGCATCTATATTTGGAAAAACTTAGAGAAGTTAGCAAAGTAGTCAGGAAAGCAAAAATTCAAAAAGAGGAGGAAATAGCCAATGCAATAAAATGGGGGGATAAGACATTTTTCAGATATGTTAGTGAGAAGAGGAAGGGCAAAAGTGGTATTGCCAGACTCAAGATGTGAAGGGGAGGAATATGTAGAAGCTGATGAGGATAAAGCGGAATTGCTTAACAGATATTTCTGTAATGTGTTCACAGATGAAGAACCAGGAGCAGGACCTCAGCAAACACCCACAAATGGAAACAAAAGTGAGGGACATTTTGAACAATTTTCAGAAGACTGTGTTCGTGAGAAACTAGCTCAACTTAAAGTAGACAAAGCGATGGGACCGGATGGGATACACCCTAGAATACTTAGGGAACTTGGGGACGTTCTAGCAGCTCCACTGACTGACTTTTTCAATGCCTCATTGGAGTCAAGAGTGGTGCCAAAGGACTGGAGAGAGGCTCATGTGGTGTCTTTACACAAAAGCGGAAGTAAGGATGTGGTTGAAAACTACAGGCCAGTTAGTTTAACTTTGGTGGTGAGTAAATTATTGGAAACGCTGCTGAAAGAGAAAATAGTGAGGTTTCTGGAGTCTAGTGGATTACGGGATCTGAGGCAGCATGGATTCACCAGAGGCAGGTCTTGTCAGACAAATCTGATTGATTTCTTTGACTGGGTGACCAGGGAGTTGGACTGAGGGAGAGCCCTAGATGTGGTGTATTTGGATTTCAGTAAAGCCTTTGACACTGTTCCTCACAGGCAACTTATAAATAAACTGAGCACCCTAGGGATGGACCCTAAAGTTACTATTTGGGTTAGAAATTGGTTGGGTGGGAGGCGACAAAGAGTACAGGTAAATGGAGCTCACTCTGAGGAGAAGGATGTTACCAGTGGTGTGCCCCAGGGATCTGTCCTTGGTCCGATTCTTTTTAACATTTTTGTTAATGATATTGCGGAAGGGCTGTCCGGTAAGGTTTGCCTCTTTGCGGATGATACCAAAATCTGCAATAAATTAGACACCCAGGAAGGTGTAGATAACATGAGGAGGGATCTAGCTAAGCTTGAAGAATGGTCTAGAATTTGGCAGCTGGGATTTAATGTTAAAAATGTATGGTCATGCATTTGGGCTGCAGCAATCCAAGGGAGCCATATAGTATATGGGGTGAAGTACTTTTGTCCACTAAAGAAGAGCGGGACCTAGGCATGGTTGTGTCTGATGATCTTAAAGTAGCTAAACAGGTAGAAAAGGCGATGGCAAAAGCTAGAAGGATGCTTGGGTGCATACGGAGAGGAATGGCTAGCAGAAAAAAAGGAGGTGATAGTGCTTCTATGTAAGTCTTTGGTACGGCCTCATTTGAAGTATGGTGTGCAATTCGGGAGACCACACCTTCAAAAGGATGTGAAGAGGATGGAGTCGGTGCAGAGGGTGGCTACTAAGATGATTAGTGGTCTTCATTATAAAGCATATGAGGACAGATTTAGGGATCTTAATATGTACACCTTAGAGGAAAGGCGGGATTGAGATGTTTAAATACCTCCGTGGCATAAATGTTCAGGGAGAGAGCCTCTTTCAATTGAAAGCAAGTTCTGCTATGAGGAGACATGGGATGAGGGTGAAGGGGGATAGATTCAGGAGTGGTATGCGGAAATATTTCTTTACGGAAAGAGTGGTGGATCCGTGGAATAGTCTCACAGTGGCGGTGGTAGAGATGAGGGCAGTAACTGAATTTAGAAAAGCATGGGACAAACACAGAGGATCTCTAAAGGTAAAAAGGGGACTGTTGTAGTTGTTGATATGGAAGGACAGACTAAATAGGCCATGTGGTCTTTTTCTGTCATCACATTTCTACAGTATGCCAGAATAGCTAAAATCCTCTATTAGATCATTGGAAGCCAATCAAAATAAGTGGGCTTTCAACCTTTTCCTAAAATGTTCTAGTTGTTCAGTTAATCTAATTTCTAAGGGAAGGTATTCCACTAGGTTCAACTTGCAGTATTAAGAATCTGTGATCTAGTTTCTGTAAATCTAACCTCATTAAACAATGAAATGTTTAACAAATATTGATTCTGCTATCTCAAACATTGCAGTGGATGATAGGTCCTTAATGAAGTTGCAATACATTGTGGAAGGTTATTATTTACAGCTCTATGGACCAATACTGTGCAAACTGAAAACATGAAAATACTGGTAACCAATGTAAATCTTTCAAAACTGGTGTGATGTGCTCCATCTGACTAGCCCTGCTCACTAACCTTGTGACTGCATTCTGAACTACCTGTGAGGTGTGAATAAGGCTTTTGAGCAGTCCTGAATAGAAAGCATTATGATACAGTGGTTCTCAACCCAGTCCTCTGGGATCCCCAGGCCAGTCAGGTTTTAAGGATATCCACCATGAATATGCATGAGATAGATCTGCATGCACCCATTGTATGCAGTTCTATCTCATGCATACCTGTATACATGGTGGATATCCTGAAAACCTGACTGGCCTGGCGATCCCAGAGGACTGGATTGAGAAATAATGAGAATGGGGCTAAATTAAACTTTGGACTACTGTCTGAAAATTATCAGGGCTTTAATGCTTAAGATGATGTATGATGCATAGCTTAAGCAGAGACTTACAACAGAGTTAACTTGTAGTTTCATTGATAAAGAGGGATCTAAGATCACATAAATTATTCATTTCAGTCTTAATTAGAATTGACCAGCCATCAAACATTAATTGCAGATAATATTCCACTGGGGATTTTGAGAGTAACATAATTTTAGTCTTGTTGATATTCAAACAAAATCTATTGTCAGCTATCCATGAATGAATCGTCTTTATCCACATTACAATATAATTTACAGAGACAAGAAAATTATGTTCCATAGGAAATAAGAGCTGCAGAACATCAGTGTAGAAATGATACTGTACTAAACAATTTAAAAGTCAACAGATCAGGGAGTTGTGCTGGATAAGATGGAGCTGTTGCCCAAAGCTGTACACCGTGTTTTTGCTGTCTGAGCAGGCAGTTGGTGGATTCCGCCAGACCAGCTACGCGGCGTTAGGCCCGACGTCATCTGGAGGGCCTTAAATTGTGGCAGATAGAGGCAGCTGCTGGGAGTTGTGTTGGGTAAGACGGAGCTGTTGCCCGTAGCTGCACACCACGTTTTTGCTGTCTAAGCAGGCAGTTGGTGGATTCCGCCAGACCAGCTATGCGGCGTCAGGCCGCGACGTCATCTGGAGGGCCTTTATTTTATTTATTTATTTGCATTTTTTATATACCGCGCTATTTCAATCAGTGCGGTTTACATTTGAACAAAATATACAGCAATGTAACCGGTTACATTGAGTTTACAATAAACAAGGGATACAAACTTGGATGAACAGGGACACACTATGTACATTGTTATGTAAATAGATTGACATCAAATCAGGCATTGTAATATGGAAGTGGATAGGTAACAGGAGGAGTATCAAGCTGGCAAATTTTCTAGTTGAGGTTATGTTAAGCGTGAATCTTGGTGGAGCTGTGTATTATGTTGGGATTGACTGGGGGGGAGGTGATTGGAATAGTATTTTATGAACAGATGATGTTTGATAGCCCTTCTGAAGGAAATGATATTGGTGATGGAACGAATTTCTGGGGGAAGAGAGTTCCATGCTCCTGGTGCAAATAGAGAGAAGGCTCTATTGGACGTCGTTTTTGAACATTTTGTGATTGTTTTTGGCACTTCTAGTTTGTTTAAACATGCCGAGCGTCTGCTTCTGTTGGGTGGAATAGGTTGAATGAGCTCGGAGAGCGGGGTGGGGGGCTGATTTTTTAAGGCCTTGAAAGTTAGTATGAGGGCTTTGTATATGATTCTAGCTTGTAAAGGCAGCCAGTGTAGGCTCATCAGTACTGGAGTTATGTGATCTGATCTAGAAGTTCCGGTGAGTATTCTAGCCGCAGAGTTCATGGCTAGCCGAAGCGGGTTCAATGTTGTTTGTGGGAGTCCAAGGAGTATAATGTTGGCAAAGTCGAGGTGGGGGGTTACCAATGCTTGGAAAATGGAGCGGAAATCAGAGGGGTTAAGAAGTGGTCGAAGGTGGCGTAGTGACCGTATCTTGTGGTAGATAGATTTGGTGGTGTTTTTGATATGCGGTGACATATCCAGCTTTTGGTCCAGGGTGATGCCTAAGTACCGGATGGTAGGTTTGACTGTGAGATCGTGGTTGTTGACTCGAAGAGAAGGTGGTGGTATGAACTTCTGATTTCGAGTGACAAAAAGGACATCGGTCTTACTGTGATTAATACGTAAGTTTTGGGAGAGAAGCCATTCGGAAACTGCATCAAAGCATGTTGTTATTGCTGAGAAGTCTGGTTGGTCAAACTTGAAGGATGAGTACATAAGGATATCATCTGCATATGCTAAGCACTGGATGTTGAAAGAGCGGATCAGGTCGCAGATTGGTTGTATATATATTAAACATGAGAGATGAGAGGGAGGAACCTTGGGGGACTCCTTGTTTGAGTATGAATGGGTCAGATGTAGTGGATCCTACTCTGACTTGTTGTGACCTGTCGCTCAGGTATGATCTGCACCATGTTAAAGCAAGACCTTGTATACCCTTATCCTTGAGGCGGTGTAATAATGTCTCGTGGTCCACAGAATCAAATGCAGCCGCAATATCCATAAAAACAAGGATGAAGCCTTGGTGTAGATCATCAATTCCCATGAGTAGGTCGTTGAATAAGGTAGTGAGAATGGTTTCTATACCATGTGCTTCTCTGAATCCATGTTGTGAATGGTCCAGTGGTGCTTCAGTGTCGATATGCTGTTGAATTTGTAGTTGAACTACTTTTTCCATAATTTTTGCCAGCAGAGGGATGCTTGAGATGGGTCTGAATGACTCTACTTAAATTGCGGCCCGCACCGCGGTAATGCGGTCACGGTCGCGTTTGAAGGGGCGCGTTAAAGGGGCTTGTTTGCCCCTTTTGCGCCCCTTCGGCGCACAAAGAGCAGTGGAACAGGGTTCCTGGAATGGGCAAACGTAAAAAGAGACCATTAAATGTGAGTATTGTAAATCCCTCTAAATCTGTGAAAGTCATTGGCCCAATGGATAAGCATTTGGCTCCATTGGGTGGGTTGTAGGTGACGTTTCACTCTGCCGTCAGGTCCCTGCTCCTTTCTGATAACTCCTCATCTTTGTTGAGGGTTTCTAACTCAGCCCCGCTTGCTGGTGGTGATTGTATGGGCTCAGTGACTTCAGCCCCCTTGTTGAAGGAACAGTCTCGATCTCAGGACTTATCTGTCCCGGCCCCCCCTATGAAATTGTCGGATATTGTGGTTGTACCTTTGTCATGTATTCTACAAGTTTCGGGGGACCTGGTTGGAGCTCATCAGGTTTCTACATCTGCATTGTCTGTGGACAAACAAAATATTTCATTATCTGATGTTTGGCAAGTTCTCTCATGGATTGAAGTTTCCCTATCATCTGTGGTTTCTCAATTCTCAGATTTTTCTAAAGACTCTGTGGCAAAATTAACTCGGCATGATATTCAGATTGTGGCATTAGATGATAACTGTCAGAAATTGGACCCACAATTTAGTTACATTGCAGAATGCTACTATGTCGTTTATTAAGGATAGTCTTATCTTACATACCCAGCAAGAATTACTTGAAAACAGTTTCAGAGCTAATATCAGATGTTTGAATTTTCCATGTACTCGTCTGTTATCACCACAGATCTTGTTTGATACGTATTTGTCTGAAATTCTGGGTTATCAAGAGAATATTAAGCCTTCTATAAATAAGTTGTATTTTATTTGCCTCAGTTGGCTGTTGCTCCTGGTGGGTCTCTGCAGGGAGCTGGAGCCTTTCCTTTACTAGATTCGTTGGATGTATCTGACTTTATTGAATCTTCACATGATGTGATATCCACTAGGTCTACTCTTCTTGTTTCCTTTAATGCTGAGATTGATAAAAACACAGTTATATGCGTTTGTATTTTCAAAATAAGAATGCTAATTTTTGTGGGGGGGAAATTAATATGTTCCCTGACGTATCCAGTTTAGACACAAGGCTTTTCTTGCTTTAAAGCCTTGAGTCTTGGCTATAGGTGCTACCTTTTTTTCTTAAATTTCCTTGTAAATGCCTGTTTACGTCGGGGGGGAGGGGGGGGACTAAATATGTTTTTACGGAAGTATCTTCTCTGGAAACTTTTCTTAGTAATTATTGTTCACAGGGATAATGTAGTTTTCTTGACCATGTCTGCTAGCACGCTAGAAATAATTTGAGTTGTTTAGTATTTTAGGGCATTAGCTTCTCTCCCAGGATAATATTTGTATTTTTGGCTTTGTATTGCTTATGTTTGGCAGTTATTTGAAATCTCCCCATGATGTGGACTGTGTTTGAGTTTTCTCTTTTTTTCTTCTTGATTATGTATTGTAATTATTTCTGAAATTTTTAATAAAATATAAATTACAAAAGTCAACAGATCAGATAAATAGAAATATTAAACAACCAAAGTGATAAAACAGAACCTTGTGGAACAGGAGTGGCCAACTCTGGTCCTGGTGCACCACGATCCAGCCTGGTTTTCAGAATGCCTCTAATAAATATTGTCACCAGCAGTGGCTGAACTGTGGCGTAGGCAGCCAGTCACACTGCTGGGCCTGACCTATCTTTATGAAAAGTAGTAGTTGTGAGTCCGAGTATTCAGGTTTTCAACAAGGATTTTTATTCCCCTCCCGGGGTTGGATTTTCAAAAGTAGTACAAAACACAAGAACTTAAAATACAGCCATGCCTCTGGCAAACTGAAGAAGAAAACAAAATACAGCTTCTTGCTTTAACCAAAAATCATGAATTACATTAAACAGAATCAGCTGATATGCTGGCAGTCTCTTCTATGCTTTCCAGCTCTCTACAGGGCACTCTTGTCTTTAGCTAACGCAGAGAAGAACTGATATCAGCCATCAATAAAGAGCAATCCATTTCTTCAGCACATGGAGTTAAACTACTTGGTTCTGTAATCATCGGTTCATCAAATACAGTATTTTCTCTAGGACAGAAAGTCTGAAACTCCCTCAATTCAGTCTCTCTCTCTGAGCTCTCAGGACAGCCCTCTTCACAATAAGGCAGATACTTATCACACAGCTTGTAAAAGCAGGACGGAGAAACAGCTCTGTCTAAACAAGCTTTTTCCTTGTAACTTTTAAACCTCCTGCCTCTTGTACTTGACGGCAGCTCATAGCACTGTTCTGTTCTGGTAATGGAAGACTTTTCTTTTGGAAGTCTCCTGCAGGGTTTTAGGAGCATACATTCATCCTCATCAAGCATACAGACATCCTCAACAGGATTACTTTCCCTCTCACAGGGTTGTAAGTATTTTAAGCAGCTCTGCTTCTCAAATATATATGGCTTGTTACCAACTTCCTCACGTTCCTTCCACTGAGCTCGGTGCCTGGGAAAATCACACTGCTTCAGAGGTGAGTGTTTCCTATAACTAACCTCTCTTGGTGAAGGTAACTTTGTTTCCTTTTGATAATTCCTCCGTGGCTTTCTGCTCCAAGGTTCAGGCAGTTCAGAGTCAGTATAAGAGTACTCTGAGCCTCCGTCTGAGACCTGCAAGTGTCCTCCAACTTGCCAAGCTCCTGCAGCTTCCTGGTCTCTGTCTCCGTCTCGGTCTTGCTCCTCGTCTAACTCTGTCTGCTTTGGACATTTTTTATACAGCTTTAGGGGCGTTTTCTTGCCCATGTGAAAACTGTTTTCCTGATCAACTGGGAAGTGTTTGCTAACTAGGTGTGACTGCAGACCTCGTGTCTCAGCTTGTTTTGGTTGCCTATGGTAACTAGGAAGCTTCTGATCTACCTGCCTGTCAGAATCTGAGCTATACACAGCAGATTTCTGTGTTTTTAAGGCACAGGGCAGATCTTCCGTGTCACACATCCCCCTCCTTAAGATATTACGAGCTGCAGACGTCCTTGTCGGACAGCGCGTAATCTCACCTGAGTGAAATCCTCTGCTCACTACATGTACCACCCTTACGTCCGCTGACCTTTCACGCCAAGGCTTCAGCAAGTTCACGTGGTATACTTGGCGGCACCCTTTTTCGTTTTCTACCTTGTAGGAAACGGGACCCACCTGCCCAACTATTGTACCCGGGCCTTTCCATTTGGCCTCAAACTTCGGACCAGCGTCCGCCACTAGGATTAAAACTGTATCCCCAATAGATAAATTCCTCGTTTTAGTCCCCCAGTCATAATATTTTTTCTGCCTGCGCTGGCTGGCTTGCAGATTGTCCATAGACACTCGGGATGTCCGTTCTAAACGGTTTCTGAAGTCTTTCAGAAATTGGGGTACCCCTACTTCTGTCTCATCTGGTGCAACCCACTGCTCCCTAAGGATATCTAGGATCCCTCTCGGAGCCCTCCCAAACAACAGCTCGTAAGGGGATGCCCCTAATGATGCCTGCACGTGCTCATGACACGCGTAAAGGACGAATGGGAGGACATTGTCCCATTCAATCATATTCCCTCCTAAGCTCCGCCTTAACATTTGCTTTAAAGACTGATTCATGCGTTCCACCAGTCCGTTGGACTGGGGGTGGTACGCTGAGGTGCGGATATGACGTATCCCAATGGCGTCCCAAAGCATGGCTAAGTGTTTTGATGTGAAGTTTGTCCCTTGATCAGTTAAGATCTCTTGGGGAAACCCAATCTCACAAAACAACTTTATGAGCTCTATTGATATGGTTTTCGCAGAAATGTTGCGCAGGGGTATTGCCCATGGAAACCTGGTTGCATGGTCCATGATCACTAAAATATAGTGAAAACCCCTTGGTGTTCTTATTAACGGGCCTACAATATCCATCGCTAATCACCTCACTGGGGTTGCAATGGTGGGTGGGGAAACCATCGGTACTGGCTTTGGTTTGGCAGCCGTGACCCGTTGGCATGCCGGACAAGATTCACAATACCGGGTTGTTTCTTTAAACACTCCCGGCCAGTAAAAGCGAGCTAGCACCTGGTCTAAGGTCCCTTGGACACCTTTATGACTGCCTACGGGGTGGTCATGCGCCAATTTCATGACTACCACTTTGAAGGTAGTTGGCACCACCAACTGCTTACGTACAGTACCTGTTCTGGGATCTGCGCTCTCCCTATACAACAGTTCCCCTTCTAGGAAGAACCTGGGTAAAATTGTCCTAGCCTCTTGAGCATACTCGAATGCCCTTTTTAATGCTGGATCACCCTGCTGTTCTTTAGGGAAGGAAGGGAATTTCTTCACCAGCTCGGCTGGCACCCAAGGTAATCCCTCCCCGGCTTCCAGATCTGCTCTTCCCTGCGACCTATGTCTCCTTTCTTGGCGTCTTTTAGCCTTATTCTTCCTGACCTTTTTTGGAAGGTTAATTAAATCTTCATTGGAGGGAAGTATGTCTTGCTGTTCCTCATTTGGGTTAGACTCTGGCTCTGGGGATATGTCCCTATCCTCGGGCCCTTCCTCTGGCTCTGATAGCGAACTTGTCCCTGCCCCTGAGACCTTACTTTGGGACCTAGTGGAAACTAGACCTGTTTTTTCATCTAGCCTCTCCTTAAGGGCTTTTTGAAAATAAGGCCAATCTCTCCCTAACACAACCTCTCTTGGAAGGTTTGGGATCACCACTATTGGTACTTTCTCACTGGTACCCAGTCCCTCTACAAGCACATTATATAATGAGTAATAGGATGAGGTTCCACGCATACATTTCACTTTCACATTCGGGGGTATCTGGCATAGGACAGAGGGGTTACTAGTCAGAATAGCCTGCCACATTGTATGTGAGACCATACTCTGGTCTGCTCCTGTATCAAGGAGTGCTACAGCCTTCACACCCTCCACCTGGACATCTATGAGAAATCCTCCCTCAGGGTCTCTCTCTCCCCTTGAGATAAAGGCAATACGCTCTTTACATTCTTTGCGCATGTGACCACTTTTCCCACATTGAAAACATTTTCTAGCCTCATATTTACTTACATTTTTCCTCTGTACCTCATGAGTATAGGCTTTTCTTATACCCGGCATTCTTTCCATGCCTGTTACTTTTAAAATGCTATCCCTGGAAGCCCCAGCTAACTCGGCTTCAAAATAACATTCTGTCAGTTCAAGCCGCTTCCCTAGTGGATTTGCACTTCTGTAACAACAGGAAAGCTTTAACCTCCGGCGGTACAGCCTCAAAATATTGCTCAAGGAGCACAGCGTCCATCAAAGACTCCACTGTTGCTTTCTCCGGAGCAAGCCATTTTGTCGCTAGACCTTTAAGTCGCTGCATCAAAGCTTTCGGCGTCTCTTTAGGCAAGAGTGTTGCCTCTCTAAAAAGACGTCGATAGTGGGTAGGTGTTAAACCTAGCCTATCTCTCACCGCTAATTTCACATCTGGGTAATTGGGACGCTAGGCCCGCGGGCATTGCCTTGTAGGCCGCCAATGCCTCTCCGGTCAAAGACATGGCGAACCTGGTCTAGTGGCCATTTAGCCGCCTCCGCAATCCTTTCAAAGGCATCGGAATAATCATCAAAATTATCAGTCTTTTGTAAAGGTCCCAGTGCCAATGCACTACAATTTTGCAGTCCTACCACAGGTGATACTGGTACGCCGTCTTCATCTGTGGTGGGGGTCCTCTTTACCAGCGTAGTTAACAAGTCCAGGAGCGGCTTTTGCTGTGCAGCCAGTGCTGCCATAGTCCGATCCTGAGCCTGTCGTGCGAGCAATGTTCCCTCTAATTTTCTGTAGGCTGTGTGCGCATAAAATATCAGCTGTGTGCAGCTTTTGAAGGAAGGTTAAATTTTTGTGCGCCACATAACGACACTCGGAGTTATATACTTTAAAATTTGACTACACGTCAGAATACAGTATGTATACCACATTGATTTTAATCAAATTAAATGAAAATAGACGATTACTAAATGAAGCGGGAAATTTCTAGTAATTACAATCATAACTTTTACATTTTAAGATGTCTCTGTTTTCTATCAGAATCAGAGCCGTAATTATTGTGCGCTCTGTTGTAAAGTATGTGCGCTCGCTCGGCGAGGTGTGTGCGTGCGCACACGCGCACAGCTTAGAGGGAACAGTGCGTGCGAGCTCACTCTGGGCTTTCCATTGGTCCTCCATCCATCGGAGCATGTCCTGGGGATCCATCCCGGCGTTGAAGTGTACCTGTATGGGAGAGAAAAAAAACAGGGCCCACCAAGTGCGGCACAATATATTTTTTCCTTTCTCCCCGCCTGCCCTTAGCAAGGTATAACTTCTTCCCCCTTTCTCAGCAATCCTCACCACCCGTGCCCACCTACTTATACCTCAGCACGGTGTAGGATCTCGCGTTGAGAAAGGTTCTTTATCCACGCCTCCTTCAGGTCAGCCTGTGGAAATCCAGTTGCTGGAGAATTCTGTACCAGGATTTTCCTCTTTCAGGACTTTCCTTTGCTGCTGCTCTTTTTTTCCCTTCAGCCAACTGTATTCTCTTTAGGAAAAACCTTGGGTAGTACTTTTTTTTTTTTAAAATCCAAATTACTACGCCATTTATGTCACCAGCAGTGGCTGAACTGTGGCGTAGGCAGCCAGTCACACTGCTGGGCCTGACCTATCTTTATGAAAAGTAGTAGTTGTGAGTCCGAGTATTCAGGTTTTCAACAAGGATTTTTATTCCCCTCCCGGGGTTGGATTTTCAAAAGTAGTACAAAACACAAGAACTTAAAATACAGCCATGCCTCTGGCAAACTGAAGAAGAAAACAAAATACAGCTTCTTGCTTTAACCAAAAATCATGAATTACATTAAACAGAATCAGCTGATATGCTGGCAGTCTCTTCTATGCTTTCCAGCTCTCTACAAGGCACTCTTGTCTTTAGCTAACGCAGAGAAGAACTGATATCAGCCATCAATAAAGAGCAATCCATTTCTTCAACACATGGAGAGTTAAACTATTTGGTTCTGTAATCATCGGTTCATCAAACACAGTATTTTCTCTAGGACAGAAAGTCTGAAACTTCCTCAATTCAGTCTCTCTCTCTGAGCTCTCAGGACAGCCCTCTTCACAATAAGGCAGATACTTATCACACAGCTTGTAAAAGCAGGACGGAGAAACAGCTCTGTCTAAACAAGCTTTTTTCTTGTAACTTTTAAACCTCCTGCCTCTTGTACTTGACGGCAGCTCATAGCACTGTCCTGTTCTGGTAATGGAAGACATTTCTTTTGGAAGTCTCCTGCAGGGCTTTAGGGGCATACATTCATCCTCATCAAGCATACAGACATCCTCAACAGGATTACTTTCCCTCTCACAGGGTTGTAAGTATTTTATGCAGCTCTGCTTCTCAAATATATATGGCTTGTTACCAATTGCCTCACGTTCCTTCCACTGAGCTCGGTGCCTGGGAAAATCACACTGCTTCAGAGGTGAGTGTTTCCTATAACTAACCTCTCTTGGTGAAGGTAACTTTGTTTCCTTTTGATAATTCCTCCGTGGCTTTCTGCTCCAAGGTTCAGGCAGTTCAGAGTCAGTATAAGAGTACTCTGAGCCTCCGTCTGAGACCTGCAAGTGTCCTCCAACTTGCCAAGCTCCTGCAGCTTCCTGGTCTCTGTCTCCGTCTCGGTCTTGCTCCTCGTCTAACTCTGTCTGCTTTGGACATTTTTTATACAGCTTTAGGGGCGTTTTCTTGCCCATGTGAAAACTGTTTTCCTGATCAACTGGGGAGTGTTTGCTAACTAGGCGTGACTGCAGACCTCGTGTCTCAGCTTGTTTTGGTTGCCTATGGTAACTAGGAAGCTTCTGATCTATCTGCCTGTCAGAATCTGAGCTATACCCAGCAGATTTCTGTGTTTTTTAAGGCCCAGGGCAGATCTTCCATGTCACAATATTCATGAGATATATTTGCATGCAATGGGAGGCAGTGGATGCAGACATACCTCATGAATATTCATTAGGGGCATCCAGAATACCAGACTGGATCGTCGTGCACCAGGAGCAGAGTTGGTCACTCATGGAATAAAGGTAGATAAAGTAGTCCAAACTGAATATTCCTCATTTATCCTAATCTGGAATGAAGGTTCTGTTAAAAATGAGCAGATCCATTCCAGAACTGTGGCCCTAAGGCCAGTCAAACTTAAATGACTAAGCAAAATCTCATGATTAATTGTATCAAATGTGGCAGTGACATCCAGTAAAACCATCAAGTATTGTTTTCCATCTTCAAACCCTCTCTGGATCACTACCAAACAGGACATTAATAGCATCTCATTTCCATGTTTGGGACGAAAACCAAATTGATAAGTGCCAAGAATATTATGTAAATTAACAAAATCTACGATCTGATGGAATATTAACTTCTTGACCACGTTGGATAAAAAAATTAAGGGAAGAAATTGGCCAATAATTCTTAGGGGTATGTTTACTAAACTGCGCTCAAGTGCGCGGTGCACAGTAGCGTGCGCTAAGGTACCTTAGCACACGCTAATGATGCGTTTTTGTGCCCCGCACACGTGCGCGCCGCATTAATGGGCTCGCTCATGTGCACGGCGCGCTACTGTGCGATAGAGGCATGGAAAGGCTCCGGGAGGGCGGAGGAAGGCTCCCCAGGGGCGGAGGGAAGGGGTCAATGGGTGGAGAGTGGGAGGGGAGAGGCTCCCCGCACACGAGTGGGGCTGAAATTCAAGGAAAAAAATACCGCGAGTGAAAACCTCGCGGTAGAGCCGATTTAAAGGGAAGAGAAACCATTTACGTCAGCAATGTACAGCAAAACCAGGGAAACCTACAAAACTGTGATAAGTGTGATACATGTGCATGGTACAAAAATACAAATAAACATTGAAAAGGACCCCAACAAAATTTTAAAAAATTATAATCAAGCTGGGCAATAGTGATAGTAATGGGAAACATCAAAAAACACTCCCAAGAAAGCCCCAAAAAAGAAATATGAATTTTAGAAGGGTCTACGCTCCTTCCCCATACAAGGTGAATGATCCCACAGTGAAATTGTGCAGAGCAGGGTTTCTGACTCCTTTGGCCAGGTTTCCTATCTCCAGGGACTGCACTGTCTCTGTGGCCACAGTGTGGTGCAGTGAACACAGACAGTGTGTTCAGGAGCCAAAGATCACCAGTTCAAGTCCCAGCTGGGGCTCCTGCAAACCCAATCCCCATATTTTACCCACCACTAAACCATAATAGTAAAGACCAACCTTTTTTGAAGATAACATAAGCATGGTCCAAACACCTCTATTTTACCCTAGAGAGCACAGACACCAGAAACATGCGCATTACCTAGACCACAGTCCCCTTAATGCAGTCCTGGAGGGCCACATATCATTCAGCTGTGATGCTGTCTCCAATATAAGGCCATGTCAGCATGGTGACAGAGGGGTACCATTGGTGGAGGGGGAAGTGGCTGCTGCCCACAGCAGACGGTGGCCTAGCCCCCTTCACGTGGGTGCAGTGCCCTCCAACAGACAGGCCCTGTCTGACAAACAGCCATGGACTCCCCAGGGAATGCACTGTTTTTGTGCTAAGACGGTGGTGCAGCAGACACAGCCAGTGCCTTTAGGACCAGAAGGTCACAGGTTCAAATCCCAGCTGGGGCTCCTGCCAACCTAGTCCCCTTATTTTACCCATGAAGAAAACATGGTAGTAAAGACTGAACCATTATTGCTGAGAACATAAGCATGGGTCAAAAACCTCTATTTTACCCTACACAGCACAAACACCATAGAAATGTGCATTACCTACGGCAGAATCCCCCAAATGCAGAATTCCCGAAATGCAGTCCTGGCGGGCCACAAATCCATCAGGGTTTATGCTGTCTCCAATCTAAGGATGGAGCGGTACTGATGGTGGAGGTGGCAGCGGCTGGTGCCCACAGCAGACCATGGCCTAGCCCTGTCCAGGTGGGTGCCGTGCACTGCATCAAACAGGCCCTGTCGGATGTACAGTCATGGACTCCCCGGGGAATGCAGCATATCTGTGGCAACACGGTGGTGCAGTGCACACAGACAGTGTGTGCAAGAACAAAAGGTCACAGCTTCAAAGCCCAGCTGGGGCTACTTCCAATCCAGTCCACATATTTTTCCCACAACTAAACCGTGATAGTAAGGACAAACCTTTATTGCAGAGAACATACGCATGGTTAATATGCCTATATTTTACCCCACCGAGCACAGACACCATAAACAGGCGCATTACCTAGAGCAGAGTCTCCCAAATGCAGTCCTGGAGGGCCAAACACCATTCAGGTTCCATGCTGCCTCTAATAAAGATGCCTGTGCTGCATATCTATGCACCACCCCTATGGTATGCAGATGTATCTCATGCTTATTCATGAGGGACAGCATGAAAACCCGAACAGTGTTTTGCACACCAGGACTGGAGTTGGGAACCTCTGCCGTAAAGCAGCAGCCAACAGGGGCAGACACACCCACACCCACACCCACAGGCCCCATTGGCCAATGACTCCTGGAGAGGCAGGACATTGGGCCCTGCGTGCATCTCCCAATACTAGCACTTGCATACCTTAGCAATGCCACCCTACACCTGGGTATACGGTACACAGCTATCAAACGTTTGCTATGATTACTGGCAGATAGCAATTCCTACGTTAAGCACAGTTTGCTGATTGAGCTCCATCATAACAACCTTTCTGATGTCTGTGGTGTGTGCTTCAGGTCTGGTCTCTGACAGTGTTTACCACCCTGGGGAGTGACCCCCAACAGTATTGCGTACCATATCCATGCCTGTACTGTGCCCAGGACTGGTGTGGTGGCCAGGGCTGCTAAACTCCTCCATAGTAGCACAATGCTGGCATAGGTGTGGGGGTGTCTGTCTGTCTATCCAGTGTGTGGTGGCTGCAAACACCCTCCACAGCCCACACTGTCAGCACTGTTGCCAATATTGGCCTGCCAATGTGCATAATGAGGAGCAAGGTACCATGGGTATAGCCCGGACAGGGTGGCCTGGCCAGGATGCATCTGCACAGTGCATAGGGCACTGGCTGGGACATTTTAGTGCCCGGCCACCACCTACACAGACAGGGTGGCCTCAGCATGTCCTGCTGGGAGATCACTCTCACCCTGACTGTGCAGTGACCACAGCATGGCTAGGCACCCCCATAGTGCTATATAGTATTTCTTTCATGTGATATTTATGGTTTTCCTTTTGGAGCCCAGTCACTGACTTATCTGCTTGTTGTGTATGCTGACATCCCAGTTCTGGGTGCACGCATTTCCACCAGGAACATGCACTATGGACTAGCTAGCAGACTGTTTGCAGCTGGTATGTGTCTTGATGGATTGCCTTGCTGGGTGCAGCGGCTAAAGGCTTGCTTCAGGAGAATATCAGATAGTGGTGGGGTGCAGCTTAGCATATCCAGGCCTAATGTCTGTCTGCTATTGCGTTATGGATATGTACAGAGCTGCATTGACTGCCCTGTAGGGTGTCTATTCCCCAGCAGGACCGGGGTTGATGGTCCCCTCTACTGCCACCATTGCAGGGAGGTAGAATGTGCATGTGTTGATGGGAGACCCTGTTTACCACCCTCAGCCCTGGAGGAGGAGGGTGGTGGTACATAATCCTCCTAGGGGTCCATAGGGGCTACACCTGACTGAGACAGACAGATAGATAGTTTCTGCAGAAACACCTTGGATATATCTCACACATTAGCACTGCTGGGGACCTGCAGCATGGCCTATTTCTGCCATGGAAGGTACTGTGGACCTGGTGCTGGGCGCCCCACCGCACACTCAGGGTGAGCATAGTACCCGCACAATGTGACGGTGTGTAGCTACTCTGTGCCAGTAACACACACGGTCAGTACCCCCTACCAGGCCAAGGTGCTGTGGGGGTGGACATGGTCAGTTCCCCCTACCAGGCCGAGGTGCTGTGGGGGTGCATACCCCATCTTGTGTTCATCTGTGGACAGCTGATTTGCATGTGCAGTGCATCATGGGTACGGGTGGCCTAACCCTATCCTGGTGACCACAGCAGACTGTTTGTGTGGTGACGTGCATTCCCTCTACAGCCAGTCAGGGGCTTGCTAGCAGCTATAGAGCTGTAGCCCACTGGTTACGTCACTGCCTGTGGAGCCAGAGGTCATGGGTTCAAACCCACAGTGGGATTATTTGATAGGGCTGCCCAAAGCAATATTTCTTTTTAATGTACATTATTGCTGCCAGCAAAAACACTCTCAGTGTACTGTACCCATAAGATGCCTCTGAGGGCGCTTTATAGGGCACCTTATGGTTACCGTCCATATGATGTGCACTATACGTTATCCTGTGGAGCGACTTATAGGGTGCCCTATAGGGGACATTTTAGGGTGCCATGGCAGACAGTGCACTTTATAATGTGCCCTATGGAGTGCCTTATAGGGTGCCTTATGCGGCACCTTCAGTTACGGCACGTGAGGGCGTGTTTGCTGGCAGCAATTAATAAAATACAAATAAAGTGCTGCAGGAAACAATACGTACATTGCAAAGCTGATGCCTCAGCCAGCCTTACGTATTAGGCACACTGGGGAGCAAACTCAGGACCCCTGTATCAGCAGTCAGTGCCTTAACCATTGTGCTACACTGCTGTTCCTCCTTGCATGTCAGTGCACCTACTTCAGATTTCCATGCGTTTAAATGCACAGTGCTGCCATCAAACACAGTGCTATGACCTTGCTGTGCCTCATAGGGCACCCTATATGGCGCCCTATAGGCCACCCTTTCAGCAACACTGTAGGGTGCCGTGGCGGACAGTGCACTTTAAAATGTGCCCTCTGGGGTACCCTATGAGGCGCCTTATGCAGCACCTTAGGTAACAATACTTTGAGGGTGTGTTTGCTGGCAGCACCATTTAAAATAAAAATAAAATGCCCCCTGCAGCAATATTACCTATAACAGGTAATAATGTCTTAACCATTGTGCTACACTGCTGCTCCTCCTTGCATGTCAGCGCACCTACTTATGCTGTTCATTCCTTAAACTGCACAGTGCTGCCATCAAAAACAGTGCTGTGACCTTGCGGTACCTCATACGGCACCCTATAAAGCGCCCTATAAGCAACATTCTAGGGTTCCTTGGCGGACAGTGCACTTTAAAATGTGCCTTATGGGGCGCCTTATGTTAACACGCTTTGAGAGTGTGTTTGCTAGTAGAGATAATTAAAAAAAATAAAATGCCTCCTAAAGCAATCTTCCCCATAATAGGTAATGCCTCAGCCAGCCTTGTTCATTGGGCACTGTGGGGGATTGAACCCCTGATCCTTGCACCATTGGTCAGTGTCTTAACCATTGTGCTGTGGTTCTGTTCCTGTCCTTGCACATCAGCGCGCCGCCTTATGCCACCGAAAATAAACATGCCTCCTAAAGCAATATTACACATAATAGGTACTGCCTCAGCCAGCCTTATTCATTGGGCACTGTGGGGGATTGAACCCCTGATCCCTGCACCAGTGGTCAATGTCTTAACCATTGTGCTGTGGTTCTGTCCCTGTCCTTGCACATCAGCGCGCCGCCTTATGCCGCCGAAAATAAACATGCCTCCTAAAGCAATATTACACATAATAGGTACTGCCTCAGCCAGCCTTATTCATTGGGCACCGTGGGGAATTGAACCCATGATCCCTGCACCATTGGTCAATGTCTCAACCATTGTGCTGCGGTTCTGTCCCTGTCCTTGCACATCAGCACGCAGCCTTATGCCGCCCGTGCGCATTTCTCATGCGGTAATGTGCGGGGGCGGCCATTACGGCGCCACGCACATTAGCGCACTAGAAATGCCGGTTTGCTTTTTTTCAGCCAGAAACGCCCACTCCTTATATGGCATCCCGCACACTAGCGCGGTGTGCACATTACCGGGGTTTAGTAAACATACCCCTTAGAGTTTGATATACCGTGTTTCTCCGAAAATAAGACCGGGTCTTATATTTATTTTTGCTCCAAAAGATGCACTAGGGCTTATTATCAGGGGATGCCTTATTTTTTTTTTCCATATACAACAATCCACATTTATTTGTGAACAACTTTATTTAAGTACAGCAATCTACATTTATTCAAATACAATCATGTCATCTTCTTCCGGAACATCGTCAAAACTCCCCAAACCCCGAATTCCGGCCTGATTTTCTTGTGACTTCATTCCCTGTAGAACCATTGGCCCCAGTCTCTCATGTCTAGCATTAGAGCTCTCCTTTAATGAGCACTTCTTGTCCAAGTACTCAATGTACTGTTCTATACTTCTCAATCAGTACTGATAGCACTCAAAGCTGATTGGCTGCCTGTCATGAGTTGGCAGCCAATCAGTGAAGTGTTAGTATGCTGCTGCTGCGGGCGGCGTTCACGGGGAAGCAGGGGATGCGGGCAGCGTGACAGCACAGAATGTGATCACCTGTGATCACACTGGGAATGAGTGGCGTTGCAGCGCCCGCCCGCACAGATGATCAGCACCCGCCCACACTGATGACTAGCACCCACTCGCCATGAACAGTCAGAAATCACATGTTCGTGCAAAACCCCCCCCCCCCCCCGGTACCGAATCTGTCAGTCCGCCCATGATCTGCACTAGGTCTTATTTTCAGGATATGTCTTATTTTCGGGGAAACAGGATACTCAAAGATGGCTTTTTTTAAAAATGTGACATTCTGAAGCTCTCTTTAACATATCTGGAGGAGGATGGACATTCCATGGCATCAATGGGAAATAACGTTAAAAAAATGGATTTGTTAATAAATAATGCATTCTTATAGTTTCCAAATGCATCTTGGGGCATGTTTACTAAACTGCACCATTATGAAATGCCCCCTTGATAAAAACTCCATGCTCCTCTGATAGTACACATCAAAGTGTGAACTAGGCAGAACATGGGTAGTATGTGGATGTTTCTCATGCATCATGGCTAGCACGGGTGTTATTCACCCATGCTAACTGCACTTCATGTTGGTAGCATGGGTGCAACAAAAGTCACCTAAGTGGGTGGTGTTAGTTGCATCTACCTGTTGGTTAACGCAGTGCCAGAGCGCTAGGCCTGCGCAAACTACAGGAGGATGGAAGTATACTCCCCTGCAGTTACCACTGACCCGCCACGCTCATAATGCAGCCCACATTCGCATTATCAGTGTGGGGGTTAGTAAAATACCCCTTAGTGTTATCCTAGTTTGTTTTAGAACAAAAGTTGCTGTCTGGGAAGTGATCCTATGCATAATGTAGGGCTTGCCAAACCTGTCTTGGCGACTCCACAGCTAAGGAAGCAATACAAAGCTGGATGGGAAAGAAAGAGAGTCATTAGGCAAAGGCATCCAGGGCTCTCTTTGAGGGAGAAAAGAAGAACCAGTGGTTTCAGAGCCCTGCGAGAAGACACAGTGATATGAGATACACATTTCCAGGGAGGGCTGGAACTGTTTTCGTAAAGAGGCATTGCATTGCCTCTAGATAGGTTTTAAATTTAGCTCTTGTTTTTATGTGCCAGAGAAATTGCTGCATGGCACACACGTAAGTAGGGTGTGTGTGTGTGTGTGTGTGGGGGGGGGGGTGTTGTCTAGGAAAGTACTGCTACAAACCCTGAAATACTTTTGGCTGAGTGTTAGGAAATATGACGAGACTGAACAATCTGTTCTTAGTGACCCTAGTGTCATATGGTCATCCAGAGCATGTCTGAGCTCCTTAGACCTAGACGTTCCTTTTTTAACACCACCTTACTGTAATGTTAGGTTTTGTCATCCAGCAGGAATTATCCTGTTGAGCTGGTTCAGCCTTTTTAGATACCGTTGTGTCCTGGGACAACCTTTCTGAGAAGGTTTTGCTTTTGCAACTGACTCTGAAGTGCGGCTTAATGATTTAGAAAAAGGCAAAGCAGATTTTATTTTTCTCTAGGTCTGAACAACTTTTGTCAACAGTGAAGACTTCAGACTGAAACCATTCAGGTTCCTTGCCACTGGCACCTGAAGCAAGCTGTGTGCCAAAGTCTGGCTAGTCTGAAGAGAAATAGTATCCTAACTGGTTCAGAGACTGTGCGAGGTGTTAACCTTAGTCCCTGGCTCCCTCTGGTCCTTTGGTCTGCAGTAGCAGCTCTCTCCCTCTGCTGTCTGTTTTCAGAGTACAAAACCTCGTTTAACTTAAAACGTGATGGAGCTCTACGATTAACCACTTTTCCTTGAAAGCCGTGCATGCATTGCCTTTCTCTTCTCAGGGTTCGTTTGGTTTATATTTCAGGTACCCTGCAGTCAGCATTACCTGGCAGGGCTCATACAGTCTCCCTTTTCGGAGATGAACATCTGCCCCCAGTTTTACCCATTAGCCTCAGTTCTGTGAGATGAGGGTCTTATGAGATTAGACTGAGTTTTATGTGTTGCCCCCTCCCCTCCGTTACCTGGAAATGGGCAGGGGGTAAGCATTTGAAACTCTAGGGAGCTGAAGGGACACGGAAGCAGATCGAATAGTTGCTGTTAGGGAGACAGTAGCGTAAGCAACTGAGGAATATTTTCAGTTGACAGAGCTATAGAGGGCATACTGAAGTCTGCAGAGAGCTGAGCCATGGCAGTTGCTTTAACATAAATGGAGAAGGAGAGAGAGGCAAGGCTATTTAGAGTGTTGTTTCTTCACAGTATTTTTCTATCCTACCCAGGGCCGGCCCAAGCATTAGGCAAGACTAAGTGGGAAGCCGCCTATGATGGTAGCTTCTGAGAGGTGCAAAGTGCAGGAGCAGGCTTGGAGAGCCATCGGCATGATCTTTCACCTGCAGGGAGAGCAGGCGCACGCATACAGACAAAGCAGAGTTTAAGATTGACAAGTGTGATGTCCAAATATGCATTTTTACGGGATTGTTGTGGGAGGGGTGGCGTTGGACTGAACAGGATTATTGAGTTTAATTATCAAAATCTCAGGGTTAGGGGAGGGCTAAGGTTGAAGGTTTGCCTAGGGCAAGGTTACCAGATGTCTCTGGTTTTCAGGGATTGCCCCTGACTCCCATCCATTTGACAGCCTCCTGCCCCTTATTCCAGAAATGGGGACAGGGGTTCTATTCGGAGAGGTGGAAAGGGGTGGCACACTGCAGGTGTGTCAGGACAGGGCATTTAAAAGCCGTCAGTGCGGCAAGCGGCTTGGAAATTTGGAGCACATGTATGCATTCAAGGACTGTCGTGTCTCCTGAGCGTAAGCTTATGTCGGAGATAGTGGGACATGCAGGATTTGAACACAGACATGTGCAAAGGCCAGACTGTACACTGCAATGTTTTTTCCAAATGCAGGACAGCCTCAGTGGAGGTACAGTGCAGGCAGCGGACAGGGGGAGGGAACAGGCTTGTAAAGGGAAAAAGAGAGAGGAGATGCTGGACATGGCCAGGGGAGAGGCGGTAAGGAATTTAAGGAAAGGGGGGATGCTGGACATGGGGAGTTGAGAAGGGGAGATACTAGAGTTCTGAGTGGGGAAAAGAAATGGCAGGGCTGGTCTACCCCCTAGGCGATCGCCTAGGGCTGCAGACCCCGGATGGCAGCTTGGTGGTCTCCCATTTGAAGTGGCAGCGGAACTGCCTTAAAATACCGACCCGTGTGTGCACAGTCACGGCCTGCTATTCCTGCCCCCTCCAACAGGAAGTTGCATTGCAAGAGAGGAGTAGCAGGCCGTGAGTGCGCCCTCATGTGCGGGTGCTTTTAAGGCTGCACTTCAAAGAGGTGATTGCCATGCTGCCCCTCCCTTAGGTAAGCAGATGGATGCTGGGGGGGGGGGGGTGGCGGCATGGTGGACCAGAGAGTGGCATTACAGACATGGGAGAGAGGAGGGCATTAGAAACTCTTGGGCTGGTCCTGAGAAGGGGAGATGCTGGACATCTGGTGGGGGCGGGGAGGAAGAAAGGAGAGATGCTGGATACTTGGGAGAGGAAGAGAAAGGAAGATGTGGGAGTATGGGAGGGTATGGAAGGGAAAAGAAGGAGAAATACTGTACATGGAGCAGGGATAAGGGGCGGGATGCTTGGCAGGAAGGGGGGATGTTGGACTACAGGGGGGTGATGATAAGGGGAAATGCTGGCCATAGAGCAGGGAGAAGGAAGGAGAGTGTGAGATTGCGAATGAAAGGGCTGGGGTAAGGAAGATACAATAAGAAAGAGGAAGAGCGATGTCTGAACCTGAGCAGAAAGAGAAACTGAAAAATAAATAAAAGAATGCTGAAAATGAAAAATGACTGTCAGAGAGAGATTTAGGGGAAGAAGTGAAGACAGGAAACATAGAAACATAGAAATATGACGACAGAAAAAGACCATATGGCCTATCTAGTCTGTCCTTCGATATCAACAACTACAACAGTCCCCTTTTTACCTTTAGAGAGCCTCTGTGTTTGTCCCATGCTTTTTTAAATTCAGTTACTGTCCTCATCTCTACCACCTCCACTGGGAGACTATTCCATGGATCCACCACTCTTTCCGTAAAGAAATATTTCCGCATATCACTCCTGAATCTATCTCCCTTCACCCTCATCCCATGTCCCCTCATAGCAGAACTTGATTTCAATTGAAAGAGGCTCTCCCCCTGAACATTTATGCCACGGAGGTATTTAAACATTTCAATCATATTACCTCTATCTTGCCTTTCCTCTAAGGTGTACATATTAAGATCCTTCAGTCTGTCCTCATATGCTTTATAATGAAGCCCACTAATCATTTTAGTAGCCACCCTCTGCACCGACTCCATCCTGTTCACATCCTTTTGAAGGTGCGGTCTCCAGAATTACACACTATACTCCAAATGAGGTCGCACCAAAGATTTATACAGAGGCATTATCACCTCCTTTTTTTCTGCTAGCCATTCTTCTCTGTATGCACCCAAGCATCATTCTAGCTTTTGCCGTCGCCTTTTCTACCTGTTTAGCTATTTTAAGATCATCAGACACAACCACGCCTAGGTCCCGCTCTTCTTTAGTGGACAAAAGTACTTCACCCCCTATACTATATTGCTCCCTTGGATTGCTGCAGCCCAAATGCATGACCTTGCATTTTTTAACATTAAATCCCAGCTGCCAAATTCTAGACCATTCTTCAAGCTTAGCTAGATCCCTCCTCATGTTATCTACACCTTCCTGGGTGTCCACTCTATTGCAGATTTTGGTATCATCCGCAAAGAGGCAAACCTTACCCGACATCCCCTTCCGCTATATCACTAACAAAGATGTTAAAAAGAATCGGACCAAGGACAGATCCCTGGGGCACACCACTGGTAAAATCCTTCTCCTCAGAGTGAGCTCCATTTACCTGTACTCATTGTCGCCTCCCACCCAAGCAATTTTTAACCCAAGCAGTAACTTTAGGGTCCATCCCTAGGGTGCTCAGTTTGTTTATAAGTCGCCTGTGAGGAACAGTGTCAAAGGCTTTACTGAAATGCAAATACACCACATCTAGGGCTCTCCCTCGGTCCAACTCCCTGGTCACCCAGTCAAAGAAATCAATCAGATTTGTCTGACAAGACCTGCCTCTGGTGAATCCATGCTGCTTCGGATCCTGTAATCCGCTGGACTCCAGAAACCTCACTATTTTCTCTTTCAGCAGCGTTTCCTATAATTTACTCACCACCGAAGTTAAACTAACCGGCCTGTAGTTTTCAACCACATCCTTTCGCTTTTGTGTAAAGGCACCACATGAGCCTCTCTCCAGTCCTTTGGCACCACACCGGACTCCAACGAGGCATTGTAAAGGTCAGTCAGTGGAGCTGCTAGAACGTCCCCAAGTTCCCTCAGTATTCTAGGGTGTATCCCATCTGTTCCCATTGCTTTGTCTACTTTAACTTGAGCTAATTTCTCACGAACACAGTCTTCTGAAAATTGTTCAAGATGTCCCTCGCTTCTGTTCCTGTTTGTGGGTGTTTTCTGAGGTCCTGCTCCTGGTGGTTCTTCTGTGAACACAGAACAAATATTTGTTAAGCAATTCTGCTTTATCCTTATCAGCTTCTATAGTACATATTCCTCCCTTGCACCCTTGAGTCTGACAGTACCACTTTTGCCTTTCCTCGTCTCACTAACATATCTGAAAAATGTCTTATCCCCCCATTTTATTGCATTGGCTATTTTCTCCTCCTTTTGAATCTTTGCCTTCCTGACTACTTTGCTAGCTTCTCTAAGTTTTTCCTAATATAGATGCCTGTCTTCCTCTCTCTGAAATCTCTTTTATTTCATGAAGGCCTCCCTCTTTTTCTTCACTTTTTCATCTACTTCTTTCAAAAGCCATAGCGGTCTCCTTTTCCTTTTACCTTTATTTACCATTTTAACAAAAAGATTGGTTGCCCTTAAAATACCCCCTTTCAGTTTTGCCCACTGTTTTTCTACATCCCCCAGCTGTTCCCATCCCACTAACAACTCCCTGAGGTATTGGCCTATCTTGGCAAAGTTAGTCTTCCTAAAGTCTAAGACCCTCACCTTTGAATGGATTCTAACAGCCCTATTCCTAATACTGAACTACACTATCTGGTGATCACTGGATGCAAAATGATCTCCCACTACAACATCAGAAACACTTTCACCATTGGTAAGCACCAAGTCCAGTATGGCCCCTTCACGTGTGGGGTCTGTTAACAATTGCTTGAATAGTTCTCCCTGTAGAGAATCCAGGATCTCTTTACTTCTAGATGATACTGCAGCAGGAATGTGCCAATCAACATCTGGCATATTGAAATCTCCTATCAGTAGCACTTCCCCTTTCCTAGCAATGCTGCGTATGTCTTCAATTAACTCTCTGTCCACCTCTTCCTCTTGTGAGGGAGGTCTGTATATCACACCAATGCAAATAGATTTCTCTTTCCCTCTTTCTAGTTTAACCCACAATGCCTCCTCTCTTCCTTTTAAGCTCTGTAATTCCAAAGCTTTAATAGTAGTTTTTACGTATAGTGCCACACCTCCCCTTCTTCCTACCCTGTCCTTTCTGAATAAAGTATAGCCAGGTATAGTTACATCCCAATCATGGTTTCTGTGAACCATGTTTCTGTAACTGCCACTAAATCCAAGTCAGCCACTCCCACCAAAGCTTCAACATCAGGGATCTTATTTCCCATGCTACGGGCATTTATACACACTGCTTTCCATATGTTACCCCTGTTACATTAAATACCTTTATGGAAATGGGTATCACCTACCTGGGGGCTTTCACTTACCTGGGGGCTTTCTTCACCCATCCCCAACAAATCTAGTTTAAAGCCCTCTTCAGTAGATTAGCCAGTCTACTGCTGAAGACGCGTTGACCTGTCTTGGACAGATGGATGCCATCTCTGCTCTGCAACCCTTGGAACAGCATCCCATGGTCTAGGAATCCAAAACGCTCTTGATGACACCATCCACGCAGCCATGCATTCATCTCTAGGATGCGAGCCTCTCTGCCTTGGCCTTTACCCTCAACAGGGAGGATTTAAGAGAACACCACCTGTTCACCTAACTGCTTCACCCTCTGTCCCAGAGCCATGAAGTCACTTTTGATACATTCCGAGGGATACCTGGTAGTATCATTTGTTCCAACATAGATTAGCAACATTGGGTAATAGTCAGTGGGCTTGATGAGTCTCGGCAAGCTCTCCATAACATCTTGGATTTTGGCACCAGGCAGACAGCATACTTCTCTGGACATCAAGTCTGGTCGGCAGATGGACACCTCAATTACTCCTCAGAAGAGAGTCTCCAATCACCACTACCCTTCGCTTCCTTGTGGTCACTGATTCTGCACTTTGGGGTACTTGAGCTCTGGTTCTTCCCTTTCCAGGGATGCTTTCACCTCCTCCACTTCCAGGGCTGGATAATGGTTCTTCATTTCAAGGGCTGGAGAAGTTGGATTGGTGATTCAGCAGGCCCTGGTGACTTGTGTCCAACCATCGACATTCTGTTCGCACCCATCTTCTCCTCTGCTGGAGAGCTTGGTTGCTGCAAGAAGCATCTCATCAATGTACTTCTCACTGTCTTGAATGCTACTCAGCCTCGCCACCTCCTCTCTGAGTTCCTCCACTTGTTTCCTCAGAGCTTCAGCATGCAGGCACCATGCACATGGAACTGGTCCTTCAACTGGCATTAGGACCTCTGTCTGGACAGAGGCAGAATCTGTAACGGGGCAACAGCTTTAGCGATACGATTTTTCCCAGCCATTTGTTCTGTTCATGGCGCTTAGGTATCTGTTAAAGCAACAGAGAGAGATCTACCAAGTGCCAGCCTGTTTCCCAGCTGTCCTTTCAGAGAAAAAGCAGTTAAATCTCTTTAATTATATTCAAAATGTGCTGCTCCAAGTCTCTGTGCTTTGTTAAATGGAGAGGTGCCCTATAAAGCAAGACTGCTCACTAGGGGTGGTTGGGAGTTGGGGTGGGTAGGGAGGAAACTAACTCCTGATTAGGTGTCAGCAGTTCCCAAAAGCTGAGAACAACCTACTCTGCTCAAGGAAAGTTCTACTAAAGCACCAAAAAGAAAGTAACTTTGCTTTAAAAATATACAGAAACCCTTTTAAGAGCTCCCAGTCAGAGAGCTAGCAATTTAAGACAAATAAACCCTCAAATCCTTACCGTTGTTTGACCTGTAGAGCCCCTGTTAGGAATGCCTCAACAGGGCAGCAGGACTCTGGAGCCTTTTATGCAGGCCTCAGTTGCTCTCAGGTAATCAGACCCACTAACTCCTGATTAGGTGTCAGCAGTTCCCAAAGCTGAGAAGGTTACTAGAGTTCAACAACCTACTCTGCTCAAGGAAATTTCTACTAAAGCACCAAAAGGAAAGTAACTTTGCTTTAAAAATATACAAAAACCCTTTTAAGAGCTCCCAGTCAGAGAGCTAGCAATTTAATAAAAATAAACCCTCAAATCCTTACCTTTGTTTGACCTGTAGAGCCCCAGGAAGAGGAAAAAGAAATGGCAAATGGACAGGAGACCATGGGAACAGCATTAAGCGAAGAAAGAAGAAATCAGAGATTTGGAGTGAGACGATTAGAAATAATTTTGTTCTACTTTTGCTGCCTAGCCATTTTATTTTCAATTTAGTGGTTGGAATATGTCAGTTTTAGAATTTATGGGCATGATATTCGAAGAGATTAACGTGGTTAGCAGAGCTGCTAACCATGTTAATCATAGTTGTCCATGGTTGCCGACTCTCCGTGCCCTGATGCTAGCCGGTGTATTGGGGCGTTCCAACGATCAGTAACCGGTCAATGGCAATACTGAACCGCTGCCTGGATAGCAATTGGCAAAAGCAGCTAACCCAGATATTCAGAGCCGGGGCTGGATATGATCCCGGGTTTATTGTTCAGCACCGGCGGCTAGCTGCCAGTTCTGAATATCAGGCCCTATATCCATTGTCTTTATAATTTGCACAGTATGAGGGAAATGCATCACTCTTTCTATTTCTCTCTTGATTTGTCTGCCTGGAAGTGATATTGTTGCTGTCAGGGGATAGATAGAGCGTGGGGGGCAGGAAAATGACTCATTTTCCCTCGTCCACGGCTTGGAACTAAGTTGTCCCTCTTCAGCCCCCTCCCTGCCGCTTCAGATAACAAGTATCCTGGATTTGGTTGCAAAAGATCTGGTGTGAAATATTCAAACACAGAGGATCTCAAAAGGAAAAAAGGGGACAATTGTAGTGGGTGATAAGGAAGGGCAGACTGGATAGGCCATGTGGTCTTTTTCTGTCGTCATATTTCTATGTTTCTATATCCTTTCACTGACCCTGATCCTTCCTTTAAAGTCAAAAGCGGAAAGGAATGCCAGTGAGCATGTTATGGGTTGAAATGAAAAGCTGGGATCTGGCCACAGGTTGAGAGATTATGGCACAAGTAATTGTAAGTGAAAAACTTTAAAGTTCCTTATCGTTCCTCCAGTTTAGTCCTCAACCTCTGGGTAGTGAACCTCCTCCTGCAGCTTGGAGACTGGGCATGTCAAAAACTCATGACATCACTGGATATAGCCTGCTGGTCTCTCCCATCAGCCCCCAGTGTGTCCAGTCTCCATGCAGCAGGAGGACGTAGTGAGCCTAGCTTCTGGGCTCACTTGGGGGAACAGATAAAGAACATTTAGTGTGACAAATTCTATTCTGATTTTACTTTTGATTATTACCTTTAATTTTACTTTTAATTCAGTTACCTTTGGTTAATTGGCAATCAGGGATTAGTTCCCTTTAGTTGTTAGGAGCAAATTTCCTTATATTTACAGTAATTTTAAATTTGAGCCTGGCTCTTTAAATTAGTAGCAGCTCCTGTCTTCCCTCCTTGTTAGGTAGTTTCACTTACTGTAGGCATTTGCCGGTGCGGATCTCTCTCCCTTGACGGTACGGGAGAGAGCTCCAGGACCTGTACAGCCACACTGAAGCTGTGTGAGACGGAGCCTCTCCGTTGCTGTGGGATTTTACTTTTACTCTGTGGAACCGGCTGAGCGGTCCTCGCCGTGGCTGCCTGGCACAGCAGCGCAGCTTGAGGATCGGATGAATTCAAGGCGGTAGGAGCAGGCTGCGTGGCTTTCATCCCTGCAGGTAAGGCCTTCGGGCTCTGTCGATCTGCTGAGACCTCCTTTTTGCAACGGCTGTTGTTCTTGGTGCCAAAATTCGTTGGCAAAGGGGCGGCCATTTTCTCTCTAGGTATTTGGACCGCATGGCAGGAGTTGCAGCGAGCTGCCGGTGTGAGGAAGATGACAGGCAGAATAGCTGGATTTTTAGGTCTAGTGTTTCTTTCTTTTGTTTGTAGATTTTTTGAGGCTCAGGGGGTTCCTCAGCCTTAAGGGGGCTGTTGTCAGTCCTCTTTATTTTTAAGTTTATTCTTAGTTTTATAGGACAGCAGTTTTGGCATTGATCTCTGATGCCACATGTTCTCTCCCTCCTAATCATGTCTCTGAGGAGCATCTGTTAAGTCCCGGGATATTAGGCAAATTGCCAGCTTTTAGGCTCTTCAAGAGCAGAGCCCTAACTTGTAGTTGGAAGGAGGGACAGGCTGGAAGTGTGCTTTTGTGTATTCTGTAGTGAAAGTTGCCCAAACACCTGTGGTTTCACAGGGACAGGTTTAGGAAACCGTAGGATATAAAAAAATATATAATAATAATAACAGTTAAACTGTCAACCAAGAAGTGCCTGTGCTACAGTCTATGGCCACCAGAGGGCAGCTGGTACACTCAGTAGTACCTTTCTGTGACCGTGTATATGCAGCTATCATAAGATTGATCTCTGCGAGTCAGGGAAGAAATAACCACAGGGCCACCTCATGGGCACTCAGGGGTTAGTGACTAAACAAGCAACTGTAATGTTTTGCAAATGAAGATTATATGACCAAGATTTAAAGCTCTTAACTTCTGTATCGTTTGTCGGGCTCTGGTGCCCTAAAGGCCACCGGATGGCAATGCTGCTCATGAATCACATATAGTATTCAGTGCCCCCATCTCTGGGGGGGTTTGTAAAATATGAAATCGTATTCCACATCAGGTTCACACAGGCAGCAACCTCTAAGACCTCCACTTACAAGGTTGTCGGTGTATCCCACTGCTATTTCTCTGACTGCAGGAAGGCCGGGGGGGGGGGGGGTTTGCTTGTGTGTTTCATAGCTCCACTTAACATGCCCTTCCAAGGAGATTCTCATCTATTTCTAGAGCCTGTGCTGTCAGAGCAGGGTTTTAAGCACTTAGCTGGGGCACTGACCCGTCTGTGCCATCTTGTTAAAGGCTGAGGGTGAAGAGAAGGACGTCTAGGAGGACGTCTAGGTAGCACAGTCTGGGGCTTAGCGCTCCAGGGCACTGGAAAGTTTCATAGCGGAAGTCAATACTCTGTGTATGCTCCATGCATTCAGCCTATGTTCAAGCGTGCTCACTGCACTGTGTTTGAGTGACAGGTACTGGGTCACCCGTATATGTAGATGTGCATTTTGTATGTGCTCACAATTGCTTAGGCATGATTTTTGGGTGCACTCTTTGCAGAGTGAGACTGCATTTCTTTGCTTGGACTGTATTATCAGGCTAAGGTAATTTCTCCAGTAATGGGGGGATGTCGATTGTAATAAAGTACGTGAGGTCCTCATGGTGTTACATGGGGTTGGAGATGCAGTCGTGGGATCTGCTGTGGAGTGAGCCGTCCGGAGGAGCTACATGTCACAGTCACCAGTTTCCCTTTCTCTTTGGGCTTTGCTCCCAGATTCTAGCGCCTCTTTCTGATGTCCAGGACGCAAGGTCCCCGGCCCACTGGACAACCAATTCTCAGCCTTTTCTCAATGTTGGCAGAAGGACTGGGAGAGCGAGAAAGGAAGACCAGGAACCAGCACCAACTCTGATGTCTCTCCACTGCCAGTGTTTGCTACGGTCACACATTCCCAGTCAGTTATTTATTTGCGTATACTGATTGCCTACAGGTCAGGGTGGCATACAGTCGATTACGGTATTTCTATTTCCCTTGTCCCTGAAGGGCTTACAATTTATGTTTTGGTACCTGAGGCAGAGGGTTAAGTCGCTTAATGAAGGCCAGAAGGACCACCTGTGGGACCAGAAACCCCAGTTTTTATGGCCCAAGGTTGGTGGTCTCGATTATTTATTTATTTATTTTATTTATTTATTTAGAAGGATTTAGTATACCGCCTTATCGTTAAATCAAGGCGGTGTGGCACATCAAGCAAAATCAATAATAAAGTGTGGTTTGTAGCATGCAGTATGAGAACTGAGAAGTGTAGTGTGTGGGGCAGTGCGTAAGATTATATCGGTGAACTATTTACCTAATGAGCTATATACATATATACAAAATGGGGCTGTTTGAGAGGCGTGCTAGGATTGAGATTCTGTAATGTCTTGGGGGTAGGATCGTGATCCTGTAATGTCTTGAGGTAGAAAATTTATGTGAGGTCCTTGAAATGTACTGTAAATAGATCAGTCTTAAGAAGTTTTCTGAAGTCCTTGAGGTTCTTGGTTGATCTTATATGGTCTGGGAGAGAGTTCCATATAGCGGGTGCTGCCAGGGAGAGTGCCCTCCTTGATGTGGCCAGCCTTGTTTTAGCAAATTCTTTTGGTGTTCTGATGGTGTCTGAGGTTCCTTTTAGAATTCAAACCCTAGGTCCTCTGGAAACTTGCCTCAACCACTGGGCCGCAATGCTCCGTGTGAGCTAGTCACAGGGCCATAGTGCCAGGTGCAGCCTATTATTTCCAAGACAGAGACATTGGGGAGGTTCCATTCATAAGGATACAAGAAATGCCATACTGGGTCAGACCAAGCTCTTTCAGGTCTAGTATCCTGTTTCCTAGGGTAGCCAATCCAGGTCTTAAGGACCTGGCTGGTTTCCAAAAAGACGAATAGGCTACTCAATGCTTGTATCGGGGCAAGCGGTGGATTCATGTATGCTCATATTTTAAGGGTTCTGTTGCATGTACAACAGATGTGACGCTCTGTTGGGTTGTGTGCCTTGTAGAACATCTTGAATTGGTGAAAGTTGGTATAAAAAAAAATATTATAATTTTCCAGCTTATCTCTAATAAAAGGTTATGGACCTTTCCTCCGGGAGCTTGGCTAAAAACGTTGTTAAACTCCGCTATGTTCGGAGATCGTTTCACGCAAAGCTCTTGGAGTACACAGGAGACCCAGTGGTCAATCAACCGACTGGAAATGTTAGCGATATGCCGGGCGTTGTAGGCGTTCAAAGCTACGGTGACAGCTCGAGCAGTGCGAGTATTGTCCGACAACTCCGCGGCGGTGGCCTACATCAATTGGCAGGGCAGAACCAGAAGTGTGGCCCTAGAGGCCGCGGCAGAGGGTCTGTGTGTGCAGATAGAGCTTTGGCTGCCAGCATTTTCGGTGGCACATGTTGCGGGTAAGGACATTGTGACAGCGGATTTCCTCAGCTGGGTCCGAGTAGATGCCGGAGAATGGGAGTGGCATCCGGAGGTGTTCGCACAGATCGGTCGCATATGGGGACAGCCAGTAATGGACCTCATGGCAGCGTTTCACTCTGCGTAGATGTCGCTTCTTCAGCAGATGACGCGAAAGGAGGTCGGAAGGCATTGGCGCACTGTTTCAACGGCGGCCGTCGTCCGGTCTTCTCTTTGTCTTTCCATCGGGGGCACTCATAGGTCAAGTGGTTCTGCGTATTGAAGCGCTTCGGGGAAATGTGTCGTTGGGGGCCTCGGGCTGGCCGAGGCACCCGTGGTATGCTTGCCTCATACGGTTGCTCAACGGGAATCCATGGAGGTTTCCGACATTGGAGATTCTGTTGCTACGGAGTTCCCTTCGAATGCCTCAGGTGCATCAGTTTTTGCTTACAGGGTGGCCATTGAAAGGGCAAGCTTAAGGAAAAAGAGTTGCTTGGCAGCAGTCTTTGCCACCTTGCCGCAAAAAAAAAAGTCTACGTTCCTTACATATGTGCGTATATAGTGCATCTTTGAGGACGGGTGCTCGCGGAGGCATGCTCGTGCAACAACAGTGTCAGTTCCCTTGGTATTAAGTTTTCTGCAGGACAGGATTGGTAAAGGCAGGTCCTAGAGAGTTCAGTTAGCAGCTCTGTCTTGCTGTAGGGGCAAAGGACAGGGAGTGGCTCTCATGCACAGGTCGATGTGGTACGCTTTCTCAGGCGGTTACCAGACTGTAGCCCTCTCTTAGGATATTAATTCCACCGGGGAAGCTCAAGTTGGTTTTAGGAGCGTTAGCTAGCGCACCATTTTGACCCTTGCAACAGACGTAGGTTAAGGGTTTTGCCTTGAAGACGGTATGTTTGATCATCTGTTCGGCGAGGCGATTTTCAGAGTTGCAGATGTTGACCTGTCAGGAATCGTTTTTTGTCTGTCTCCAGACAGAAGGTGGCCTGGCGGCTGGTTCCGTCGTTGTTGCCAAAGGTGGTTTCTACGTTCACCTAACTAAAATGGTCTCTCTTCCAGCACTAGGTGCGGCGGAGGGGAGCGTATTGAACCATAGCAAATGCAGTGAAAGCATAGTTACTCACCTGTAACAGGTGATCTCCGGGAACAGCAGGAATTTAGTCTTCACATATGGGCATCATCGGTACCGACGGAGCCTGCGTGGGAACGGTCCTCAGCATCCAATAGGAAAGCTTTTGGGAGCATCCCACAGCGCCTGCGTGCTGCCTTCCCGCCTTTCCCAACTGTCCCTCTCCAATTTTTCATTTTCCGCGGAGCCGACAGGTCGCACATCCTGTCACCGCAGAAAATTCCATTCTTATACTTCTTTTCTGTGGTCGCGTCTGCCTTCCTTTAACGCTATACCGGTACCGCCGGTTCTTCTTTTCTTTAAAAAAAAAACAAAAAACTTAGTTTCTGGAGTCCTCACTTCAGTAACTTTCTTCTGTGGTGCTAGGCGTCATTTTGGGCACTAGGCCCAATTTTTCCTTAAACATGGAAAAACCTGCTTCAGGTTTTAAAAAATGTTCTAAGTGTGGCGGTACCATCTCAATCACCGACACCCATGAGTGGTGCCTTAAATGTTTAGGTCCTGACCACTCTATTTCAGAGTGCCTCACCTGTGGGATGATGTCAAAAAGGGGCCGGCAAAACTGAGCTGCTAAACTTAGCACCCTTTTCCTTCCGATGCGGCATCTGTGGCATCGACGTCCTCCAGAGCTTCATCTTCCTCCCATGGATCTCAGGTAACTAAACATAAATCTAGCCGGTCCTCAAAGGGTAGATCTCCTTCTAAGCATCGAGATGCCTCTGGCGTTGCCCTTGAGGGTTTTTCACTGGCAAAATTGCCCCGGCAGGAGGCTTTGGCTTCCAAAGCACTAATGAGGCTCCAGGATGTTCTCGAGGCCTCAACCTCGATAGAACTACTGGTGCCATGCTCTGGGGTTCCGGCCGCTTCAACCGGTACCGATATCCAAGCATCGGCAGCATCGATAGACCAGAGATTCTTGGCTATTGAACGCAGTTTAGCGGCTCTTCTCACGGCCTTGATGCCCTTGAAATCGCTTCAGACACCTCAACCGGCACTGGTACCGGTACCGACTGCATCGACATCGGCGGGTATACCACCGGTACAGAGTCATGCGTCTCTATTCGGCATCAACAAGTCGGTACCGGAACAATCCGATACCGACTTCGATCGGTACTGGTACCGTGCCTTGCACGATCACTGGGATCAGAGATACGTTGAATCCTCAGATGAGTCTGAAGACTCCGAAGACTCTGGCGATACCAGAGTACTCCTCCCCGAGGATTCCTCTTCTCCTCAGCATAGGATGTCTCCGCCAGAGGATATGTCCTTTCAGGATTTTATCCGAGATGTTGCCCGAGGTCTTTCTATCACAGTGGCTCCTGAAAAGGAACCTAGGGCAAAGGAATTAGAGATCCTTGAATACCCTAAGGCTCCCAAGGAGGCAGCTACTTTACCTATTCATGAGATCTTACATGATCTTAAATGTTAAGGATGTGGGAAACACCTTTAACCACATCCCCTCATTCCCGAAGACTCAACACAATGTATCGAGTTCCTCATTGTCCTGGCTTTCAGAAGACTCAATTACCACACCATTCCATGGTGGTGGAATCAGCCATGAGACGGATGAAGAGTGCAAAGAGGCATGCATCTAATCCTCTGGGACGTGAATGTAGAAATCTCAACGCCTTTGGACGTCAATCCTTTTTAGGCTTCCATGCTTTCTGCTAGGATCAGTTCCTATATCTTGTATATGGGAATGTTCTTTAAGGAGGTCACAGGAGACTTAGAGATTATGAGCCTTCTTCTTCCT
The DNA here is from genome assembly GCA_033557465.1 of Ichthyophis bannanicus. NCBI lineage: Eukaryota > Metazoa > Chordata > Amphibia > Gymnophiona > Ichthyophiidae > Ichthyophis > Ichthyophis bannanicus. Next base: position 607,056,379 of record CM066033.1, read on the forward strand.
GATGACAAAAGGCAAGATTATCTTGCACTTGTTAAACATGCTAAGGATGTTTCCAAGTTTGTGAATCGTGCAGCCTTTGACTGCTTTGAATGCATAAGCAGAACCTCTGCTATTGCCATAGGTGCACGTCGAATTGTCTGGCTTCAGGCATCTGACTTGGAAATCTGGGTACAGAACAAATTGGGGAATATACGTTGCACAGGGGAGAATCTCTTTGGCAAGAATTGGCATGAGAAAGGTAATGAAATAGATGCTGACAGTATCACTTTGGATAGATTGTCCTAGTCTACAGCTGATCCTGCGAGGAAAAAGTCCTCTAAGAAGCCGTTCTTCAATAAGAAGAAGATGTTAAGAACATAAGATATGCCATACTGGATCAGACCAAGGTCCATCAAGCCCAGTATCCTGTTTCCAACAGTGGCCAATCTAGGTCATACATACCTAGCAGTATCCCCAAGAGACACAGGTCCCACAATGCTTGTATTGGGTCAAGCATTGATATCCTGGGTCCCTTTTTAATAATGGTTTATGGACCTTTCCTCCAGGAACTTGTCCAAACCTTTTTTAAACCCAGCTACACTAACAGCCTTTACCACATCCTCCGGCAACAAATTCCAGAGTTTGATTACACGTTGAGTGAAAAAATATTTTCTCTTATTTGTCTTAAATAGATCACCTTGTAGCTTCATTACATGTCCTCTAGTCTTTCTATATTCAGATAACGTAAACAATCGATCTACGTTTACCCGTTCCACTCCATTCATTAATTTAAAGACCTCTATCATATCTCCCCTCAGCCGTCTCTTTTCCAGGCTGAAGAGCCCCAACCTTTGTAGCCTTTCTTCATAGGAGTAGCCTTCCATCCCTTTTACCATTTTGGTGGCTCTTTTCTGTACTTTTTCTAATAACACTATATCCTTTTTAAGATAAGGCGACCAGAATTGCACACAATATTCAAGGTGCAGTCGTACCATGGAACGATACAGAGGCATTATAATATCCTTTGTTTTATTTTCCATTCCTTTCCTTATGATACCTAGCATTTTATTTGCTTTCTTGGCCGCCGCTGCACACTGGGTGGAGGGTTTTAACATGTTATCCACGATGACTCCTAAATCTTTTTCTTGGGTGGTGGTTTCCAATGTGGAACTTTGCATAGTGTAACCATAGTTTGGGTTGTTCTTCCCTAGGTGCATAACTTTGCACTTGTCCACATTGAATTTCACCTGCCATTTGGATGCCCAGTCTTCCAATTTATCCAGATCCTCCTGCAGTTTTGCACAGTCCTTTTGGGTTTTAACAACTTTAAACAGTTTTGTGTCGTCCGCAAATTTGATAACCTCACTAGTTATTCCCTTTTCCAGGTCATTTATGAATATGTCAAAAAGTAGCGGACCCAATACAGATCCCTGGGGTACTCCACTATTCACCTTTTTCCATTGGGAAAATTGGCCATTTAGCCCTACCTTCTGCTTTCTATCTTTTAACCAGTTCCCTATCCCATGACTTTTTAGTTTTGCCAAAAGTCTCTGAGGGACCTTGTCAGAAGCTTTCTGAAAGTCCAGATACACTATATTGACTGACTCACCTTTGTCTACCTGTTTATTCACACCTTCAAAAAAACATATCAGATTAGTAAGACAAGATCTTCCTTGTCTAAAGCCATGTTCGCTGTCTCCCATTAGGCCATGACTATCTACATGCTGTGTAATTTTGTTCTTTATGATTTATGATGGTTTCTACCATTTTCCCCGGTACCGACGTCAGGCTCACCGGTCTGTAATTTCCTGGATCACCCCTGGAACCCTTTTTAAAAATTGGCGTTACATTGGCAATCCTCCAGTCTTCAGGTATTACAGATGATTTTAATGAAAGTTCACAGATTACTAATAGCAGGTCTGCAATCTCATATTTTAGTTCTTTCAACACTCTTGGATGTATACAATCCGGTCCAGGTGATTTGCTACTATTCAGTTTATCAAATAGTTGTAATACATCTGCCCGTTGTAGCGATTATTTCTTTTAATTCCTCTGCAGTATCACCTTTAAATACCACTTCAGTCTTGGGTAATATCCCTACATCTTCCTCAGTAAAGACCAAAGCAAAGAATTCATTCAATCTCTCCGCTATAGCCTTATCTCCTCTTACTGCCCCTTTTATCCCTCCATCATCTAATGGTCCAATTGACTCTCTCACAGGCCTTTTGCTACGAATGTACTTGAAAAAGTCTTTATTTTGTGTTTTTGCTTCCGTAGCAAGTTCCTTCTCAAATTCTCGCTTTGCCTGCCTTATCAATGCTTTGCATTTAACTTGCCAGTGCTTGTGCTGTTTCCAGTTTTCATCGTTTGGCTCTTTTTTCCATTTCCTGAAAGATGCATTTTTGGCAGCAACAACCTCTCTGACCTCACCTTTAAACCATGCTGGCAGTTTTTTGGACTTTCTTCCACTTTTCTTAATGTGTGGAATACAGCTGGTCTGGGCTTCCAGGATAGTATTTTTAAACAACACCCAAGCTTGATGTAAGTCTTTAACCTTTTCAACCGCTCCTTTTAGTTTTTTCTTAACTATATTCCTCATTTTATCATAGTCTCCCTTCCGAAAGTTAAAAGGTAGTACTGTGGATTTCTTTACTATCCCTCCTCCACTAACTAAATCAAACACGATCATGCTATGATCACTATTGCCAAGTGGTCCCAACACCCTTATTTCTTGCACCAGATCTGGTGTTCCGCTAAGGGCTAAGTCCAGTATGGCTTCCCCTCTGGTCTGTTCATGAACTAGCTGCTCCAAGAAGCAGTCATTTATTTCATCTAGGAACTTTATCTCCCTAGCATGTCCTGCCGTGACACTGACCCAGTTGATACCGGGGTAATTGAAATCACCCATTATTACTACTCTGCTGTGACTTTTGTTAGCTTCCTTGATTTCTCTGAGCATTTCATCATCCATTTGTTCATTCTGGCCAGGCGGTCGATGGTACACCCCCACTGCCACCGCCTTCCCCTTTTTACATGGAATTTCAATCCATAGAGATTCTACAGCAAATTTTGTTTCCTGCAAAACTTTAATCCTTTCTGACTCAATGCCCTCTCTAACATAGAGCGCAGCCCCTCCACCAATTTGATCAGTTCTATCATTACAATATACTTTGTATCCAGGTATCACAGTGTCCCACTGGTTATCCTCCTTCCACCATGTTTCTGCGATTGCAATCGTATCTAACCTCTCATTTAGAGCTATATATTCTAACTCTCCCATCTTATTTTTAGACTTCTAGCGTTTGCATACAAGCATTTTAGAGACTGTATTTTATTAATATTAATCTGGCTATTGGTAGAAATGGGTAATACGGGACCTTTAAGCTCTGTCTGCTCCATACTCGAGGGCATTTGGGCTACTATACTCTTTTTCGGAACCTCACTGCTTTTGGTAGTATCCTTCAAGGATACCTTCTTCCGAACCATACGCTCTTGGGCGAATGTCAGCTTTCCCCTATTATCTAGTTTAAAAGCTGCTCTATCTCCTTTTTAAAGGTTAATGCCAGCAGTCTGGTTCCATCCCGGTTAAGGTGAAGCCCATCCCTTCGGAAGAGCCCCTCCTTTCCCCAGAATGTTTCCCAGTTCCTAACAAATCCAAAACCCTCATCCTTGCACCACTGTCTCATCCACGCGTTGAGACTCCGGAGCTCTGCCTGCCTTTTGGGTCCTGCACATGGAACGGGAAGCATTTCGGAGAACGCTATCCTGGAAGTTTCGGATTTCAACATCCTACCTAAAAGCTTAAATTTAGCCTCCAGAACCTCCCTACCACATTTTCCTATGTCATTGGTACCAACATGTACCAAGACAGCAGACTCCTCCCCAGCACTATCTAAGATCTTATCTAGGTGGCGTGTGAGGTCCACTACCTTCGCACCAGGCAGGCATGTTACCAGGAGATCCTCACGTCCACCGGCCACCCAGCTATCTACATGCTTAATGATCGAATCACCAACTATAACCGCTGTCCTAACCCTCCCCTCATGGGCACATGGCCCTGGAGAAACATCCTCAGTGCGAGAGGGTTTTACATCATTTGGATGACAGGTCCTAGTTACAGGATCACGTCCTGCCACACCAGGGTGATTCTCTCCTGTCACGTGACCTCTCTCCTCCATGGCAACAGGGCTGCTGCCAGACTGGAGGTGGGACTTCAGGACTATATCCCTGTAGGTCTCGTCCATGCACTTCTCTGTCTTTCTAAAGTCTTCCAGGTCTGCTACTCTAGCCTCTAGAGAACAGACTTGTTCCCTGAGAGCAAAGAGCTCCTTGCACATAGTGCATACGTAAGACCTCTCACCAACTGGGAAAAAATCATACATGTGACACTCAATGCAAAAGACTGGAAAGCCCCCATCTCGCTGCTAAACTGCTGACTGCATCTTAGTTTAAAACTTGTGTTTAGGTCCTTAATTTCTGTACTTACTAAGGTTGGTGTAGATGCTTATACTAATAGAAGTGTATCTAATACCTCTAATATACCTTGTTCAGCTGAAGCTTAATTAATCTCAGGTCTTCAGTGTGTGACTGATTTGGATAAAGAGCTGCATCTGAGAGCAGCTCCCTTCCTCTAAGATGTGTAAGTACCTATAAAGCTACAATTACCCCAGGGGTGGGTGGGAGTTGGGGAGGGAGGGAGGGAATATAAGACCTATGAAGGGAGGGCTGTTACAAGGTTCCTTGTCCTGTACCCTCAGCGGGCGGGGGGGGGGGGGGGGGGGGGGGTTAGTGCCTCAGGTAGGCTAGAGCAGGAAAACAAAGTTTAAAACACAGCAAATTCTGGGGACAGAGCAGGGAGAGAACTAGTTTAAAGCAACAATTAACCTGGCTATCACACAAAGGCCAGTTAGTTGAGGAAGGCAAGGTAAGTTATACAGCTGAGAAAAGTTGAAGTTCAAACTAAGGAAACAGTGAGGTGAAATAGCACACCAATAAGAGAACAAGAGTCAGACAGCTAGGACACAGCAATAAATAAATAATATAAATAGACAGCTAGAACTCACAGCAAGTTGTCACAGAAAATATCCACCTCTCTTAGCAGGGACATCCTCCTATACCCAGCAGGGACATCGTCCAGGTCAGTCTGCCCAAAAGGGACAGCAACAGCAACCTAGGCAACAAAGGAAGCCAAAAGCTGCTAAGCCTCAACCGGCTCAGCAGACTCCGCCTCCACAGGGGCTTTGACTCCTGTCTAGAGAACTTTGCCTTCCTGGCCCTGAACGGACCAAGAGCCCTCCACCATTCCGGGAAGGTTATGTCACTTTGCCCCCAGATAGTGTCAGATAACAGCAGAAAATTGGACTCTGTCCATTGTATGAGAGGGATACAAGCTTCATTTCCTCAGCATGCCCCCTCCTACAATAATAAGGCAGTTCAATTCTCAGGCATCTCTCAATGACGTGTTAGGTCAAGAAGTCACAATGCTCCTTGCTCAAGGAGCAATAGAAGAGGTACCCATTCCCCAACACAGTACAGGGTTCTACTCCCCCTATTTCCTTATTCCAAAGAAAACAGGAGGACACAGACCCATTCTAGACCTCAGAGAATTGAACAAATACCTGTTCCGAGAGAAGTTCAAAATGGTTTCTCTGGGAACTTTGCTGCCATACCTTCAAGTCAGGATTGGCTTTGTTCTCTAGATCTCAAGGATGCGTGCACTCATGTTCTCATCCATCCAAGTCACAGGAAGTTCCTTCAATTCCTATTTCAAGGAAAGCACTACCAATACAGGGTTCTTCCCTTTGGCCTGGCTTCTGCACCAAGAGTGTTCACAAAATGCATAGCTGTGGTAGCAACATTTCTCCACACTCTAGGGATATTCGTCTTCCCTTACTTGGACGACTGGCTCATCCGAGCCCCTTCAGTGCCAGAAGCCAGTTCTGCTCTGTTTCGCACAATGCACATCCTTCAGTATTTGGGACTTGTGTGGGGGCCCTGTATCCCACAAACAAGCCTAATTACCAATTATCACTAATATCCCATAAAGTCCAGAATCAAAAGTCAGTACAGGTGCAATCAGAGTCTTAGTTTATTAGATAACCAATGGACAGTACAAGCAATAGAGAGGAGTGCTTCTATTGGGCACTAGGCACCTTCAGAATTTCTCCTCTCCCTCTATGGCTAACAAGACATTCCCTATATACATTTTTGTACTTCCGTGTACGTGCATGTCTGTGATCATGTATAATTTCTCAATCTATGAGTTTGTGTCTCTCACTCCCCCCCATACCCCCCACCTTCTTCGTTCTGAATACTTTTTTTCAAGATGTCCTAACCATGAGATCCGGGACAGGCCTTTACTTCTCCCTGCCCTGTATACTTACCAAATTCTGTCAATACCATCTGCTTTCTTCAGGGCTCATTGACACTTTTGCCACATCACTTCCTCTGCAACTGTCAGCTTGTGGTTTTTCTGGATGTAACTTATTCTTTCTTCAGCCTAGCATGCAAGCCTCTGAGCACGTCTGCACAGGGTTTTGCAACTTCAACTGCTGAATTTTTATATCTTTAACTTTTAATTGCCCACAGTTTAACAGCATGGCTGACCTATATATTTGTAACTCATGAGGGATTAATGCAAAGGCCTATGTATCCCAACACTTGTCATAAACTTCCCAAAATCCAACCTTGCTCCCACTCAATCCCTGGAGTTTTATAGGAGGTCTTCTGGATACCAGACAGAAAAGAGCCTTCCTCCCACAGCCCCACTGTCTTCGCATTGTACAATTAGCTTCCCAAGCAGTGCTCAAACCTCATCTCACTGCTCGGGAAATGTTACAGTTGCTAGGCTACATGGCATCCACCGTGCATGTGGTTCCTTATGCCCGCCTCCATATGAGAGCAGCCCAATGGACCTTATCCACTCAGTGGACTCAGGCATCGGGTTGCCTATCAGACAAAATAGCAAACTCAGATCATCTTATTTTGTCCCTTCAATGATGGCAGTCACCCAGAAACCTTCTGGTGGGGTCTCCTTTCCAGCAACCCCTACCCCAGGCCACTCTAACAACAGATGCTTCTTAGGTGGGTTGGGGAGCCCACCTGCACGATCTCTCTACCCAGGGTACCTGGACTCCACAATAGGCCTGTCTTCACATCAACCTCCTGGAGCGCAGAGCAATTTTCCTTGCTCTTCGAGTGTTTCACGCCCAGCTCAGCTACAAGACAGTCCTGGTTCAAACAGACAATCAGGTAGCCATGTTCTATGTGAACAAGCAGGGCGGAACAGGCTCTCTGTCACTATGCAATGAAACTTTGCGACTGTGGGCCCTCGCCAGAGAGCATCAGATTCATCTCCTTGCGGTGTATCTTCCAGGCATTCAAAACTCTTGGGCAGACAAACTCAGTCGAGTTCTGCTTCCACACGAATGGTCTCTTCATGCAGACCAGGTGGCCCAAATATTCCAGATTTGGGGGACTCCGGACATAGACCTCTTTGCAAGTCCGCTGAATGCCAAACTTCCCCCGGTTCTTTTCCAGGATTCTGGCTCAAGGTTGTCAGGCCAGGGATGCCTTCCTCCTTCACTGGGATTAGGACTTCCTGTATGCCTTCCCACCCATTCCCCTAATTCCCAAAACCCTGTTCAAGCTTCAGAGAGACAGGGGTCATATGATCCTCATAGCTCCACGTTGGCCTCAGCAAACGTGGTACCCTGTGCTCCTACATCTCCGCCTCTGGAGTTGGGATCTGCTCCAGATCTTCTCTCAAAGGAGGACGGGATTCTGTGGCAGCCCAATCCCCATTCTCTGCATCTCAGGGCCTGGTTGCTGAAAGCCTAGAACTTCAGGATCTCAACCTTTCCCAGCAGGAAAAGGATATCCTTCATGCTTCTAGGAAACCCTCCACAAGACGCTCTTATGCATTTAAGTGGAAGAGGTTTACCATATGATGCTCGCAGAAGGGTCTTGACCCTCTTGCGATACTTCTGGAATCAATACTAGAGTATCTCCTTCATTTGTCAAATGCAGGGCTTAAGACCAATTCAGTGAGAGTCCATTTGAGTGCTATTGCAGCTTCTTTCAAGCCTCTAAATGGACAACCTATTTCCTCTCATAGCGAGATTTATGAGAGGCCTTCTGTTAACAAAGCCTCCCAGTGGCATGGGACTTAAATCTGGTACTTGGGCAGCTTATGAAACCGCCCTTTGAACCATTAGCCACTACCTCTTTAAAATTCCTTTCCTGGAAAGTTATCTTCCTCATTGTAATCACATCAGCACAGCACATCAGTGAATCACATCAGCACATCACATCAGTGAATTGCAAGTGGCTGATCCTCCTTATACAAGGTTCCACCATAATAAGGTAGTTCTTCGGACTCATCCACACTTTATGCCAAAGGTGGTTTCGCCTTTCCATTTAAACCAAGCGGTTTACCTTCCTGTATTCTCTCCAAGGCCTCACGTCTCCAGTGCAGAAAGGAACCTTCATACCTTGGACTGTAAAAGAGCTTTAGCCTTTTACTTGCAAAAGACAAAGCCATATAAAAAATCTTCTCAACTCTTTGTTGCTTTTGATTCTAGTCATTTGGGAATCCAGTCTCCAAAAGGACACTGTCCAACTGGATTGCACAGTGTATATCCTTTGCCTCTTGAAGGTCATGTCACAGCTCACAGTGTGAGAGCCATGGCAGCCTCAATGGCTCATCTTCATTCTGTGTCTATCAACGACATCTGTCGAGCAGCTACTTGGACTTCGGTACATACCTTCACAGCCCACTACTGCTTAGACAAGGACTCCCACCGGGATGCCTTGTTTGGTCAGGCTGTTCTTCAACACCTGTTCCAGACTTAATCAACTCCTACCTACCATCCCTGGTAGGATGCCAGAGATCCATGGGGGGAAGTGGAGCCCTTTCACATTGGCACACAACTTCTGGGGCCTTCTCCCTGGCATCTGCAGCTAGAGAGTCCCCATATGTGAAGACTACATTCCTGCTTGTTCATGAAGAGAGCATAGTTACCTGTAACAGGTGATCTCCGGGAACAGAAGGAATTTAATCTTCACAACCCACCCACCTCCCCTAGGAGTTGTATCTCTTTTCCTCTTTTCCTCTTTCTCTCTTTCCCTCTCTTTTGTCTCAGCTATAAACTCAACTGGAGAGGGACAGTTGGGAAAGGCGGGAAGGCAGCACGCAGGCACTGTGGGATGCTTCCAAAAGCTTTCTTATTGGATGCTGGGGACCATTCCCACGCAGGCTCCGTCGGTACCGACGATACCCATATGTGAAGACTAAATTCCTGCTGTTCCCAGAGATCACCTGTTACAGGTGAGTAACTATGCTTTCACTGCATTTGCCGATTGCTAACTAGTCAGTGGCAATATTAAGCCGCTACCAGATTAGCAATATGTGACTAAAGTTAGGCCAGGGTTTCCTGCACCTGGCTTTCACTGCATATCGCTAACCGTTTAGCAACTCAATATCGCTGCTGCCCAGTTAGCGGTTGGTGCCGCCTCCACTCCACTTGGAACACACCAATGCTAACCGTTTAGCATCGGGGCATTCAGAGGCTGCCCCCATGGATATTCTGCAAACCATGTAAATGCCTTTGAATATCAGGCCCATAATCCCTAAGGATCAATTTATTTAGGAGGCATTTTTATTCTGCTGGACCAAAAGATCCAGCTAACAAATTTCAGAAAGTGTCTGTTTGAAAAACAAAGTTTTGATAAGTTCCCTAAAATTAAAAAATTGGATTCTAAGTGTTTCAAAAAGTGATGCATTTATGGGCTGAAATGAGCCCTTCTCCTGTGCCTACAGTCCTACCCAGCAGTTTATTTGCTTATTGTTTACACTCTGCTGTCCCTCTGCCCTCACCTGTGGGAGTCCCTTTTGTTGACAATCACTGACCTCTCCCTTCAGTACCCCCGCGTGGTGATTGCTGGGGATTTCAATGTTCACTTTGAGGCTCCCACCTTCTCCAGAGACCAGTCCTTTGCTGCCCTTCTTCAAGATCTAAACTCCTTCACCACGTAACTATACCAACACACATAGCCGGCCATACTCTTGATTTGGTAATTACCCCTGCGAGCTCCACGCTCCTGCCTCTGAATATACGTACCAGATCCCTACTTTGGACCAATCTCTACTGTTTGCTTCTTCTCCTATCGCTCTCGCCATCCACTAGCACCACCTCTCCTTGTTTCTCCGTCAACCCCCCTGCCGTCACTCTCGGCGCATCACCCCCCGCACCCTTCAGCTCTTTCCTACTGCTGCTCAGCTCCTCTCTGAGGAGCTCCCCTTGCTTTCCCCAGATTCACAAGTTGCACAATGGAATACTAATCTTTCTGCTGCCCTCAATCAACTAGCCCCATTACAACCCCGACCCCCATGCTGCCCTTCCCGGCAGCTCTGGTATCACCCTGGTCTTCGTCTTTTGCGCTCTCAGCTTCGGTATGCTGAGCGTCTCTGGAGAAAATTTCACTCACCCTCTGCACTGCAACTCTTCAAGGAGCATCACCTTCATTATCATGCTCAAGTTCATCAGGCCAAGCAGATATACTTCTCCACAGCCATATCCTCCGCTCCGAACCCCACCCGTCAGCTTTACACCATTCTCAGATCCCTCACTACACTTCAGTCCAGATCCTCATCACTGCCCCCTCCTTCCACTCCCAGTCCTTCTCAGTTGGCCTCTTGTTTTTTGGCCAAAATCCTTGACCTTCGATCCTCACTGTGTTATTGTCCACCTCCACTGGCTTCTCCCACCCTCTTCACCCCCTCCTCACTGCTCTCTCATGTTTGGATCTCCTTCTACCCACTCACCATCACAGAGCTCATAAAGTCTATTTCCTCAACAACTTGTCCTCTTGACTCTATCCCCTCTTTATGGATTCTGGAACTTTCCCTTGCCCTCCTTCCATCCGTTCTTGTCATGCTGAATGCCAGCCTTTCCTCCAGGTCTTTCCCCAGCTCCTGGAAACATGCTCTGGTTCGCCCCCTCTTAAAGAAGCCATTACTTGATCCTCTTGACTCAGCACAGTACTGCCCAGTTTCCAATATCCCTTTCCTTTCCAAAATTTTAGAAAAATATGTCTTTGCTCAACTTATAGAATATAGAAGGACTAGGGGACATGTAATGAAGCTACAGGGTAAACTATTTAAGACAAATAAGAGAAAATATTTCTTCACTCAACGTGTAATCAAACTCTGGAATCTGTTACCGGAGGATGTAGTAAGGGCTGTTAGTATAGCTGGGTTTAAAAAAGGTTTGGACAAGTTCCTGGAGGAAAGGACCATAAACCACTATTAAAAAGGGACCCAGGATATCAATGCTTGACCTAGTACAAGCACTGCAGAACCTGTGTCTTTTGGGGAAACTGCTAGGTACGTATGACCTAGATTGGCCACTGTTGGAAACAGGATACTGGGCTTGATGGACCTCGGTCTGACCCAGTATGGCATTTCTTATGTTCTTATGTTCTTATGTTCTTAACTTTCATACCACCTGGACTCCACTCACTTCCTTCACCCCCATCAATCTGTTTTTTGGTCTGGCCATAGTGTTGAGACTATTCTGCTAGCATTTCTCAATGAACTCCACACCTCACATAACCGTGGTGACATTTCTGTAGCCGTATCTCTTGACCTTTCTTCAGCTTTCAATCTTGACCACTCGATCCTACTTTCCCTTCTACATGATGCTGGCCTTCAGGACACGATATATCGGTGGTTTCACTGTTTTCTCTTTTCCCAATTATGCACTGTAATCTCTAACTCCACCCCTTTGGCCTCCTCTGACCCCTTTCCTTTGCACTGCGGTGTCCCCCAGGGCTCAGTACTTGCACCTCTTCTGTTTAACATCTTCCTTGCACAGCTTGCTCTCCTTATTCAGCAGTCTGGGATTTCGGCCTATTACTACGCCGATGATATTCACCTTCTACACCATACCAGTCCCTTACAGCCAGACCTTTCACCCCTCAACACCTGTCTTTCCTCAGTTGCTAATTGGTTGACTGTGAACTGTTTCCATCTTAACCTAGCCAAAACATCTGCCAACTGGTTCACTCATGGGAGCACTTGTCCATCTGTAGCCCCTCTTCTTGCAGGCTCATCTGTTCCTATTGTGTTCTCCTTCTGTTATCTAGGGGTCTCTCTTGATTCCAGTCTTTCTTTCAAGGATCATATCTCCCAGTTTATGAGAGAGTCTTTCTACTACCTTTGCCAAGTCCGTGCTATCTATCCTTTCCTCATGCCCCAAGCTTAACCACGCTCCAGCTATCCTTAGTTATGTTCCACTTAGACTTTTGCAATTCTGTTCTTGTCGGTGTTCATCTCACTCAATTACACAAACTTCAGCTTATTCAAAACACGGCAGCCCGTATCATTACTCATTCCATCTATTGAAAACATGTTACCCCCTTCTCCTCCAACTTCATTGGCTCCCTCTAGAATATCGCATCCGTTACAAAGTCCTTACCATGGTTCATCAAGCTATTTATACCCACACTTCACAGTACCTGGCAAATCTTCAATTCCACACACCTAGCTGTCATCTTCGCTCAGCACACATTAACCGTCTTCACTTCCCCTCTCTGGCACGTGCCCACTTGCAGGCAACCCGCCACTCTGCTTTCTTTTTCCTTGGATCTGCCGTATGAAACTCTCTCACCACCCCTCTCAGACTAGAGCAGAATTATATCAAATTTAAATCACTTCTCAAAAACCATTTGTTTTCCTCTGCCTTTGACCTCCCACCTTCCATTGTGTGATTCTGTGTTTTCCGGTTGTCTGTTTCTCTTGTCTTGCTTCCTTTATCTTCCTTCTCTTTCCTACCTTGCATTGTAGTTTGTTTTCTTTTTCTGGCCTTGGCCTTTCTGTATATTTTTGGTGATTGTACACCATCCCGATGTTATAAAGGGGGGTATATCAAATGGAATAAACATAAACGTAAACATTTCATGAGGGAGGGCCAATGCAGAAAACGATGTGCTACAGGGTTTGCCAGCACAGGTCCTTAACTGAAGGAATACACAGTTTGGACCTCCGTGAATACTTGGGATGTACTCCATCACAAAGGTCTTCAGTTTTTGATGGAACTAAATACACCATACGTATTTTTAGATTTCACTTTCCAAGGCATTGGAAGCCATTGAATGTCTTTTGCTGCAGGAAGAATAGCTCATGAGAATTGTGGCCAGAGATGGTGCAGACTTGCAGTATTCTGAATAAGTTGCAATACATGCAACATTTTAGTGAGAAGGGTCAAATATTAAGAGCTACAGGGGTCAATTCTTGATAGAAACAAAACGTATGTAATCCACCTCAGATCATTAACTTATAAACATGGTTTCAGACAGTGAACTACAGTTGTGGTCAACATTATTGGCACTTTTGCATTTTAGGTGTGTTATGTACAATATTTTGAGAAATAATTGGAACTGTGTTATCATAATATTTTAATAGTCTGTTCAAAGATATGCAACAAAAAAAAAGTCTGTGCAACTTAGACGTAGTCATTTCTGAGAAAAAAAATCAAAACATGAACTGGACGGGATTAATGGCACCCTTTACTAATATTTGGTTGCACAACCATTGGTAGTGATGACAGCCTCCAAACATTTCTTGTAGCCATCTATAAGTTTCGTACATCTGTCTGCTGGTAGTTTCTCCCACTTTTCAACTGTGATTTGTTCCAGTTCATGAATGTTTTCAAGATTCCTTTTACCAATGGCAGATTTCAGCTCTTTCCAAAGGTTTTTGACTGAATTGAGATCAGGACTCATTGTTGGCCAGTTTAAAACAGTCAATTTTTTCCTTTTTAACCATTCTTTTGTACTTTTGGATGTATGTTTTGGATCATTGTCCTGCTGCAGAGCCAATGACCTTTGACCTCAACCTAGCTTTCTGACACTAGGTAGAAAATTTTGCTCCAAAATGTCTTGGTAGTCCTCTGACTTCATGATTCCTTTAATACATTCCAGGCCTCCAGTTCCTGAAGCAGCAAAACAGCCCCACAACATTATGGAACCTCCATCATATTTAGCTGTAGGAAGGGTATTTTTTCCTTATAAGCTTCATTTCTTCACCTGTAAATATATAGCTGGACTGTATTGTCAACGAGCTCGTTTGGTTTCTTCTGTCCAGAGAACATTTTCCCAGAAGGATTGTGGTCAAGGTGGGTTTGGGCAAAGATCAAGCATGCCTTTTTATATCTGTTGTTGAGCAGTGGGGTCCTCCTTGGCTTTCTCCCATGAAGTCCTTTTTTGTTTCATTCACGGCATATGATGTAGGTTGAAACCACCACTCCAGATTGCTGCAGGCCAGCCTTAAGCTCTTTGGATGTCGTACGTGGTGTTTTTCCAACAGTTTGCATTAATGTTTGAAGACTTCTTGGATTAATTTTCCTCTTCCCAACATGTTCTGGGAGGTCCTTGACAGTTCCATGAGCAGAAAACTGCCTAATAACATTGCAAACTGTAGACACGGGAATCCTAAGGTCTTTGGAGATGGCCTTGTACCCCTTTGAAGTTTGATAATAATGGCTTTTCAGATTGTCTCAGGCAGCTCTCTTGTCTTCACCATTGGAAGAGGGAGTGAATGTAGCCATTTTAAACATTAGAGCCATCATTCATTGGTTGATTCAAGTCATGTGAGTACAGACAATTGATCACGGATGTGTCTAATTTTACTGCATTGGAAATGTGGTTCTTCTGTTCAAACTGATTTGAATAGTTTATAAAGGTGCTAATAATCATGTCCTATGATAAAAATCCAAACAATAACTAAGCTCGAAGAAATCACCAATATTTGTTCCTGGCAATTTCCCAGTTTTTATACTATTTCCTACTATTTCCTTTTTTAATTGGTCTTGTTTTATTTGATGCTTTTATGTGTCAAATATGTGTGCATATGTAGTCCAAAGCCATTTCATTGGCCACTTTTTTTTTTTAGGAGATATTGGACATTAAGGAGTTGAATTGCAAGGGTGCCAATAATATTGACCATAACTGTGTATGCAGCTTTAGGGTCTTTTTAGCCACTGATTTGAGTTTTTATGACTAATTTAGATTCCTTATTGTGCTAGACCTGTCCAGACGTGTGTAGGCAGAATTGAGCAATTTTCAGTGATGTCATCACTAGGTATATCCACTGGTGCAGCACTGAAATAAGCCAGTATTTGTCTGCCTCCAGCAGGTGCAAGGTGTTTGGACTAGCACAGCATTGCAGATAGGCCTGTATCCCCTGGCCCACACCATGGTGCCTGTGTGACTGACACCTATAGGCCCAATGTTTTATGGGCGCTCAGGTATGCCCTTGTTCCCTTGAACTGGCAGCCACCCTGTGCCCAGTGCCGTTTATCCATGGGTTCCAGCAGTGGTGGGCCAGCAAGGAACAAGAGGATTCTGCAGGGCCCCTGAGATTGATAAGTTGGGCCTATTCCCTTCTTCCTTCTTGCTGTTCTCTATCTGCATGCTTATTTTGACTTTGCCTTTTTTCTGATTTTTATTCCTGCCCCCTATCTTCAATGGGCTGTATTTGGCTCTCTTGCTTGCAATAAAGCAGCTCCAAATTAAAAGAACAAAACAAAAAGCTTTGCTCAGGAGCTGGACCTCCCAGACTTGCTTGGGTTTCCCTGGTCAGCCCACCAAGTGTTGCAATTCCCTTTTCAGAACTCCCTTCTTGCCATGGCTCTGGAATATTTTTTGCAGGTTATTTTTGGAGTCTTTTATTTTCTTTAGCCATTGCAGTGCTTAGCATATTGCCCAGTGCAGCCAGCGACCCCCTGCATTTCTTTCCCATGGCCACTTATTTATGCAACTTATTATTTTACCCCAGTTTATGTTGGGAATGCCAGAGGTACCTTTTTATTTGCCATTTTGTGACCTTCCCCCCCTCCCCAGTGGTGAGCCCGGGGCCCGGTGTTTTTTCTGGCCTCTGACAGTCCTTAGCTGTTTTTTTTTCCTGTCAGTTGGCACTGCGACCATTTGAGATGTCTGCTTTGACATGCTAGAGATGGAGCCTGGCAGGGTGAATTTAACCTCATGTCCATTGGCCCCTGGAGGCATTCTGGGCCCTTGTTTTAAACTAGCTTGAGCTGCAGCTCCTGAAATGGTTCACAAGCATTTTGTATTCTCGGCTAACTTCCTGCTATCCCCATCTCTGAGGTCCAAGGCCCACTTCACCCATGGGGGACCTTGGGCTCTTTAGCATCTTTATCATGGGCATTAAGGGAGTCAGGGCCCTTGTTTTGCCCTCATACTCATCCATTTTTCTGGGAGTCCCACTTTATCCCTTATGGGGGTTGGTTGAAAGATTGTAGAGAAATCCTTTTCTCCAAAAAGTAAGTTTGAGGAGGATGGGGTAGCTTCCTTAATGGAAGACTAGGATCTCTGTGATGTGACTATTTCATGGAAGGGTCCTTCCTAGGTCCATATACAACATTATGACAGCTCTGCCTGCTGTAGAGTCTGCTGTCAGGTGTGGTTATCAGGTGGGCTCCCCTCTTCTGGAGAGTATCTGACATCCACTCTTCTACCTGATCTAATGCAGCAGCTAGTAGGGTAGCCCTAAGCCCCCAACTGTACCCTTGACCCCAAGGTAAGTTAGATCAGCCTTTCTGGCTTCCTAGCATGGTAATGGGAGTGGAGGAGTAGCCTAGTGATTAGAGCAACTGCCTAGTACCCAGACGATCAAGGGTTAAATTCCCACTGACACTCCTTGTGACCTTGGGCAAGTCACTTTACCCTCCATTGCCTTTGAAGAAAAGGTTGGCAATCTACTTCCGGTGATACATTGCCAAGAAAACCCAGAAGTAGCTGGGTCGCTATGAGTCAGCACTGACTCGATGGCACAAAAAAAAAAAAAGCATGGTAATACAGGTCAAAGTGCATGACTGTTTGGGAGGCAGTGTACTCAAAGAGGTTTGGAGGGTCGGGGCCCTCCTTAAGAACAGTTTATTCTTCTTAGTCACACAGAAGCGCTATGTGCAGGCTTGGTGTCAAGCCCTCTTACTATGGAGCCAGTTGCTTCCAGACAGCCTGGTGGTTATGAGATTGGAAGTAGACCATCTGGATGGCTAAAACCTTTTACAGCCCAATCAGACTCACTTTCATTTCCATGGAGACAGTGGTAGTAGCTAACAATTGTTCTGGCTCTGCGCTTAGTTGATGGATTCTGCCTCAAAGCTGTGGATGAGTGAATTGCCCTTGAGGGCCAGCTACTCTTTGGAGTGGGCCTGGGGCAAATATGAAAATCTTTAAGGAGGCTCACCCGCAGAGACTCGTAGAGGATAAGCCTTGAGGTGCTAGGGGTAGGGCCATGCATAGAGCCTAGAGATGTCTTGGGACTGCTAGGAGTCCAGATAGGGCTTGCTCATTCTTCAGGTCTCATTCTAAAATAGGGCAGTCTTTCACAGCTTTCTGTGTGTTTGTATTGCCACCATGCTCCATTGAGAGCCAGTAATCCCCCTCAGTGGTTTCCAGTGCTCCTTCCGAGGTGCAGCTGGTTGGGGTGTGGCTCTGATTGTTTCTCTCTGAAGGGTCCCATTACAAATCATACCAATGGATCCTTGGGGTCCTCAAGCAAGGCTAGAGAAGTGTTAACTCTTCTTGCAAGATACCTGTCTTCTAATCTTAAGGCCACTGGTTCAGGTCAGTCTTAGGTAAAATAAAAAATATATATTTCAGTTAATTATGGCAGTGCGTTTATGAGTTACCCTTGTATGGGGTTATGTTTAAGGGCCCTCTTCAGTGCTTCTTGAAGTTGCAGGCTATTCTACCCATTCCCTCTACAGAGCAGGGAGGTTTCCTCTGGCCTACCCCAAGGTTAAAGGTGGTTGGTGCCAAACTCTAGAGTCCCTAATTTCTGTATGAGGATCATCAGGTCTGTCATTGCATTGGTCAGGCAGGGGCAGGTTCTCACTTCCCTAGATATCACCAGGTTGTATTTTCATATTCCCATGAGGGAGCAGCATTAACAAATTGCTTTTGTGTTTTGGGCCCTGCCCTTTGGCCTAGCTATACTGCATTACTGCAGTAAACTGTCACTGCATTAAACACCACTGCGAGAATCAGAGCGCAAAGAAAACCGACCATATCACCCCAATTCTGAAAGAACTACACATTCTCCCCCTTGAAGCACGGACAAAATACAAAGCTATCCTACTCACCCACAAAGCTATCCATCAAACACAGGACACCCAGCTTCGCACCCTACTGGCTCGTCCAGCCCACAGCAGATCTACTAGACAAGCCTCCAGCATTTCCCTCACCGTCCCTCACAAAAGAACCAAATGCTCGCAACGGACCTGCAAGCGAGCCTTCGAACTTTATGCTCCATCCTTATGGAACTCTCTACCGAGCTATCTCAGAAACAATGCCGACCTATTATCTTTCAGAAAACAGCTAAAAACCATCCTTTTCCAGGAATACTTCAACTTGAATCCCACCGAAAAACCCACAAACCCCTGATCTCACCCACAATGAACATCTAACTCAAAGCTACTCTAACCTGTCTATGTCCAACGTCTGTCTATGTCCATCGTCTGTCCTATGTCAAAATCATCAATGTTGCCTCCCCGGTGATGGCCCCCCCTTGTACTTAATTCCCCCACCCCCTATGTAACACCGCTTTGACCCGGTGAAAAGCGGTATATAAATACAGCTAAATAAATAAATACTCCTTGCACCTTTTCCAAGATCATATTGCTGCTAGCGGTGCTTCGGCACAAGCAGGGATTTGGACTCACCCATATCATAGAGGAGCAGAAAAGTAGCCTAATGGATAGAGCACTGGCTTGGGAACCAAGAGACCAGGGTTCAATTCCCATTAGTACCCCTTCTGGCCTTGGACAAGTCACTTAACCCTCCATTGCCTCAGAGGAAATGCCTGGCAATCTACTTCCAGTCACTGCTAAGAAAACCCAGGAGCTGCTGGGTCGCCAGGAGTCAGCACTGACTCAAAGGCACACATTGCATTGCATATCTGAATGACTGGCTGATGGGTTGGACTTTGTGGAGACGTCCAGAGATGACACCAGTTCTGTGGTTTCCTGGTTGAAAAGGCTGGGATTGGTGTTCAACTATCCCAAAAGCAGCCTTCTTCCTTTCCTGGATTTGGAGTACCTCTAGGCTGTCTCCTGGGTTGAGTTTTCCTCCTGGCAAGGAGGTCCCTCAAGCTTCAGAGCCAACTTGGGATAGTTTGCGCTCAGTCAGCGCCATGAGCCAGGGACTTCAGCCAGATCCTCAGATTCATGACATTAACCTTGGAGGGCCAGGGCATACATCCACTCTGCAGGGGGACCTGCTAGCTCTCTTGTCTCCTTTTTCCCAATTGTTCAACCAGACTACCTCTCTCCCAGAAGAGCGAGGAGCATTTGAGGGGATGGTTACATTCCTACCGGCTGATGGCTGGGATCCATTGAAAGCACTGGATTGGATGATTGCTTTCTTTGGCTGTCCGCCTGGAGAGCTAGGATGCACACCGCCTGGGCTAGTTGGCCAAGGGACTCTGGCCCCCTCAGGAGGTTGCCTGGTCGATCAACCACCTGGAGGCAAGAGTGATCTGTCCAGCTCTGGAAGATTCCTGGTGGGAAAAGCAGTTCAGGTGTTCTGGGGCAATACCACAGCAGTGGTGTTTGGCATTGCAACCTTTGCCTTGTAATTTGACAGAGTGGATCTCCAGAGTGTGAAACTATATTGGTGGGTAGAGGAGCATCTGATTTGCCTTGTCTGTAGTGCACATTGCAGGTGTCAACAGCGTGCAGGCCAGTTTCCTGAGTTAGATCACTGTGGATCTGGGTGAGTGGGAGCTCAGCCTTCACACCTTTGACTTGATAGTGCAGAGATAAGGCTTCCAGTGTTGAACTTGATAGCCATTTAGGATACTGTCAAAATGAAAAGCTTTTCAGCCACAGGATGGTTCCATGGGCAGCATGTTTCAGGAGTGGCCCCAGGAGAGGATTCTGTATGTCTTCCCTCCGTGGCCCTTGTTTAGCCATTTCCTGCATAGAATTTGGGCCCACTCAGGCTGGTGATTGTAGTGGCCCCAGACTAGCCTAGCAGGCTATGGTGCACAGATCTCTTGAACCATTCCCAAGGCCCCCATCTCTTTGTTACCTCAAGAGAAGGGCTTCCTTTGATGGGGGCCCCTGGGAATGGAGAATTCTGTTAACTTCTTGCTTACAGCCTGGCCATTGAGAGACATAAGCTGTCCAAGCAGGGCTATTCTGGGGCAGCAGTAAACACCATACATAAGGTCCAGAGGGCCTTTACTTCCTTAGCTGCTGGAGAGTTTTTTTTTTAAAATTTTATATTTATTACATTTCAAATATAACACTTTAAACCAGAAAGTGAAAGGAAACAAGAAAAATCAAAGAAAAATTATACACAACTAATGTTGATGTAAGTACACACCATTTCAGTCCACCATATAAGGAAAAAGAAGAGGGATCCAAGAAAAGAAAAGAAAAATAATTCTTAAAGCAGAAATACAAGAAAGAAAACCCCTGAGCACATGCCCCATATCTAACTCTTCCCAGCGGGCCTTACAATGATACCTGAGGGTCATGAAGCTGGACTTTTATCTCCTCTCTCGCCACAATGAAATAAGAACATAAGATATGCCATACTGGGTCAGACCAAGGTCCATCAAGCCCAGTATTCTGTTTCCAACAGTGGCCAATCTAGGTCATATGTACCTAGCAGTTTCCCCAAGAGACACAAGTTCCGTAATGCTTGTACTGGGTCAAGCATTGATATCTTCGGTCACTTCTTAATAATGGTTTATGGACCTTTCCTCCAGGAACTTGTCCAAACCTTTCTTAAACCCAGCTACACTAACAGCCTTTACTACATCCTCCGGTAACAAATTCCAGAGTTTGATTACACGTTGAGTGAAAAAATATTTTCTTTTATTAGTCTTAAATAGTTTACCCTGTAGCTTCATTGCATGTCCCCTAGTCTTTCTATATTCTGATAACGTAAACAATCGATCTACGTTTACCCGTTCCACTCCGTTCATTAATTTATAGACTTCTATCATATCTCCCCTCAGCCATCTCTTTTCCAGGTTATAGAGCCCTAACCTTTTTAGCCTTTCTTCATAGGAGTATCCTTCCATCCCCTTTACCATTTTGGTGGCTCTTCTCTGAACCTTTTCTAAAATCGCTATATCCTTTTTAAGATACGGCGACCAGAATTGCACACAATATTCAAGGTGCGGTCTCACCATGGAACGATATAGAGGCATTATAATATCTTTTGTTTTATTTTCCATTCCTTTCCTTATCATACCTAGCATTCTATTTGCTCTCTTGGCCGCCGCTGCACACTGGGCCGAGGGTTTTAACATGGTATCCACAATGACGCCTAAATCTTTTTCCTGGGTGGTGGTTCCTAATGTGAAACCTGCCACCCACCCACTCCCTGGACCTTGAGGGTTAAGGGAGGGGCTGGCCTTGAATGCGCTTGAGGGTTGATGTTGTAGTTGTGTTGGTGCTCAAGTGATAAGGCAAGGCAAAGAATATTTCTTTTTTTGTGAGGTTTATTTCCCGCTTTCGCAGTTCAAATGCAGCAGACGTAAATGAAATAATATGGTACAAAACAAGATTGAGAAACTGAACTTAAACAAGGCTTTTTTTTCACTGCCTAACTGAATGTCCATTACTGATCACATTCACCTGTCATGTGATCTCCTTTTCATTAAGGTAACAGAAAACTCTGATACCAGCACTGCTCCTGAATTGCACAGAATATGCTTCCACTTATTTTCTTCACAGAAGCTCTTTTATCACAGCAAACAGTGAGGTAACTTTGCTATTTTCTTACAAACAACAGTGGCAATCAAATCACTTAAATGTCCTTTGGAATCATACAAGTAGAGCAATCCATCGGGACTTCCTGTTCTGTAGATGGCAAAGAAATTAAAGGCATTTCTTCTTGCTAGCAGATCAATGGCTTTGCTACGTTCTGAGTAGAAACTGCTCTGCTTTTAAGGAACTCTCTGAATTCAGTGAGAAGTAATTCTGCCTGTGTATTTTCTGAGCTAGGCTGAGAAAATCCTCCTTCAGGTAAATGCTTGTTTATATTTCTTATCTCTAGGCAATTATCAGTGCTTTTACTTGGACAACATTTCAAAGTGTCAGCATTTCCTTTCTCCCACCTATCTCCACATGGCAGTGCAGGGTAAAACGCTCCAGCTGTGTTTAGAGAATCTCTCAGAGTGTTAAAAGGAAAACAGTCAGGCTTTTCTTGGCTTAACCAGTTATTATCAAACTTTCTGCCTTTATCCTGTCTTTCACAATTAAAATTCACTCTTTCTGGCTTTCCACTGTTAAGCTTGCTAGCCGTGCCACACCCACCAGATACCTTGTGCTTGGGCTTCTTCCAGGGTAATTCCTTATCCCTTTGCCTCCTATTCCAAGGTTCTTCTGGGTCCTTTAAACTCCTGAGATGCAGCCTTGGGTCTCTCAGTGCCTTAGAATTATTCTGTTTCCAGAAATCTTTCTGTGCCCCTGAGTCTCCCAGAACCTGCCTGCTCCTTCTTGGATCACAGCTGCTTAGTGGTTCTCTCTCTCTCGGTTCCTGTTCCTGGTCATCTGACCTGTCCTCGTCCAGGTGCTTGTGTCCTTGGTTGTCACGTTCTTTCCTTTCCTGGTGGTCCTCTCTTTGCTTGCTTGGCTTCCCTAACTGTTTCTGTTTCTGGGTTTTTAACAAGCTGGCTGAGTGCTGCACTGCCCTCCTCCTGCTTGGGCGTGCCCAATCAGGGACTTGGCTTCTCACCTGCCTTGAAGTGAGGAGTGGTTCCTGATTAGCTCTGCATTCTTTTTTCCTCTCAACAGAGAAAATCCTGCATTCTCCTGCAGTACCGGCTCTCTCCACCGGATCACCATCAGTTTCTCTTGCTTCATAAGAGCTTGCTTCATCACAAACCTTGCATCGTGTAACCATAGTTTGGGTTGTTCTTCCCTAGGTGCATAACCTTGCACTTGTCCACATTAAATTTCATCTGCCATTTTGATGCCCAGTCTTCCAATTTATCAAGATCCTCTTGCAAGTTTTCACAATCCTCTTGGGTTTTAACAACTTTAAATAGTTTTGTGTCATCTGCAAATTTGATAACCTCACTCGTTATTCCACTTTCCAGGTCATTTATGAATATGTCAAAAAGCAGCGGACCCAGCACAGATCCCTGGGGTACATCACTATTCACCTTTCTCCATTGGGAAAATTGGCCATTTAGCCCTACCCTCTGCTTTCTATCTTTTAACCAGTTCCTGATCCACAATAGTACACTGCCTCCTATCCCATGACTCTTTAGTTTTGCCAAAAGTCTCTGATGAGGGACCTTGTCAAAGGCTTTCTGAAAGTCCAGATACACAATATCAACCGACTCACCTTTGTCCACCTGTTTATTCACTTCTTCAAAAAAACATAACAGATTATTAAGACAAGATCTTCCTTGTCTAAAGCCATGTTGGCTGTCTCCCATTAGGTTGTGACTATCTACATGCTGAGTAATTTTATTCTTTATGATGGTTTCTACCATTTTTCCTGGTACTGACGTCATTTAAGTGCCTAGGTTCATAAAACACATAATTCTTTGCTTCACATACAATCAAACAAGCACAAGGAAATTGTAACATGAAGCTAAGATCCAAAGCCAATGCTCTGGGTCATAGGGCCAAGAACGCCTGACGCTGCTACTGGGTAAATCTAGATAAATCAGGAAATATGCAAACTTTAGAACCTAGGAACATCTTATTCATAGAGCGGAAATACAGTTTGAAAACAGCATTGCGATCAAACTGTAAAGCAAAGGTAAGCACCAAAGTGGTCCTCTGCATAACCACCTCCAGAGAGGACTCCAAAAACTCCATGAGATTCAGCCCCCCAGTGCTCCCCTGTTCAGCAGGTGCGCTTGCACCTCCTTGAACCAGGTATTGAGCCCTAAAACAGGGGGAAGAGAGCCAGAATCCATTCCTAAGATATCAGTCAAATACCTCTTAATCATATCTACAGCAGATATGAGGGGGTGATCTGGGAAAGTTCAACAGACGCAAGTTATTATGACACACCTGGTTTTCCAAGTACTCCATCCGTCTGCACAAGATGTTTTTATCTTTAACCAGAGCATCTCCCAAAGTCTGCACATTATTCACTTTGTCCTCAAGGGTATCATACTTGATAACATACTGTCCCAATGTTTGCGAGTATTCAACCACTGACTGTGAAACAGTTGATAAATCACCCACCAGCTTCAAGGAAAAATTCTGCATAGAGGAATTCAGCCCCTGGATCACATCCTACAGTGACTCCAAAGTCACAGACGCAGGTCTCTTCACCTCCCGAAAAGGGAGGAGTGGCCTAGTGGTTAGGACAAGGTACTTCAGGCCGGAGGGCCGAGGGTTCAAGTCCCACCTGGGGACAGCAATCTCAGGCCGGAGGGACTGGGATTTCTAGTCCTATAGGTACTCCTTGTGGTCTTGGGCAAGCCACTTAACCCTCCATCGCCCATGTTCCCTGTAAGTATTAGCGTATGTGTGTCATATCCCCTCGTGTTAAATGTATCTCCCAATTGACCGCTTTGACCCGGTGAAAAGCGGGATATAAATACAGCTAAATAAATAAATAAAATAAATAAAAAGGGAATCCAGCAGCCGCCTCCAACTTCCCCTGAGCAATAGACTCCACAGCTTGCTGCCATTCCACTAATGAAACACCCTCAGGTTCATTGGTAAGGAAGGAGGACTCTGCCACGGGAACACCTTCTGGCAAAGAAACACCCAGAGCCACATCAGACTGCACGTCTTCCAGCAATCCCACAGCTCCCAAACAGCTGGGACTCGGGGGCGACGTCCACATTATTGGGCTCAACGAAGCCCCTTCCTCACTGCTGCTGACAGTTCGCACAATCGGCTGACCCAAAGGAGAGGACGAAGAGGGGACTAAGGAAACCCCAAAACCTTCCAGCGTGGTCTGGCGCAAAGGCTAGGAACCGGAGCCCTCCAGGAGCAGGTTCTTTCCTTTCCCCTTCCTCTTGCCCATTACACCGGCAATGAGGAACACCCAAAGCCAAGATTCAAGCCTCTGTAAGGAGCATCCTCAGGTGCGACCGCTGACAGCGCCATCTTGGATCTCTTTCCTGCTGGAGAGTTTTTGAGAAATGGCAGTGTTCCTCTCAACTCTTGGAGGCCTGTAAGGTGGACATATTGACTGTTTTTCTCTTTTTTGCAATCTGTCCTAGGCCAGGGCTTGGCCCAGAACTCTCTTAAACCTAATACAGGAGATTTCTTTGGTAGTGCACCCTGCACTCAAGTGCAGTAGATTTGCCTGCCAGTGTGTTCTATATCTCCATGAACAAGCAGGAATGAGTCTTCACATATGGGTACGTCGGTACCGACGGAGCCTGCGCGGGAACGCTCCCCAGCGTCCAATCAGAAAGCTTTTGGGAGCATCCCTCAGCGCCTGCGTGCTGCCTTCCCGCCTTTCCAACTGTCTCTCCTCAGTTTTCGTTTTTCCGCGGAGCCGGCAGGACGTCTTCCTGTCACCGCAGAAAATGTTTTCTTTAAATCTTTTACTTTTTGTTTTCTTGTGGTCGCGGCTGTTTCCCCGACTCCACCGGTACCGCCGGTGGTTTTTTCTTTTCTTTTTCCTAAAACTCAGGGAGTTTTTTTCCCTCTGTTTCTGTCTTGAATTTTTGGGCCTGTAAGGCCTCTCCATTATGGAGCCTTCTTCTCCTAAGAAGTGCCTTAACTGTGGAAATACAGTTTTCTTTTTAGACTCCAATAACTGGTGTCTAACCTGTTTGGGTCCTGACCCCTTTCCTCCAGAGCCATCAGGCTACAATTTTATGAGAAGAAAATCTCCATTTCGAGTTTCCTTCGATGCAGTTTTCCCTTCCAGTGTAAGGGCACCGACCATTTCTTCTCTGCAGGATCAGGTAACCCACAGTCTGTTAAGACTAGCCAATCCTTGGGTGGTAGGTCTCATGCCAAGCATGATGATGGCTCCGGCCTTGCCCTCAAGACCTCATTGGCTTCAAAACACCGGCGGGAGTCTTCGGTCTCCAAAGCCTTTCAGGGGTTTCAGGTTGTTCCTGGGGCTCACCCCTCACAGAACATACCTGAGCCATGCTTGGGGGTGGCATCCGCTTCGAGCGGTACCGATAACCCGGCATCGGCACTGGTGTTGAGCGATCCACTCCTCACCAGGGATCGTCATCTGGTGTACTCGGTGCCTTCGGGACCGATCGATACCCAGATTGACTTTCCTGTATCGGCAGCTCCGTCGATACGACCCCTGACGTCGGTACTATCTAGACATGCATCGATAGATTCGCTTCCTTCGATGCCGAGTCTAGAATCAATATCTAGTCTGGAAGACTGGGTACCGACGCGTCTCGGAACCGACACGCACCGATTCCAGATGCGCGGTACCGAGGATATTCACCGAGACTTTCGAGTTTCCTCGGTACCGTTTGAGCAGCCTCCGATGATTGTTTCGATGTCGGTATC
Source organism: Ichthyophis bannanicus (assembly GCA_033557465.1). Taxonomy (NCBI): domain Eukaryota; kingdom Metazoa; phylum Chordata; class Amphibia; order Gymnophiona; family Ichthyophiidae; genus Ichthyophis; species Ichthyophis bannanicus. The sequence continues at coordinate 607,082,874 of CM066033.1, forward strand.
GCCTTCGATTCTGGCTCAGCTACCGGTATCGGTGTCGATGCTGGTACCTGCAGTAACATCGGGACCAGCTCCATCCATGCTTTTTTCACCAGGATCGCTCCTTTCTATACCTAGTTTGGAGTCGATACCTAGCATGGACGATACAGTACTGACGGTTTCAGGTCATACCCGCCAGTCCCAGTATCCATTCCTTAGAGATCCTGTTTTGCACCGGACAAGTAGTTGCACCGGACAAGTAGTTCTTTGAGTTTAGCCTGTCCAGGGATTGTTCCCATTGGAGATCCTTCTTTTCAGAAATTTCTCCTTGACATGGCAACATTCCTGGCTATTCCTATCCCTGGCTATGATCCTACACAAGGCTTTTCTGGGGAAAAGGAAAATATAATGCTTCCTTTACATCATTTTTTTACAGGATCTTCTTCTGAAAATATGGGAAACACCTTTAAGGGCTTCCTCACCTTCTACAGCAACTGCTCTTCTGTATCAGGTGCCCCCCTCTCCAGGGTTTCAAAAGACTCAACTTCCCCATCATTCCATTGTAGTGGAATCAGCAATGAGGAAGGTAAAAAGCAAGAAGAAGTATTCTTCTTTCCCGCCAGGTCGTGCATCTAGAACACTAGATGCCTTTGGACGTCAAACCTTCCAAACATCTATGCTGGCAACAAGGATTCTCTCATATATTTTTTATATGAGTCTATCCCTTCAGGAGGTCACAGAGAAATTATCTCTTTTGACTCCTTTTCTTTCAGAGCCCAAGGCTGCAGACTATTCTTTGCTTCTTAGTCATAGCCAGAATATCTCTAGGTTTCTTTCTCGTGCTTCCATAGACTCCTTTGAGTCTTTTAGCAGAACCTCTGCTATAGCCATAGGAGCACGACGTAGAGCCTGGCTCCAAGCTTCAGACTTGAGCAGATGGGCACAACAAAGACTGGCTAACACTCCTTATACTGGAGAAAATCTCTTCAACAAGGAGTCTTTGCGTCAGGTTGCTCATTGCTCCACTGACTTCCCTGCTTCTGAGGGCCATCCTAAACCTTCTCCTTCCCCAGCAGGTAAGAAATGCCCTACCAAACCTCCTTTTCCTAAAAGAAGAAGGTTTTATTCTTCTCCTGCCCATCATGCCGATGTTCCCAAACAGGGGAAACCTCGCCCTGGTCTGAAGAATCCAAACTCAAGCCAGGAAAATTAACCCTCAATAGGGTTCCAATTAATCTGTTATAACATACAGTTCACTTCTTCTCATTAGAAGTTTTTTCACTGTTTTTTCATTTAAACCTCTACACTTGGATTCCTGTTTCCAGGACATCCACTTGTTTTTAGGTATGCTGAGCTGTCAGGATATTCATGTCTATGGGTCACAGGATTTTCCTCCTCTTCCTACTCTGAAGAGAGGTTTGCCAACTATCTCATGATAGTTTTTCTGTACCACCATGAATTTTTCCTTCTACAGACTTACCATATGGCAAGTCTCACCTCAGCTCCTATTTTTTCTTTACCTTCTTTCCAGGGTTTCCCTGTAAGAGTGGTATCATACCAATGGAAGGCTTTCTTAGCCTTTCCAGTTTTCCATTCCACATTCCAGTGTAGAGTTTTTTCTCTTGAGTAAACCCCTTTTTTCCTGATCTGGGCAGCTTGTCAGACAGGGACAGGATATTCTCCTCTTGTTTTGTCTGTTCTCTCTGTTAAAAACAGAAAGATCTTTCTGCTCTGCCATTCAGCAGCTGCCCATGCAGGAGCTTCAATGATTGGTCTACTGGTACTTTTCTATAAGTTCCAGTATTGTCTTCCACTACTTTTTGTCTAACCTTAGTAGTGCTTCCAAGATAGTGCTCATCTATCTTGGATAATCCTTATAACTTCTTTTCTGCCATCTCCAAATCCTTGGAGTTGGCAGCATAGTTGAGCGGGCGGCTGGTTGTCTCCAACAGCCAGTTTTCTTTCCCACCTCTCCTGCATTATGCTCTCTGCAATCCTACAGAGAAGCTTTCCACTATGGGCCCTTGCTAGAGAGCATGGGTTTTTTTTCTCTAATGACTGTCCTATATGGTTGAAAAAGGCTTCCTCAGTCACCTCCCATGACTGTGAGAGTTCTTTACACCCTTCTATTTCCTTTTAATAAAGGGTATAAGCCTTTCCTACATGACAGTCTAAAGAGTTACCAAATTCCTACAGGAAATATGCTCTTTTTCCTTGCAGCTTGTCCTCATGGTGTCCTAATCCTTCATGGACAGCACCTATTTAACTAAATAACGCATGATACCCCACCCCTTGTCCTCAAGTGGGTCTACCTGGTGTCTCTTCCTATGCGTATTCTGTCCCTTCACCATGTTAGAGTTCTACTGGACTCAGGACTTGCTGTTTACAGACTAATATTATCTTCTGTTTTCTCGCAACCAGCCTGGTTATTTTACTGGGTAGCATTCTACTCCATCTTAACCAGAGCGAATAGATTCTCTATATCTTCTCAAGTAGGTTCCACCTTCTTGTTATAAGATGAATCATTCCTCTTCACATCTTCCATGTGAAGATTCCTGTAGACATATCTCTTTAGACCTATATATATATTCATATAGGTTCATATGTCTATATGCTTTCTTTAGATGCATATGTCTGTCAGCCATGTGTGCATAGATTATACTCCCTGGATCTAGCCATAAACATATCTATATCTATTGTCACAAGGTAAACCCAGGGGACCCAGAGGAAATGGAGATTAGTGGAGAAAATCAGGCAGAACCTGATGAGGTAAACAAAAACATGTCAAATAGTTGCTATGAGCGACCACCGCACACGTGGGAAAAGGGTAAAAAGACACACCCAGCCAGCATGAGAATGGAGGTTGATTTACCTGATAGGGATCAGCTGAGAAGGGGTGGAACCCGGGGACAGATACATAAGGCACACTCACAAGCAGTGAGGGGGAGTGAGCACGGACAGAGGTGGAAGCAACAACCTCAGTCGTGGGAACGGAGGGAAAGAGAAAGAAACACTATAAGCCAATCTCATCTCCAGGACCAAAGTTGGTGGAAGGAAGGAAATGAGAGAGAGTGTCAGCAACATATACCAGAGGACAGCTTGAATGAGTCTCAGGACTATGTGAGTACGTGTGGAGATCAGCTGTTGAACACAGAGTGTGTGTGTGAAAGCCAGAAGAGAAGAGGGAGGAATCCTGTTGCAGGAAGCAAGGCATTCAAAGTGGAACAGGACTGTTTTACACCCGAATGGGCTAAGTCCAGGATTAATAGAAGAAGCCAGCCTAGGGCAGAGATAAAGGGAAAAGGAAACAACTTCTTTCCTTGTACGGGCAGTTACAAGAGAAAGGAAGGTCTCTTACCTTATAATTCTGCTAGCAACTTTAAATGCTCAGACTTCTCTGGAGTGCCGTTGTCAGCACTGAAAACTCCCACAGCTGTATCAGAGGAATTAGCCTTTAACCCATTCAAGACAGGACACAAGCTGTTTGACTCTAATACCAGTGTTTATGGGCAGTTACCTCATAGCTTTACACAGGAGGAGTGCTCTTACAAGCCATTATCCAGAGTATACGGTAATACCCAGCAGTGTTTTAGCCTAAAGCCAGGAAGCAGTCACGTAGCTGACGTGATTAACCAGAGTGAGCTCGGCAGGACAGCTGCTACAGAAAACGTAGGTACAAATGGTTATCCTTTAATGCCATATGATATTTCTAATGTACCAGATAACACTGAACCCATGGAATGCTCGTTAGTGACAACTGAAGAGGAAGAGTTTTCACTGAGATAAGAAAATACATGTACAAGGAAGGTTTAAACAGCAACACAGTAACTGGCAGAAGTTGCTTGGTTTAAAGTGAATCCTGATTGATTTATATCAGCAAAAGAAAAGGATTAAGTGCTCATGAAGAGAACTGTTTTTCTTTTGTTAAAAAGTTAAAGCTGAGGAAAGCATTTTTGTTCAATGTTTGCTTCTGTTATTTGCCAGAGTGGCTTTTGATTATTTTGTTCTTCAAGAAAAAGAATACCTCATTGGACGGGGAATAAAGCCCTTGATTTAAAGTGTGAACTGTGTGTTTGAGTGATTACAAGAAGACGGTACAACTACCACCCACAGAGGGCCAGGCAGGGCTATCTATAGCATATAGAAAGCCAAGAAAAGGTATTAAGCCATAATACCAGTCTCCACCGGAGGGGCCCGATGAGGGTGTGACATAAAAATGGCGTAGGAGTGAGGATATTTTTTTTTGGGGAGGCAAAAATATTTTTGGAACAGAAGAAACAAAAAGACATTGCCTAAAGGAAGGAGAATATTGGCATCACAAGACAAGTGCAGTGGAATATTCGCTGGCAGGTCGGCCAGAGGACTGGAAAAGACCCTTTTCTCACATGCTTGAGTCTGCCAGGAGACTAAGGTAATAGTAGCCTGTGTGGACAGGGATAGGATATCCTGTGAGGAAAGAGGGGGCGCTCTAGTTTAGAGAAAAGTCCTGTATAAAAGATACCGCACTTGGTGGGCCTTTCTCTTTTCTTTTTCTTACAGGAACAGCGTCTGGAGAAGATGGAACCACAGGACGTGATGTCGTGGATAGCTGAACAGTGGGACAAGCAAGCCCGAATGGTGCAGCATTTACAGGAGCAATACATAGCTTCTGCGAGGGAGCAGCAAAGGCCGCTATTAGAAGCTGTGGACGCTCTGCTGAAAAAAAACTGGTGAAGAAGTGGCACGTACTACATCAATACCGCAAGTAGAGATGAACACTAACTTTGCTTTGTCTTTGGGACAGTTAAAACCGGAGGACAATCCGGATGATTTTATAGAAGCTTTTGAGAGGATTGCTAGTAATCTCCAATGGCCATCTGAGCAATGGGCAATGCGGTTTGCAATGACCCTAAGCGGTGAAGCTTTGTCTGCATTTAAAGCTATGCCGGCCAGCCTGGCTAATAATTATGTAGAAATTAAAAGGGCTGTAAAAGACAGACTAGGCCTTTCACCTAGGCATTATAGGCGATTGTTTAGAGAGGCACACATGCATATAACTGAAACCCCGAAAGCATTGTATCAAAGGCTTAGGAATCTTGCCTATAAATGGTTAGATCCAGAGGGAAAATCAGTAGAATCAATTCTAGACGAAATTATTCTAGAACAGTTCTTGTTGGCAGTAACCCCAGAGATGAAAACGTTTCTTACGTTACAGAATTGCTCCAATATGGAGGAAGCAACTAGGATGGCTGAAGTATTCAGGGAAGCTAGGAGAACTGATACATCCAGGGTAAACCTTTTAAAAGTAGCAGGTATGGATGAATCAGATGAATGGAAGAGGTATGAAAGAATTAAGGCACCTAGTGGTGATATGGCCAAAGAGGTTTCCTCCACAAACATTAAGAAATGTTACAAATGTGGAAAGCCTGGACACATTCGAGGAGAATGTAAGGTTAAGACGGCCCTTGTAATAGAAAAGGAGGAACCAATACCTGAGGGATTTGTTCAAATGGTTCGGGTGGAGGGAGTACTGGTCTTAGCTCTACTTGATTCAGGGGCGGATCAAAGTATGATCTCGCAAGATTTTTGGGGTATCATAGAGAAGCATCGGTCATTCCCCTCGAATCAAGTAGAGGGTCAAGTGCGCATACGATGCGTTCATGGAGAAGCGTCCCACTATCCATTGTATGAGATAGGCATACAGGGTTTAGGGGCCATCCACCAAATGCTGATAGCAGTGGTACCCAACTTACCATATGCGGTTGTCCTTGGGCGGGACTGGCTTCCCTTCTGCCGAGAAATGGAGAAGGATTTACAAGAAATATTGGTCCCTGCAGCCACACCATGTCCCTCAGCAGCTAAGGAAGTACAGGCAGAAGCTATAATAGCTAGTATTCCCAGCCCACTTTTTGGAAAACCACTAAAAAGGGAGTCACAGGCCCGGGAATCGCCTACGCCAGTAAAGCCAAAGTTTACTCTACAATTTTGTAAAATTACTGAACATGCTAAGGGCCCAAAGAGAGCATCCGCAGTAGCTGCGGGATACGATCTCTTTAGTGCAGAGAACGCGGTAGTGGTTAAAGGTGGGAAGGCATTAATAGACACTGGCATTCAGGTTAAAGTGCCGGAAGGGTGTTACGGCCGCATAGCTCCGAGATCGGGTCTAGCGGTACGGTACTCGATAGATGTGGGTGCGGGAGTTATTGACCCGGATTATCGAGGCCCGGTAAAGGTCCTCCTATTTAATTTTGGGGACAAAGATTTCAAAATACATACAGGTGATCGAGTGGCACAGCTAATTTGTGAGCGCGTAGGGTTCCCAATTGTTGAGGAAGTACCCTCCTTATCGTCCACAGAAAGAGGGAAGAATGGATTTGGCTCCACGGGGATGCGGGAGGTAAAGAGCTTAACGGCCTTAGGGGAGGAAAGGCTGGAAGAAGATTTAGGACCCCAAATAGTGGATTGGGCTAAAAGACCCTCTCCTAAGATGGGCACGGACTTAACCCCTCAACAACAACAGGAGTTAATGCGGTTACTCGTAAAATTCTCTGACGTATTAACTACCCTACCCGGAGAAACACATCTTGTAGCCCACGAAATCATCACGACTCCTGGACGGGTTATAAGACAACGACCATATAGAATGGCCGAGTCTAGAACCCAAGAAGTAATTGCCCAAGTAAAGGAAATGCTCGCTACAGGCATAATAGAGGAGTCCAGGAGCCCATGGTCCAGTCCGATAGTACTGGTACCCAAACCCAATGGAACTTTAAGGTTCTGTATAGACTTCCGACAGCTCAATGACATCTCGCAGTTTGATGCGTATCCCATGCCCCGGATAGACGACCTACTAGATCGTTTGGGGCAGGTGAAATACTTAACCACATTAGACATGAGTAAAGGGTACTGGCAAATCCCATTGACCAGGGATTCGAAACCCAAAACGGCATTTTCTACGCCTATTGGACTGTACCAATTTCGGCGAATGCCGTTTGGGTTACATGGAGCCGCGGCCACGTGCCAACGGCTGGTAGACCAGGTTCTACGTCCACACCATGAATACGCTCTTGCGTACATGGACGACGTAGTAATCTATAGCACAACATGGCCACAACATCTTACTAGGGTTGAGGCGGTTCTCAGAGCTTTCAGAAGGGCAGGCCTCACACTTAATCCGGACAAATGTATGTTCGCCACGGAGGAGGCTAAATATCTAGGCCACATGATCGGACGAGGCGTGGTAAAGCCATTGGCCAGTAAAATAAAAAGCGTGCAGGAATTCCCTAGGCCCAGTACCAAAAAACAAGTGAGGAGTTCCTAGGATTATTAGGTTATTATCGCCGCTTCATACCTCACTTTGCGGAAGAAAGCCTTCTCTTTACAGAGATGTTAAAGAAAAATGCGCCAAATAAGGTTAGGTGGACTCCCGAGGCAGAGATAGCATTTAGGACCCTTAAAGAGAAATTGTGTAACGCCCCGATCTTACGAGGCATTGATTTTAACCTGCCCTTTATACTACAAACTGACGCGTCAGACACGGGGTTAGGGGCGGTGATGTCCCAGATATTCGAGGGCAGCGAGCATCCTGTGGCCTATCTCAGTAGGAAGCTCTCTCCCGCGGAAAGGAACTATGCTACAATAGAGAGAGAATGCCTGGCTATTAAGTGGGCTATTGAAGCTTTTCGTTTTTATCTCACTGGGAGGCAATTCATATTAATAACTGATCATGCCCCATTAAAATGGCTACATCAGATGAAAAATAACAATGCCAGACTAACCCGGTGGCATTTGGCTCTGCAGGCTTTTCATTTCAAGGTTCAACATCGAGCGGGAAAACTGCATGGTAACGCGGACGCGCTCTCACGAATTACATGCTGTCCACCTGAAATGGCGGCAGCAAGTAATGTTTTAAGGGGGGGAATGTGTCACAAGGTAAACCCAGGGGACCCAGAGGAAATGGAGATTAGTGGAGAAAATCAGGCAGAACCTGATGAGGTAAACAAAAACATGTCAAATAGTTGCTATGAGCGACCACCGCACACGTGGGAAAAGGGTAAAAAGACACACCCAGCCAGCATGAGAATGGAGGTTGATTTACCTGATAGGGATCAGCTGAGAAGGGGTGGAACCCGGGGACAGATACATAAGGCACACTCACAAGCAGTGAGGGGGAGTGAGCACGGACAGAGGTGGAAGCAACAACCTCAGTCGTGGGAACGGAGGGAAAGAGAAAGAAACACTATAAGCCAATCTCATCTCCAGGACCAAAGTTGGTGGAAGGAAGGAAATGAGAGAGAGTGTCAGCAACATATACCAGAGGACAGCTTGAATGAGTCTCAGGACTATGTGAGTACGTGTGGAGATCAGCTGTTGAACACAGAGTGTGTGTGTGAAAGCCAGAAGAGAAGAGGGAGGAATCCTGTTGCAGGAAGCAAGGCATTCAAAGTGGAACAGGACTGTTTTACACCCGAATGGGCTAAGTCCAGGATTAATAGAAGAAGCCAGCCTAGGGCAGAGATAAAGGGAAAAGGAAACAACTTCTTTCCTTGTACGGGCAGTTACAAGAGAAAGGAAGGTCTCTTACCTTATAATTCTGCTAGCAACTTTAAATGCTCAGACTTCTCTGGAGTGCCGTTGTCAGCACTGAAAACTCCCACAGCTGTATCAGAGGAATTAGCCTTTAACCCATTCAAGACAGGACACAAGCTGTTTGACTCTAATACCAGTGTTTATGGGCAGTTACCTCATAGCTTTACACAGGAGGAGTGCTCTTACAAGCCATTATCCAGAGTATACGGTAATACCCAGCAGTGTTTTAGCCTAAAGCCAGGAAGCAGTCACGTAGCTGACGTGATTAACCAGAGTGAGCTCGGCAGGACAGCTGCTACAGAAAACGTAGGTACAAATGGTTATCCTTTAATGCCATATGATATTTCTAATGTACCAGATAACACTGAACCCATGGAATGCTCGTTAGTGACAACTGAAGAGGAAGAGTTTTCACTGAGATAAGAAAATACATGTACAAGGAAGGTTTAAACAGCAACACAGTAACTGGCAGAAGTTGCTTGGTTTAAAGTGAATCCTGATTGATTTATATCAGCAAAAGAAAAGGATTAAGTGCTCATGAAGAGAACTGTTTTTCTTTTGTTAAAAAGTTAAAGCTGAGGAAAGCATTTTTGTTCAATGTTTGCTTCTGTTATTTGCCAGAGTGGCTTTTGATTATTTTGTTCTTCAAGAAAAAGAATACCTCATTGGACGGGGAATAAAGCCCTTGATTTAAAGTGTGAACTGTGTGTTTGAGTGATTACAAGAAGACGGTACAACTACCACCCACAGAGGGCCAGGCAGGGCTATCTATAGCATATAGAAAGCCAAGAAAAGGTATTAAGCCATAATACCAGTCTCCACCGGAGGGGCCCGATGAGGGTGTGACACTATATATATCTATATATCTATCTATCTATATATATGCCCCTATATATATATCTATATATTTCTACACACACACACGTGTATATATATATATATGTGTTTATCTGTCGAGATGCTTCTTTTAGGTAGATATGTATTCACATACTTATCTCTCTACCTGTCTGTGCTCATAAAGGTAATTTTTCCTTCCTATCTGTTCCAGACAGTGGGTTTTCACATATTCATACTATTTCACAGTATGTTTCGGTTTTATGCACACAACCACTGCTGTGGTTCTGACAGCTTTTACCATAACCTTAGGTTCAGGTATCCCTGAAGCTCCCTATTCCTTTATCTTCCTACCTCTCGTTAGTTAGGACAGACATGGGGGATCTTCAGTAGCTCTGAGGTTTCCAATTCCTCAGACATCTGTCCTTCCTTGGGATTACGGGGTTTTTCTCCATACCCCTTCTTCCCTCAAGGACTAAGCCAATTTTGTCCAACTCAGTCAGTCTTCCTCTTTTGCTCCTAACTATAATTAACTCTGTAGCCAAAAGAGTTTTCAGCTTTTCCATAAAGCTTTCTACTAAAGACTTACCGTTTTTGTTCTTCCCCAGTTGAATCCTGGGGTCACCTGTCAGTTCCAGATTTTGACCTTCAACTCACTTCTGTGAGGTCATCTTGAAGATTCCTCTACTGGATCCCCAGTAGATTCCATCAGCCTCTTTACTTCCTGCAGTCCAGTAGGTGAGGTCCATATGGTGATTGTTCATTTCAATACATTTCATGATGCTTCTCATATATACAGGGACGCCTTGTCTGTAGTCCTTTTTTAAGTCAGCCGTCTCCTACAGCTCCTCTCTTCTTCAACTCCTACCCTCCATCCTCGGGATGCCTGGGCATATGAGGTGGAGCATGTTTCAATCACCAACATGCTAGGACTCCAGGCATCTTAGCTTGGGAGTCCCCATATGTGAAGACTCATTCCTGCTTGTTCCTGGAGCTAGCACAGTTACTTACCTGTAACAGGTGATCTCTGGGAACAGCAGGAATAAGTCTTCACAACCCACTCACCTCCCCTAGGAGTTGTATCTCTCTATCTCTCTTCCTTTCCTCTTTCTCTCTTTTGTCTCAGCTATAAAACTCAACTGAGGAGAGACAGTTGGAAAGGCGGGAAGGCAGCACGCAGGCGCTGAGGGATGCTCCCAAAAGCTTTCTGATTGGACGCTGGGGAGCGTTCCCGCGCAGGCTCCGTCGGTACCGACATACCCATATGTGAAGACTTATTCCTGCTGTTCCCAGAGATCACCTGTTACAGGTAAGTAACTGTGCTTTCTCATCCGTGGAGTCTTTCTTTGACGTTGAAGGCACTGAAGGGTCTCCTTTGAGCCCACTCGTAGGTTTTCCCTCAATGATTTGATCCTTATGGTGGTTTGCCTGGTGGTCATATCATCTGCCAGGCGAGTGTCAAAGGCCTTGTCTTGAAGGGAGCCTTTCTTGATCATGTCATAAGAACTTCCATACTGGATCAGACCAACGTACATCAAGCCCAGTATCCTGTTTCCTACAGTGGCCAATCCAGGTCACAAGTACCTGGCAGGTTCCCAGAAGGCACACAGGTAACACAATGCTTGTCTGGGGCAAGCAGTAGAGTTCCCGGGTCCTCTTTACTAATGGTTTATGGTCCTCCATGAACTTGTCTAAATCTCTTTTAAACTCAGCTACATTAACAGCTTTTACTAAATCCTCTAATAACGATTACCAGAGTTTGATTATGTAATGAGTGAATTTTTTTTCTTACTACTCTTAAATGGGTTACATTGTAGCTATATTGTGTGACCCATAGTCTTTCTACTTTTGATGGAGTAAACAACCTAGCCACGTTTATCGTTCTACTTTATTCATTAATTTATAGACCTCTATCATATCTCCTCTCAGCCATCTCTTTTCCAACTTGAAAAGCCCTAAACCTTTAAGCCTTTCTTCATAGGGGTATCCTTCCATCCCCTTTACCATTTTGGTGGCTCTTCTCTGTACCTTTGCTAAATCTGCTATATCCTTTTTAAGATATGGCGACCAGAATTTCACACAGTGCTCAAGGTGCGGTTGCACCATGGAACGATACAGAAACATTATAATAGCCTTGGTTTTATTCTCCATCCCTTTCCTTATGATTCCTAACATTCTATTTGCTTTCTTGGCTGCCGCTGCACACTGGGCTGGAGGGTTTCAACATTTTATCTACGATGACATCTAAATCTTTTTCCACGGTGGTGGTTCCTAATGGGAACCTTGCATTGTGTAACCATAGTTTGGGTTGTTCTTTCTTAGGTGCATAACTTTGCACTTGTCCACATTAAATTTCATCTGCCAATTGGGTGTCTTGTCTTCCAATTTTTCAAGATCCTCTTGCAATTTTTCACAATCCTCTTGGGTTTTAACAACTTTGAATAATTTTGTATCATCTGAAAATTTGACTACCTCACTCATTATTCCCATTTTCAGGTCATTTAAGAATATGTTAAAAAGCAGCGGACCCAGCACAGATCCCTGGGGTACTCCACTGTTCACCTTTCTCCATTGGGAAAATTGACCATTCAGCCCTACCCTCTTTCTATCTTTTAACCAGTTTCTGATCCACAATAGAACACTGCCTCCTATCCCATGACTTTTTAACTTCGCTATGAGTCTCTCATGAGGGACCCTGTCAAAGACTTTCTGAAAATCCAGATATACTATATCAACCGGCTCACCTTTGTCTATCTGTTTATTCATACCTTCAAAAAAATATAACAGATTAGTAAGACAAGGCTTTCTTTGGCTAAATCCATGTTGGCTTTCTCTCATTAAACCATGGCTATATGTTCAGTAATTTTGTTCCTTATAATGGTTTCTACTATTTTGCCCGGTACTGACATCAGGCTCGCTGTGGACCTATAGTTTCTTGGATAACCTCTGGAACCTTTTTAAAAAATTGTCATTAGGGTGGAGCCCATCCTTTTCAGAAAAGCCCCTCCCTTCCCCAATATGTTACCCAGTTCCTAAACAATCCAGTACCCTCTTCTTTGCACTATTGTCTCATCCATGCATTGAGACTCCAGAGCTCTACCTGCCTTTTGGGTCCTGCGTGTAGAACAGGAAGAATTTCAGAGAATGCCACCCTGGAAGTTCTTGATTTCAACCTCCTAGCTAAAAGCCTAATTTTGGCCTCTAGAACCTCCCTCCCAGACTTTCCTATGCCACTGATACCAACATGTACCAAGACAGCAGACTGCTCCCCAGCACTCTCTAAAACCTTGTCTAGGTGGCGCTTGATGTTCACTACCTTTGCACCAGGCAGGCATGTTACCAGGCGATCCTCACGTCCAACAACCACCCAGCTATCTACATGCCTAATGTTCAAATCACCAACTTTAACGGCCGTCCTAACCCTTCCCTCATGGGTACATGGCCCCGGAGAACCTCCTCAATGCAAGAGGTTTTTACATCATCTGGAGGACAGGTCGCAGCTACAGGTTCACTTCCTGCCACACCAAGGTGATGCTTTCCTTTCCCATGACCTCTTTCCTCCATAGTGAGAGGCTGCCAGACTGGAGGTGGGACTTCATTACTATGTCCCTGTAGGTCTCGTCTATATACCTCTCTGCCTTCTTTTGTTGACGACTCCTCTCTCCTTGCAGACTGTGCCATTCTTTCTCCCAAAGGTTCTGTCCTTCCATTTTAAATAGTCACCCTACCCTCCTTCTTGGAGGAGGATCTTTAGAATGATCCCTTGCTGCGTCTGGTGGACGTACGGAGGGTAGTGCTCAGATATGTGGAAACGACTAAGGTCTTCCATTGGCCAAATCATCTTTGTCCTTTTTGGCAGTCCAATGAAAAGGCTGGTAGTGACTACATCTCCTTTGTGTTAAGGAGTGCATTGGGTCAGTGTACATTCTGATTGGTAAATGTGTGATGGAAGAAGTCGGAGCTCAATTGATTTGGTGAGCAGGCCTCCATCTGGGCGGAGTCTGCCTTGGTGTCTCCTTGACTGCTTGGTCTTCTCTGAACTCCTTTGTGAAGCACTACAGATTGCATGTGGGGACTGGAGCAAATGGCATCTTTGGCAGAACAGTTCTGTCCAGAGTGTCGTCTTCCTCCCACCCTGGATCATACTTCCCCCTCAGATGAACTAGGCATCAAGGAAAGCTCCTGATGCCATCAAAATATTGTTGGGGTTAGGGATGCACTGGGTAGGTCAGGCTGCTGTATAAGGCATTTTCTACCTTATATGGTAGTCTAACCCCTCCCGGTGCATCCTAGGATGCACTGTGCCGGGCCAGGCGCCACCATTTTTCAAGATGGTGGTGCAGAAGCGGGAGTGTGTGTGCAATGCTCCTGATCCATTGTAAAGGTACTAGGAGGGGAGTGAGGGGTTTGGGCCACTGGGCTACCAGGGTTATTTTTATTGGGCAGGGGGGATCGGGGCTGCTTGGCCACCAGGGATTTGGTTTCTGTCAGGGGGTCAATGTCAGGGGCACTGGCCCCTGGATAGTATTTTGATTTCATCGAGGGCTTTCCCCGATGCCTGGTCTATCTGAAGGGAAGTTTGACACTTCACCTCAGATGATCCAGCCTTGAAAAAGAACAGTTGAAAAACAACTTAACTCAGCCTTTTTTTATGGTGATTACAATTTTAAAAGCTATTTCTGTGCATAAAGTCTTAATTTATGCATAGACATAGGGTGTTATAAAACTCGCCTCTTGATATGTAGGTAAACTTATGCACATATGTTTACATGAGCTTGAGCGTTCCTGAGGACAGGTTGGGGAGGGTTTAGCATTTACATACATACTTTATAAGATACATATGCAAATCACTTTGGGAAATTTGTGCATGCAAGTACCCTAGGAAATTGATATGCATATTGGAGTAATTTTATAAAGGATTTTTCATGTGTGAAAGGTCTTATGGAGAGAGAATACCTGGCTGAATCCTGTGAGCAGACTCCTTGTTTGTGTGACCTGCCTTCCCCTGAACATCTGCTGTGACCCCAGAGCCCTGTCAGACTGGATTGTGGGTAAAGTGTGCCAAGGTGACTTCAGCATGCCACTCAGAAGAGCTGCATACTACCTGTGATAGTACAAGGCCCAGAGACACGTGCCCGAAGGGGAATGCCTTTTGGAGCAAACGGAGGAGCCGGGAAGGATTTTTTTTGTGGATTGGATTTGTTATTAGATCTTGGCGGTAATATCTGGGACTTGTCTGTCTGTCTGTCTAGGATCATAAATGAAGCCATAAAAAAGGAAGGACAAGGATTTAACTAGAGGATCCAAAGGAGCTAACATTTTAATGCCTCCTTGCTCTATTGACTCTTTTGTAACATTTAAGACCTGTGGGGAGCTCCTATCTAAGGAAACTAAGAGTGATCAGTCAGTGGAGGAAGCCTTGTTGAGTCCTATCACTCACTCACTGCCCCTGCAACCTAGGCGTTTAGGAAGCTTTTCCTCGTCAGAACCCAGTTTTTTGGGTAAACACTGTGGCGAAACAAGAATTGGATAAAACCATCTCTGTGGTCAAACTGCAGGTCCCACCAGAATTGGTTGGGGTGCCGGCAACGTTAGTTGATTCTGGAGCTGATTTAGACTCCTCTCCTGTAATTTCTTTGAAACCTGTGGTTTTGGCTAATGTGATTGGGGTGGAAGGGTAGTCTCTTCCCATGCCATCTGTGGAAGTTACCAACCTGGATATTTGGTTTATGGTTACCAGAATGTAGTCCACCCTAACCAACTGTTTAATGCAGACCTGTACGTTTTCTAAGGAACAGTGGCCAAACTATTGGACCTAGAGAAAAATCTGGGTTAATGTGGTAAGAAGATAGGTGATAATACTTAAAGAATTGAGGTCTGCAAGCTTCTACTGGTTCTGTAATGAAGGGCAATGTGTTAGTTGAAAATAATTGGAAGTTATAGAGAACTCACAGAAAGCTATAATTTTGCATTTCATACATTTTCCTTATTGTTCCTTAATCCTGGTGAATGAAATGGTGAAGTTTAAATTTAATAGTCACTCAGGGCCTAGTATCAGCAAAGTACTTTTAGTTTAAATTTAAAACACAGAAGAGAGCTTTCTGGTTAACTTAGGAACCCAACAGAGAGCTTGTAGTTTAAATTTCATAATAAGTCAGAGCCTAGCAGCAGCAGCAAAGAGCTGTAATTTAAATAAATCAAATCAGAATATAACTTAGCATAAAAGGCAAAGCAGGGTCAGTACTCTTTGAGCACAAATAAAGTCTTCTAGAGACCCTTACAAAGAGGCCTTCTACCTAGGGGGCAAGAGACCTGTGAAACATTTTCAATAGGTGTTAACACCAGGTGGCAGGTCAAAAGGCCATTTTTAAAGACGACTCCTATCCAAGCAAGGACAGTTAATCACCCAGGAAGTTGGTCATAGCTTACCTCAGCAGCACAGGGCAGGGTACTGTGTATCAACCCTCTTTTAATAAGTGTTGTTTCCCTCCCTCCCTCCCTCACCAACACCCACCCACCCCTGGGATAATCGTAGCTGTATAGGTACTTAACACATCTTAAAGGAAAGGAAGTGCTCTCAGGTGAAGCTCGTTATCCAAATCAGTCATACACTAAGGGCCTGAGATTAATTAAGCTTTAGGTGAACAAGGTATATTAAATGTATTAGGTACAGTTTTATTAGTATACATATCCCTAGCAACCCTTAGTAAGTAAAGAACTTAGATCTAAACACAAGCTTAAAACTAAGCTGCAGACAACAGTCCAGCAGCGAGATGGGGGCTTTCCAGTCTTTTGCATTGAGTGTCACATGTATGATTTTCTCCCAGTTGGTGAGAGGTCTTACGTGTGCACTAGGTGCAAGGAGCTCTTTGCTCTCAGGGAACAAGTCCGTTCTCTAGAGGCTAGAGTAGCAGACTTGGAAAACATAAGAAAGACAGAGAGGTACATAGACAAGACCTACAGGGGTATAGTCCTGAAGTCCCACCTCCAGTCTAGCAGCATCCCTCTCTCATGGAGGAGAGAGATCACGTGACAGGAGAGCATCACCCTGGTGTGGCAGGAAGTAATCCTGTAACTAGGACCTGTCCTCCAGGTGATGTAAAACCCTCTCGCACCGAGGAAGTTTCTCCAGGGCCATGTGCCCATGAGAGAAGGGATAAGACAGCCGTTATAGTTGGTGATTCGATCATTAGGCATAGGCATGTAGATAGCTGGGTGGCTGGTGGACGTGAGGATCGCCTGGTAACATGCCTGCCTGGTGCAAAGGTAGCGGACCTCACGCGCCACCTACATAAGATCTTAGTGCTAGGGAGGAGTCTGCTGTCTTGGTACATGTCGGTACCAATGACATAGGAAAATGTGGTAGGGAGGTTCTGGAGGCTAAATTTAGGCTTTTAGGTAGGAAGTTGAAATCCAGAACTTCCAGGGGAGCGTTCTCCGAAATGCTTCATGTTCCACGCGCAGGACCCAAAAGGCAGGGAGAGCTCCGGAGTCTCAATGCGTGGATGAGACAATGGTGCAGAGATGAGGGTTTTGGATTTGTTAGGAACTGGGGAACATTCTGGGGAAAGAAGTGGCTCTTCCGAAGGGATGGGCTTCACCTTAACCGGGATGGAACCAGGCTGCTGGCATTAACCTTTAAAAAGGAGATAGAGCAGCTTTTAAACTAGATAATAGGGGAAAGCTGACAGTCGCCCAAGAGCGCATGGTTCGGAAGAATGTATCCTTGAAGGATACTGCCAAAAACAGAGAGGTTCCAAAAAAGAGTAAAGTAACCCAAATGCCCTTGAGTATGGAGCAGACACAGCTTAAAGATCCCAAATTACCCATGTCTACCAATAGCCAGATTAATATGAATAAAATACAGTCTCTAAAATGCTTGTATGCAAATGCTATAAGTCTAAAAAATAAGATGGGAGAGTTAGAATATATAGCACTAAATGAGAGGTTAGATATGATTGGAATATCAGACACATGGTGGAAGGAGGACAACCAGTGGGACATTTTGATACCTGGATACAAACTATATCGTAATGATAGAGCTGATCAAATTGGTGGAGGGGTTGCGCTCTGTTAGAGAGGGCATTGAGTCAGAAAGGATTAAAGTTTTGCAGGAAACAAAATTTGCTGTAGAATCTCTATGGATTGAAATTCCATGTAAAAAGGGGAAGGCGATGGCAATGGGGGTGTACTATCGACCACCTGGCCAGAATGAACAAATGGATGATGAAATGCTCAAAGAAATCAGGGAAGCTAACAAAAGTGCAACACTGTAATAATAATGGGTGATTTCAATTACCCCGGTATCGACTGGGTCAGTGTCACGGCAGGACATGCTAGGGAGATAAAGTTTCTAGATGAAATAAATGACTGCTTCTTGGAGCAGCTGGTTCATGAACCAACCAGAGGGGAAGCCATATTGGACCTAGTCCTTAGTGGAACACCAGATCTGGTGCAAAAGATAAGGGTGTTGGGCCACTTGGCAATAGTGATCATAGCATGATCGCGTTTGATTTATTTAGTGGAGGAGGGATAGTAAGGAAATCCACAGTACTACCTTTTAACTTTCGAAAGGGAGACTATGATAAAATGAGGAAAATAGTTAAGAAAAAACTAAAAGGAGCAGTTGCAAAGGTTAAAGACTTACATCAAGCTTGGGTGTTGTTGGAAACTACTATCTTGGAAGCCCAGACCAGCTGTATTCCACGCTTTAAGAAAAGTGGAAGGAAGTCCAAAAAACTGCCAGCATGGTTTAAAGGTGAGGTCAGAGAGGCTATTGTTGCCAAAAAAGCATCTTTCAGGAAACAGAAAAAAGAGCCAAACGACGAAACCTGGAAACAGCACAAGCACTGGCAAGTCAAATGCAAGGCATTGATAAGGCAGGCAAAGGGAGAATTTGAGAAGAAGCTTGCTGTGGAAGCTAAAACGCAAAATAAAGACTTTTTCAAGTACATTCGTAGCAAAAAACCTGTGAGAGAGTCAGTTGGTCCATTAGATGATAGAGGGGTTAAAGGGGCACTAAGAGGCGACAAGGCGATAGCGGAGAGACTGAATGAATTCTTTGCTTCGGTCTTTACTGAGGAAGATGTCAGGATGTTACCCATGACTGAAGTGGTATTTAATGGTGCGGAAGAATTGAAGGAAATATCGATACATCGGGAAGATGTATTACAACTATTAGATAAACTGAAGAGTAGCAAATCCCCTCCTACCCTGTTTAAATGCTCCAATGCTAACCGTTCAGCATCAGGGCATTCCTGGGGGCAAAATGGGGACAGTGACTTAGGTTAGCCGATCAGTGGTAATATTCAGCCACTAACAGGATACCTAAACTGGCTAAAATTAGGCCAGGTTTTTTTCTTCCTAACTTCAACCGGTTTAACTATCTGGCCAGTGGCTGAATATTATCACTGGCCAGATAACTAAATTGCTATACGAGTAAACCGGATATTCAGTGCTGCTTTCTGGATATGGCCCTGACACTGAATATCTGGTCATAAATTAAAGTGGCTGCTGCTACTGAATATGCCCCCTTTTTGTTTTTACTGTTCCCAATATTTAGAATCGTTGGTATGTAGCCCAGAAAGGATTAAATAAGATTAAGCAGCTCCATAAGAGAGTAGTACTTCCTGAAGGATTGTTTGTTTGTGCGTGACACCAGCCATTAGTTTAGTTTATTTGGATTTGATATACCGCCCTATATGACATCAGGGCGGTTCACAATAAGCCAAACAATTGGAGAAAGGCACAAGGCCAGAAAAGGAAAAGAACTACAGTCTTGGACAGGAAAGGGGAAATTATAAAGCATATAGAGAGAATACATAAGAGAGGAACTTAGACAAACATTAATAAACCAGGTCAGGATTGAGAGGCTGGGATGTTATAAGCTGTGGCGAAGAGATGAGTTTTCAACTGTGACTTAAAGGCGGGATAGTTAGTATCTCCAGGAACAAGCAGGAATGTAGTCCTCACATGGGTATCGTCGGTACCGACGGAGCCTGAGCGGGAACGCTCCCCAGCGTCCAATAGGAACGCTTTTGGGAGCATCCCTCAGCACTTGCGCGCTGCCTTCCCACCTTTCCAACTGTCCCTCTTCAGTTCTTCGTTTTCCACGGAAAATTCAGTTCCCTATCACCGAAGAAAATTCCGTCTTTAAAATTATTTTTTGTGGTCACGTTTGCCTACCACACGACGCCTACCGGTACCGCCGGTTCTTTTCTTTTCTTTTCCTAAAAAAAAACAAAAACCCTTAGACTGTTTCTTTTCAGAAACTTTCCTGTTGTGGTGCTAGGCGCCATTTTGGGCATTAGGCCCCATTTTTCCAAAATCATGGAAAAGCCAACTAGTGGTTTCAAAAAATGTACTAAGTGTGGAGGTACCATTTCCGTCACTGACACCCATGATTGGTGTCGAAAATGTTTAGGACCTGATCATTCTCCAACTGAATGTCTCGCCTGCATGGGGATGACCAAAAGAGGAAGACAGAACCGGGCCGCAAAGCTCGGTACCCTCTTTTCTTCAGATGCCAGATCCATTGCATTGACATCGTCAAGGGCCTCTTCTTCCTCCCATGGATCTCAGATAACTAAACACAAAAGCCAGTCCTCAAAGGGTAGCTCTCCTGCTAAGCATCGAGAGGCCATTGGCATTGCCCTTGAGGGAACCACACCGGCAAAACAGCCCCGACGGGAGGCTTCGGCTTCCAAAGCATCGATGGGGCTTCAGGATGTTCTCGAGGCCTCAACCTCGCAAGAACTACCTGTGCCATGCTCAGGGGTTCAGGCTGTTTTTACTGGTACCAACAACCAGGCATCGGCAGCGTCGATAGACCAGAGGTTTCTTGCTATCGAACGCAGTATCCGCAGCTCTTCTCTCAGCTGCGGTACCGGTGGTCCCAAGGGCACCGGTGCCGACATCGACACCGATGCCGGTACCGACACCAGTGATGCCGGTACCAACTCTTCCCATTCCACCTCTGGCTGGAGTGGATAAAATGGTACCGGGTCACCTCGGTACCGACTTTGATTGGTACCGGGTTCGTGCTTTGCAGGAGCATCGGGGTCAGGATTACTTCAATTCCTCCGATTCCAAAGACTCTGACAATTCTGCTGGCACTAGAGGGTTTCTCCTAGAAGATCCCTCTTCTCCCCAACGCAGAATGTCACCTCCAGAGGACATGTCATTTCAGGATTTCATCCATGATATGGCTAAAGGTCTTTCAATCACAGTAGACCCTGAAGAGGAACCCAGAGCAAAGGAATTAGAAATCCTCCAGTATCCTAAAGCTCCTAAGGAGGTGGCTACTCTGCCTATCCATGAAATTCTGCATAGCTTGATGCTCAGAATGTGGGAGACACTTCTGACTACTTCTCCTCACTTTAGGAAACTTGATACTATGTATCGAGTCCCACCATGTCCTGGATTTCAGAAAACTCAGCTGCCACACCACTCAATGGTAGTGGAGTCAGCCATGTGTAGAATGAAAAGTGGAAAAAGACATGCATCCTGTCCTCCAGGTCGTGAATGCAGGACTCTGGATGCTTTTGGACGCAGAACTTTTCAAGCTTCCATGCTTTCAGCTAGGATCATCTCATATATCCTATATATGGGAATGTTCCTCAAAGAAATCACAGGAGACTTGGAACTTATGAGCCCATTTCTCCTAGATGATAAGAGACAAGACTTTCTTACTCTGGTTAAGCATGCTCAGGATGTCTCCAAGTTTGTCAATCGTGCAGCCTTTGACTGCTTCGAATGCATCAGCAGACCTTCTGCTATTGCCATTGGCGCATGACGGATTGCCTGGCTACAGGCATCAGACTTGGAGACTTGGGTACAGGACAAGTTAGGCAACATTCCTTGCATGGGAGAGAATCTCTTTGGCAAGAACTGGCAGGAGAAGGCTAACGAGTTAGATGCTGACAATTCTACCTTGGATAGATTGTCAAAGTCTACAGCCACTCCAGCCAAAAGGAAGCCTTATAAAAAACCCTCTTTTAGCAAAAAGAGGAAGTTTTATCCTTTCTATACCCACCAGACTCAGATTCCAGGTCAGGTTGCCCAAAAGGGACAAACTAGACAAGAAAAGAAACCAAACCAACCAGCTCTCCAGGTTCAGCCCCCTCAAGGGCTTTGACTCCTTCCTAGAGAGCTTTGCCTTCCTGCCTCTGAGGGGCCCTCAACCCCCCAATATTCCCGGCAGGTTATGCCGCTTTGTCAACAGATGGCATCAGATAACAGCAGAAGAGTGGACTTTGTCCATTGTAGGGAAGGGGTACATACTTCATTTTCACAGCTTACCCCCTCCTACAATTCTAAAGCAGTTCAATTCACAAACCTCTGCAGACAATCTGCTAGATTACGAGGTCTCCACACTTCTTGCCCAAGGGGCAATAGAGGAAGTACCCATTCTTCAACAGGGTGCAGGGTTCTACTCCCCCCTATTTTCTTATTCCAAAGAAAACAGGAGGACAAAGACCCATTCTAGACCTCAGAGAATTGAACAAATATCTGTTTCAAGAGAAATTCAAAATGATTTCTCTGAGAACTCTTCTGCCATACCTTCAAAGCCAGGACTGGCTTTGCTCTCTAGACTTAAAGAATGCATACACTCACATTCTTATCCATCCAGATCACAGGAAATTTTTACGTTTCCTTTTCAGGGGAAGACATTTCCAGTACAGGGCTCTTCCTTTTGGTCTGGCTTTAGCACCAGGGTATTCATGAAATGCATGGCAGTAGTAGCTGCATTTCTACGAACCCTGGGGATTTTTGTCTTCCCTTACTTAGACGAATGGCTCATCCGAGCCTCCACAGTGACAGAGGCCAGCACTGCACTGTCTCGTACAATGCAAATCCTCCAATACTTGGGATTGGTAATAAACTTCCTGAAATCTCAACTAGTTCCTTCCCATTGCCTAGAATTCATAGGAGCCTGTCTGGATATCAGACAGGCAAGGGCTTTCCTTCCACAAGCCTGGTGTCTTCACATAATGCAGTTAGCTTCTCAAGCAGCAGGCAAATCCTCCCTCACTGCTCGGGAGCTACTGCAGTTGCTGGGACACATGGCATCCACAGTTCATGTAATCTTATTTGCTCGCCTCCACATGCGAGCAGCTCAGTGGACCATCTCCACACAGTGGACACAGGCCATGGGTCATTTGTCGGACAAAATAACAATCTCCCAACGACTAATTTTGTCCCTCCAATGGTGGCAATCACGAGAAAATCTGACAGTAGGGTCTCCTTTCCATCAACCCCTCTTTCAGGCCACCCTAACAACAGATGCATCACAGGTGGGTTGGGGAGCACACCTGAATCATCTCTCTACCCAGGGCACCTGGACTCCACAGGAGGTTGGTTTACACACAAACCTCCCGGAGTTAAGAACAATTTATTTAGCTCTTCGAGTGTTCCACGCCCAGCTCAGCTACAAGACAGTCCTAGTCCAGACGGACAATCAGGTAGCCATGTTCTATGTGAACAAGCAGGGTGGAACAGGCTCTCTGTCATTATGCAACGAAGCTTTACGACTGTGGGCCTTTGCCAGAGAGCATCAAATTCACCTTCTAGTGCTATATCTTCCAGGCATTCAAACCCTTTGGGCAGACAAACTCAGTCGAGTACTGCTACCTCACGAGTGTTCACTCCACCTAGACCAGGTGGTAAAGATATTTCATCTCTGGGGCACTCCAGACATAGACCTCTTTGCAAGTCCACTGAATGCCAAACTTCCCCGGTTCTGTTCCAGGATTCCGGCGCACAACTATCAGGCAAGGGAAGCCTTCCTCCTCCACTGGGGTCAGGACTTCCTTCATGCCTTCCCACCCATTCCCCTCATCCCCAAGACATTCTTCAAGCTTCAGAGAGACAGGGGTCTCATGATTCTCATAGCACCACGATGGCCACGCCAAACGTGGTATTCCCTGCTTCTGCATCTCTCTCAAGCGGCACCTCTGGAGTTAGGGCATGCTCCAGATCTCCTTTCTCGGGAGAACGGGACACTATGGCACCTGAATCCCCAG
Source organism: Ichthyophis bannanicus (assembly GCA_033557465.1). Lineage (NCBI taxonomy): Eukaryota > Metazoa > Chordata > Amphibia > Gymnophiona > Ichthyophiidae > Ichthyophis > Ichthyophis bannanicus. The sequence continues at coordinate 607,106,276 of CM066033.1, forward strand.
TCCCTGCACCTCACGGCCTGGTTGTTGAAGGCTTAGACCTCCAGGATTTCAACCTGTCCTAGCAGGTAAAAGATATTCTTCAGGCTTCTAGGAAACTTTCCACAAGAAGATCTTATGCCTTCAAGTGGAAACGTTTTACTATATGGTGCTCCAAGAAGGGATTAAACTCCCTGGTCATACCCTTAGAATCGATACTAGAGTATCTCCTTCACTTATCGAATTCTGGGTTAAAAACCAATTCGGTAAGAGTTGTGGTAAGGAGAGCTGTGCAGAGGAAATGGAATGGGAGGAAAATGAGCCCTATCCCTTTAAATCTGGAGAGAAAAGCAGTTCCTATAGAAACCACAAGCCTCCAAGGCAGAGTATACCGAGCACTAAGCCCCGCCCACCTAGTGACGTCAGGGCTAGGTTGAGCACTGATGAGGTGCACGTGAGTAGGAAGAGGGGTGTGGTGCCTGAAAGGCAGCAATTTAAAAGTGCTTCAGTTTTAGAAGAAGCAGGGCAGGCAGTTCTTAGAGTTCGTGGAGTTCCAGAGGCAGTTGATGCAGTTCAAGCAAGGGAAGCTGGTTCTGAAGAGGACAAGCTTGAAGTTAGAAACTTGCTGGGTCCCGAAGCAGGTACTTTAGTTCCAGTGGAAAAGGGAACTTCAGGAAGAAACCTGGCTGATCCACATGCAAGGGTGAATGAGAAGCAGAAGGTGTCTGGAACCCAGAGCAGGCAACAGTATCTTTGAGCAGGAGGAGTAGCCTAGTGGTTGGGGCAAGGTACTTCAGGCCGGAAGGTCGGGGGTTCAAATCCCACTAAAGGACAGCAACCTTGGGCCGGAAGGACTGGGGTTTCTAAGTCCCACAGATGCTCCTTGTGGTCTTGGGCAAGCCACTTAACCCTCCATTGCCCATGTTCCCTGTAAGTATTAGTGTATTTGTCTCATATCCCCACATGTTAAATGTATCCCCCAATTGTGTTGTGACCGCTTTGATTGAAGGATAAGGCAGTATACAAAACTGTCTAAATAAATAAAAATAAAAATCTAGGACAAAGACGTGTTTCCAGGTGGGGAAACAGATTAAAGCAGCCCTTAAGCCTTGAAGGTAATGGAAATGTCTTATCTTTAATTCCTACCAAAAGCCAAGCTGAAGGAATAGTTAAAGAATTAAAAGACAGTGCTAAACGTTGTGTTCCCCTAAACCCTGAAAGGCAAACGTTTAATAAGCCTAGAATATATGCCAGTGACTGCCAAGCCTCAACTCTGAAAGAGATTGCTAGCCTGTTGAAAGGGAGAGAAACTCCATTACAAGAGCCCGTGGCTGGAGACCACAGGGAACAGCTGCTGTTAAAACTAAATGAGCTGATATGGAAGGAGAATAGCCAGTCTCCTGATATACAGGATAAGGAAGATAGTCACAGCGAATCTATAAATGAGATGGAAATAGATTTGTTTGAAAACCCTAATGATTCTGATGTAGAGGAAATGCAGTGTTCTTTTTGCATGGCCAAGAACCTGAATATGTGCTAATTCATTATCTATGTGAAGGACTGTTTCATGAAAGCAATTAAAGGACTTGTGCTGCACATTGCTTAAAGAAAGGAAACGTGCTGGTAGTTGAAATACTGCCAAGTGTTTGCCTGCCTAACTTGTGTAAAGTGAAAAGCAAGAAGCTAATCTGAACAACCGATTGAGCTTTAGAAGCTTGTTCCTCGCTGGAAGCTAAGAGCTGATATTCAAGAAGGACATTCCTGTATTTTTGTGTTAAGCCTGTTTTCACATTCTTTGTTTGCATTATTGGAGAATTATCCAATTTTCAGTTGTGGTCATGAATTGAACGCGGAGGGGAAATCCCGAAATAAATTCTCTGTTTTGCCTAATTACCGTGTGGTCACACTCCTTGCTCTAAAACTACATTACCCAGCAGCCCTCCTCGGCAGCCATTTTGGACAGAAGTAATAGTAGAGAGTAAGACAGGCGAGCCCACCTGCTCCCAGGCTACCACCTGGACGGGTGGACGCGACAGAGTGGCGTAGTTGCTACGGATTTTTGGACCTCGGCTACGCATGCGCCAGAATCGTGAACTGACAGAACATTCCAAGTCCACAGAAAAAAAAAAAAAAAAAAACTTCGTGGGAAGTTGAGTGAATCCGTGACGGAGACTGAAGGTCCCGCGGAGACCCAACTTTGGAGCTGAACGTGAAGCACACCAGTACCAGGTAAAGGGTATCTAACTGGGCTGGCTAGGATACCGGTACTGGGAGGGGTGCAGAGACTGGGGACAAAAGAGTAGTGCACCATTTGTTGGTATTGCACTTGGGTCGTCTCTTTTCTCTTTTTCTCGTTGCAGAGCAAAAATGTCGCTAGAAGTAAAAGAGGTCCTATCGTGGATTGCGAACCAGTTTGAAAGGCAAAAGGATCAGTCACTGGAAATCCAGGAGCGGGCTGCTGCCAGGCTGGAGGCACAGCAGAAGCCGTTGGTCGACTTAATGGAGGCGTGGATGAAAGACTCCAGGAAGACATCAGAGCCTAATCCACCATCTACGGAGTCACCAGGCCTGGGTTTGTCCAGTATCTTTGGGCCGTGGTCCAAGGAAACATTAAGGTTTGGCCAATTGAGGGACAATGACAACCTTGATGACTTTCTAGAAACGTTTGAGCACGTGGCTCAATTGGCTGGTTGGCCAAGAGGACAATGGGCAGTGCGCTTGGCGTTATCGCTTACGGGCGAGGCGTTAGCCACCTACCAAGTGGTGCCAGCGGCTATCGCCAATGATTATATTGAGGTAAAACGTGCCATAAAAGAGAGGCTAGGTCTAACACCCTCAGTATATCACCAGAGGTTTCGGCATGCCAAACCAGCTGCTGGTGAAACACCGAGAGCGTTGTTCCACCGACTAAAGAGTCTGGCTACCAAATGGCTGGAGCCAGAGGGCAAAACCTTAGAAATGATAATTGATGTGATTATTTTGGAGCAGTTTATGACATCCATTCCGGAAAAGATTCATTCCTTCCTGATCTTGCAAGTGTGCAAAAATACTCAAGAGGCCATTACGCTCGCCGAGAGATTTCTCGAGGCAGATAGAGGAGCTCAAGAGAGGAGCGTCGCTTTTGCAAAAGACCCTTATGCAAGGTCAGAAAGCGAGCTGAAGCCAAAACATGTTGGTAAGGATGTTTTTCTGCCAGATGGGAGAAAGAAAAATGTTAGGAAAGCATGTTTTAAATGTGGGAGTGAGAAGCACCTACAGCGTGACTGTAGAGTGAGAACCGCTTTGGTATTGGATGATTCAGGGAAAGCCAGAGAGGGTTTTCTATTGGCAGTCACTGTGCAAGGGGTAGCAGCAAAGGCATTGTTGGATTCAGGTTCTAACCAGTCCATGGTGTCTAAGAACCTCTGGAACAGGATAAAGGCCCAAGGTAGGGAGACACCCCGTTTACCCAATGGCACAGTTAAAATTAAGTGCGTACACGGAACCGCGTCCACCTATCCCCTTTATCAAGTCCTAGTAAAAGGACTAGGTGTCGAGAAAGGGATACCTGTGGCCGTAGTCCCTCGTTTACCCCAGGAAGTAGTGCTAGGGAGAGACTGGCCTCAGTTCCAGAAGGGTATGCAAGAGCGATTGGATAAAAAGGACGGGATGGTGGTCAAGAGTACTCCACCTAAGATGCCCAGTCCGAAGCCAGGGAAACCAGTAGTAGTCCCTAATCCGTTGTTTGGGAAGGTTTCAAAGTCTACCCCACAGTTACCTAGGGAGGAGCCCAATAAGAAGTCCGTATTTGTACTACGGTACTGCAAGATGAGTCCGGAAGCACGAGCACCGAAGAGAGCCACCTCGCAAGCTGCTGGATTTGATTTATACAGCGCCGAGGATGTGATCGTCCCTAAGCATGGCAAAGCGTTGATCAACACAGCTCTGCAGATAGAAGTACCTGTTGGCTGCTACGGGCACATCGCACCTCGATCTGGCCTGGCAGTAAAACATTTTATTGCTATCGGAGCCTGGGTAATCGATCCAGACTACAGAGGTGCAGTTAAGATTCTCCTATTCAATTTTGGATCGGAGGACTTTCCAGTGAGTGTGGGTGATCGTATAGCCCAGATCATCTGCGAGAGGATTGGGTTCCCACCTCTTGAGGAGGTATCTATAATTTCAGAGACGACACGTGGAACCCAGGGGTTCGGTTCTACAGGATATACCGACCTGCAGGGACTGGCAGTGACGGTGGAAGAGAAGGTGGACGATGACCTAGGTCCCCAGCTGAGTGATTGCCGGAAGAGTCCTGAGCCAGGGATGGGAGAAGGCCTCTCGTGGACCCAGAAACAGGAATTACAACGCCTGATTAGGGATTTTTCTGATGTCCTGACGCCGTTGCCCGGAGAGACTAGGCTCGTTGCACATGAAATCCTGACACCACCAGGGGAAGTGGTACGACAGCGTCCGTACCGACTGCCAGAAGCCAAGAGGCAGGAAGTAGTAGAGCAAGTGAGAGAGATGCTCAATCTAGGAGTGATTGAGGAGTCTAAGAGCCCATGGAACAGCCCGATAGTGCTGGTTCCCAAGCCGGACGGGTCTCTTAGATTCTGTATCGATTTCAGGAGGGTAAATGCAATTTCAAAGTTTGATACGTACCCTATGCCTCAGATCGAGGAACTCCTAGATCGATTGGGACAAGCTCAATATCTGACGACACTGGACATGACAAAAGGCTACTGGAAGATTCCCCTGACCAGGGAATCACGCCAGAAGACCGCCTTCAGTACGCCAGTAGGCCTATTCCAGTTCCGGCGAATGCCATTCGGCCTACACGGAGCGGCGGCTACGTGCCAACGCCTCATAGACCTGGTGCTTCGTCCCCATCAGGAATACGCTATGGCGTATATGGACGACATCGTCATTCACAGTGTCAGATGGGATCAACATTTGTTCCGGGTTTGAGCGGTGTTGCAGGCAATGAGAAGTGCGGGCCTGACACTGAATCTGGCTAAGTGTCTTTTCGGCAGCCAGGAGGTTAAATACCTCGGACACCTGGTTGGTCATGGAGTAGTGAAGCCCTTATTGAATAAAGTTGAAAGCGTAAAAGCTTTTCCGAAGCCCACCAGCAAGAAGCAGATGCGCAGTTTTCTTGGCCTGGTAGGCTATTACCGGCGATTTATAGCGCATTTTGCGGAAAAGAGCGCACCGTTATCCGACATGCTGAAGAAAAATATGCCAAATCAGCTGAGATGGACTACGGAAGCGGACACAGCTTTTGAGACGCTGAAGGAAGAGCTGTGCGCAGCCCCAGTGTTGCGTGGGGTGGACTTCGGTCTGCCGTTTATTCTGCAGACAGACGCCTCTGAGACGGGGCTGGGAGCGGTGCTCTCCCAGAAGTACGATGGCGCTGAGCATCCGGTACTTTTTCTTAGTCGGAAGCTGTGTCCGACCGAGAAGAATTATTCTACAATTGAGAGAGAGTGCCTGGCCGTAAAGTGGGCTGTGGAATCGCTAAAATTTTATTTGGCAGGCAGAAGATTCCTATTAATGACGGATCACACCCCATTGAAGTGGCTTGGCCAGATGAAAGACCACAATGCCAGACTGACAAGATGGTACATGGCACTCCAAGCATATGACTTCAGGATAGAGCATAGAGCTGGCAAGCTCCATCAGAACGCAGACGCGTTGTCCAGGCTCACCAGTGAAGTGAAGGATAATGACTCTTCAGCGAGAATTACGTGCTGTGATGTGAATCCCACCCCAGCCCGTAATATCTTAAGGGGGGGAATGTGTGGTAAGGAGAGCTGTGCAGAGGAAATGGAATGGGAGGAAAATGAGCCCTATCCCTTTAAATCTGGAGAGAAAAGCAGTTCCTATAGAAACCACAAGCCCCCAAGGCAGAGTATACCGAGCACTAAGCCCCACCCACCTAGTGACGTCAGGGCTAGGTTGAGCACTGATGAGGTGCACATGAGTAGGAAGAGGGGTGTGGTGCCTGAAAGGCAGCAATTTAAAAGTGCTTCAGTTTTAGAAGAAGCAGGGCAGGCAGTTCTTAGAGTTCGTGGAGTTCCAGAGGCAGTTGATGCAGTTCAAGCAAGGGAAGCTGGTTCTGAAGAGGACAAGCTTGAAGTCAGAGACTTGCTGGGTCCCGAAGCAGGTACTTTAGTTCCAGTGGAAAAGGGAACTTCAGGAAGAAACCTGGCTGATCCACATGCAAGGGTGAATGAGAAGCAGAAGGTGTCTGGAACCCAGAGCAGGCAACAGTATCTAGGACAAAGACGTGTTTCCAGGTGGGGAAACAGATTAAAGCAGCCCTTAAGCCTTGAAGGTAATGGAAATGTCTTATCTTTAATTCCTACCAAAAGCCAAGCTGAAGGAATAGTTAAAGAATTAAAAGACAGTGCTAAACGTTGTGTTCCCCTAAACCCTGAAAGGCAAACGTTTAATAAGCCTAGAATATATGCCAGTGACTGCCAAGCCTCAACTCTGAAAGAGATTGCTAGCCTGTTGAAAGGGAGAGAAACTCCATTACAAGAGCCCGTGGCTGGAGACCACAGGGAACAGCTGCTGTTAAAACTAAATGAGCTGATGTGGAAGGAGAATAGCCAGTCTCCTGATATACAGGATAAGGAAGATAGTCACAGCGAATCTATGAATGAGATGGAAATAGATTTGTTTGAAAACCCTAATGATTCTGATGTAGAGGAAATGCAGTGTTCTTTTTGCATGGCCAAGAACCTGAATATGTGCTAATTCATTATTTATGTGAAGGACTGTTTCATGAAAGCAATTAAAGGACTTGTGCTGCACATTGCTTAAAGAAAGGAAACGTGCTGGTAGTTGAAATACTGCCAAGTGTTTGCCTGCCTAACTTGTGTAAAGTGAAAAGCTCCTTTGAAAGTGAAAAGCAAGAAGCTAATCTGAACAACAGATTGAGCTTTAGAAGCTTGTTCCTCGCTGGAAGCTAAGAGCTGATATTCAAAAGGACATTCCTGTATTTTTGTGTTAAGCCTGTTTTCACATTCTTTGTTTGCATTATTGGAGAATTATCCAATTTCAGTTGGGGTCATGAATTCAATGCGGAGGGGAAATCCCGAAATAAATTCTCTGTTTTGCCTAATTACCGTGTGGTCACACTCCTTGCTCTAAAACTACATTACCCAGCAGCCCTCCTCGGCAGCCATTTTGGACAGAAGTAATAGTAGAGAGTAAGACAGGCGAGCCCACCTGCTCCCAGGCTACCACCTGGACGGGTGGACGCGACAGAGTCCATCTTAGTGCAATTGCAGTTTCTTATAAGCCTCTAAATGGACAACCAATTTCCTCTCATCCACTCCTATCAAGATTTATGAGAGGCCTTTTATTAACTAAACTTCCCATCAAGCCACCACCGGTAGCATGGGATCTAAATCTAGTTCTCGGGCAGCTTATGAAGCCACCTTTTGAACCTTTAGCCACTACAGCCCTTAAGTTTTTGACTTGGAAGGTCATCTTCCTGATTGCAATCACCTCTGCCCGTCGCATTAGTGAATTGCAAGTTTTAGTGGCTGATCCTCCTTATACTAGATTTCATCATGATAAGGTGGTTCTTCGAACTCACCCACACTTTATGCCAAAGGTGGTTTCGCCTTTTCATTTAAATCAATCAGTCTATCTTCCTGTATTTTATCCGAGCCCTCACGCCTCTAATGCAGAAAGAAACCTTCATACTTTGGATTGTAAGAGGGTCTTAGCTTTTTACATTCAAAGAACACAGCAACATAGAAAGTCCTCGCAACTTTTTGTAGCTTTTGACCCTAGTCATTTGGGACTTCCAGTCTCCAAAATAACTTTATTTAAATGGATTGCCCAATGCATATCCTTTACTTATGAGATTAAGGGTCTTCTTCTTCAGGACCATGTCACAACTCACAATGTGAGAGCCATGGCAGCTTCTATGTCTAATCTCCACTCTGTGTCTATTGATGACATTTGTCGAGCAGCCACCTGGGCTTCGGTACACACCTTCACAGCCCACTACTGCCTAGATAAAGCCTCCCGTCGGGATGCCTTCTTTGGCCAAGCTGTTCTTTAAAATCTCTTTCAAACCTAAACCAACTCCTACCCACCAACCCTGGTGGGATGCCAGAGATCCATGGCAGGAAGGATTCTTCCTGGGGATATCTCCCTGGCATCTTCAGCTAGGGAGTCCCCATATGTGAGGACTACATTCCTGCTTGTTCCTGGAGATAGCGTAGTTACTCACCTGTAACAGGTGATCTCCGGGAACAGCAGGAATTTAGTCCTCACAACCCACCCACCTCCGCTAGGAGTTGTCTCTCTCTCTCTTTGTCTCTTTCCTCTCTCCCTCTATCGTTTCACTCAGCTACAAACTTAACTGAAGAGAGACAGTTGGAAAGGCGGGAAGGCAGCGTGCATGTGCTGAGGGATGCTCCCAAAAGCGTTCCTATTGGACGCTGGGGAGCGTTCCCGCGCAGGCTCCGTCGGTACCAGCGATACCCATATGTGAGGACTAAATTCCTGCTGTTCCCGGAGATCACCTGTTACAGGTGAGTAACTACGCTTTCAAGGCAGAGTGAGGTGGGCAAGGAATTCCACAGGGCTGGACCATGGAAGAAAAAAGCTGAATGCTGGGTTGATTGAAGGTGTGCGCGTGAGGGTGATGGGAGGTGAAGGCGATTGACATGGATTGAACGGAGGGAACGAGTGGGAGTGTAGAACTGTAGAAGGTCAGTGAGGTACTGAGGCATTTGGGTGTAAATGGCTCGGTGAACTAGAGTAAGAATTTTAAAGTGAATATAGAACTCGATAGGTAGCCAGTGTAAGTGATACAGAAGTGGTGTAACATGATCTCTATGAGAAGAACAAGTGATAATCCTGGCTGCAGTGTTCTGTAATAATTGTAAACGACGCAACTGAGTGCAGGTAAGACCTGTGAGAACAGAATTACAATACGGTAGCTAAGGTAAAGGGTAGTCAGGGCGGAAGAAGAAAGAAAGGGACGAATAGAACGAATTTGGTGTGTAGGCTTATTCCTACTTTATTTTCCTTTATAATATTTCTTTGTTTCTTTCCCCATTTCTTTTTTTTTTTCTAGGACTGTTGTAAAGCATTGTATTTTGTTGCTGTTTTGGGAATTATTTTCTTAGGTAATGCTTTATTTTTCTTATGTATAACTCAGTTTTTGCTTATGCTTTCATTCTGGAAAATTCCAATAAATATTAAATAAAAAAAGTACCTTCTACAATTAATCCATAGGTTACATCAACACCAGCTCTCAAGCATTTTAGCTGTGATTGTGCAGGCTCTGCTGTAGCAGATCCCTCTGAAGGGCCTGGGCCATATTCTAGACAACTGGAAGAGAGAGCTGGGAGTTGAGTTGTCAGAAAAACAACTACTAAAAATGGAAATGCAATACAAATTTGTTTTATGTATTCATTTTTTCCATACCCAGTTATATCATGCTGGTTTAGTATTTATTTATTTATTTATATTCTCTTATATACCGCGCTATTCTGCATCAGTGCGGTTTACACTGAACAAACTGAAATTACATTGAACAGGGCATTATAACTTGGAGATAACTATTTATCTCCAGGAACAAGCAGGAATGAGTCTTCACATATGGGTACATCGGTACCGATGGAGCCTGCGCGGGAACGCTCCCCAGCGTCCAAAAAGAAAGCTTTTGGGAGCATCCCACACGCATGCGCGCTGCCTTCCCACCCATTTACTTCCCTCTCATCAATTTTTTGTTTTCCGCGGAGCCGGCAGGACGTATTCCTGTCACCGCAGAAAGTTTTTCTTTTTATTCTTAGTTTTTTTGTGGTTGCGTCTGCCTTTCCTCGACGCCACCGGTACCGCCAGTGCTTTTCTTTCTTTTTTCTGAAGAATTTCTTCTTTACTTAGAAATTTTTTCCTGTTTAGTGCCTGACGGTTTCTAGGCCACTAGGCCTCTATCCTTCCATTATGGAAAAGCCAGCCACTATCCTTAAGAAATGCTCAAAGTGTGGCGGTACAGATATATTTTCAGACACTCATACTTGGTGTCTAAAATGTTTAGGTCTTGACCATTGCCCTCTGTAGTGTCTCTCCTGCTGGAGCTCAAACAGAAGAAGTCTTCAGAACTGAGCACAACTCGATACCCAGTTCACATCGCACTCGATGTCACCAGCTAGAATATCTTCTTCTTCACAGGATCAGGTAACCAAACAAAAGTCTGTAAAGACTAGCCAGTCCTCGAGTGGTAGATCTTCTCAGCATCGAGATGGCTCCGGCCTTGCCCTCGAGGACATCTTGGCAATAAAGCCCGGGGGGGAGTCTTCGGGCTCCAAAGCATTAACGGGGCTCCAGGTTGTTCCCGGGGTTCTTACCTCAATGAACATACCTGGGCCATGCTCGGTGGTTGTGGCCGCTTCGAGCGGTACCGACACCCCGGCATCGGCTATGGTGATGGATGAAACACTCCTCACCAATGAACGTAGTCTAGCACTCTCGGCTACTTCGGTACCGCTAGAGTTGCTGCAGACCGTTCCTCGAGTATCGGTATCGGCTTCGGTACTGGTATCGGCATCGGTGTCGGTACTGTCCATGCTTGCTTCAACAGACTCGCTTCCTTCGATGCCGAGCCTGGAATCGATCTCTAGCATGGAGGATTCAGTACCGACTCGTTTCGGTACCGACCTCGGGCGGTACCGAAGACATCGCTTTAAAGAAAATCCGATGCTTCATCCTTTCAAGTCTTCCGATCCCGATGACTGGGATGAATCCATCGGTACCAAGGCTGATTTTTCAACAAGTCTAGCCTTGGGGCAAGGTACTTCAGGCCGGAAGGTCAGGGGTTCAAATCCCACTAGAGGACAGCAACCTTGGGCCAGAAGGACTGGGGTTTCTAGTCCCACAGGTGCTCCTTGTGGTCTTGGGCAAGCCACTTAACCCTCCATAGCCCATGTTCCCTGTAAAATAGTTATCTCCAAGTTATAATGCCCTGTTCAATGTAATTTCAGTTTGTTCAATGTAAACCGCACTGATGCAGAATAGCGCGGTATATAAGAGAATGTAAATAAATAAAAATAAATAAAAATAAATAAATAAATAGTCAATCATGCTCAAAATATCTCTAGGATCCTTAATTGTGCTTCCCTGGACTGTTTTGAGTCTATTAGCAGAACTTCTGCTATAGCCATAGGAGCACGACGCATAGCCTGGCTCCAAGCTTCAGACTTGGACAGATGGGTTCAGGAAAGGCTGGGAAATACTCCTTGTACTGGTGAAAATCTCTTCAACAAGGAGGCTTTATTTCAAGCTAATCAGTTAAGCACTGATGCTGTTGCTTTCAGAGGATTGTCAAAACTTTCCTCTATCCCAGCTAATAAAAAAATCTCCTAAAAAGCTTTATTCCCCTAGGGGAAAAAAGTTATCTCCAGGAACAAGCAGGAATGAGTCTTCACATATGGGTATCGTCGGTACCGACGGAGCCTGCGCGGGAACGCTCCCCAGCGTCCTGAAAGAAAGCTTTTGGGAGCATCCCACAGCGCCTGTGCGCTGCCTTCCCGCCTTTCCTAACTGCCTCTCTCCAGTTCTTCTTTTCCGCGGAGCCAGCAGGTCGTGTTTCCTGTCACCGCTGAAGAATTTCTTATTTTCTTTTATTTTTCTTTAGTCGCGTGTCTGCCTTCTCGATTCCGCACCGGTCCACCGGTTCTTTTTCTTTCTTTAAAAAAAAAAACAAACTTTTACTCTTTTCGGTGCATTTTTCTTCTGGGGCCTTAGGCCTACAGATATATTTTTCCCTCATGGAAAAACCCGCCTCCGAGTTTAAAAAATGCACAAAGTGCAGCAGCACTATTTCTGTCACTGACACCCATGTCTGGTGTCTAAAATGTTTAGGTCCTGACCACTCCATTGCGGATTGTGAGTCCTGTTCTATGATGTCTAAAAGAGGGTTACAGAATCGGGCAGCTAAGCTCAGTACCCTGTTTCCCTCCGATGCAGCTTCCGTGGCATCGACGTCTTCCAGGGCTTCTTCATCCCATGGATCTCAGGTAACCAAACTCAAATCTGGCCAGTCCTCAAAGAGTTCATCTCCCTCTAAGTATCGAGATGCCCCCGGGCTTACTCTTGAGGATACCACACTGGCAAAATTACCCCGGCGGGAAGCTCCGGCTTCCAAAGCACTACCTATGGGGTCACAGGTTGACATCGATGGCTCGGCCTCGACCGATCACCTGTTAAAATGTTCTGGGGTACCGGCAGTTTCTACCGGTACCGATATCCAGACATTGGTGGCGTCAATGGATCAGAATATTCTGACCATGCAGCATGCCATCACGGCATTCATTCAAGCTGCAACGCCTACGGTACCGCAACAAACACCGTTGTCGGTACCTGTACCGATTATGGTACCGGACCCGATATCGGTTCCGATACCAGTACCGCTTGCATCGACATCAGCATCGACTGCAGCGGTACGCTATCCAGTGATGTCCATCAGTACCGGACCGGTACCGATTACTCCTGATGTCGATACCCCCCGGTACACGTATCGGGCTCTACGAGAGCATCCAGATAGTCGATACTTCGATTCCTCTGAAGACTCTGATTCTTCAGAGGCCTCAATTGAAGCATCGGGCATCCTTCCTCAGGAACCCTCTTCTCCAAAAAGGAGAATGTCTCCTCCTGAAGACTTGTCTTTTCAGGACTTCATCAGGGAGGTGGCCAAAGGCCTGTCCATCTCAGTAACCTCTGAGACTGAACCTAGAGCCAAAAAATTGGATATCTTACAATATCCTAAGGCTCCTAAAGAGGCAGCCACCTTACCAATACATGAGATTCTTTATGATCACATGTTGGGCATATGGGAGACTCCTCTTTCCACCTCCCCTCATTCCAGAAGGTTGGACACCATGTATCGTGTTCCTCCTTGTCCTGGATTTCATAAGACTCAGCTTCCTCACCACTCCATTGTGGTAGAGTCTGCTATGAAAAAGATCAAGAGTACAAAAAGGCACTCCTCTGCTCCTCCAGGAAGAGAATGCAGAACCCTAGATGCCTTTGGCAGGAAAATCTTCCAGGCCAGTATGCTTGTAGCCAGAATCAACTCCTATAGTCTCTATATGGGGATGTTTCTAAAAGAAGTTACAGATCATTGGCAAACCTTATCTCCTTTTATGTCAGAAGATAAGAGAGAAGAATATATCACCTGGCTTAAACATGCACAGGATGTATCCAAGTTTTCCAACCGTGCAGCCTTTGACTCTTTTGAGGGGGCCAGTAGAGCCTCGGCTATTGCCATAGGTGCACGCAGAGTTGCTTGGTTGCAAGCCTCTGATTTGGAATCCTGGGTACAGGATGGTCTAGGTAACCTTCCCTGTACAGACGAAAACCTGTTTGGCAAAGATTGGCAAGCAAAGGCCAACCAGATGGATGCTGAAAATTCTGCTTTAGATAGACTTTCAAAGTCTACTACTGCTCCTTTTAAAAAGAGGTTGTTCAAAAAGGGATCTTTCCCAAAGAAAGGGAAATTTTCTTCTTATGGTCAGGCCTCTTCTCAAGGTCGTTTTGCTACAAAGAGACAGCAACAACCAAAACAGGCCAAAACCCAGGCTGCGAGGACTGCTACGGCCCAACAGCCTCAGCCTCCTCAGGGCCTTTGACTTTCCACTAGAGAACTTAGCCTTTCTGGCTCTAGAACATCCAGAGCCTCTCACCATGGTGAAACAGTTCAATTCTCCAACATCTCTCCTCAACCTTCTAGGTCAAGAGATTGCTACCCTTCTTGCCCAAAGGGCAATAGAAGAAGTACCCCTTCTTCAACAGGGCTCAGGGTTCTACTCCCCCTATTTTCTCATTCCAAAGAAAACAGGGGGCTACAGACCCATATTAGATCTCAGAGAATTGAACAAGTTTCTGTGCAAGGAGAAATTCAAGATGACTTCTCTCGGAACTCTCTTTCCATACCTCCAGAGTCAGGACTGGCTTTGTTCTCTAGATCTCAAGGATGCGTACACCCATGTTCTCATCCATCCAACACACAGAAGATTCCTTCGGTTCCTTTACCAAGGAAAGCACTACCAATACAAAGTGCTTCCTTTCGGTCTGGCCTCTGCTCCAAGAGTGTTCACAAAATGCATGGCAGTAGTAGCTGCATTCCTACGCACTCTAGGAATATTCATATTCCCATATCTGGACGACTGGCTCATCCGAGCTCCATCCCAGTCAGAGGCCCAGACTTCCCTAGCCTGCACAAGGCGTGTTCTTCAGTATCTGGGACTGGTAATCAGCATTCCAAAATCCCATCTTACCCCTACTCAGTCTCTACTGGATACCACAACTGCAAGGGCCTATCTTCCCCAGGCCCGTTGCCTACGCTTGGTGCAGTTGGCCTCCAGATTCAGTTAAAATCCCATTTAACTGCTCGAGAGATGTTGCAACTCTTAGGCCACATGGCATCCACGGTGCATGTGGTTCCCTATGCTCGCCTTCACATGAGAGCAGCTCAGTGGACCCTAGCCACCCAATGGACCCAGGCATCAGGTTGCCTGTCAGACAAAATAGCAACCTCCAGTCGCCTATTTTGGTCCCTCCACTGGTGGAAGTCCACTCAGAATCTGTTGCTGGGGTCCCCCTTTCAACAGGTGTTACCCCAAGCAACCCTTACAACAGATGCCTCTCCAAAGGATTGGGGGGCTCATCTATAAGATCTCTCGACCCAGGGCATCTGGTCTCCACAGGAGACATCTCTTCATATCAACCTCTTAGAGCTCAGAGCAATCTTTCTGGCTCTCAGAGTCTTCCACACCCTGCTCAGCTACAAGACAGTCCTCATCCACACGGACAACCAGGTAGCCATGTTCTACGTGAACAAGCAGGGAGGGACTGGCTCTCTGTCGCTTTGCAACGAAGCTCTGAGATTGTGGGCCTTTGCCAGAGAGCATCAAATCCATCTCATGGCAGTGTATCTTCCAGGGGTTCAAAACTCTTGGGCAGACAGACTCAGTCGAGTTCTGCTTCCGCACGAATGGTCCCTCCATGGGGACCAGATAGCCAGGATTTTTCGGATTTGGGGTACCCCAGACATAAACCTGTTTGCAAGTCCGTGGAATGCCAAACTTCCCCGGTTCTGTTCCAGGATTCCATGTCAGGGAGTTCAGGCCAGGGATGCCTTCCTCCTTCATTGGGGCGAGACTTCCTCTATGCCTTTCCACCTATTCCCCTCATCCCCAAAACTCTGTTCAAGCTTCAGAGAGACAAGGGGTCTATGATCCTCATAGCACCACTTTGGCCACGCCAAGTGTGGTACCCTCTATTTCTGCATCTCTCTCAAGCTCCCTCCCTAGACCTGGGGTCTGCTCCAGATCTCCTCTCCCAGGGGGAGGGAACCTTGTGGCACCCAAATCCTCAGTCTCTTCATCTCAGGGCCTGGTTGCTGAAGGCCTAGACCTTCAAGATTTACACCTTTCTCAGCAAGTGAAGGATATCCTTCATGCTTCCAGAAAGCCTTCCACCAGACGTTCATATGCTTTTAAATGGAAAAGGTTTTCCATTTGGTGTGCAGAGAAGGGTCTCAACTCTCTTGCAATACCCTTGAATTCTTTACTAGACTATTTGCTGCATTTATCCCATGCAGGCCTTAAAACAAATTCAATCAGAGTCCATTTGAGTGCTATTGCAGCATCCCTTAAGCCTCTCAATGGACAATCTATTTCCTCTCATCCTCTTATAGCAAGATTCATGAGAGGCCTTCTTTTGACTAAACCTCCCATTAGACCACCTCCAGTGGCATGGGACTTGAATCTGGTTCTGGGCCAGCTTATGAAGCCACCCTTTGAACCCTTAGCCACTACCTCTTTGAAATTCCTTTCCTGGAAGGTTATTTTTCTCATTCTAGTCACTTCAGCTCGCCGTATCAGTGAATTGCAAGCTTTAGTGGCTAATCCTCCTTATACAAGGTTCCATCATGACAAGGTAGTCCTCAGAACTAATCCACACTTTATGCCTAAAGTGGTCTTTTTTCCAGGACCTCATACATCAAGTGCTGAGAGGAATCTTCATACCCTGGATTGTAAAAGAGCACTTGCTTTCTACTTACAAAGGACACAGCAACATAGAAAGTCCTCTCAACTTTTTGTTGCTTTTGATCCTTCTCATTTAGGACTTCCAGTCTCCAAGAGAACTCTGTCTACTTGGATTGCTCAGTGTATTTCCTTCGCCTACCAGAGCAAGAAACTTTCTCTGGAGGGCCATGTCACAGCTCACAATGTGAGGGCCATGGCAGCCTCTATGGCTCATCTTAACTCTGTGTCCATCGACCAAATCTGTCGAGCAGCCACCTGGGCATCGGTTCATACCTTCACAGCCCATTACTTCTTGGACAAGGACTCCCGCCGGGATGCCTTGTTTGGTAAGGCTGTTCTCAAACACCTGTTCCATACCTAATCAACTCCTACCCTCCATCCCTGACTGGATGCCTGAGATTCATGGGTGCAGGTGGAGCCCTTCCCAGGGACTCACAATCTGGGTGATCTCACAGGCATCTCTAGCTGGGGAGTCCCCATATGTGAAGACTCATTCCTGCTTGTTCCTGGAGATAGCACAGTTACTTACCTGTAACAGGTGATCTCTGGGAACAGCAGGAATAAGTCTTCACAACCCACCCACCTCCCCTAGGAGTTGTATCTCTCTATCTATCTTTCCTTTCCTCTCTCTCTCTTTGTCTCAGCTTTAAACTCGAACTGGAGAGAGGCAGTTAGGAAAGGCGGGTAGGCAGCGCGCAGGCGCTGTGGGATGCTCCCAAAAGCTTTCTTTCAGGACGCTGGGGAGCGTTCCCGCGCAGGCTCCGTCGGTACCGACGATACCCATATGTGAAGACTTATTCCTGCTGTTCCCAGAGATCACCTGTTACAGGTAAGTAACTGTGCTTTATCCATCTTCTACTCATTATACAGATGTTTCCAAAGATGGGCAACATCACACCAGGTTAAGAGAATCAAAACCTCAACAGGCTCAGCAAACCCAGCAATTGCAGGGTTTCTGATATTTTATTCACTTTTTCTGTGTGAGGTTTAGAACTTTTGAGCCTACTTCTTTTCAACAGAAGCATCTAAAATTCATCTCATCCATGCTGAGATATCAGTCATACATTGACTCAATCCTCGACTCTGGGCATGAATCTCTTGCTACAAGAGAAATCTATCCTTCTAGCTCTAAGAGCTATTAAGGACTATCATACCCCAGAGATAACAGGTTTCTCCTTTTAAAACAAAAGGAGGACTAACAACTACAACAGGGTGAGCTATACCCTTCATCTTGTCAGTTTCCTGTATGAGGATATCTCATACTTTTAACTGCAAGGGGACCCTATCTCTTCAAAGACTTACCAAATTGTAAGTTTTCTCAACTCTGTATTACTTTCTATCCCTCTTTGCCCAGATATTCAGTCTCTAAGAGTACTACTAATCAACTGGAAGGCTTATTCTCTAAGCCATAGGATTTCTTCAATACCTACTCCAGTAAGTAGTTTCCATACAGAGTTTTTCTCCCCCTTTCCAGTTCATCTTCTTCTCAGATATTTTTTGTTGCAGGCATCAGGCCTGTCTACTATTCTTAGCCACCTTCCATTCTCTTTGGCTCCATCAGAATAGATTAGGTTGCACACTGGCAATTCAACAGCCAGATCTAAGCAACCTACAACATGCTCTCTGCAATTCTACAACAAAGCTCTGCAACTGTGGGCCTTTGCCAGAGAGCCTCAGAGCTACTCCTAATAGGTAGCGGCCAGATAGTTAAGAAGGGCTTCAGCTGGTAGACTCTACCAGTCATGCTCCTACATGACTGTTTTTTTCCTATTCTTACCATATTCCTTAAAATTTCCTTTTAAGAAAAGGTAACCAGGGTTTAGACCACGTGAAAGCGTAGAAAATTGCACAATTCCCTGGTTTGTTCCACATCTCACTGGAACTTCCACAACAGGGATGCATTTTTTTCACTGCAATTGGTCCTTATTCACTACTTTCCTTCTAATTTCCTATACTTCATGGTAGCTTATGTTGAACAAGAGAACGCATGATACTCATATTGCCCTCATAAAGAGGCAAACATGGTATCCCCTTATATTGCGTCTTTTTCTCCAGCTACTATTTGAAATTATAGAAGGATCCAGACTTCCTGTCTTAAGACTAAGGATCTCCTGTGCACTCATTCACGTATGTCTGGAGACCTGGTTATTTCAGGGGCTAGATCTTTTCAAGAAGTCTAGTCCTATTCCTATAAGTGAAGAACATACCAGTTTCCACGAAACTTTCTCTATAGTTCTTCCATATTTAACCAGACAGAGATTCTCCATCAATATTCTCAAGTAGGTCTTAATCCTTCTTGTTATTGCGGCAATCTCTATACAACATCTGTCCATATTAATGCTGCCCCAGCATACCATAAAACTCAATGGACAACCAATTTCTATGTTAAATTAGGAAATACTTTATTTATTTGGCATTTATTTGGCATACATTTATACACCGCTCCTTCCAGCGATCAGAAGCGGTCCATCGTTGTACAAGACAGGGAGAGGGGAATAGACAAGGGAAGGATAAACAACGAGAAGATTACAGTTATACAATTGATTGGCAAATAAATTACTGTTTAAACACCAGTAAGAATTACAGCTTATTGTACAAGACACGGGAGAGGGGACAAGATAAGGGGGGTGATTAACAACGGCACAATTACAGTTATGCATATCATTGGCATAAATTACAATTTGAACACCAGTGTAAATATACAACAGAGTCGCAATATATAAAGGCATAATAGGAGAAAATTATATACATATCGACAATTTGATCATCATGGAAGTGGACATCAAATGAGCATTAGGTTCATATGAGGCTTAGGCTTTTGAGGTAGGTGGGCAGCATGGGAGGGGATAGTTGGAACCGTCTATGTAATGCCGTAGTGTATTTGGAATAGGTGAGTTATAAGCTCATTTCTGAAGACCTGTAAGTCCTTGATCTGACGTAGCTCGTGTGGCATCTGGTTCCAGAGTATGGGTGCTGAGTAGGTGAATGCCCGGTTGCTGGTCCGTTCTTTCACTGACCTTATGCTGCTGGGTACGCAGAGTGTGTTCAGGTTAGCAGTTCGTCGGCATCTGTTGGCAGGCTGAGTGGTGATAAGGTTATCGAGAAAGGAAGGAGATATTTTGTGGATAATTTTAAATGTAGATACCAGCATTTTGTAGATTATCTTTGCAGGTATGGGGAGCCAGTGGAGCTCTATAAGAACTGGAGTGATGTGGTCTGACAAACTCTTATTCATGATAACTCTTATTCTTTTACCGTTACCTTTTTAGGTTACGTCACATCTGAAGGTCTACATGTAAGGTCATCATCATTAGTGACATCACTTACGAAAGACTTTTACTGATCTTCAAGAAGTTGGAGGCTCAATGCCTAGTACAAATGTCTTTGTCTTTCATTGGAATAAAGGGGGTCTTAAGGACCTATCCCCTTTTTTCTGCAAAGGGTATTTCTGCCTTTTCATCCAAACAAGTCAGATTATCTCCACTCTTTCCTAGGACCTTATTCTGCTCCAAGGACAAGAAGTTCCATTTTTTGGACTTTACAGAAGCTTTAGCTATTTCTCAAAAGTCCAACCTCATTGAACTTCCCCAGTACTTCTTCTGGGGTTAGTTCTGGCCATGAGGGCTTCTAATCTCTTCCTGTATTGCAAAATTTATTTTTTCCCTCCACTTCACATTGAGGGAATTTCTTTGAGGATAATGTACTGGCTCTCAACCACAGACCCATATTACCCTCAACAAGTATTTTTGCAATATTTTTGAGTGAGATCCACATTAGAAAATTGGGACTCAATATTTTTCTAATATTTATGATTTACACAAGGACTCCCCTCTGGATATCTTGTTTAGTCAAGCTGTTCCACAACACCTCTTTTTTTCTTTTCTAGTTCAACTCCTACCCTCCAT
Source organism: Ichthyophis bannanicus (assembly GCA_033557465.1). Classification (NCBI taxonomy): domain Eukaryota; kingdom Metazoa; phylum Chordata; class Amphibia; order Gymnophiona; family Ichthyophiidae; genus Ichthyophis; species Ichthyophis bannanicus. The sequence continues at coordinate 607,126,218 of CM066033.1, forward strand.
CCCTTGGATGCCTGAGGTTTTGAGGGATAAGCATGGCACATCTTTAGATTTGCAACATGCTGGGGCCTCCTCCAGGCATCTTAGCTTGGGAGTCCCCATATGTGAAGACTCATTCCTGCTTGTTCCTGGAGCTAGCACAGTTACGTACCTGTAACAGGTGATCTCTGGGAACAGCAGGAATAAGTCTTCACAACCCACCCACCTCCCCTAGGAGTTGTTTTCTCTCTCTCTCTCTCTCTTTTTTCTCTCTAATTTGTCTACTTCCCTCCTTCGGTCTCAGCTACAAACCCAACCGATGAGAGGGAAGTAAATGGGCGGGAAGGCAGCGTGCATGCGCGTGGGATGCTCCCAAAAGCTTTCTTTTTGGACGCTGGGGAGCGTTCCCGCACAGGCTCCGTCGGTACCGACGTACCCATATGTGAAGACTTGTTCCTGCTGTTCCCAGAGATCACCTGTTACAGGTAAGTAACTGTGCTTACAGGGAACATGGGCTATGGAGGGTTAAGTGGCTTGCCCAAGTATCCACAGGGAACTGTATTAAGTGTGGTCGGATGCTCTCCACACTAGGCCATCATTAGTGCCTTTGCGCCAGTGTTCAATTGTTTTGGAAAAGAGTCTTGTGGTACATGGGAAAACTGCTGTTGGAGAAGGCTTTGTTGTTGGGGGAGGGGGGAATGTGTTTTGATACCTTGTCCTCGCTAGGTGTTAAGGGGTCTGTGCTATCTTGGTTCTCTTCTTATCTCTCCCATTGCTCTTTCAGTATTTGTTCCGGTGGATCCTCCTCTACTGCTATTCCACTCTGTTGGTGAACCTCAAGGATGTGTCCTGGGTCCACTCCTTTTCTCTCTCTATACCCAGTCCCTTGGTGCACTGATTTCTTCCCATGGCTTTCAGTGCCATCTTTATGCTGATGGCACCCAGATCTACCTCTCTACAGCTGAAATCTCTCTGGCAAACCAGGCCAGGATCTCTGCCTGCCTTTCTGACATTGCTGCTTGGATGGCTCACCATCGTTTGAAACTGAACATGGCCAACAAAACTGAGCTGCTTATTTTTGCCCCTAAATCTCACTCTCCCCTTCCTCCTTTCTCAGTCTCTGTGGATAACTCTCTATTACTCCCTGTCTTCTCAGCTCCAACCTTGGGGTCGCCTTTGACTCCTCTCTCTCCTTCTCTATATACATCCAACTGATAGCTAAAACCTGCCTTTTCTTTCTCTACAACATTAAAAAAATGCACCCATTCCTTTCTGAACACACTACTAAGACGCTTATCCACTCCTTAGTCACCTTCCGTCTCGATGATTGTAACCTACTCCTTGCTGGTCTCCCTCTGAATCATCGCTCTCTCCTTCAATCTGTTCAGCACTCTGCTGTGCAGCTAATCTTCTGCCACCCTCATCATGCTCATATTACCCCTCTTCTCAAGTCTCTTCATTGTCTTGCTATCCGTTTCCTTATCCATTTCAAACTTCTCATGTGATCGAACCTTGAATATTGTGTGCAATTCTGGTCACTGTATCTTAAAAAGGATATAGCGTTACTAGAAAAGGTACAGAGAAGAACCACCAAAATGGTAAAGGAGATGGAAGGATATTCCTATGAAGAGAGGCTAAAAAGGTTAGGACTCTTCAACCTGGAAAAGAGACGGCTGAGGGGAGATATGATAGAGGTCTGTAAATTAATGAATGGAATGGAATGGAACGGGTAAACATAGATTGATTGTTTGCACCATCAAATTATAGAAAGGCTAGGGGACATGCAATGAAGCTACAGGGTAACCTCTTTATGACTAATAAGAGAAAAAAATGTTTTCACTCAACGTGTAATCAAACTCTGGAATTTATTACCGGAGGATGTAGTAAAAGCTTTTAGTGTAGCTGGGTTTAAAAAAGGTTTGGACACGTTTCTGGAGGAAAGGTCCATAAACCAAAGGGGACCCAGGAAATCCACTGCTTGCCGCAATACAAGCATTCTGGAACCTGTGTCTTTTGGGGAAACTACTAGGTACTGTTTACCTAGATTGGCCACTTTTGGAAACAGGATACTGGGCTTGATGGACCTTGGTCTGACCCTGTATGGCGTATCTTATGTTCTTATGACCTATAAGTGCTTTCACGCTGCAGCTCCTTTCTACCTTTCCTCTCTTATCTCTCCTTACTCCCCTCCTCGGGGATTCTGCTCTTCTGGCAAATCACTTCTATCTGTGCCCTTCTCTTCTAGGGAGGAGTAGCTTAGTGAGAAGGACACGGTACCTCAGGATGGAGGGCCAGGGGTTCAAGTCCCACCTGGGGACAGCAATCTCAGGCCGGAGGGACTGGGGTTTCTAGTCCTATAGGCACTCCTTGTGGCCTTGGCAAGCCTCTTTTGCCTCAGGTACACATAGATTGTGAGCCCTTTGTGGACAAGGGAATATATCCAGTACCTGTTTGTAGTGATTACATAATGTAAACTGCTTTGATTGAAGGATAAGGCGGTATAAACTGGTTAAATAAATAAAATATTCTGGGTTTATGGATCTTTCCTCCAGGAACTTGTCCAAACTTTTTTTTTCTGTCGTCATTTTTCTATGTTTCTGTAAAAGCATGGGACAAATACAGAGGATCTCTGAGGGAAAAAAGGGGACTGTTGTAGTTGTTGATATGGAAGGACAGACTGGATAGGCCATGTGGTCTTTTTCTGTCATCATTTTTCTATGTTTCTGTTGCTAATTTCAGACTTCACTCCTTTCACCTTGCTGCTCCTTATGCCTGGAACAAACTACTTGAGCTGTATGTCAGGCACCTTATCTGACCCTTTTCAAATCCAGGCTGAAAACTCACCTCTTTGCTTATGCTTTCAGACCTTGACTCAGCTGATCTTCTTTGTGTTTCCTTATCATTCCCCTTAGATGTATCCCTGTCTACAGCTACTGTGTTGTCTGTCTTGACTAGATTGTAAGCTTTGATGAGCAGGGACCATCTTTTACATGTGTCTGTGCAGCACTGCGTACATCTTGGAGCGCTATACAAATGTTCAGTACTAGCAGTAGTAGTGATGAGATGGAAAATAAAAGAACCACTCTCCTTTTGAGTGTGGAGGAATCTTCTGCATGAACAGGCAAGAATGGAATCGGGTTCTTAGCTAAACCATGAGAAGTGCTGGAAATTATACCTGACCACATGGGAGGTATATTGGACTACCTGTCGCCTAGAGTCTGCAGTCTGATTTTGAATGTATTTTGAAGGTATGGCTGCTTGAGGTTGGATTTGTGTAGGACCACTGAACTCAAAACAGGATTGGGGGTTGGGGGAAGAGGAGAGGGAAGGGTGGGTTAGGCACACAGCAAGGCTCAAGGAGAGATAGAGTGAAGGGTTCTTGTTTTTGTATGGGACATTAAGTGGGGATCTGAAATGCTCAGCGAGTTGTTACTTCTTGGGGGGCGTTTGGGGACCTAGTTGAGTTTTCGTATGTGGATTATGTGAGTCTTGACCTGATTTTCAGTAGGGATGGGAATTGACTGAGTAGGGGACGTTTTGGGCAGAGGTGGGTGGGATATATATTGTTGTCAAAAATGGAAAATGTATTTTCTTTCTTGATTAGAGTTCAGCTTGTGTAAGAAACCCCACATGTCCCCTCTAAATTGTTTTTTGTTTTCTGTTCTTTTTCGGTTAAAGGGTTTAAACATAAAGACACATAACGCATGTTAGTGAACACGCCCCTAACTTTTAGGGGTTGGCCACACAGCAAACAAACCATATTAACAGTTAGCATGGGATCGTGCGCTAAAAATCTTTCACTAACTGGGTAGCACATGATTGGGTGGGGACTGGGCAGCTTAGAAGCAGAATGTGGGCATCGTGGGTGTTCGCAGATGTTGCCATTAACGTGGGTGCGCTTAATACCACTTCAAGGGATGGCGGTAAGTACACCCGTGTGCCATTGTTGCGGTGTGGCACATTAGCAACACATGAACAGCAGGGAGATGAATGCACACCCCCCTGAAAGTTAGCATGGACCTCTGTGCTACCTTTGCGGCTCAAACATATGCAGTTAGCGAAACCCTTTAGTAAATGTAACCCATAAGACACTTAAGATATGTGTTTACCAAACTGTGGTAGCAGCATGGGGTTTAGCGTGCACCATGTGACCATGTTAATAATCCTTTGCTAACCGCTTAGCATGGGTTGGGGCAGAGACTGGGCAGTTCAGGAATGGAGTGTGGCATTGCAGTTAATGCAGGCATCTTTGACGCATGCTAACCATCAATAGCACACTTAGCGCGCGGGTGCTGTTACTGCTACCTCAGTGGGTGGTGTTCAGTGTATTCATGATAAGAGCAGCACACCATTTATGATGGGAGTGGCACGGAAGCCACACTAACTACATGGGGAAATGCTGGGCACATCTCTATTTGTTAACATTGGTCTAACGCCATCCCCATGGTAAGTTTCCGGGTTAAACATGCGATGAAAGAGGCATGTCTACTAAAATGTGGCAAAGTATCTTCACAAACTAGACACCCACTTGTATGCCCAACTTAGGCAACAGTTTTGAAATTGCTGTCATTTTCAAAGTAAAAGTATTCACATACTTCTGCTTTTGAAACTTCACTGGCAGCTACACAAGAAAAAGTATGCGCCTACTAGCTAAAGTTTAAAACTTGCTATGAATTTAGATGGGGGCATCGGTTTGTCTGTCACAGGAGCTGTCCAGGCCAAAGTGCTGAACAGCAGCAAAACATGCTTTTATAAACACTGGTTTTATTTATGGTGGATTTTTTTCCCCACAATTTAACAGATCCTTTGGTATGAAAAAATAACATTATGTTGCTCTTAATCCACAAGTTCTGAGGCTGACTTCAGCATATCTGTCACCTGAAACATCCGATGAATGATAGTGTGTCCTAGATTTCAGGAAAGATAGGTTGACATGAGCTGTTCTCTGAAGTTTTGTTAAGGTAAGTGAAATCTAAAAACCATGGCTGGAAAGTTTATTTTTCTTAAGACTGTGAAGTTGGAGGAGAAACATTTGTCAGCCTAAGTGGTTAGGCAGGAAGACATCCCGCGGATTTTCTTCTGTATTTAATGTGGAGGAGGAATCCTTGCTACTGTATCTAAGCAACGCAAACAACTTTTGGTGCTGGGGTGGGAGATGCAGTGGCTATTGTCTCCCTCCCCTGCATCCCCTTCCCCCCCAGCAAATTTAGTGGAGGTACAGGGATAATTTTAAGATTCCTTTTGGAAAGCAATTTAAACGATTTCAGCTTTGTGCTTTAGTATGATCACGCAAGGCTTTTTGTTTTTACCTATCACAAGAATGGCAAAGAACTTGTTGCTTGTTACCTGTTTCACGATTGGTTGGAGGGGGGTGTCTCGAAATATTGATGACGAATTGATGAAGTTGAAAAAAGACTGGAGAGTCCTAGAGATAAAAAGGAGGAAATCACATGATGATCAGGATAAACAAAACTAGCGGCTTAAATATAACAATTATAAAGCTATGATTTGCCAAGCTCGGAAACAATACTCTGGGCAGGTGATTTCCTCTGCTCTATATCGGTCTCAATCTATGTTTTAACACTAGAAGCCCCAAAAGGAATTTTACCTAGAAACCCCAAAGTGCGTCAATTGACGCATTATCACGACGCCTGCGTTTAGCATGAAATGCAGATGTGAATTAATGTGAAGTTACTTATTTGTTAAGTACGTGCAGTATGTGACATCATTACATGATGTCATTGTGTGTTTATTGTTTGTAATGTCGGAGTAAAACTGTAAACAGTGATTGAGATGCGCCACCTAGTGGGAACATGAATTTATACCTAGAAGCCCCAAAGTACGTCAATTGGTGCATCCAAGACAATTAAGTGTGTCAATTGATGTACTTTGGGGCTTCTAGGTATAAATTCATTTTCCCGCTAGGTGGTGCATCTGCCATTAATTTTCGATGTACATATTTGAACATCTTGACCTTGCTAACAAAGTCATGGAACATGACTGACATAGTTCTAGCAGTGGCGCTGGTATACAAAAAGATGCATTTGCGTCAATTGACGCACTTTGGGACTTCTAGTGTTAATTTAATCTTATCTTTATTAAGAGATAAAATCAAGGTGTGTCCTGATCCTTATTTGACTGTCCATTAGTTTGCAGATTTTTTTTTTTAAACAGAAGATAAATACCATACAAGATAGGTTTCTTAGGGAAGAGTTGAATATTGATAATTTCTTGCTACTGATTTTCAGGAAAAACAATTAGGTGCTTGTTATATACACCATTTTTGGTCAGAATTCTCAATTCCAACATATTCCGAGGTGGACACTCTCTCTCTCTTTTTTAGAAAATAATCAAAACTTTCTTTTTAGCAGATCATTGCCCAACATATTTTTATGGTCTCACACCTCAAGATTTTAGGGATTGGTTCTGCAGGATTACTGTAGAATTTATGGTATAAGGTATATACCACTAGGTAACATTGACCTTACTCCAATTCCAAAAGATAGACAATCTAATCTGGATGATTTAACAAATTGTTGTCTAATAGCTAACATTCCCATGTTAATTAAGGTGCAAGAAGTCATTGTTGCGAAACAAGTAGCGTCCTATTTAGAGAATTTTAATTGTCTGGGGGGGATCACAATTTGGTTTTAGAAAGGACTATAGTACAGAAATGTAGGCTATTGCATAGTTGCAATATTTGACAGCTGTATTTTAGTTCCCTTTATCTTTTTTGTTTCAGTTGATGTTCAATGTCCTATACTCTTGTTTTATTTGATCTGTTTTGGGAGCAATTTCTCTACATGGGTTAGTTTTGCTCCTAAGCCCCAAGATATTTGGAGTATGATCTCGCTCTCTCAAATTTACTGCTAATGATCGGTATAGTACTTGCATCATACAAAAGAGCGCTTCCTTCTGGAATTCATAAAATATACCATGCATAGGCAACTTGGCAAGGTATGACTAGAAATTCTTCTTAATCAGGCCTGTGGCTTCCAATACAATGGCAAATATTTCTGTATCGTTTTGCCACATGTTTATGGTCTCTGACTGCATTACTTGGTACTTGATGATCTTCTCCCTCTTCACTCGATTCACAGCATAATTGCTTGCCATTGATACCTCTGTTGTTAATGCCGTTCTGGTGCTTTTCTCCTTTACCATTGTGCTGGGTTTCTTTGCATCTAGCTTCTTATCTGTCAGAATGGGAGTATCCCAGGGGATCATAAGGAAGAAGAAGTTATCGTCCCTCCAGTCCAGTCCAGTCCTGTAGGTAACATAGTAACGTAGTAAATGACGGCAGATAAAGACCAGCATGGTCCATCCAGTCTGCCCAGCAATAAGCAAGAGTAGGTGCACCTGACGCTCTGTGCAGGTCACCCCTCCCCATGTCTTTGTTTAGGGGTGGACCCACCACTCCATGTAGGACACCCCTATTTGTTGAGAAGTTAGATGGTTCAGTTTATTTTGTTTTTATCCTGTTGCTGTAAAGGGATCCGCTGTGCTTGTCCCATGCTGTTTTGAATTCCGTCACCGTGTTTGCCCCCACCACTTCCATCGGGAGAGCATTCCAAGCATCCACCACCCTTTCAGTGAAAAAATATTTCCTGACATTGCCTTTCAATTTTCCACTTTGCAGCTTCAAGTTATGCCCTCTAGTTTTGCAGCTTCCCTGTCTTTGGAAGAGGTTTGTTTGTTCATCGTTCCTCTTTAAGTATTTAAAGGTCTGAATCATATCTCCCCTATCCCTCCTCTCCTCCAAAGTGTACATATTTAGGTCTTCAAGTCTCTTCTCATAAGGTTTATTTTGGTCGCCTTCCTCTGAACACTTTCCAGTCTTTTTACATCTTTTGCAAGATATGGTCTCCAAAACTGAACACAGTATTCCAGGTGAGGCCTCACCAGCGACCTGTACAGTGGCATAAGTACCTCTTCCTTTCTGCTGGTAATCCCTCTTTGTATGCAGCCCAACATCCTCCTGGCTTTTGCCACCTTGAGATCATCAGAGATAATCACACCAAGGTCTTTTTCCTGAACCATGCACACCAACCTCTTGCCCCCTATCGCGTACATTTCCCTTGGATTTCTGCTACCTAAGTGCATGACACTGCATTTTTCGCATTAAATCGTAATTGCCAAGCATTAGACCATTCTTCCAGCTTTTGTAGATCTTTCCTCATGTTATCCACTCCCTCGGGGGAGTCCACTCTGTTGCAAATTTTTGTGTCATCTGCAAAAAGACAGACTTTTCCATTCAGTTCTTCAGCAATATCACTCACAAATACATTGAACAGTGCCGGGCCCAGGACCGAACCCTGGGGCACCCCGCTAATCACCTTCCCCTCATCCGAGTGAGCTCCATGTACCATCACCCTCTGTCGTCTGTCTGTCAACCAATTTCTAATCCAGTTTACCATCTTGGTACCCATCCCGAAGCTACTGAGTTTATTGACAAGCCTCCTATGAGGAACAGTATCAAAGGCTTTGTTGAAATCCAGGTAGATGACATCCATCGCATGCCCCTGATCTAGTTCCTTGGTCACCCAGTCAAAGAACTCAATCAGATTAGTTTGGCAAGACCGTCCTTCAGTAAAACCATGTTGCCTCGGATCTTGCAACCTGTTGGTTTTGAGAAAGTTCATTAATCGCTCTTTCAGGAGCGCCTCCACTACTTTTCCCTCCACCGAGGTAAGGCTCACGGGTCTGTAGTTTGACACTTCTTCCCTGTCACCACTTTTGTGTAGAGGTACGACATCAGCCATTTTCCAGTCCTGAGGAACCTCTCCTGTTTCCAAGGATCTGTTGAATACATCCTTTAACGGCCCTGATAGAACTTCTCTGAGCTCTTTCAGTATCCTGGGATGTATCCCATCCGGTCCCATTGCTTTGCCCACTTTCAGTTTAGCAAGTTGTTCCAACACCTAATCTTCTGTGAATGGTGTGGTATCTACTTCGTTCCCATTTTTACATTTGGGAGTCCCAGCTGGTCCATCTCCAGGATTTTCTTTAGTAAAAACAGAGCAGAAGTATTTGTTTAGCAATTTCACTTTTTCTATGTCACTTTCCATGAGTCTTTTCCCAGCACTTCTGAGTCCTGCAATTCCACCTCTGATCTTCTTCCTTTCCCGAATATACCTGAAGAAAGTTTTGTCGCCACCCTTAACATCTTTAGCCATCTTTTCCTCTGCCTTTGATTTTGCTATCCTTATTTCTCTTTTTGACTCTTTGAGTTTGATCCTGTATTCATTTCTGTGTTCTTCTGTTTGCAAGCTTTTGAATTTTGCGAAAGCTGTGTTTTTTGCCTTTATTTGAGCAGCCACTTCTTTGGAAAACCAAATAGATTTCCTTCTCCTCTTGTTTTTGTTTACTTTTTTAACATATTTGTCCATTGCCCCTTTTATTGCCACCTTTAGTTTATCCCATTGCAATTCCACTTCCTTTATCTCCTTCCACCCTGTCATCTCCTCCTTTAGGTACTTAGCCATTTTATTAAAGTCAGTGTTTTTGAAGTTTAGGACTTTGAGCTTGCTATGTTTGGCCTGTACCCTGGCTTTTATCTCAAACCACACTGTGTAATGATCGCTGTTGCTCACAGGGGTACTCACGCAGACATTTGACACGCTATCACCGTTGGTGAGCACTAAATCCAGCGTTGAGCTTTCCCTGGTTTGTTACATGACCATTTGTCTAAGTGATGCATCCTGGAGAGCATCTACAATTGTTTTGCTTCTTTCCAGATGTGCAGAAGGAGTAATCCAATCCACATCAGGTAGATTAAAGTCACGCAAAATGATTACTTCCCCCTTTGTGGCTATCTTGGCAATATCTTTAATCAAATCGTTATCTATCTCTTCAGTTTGAGTCGTAGGTCTGTAGACCACAGCAGTATGGATGACAGTGCCATCTCCTCTTTCCAGCGCAATCCAGAGCGCTTCTTCTTTTCCCCATGCCTCCTGCATTTCAGTAGCTTTAATAGTGGAGTGGAGGAGTAGCCTAGTGGTTGGGGCAAGGTACTACAGGCCGGAAGGTCGGGGGTTCAAATCCCACTAGAGGACAGCAACCTTGGGCCGGAAGGACTGGGGTTTCTAGTCCCACAGGTGCTCCTTGTGGTCTTGGGCAAGCCACTTAACCCTCCATAGCCCATGTTCCCTGTAAAATAGTTATCTCCAAGTTATAATGCCCTGTTCAATGTAATTTCAGTTTGTTCAATGTAAACCGCACTGATGCAGAATAGCGCGGTATATAAGAGAATTAAGAATTAAATAAATATTGCTTTTGACATACAAGGCCACTCCTCCTCCTTTTTCATTTTCTCTGTCTCTTCTGAATAGATTATAGCCAGTTATGGCTACATCCCAATCATGCGATTCATTGAGCCATGTTTCTGTAATGACCACAATGTCCAAATCCATTTCTACCATTAGGGCTTCCAGGTCCAGAACTTTGTTGGCTAAGCTTTGAGCATTTGTGCTCATTGCTTTCCAGCATTTACCTGGCTTGTGTGTATTTTGCATTGATTTTGTTCTGCCCACATCTTCCCACTTGTTTGTGATGTGTGGTTTAAAAGTGTGGCTGTTTCTGATATTATTCTGCTTTTGCAGGGGGTGGCGTGCCGGTCTTGACCTTCCACATCCGTCAACCCCTTTTCCTAGTTTAAATGCATATCCACATAGTGCCTGAATTTTTCACTTAAGATTCTTTTCCCTGCAACAGAAAGATGTAGTCCATCAGCACCGTATAGTTTCTTGTTGGTCCACCTGTTTCCCCAGTCGCCAGTAAATCTGAATCCTTCTTGTTTGCACCAGGTCTGGAGCCATGTATTAAAGCTGTTAGTGCGATGCAACCTTTTTGTCCCTTTACCAAGAACAGGCAGAACCTCTGAGAATGCAACAGTGTTCACAATGGGCTTGAGTTTCTCTCCCAGAGATTGGAAGTCCTTTTGGACTGTAGAGGCACTGTTTTTAGCCAGGTCATTTGTGCCCAAGTGGATAACAACATCAAGTTTGGGATGTTCACTTTTTGTTCTAAGTACTTCAACAGTTTGGCCTGTATTCCTGCTGGCTGTCGAGCCTGGTAGGCACATGACTATCTTCTCTCCTTTGAACTGTGTTCCCAAGTTGGTGCCTCTGATGATGGAATCTCCAAGTAGTAGTAGTTTCCTGTTTGGTGAGACTTTCTTCATATTTGGTGCTTTAGCAGGAGATTGGGCAGTGTCTCACTCATTTAAGGGCCCTTCAGTTTCATTGGATTGATCATCCTCATTAGCCAAGGCAGAGAAGGCATTATGCAGGGATATCTCTTGATGTATAGGATGTCTCAGAGTTACAGGTCGCAGTCTTCCAGAACCCACTGTGATCCATTTGTTCCTGGGGTGTTTGATTCTTTGTGGGAGCGGTGGTGGACTTCGCTCAGTTTACATAAGAACATAAGAACATAAGATATGCCATACTGGGTCAGACCAGGGTCCATCAAGCCCAGTATTCTGTTTCCAACAGTGGCCAATCTAGGTCATATGTACCTAGCAGTATCCCCAAGAGACACAAGTTCCACAATGCTTGTACTGGGTTTGTATCCTAGAAGAGGTGCGTTTCATTGCAGCTATTTCCTCCCTCAGTAGAGTCACTTCTTTATGCATGGCAACTAGGTTTTTCCTTGGTAGAGTCAGTTCGTCATGCATGACAACCTTATGTAGCAATATTTGTAAATAGTTTACAAGCTTATGTAGCAAGTTTTTGTAAATAGTTTACCCCTGTTATCTAAGTTACTTGCCCTGTTATCTGTAAACTCATACATGTTAACTGTACTGAGCGTTTCTGTTCCATGTAAACCGCGCTGATGCTGAATAGTGCGGTATATAAGAGAATGTAAATAAATAAATAAATAAATAAAATGACAGCTGACCTGAGGCACATAGGACAAGCTCTTAGGCTCCAAATGATTTGTCTTGAAATGAAAGTTCCACAGTTATTATACTGAATATACAACATGTTGGTTAAGCAGTCCCAGAAGAGGCCGAAGAAGAAGAAAGGATGAAGAAGATGTGGACTTTTAACCCAAGTAAGAAAGGGTAGATGGCACTTATGTGACTACTATAAAGGCAATGTAGCCCCTGGGGTGGGTGGGCGGGAACCTAAGTGTCTCTGGCCAGTAGGCTGTTCTGTACCATGGGCTCACACTGCTATCTGATGTAAGTCTATACAAGGACAGCAGTCCAGATGCCCCCAAGCTTAGTCTAAAACCACAGTTAACAGCTATAATAGTGATCCCCCAAAAACCAACAGTTAAAATTGATAGGTTTAAGCCAGCAGAGAAATTAGAAAAATGTGCTCTTAGCGTAATGGAGGCTCCTCAGCTTCTGCAAAACTGGCTCAGGCCAGGTGTGCAATGCTCCAAATCAGCACCTCCCTGGGAATAGTGTGGGCTGTCAGCCTCCACCAGCAACTGGGAACTGAGCATGTCTGATTTCTGATGTCCTACTACAAGAGCTCCCTCCATAGGCTCTGGAGATCAGTATCTCAGTTCCCAGCATCTGGGGAGAGCTTGCCTATGGCAGACCTCCACTGGAAGGTTTTATCTGGGGCCTATTTAAAAAAAACAAACAGGAACACAAAAGAAGGACAGAGAAAAGTTTCTTAAAATCTGAGCAGAATTCAAGAGCTGGTAGGCTGGGTAATAGCCATGGTTGAGCTATTTACTAGTGAGGGCTGGGAGCTGCAGGGTCTGCCTGTTAAGCACAGAGACCCTTGGGTGGGTCAGATGCAGCTCAGGAGTTAAATATCTGGTGGTTCAGATCCCTTTCCCCCCAAGCTGGACTGTCCATCACTCCTCTGGGGAGGCTCTGCTGACTTCCCCTATTTTCTCCCTTTATTTCACTGAGCTGTTGTTTTTGGTACTGTGCCTTTAAAAACAAAGTGAAATTAAACTAAAAGCCCTATGTTATTAGCAGTGCTTCAATGAAAGTGGTGGTTTTGAGCTGTTGTTCAGTTTGTCTTCCATTGCAGAGCTTCGGGGGAGGTGAGTACTCTATAGGCTCGCCGCCCCCCCCCCCCCCGCATGTTACAGGCTCCCTCCTGTGCTGTGTGTGTGGGAGAGCTGTGGTTTGATCTTAGAAGGGTTTTGCAGGCATTGTGTTAGGCAGGACAGGTCTGCAGCATTAGTTATAAACATCAGGGGACATGGATTCTGCGTCGGACGTTTCAGGGCAGGACTTCTCTCACTCTGGGACACACATGGTTTTGGCGGAACAGCAGCCATTTCCCCTCCAGCAGCCATTTTACCTCAGGAAACAAAAACATCAGATGGTGGTTGTGTTGTATATCCCTGTGCAGCTGAATGGGATTGGAAGGCTAATAAGGAAAAGGTTCAGAGAAGAGCCACCAAAATGGTAAAGGGGATGGAAGGATACTCCTATGAAGAAAGTCTAAAAAGGTTAGGGCTCTTTAACCTGGAAGAGAGACGGCTGAGGGGAGATATGATAGAAGTCTATAAATTAATGAACGGAGTGGAACGGGTAAACGTACATCGATTGACGTTATTAGAATATAGAAAGACTAGGGGACATGCAATGAAGCTACAGGGTAAACTATTTAAGACTAATAAAAGAAAATATTTTTTCACTCAACGTGTAATCAAACTCTGGAATTTGTTACCAGAGGATGTAGTAAAGGCTGTTAGTGTAGCTGGGTTTAAAAAAGGTTTGGACAAGTTCCTGAAGGAAAGGTCCATAAACCATTATTAAGAAGGGACCCAGGATATCAATGCTTGACCCAGTACAAGCATTGTGGAACCTGTGTCTTTTGGGGAAACTGCTAGGTACGTATGACCTAGATTGGCCACTGTTGGAAACAGGATACTGGGCTTGATGGACTTTGGTCTGACCCAGTATGGCATATCTTATGTTCTTAAGGAAGAGGAGTTTTGGTTGGCTATGGCTGACAGCAAGCCCCTATGTGCAAACCTAGTGGTACCAGGTCCCCTCCCCTTTTTACCCCCTGAGTTGCAGTATTACTTTTGGGGACAAGTCTTATGAATATGACTTATCTAAAGACTGCTTACAACTAAAGGTAAGCTCTCTCCATGCCTAAGGGGGAAAGCGGCCAGCAGGCAGAGCAGAGAAAAAAAGACTAAAAGAAATGATTTCATGTATGGGTAATTTCTTTTTTTTTTTAAACTTTTATTTTCATTTTGCAACAAACAAAAGAAACAACACACCAAAGGAGACAAAACAAGTATACAATAAAGAAAAGTAAACCCAATTACCCCCCACCCCCACGCTTCTTCTCTAGCTGATTATGTCAGCATGTGAACGCTTCCAAACAACAGTGATTATACATCAAAACAATCAAAAGAGTATCTGCGATACAGAATAATCATGGGACAAAGATATATACAAATTTAGACAGTCAGATGAGAGCATTGAGCAGAATGTACATAGTCATTGAGCATCTTCCATTTAGACCGATGATGAGGGGTCTGAATGGGGGAAGCAAACATACAAGGTATTTGTTCATATTTACTGTAGAGACAGACATGATTCCACCATTCATTGGGGCTCAGATGAGAGCTATTTTTCCAGTATTTCGTGATTAGGGAAATAGCAATGCCAAGCATAAAGTCCAAAAGGAAGTAAGCCGTTTTTGGAAGAGAGGGGATCCCCGCAGCTGAGCGAAGTCCCACTATCCTCCAAGAAAGGGGCTCTTGAAAGTGCAATATAGACTGGATACGACCCCAGACCCGACGCCAGTAATACTGTAGTGCGGGACATTCATACATAACATGAGGTAGTGAACCAATGGCCGCATGACATGTCCAACAGCTATTGCCCTGAGTAGTGTTCCATTTGGCTAATCTGTCAGGAGTGTAAAAACACCGGTGGGCTAGAAAGAAGAGTGTCTGAGTGAGTGAGGCGGATCGGGAGACCCGTGTCACTCTACTCCAGACAAGGCTCCATTGCTCCGGGGTCAAAGTCACATGCAATTCTCTCTCCCATGCTTTCTACGCTATAGGGGTATCTCTAGTTATAGCATTACATAAGGTTTTGTAAAAATTGGATGCTACACCCGGTGAATTACCGATAGATCGGATAGTCTCCAACCAACCTTGTGTAGGGGAGGCCGATGGCGGGAGCACCTTAGCACTCCGAAGGCAATGCTGAAGTTGCACCAACTGAAAGTAGTGTTTCGCTGGGAGACCAAATTCAATTTGCAATTCACTAAAAGTTTTCCAGCGACCTTCATGGAACAACTGACTAGGAATCCAAATGCCCCTAGTGTACCAGGGGCTCCACGCCATCGGCTTATTTTGTATTCGAAATCGAGTATTGTACCAAAGTGGGAGCTTGTCTAACGGACAGAGTCGGGAGTCTAAAGATTGCATAAGAGTATTAAAGGCACCTAAGGTGTCTAAAAGCATTGGTGGAAAGTGGGAGTCTGATGGGAGAGTCATACCAGGGAGAAAAGTAAGAGGAATCGGTTTGCAAAGGTCCTCTTCTATGTCTAGCCACACAGGTCTACTCGGTACTGGATCTTCCAGCCAACGAGCGCCTTGTTTGAGAAGAAAAGATTGATGATACTTCAGGAAATCAGGGAATCTGACACCCCCATTTTCCTTATCTGCTTGCAGCTTATGTTTCGCTATCCTAGGTGTCTTGTTTTGCCACAAGTATCTAGTCAGAAGGCCCTCTATATCTTTATATATACGTCGAGGTAAGAGACAGGGCAACATTTCTAAGATATAATTCACTTTCGGAACAATCATCATTTTTATGGTTTCTAATCGACCCCACCAGGTAAGTGTTAAAGGAGTCCAGCGGTGAGTAAGCGCCCGGACTTTAGAGGTTAAGTCTTTGGCATTGAAGGAGATAGTGTCTTCCAAAGGAGAACAATAGTGAACCCCAAGGTATTTGACCATGCGAGGTTGCCATAAAAAGGGGAAGGGTTGCATATCTGCCTGATGAAGCAAAGGATTTAATGGAAAGGCTACCGACTTGGTCCAATTTATCTTATAACCGGACAGTTGTGAGTATTTACCAATTTGCTCTAGGACAGCCGGTACTGAGTCTATAGAGACAAAAAGCATAAGGTCATCAGCATACGCTGAAATTTTGATTTCCCTATGGGTGAAGGGGACTCCATGAATCTCCTCCGATTGCCGGATTAGTAAAGCCAAGGGTTCGAGTGCAAGATCGAAGAGAAGTGGAGACAGTGGGCATCCCTGGCGAGTGCCGCGTTGAAGGGGAAAAGGCTGAGACTTTAAAGCGTTGGCACATATACTGGCTGTAGGCTGTGCGTACATGGTGCGAAGACAACGGAGAAAACCTTCCCCGAATCCGTACCAGCGGAGGACTGCAAACAGGAAGGGCCACTCTAAGCGATCAAAGGCCTTCTCAGCATCAAGTGAGAGACCAACAAATGGGCGATCAAGATTAACTGCGGTAGTCAGTACATGGCATAGAGTCCGAGCATTGTCAGCAGTTGATCTACCAGGAATGAAACCGCATTGATCTGGGTGTATTAAGGTAGGCATCCTATCAGAGAGCCGGGTAGAGAGAATGGTGGCAAATATTTTATAGTCCGCGTTTAGGAGGGAAATTGGACGATAATTAGCTGTTAGTTGCGGGTCTCTCCCCTCTTTCTCAAAAACTACTACATTTGCCATTGAAAAGGACCCAGAAGGAGAACCCTCCTCGGCCAGAGCAGAAAAATAAAGTTTCAAAACTGGAGCTAAGTCAGCGTGAAAGGTTTTGTAGAATTCAGCAGGGAGACCGTCTGGGCCTGCGGCTCGACCTGAGGCACATTTCTTGATAGCAGAATGAATTTCTGAGACAGTAAATGGTGTGTCCAAGGCCACTCTATCTTCGTCAGATAGGGTCGGTCTTTGTACCCCTGAAAGTAAGCGTTCAAATACATCTGGCTCAAAATCACATTCAGATTGATAAAGCCGAGTATAAAAATCACGAAAGAGTTCTAAGATTTCGGTATCTTTAGTGACCAAGCCCCCCCCCCCGACGGATTACGGAGGGCGGTAACACGCTTGGCTTCTTTTTGACCTTTTAGGGCATTTGCTAATAATTTGCCAGCACGATTATTTTCCCGATAATATAGCCCTTGTTGTGATTCAATATTTTTAACAGCAGCAGTGTACAAAAGCTGATTGTATTGAAAACGCAAGCGTTGTAAACGGAGTAAAATACATGGGTCAGTACGGGACGTGAGAAGACGCTCCCCAGCTTGTATCTGCTGCTCTAGAATCAGTAATTGCTGCTTTCTTTGTTTCCCCTGCCGAATTTGATAGCTAGTTATAGTTGCGCGGATAGATGCTTTAAAACCCTCCCACCAAGCCCAGCTCGCTGTGTCATGGGGTGAGTTAAAATGAAAATAATCTTGGATAGCGGCCTTTATATCAACCTGAAAATCTTTTTGACCCAGTAAGGATCTATCAAAAAACCAAGCTCGGGGAGAATCGTCCCGCGCAGTGACATGTAATGATAAAGATATGGCAGCATGATCTGAAATATGGAGAGGATGAGTCCTAGTCGTGTCTACTTGAGGAATCATTGCTTTGGAAATGAGAAAGAAATCTATTCTAGATTGGGAGTGATGGGGGGCAGAAAAGAAAGTGAACTCTAAGTCGGAGGGGTGAAGCAGCCTCCATATATCTACCAGCGCAAGATCTTGCATCAGAGCTGTAAGGGTAGCAAGACTCTTGGGTGGACTACTCGTTCTAGGCGGCTGTCTATCTATCAGAGGGTCTAACACTTGATTAAAATCACCACCAAGTATTAATGGGGTATTGGCAGAGGCCTGTGCCAACTGCGCAATACTTGCATAGTAAGCAGGGTTGTCCACATTCGGGGCATAAATGCAAATACATGTAAATTCACTATCTCCAACCTTAAGATGTACTCGGGCCCATCTACCCTCCTTGTCAGCGCTAGTATCAATTACAGTAGCTTGCAAAGATTTCTTAACCAGAATGGCTACCCCGCACCGTTTGGAAACGGCGGGAGAATAGGCAGCCACCATGTAAGGCTTAACATTGAGTTTCAGTGTTTCAGCAGAGTTTAAGTGCGTTTCCTGAAGAAACGCTAAATCAGCATGCTCATGGCTAAGATAGCTAAGGATTTTCTTTCTTTTGATTGGACTATTAATGCCCTTTACGTTGAGTGATAAGATTTTACATAAGGCCATTCAGACAAGTTAAAAATTCTGAGCATGATAGCGCACATAATTTCACAATGTCCCTCATATTGACTGTATCTGGCTGTACATATGGCATAAAAGAAAATAAGCTTAGATAATACAATGAAGCGCCCCACATTAAAAAAGAAAAACTGCAGCGCGGTAGAGAAGAAGCAGAACCCCAAAAATTACTGGCGACCATGTGTCTGCGGGGAGAAGCCCCAGAGAAGGCCGAAATTGAAAAAAACACATAACCTGTAGGACTGTGCGTGCTCCGAATCCGACCGAGGCACACATCATGGAGGGATAGGAGACCAAAAAACAAAAAAGTCATAGAAAGAAAGAAAGAAAGTCCAGGTAGTCTCTGTGCTTGACTATGACCGCCGCATCGGGCCCTTCAAAATGGCGGACAGAGCCGGCAAATAAAAAAGTCCAAGTCGTTGGATTAGCGCATCTGCTCTGCTTCTTTGGAGTCTAAAAATGTTGATAGTAGATCAGGATCTTCGAATGTCCTGGTTTGGTTGTGGAGAGTCACTCGGAGCTTCGCGGGATACAACAGGCCAAAGCGAGCCTGTAGCTGTTGAAGTCGAGGGCGAAAAGCAAGGAGTTTCTTCCGTCGGTCAACGGTAGGCTTTGCCAAATCAGGGAAGAAGGAGACTTTGTGACCTTCAAATTCCAAATGATGGTTCGCCCGAGCAGCATTTAAAATTTGTTCCACTTGTTGATATCGTAGCAAGCGAAAGATAATAGGCCGGGGGGTCGTTCGGTTGAGCGCCATGTGGGTAGGAACACGGTGTGCACGATCGATTTCCAGTTCTTTATGAAAGGTGATCTTCAGCAAGGAGGGAAGAGTTTTGAGCAGGAATTCTCTCATATCTCCCGCTTCCACCCCCTCCGGTATTCCAATGAGCCTCACATTGTTGCGACGGGCTCGATTATTGCTATCTTCTAACTCCTTTTGAAGATTCTGTATCTGGCGCTCAGCCTTGTCCAGTGTGCCCAAGCGCACCGCGTGCGAGTCGAGGACCCCCGCCATATTGTCCTGCCGTAATGAGAGACTTTCAAGTCGGTCCTGGAGCACTCCAAAGTCTTCTCGCATGGCTCTAAGCGCTTCTCCATTGGACTGCACCAATTCCTTCACGCCGCGTATTTCCTCTAAAATCTCCAGGTGCATTTCGGGGTTTTCCCGAAATGGAACCATCTTCTGTGGGGAGGACACCTCTGTTTTGGAGCGTTTTCCGTGAGAAGAAGAAGGAGACCCGAAGTCCAAGCGCGCTGGTTTATGGGCCGCCATCCCCCCCGAGGTACCCCGGTCAGCCCGGAGCGAAATAGTAAGTTTGTATAGGTATTAAGTCAGGATTCTAAGTAGGCCTCTCGGGAGCTTCAGCGCGAAGCGTCTTACCCGCTGGACATCAGGCTCCGCCCCCATGTATGGGTAATTTCTGCTGACATCCCCTTAAGTGGAGAGATGACTTTTTTAGGCACTGCTTCTTCCCATTGGAGTTGCAGTGAAGAAAGTCTGCTGGCTTGGGAGGAGTGAGCTTTGGCTCCTTTTGCTTTGTCCTTACTGTTGTATTTTTATTTCTTTGGCCCTTTTATTTGTGTTTTTTGTTTTCTGGTCTGTCTTGGGATACCGTCAGCTCCAGTGGTTTGCTAAAGCATTCGTACCCTTTTCTCCGTTGGTCAGCAGGAACGCTGCCGAGGCTTCTTGTGCATTTACACTGTTCAATCCTTTTTAATTACTTCAATAGTTAAATTATTAAATACTTGAATAATTAAATCTTTAAGTAACTGAAGGTAGCAGATCGACCCAGCCTGTTGGCAGCAGGTCAATCGGTATGTAAAGAGACATTTCTGAGTGCAAACTTTAAATGGGGCCCAGTTCAGGCTATGTTAGGTTGCTTGTGATGGAGCAGCCCTCTGCATCGCACTGTCAGCAGTCTGTGAGGGCTTAAGCTCTGTTGGTTCGACTCCTCAGAGTGGTTTATTTTAAGTAAAAAAAAGAATACAAAAAAATAAATGTAAAGGTTCCCTTTGGAAGGGCTGGGGGCTATGGGGCTAGTCCCAGGTTTTCCTTTGGTAATTGAGCACCAGGCTCATTTTGACATCTTCCTGGGCTGCTTTGGTTTTGGGTCAGCGTCACATTGTGTGGCTTCACTATACCCTGAAGTGGGACAGCTTGGATTTCTATTCTATATGAAATGGTGCTTTACATTTTACAGTCTGGCTTCGAGCTTGGTCGCCTCCTGTTTTTGGGTTAGACCAGGTCATATATTACAGTATTTCATACCCTCAGTCGGTGCAGAATGGAATTTACATTGTTCTGAAGTGCGCCCATTCGCGAGTTTCTCAACTGCTGAGGTGGGACAAGCACAACACCTAAGGCAAACAACATCAGATTTCTGCTGTTTCTGGAAAGGCTGATGAAAGTTTTTTCCCCTGAGTTTATTTTACCTTCACATAAACTCTTTTTTACTGAAGAACGTTTGAGCGGATTTCCTCAGCTGTTACCAGTTAGACTCAGGCAAATGGGACCTCATTGCAGCAGTTTTTCACGATATGGCCTATCGTGGGGGTGTGGTGGTCATTGTCCTCATGGCCTCTGCCTCCAACGCCAAAGCAAACATGTTCTTTAGCAGGCGATGGGAGCCCATGTCGGAGGGCTTTGATGCACTGGCACAAAGATGGCTGAAGGAGGATTAGTGGATGGCAAATGTAACGCCAATTTTTAAAAAAAAAAGATTCCAGGGGTGATCTGTGAAACTAAAGACAGGTGAGCCTGACAACAGTACTGGGAAAATGGTAGAACCATTATTAAGAACAAATTTTCTGAACATGTAGATAGTCATGGTTTAATGGGAAACAGCCAACATGTCTTTAGCCAGGGAAGGTCTTGTTTTACTAATCTGTTATATTTTTTTGAAGGTGTAAATAAACAGGTAGTCAAAGGAGGGTCGGTCGATATAGTGTATTTGGATTTTCAGAAAGCCTTTGACAAGGTCCCTCATGAGATACTCTTTCGAAATTAAAGTCATGGGATAGAGGGCAGTGTACTATTATGGATCAGGAACTGGTTAAAAGATAGAAAGCAGAGGGTAGAGCTAAATGGCCAATTTTCCCATTGGAGAAAGATGAATAATGGAGTACCCCAGGGATCTCTGCTGGGTCCGCTGCTTTTTAATATATACGTAAATGACCTGAAAATGGGAATAACGAGTGAGGTAATCAAATTTGCAGATGAGACAAAACTATTCAAAGTTGTTAAAACCCAAGAGAATTGTGAAAAATTGCAAGTGGACATTAATAAATAAAAAGACTGGATGTTCAAATGGCAGATGAAGTTTAATGTGGACAAGTTCAAAGTTATGCACCTAAGAAAGAACAACCCAAACTATAGTTCCACGATGCACGGTTCCACATTAGGAACCACCACTCAGGAAGAATATTTAGGCATCATTGTGGATAACACATTGAAACCCTCTGCCCAGTGTGCAGTGGCGGCCAAGAAAGCAAATAGAATGCTAGGAATCATAAGGAAAGGATTGGAGAATAAAATCAAGGATATTGTAATGCCTCTGTATCATTCCATGATGCGACCGCACCTCAAATATTGTGTGCAATTCTGATCATCTTATCTTAAAAAGGATATAGCAGAATTAGAAAAGGTACAGAGAAGAGCCACAAAAATGGTAAAGGGGATGGAAGGATATCCCTATGAAGAGAGGCTAGGGCTCTTCAACCTCAAAAAGAGACGGCTGATGGGAGATATGATGTTGTTGTTGTTAAGTGCCGTCGAGTCGGAGTCGATTCATGGCGACCCTCTGGATAGCTATCCTAAATTTTGTTCGGTCTTCAGTCAGGCGGCTCATTGTTGACAGACTGGTACCCGTAGCTGCTGTTATTGTATCGATCCATCTCATTGCTGGCCTTCCTCTTTTGCGTTGACCTTCTATCTTGCCAAGCATAATGTCTTTCTCTAATGATCTCTCTCTTTGCATGATGTGTCCAAAGTATGAAAGTCGAAGTCTTGTCATCTGAGCTTCTAAAGAAAGCTTAGGTTTGATCTCCTCTAGTACCGACTGGTTTGTTCTTCGGGCAGTCCATGGTATACACAGTATTCGCCGCCAGCACCATAATTCAAAGGCATCAATTTTCTTCCTGTCTATCTTTTTCACTGTCCAGCTTTCACATCCATATGATGTTATTGAAAATACCATGGCTTGAACAAGTCAAATCTTTGTATGGAGAGAGACATCTCTGCTCTTGAGAATCTTATCTAGGTCTTTCATAGCCATTCTGCCAAGAGCAATGCGTCGTCTGATTTCTTGACTGCTTGTTGCTTCTTTATTGATAGTTGATCCAAGTAGGTTAAAGTTGTTCACAATTTCAATTTCTTCTCCTTCAACGATGAACCTGTTGATTATGCCAGTTGTCATGATCTTTGTCTTCTTTACATTAAGGTGCAGGCCCATTTTGAGACTATGTTCTTTGATTGTGAGAAGCAAATGTTTCAGATCATCTTCACTTTCAGCCAGTAATGTGGTATCATCAGCATAGCGAAGGTTGTTGATGAGTCTTCCACCAATCTTCACACCTCTGTTGTCTTCATACAATCCTGCTTCTCTGATGATTTGTTCTGCATATAAATTAAACAGGTAAGGGGAAAGTATGCAGCCTTGTCTTACACCTTTGCTTATTTTAAACCATTCTGTTTCTCCTTGTTCCGTTCGAACTGTTGCTTCTTGATCAATGTACAGATTGCGCAAGAGAACGATCAGGTGTTCTGGTATACCCATGCTTCTTAATGTGGCCCAGAGTTTCTCATGGTTTACACAGTCAAAAGCCTTGCTATAGTCGATAAAGCACAAATAGATATCCTTTTGGTATTCTTTAGTCTTTTCAAGGATCCATCTCACATCCGCAATGATGTCTCTCATTCCTCGCCCTTTCCTGAACCCTGCTTGCACTTCAGGTAGTTCTTGTTCCAGGTATGGTTGTAGTCTCTTTTGAATAATCTTCAGTAGAATCTTGCTGGCATGTGGGATCAGAGCGATTGTGCGATAATTTCCACAGTCAGTTGGATCACCTTTCTTTAGTATTGGTATAAACACAGATCTTTTCCAGTCAGTTGGCCATTATGTTGTCTTCCATATTTCTTGGCAGAGCCTTGTGAGTACGGTAACAGCTGCATCAGATTGCTGCAATACTTCTATGGGAATGCTATCAATGCCTGGTGCTTTGTTCTTTGATAAGGCTTTCAATGCTGCTTCAACTTCTTCTTTCATCACCAATGGTTCCCGATCATAAGGTACAGGTTGAAACGGCTGTTGGTCCACTTGATCTTTATCATATAAAAACTCTGTATATTCCTTCCACCTTTTCTTAATCTTCTCAGCATCATTCAACATAGAACCTTGAGCATATTGTAACATTCCAATTCGAGGCTGGAACTTTTTCTGTAACTCTCGTAGCTTTAGGAAAGCCAATCTTGTTCTTCCTCTAATAGTTTCTGCTTCTATTTCCTTGCAAGTGTCATTGTAGTACTTTTCCTTGTCCTGTCTTGCTGCACGTTGGAAATCTCTTTTGAGTTCTGCGATTGTCTTTCTTTCTCCTCTGGCTTTAGCTTCTCTGCGTTTCTGGGCAATTTTCAGAGTTTCTTCAGTCATCCATTTTGGCCGTTTTTGCTTTTTCACCTTTTGTAGAGACTTCTCGCTTTCTTCCAACACAACCTTCTTGATGTCATTCCATAACTCTTCTGGAGCTCTGTCATTTGTATCTAAAGCAGCAAATCGATTTTGCAGGCAGTCTTTAAATTCCAGTGGTATATTCTCAAGGTCATATTTTGCTGCATTCATAATTGGTTTGCTCTTTTTCAACTTTAGCTTGAGTTTGCATACTAGTAGTTGATGATCTGTACCACAGTCAGCTCCAGGTTTTGTCTTTGTTGATGTTACAGAGCTTTTCCATCATTGACTTCCACATATGTAGTCAATTTGATTTTTATATAATCCATTCGGTGAAGTCCATGTGTACAGTCGCCGCTTGTGTTACTGGAAGAAGGTGTTTGAGATGAATAGATCATTGGTTTTGCAGTATTCTATCAGTCTTTCTCCAGCTTCATTTCTGTTGCCAAGTCCATATTTTTCAACTACTTTGCCTCCTTCTTTGTTTCCAACGTTTGCGTTCCAGTCACCCATGACTATCAGGATATCCTGTTTGCATATTCTGTCAATTTCAGCTTGTACTTGTTCATAGAACTCTTCAATTTCATTCTCTTCTGCAGCTGTTGTTGGGGCATATACTTGAATTATAGTTGTGTTGATAGGCAATCCTCATAGACGAATAGAGATTAAGCGTTCGCTGACTGCATTGTATTTCATTACAGTTCTTGCAAGTTTCTTCTTTATTATAAATGTAACACCATTTCTTCTTTGTCTTTCATTTCCAGCACAGTAGACCATGTGATCATCTGATGCAAAGTGCCCCATGCCAGTCCATTTCAATTCGCTGACACCCAACAGATCAAGTTGTACATGTTCCATTTCATTCTTGACCACCTCCAACTTCCCTTGGTTCATGCTTCGTACGTTCCATGTTCCGATGTGTAAGACATCTTTACAGCTTCTGACTCTCATTTCATGTGCAGCTACATCAGCAGTCAGACTTCCCGAGGGCTTTGATCCAACCACATCATAAATGCTGGCTTTACTCTGAAAAGTCTTCAGCTCTTCCCCAGTAGCTAGTTGAGTGCCTTCTGACCTGGGGGTCTCATCTTCCAGCACCATAGCACAATTTGTAACTATTGTTGTAACTATCCATTGGGTTTTCATGGCAAGATACAGAAGTAGATTGCCGGGCCTTCCTTCTGCGCAGTTTAAGTTTGGTGGTGTTGCCGTTGTCACAAAAATGTGATCCTCCGCCGTCAACACTGTCCCATCCTGCTGCTGCCCAGATGGGTGGTTTGTCTTGGTCTGGCACCTCAGCTGAGACCTGTCCATCTTGGGAGACCCTGCCAGTAGTTAAACTATCGATAGTTTAGCTCTCAGCATCACTGATGCACGCAAGCCCTCACAGCATGACAAGCTGCAAACCAAGTGAGAGGGGAGATATGATAGAGGTCTATAAATTAATGAATGGAGTGAAATGGGTAAATGAGACCATGTATCCTATAACCCACTCCCCATAATAAATACTTGCACTCTATTTACCATTTGCTGCATTAATGTTACCCACTGCAATTACACATGGTAAATTATTTGTAACCCCATATAATCATCCAAGTAGCATCCTTTTTCACTGTAAGCTTCTTATTGGTTCATGTTATATGTAAACCGCTCTGAATCCTATGATGGGGCGGTATAAAAACCTGTTAAATAAACAAACAAACATAGATCGATTGTTTATGCCATCAAAATGTAGAAAGACTAGGGGACATGCAATGAAGCTACAGTGTAACCCATATAAGACTAATAAAAGAAAATATTTTTTCACTCAAAGCATAATCAAACTCTGTAATTTGTTACCAGAGGATGTAGTAAAAGTTGTTAGTGTAGCTGGGTTTAAAAAAGGTTTGGACAAATTCCTGGAGGAAAGGTACATAAGCCATTATTAAAGGGGGAAATCCACTGCTTGTCCCAATACAAGCATTGTGGAACCTGTTTCTTATTGGGAAACTGCTAGGTACTTGTGACCTAGATTGGCCACTGTTGAAAACAGGATACTGGACTTGATGGACCTTGGTCTGACCCAGTATGGCATATCTTATGTTCTTATGTATGTGTTTCCACTATGGCCTCTAATAGAGCGTCTTCTTCAATGCATAGAATCCCACCCCGGACGAGAGATTCTCATTGCTCCGGACTGGCCCCACCGGCCACAGTATGCCGATCTCTGCAGACTATTGATAGTGAGCCCATGGCAACTGCCGAACAGAATCAACCTGAAAACTCTGGGACCAATCCTGATGCTACAAATAGATTGATTCTCGCTTACGGCCTGGATCTTGAAAGGGTGAAGCTAAGGTGAAAGGGCTACTCCGCTTCAGTGGTGGCTCTTGAGAGGCTGTAAGCATTCTACATCCTTAGCTTATGTCAGAGTATGGAAGGTGTTTGCTGGTGTAAGGACAGTGAGTTCCGAGTTTTTTTTTAACCTTGATTCTAAATTGTTCTGGCCTTCTTGCAGGCCAGGTTGGAGAAAGGGTTGGTCTTGAACTCCCTTCGAGTCCAGGTGGCGGCTATCTCATGTTACCGCGGAGGCATACAGGGGTTCTCGCTGGCAGCCCACCCAGATGTGGTCCGTTTCTTAGGGCAGTAAAGCAAATACGTCTGCTTTTGCAGGCTATTGCTCTCCTGTGGGACCTCAACTGGTGCTGTCTGTCCTTACATGTTCGCCCTTTGAGCCTCTCTCTACGGCTTCTTTGAAAGATCTTATCCTAAAAATGATTTCCCTGGTGGCTATTTGTTTGACATGATGGATTTTGGAGCTTTAGGCTCTATCTTGCAGAGAGCCTTTTCTGGTGTTGGTCAAAGAAAAGGTGGTGTTGAGGCCAGTTCCGTCATTTTTACCGATGATAGTTGCGTGGTTTCATCTCAATCAGACCATGACCCTTCTGGGTTTTCCTCATTCGCAGGACTTGGAGGAAGATCACCAGTTGCACTGGTTAGACTTGCGCAAAGTGTTACATCAATATCTTAGAAGAGCAGAATCCTTCTGTAAGTCCAATCATCTGTTTGTTCTGTTTGGAGGGCTGTACAAGGGTGACACAGTTTCCAAGGCTTCGATAGCTTGGTGGGTAAAGAAGGCCATTGCCTCTGCTTATACTCTGAAGAGAAGACCAGTCCTGTCTGCTCTGAAGGCCCATTTGATGAGGTTGCATGTGACCTCCTGGGCAGAATATGGTCTAGTTCCGCTGGCTGACATTTGCTACTTGGTGGTTCTTGCATACCTTTTTGCGCCATTACCACCTCGATGTGCAAGCTTCAAATGATGTGCGTTTTGGAGCATTGATGCTCCAGACCGGACTCGCGGGTTCCTCCCATGCCTAGTTACTGCTTTGGTACATCCTGCATATACTGTACTGGACTGGAGGGACGATAAGGAAGGCAAAATTAGACCTGCTGAACATACGGAATAAGTTAAACACCATGGCCAGCATTTAACCTTTTTGCAGTTGCCGCTGCTGCTGCTGTTCAGTATTGACCTCAAGATTTTTATTGGGAACTTCTATTCCATTTTGTTCTGCTAGACCAGTCCAGACAAGTGTGTTGTATTCCCCTACCAGCAGACTACAGATACAAAGAACCAATGAAAAGCCCAGGTTTTAATGAGATCACTCCTATGCCTCTATTCACCTCAGCCAAGAGAGGTCTCTTCAGTATTTCTTTGTCTCCAGCAGATGGTGGATGGATTTTCTCCTCTCTGAAGAAATTCTGAAGATTGAGAGGAAAAGATTGATGAAATGCTCGTGAATGACCACCTTGAAGGTGACTCTCTCACTTGAGCGCAACGTGGGAGACTTCACTAACCTGCGGTCTTTTTGATAGCCATAGAAGGAAGGAAAATTGGTTCAGCTTCACACGCTTATCACGATAAGAGCCTGTTGAGCAGCCAGAACTTGGAAGGCTCTGGAAGAGTGCAGCAGCCTCACACAACCTCAACGCCCCCTCCCTCCTCCTCCTTTGTCCCCCTTGCTCTTTCCTGAAGATTGCAGAAGGCTCTCAGAGGGATCTGCCTGCCAGCCACCTTAAATGCAGTGCTGCAAAGCATTTGAAACAATTTCAGGAGAGTAGAGCTGAGCCCGGCCTGATTCTCCGCCTGTGGCTCTCAGTGAGTGAGTACCAAGGCATGACCTCGTCATTGTCCTTGTTGGGGGTTCCCGATTCGGTCTGCCTGAGATACATTTCAGGGGGTGGGACCGCTGGCGACCTTTGGAGCAGTGTGGAGGTTTCCCGCTGCTTTTTAATTTGTTTTGCAAATACTTACAAAAAAGCAAGCATTAGGAAACATGAAGGAAACTTACATAATATAATAAGAAATAAACAAAACAATAAGTATAAAAACAGCCCACATCCATGGGAGAGTCCAATACAGGTCACCAAATCAAAAGGAAAAACAAGGAGAAATCCTCCAACACTATAGCTGTTCAATGAATATCACCTATAATTCACCCACCACTACCCTTGTTTCTCTGTTAGACAGGAAAACCTCCAACTGTAAGGAGTCTAGGAAAATAAGCTTAGAACCCTGAAATGTAATTACATACGGGGGTATATAAAAAAAAAAAAAAAAAAAAAAAAAAAGATGCACCGAGGGATGAACCTCTTGGCCCTCCTGCGCAGCTGTGTTGCTCTCGAGACATCCTGAAACAATTGAATCGTAGCACCACAGAACAAAACATCATCTTTCTTTTTAAAATAACTTTTGAACACTGAGGGCCTGATATTCAACTGGGCAGGGCTAAGCGCTCTAACCGCTTAGCCCTGCCTGCTGACCCTCTAGCCCTGGATATTCAATTTCGTGGCAACAGAAGTGAATATCTGGGTCTGGCTGCGCTGCCCTGAAGCTGCCGAGGCTAATCGTGCAGCACCAATATTGCATGCTGCACAGTTAGCCTTGGAGCTTATAAGATACACAAGGGTTTTCCTCACCTGTCTTATAGATGCCGAGCGCTAACTGTGCAGCTTCCAATATAGGTGCTGCAAGGTTAGCACCGGTCCCCGCCTCCGCTCCACCCCGGCACGCCCCGATGCTAGTCGGCTAGCATCAGGACATGTAGGGGACTTAGTTGGGGATATTCGTCAGCACTACTCGTGTATGTGCTGTTGAATATCTGGTTAGCAGGCATTTACACAGTTAACTGGCTGTTAACCATGTAAATGCCTTTTGAACATCGGGCCCTGAGACTTTATACTGCTATTAAAGGAAAGAGACCACTAAGGTTGCTTGTGTAGAAATGTTGACTTGTGAGTCTTCAAGGAACTGAGTAAGATTAAAGTCAGGTTGTGACTGCAAAATATCAAGCCCTTCTAAAGACTCGTCAGCAGCTTTCCTACCATTGAGATAGAACATTTTAAAAAACATTATTCCATCGGCGTTTGATAAGGACAAAATCTCTTTAAAGTATTTACGCAGTAAGATTTCAGGAGTCAATAAATGGAGTATAGGAAAATTCAGAAACCAAATATTTTTAGTTCTAAGGGAATTCTCAACAAATTCCAATTTACAATGTATAATTAAGCTATCCTTAATAGTAGCGGCACTAACTGCCTGCAAAGAGGAACATTTTGAGTTTCACATTTCAAGCTCTGATTAGAAAGAAAATCCATAAGCTCTTTGGCTCTTTCCAGCCTTGCCACAGTTTCCTTTGAAAATTTGCAAAGCTGGGAGATTGTGGTCACCAGAGTATTCTCGTCGCCACCCTCCAGATGTCAGCAAAGGAGACCTGAGACTTAGGTATCTCCTTGGAGTCAACCAGGGGTGGAGACCCAGTCACTGCTGAGTAGGAAGCAAAAGAAAGTAATGGAGTTCTCTGTTGTATCGACTGACTACTCACAGCCAGCACAGGTGGAGTTACACTTGATGGGGGAGGAGGTGAAGTATTCTTGGGGGTAGCTTAAAGAGGTTCCCACCAGAGATGCTTCGGGGTTCAGTATCTGCAAATGGAGAACCATCCTCCTTAGCTTTAAGATTTCTGTCCATCGGGCCGACGATCCCTTCAACTGTGGAAAAGATCTTTTTTTTTTCCCACTTTCCCAAGGCGATATCTGCTGTGCTCCTTCAGTGCTTCTAAGGGGCTCCCAAGAGGCCCAGCCTGCCCCTTTTGGCACACCCCTTAGGGCATGCCATGGCCATGTGTCTAGTAGCAGCATGGTTATGAAGGGCCCTGCTGCTGTCAAGGGCAGTCCTCACAGCAGCCTGCACTCCTCCGGACCTCTCCTGTTGCACGGCTGGCCTGCTCTGCTCTGCTCTGCTCTGCTATCCCTTTCCTGCTGTTTTCTGCAAGCATTAGTAGCATTTTTACCTTTGTGTGACTGGCGGTCGCATGGTCCTAGCATGTGTTCCACCCAAGTGGCTCCAGCTCATATTCCTACCTTAGCGCCTGTAAAGTGCATTGCAGTAAAAACACAGTTAACAAGCACCTTACTGGCTGCTACAGCCTTAGCACGCGTGCTGTTGTGATACTTGCCTTAACTTTCTCTCTATGTCTTCTTCCAGGAAATGTTGTTTGGTCTGTGGCAAGTGAGGTGCCTCCTCTCTGGATTCTGGACTCTGCCCTTCTTGCATGGCAGCTTCTGAGTCATCCCTGGAGGGCTTGCTCCCCCTCTCTCAGTCAGGGGATGCAGTTAGCCTGGCCTTGCCTGCCTCAGGCAGGAGGTGATGGACAGCACTATGGGTAAGGATATCCAGCTTGCCAGAGGGTCCGTCAACCATGCTGTGAGCCGCTTCTTACCCTCTAGGGGGGTCTGTGTCAGCTGTGCCCCTGGTGTTGAGGGGTCATTTCTGAGAGGAGAGCTACTAGACTCCGGATTGTCCTCCTTGGAATTATTTTCCTTTTTGTAGCAGGCTTCATCCTTCTGGTGTGGAAATTCAGACCCTGTGGCCTCTGGGTACCCCAGGGTGCAGTCTCGTGATGGGCAAGCTGAGAGTGGAAGCCCTGATTGATTGCCTTTAGCTAAGTATCCCAGGTGAGGGGTGCCCCCCTGGAGATGAGGAACTGCTGAGAGCTATCCGAGATTTTGACTGCAACGTGGATTCAGATGGCCTGGTACTGGGTTCTGACATGAATGAAGGAGGATTGTGAAGAGGATTTTGAATAGACCAGTGTGATCTGCCTGTTCTGGAAGGAAGAGCAGATGGTGTTGACAGGGTTTCTGCCTTGAACTTGATGGATGCTTCCGGTATGGAGCAGGAATCGAAGGTGCACCTGCTCCTTCAAAGGGTGTGGAAAAGCACTGTTGTCTTCCCGTTCTCGGATGTGATCAGGGATATGATCCAGTTGGAGTGGGATTCTCCTGACTCCCCAACTAAGGTGTGAAAGGTGTGTGAGAAGATCTGCGCTGTCCCGGAGAAGGAGTGCAATGGATGATTTGATATTCCCAAGGTGGATGTGCAGGTCACGGCGGTTACCAGACGTACCACTATTCCTGTGGAAGTCAGATCAGCCTTAAAGGATTTTCTGGATTCTTTGTTGAAGAACTATTTCACTGTGGTGGCTGCTATTCTTCAGCTGGCAGTCTGTGCCAGCCTGACATCTTGAGCCCTGCTTCAGTGGATTCAGTCTCTTCTGGATAATACTAACCCTCTTTTGGAATCTGCTACAGCCTTCCTTTCTGATGCCATGCATGACCTGGTATGTTTGGTGGTCAGAGATAGTGCCTTGACAGTGGTGTCATGGCGTTGGACTTGGCTCCGGCACTGGGCAGCGGACACATCTTCCAAAGCCCGGTTGGCCCAACTGGCTTTTAAAGGAATGCTTGGGTGCATAGGGAGAGGAATGGCTAGCAGAAAAAAAGAGGTGATAGTGCCTCTGTGTGAGTCTTTGGTGCGACCTCATTTGGAGTAATGTGTGCAATTTTGGAGACCGCACCTTCAAAAGGATATAAACAGGATGGAGTCGATACAGAGGGTGGTTACTAAAATGGTTAGTGGTCTTCATTATAAAGCATATGAGGACAGACTTAAGGATCTTAATATGTACACCTTAGAGGAAAGGCGGGATAGAGGTGAAATGATTGAGATGTTTAAATATCTCCATGGCATAAATGTTCAGGGAGAGAGCCTCTTTCGATTGAAAGCAAGTTCTGCTATGAGGGGACATGGGATGAGGGTGAAAAGGGATAGATTCTGGAGTGATATGCGGAAATATTTCTTTATGGAAAGAGTGGTGGATCCATGGAATAGTCTCCCAGTGGAGGTGGTAGAGATGAGGACAGTATCTGAATTCAAAAAAGCATGGGACAAACACAAAGGATCTCTAAAGGAAAAAAGGGGACTATTGTAGTTGTTGATATGGAAGGACAGACTAGATAGGCCATGGGATCTTTTTCTGTCGTCATTTTTCTGTGTTTCTATGTTTTTATACATGTGCAGTTGGTGCCTCTTTGAGAGATGGTATGACGCTTGGGCCATTGGCTCCTGAGGAGGCCAAGGTGCCCTCTTTGTTGGCTTTTCTACAGGAGGGCCCGGAGAAGGGCTTTTCCCTTAGCTTCCTGAATGTTCAGGTGGCAGGTTTGACTGTTGCTGAGATCCGGTGACTGGTAAGTCTCTAGCCTTGTACCCAGATGTCTCGTGTTTTTGCCAGGGGAATTGGTGTCTGTATCCTCCCCTCCAGTTTGTGATCCCTTCTTGGGATCTGTGTCTGGTGTTTAGGGCCCTGATGGTGGCAACCTTTGAGCCGTTTAAGTGTGCTACTTTGAAGGATTGGATGCTCAAGACAGTCTTTTTAGTTGTGATTTGTTCCGCAAGGCGGATTTCTCAGCTGCAGGCTCTGTCTTGCCAAGATCGTTATCTGTCTTTTTCAAAGGAGGCCCATAAGAACATAAGAAATGCCATATTGGGTCAGATCAAGGTCCATCAAGCCCAGTATCCTGTTTCCAACAGTGGCCAGTCCAGGTCACAAGTAGCTGACAGCTTGCACAGTGCTCGTCCTAGGATAAGCAGTGGATTTCCTGGGTCCTCTTTAATAATGGTTTATGGACCTTTTCTCCAGGCACTTGTTCAAACCTTTTTTAAACCCAGCTACACTAACAGCTTTTACTACATCCTCCAGTAATGAATTCGAGAGTTTGATTACGCATTGAATGAAAAAATATTTTCTCTTGTTAGTCTTAAATGGGTTACATTGTAGCTTCATTGCGTGCCCTCTAAACGTAAACAAGGAGTAGCACTATATGTAAAAACTACTATTAAAGCTTTGGAATTACAGAGCTTAAAAGGGAGAGAGGAGGCATTGTGGGTTAAACTAGAAAGAGGGAAAGAGAAATCTATTTGCATTGGTGTGATATACAGACCTCCCTCACAAGAGGAAGAGGTGGACAGAGAGTTAATTGAAGACATACGCAGCATTGCTAGGAAAGGGGAAGTGCTACTGCTAGGAGATTTCAATATGCCAGATGTTGATTGGCATATTCCTGCTGCAGTATCATCTAGGAGTAAGGAGATCCTGGATTCTCTACAGGGAGAACTATTCAGGCAATTGGTAACAGACCCCACACGTGAAGGGGCCATACTGGACTTGGTGCTTACCAATGGTGAAAGTGTTTCTGATGTTGTAGTGGGAGATCATTTTGCATCCAGTGATCACCAGATGGTGTGGTTCAGTATTAGGACTAGGGCTGTTAGAATCCATTCCAAGGTGAAGATCTTAGACTTTAGGAAGACTAACTTTGCGAAGATGGGCCAATACCTCAGGGAGTCGTTATTGGGATGGGAACAGCTGGGGGATGTAGAACAAAAGTGGGCAAAACTGAAAGGGGGTATTTTAAAGGCAACCAACCTTTTTGTTAAAATGGTAAATAAAGGCAAAAGGAACAGGAGACCGCTATGGTTTTCGAAGGAAGTAGCTGAAAAAGTGAAGAAAAAGAGGGAGGCCTTCATGAAATACAAGAGATCACAGAGAGAGGAAGACAGGCATCTGTATTTGGAAAAACTTAGAGAAGCTAGCAAAGTAGTCAAGAAGGCAAAGATTCAAAAGGAGGAGGAAATAGCCAATGCAATAAAATGGGGGGATAAGACATTTTTCAGATATATTAGTGAGAAGAGGAAGGGCAAAAGTGGTATTGTCAGACTCAAGGGTACAGGGGGGGAATATGTAGAAGCTGATAAGGATAAAGCGGAATTGCTTAACAAATATTTTTGTTCTGTGTTCACAGATGAAGAACCAGGAGCAGGACCTCAGAAAACACCCACAAATAAGAACAGAAGCGAGGGACATCTTGAACAATTTTCAGAAGACTGTGTTCGTGAGAAACTAGCTCAACTTAAAGTAGACAAAGCGATGGGACCGGATGGGATACACCCTAGAATACTGAGGGAACTTGGGGACGTTCTAGCAACTCCACTGACTGACCTTTTCAATGCCTCGTTGGAGTCGGGAGTGGTGCCAAAGGACTGGAGAGAGGCTCATGTGGTGCCTTTACACAAAAGCGGAAGTAAGGATGTGGTTGAAAACT
The DNA here is from genome assembly GCA_033557465.1 of Ichthyophis bannanicus. Lineage (NCBI taxonomy): Eukaryota > Metazoa > Chordata > Amphibia > Gymnophiona > Ichthyophiidae > Ichthyophis > Ichthyophis bannanicus. Next base: position 607,160,542 of record CM066033.1, read on the forward strand.
ACAGGCCGGTTAGTTTAACTTCAGTGGTGAGTAAATTAATGGAAAACGCTGTTGAAAGAGAAAATAGTGAGGTTTCTGGAGTCCAGCGGATTACAGGATCCGAGGCAGCATGGATTCACCAGAGGCAGGTCTTGTCAGACAAATCTGATTGATTTCTTTGACTGGGTGACCAGGGAGTTGGACCGAGGGAGAGCTCTAGATGTGGTGTATTTAGATTTCAGTAAAGCCTTTGACACTGTTCCTCACAGGCGACTTATAAACAAACTGAGCACCCTAGGGATGGACCCTAAAGTTACTGCTTGGGTTAGAAATTGGTTGGGTGGGAGGCGACAAAGAGTACAAGTAAATGGAGCTCACTCTGAGGAGAAGGATGTTACCAGTGGTGTGCCCCAGGGATCTGTCCTTGGTCCGATTCTTTTTAACATCTTTGTTAGTGATATAGCGGAAGGGCTGTCGGGTAAGGTTTGCCTCTTTGCGGATGATACCAAAATCTGCAATAAAGTAGACACCCAGGAAGGTGTAGATAACATGAGGAGGGATCTAGCTAAGCTTGAAGAATGGTCTAGAATTTGGCAGCTGGGATTTAATGTTAAAAAAATGTAAGGTCATGCATTTGGGCTGCAGCAATCCAAGGGAGCAATACAGCATAGGAGGTGAAGTACTTTTGTCCACTAAAGAAGAGCGGGACCTAGGCGTAGTTGTGTCCGATGATCCTAAAGTAGCTAAACAGGTAGAAAAGGCGACGGCAAAAGCTAGAAGGATGCTTGGGTGCATACGGAGAGGAATGGCTAGCAGAAAAAAGGAGGTGATAATGCCTCTGTATAAGTCTTTGGTGCGACCTCATTTGGTGTGCAATTCTGGAGACCGCACCTTCAAAAGGATGTGAACAGGATGGAGTCGGTGCAGAGGGTTGCTACTAAGATGATTAGTAGTCTTCATTATAAAGCATATGAGGACAGACTTAAGGATCTTAATATGTACACCTTAGAAGATAGGCGGGATAGAGGTGATATGATTGAGATGTTTAAATACCTCCGTGGCATAAATGTTCAGGGAGAGAGCCTCTTTCAATTGAAAGCAAGTTCTGCGACGAGGGGACATGGGATGAGGGTGAAGGGAGATAGATTCAGGTGTGATATGCGGAAATATTTCTTTACGGAAAGAGTAGTGGATCCGTGGAATAGTCTCCCAGTGGAGGTGGTAGAGATGAGGACAGTAACTGAATTCAAAAAAGCATGGGACCAACACAGAGGATCTCTAAAGGTAAAAAGTGGACTGTTGTAGTTGTTGTTATGGAAGGACAGACTAGATGGGCCTTGTGGTCTTTTTCTGTCATCATGTTTCTATGTTTTTATGTTTCTATGATCTATGTTTACCCGTTCCACCCCATTCCATTCCCTTTCCTTTCCATTTGGCCTGTGCCTTCTTTCTTGCCTAAGGTACTTTCTCTCTTTCGTGTGAACCAAGTGGTCTACCTGCCCTCCTTCTCTAAGGAGCAGTGTTGGGGGAACAATAAGGATCTTTGCCGTGTGGATGTATGAAGGGTGCTTCTTTGGTATTCGGAGGTTACAAATTCCTTAAGTAGATCCAACCATCTTTTTTTGCTGTTTGCTGACCCACGCAAGAATGATACGGCAGCTAAGTTGATTTTGGGGTGCTGGATTAAGGAGGCCATTGCCTCAGCGTATCAGTTGCAGAACCATCTGGTTCCGGAGGGTTTGCGCAAGTTCCACTTTTGTCAGGCATTACCTCTTGGATGTCCATGCACGTGTGGATACGGCCTTTGGCTCAAGGGTTTTGTGAGCTGCTGTGTCGTCTTCCCGCCCAGTGGAGTCGTAGTTTTGGTACATCCCACTTGTCTGGACTGATCTAGTAGGATGAAATGGAAGGTGACATTTACTTATTTAACAGGTCTTTTATACCGCTGTATCATTTTAATCAAAGCGGTTTACATTGTAACTCAAACTTGGTAATGTACATTAAACAGGGACATTGATAACTTGGATTCTTCTGAGGCAATGGAGGGTTAAGTGACTTGTCCAAGGCCACACGGAGTGTTAGTAGGACTTGAACCCTTGGTTCCCAAGACAGTACTCTAATCACTAGGCTACTCCTCTACTTCAGATAATGTCAAGTCCTGCTAGACCAGTCCAGGGCCTGCCCCTGGAACTGTATTTGCTCTGTTCTTTTGCTCCGGTATCTTTGGGTCCGTTATGAATTTTCTACTTGGCTCTCCAGATTCATCTTCTACTGACAGCATTCTGTTTGTTTTCCTATACATACTGTAATTCTCTACTGTTCGATTACTCATTGTTGCCCACGTTGAGGTTCTGTGAGGCTTACCATGTTCTCCCATATGCTTTGGGATGAATATTGAAGAGATCTTTGGTAGCTGAGGTGAATAGAGGCATGGGAGTGTTGTCATTGAATCCTGGGCATTTCATTGGATCTTTGTCTCCACCAATCTGCTTGTAGGGGAATACAACCCACTTGTCTGACTGGTCTAACAGGACTCAAGGAAAGGACATTATCTGGTAAGTAAAATGCCACCCTATTAATTAGGTTGGATTTTTCTTCTGGGGCAAAATATCATGATTGTAGTAGTGATCTGTGAGTAACCTGTTAAGAATCTTTCTGTATAATATGGGTAGGAAAGATTTGTGTCTGTTTGTCACTCATGGAAAGAGTATGTATTTGCGTCCTGCTTTGGTTATTGTCCTCCAATGCATTGCGAGGGTGAGACTACTGGCAGATTACATGGTAGGGGTACAGGGGCGCATATGAATATGAAAGAACAAACAAAACCAATCTGGAGATTGACCACAGCCTTAAACATACAAATGTTCTTCAATTGGAGTTTATTAGTTTGGAAAACATGCCTGAATCAGGGGTACGATTACTGATTGTTTTCACAAAACTAAAACCACCATATATAATAGTAGTTGCCAAAAACAGCGCTTAGCCAATTTTGTGTCTTTTATTAGCCGAAACCTGTTTTCAAACAGATTTGGTTCATTGAATGTTGGCAACTACTACTATATATGGTGGTTTTATTTTTGTTAAAACAATCACAGTAATCAGACCTCTGACACAGGCGTGTTCACTGAAACTCGTCCAAATTGGGTCCTCTAATAAAGTCCAAGTGAAGAACATTTGTATGTTTAAGGCTATGGTCACACTGTTTTATTTACAGAGCTCCCCTTCCCCTCTTTTCCTTGCTTGTGTACACATATGAGTATACCTCCGAAACCCGCTCCTGAGAGACTGTGCTCATTGGATGGTGCAAATCTTGTCGCAATTATGCTGTTCTGTCATGGCAGAAGAAGAAAATCGCCATAGAACGAGTGGGAGGGCATCAGCATGCCTCTGCAGCCCTCTTCTGATAACCTTTTTCCAATACATAGCACACTGCTGACTGTGGCGATCACATTTCTGTTATGTTACCCTCCTATGGTTAGCGACAGAAATCTCTGAGATTAGAATTGGGAGGGATGTGTGGAAGCACACCTTCGAAGCTCTCCGCTGATGGTCTCTAATCTGAGCAGTAAAACTAGCTGAGGAGGGAGCAGTTGGGGGGGGGGGGGTGGAACCTGGGAAGAGAGAGAAATGGGAGGGAATCAAGCCTGGGGCCAGGGGTTGCTGGCTTGGGAGAAAGAAAGCAAAACAAGATTGAGTGGTGGGGAAAGGGGGACAAGATAGGAGGCTGAGAAAGAAGACAAACAGACTGGTAGGAACAGGGAAGGGGGAACAGAGTGAGTGAGTGTTCCATTCATGTTTCTTTTCGAGCTGAGCAGTGGGGAAGGGACATATGTTTGCGGCAGAGGTGATAGGGGCAGGCTGAGGAGACGTGGCATTGCAGGGACAAGGGGAGTGATCAATCTCTTCCAATGAATTTCACCATGCGTCAGCTAGTTTTATATGATTCCTTTATATTTCAAACATTTTGAGTATTAATCAAAGTTCTATTTTTAGTTATTTAGTTGTTTTTACGAATAATATGACTTGGCTTCTAATGTTGGACATCAAATCATTTTTTGAAATTGCTTTGGATGCTTATAGGCTCTCTTCTTTTGTAGCGGTCCTAGGACCACTTTATTGTTCAGCAGCTGGGTTGAAAGATTATTCCTCATCTCCATGGAGCTGGAAAAGAAGGAGGGAGAATCCAAAACTGCATAGCTAGGTCCACTTTAGCTGCAGCATGTGGTAGTGAAGCCAGTACCACTTCACCGGGAGGATGACTAAGCAGAGCTGAAGCTGTTGGAGCTGCAGGAGGTGGATGTGGAAGAACTGCTATCAGAGTTGAACAAGAATAGTCCAGAAAGGCCATGCAAGAGATGAAATGGAACAAATAAAACATCAGTAAAGCAGCCTTCTACCTCCCAATTCTGTGATGATTGTTTGCAGTCTTTTCGGATAACATGTGTGCAAGGATTGGACATCAACATTCAAGACAATGACTCGGTTTATCTGGTTATTTCGAAAACCCCTGGTATTGAAATTAAATATGATCAATGGGTCTCAAAAATTACTAGACATTTCGTTTTCAATAGCTGTCAGTTAGTCTATGTAATTGGAAGGGTGCATCTGCAATCCATTTAAATTCCTGGTAGGATATGGTTTCCCTTGTCCCCATTGATGCTTTACTTCCTTTGAAGATACAATTGGCAAAAAACAATTGCTGGGGTGTGCGGAATTCATTGGATATTACACTGGCTCTGTGGTTAGGTATATTGCATTTTTGTTGAGCTTTTATATGTATTATGAAAATATTTTGATCTGTAAATCATTTTAATATGATTAGCAGTACATCAAGTAAATAAATCAAATCAAAATCTCCCAGATCTTTGCCAAATTGTATCATTTTTTTCCGTATTGAGGATGTTTACTAAAGTGTGTTAAGCAGTTAGCTGGAGTTTTAGTGCATGCTAATCATTAGTGGTAAAAATAGTGCACTGACTGCTTAGCCTGTGTTGGGACGGGAGCAGAGTGGTCTATGGGTGGAGATAGGACATGGTCAGCACTGACAGCTAGAGTGATATGTTATCGTGCACTGTCAGGACTGCCTATAGTGCAGGTGTAATCAATGTCACTGCAGGAGTTGGCATTAAGTGTGACTGTGCTTCCAGTCAGGTAGTGGGGATTGCTGCCCAAAGAGGAAAATGTAGCCATGATTGTGGCAGTGCATCCAAATCCCATCCCCAATGACAATCCAGACTCACCTGATCATCAGCCCCCCTCCCCCCAATGCAAGCACTATGCCTGATCACCAAACCCCTAGACCAATTCAAGCACCCCAACTCAATCACAAAACCACCAACCCCAATCCAGACCCTTCATTCCAATAACATCTCCCACTCACCCCCTATAACATCTCCCAATCAAACCTCACCTCTGATAATACCCTTTGATATAACTCCTCCCCCCCCAGGTCAGCCATCGACTCTCCCCCACCCCCTGAATGCCTCTTCCAGCACTCACCCAGAATTATTCCTGGTAGTCTAGCAGATGGAGCGAGAGTGGCTCTCTTCTACTCTAGCCCTGTTGCTGCTTGGGATTAAAATAGTGGCTATGCAGTCTTCAGTGCTATCACTAGGGGTCAGTCTGTCAAAGAAGCCCTTATTTAGCAGATTGACTGACTCCTAACAGTAGTACCACAAGACTACCATTAGGGGTCATAGCTACCATTTTGATCTAGGGTGGGAGCGGAAGGAGATTCCAGCTTACTATTTATTTAAAAACATTTCAATACTGCAAATTTGAAACCTCATGTGATCTGATTTATATCATTACATTAAAATTCCAAAATGCCATTAGACTACCAGGAATAATTCTGGGTGAGTTCCAGAGGGATTTGCAGATGGACCTTGGGGGGGGGGATTATAATTAGGGAATGAGGACTGGGGGGGGGGGTGTGATGTACAGTAGGTTGTTGTTAGGGGAGGGTTGGAGACATGAGTTGGCAGGGGCTTAGGGTTTCGATTGGGGGGATGCGATTTGTGGTTGGGTTTGGTTTGGATTTTTTTTTTTTACCAATTCTGGGACCCACACTTAATGCATTGCTAGATAGCGTGAGTACATATGCATTATAAGAACAAAAACATAAGAAATGCCTTGTTGGGTCAGACCAAAATCCATCAAGCCCAATATCCTGTTTTCAACAGAGGCCAATCCAGGCCACAAGTACCTGGCAGGTTCCCAAAGAGGGACTCAGGTTCCACAATGCCTGTCCCGGGGCAAGCAGTGGATTTCCCAGGTCCTCTTTAATAATGGTTTCTGGACCTTTCTTCCAGGATCTTGTCCAAACCTTTTTTAAACCCAACTACACTAACAGCTTTTACTGCATCCTCCGATAATGAATTCCAGAGTTTGATTACGCGTTGAGTTAAAAAAAAATTATAATATTATTAGTCTTAAATGGGTTGCATTATGGCTTCATTTTGTGTCCTCTAGTCTTTCTACTTTTTGATGACATAAACAACCAATCTATGTTTACCCGTTCCACTCCATTCATTAATTTATAGACCTCTATCATATCCCTGAATATGACTGAAGATCGAACGCAATTTAGGACAACTATCCAGAGAGTTGCCATGAGTCGACACCGACTTGACGGCACTTAACAGTAACAACAACATATCCCTACTCAGCTGTTGCTTTTCCAAGTTGAAGAGCGTCAACCTTTTCAGCCTTTCCTCATAGGGGCATCCTTCCATCCCCTTTACCATTTTTGTTGCTCTTCTTTGTACCTTTTCTAATTCAACTATATCCTTTTTAACATATGGCGACCAGAATTGCACACAATATTCATAGTGTGTTCGCACCATGGAATGATACAGAGACATTATAATGTGTTATTCTCAATTCCTTTACCTGTGATTCTTAACATTCTATTTGCTTTCTTGGCCGCCGCTGCACACTGGGTGGAGGTTTTCAACGTATTATCCACGATTACACCTAAATCTTTTTCCTGGATGGTGGTTTCTAAGGTGTTACCTTGGATCGTGTAACCATATTTAGGATTGTTCATTCCTAGATGCATAACTTTGCACTTGTCCACATTAAATTTCATCTGCCATTTGGACGTCCAGTCTTCCAGTTTTTCAAGGTCCTCTTGCAATTTTTTACAATCCTCTTGTGTTTTAACAACTTTGAATAATTTTGTGTCATCTACATATTTGATCACCTCACTCCTTATTCCTATTTCCAGGTCATTTATGAATATGTTAAAAAGCAGCCGGTCTAGCACAGATCCCTGGGGTACTCCACTATTCACCTTTGCTCCCTTGAGAAAATTGGCCATTTAGCCCTACTCTCTGCTTTCTGTCTTTTAACCAGTTCCTGATCCACCATACTACACTGCCTCCAATCCCATGACTTTTTAAATTTCACCAAGAGTCTCTCATGAGGGACTTTGTCAGAGGTTTTCTGAAACTCCAGATACACTATATCAACCGGCTTACCTTTTTCTACCTGTTTATTCATACCTTCAAAAAAATATAACAGATAAGTAAGACAAGACTTTATTTGGCTAAATCCATGTTGGCTTTCTCCCATTAAACCATGGCTAGCTGCATGTTCACAAATTTTGCTCTTTGCAGTTTGCTGACATTAGGCACACTGTAGTTTCCCAGATCACCCCTAGAACCCTTTTTAAAAATGGGAGTTACATTAGCCACTCTCCAATCCTCAGGTACTACAGATGATGTTAATGATAGTTCACAGATTACTAATAGTAGGTCTGCAATCTTATATTTAAGTTCTCTCAACACCCTTGGATTTATACCATCCAGTCCAGGTGATTTGCTACTTTTCCATCTATTAAACAGTTATAATAGACCCTCCTGGTTTATTGATATTTCTTTTATTTCTTTCGATACATCACCTTTATATACCATTCCAGGCATGGGTGACTTTCCTGAATTTTCTTCAGTAAAGACCAAAGCAAAGAATTCAGTCTCTCTGCTATGACCTTGTCCTCCTTTAGCATCCGTTTTACCCCTTCAAACATCCAATGGTCCCAGATGAGTCTCTCACAGGTTTTTTGCTACAAATGAAAAAGGTTTTGTTATGTGTGTTTGCTATCATGGTAAGCTTTTTTCAAATTCTGTCTTTGCCTGCCTTATCAATGCCTTGCATCTAACTTCCTAATGCTTATGTTGTTCCCGGTGTTCATCATTAGACTCCTTTTTCCTTTTCCTGAAGGATGCTTTTTTGACAACAGCCTATCTGACCTCGCTTTTAAACCATGCTGTTAGTTTTTTGCCCTTCCACTTTTCTTAAAGTGTGGAATATATCTGGTCTGTGCTTCCAAGATAGTACTTTTAAACAATGCCCATGTTTGATGTAAATCTTTGATCTTTGTAGCTGCTCCTTTTAGTTTTTTCTTAACTATTTTCCTCATTTTATCATAGACTCCCTTTTGAAAGTTAAAAGGTAGTACTGTTGATTTCCTTGCTATCCTTCTTCCATTTATTAAATCAAACGTGATCATGCTATGATCTCTATTGCCAAGTGGCTCCAAAACCCTTATCTCATGCACAAGATCCTGTGTTCCACTAAGGACTAGGTCCTAAATATCTTCCCCTCTTGTCGGTTCATGAATCAGCTGCTCCAAGAAGCAGTCATTTATTTTGTCTAGAAACTTTATCTCTCTAGCATGTCCTGCTTTGACACTGACCCAGTCAATACCGGGATAATTGAAATCATCCATTATTACTGTGTTGTAGCTTTTGTTAACTTCCCTGATTTATTTTAGCATTTCATCATCCATCTTTTCATTCTGGCCAGATGGTCGGGAATACACCCCCATTGCCATTGCCTTCCGCTTTTTACATGGAACTTCTATCCATTAGGATTCTACAGTGTATTTTGTTTCCTGCAAAACTTTAATCCTATGTGACTGAAAGCCTCCACCAATTTGATCTATTCTATCATTGCGATATTGTATCTCCAGGAACAAGCAGGAATTAGTCTTCACATATGGGTACGTCGGTACTGACGGATCCTGCGCGGGAACGCTCCCCAGCTTCCCAAAAAGGAAAGCTTTTGGGAGCATCCCACAGCGCCTGCGCGCTGCCTTCCCGCCTTTCGTAACCGCCTCTCCCCAGTTCTTCTTTTCCGCGGAGCCAGCAGGTCATGTTCCTGTCACCGCTGAAGAAGTTCTTTGTTTTATTTTATTTCTTTGGTCGCGCGTCTGCCTTCCCCGACGTCGGACCGGTACCGCCGGTCTTTCTTTCTTTTCTTATAAAAAAAATAAAAAAAAAAGAACATATTTTTCCCTCACTTAGTGTGTTTTTCCTCTTTTGGGCCTTAGGCCTCACGAGAAATTTTCCTCATGGAAAAACCAGCCTCCGGGTTTAAAAAATGCACTAAGTGCAGCGGTACTATTTCTGTTACCGACACCCATGAATGGTGTCTCAAATGTTTGGGTCCTGACCATTCCATTTTGGATTGTTCGTCCTGCTCCTTGATGTCTAAACGAGGTTTACAGAACCGAGCAGCCAAGCTCCATGTGCTGTTTCCCTCTGATGCAGCTTCAGTGGCATCGACGTCTTCCAGGGCCTCTTCTTCCCATGGATCTCAGGTAATCAAACATAAATCCAGCCGGTCCTCGAAGGGTAGATCTCCTTCCAAGCATCGAGATGCCTCCGGGCTTGCCCTCGAGGATTCCGCACCGGCAAAACAACCCCGGCGGGAAGCTCCGGCTTCCAAAGCTCCACCTATGGGGTTACAGGTTGACATCGATGGCACGGCCTCGACCGATCACCTGTTAGAATGCTCTGGGGTACCGGCGCAACCTTCCGGTACCGAATTCCAGGCATTCATGGCGTCGATGGATCAGAATGTCCTATCCATGCAGCAGGCTATCACGGCCTTCATTCAAGCTGCAATGCCGCTGATACCACAGCAAACTCCGTTGTCGGTATCAGCTCCGGTACCGGCACCAGTATCAGCTCCGGTACCGACTGCATCGACATTGACCAGGATGCCGACTGCAGCGGTTCCCTGTCCAGGGATGCCCATTGGTACCGAACCGGTACCGATGACGCCCGATGTCGATACCGTTCGATACGCGTATCGAGCTTTGGAAGAGCACCCTGACAGTCGATACTTTGATTCCTCCAAAGATTCTGATGCATCGGAGGAGTCTGCTGAAGTATCCATAGCCCTTCCTGAAGAGCCTTCTTCTCCAAAAAGAAGAATGTCTCCTCCAGAGGACTTGTCCTTTCAAGACTTCATAAGAGAAGTGGCTAAAGGACTTTCTATTTCAGTAACCTCTGAATCAGAGCCTAGAGCTAAAAAATTGGATATTTTAGGTTATTCTAAGGCTCCTAAGGAGGCAGTCATCTTGCCAATTCATGAGATTCTTTATGATCACATAATTGACTTATGGGAGACTCCTCTCACTATCTCTCCTCATTCTCGTAGATTGGACACTATGTACCGTGTCCCTCCTTGTCCTGGGTTTCATAAAACACAGCTTCCTCACCATTCTATTGTGGTGGAGTCAGCTATGAAAAAGATAAAGAGTGCAAAAAGATACTCCTCTGCTCCTCCAGGAAGAGAATGCAGGACCTTGGATGCTTTTGGTAGGAAAATCTTCCAAGCCAGTATGCTCATTGCCAGAATCAACTCCTATAGTCTTTATATGGGTATGTTTCTGAAAGAAGTTGCAGATAAGCTGCACACTTTCCTCCCTTTTCTTCCAGAGGATAAAAGGGAAGAATTTCTTATTTGGCTTAAGCATACTCAGGATATTTCAAAGTTTTCCAACCGTGCAGCTTTTGACTCCTTTGAGGGTGCCAGCAGAGCTTCGGCCATTGCCATAGCTGCTCGCAGAATTGCTTGGCTCCAGGCTTCTGATCTAGAATCTTGGGTCCAGGATGGCTTGGGAAATCTTCCCTGTACAGGTGAAAACCTGTTTGGCAAAGATTGGCAAATAAAAGCCACTCAAATGGATGCAGAAAATTCTGCTTTGGATAGACTTTCAAAGTCAACCTCCATTCCTGCCAAGAAAAAACCTTTCAAGAAATCTTTTTTCAAGAAAGGCAGATTCCATCCTGCTTCTGGCCAACAACCATCTACAGGTCGTTTTGCTGCTAAACGTCAGCAACCTAAACAGGCCAGGCCTAAGCCTACAGGGGCTGCTGCAACTCAGCAGACTCAGCCTCCTCAGGGTTTTTGACTTAATGCTAGAGAACTTAGCCTTTCTGGCTCTGAAACAGCCAGAGCCTCTCACCATTCCAGGAAGGTTAGCTCATTTTGCTCCCAGATGGGAGCAAATTACAGCAGAGCAGTGGACCCTCTCCATCATAAGAGAGGGCTACAAACTTCATTTCTCAAACCTTCCTCCCCACACCATGGTGAGACATTTCAATTCTCCAACATCTCTCCTCGACCTTCTAGGCCAGGAGGTGGCTACCCTTCTTGCCCAAGGGGCAATAGAAGAAGTACCCCTTCTTCAACAGGGGTCAGGGTTTTACTCCCCCTACTTTCTGATCCCAAAGAAAACAGGGGGCTACAGACCCATATTAGACCTCAGAGAATTGAACAAATTTCTATGCAAGGAGAAATTCAAGATGCTTTCTCTGGGCACTCTCCTTCCATACCTTCAGAGTCAGGATTGGCTTTGTTCTCTAGATTTCAAGGATGCGTACACACATGTCCTCATCCATCCATCTCACAGAAGGTTCCTCCGTTTTCTTTTCCAAGGAAAGCATTACCAATACAGGGTGCTTCCTTTCGGTCTGGCCTCTGCTCCAAGAGTGTTCACCAAATGCATGGCAGTAGTAGCTGCATTTCTACGCACTCTGGGAATATTTGTATTCCCATACCTGGACGACTGGCTCATCCGAGCTCCATCTCAGTCAGAGGCCCAGACTTCCCTGGACTACACAAGGCGCATTCTGCAGTATCTGGGACTTGTGGTAAACCTCCCAAAGTCCCAGCTCACCCCTACTCAGTCCCTAGAGTTCATAGGGGCCTGGCTAGATACTACCACTGCAAGGGCCTATCTTCCTCAGGCCCGTTGCCTACGCCTAGTGCAGTTAGCCTCCCAGATTCAGTCAAAGAGCCATTTAACTGCCCGGGAGATGCTACAACTGCTAGGCCACATGGCATCCACAGTGCATGTGGTCCCCTATGCTCGCCTTCACATGAGAGCAGCTCAATGGACTTTGTCCACCCAGTGGACTCAAGCATCAGGGGCTCTCTCAGACAAAATAGCAACCTTCAGGCGCCTCTTTTGGTCTCTCCAGTGGTGGAGGTCTACCCAAAATCTGTTGCTGGGGTCCCCCTTCCAACAGTTGTTGCCCCAGGCAACCCTCACAACAGATGCCTCCCAAACAGGTTGGGGAGTTCATCTGCAAGACCTCTCCACTCAGGGCACTTGGTCTCCACAGGAGACCTCTCTACATATCAACCACTTGGAGCTCCGAGCAGTTTTTCTAGCTCTCAAGGTCTTCCATACCCTGCTCAGCTACAAGACAGTCCTCATTCATACGGACAATCAGGTAGCCATGTTTTACATAAACAGGCAAGGAGGAACTGGCTCTCTGTCGCTTTGCAACGAAGCTTTAAGATTGTGGGCCTTCGCCAGAGAGCATCAAATCCATCTCCTGGCCGTATACCTTCCAGGAATCCAAAACTCTTGGGCAGACAGACTCAGTCGAGTTCTGCTTCCACACGAATGGTCCCTGCACATGGACCAGGTACTCAGAATCTTTCAAGAGTGGGGAACCCCGGACATAGACCTCTTTGCAAGTCCATGGAATGCCAAACTTCCCCGGTTCTGTTCCAGAATTCCGTGTCAAGACTTCCTGTATGCCTTTCCACCCATTCCCTTAATTCCCAAGACTCTGTTCAAGCTCCAGAGGGATCAAGGATCTATGATCCTCATAGCTCCACGCTGGCCACGCCAAGTGTGGTACCCTCTACTTCTGCATCTCTCTCAAGCTCCCTCCCTAGACTTGGGAGCTGCTCCAGACCTTCTGTCCCAGGAGGAGGGGACTTTGTGGCACCCAAACCCCAAGTCCCTTCACCTCAGAGCTTGGTTGCTGAAGGCCTAGACCTTCAAGGTTGGAATCTTTCCCAGCAGGTGAAGGATATCCTCCATGCTTCCAGAAAACCTTCCACTAGACGTTCCTATGCTTTTAAATGGAAAAGGTTTTCCATTTGGTATACTGAGAAGGGTCTTGACCCTCTAGCACTACCTTTGAATTCTCTATTGGAATATCTCCTGCATCTCTCCAATGCAGGCCTTAAGACAAATTCAGTAAGGGTCCATTTGAGTACTATTGCAGCATCCCTTAGGCCTATCAATGGACAGCCTATTTCCTCTCATCCTCTTATTGCAAGATTCATGAGAGGCCTAACTTTAACTAAACCTCCCATTAGGCCTCCTCCGGTGGCATGGGACTTAAATCTGGTTCTTGGTCAGCTTATGAAGCCTCCTTTTGAACCCTTAGCCACCACCACCTTGAAATTTCTTTCCTGGAAGGTTATTTTCCTCATTGCAGTCACCTCAGCTCGCCGCATCAGTGAACTGCAGGCCTTAGTGGCTAATCCACCTTATACAAGGTTCCATCATGATAAGGTAGTCCTTAGGACCAATCCACACTTTATGCCTAAAGTGGTCTCACCTTTTCATCTTAATCAAGAGGTGTATTTACCTGTCTTTTTTCCAGGTCCTCATGCATCAAGTGCAGAGAGGAATCTTCATACCTTGGATTGTAAGAGGGCTCTTGCCTTTTACTTACAAAGGACACAGCAACATAGAAAGTCTTCTCAACTCTTTGTTGCCTTTGATCCCTCTCATTTGGGACTTCCAGTCTCTAAGAGGACACTGTCCAATTGGATTGCTCAGTGTATTTCTTTCGCCTACCAGAGTAAGAATCTTTCTCTGGAGGGCCATGTCACAGCTCATAATGTGAGGGCCATGGCCACCTCTATGGCTCATCTAAATTCTGTGTCCATCGACCAGATCTGTCGAGCGGCCACCTGGGCCTCGGTTCATACCTTCACAGCCCATTACTGTTTGGACAAGGACTCCCGCCGGGATGCCTTGTTTGGTCAGGCTGTTCTCAAACACCTGTTCCATTCTTAATCAACTCCTGCCCTCCTTCCCTGGATGGATGCCTGAGATCCATAAGAGGAGGTAGAGCCTTTCTCAGGGTCTCATAACCTTGGGGATATCCCAGGCATCTCTAGCTAGGGAGTCCCCATATGTGAAGACTCATTCCTGCTTGTTCCTGGAGATAGCACAGTTACTTACCTGTAACAGGTGATCTCTGGGAACAGCAGGAATAATTCTTCACAACCCACCCACCTCCCCTAGGAGTTGTATCTTTCTATCTATCTATCTCCAGGAACAAGCAGGAATAAGTCCTCACATATGGGTACGTCGGTACCGACGGAGCCTGCGCGGGAAAGCTCCCCAGCTTCCTAGAATGGAAGCTTTTGGGACCTCCCACTGCACATGCGCACTGCCTTCCCGCCTTCCTGAACAGCTCTCCTCAGTTTCTCTTTTTCCGCGGAGCCAGCAGGTCGTGTTTCCTGTCACCGCTGAAGAAATTGTAGTTTTTTGTTTTGTTTCTTTAGACCGCGTACCTGCCTTCCCATACCGATACCGGTATCGCCGGTCTTCCTTTTTCTTTCTTGAAAAATTATTTTCTTTTCTTTATTATTTTTCAGCACTTGGTCACTTCAGTTAGGCCTTCAGGCCTACTTCAATTCTCCACATGGAGAAGCCAGCCCCTGGATTTAAGAAGTGTACCAAGTGTACTGCTGTAATATCAGTCACAGACACCCATGAATGGTGTCTTAAATGTTTGGGGCCTGACCACTCCATTCCGGACTGCCCTTCCTGCTCCCAAATGTCTAAGCGTGGGCTGCAGAACCGGGCCAACAAATTCCATGTGCTGTTTGCTTCAGAGAATCCAACATCACAATCATCCAGGTCATCATCCCCGGATGGATCTCAGGTAACCAAACCTTCTGTGGGCAAGTCCTCAAAGAGCAAATCTCCTTCAAAGCATCGAGAGGCTCTTAGTTTTGAGGACCCTGCCCCAGCCAAACAGCCCCGGCGGGAAGTCCTACCTTCCAAAACGCCAATACAGGGGCTACAGGTTGACATCGATGGCACGGCCTCGACAGATCACCTGTTGGACTGCTCTGGGGTACCGGCCCATACCGGTACCGACATCCAGGCAGCCGTGGCGTCTATGGGCAATACTGTCCAATCCATGCAGCAGGCCGTCATGGCTTTCATTAAAGCTGCAACGCCATCGGTACCGCTTCCAGCGGTTCCGGGCCCGGTTCCGGTATCGTCCGCCATGCCGGAACCCAGGCCTTCCTCTTCTAAACGCAAATCGGTACCGTATGGGCTTTCGCTCCATACCGCTTCCATACCCGGTACGCCCGATGTCGATACCGATCGGTATGCGTATCGTGCGTTGGAGGAAACTAGAGAATACACCGATTCCTCTGAGGATTTTGCCTCCTCTGATGAGTCTGCAGAGCTCTCCCTTGACCTTCCTGAGGAACCTTCTTCTCCAAAAAGGAGAATGTCTCCTCCAGAGGATTTGTCCTTTCAGGACTTTATTTTAGAAATGGCTAAAGGCCTTTCTATCACTACTTCCTCTGAAAGGGAACCAAGGTCAAAAAGATTGGATATTTTAGGATACTCTAAGTCTCCTAAAGAAGTAGTTACTCTGCCTATCCATGAAATCCTTCAAGAACAATTGATGGATTTCTGGGAGAACCCTTTAACTCTGTCTCCTTATTCCCGTAGGTTGGACACCATGTATCGGGTCCCTCCTTCTCCTGGCTTTCAGAAAACTCAATTGCCTCACCACTCCATTGTGGTAAAGTCTGCAATGAAAAAGATCAAGAGTACTAAAAGGCACTCTTCTACACCTCCAGGAAGGGAATGTAAGACTCTAGACTCTTTTGGTAGGAAAATCTTCCAGGCTAGTATGCTTATAGCCAGGATTAATTCCTACAGCCTCTATATGGGCATGTTCCTAGGGGAACTTGCCAAGAAAGTACGGCATTTTGCCTCCTGTATCCCTGAGGATAAACAGGAGGACTTCCTTTCTGTTGTGAAACAACTGTTAGATGTTTCTAAGTTCTCCAACAGAGCTGCCTTTGATTCCTTCGAAGGAGCCAGCAGAGCTTCTGGCATTGCTATTGCAGCCAGACGCCTGGCTTGGCTCCAGGCTTCTGATCTGGAACCCTGGTTTCTAGATGGCTTACGGAATCTGCCCTGTACAGGTGAGAACTTATTCGGTGCAGAGTGGCAAGTTAAGGCCACTCAAATGGACGCTGAAAATGCCACCTTAGAGAGACTTTCTAAGTCCACTTCTACTCCCACTAAGAAGAAGTCTTTCAAGAGGCCTTATTATAAGAAGGCCAGATATGCTTCCAATACTGGCCAGCAATCTTCTCAACCTCGTTTTGCGGCTAAACGTCAGCAAACGAAACAACCAAGGGCAAAGCCTGCAGCAGCTACTGCAGCTCAACAGGCTCCACCCCCTCAGGGGTTTTGACTTGCCCCTAGAGAACTTGCCATTCCTGGTTCTGGACCAACCAGAACCTCTCACCATACCTGGAAGGTTAGCTCACTTTGCTCCCAGATGGGAACAAATCACAACAGAGCAATGGACCCTCTCTATCATCCGAGAGGGTTACAAACTTCATTTCTCCAGCCTTCCTCCTCATCACATGGTGAGACCCTTCAATTCTCCATCTCCTCTCCTAGCCCTGTTGGATCAGGAAATCTCTTCTCTGCTTGCCCAAGGGGCCATAGAAGAGGTTCCTCTTCATCAACAGGGGTCAGGTTTCTACTCCCCCTATTTTCTCATTCCAAAGAAGACAGGGGGATTCAGACCAATCCTAGATCTGAGAGAATTGAACAAATTTCTGTACAAGGAGAAATTCAAAATGCTCTCTCTGGGCATTCTCCTTCCATACCTTCAGAGTCAGGACTGGCTTTGTTCTCTAGACCTGCAGGATGCGTATACACATCTACTCATCCATCCATCCCACAGAAAATATCTTCGCTTTCTGTTCAAGGGAAGTCATTACCAATACAGAGTACTTCCCTTCGGTCTCGCCTCTGCCCCAAGAGTCTTTACCAAATGCATGGCAGTCGTAGCCGCATTTCTCAGAAGCATGGGAATTTTCGTATTCCCATATCTGGACGACTGGCTCATTCGAGCTCCAACTCAGTCGCAGGCCCAGATTTCCCTAGACCGCACAAGGAGCCTTCTGCAGTATCTGGGACTGGTGGTAAACCTTCCCAAGTCTCAACTCAGCCCTACTCAGTCTCTAGAATTTATAGGGGCCCAGTTGGACACCACCACTGCAAGAGCCTACCTTCCACTGGTTCGGGGTCAGCGTCTGCTGGGCTTGGCCTCCCAAGCCCAGTCCAGTACTCACTTGACAGCCAGGGAAATGCTACGCCTCCTGGGCCATATGGCCTCCACAGTACATGTGGTGCCCTACGCTCGTCTTCATATGAGAGCAGCTCAATGGACCCTGGCCACCCAGTGGACTCAGGCGTCGGGAGCACTCTCAGACCAAATACAAACCTCAAACCGTCTGTCTTGGTCCCTCCATTGGTGGATATCCACCAAGAATCTGTTGTTGGGGGCTCCCTTTCAGCCCTTGCTACCCCAAGCAACCCTCACAACAGATGCCTCCCAATTGGGGTGGGGAGCCCATCTGCTAACTCTCTCCACTCAGGGCACTTGGTCTCCACAGGAGGCCACCCTTCATATCAACCTCCTGGAACTGCGAGCAATTTACCTTGCCCTCAAGGTCTTCCATACCCTCCTTGCCAACCTGACTGTCCTAGTTCAGACAGACAATCAGGTGGCCATGTTTTACATAAACAAACAAGGAGGGACGGGCTCTCTGTCGCTTTGCAACGAAGCTCTCAGATTATGGGCCTTCGCCAGAGAGCACCAAATTCATCTGCTAGCAGTGTACCTTCCAGGAGTTCAAAACACTCGAGCAGACAGGCTCAGTCGAGTTCTGCTGCCACACGAGTGGTCCCTACACGTGGACCAGATAACCAGAATCTTTCAGGAATGGGGGACCCCGGACATAGACCTCTTTGCAAGTCCGTGGAATGCCAAACTTCCCCGGTTCTGTTCCAGGACTCCGTGTCAGGAAGCTCAGGCCACGGACGCCTTTCTCCTCCATTGGGGTCAGGCGTTCCTATATGCCTTTCCACCCATTCCGCTGATTCCCAAGACTCTGTTCAAACTCCAGAGAGATCACGGCTCTATGATCCTCATAGCTCCACGCTGGCCACGCCAAGTGTGGTTCCCTCTGCTTCTACAGCTCTCCCAGGGATCCTCCCTGGACTTAGGAGCTGCACCAGACCTTCTGTCTCAGGAGGACGGGACTTTGTGGCACCCAAACCCCAAATCCCTACATCTCCGAGCTTGGTTACTGAAGGCTTAAGTCTTCAAGACTTTAATCTTTCTCAACCTGTGAAAGATATCCTTCATGCCTCTAGGAAACCTTCCACGAGGCGATCTTATGCTTTCAAATGGAAACGTTTTTCCATTTGGTGTGCTCAGCAGGGCCTTGACCCTCTGGCACTTCCTTTGAATTCCCTCTTAGACTATCTCCTGCATCTTTCCAATGCAGGCCTTAAGACGAATTCTGTAAGAGTCCATTTAAGTGCTATTTCAGCATCCCTGAAACCTGTAAATGGACAACCTATCTCCTCTCACCCTCTT
The DNA here is from genome assembly GCA_033557465.1 of Ichthyophis bannanicus. Classification (NCBI taxonomy): domain Eukaryota; kingdom Metazoa; phylum Chordata; class Amphibia; order Gymnophiona; family Ichthyophiidae; genus Ichthyophis; species Ichthyophis bannanicus. The sequence continues at coordinate 607,179,294 of CM066033.1, forward strand.
GTTGCAAGATTCATGAGAGGCCTGACCCTCACTAAACCTCCCATCAGACCCCCCCCCGGTCGCTTGGGATTTAAATCTAGTGCTTGGTCAGCTTATGAAGCCACCTTTTGAGCCGTTATTTTCTACCTCCTTGAAATTTCTTTCCTGGAAGGTACTATTCCTAATTGCAGTCACTTCGGCTCGCCGCATCAGTGAACTGCAGGCTTTGGTGGCTAATCCACCTTATACCAGATTTCATCATGATAAGGTGGTCCTTAGGACGAATCCCCACTTTATGCCTAAAGTGGTCTCGCCTTTTCATCTTAATCAAGAGGTATATCTACCTGTATTTTTTCCGGCTCCTCATGCCTCCAGTGCAGAGAGGAACCTTCATACTCTGGATTGTAAAAGAGCTCTAGCCTTTTACCTTAATAGGACTCAGCCACATCGAAAGTCTTCTCAACTTTTCGTGGCTTTTGATCCTTCACATTTGGGACTTCCAGTCTCCAAGCGTACACTTTCCAATTGGATTGCTCAGTGTATTTCCTTTGCTTACCAGAGTAAAAACATTCCTCTGGAAGGCCATGTCACAGCTCACAATGTGAGAGCCATGGCAACTTCTATGGCTCATCTGCACTCTGTTTCCATTGATCAGATCTGTCGAGCTGCTACCTGGGCCTCGGTTCATACCTTCACAGCCCATTACTGTTTGGACAAGGACTCCCGCCGGGATGCCTTGTTTGGCCAGGCTGTCCTCAAACACCTGTTCCATTCTTAGACAACTCCTGCCCACCTTCCCAGGATGGATGCCTGAGATCCATACGAAGATGGCGAACCTTGACAGGGGATCCCATGCATCTAAGCTAGGGAGTCCCCATATGTGAGGACTTATTCCTGCTTGTTCCTGGAGATAGCACAGTTACTTACCTGTAACAGGTGATCTCTGGGAACAGCAGGAATTAGTCCTCACAACCCACCCACCTCCCCTAGGAGTTGTATCTTTTATCTATCTATCTTCCTGTCCTCTCTCTATTGACTCAGCTATAAACTCGAAACTGAGGAGAGCTGTTCAGGAAGGCGGGAAGGCAGTGCGCATGTGCAGTGGGAGGTCCCAAAAGCTTCCATTCTAGGAAGCTGGGGAGCTTTCCCGCGCAGGCTCCGTCGGTACCGACGTACCCATATGTGAGGACTAATTCCTGCTGTTCCCAGAGATCACCTTTTACAGGTAAGTAACTGTGCTTTCCTTTCTTCTCTCTCTTTGTCTCAGCTTTAAAACTCGAACTGGGGAGAGGCGGTTAGGAAAGGCGGGAAGGCAGCGCGCAGGCGCTGTGGGATGCTCCCAAAAGCTTTCCTTTTTGGGAAGCTGGGGAGCGTTCCCGCGCAGGCTCCGTCGGTACCGACGTACCCATATGTGAAGACTTATTCCTGCTGTTCCCAGAGATCACCTGTTACAGGTAAGTAACTGTGCTTTATACCCAGGTATCACAATGTTCTATTGATTGTCCTCCTTCCACCAGTTCTCTGAGATGCCAATCATATCTAACCTTTCATTTAGTGCTATATATTCTCTCTCTCCCATCTTATTTTTTAGACTTCTATCATTTGCATGCAAGCATTTTAGAGGTTGTATTTTATTCATATTAATCTGGATATCAGTTGATAGGTGTAATTTGGAATCTTTCAACTCTGTACTGAAAAACATCTAGGTTACTTTTATCTTTGTTGGAACCTCTCTTTTGGAATGCCCTAACTTCTCTGTTTTGCTAGTTTCCTTCAAAGATACATCCTTCCAAACCATGAATTCCTGGATGACTGTTGGCTTTCCCCTACTATTTAGTTTTAAAAGCTGCTCTATCTCATTTTTAAAGGTTAATGCCAGCAGCCTGGTTCCATCCCAGTTAAGGTGGAGCCCATCCCTTCGGAAGAGCCTCTTCCTTCCCCAGAATTTCGCCCAGTTCCTAACAAATCCAAAACCCTCTTCTCTGCACCATTGTCTCATCCATGCATTGAGACTCCGGAGCTCTGCCTGCCTTTTGGATCCTGCATGCGGAACGGGAAGCATTTCAGAGAATGTTACCCTGGAAGTTCTGTATTTCAGCTTCCTACCTAACAACCTACATTTGGCCTTCAGAACCTCCCTTCCACACTTTATCTTTTATCTTTATCTTGATTTAATTTCCCTATGTCATTGGTGCCAACATGTACCAAGACAGCAGACTCCTCCCCAGCACTATCTAAAATCTTGTCTAGATGGTGCATGAGGTCTGCTGCCTTTGCACCAGGCAGGCATGTTGACAGGCGGTCCTCATATCTACTAGCCACCCAGCTAGCTACATGCCTAATGATCAAATCGCCAATTATAACAGCTGTCCTAACCCTTCCCTCATGGGCACATGGCCCTGGAGAAATCTCCTCAGTGTGAGAGGATTTTACTTCTCTTGACGGACAGGTCTTAGCTACAGGATCACTTCCTGCCATATCAAGGTGATGCTCTTCTTTCACATAACCTCTCTCCTCCATGGCAACTGAGAGGCTGCCAGATTGGAGGTGGGACTTCAGTACTATGTCCCTGTAAGTCTCATCTATGTACCTCTGTCTTCTTTATGACCTCCCATTCTCCTGCTCTAGCCTCCAGTGATCGGACTCGTTCCCTGAGAACAAAGAGCTCCTTGCACCTAGTGCGCATGTAAAACACCTCACCAACTGGGAGAAAATCGTACATGTGACATGCAGTGAAAAAGACTGGATAAGCCCCCATCTCGCTTCTGGACTGCTGTCTGCATCTTGGTTTTAAGGTTTTGTTTAGCTATTTAAGTTGTTTACTTAAAGTTGCTAGGGATACTTGTACTGATACAACTATATCAATTATCTTTAAGGGACTGTGCGGTGAGTATGTATCTGTGCACTAACTACAGGGCATTTGCTGACCCTCGCTTCTGACAATGCAGTCTTTGTACTTACTACATTAGTTTATACACCTATCACACATTAGGTTTTGCACTTCATTTGTGGTAGGGAGATAGGGACTCCAGAATACCATATCAGGGATGCCTGGGCTTCCAGACAATTTAAATATAGCCCTGTGTTGAGGGGAAGATGCCGTGGCAAGGGACATCCCTTTTATGGCTTGAAACAGAGATCACAGACATGTCTTTCCCTCAAAGCCCACCTAGTGATATTGGGGAGGGGGGCCCAGGTGACTGTCATCCCAGTTGGGGCGTGGGGGGCAGCTTTGGCAGTTTGCTTCCAGCTCAGCCCACATCATGGGGGAAAAATTGATTCTTTCTGTCATAATAAATGGTTATGCCTCTGAGCTATCTGCCCTAATCCGTGAGGTATTTTTGGTTTCCCACAGCAATACGCCTGAGAAAGCAATGGGATACGCACCATACTCTTGCGATTTGCAAACAGTAGTACCAGTGTCAGAGCCTGAAAGAGTAAGGGGGGAGGGGGGTGGATTCCTTGCATTTTTGTGGTACTCAAAAAGGAGGGCTCCTTTCAGCCTTTCTTGCATCTGTGGAAAATAATTGTTTCTCTCAGGATTCTGATGTTTTGTATAGAGATCGTGGGATTAGTTATGACAGCTATGTGACCAGGGGAGTTTTCACTGCCCTAAACCTATAAGAAGCTTAGTGCACATTCAGATCAGACCAGATTTTAAGACATTTCTTTAGTTTGCACTATTAAGACAGTACTTCCAGTTCTAGGCACTGCCCTTGCATTGACAGCACCACTGATGTTCACCAAAATATTGCTGGTGGTGGTGGCAGCCTGCTTGAAGAAAGAGAGGGGTGCTGGAACACCACTATCTTGATCCTTGACGATTGGCTAGTTCAGAGAAAGCAGAGTAGCAATGATAAAGGTTATTGTATTTGTCAAAGAGTTGGGACGGATCATCAACTGTACAAGTTAGCTCCAACTCAGTCCTTGAAATATCTGGGCATAGTGTTTGATACTCGACAGGCTGCTATCCAGAGAGCCTGACTGCATCGTCTGTTAGGACAGCTTTATTCTGTCCTAAAGTATTTGCATAGCAGCAGTGAATATCATTTCTACATGGATAATTGCCAGCTCTGCCTTCACTCTGCCCACAGACTCTTCCAGCATTCTCATAGTTCCTAGGCAATCTCTACAAAGCCGCTGTTAGCCAAATAAGTGCTGCTGAATATCGGCCTCTAAGTACTTTGGGGTCCATATTAAAAGGCATTTATGCAGTTTGCAGGCATGTTCAGCAATAGTAACTGCATTAGTGCCTCTGTATAGCCCAGTGAGCAGCATTTATATTGACCCCCTTTTGTTTTGTGCATGTTTTTTGTGAGTGTTTGCACATGACAGATTCAGTAGTATGATAAAATAGTTATTTGAGAGTTATTTAAATAGGGGAGGGGATTTTTTATTTTTTATATAGTTTGTCTTTGGATCTTATTACCCAGGAATTTCTTTTGCCCCTTTTATGGCTCTTGTATTTTCTCAAGGCAACATATGTACCTATGTGCCTCTGTAAAGCAGGCTAACCTAAAGCTCCAATGCAAAGTTATACTGGCTCCAAAGCAGGAGTGACTGTATTTTTGTGCTAGTATGCATAAGTTCCAATTCTGTCCCCCTGCTTTGCCTATTCTCTCTTTTTGGAAATGCCTATGCATATACCTCATAAATATGTTTTCTGAGTGTATGTGTATATAGCCCTGGGCAATTTATTAACATCTACTTGAACTCCCTCCCCACCCACAGGTATGGGAAGGTGAAGGAAGGAGTTTTATTCAACTAGAACAAATGTCCAGCACAGGAAGGCAGAAGTTACAAGCTCTTGCAGTGTAGTATGATCCATCAGTGGGTAACTGGGCAACTACTGTACTGAGACTAAAGGGACATGAAGGTGGTGGGACATGCAAATTGTTGACTTCCAGGATGTATGAAGAACATGGGAAAACAGTAAATCAAGCCCTTAAAGAAGGAGCTGTGATACACCTTTTGGCGGGTAAGGGGTGCTGTGATCAAGGTCTTGATGACCAGCTCCTTAATTCCAAAAAGATTTGTCGAGGCCCGCTCTAATAGTTTCGGATTCTATTTCCTTGCATGTGTCATTGTAGTACCTCTCCTTGTCTTGCAGCACAGTGGAAATGTCTGTTAAATTCTGTTATTGCTTCTTTCTCCTTTGACTTTAGCTTCTCTTGGTTTCTGGTTAATTTTCAGAGTTTTTTCGGTCATCCGTTTTGGCCGTCTTTGCCTTTTCACTGTTTCTAAGACTTCTTGCTTTTTTTGAATACAGCTTTCTAGATGTCATCCCATAACTCTTTTGGTGCTCTGTCATTTGTATCAAAAGCAGCAAATCAATTTTGCAGGCAGTCTTTAAATTCTATTACCATATCAAATTAAAAATATGTGAAAAAGCTTGCGTTTTAGAGGGTGTTCACATACCTGTCTTGGTGCGAATTTTGCTGGATTTTCTAAGCAAAAGTACTTCCATATGAGGGGGTTGAAGTCAAGATAGCAGTACATTGAAGGTTTTATTCAGAATGTTGCAATGTTACCTTTTTTCTCATACCTATGTCTCCCAAACATAAAGGAAGGAGACAGCCAAGTCTTCTAAAGCAGTTCCCCCAGGCCCAAAACAGCAGCCTGTCTGTGAATCCTGTGAAACGTAGGCCTGCATGTAAAGCTCTCTCTGCGACACTTGCAGGTGGAGGCTCCTCTTCATCTGGGGAAGCATCAACTCAACTTCCGTAGCCACATCTGGATCTGCCTTCAGAGCAGCTGGAGTTGAGTACAAGCCAAGCAGAGGGTGATTTGAAACCTATTTGTATCTTGCCATTCCTCTTGATTTACCCTAGTCTCCAGTTGTGTGGTATGTCTTGGTTAGTTTGTAAACTCTGATGAGCAGGGGCTGTCTCATACTTGTATGGAGGGGGGGGGGGTACAAAAATGTGGCACTCTCAGAACAACACAAGGAAACGAGCAAGGCGAAGAAAACAGAAGAAGATAGTCTTGTCAAAACACTGCCCGTATAGGGCTGTTTTAATAAGGTTGGCTCTTCAAAATTAAAGGGTTGAGTTTTGTTCACTTTCTCCTGTTGTTTCCTTTCTTACTTGTACTGTGTAAGCCTTTAACATTATACAAATGATAAGTAGAATCCTCCGCATGAAGTATGAACCAAGCTGTGTGGACTCCTCTTGTGGCCTCTTTGCCAGTAACACCTATATGCGCGGCGTTTTTATAAGAGCGGTGTGAAGGAGACTTGAAGAATATGGTTGTCGCTCGTGTGAAAATGATAAAAGACGTGTGCAGCATCATTTATACTTCTGTGTGTTAATAGGAAGTGATCGGAGATCCCCTGATGAAACATCATTAGTGAAACGCAAAGATGGTACCTGAGGAAGGCGATGGGATCTAAGAGAGCGTGATGGGAGCCTGAAGTGAAACAACGCGTTCGAAGCTAACTGTTTGATGGCTTTTAAAGAAGAAATGAAGAGATTTAAACAGCTGTTTTAGCAGTTTTAGTAGTGAACTCATGAGACAGGAGTCCCATCCGCTCTGTTGAAAGTTTGTTTGATAGTGTTCACTGAAGGTCATTGATGCTATTAGGCACTATAGTGAGACACGTTGTGGGTCTGAAACAGAGTGCCATGGAAGTCTGAGACCTTCAAAGATGGTAAGAAATAAGTGTTTTTGAATGACCACAAGAGATAATAAGAAGGTTTTTTTTCTCCATATTGATACAATTGAGCATTTTTTGGGGGGATATTTACATTAGTAACACCTACATGGCATCCCAGTATCCAGTGGCATTTATGACTTCAACTCCAAAAACCTTCAGCTTGTTTTCTACTAATGCTACAGATTCAGCCACCAAAGAGTTTCCTAGTATTCGGCATGAAAGGGGTACTGTTCTTACGGTTGGAGCCTAAGATTTGGGTTTTATTGGTTAAGCTGAATGTTTAGGTTTCTCATGCTTCTAAAGATTGGACTCGTGACTCAACAACAAGTCTTTTGGGAAAGTTAAGAAAAGACCATTGAATTGAAAGCTCAAGATCTGTGATTGATGCCTTAGTAAAGAATAAGATAATGATTCATCAAAAAATGGAGTAGTTTGAAAATCAAACAAGACACTATTTCATCTTTGCAGGGTTTCAAAAAGTATTTAACTGATTCCCAATAGTATTCTGCCCCCAATAAACAAGGCCTATTTCATGCCTTTGGGGGAAGTAACCAGAAGCTTCTCCTACTGAACCCTTAGATCAGGGTTTCCCAATCCTTTTGCCATCACACCTCTTTTTAGTGTAATCTTAATGTACACACCTCCCCTAAAAATCCAAACACTAAAATAGAAGCATAGGCCATGTGGTCTTTTTCTGCCATCATGTTTCTATCTAGTCTGCCCTTCCATATCAACTACAATAGTGCCCTTTTTTCCTTTAGAGATCCTGTGTGTTTGTCTCATGCTTTTTTGAATTCAAATACTGTCCTCGTCTCTACTACCTCCACTGGGAAACTATTCCACGCATCTACCACTCTTTCTGTAAAGAAATATTTCTGCTTATTGCTCCTGAGTCTATCCCCTTTCACCCTCATTCTATGTCTCCTTGTAGCAGAGCTTGCCTTCAATTGAAATTTATGCCACAGAGGTATTTAAATATCTCTATCATATCTCCTCTATCTTGCCTTTCCTCTAAAGTATACATATTAAGAACTTTTAAGTCTGTCTTCATATGCTTCATAACTAAGACCACTAATCATTTTAGTAGCCACCTTCTGCATTGACTCCAAACTGCTTATATCCTTTTGAAGGTGCAGTTTCTAGAATTGCACACAATATGCCAAATGAGGTCGCACCAGAGACTTATACAGAGGCATTATCACCTCCTTTTTTCTGCTGGCCATTCCTCTCCCTATACACCCAAGTATCCTTCTGGCTTTTGCAGTCATCTTTTCTACCTGTTTAGCTACTTTAAGGTCATCAGACACAATCACGCCCAGGTCTCATTCTTCTTTCATGGACAGAAGTACCTCGCCCCCTACACTGTACTGCTGCTTTGGATTTTTGCAGCCCAAATGCATGACCCTGCATTTTTTTAGAATTAAATTTCAGCTGCTAAATTCTAGACCATTCTTCAAGCTTAGTTAGATCCCTCTTCATCTTATGTACTCCTTTCTGGGTGTCTACTCTATTTCAGATTTTGATATCATCTACAAACAAGCAAACCTTACCCGACAGCCCTTCTGCAATATAACAAAGATGCTGCACATTTTAAACAGTTGCTGGTAGCTACTAGACCCACTGCACGAGCTCTCATGAGAGGAAAGAATGCTCTCAAAATGACCCTGCACAGAGTCTCCTGCAACCTCACATCTGTGGTGGCCTGATGTACTCTCCAAAGGGCCCCCAAGAGAGTCTCTCCTGTCCAACTCATGCCCAGCTCTGCATTCCATCACTGTGCCAGCTCCTGGTGCTCCCCCCACAGCATCAACATCGCCCAGGCCTTCCGCATATAGGACAACAATATTCTCTCCCGTTCATCTATGGCAAAGAACGTGGCCACTCGAGCCGCAAGTTTGGTCCCACAGTCATTTTCCCCAACATCATGATGTAATGGTGCACTTGTTGCAATGCAAATCCACCCCCAGGAGGAAATTGGTACTCCTGTTCCAGTTCCATCAAAGACTTGAACTTGCCTTCTTGTGTTACTAATTGCGAAAGATGAGCAAGACGCTGCCGCTCCCAGATTCTAAATGCCTTGAAGAGATCCCGGCTGGAAATTCCAGGTTACCCCTTAGGGGTAGGAGACTCAATTGAGTTGGGGCCTGTGACATATGATGACAAAGAGTGTGCCATGCTCCCCATATCAGCCGCAACAAGGAGCATGCCCGAACCCATGAAGATAATCACATTCAGGAGGCATGCAAGAGATACAGAGGGTGAAGAACCCCTAAGAGGCGTGCACACTGTTTTGCCATACAGCCATTCACGAACATGGCAAAAAAGGCAGCTCATATTGTATTACTCTAGATCTAGGACTCCAAGTCCCCCATATTCTGCACCCCCTACCATCCGAGCGAAAGCAATGCGGGGTCTACGCCTCTGCCAAAGAAAAAAGGTTAAGATTACGCCTCCACATGTGAAGGTCTTTCTTTAGCAGTCGCAGCAGTAATACCTGCATTAGATATAGCCATCTGGGAAAGAGCGTCATTTTGTATAGCGCGATTCGTCCCATAAATGATAGGGGAAACCCCTCCACCTCTGCAGCTTGTTACCCTTAGCATCCACTCCCTAACCTTGAGGGTTTAAGGAGGGATGGGCCTTTGTAGTTGTGGGGCCAAATGATAGGCGGGCACAAGAATATTTATTTTTATAAGGATTTATTTACCCCGCTCCGTGGTGGAATGGAACAGGCGTGAGGATTAAACCAAAACAGGAACAAAAGAAAATCAAGGCTTTTCAATGCTGTGCTTGAAATGTCCTTTCATACTGGGATTCACATTACGTCAAGTGTCCTCTTACTTTGCACTCACAATAAACAAGGGAAAACAATACTGTTCATGAGTTGTATCTAAATTATACTTTAGCTTATTTTCACTGCTTCATAAGCTCTTCATCCAGGTACTTAAACAACATACATTTTTGTAAGTTCTTCATCCAAGTATTTAAACAACATACCTTTCAGGATATGCTAGAAAATGACCATTCAAGCTTTGCTTTGGTTAGTTCTATCAATCAGACCGATTGAGCAGTCCATTGGCTGATAGACTTCAATCATGGGCAACGGAGAAGCTAATGGTATTTCTGCCTCAGGATTCTTTCCTGCTTGCACTAACTTCTGTTCAGCAATAGCTCTTTTATCTAAGAATTGTTTAAACTCTTTAAGGAGAACTTCAGCCTGCTTTCTAGCTGGGCTAGACTGAGGATTTGCTCCTTCCTTGGGTAAGTAATTGTTTACAGAGTTTACTTCTGGAAAGCAAGCAATGCCGTCTCTGTTCAAACATTCATTCACTGCAGTGGAGTTACCCCTCCCCCACTTATCTCTGTATGCAGGTGTCGGGTTAACAAGTTCCTTTGTATGAGGAGTGTTTCTAAGGAGTGATTCAAAGGTAGGACCTCCTAAAACATCCTGGCTTAATTCTCTCCTGAACAATTCAGCTGGATTCCTTATATCAGCCTGCTTGCTAAAAGCTTCAGCTGTCTGGTGAGAAAAGCTGGGTTTGTTTAAAGGAACTTCAGGCTGCAGCCAACTGCTTTCACGAGGGCTGAGGCTGTCCTGAGTTTTAAAGTCAGCATTCACTCTTTCTGGGTTCTCATAAAACTTGTCATATGAATTAAATACACCAGATACCTTATAATGAGGCTTGTCTGAGAATGCCTTGCCACGCTGCCTTCCTCTCCAAAGGTCAGCTGTTTGTTCCAGAAACCTAGGCTTTATCCCTGGGTCTCTCAGTGCTTCTAACCTCTGTTGCTCCCAGAAGGTTCTTTCAGGCACTGAGTATCCCCGGTACCTACTTCCTGGTTCTGAATCCCTTTTCCTTGTATTACAGCTGGGCAGTGTTTCTCGTGCTAGGTCAAAGGTTTCTGTATCAAAGAGAGCTTCTTGCCTTATTCCATCTTCACTCTCCTTTCCTTGTTGCTTTTCCAACGTCCTTTGCCTTCTCATTCGTTTTCTCCTTCTGATACTTGTTCCAAATCCACTCACTCCAATTCCACTCATTCCACTGTCTTCCTTCTCTCTGTTTAACAAGGTGCCCCTGCTCTGGGGAGCCCGCCTCCTGCTAGGGCGTGCCCAATCAGCAACTCTGCTTCTCTCCTCCCCTGAGGTGAACTGTGTTAGCTGATTAGCTCTGTGCATCTTGTGCTGAGAAGGGAAAACCTTGCTTTTACCTGCAGTACCTGAACCTTCCAGCGTGTCAGTATCAGTTTCCATGGCTTCCAGCCCTGCCACTGCGTCACAAGCTGCTCCTTCTCCTTATTTAGTAGCGGCTGAACATTTAGTTGGTACAATTGCAAAACCATGGCTGGAACCTGTACTCCTTGATATTTGAAAGACCACGTAGTCCACTTTAACGGGAATGTGCCACGCCAGGTACCCAGCAATTGTGGGTTAAGTGGCATGGCCTCTGATTTATCCTTGTTAAGTTTCAAGCCTGAGCATTCTCCAAAGTCTTGGAAAACATACAAGAGAGCCAACAGTGACATCTGAGGATTGTGTAGATGTACCAGAATGTTGTCTGCAAATGCTGCAATCTTAAATTGTCACTTTCCTACCCAGACCCCTTCAATCAGTACATCTGCCTGAACTCTGCAGAGCAGTGGCTCCACGAATAACAGAAAAAGCAAAGGCGACAGAGCAGCCTTGATGGGTACCCTGGCCCAGCAGAAATTCAACTGATACCTGTCATTTGCCACCACCGTCGCAAGAGCTGCACTAAACAGAAGTTTCAAAGCTTGCATAAAGAGCCTCTCAAATCCAAAGCATTCGAGTACCTTGACAAGAAATCTCCAATCAACCAGATCAAAAGCTTTCTCTGCAACAAAACTAAAAAGCAAGGAATTTGGATGTTCTCTATCACTCGCCGCTAGAAAGGTCAGTACTCAGCGTAGGTTGAGCACTGGGTGTCGGCCTCGCACAAAGTCCATCTGTCCCTCCTGGATCAAGTCTGGTATGACATGGGCCAAACAATTGGCTAATATTTTAGCCAATAGTTTATTGTCACAGTTTAGTAATGAAATAGGCTTGTATGAAGCTGTTTGCATATGATCTCGTCCGGGCTTTCGCAACACCACTATGTGCGCTACATTATTCCTAAACGGGAAAGTCTGCAGATCAATTAGCTGAGTAAATAAACTTTGCAGGGGGACTTTTAGCTGATCTTTCATCAATTTGTACCACTCGTTGCTAAAACCGTCAGGGCCGGAAGCCTTGTATGCCGTAGAATGAGCTATCGCATATTCCACCTCGTCCTCTAGAATGGGCCTATTCAAGAGGGCACGGTGTTCCACTGTCAGGACTGGGAGTTCCACCCCATCTAAGCATGTGGTATCACCATCCTTGCTCCATCCCCAGGAGTATAGAGAGTATGATAATATCTGTGGAACGCTGCCAGTATGTGGCTATCCTCTGTTACCACCGCGCCCCCGTTCAAAGGTTCTGCAACACTTCTAGGCCCTTGGCTCTGTCAGATCAGCAAAGAAGTAAAAGTGAAGTTTCACGAGAAGTTAAGTATTCTAATTGGTGCACATATCGAAGAGAAATAAAAGAAGTGAAAGTGAAGTTTTATGAGAAGTCAAGTATTCTATTTGGTGCACATATAGAAGAGATTATTATGTATTGCTTCAGAAGATATAATTAATTAAATATAGAATGTCATTGATGTCAATGAGCACATAATTGGGACGAGTCATACGTCCAAATACTAGTGCTATGGTTTGTCTGAGACCTTGAAAATAATGAGATACAACTGAAGAGAAACTGAATTACTGTGATTTGTTGAGTGAGCTATCCTATATCGTATTACTGTGAAGTACTCGCTCGAAGAAGTGGCCATAAGGTTTGTCTGTCAGATCAGGGCAGACATGAGCTGTCTGGCCTTATTTCCATACCTGTGAAGTTTATAGTGATAGTAAATCATAGATTTGTGTGCCCTTCTGTTTAGAAGGGTATTCAGCTCCACCTGAAGTGCTAGTAATTCCCCTGCCGTGCATGTGTATAGTGATGTCCTAGGAATCTCCGAGCCTCCCCTATCTGCCTAGTCAGTCTCAGAATTTGAAAGGCCATCCTCTTGAGTCTGTTATATTCAAAACTCATAATTTCTCCATGTAAAACTACTTTTGCGGTTTCCCAAAACACAGTAGAGTTATCCTGGTGAGCGGCATTGGTGATGGCATATCCGTCCCATTTATCTTGCAAGAATCTTAAAAAGAAAGGATCATTTTTCAAATGTACTTGAAATTGCCATCTGCGAGCTCCCTGATATCTTCCAGGTGCCCCTAATTCTATCCATACTGGTGCGTGGTCTGAGATCAGTATGGTCTCAATCTCAACCGGCCGTACTTGCGGCAACGAGGCTGCTGAGAGCAATTGATGTGAGAGTCCCATGGGCCCAGTAGAGGTGAGTATAATCTTATTCTTGTGGGTGTAAGACTCTCCATACATCTACCAAATCCCTGAGCTAACTTAAGCTCTTGATTCCCTGCCAGGAACCCGTCTGCCCCACCAATCCCGGTGGTGCCTTGTCCTGAGCTGGATCCAGAACGAAGTTAAAATCTCTTCCGTTTAACAAGGAGTGTTGGGGGAAGTTATCTAACATCTTTCCCAAAGCCACAAAAAAGGATCTACTCGGGGTGTTGGGTCCATAGACATTACAGAAGGTATAATATGTGTTCAAACGTTTCTCCCTCACGATAAAGTATCATCCTGTGGGTCTGCAACCTGCTTCTCCAGGGTGAGATACAGGCCTTTACGAATTAGAATGGCCACGCTGGCCTTCTGGGAGCAGGCTTCTGCCCTATTCGTCTGTCCTACCCACCAACGTTTGTAGTTTAGCGTGTTCCTTCTCGTCCATATGGATTTCCTGGAGGAACACCACATCTGATCTCTGAACTGCTTTAACACTTTATCTTTTAATAGGGGAGCCTATCCCACAGACATTCCACGATAACACCAACTCAAAGTATCACCCATATCCGCCTGTTACATAAACTACACATGTCTTCAAATACCATCCAGTATCGTACGGGTCTCTGCCCATCCTCAGGTCCCCGTTTTCCACCTCTCCTGGTTGATATGTAGAACTTCCATCCAGCAAGCCCACCACTGATGCCAGTCTGTTGTTCTCAACCTCCCAGATTCATCCTTCCCCTCCTCCCTTCCCTTCCTCTCCACCTACCCTCCCTTCTATCCCTTTCCTACATTTATCTCTGTCCCTAATTGTCCTATCCCTTCCATTTGAGTCATCCAACTCGTTGAGGTAGTAATGCACAGAGACTCTCCACCTCACTGGTAGTTTTGTTAATTTCTCCTGCCCAATCCTCCTCCTTTCACCTCTTTCCCCCCCAACATGTATGCACACTGTTCTCCCCCCCCCCCCCCCATCATACTGCTCGCTGTTGTCTTCATTACTACAAGTAGAACTCCTCCTTACTTGTACTTGCCCCACTTCACACCATACATCCCATCCCTTTTTATTTTGTTTCCATACCTACCTCCCCCCTTTTCTACCCCCCCCCCCCCGTATCCCTGTGTTAAGCATCTTAAGAAAAAGGGGTTCTAGTGCCCTCAACTAAATTTCCCTTTAACTGCTACTAATTTAACTGTTCCATATCTACAAAGTATTTCAGCAAACCTTTTAACAACTTTATGTTCTCTTTACCTACATACATCCCATTGCATGTGATCTGCTGCCTCTTACCTCCCCTGTAGTGCTCGTTTGACTTACCTAAGTCGTTGCTCCTCCTCCCATCCCATAACCCATACATATTGATGCTTATTAAGAGTCTTTGTAAAGTTCACTTTTGTCCAACTTGCGTTTTCCCGCCGCCTCCACCCATGCCAGGTCTGATCTGCTATGCTCTGGTAGAAGCGGCGGAGTATTTACCAGGCGGTCTGTTCATGTTCCAGCTCTCAAATTGTCTGCGATGAACTGCTCCATGTGTGGTGTCGATCTCCTTCTTCTGCCCCCAGCATCACTTATCTCAGATGGAGGAGGGAGGGGGGGGATTCAACCTTAATTTTAGGGGGTAGTCCCTAATAACCTTATGCTTCTGCTGTCTTACCATCGTCCCTAAAAATTTCATTCTCTCCATCAGTTCGGTGAAAGTCTTACAAATCTGACCACATGTTCAATAGGTCAGCCACCACCGCTTCTGGCATGTCACAGAAGGAGGTTTTCCCCTGCTGTATAACTTGTAGGTGAGCAGGATACATCAGCATGAATCAAATCCCTTTTTTCACAAGCTGACTGCATATTGAAGAGAACTCTTTACGGTGTTTAATAACCATGGAGGAATAGTCCTGGAAGACCAAGACCTTACGGCCTTCATGTTCCCCTCCTCGCTGTTCCTTCACCGCCCAGAGCACCATTTCTTTATGCAAATAATTATGGAAATATGCTATGGTCACCCGGGGCCGATTTTCTTCATGGGCCTAGGTGGTGGGCGCATTTGATAAGCAATTTGTGTTGGAGCTCGCCTAAGTGTAACTGTGCTGGGAGCCATGTGTCCAAAACCCCTGTAGTTCTCTTTCCCCCACAGACTATGCAATACCTACAATGCAGACATTCTTCCGTTGGCCGCGGTTTTCCAGATCATCCAACTTGGCCTCATGCTGGGAAAGCTGCTATTCCAGTCTTTTAAGGGTCTCTGCATGTTTTGGTATTTATTTATTTTTTATACCGCGCTCTTTAGAATCAGTGTGGTTTACATGTATACTAATAGGTACTTTTTATTCCCTTGTCTCCGAAGGGCTCACAATCTAAGTGTACCTGAGGCAATGGAGGGTTAAGTGGCTTGCCCAAGGCCACAAGGAGTGGCCATGGGACTAGAAACCCCTCCGGCCTGAAGTTGCTTGTCCCCATGCGGGAATTGAACCCCCGGCCTTCTGACCTGAGGTAACCTGTCCCAACCACTGAGCCACTCCTCCCCATCATTGATTGCCGACACCTGTTGCTCTAACCCGCTCAAACAGTTAGTAAAGACCGACATTGTCTGCACAGTTTGTGCCATGTTGTCTGCTAAGCCTTGAAAGCGGCCATCCAATGCCTTCACCATGGCTGCAGAAACTTCTTCCACCAGGTTCCCTGTTAGTGCAGACTCCCACGGATTCTTTAGCACAGTCTCTGCAATTTTGAGGTCTGGGGCCTTGTGCCGTTTCTGTCAGTCTTTTTTTTAGCACCTTGGTTGACATAGGCTCTATCCACCAGTGTTCGGGTCCCTCTGGCTATCTCCCAGTCTCTCTTGTATAGCGGGTAGAGGGTTTGTGGAGGATTTTGAGGTGTTAAAGATGATATTTGAGGTGGAGAGCCTCAGAGCCCAGCAAAACATGTCCTTCTAAGCTCACTGCATCACGTGACCCTCCTTGTTGAAATTTAAAAAAGCAAATGTACTTGCATATTTGTGATTTCAAAATTACCCCAGGAAAGCCATGCCCACACATTTACACATGCTCTTTAGGGTGTGCTAATTTTCTGGGTTAGTTTATACATTGACCCTAGAATTTTTGAAGGTATGCATGGAAATGCAAACCTCCTCTCCAGTCTTGCCTTCAGGAACCTCTTCTAAAAGTAGGTAAACTGTTTATGCATAAGTAGGCCACATGTACATACATTACCCTCGTATCGAATGGGTACTTTTTTAACAGACCATTTCTGCATGAAAAGCACTGGCTTGAAACTTATGCTCCCCATGTTAAGTGAGTTTATTCCACTAGATGGCAGTATGTCCTTTACTTTCCCATCTTTCCTTTGAGCTGCATGCTGAATTTCCAGATCTGGTTCATCTACATGTTAACTAGTGCATAATATTTATGTTTTTTTTAAAGATATATCTTTTTTTCCTTCACTTTAAAGATAATGGTGACACGCAGGGCGGAACATCAACACTAAATCTGTAACTAATTGATGACTGAATAATTGCCCTTACAGCATTACCCTGTAGATAGGTTATTTGCTTGCTGGAAGGAATATGGGGCATAGGTTTGGATACTGCAATATCCTCAGATGAAAAGCAGCTTTATTGACAGAGCCTAATAGAAGTTAGTGAGGAGATTAGACCACACTGCCTTACATGACTGTACTGAAGGTTGTAAATAAAGTTAGAGAATTACTAAGCTTATTTTCTTCCAAGTTTATTTCTGGATGCTTAGTCTTCATGTATATAGAAATCATGGTTTAAATTTGAAAAAGACTATTACAAGTATACCCACTCCCTCACTAACTGCCATAAAAGGAACTTCCTTATCATCCAGCTAGCTAGACAACAAGTGGGTTATGCTCCTTAACTAGCAGGTGAAGGCAAACAAGTCACTTTCAGTGATTTCATCAGATGGATTTTAGCTGGTGCAGTACTGAGAGAAGCCAGTATTGTCTGCCTGCAAGAGGTGGCAGTATGTGACCTGGTGCAGCAGTGCAGAAGGCCTGTCACCCCAGCCCAGATTTGTGGCCTGTGTGACTGAGACCTTGGTCTAGCTTTTTCTTGGAGCATGGGTAGTCCCATTATCTCCTGAAGCCGACAGCTTGTTTTGTGTCCAGTGCTGCTATCTATGGGTTTCTAGTGCTTGCCTGGTGGGCTGTAGAATCTCATGTGTTCCTTAAGGGGGGGTTGGTAGATTTGGGCTCAAGCCCCCTCTTTCCTTCTTGCTGTCTCTTCCTGTATCTTTCATCCTTTCTGCTCTTTTTATTTCTTTATTTAGACAGTTTTGTATACCACCTTATCCTTCAATCAAAGTGGTCACAACACAATTGGGGGGATACATTTTTAACACGAGGGGATATGAGACACATTCGCTAATACTTACAGGGAATATGGGCAATGGAGGGTTAAGTGGCTTGCCCAAGATCACAAGGAGCACCTGTGGGACAAGAAACCCCAGTCCTTCCAGCCCAAGGTTGCTGTCCTCTAATGGGATTTGAACCCCCAACCTTCCAGCCTGCGGTAACTTGCCCCAACCACTAGGCCACTCCTCCCTTGTTGCTGCTCCCTTTTTGTACATTGTATTTTTAAATTTGGCTCGATTGCCGACATGTCTCTCAGCAGTGCTTTTTTTCTGGGCAGGCCTCTTTAAGCTCGCCAGCTTTCCTGACCACTGCATGAGCAGTCGGATCTACCCTTCTGAGGTTTCCTTGATCAGCCCAGCAGGTGCAGAGGGTTTCTCTGCTGCTCTTCAGTCATGCCGTTCTGTTTTTAGCTGCAGTTTTTTTTTTCAGCAGCTTTTTCATTTGTGTGATTTTTTTTCTTTTGACCATGTGTGAGTTCAACAGTTATGCTGGGTGATTGGCGTTGTGCTGTTTGCGGTTTACACCGCGGGACTTCCCCAGGGGAGCAACAATTTACTTCAGAGACTGAGCTTTTGTCTGAAGTAAGTTGTTGCGCCCCTGAGGAAGCCCTGCACAGGAGAAACAAAGATCTTTGTAGAGTAAAAGGGTGATTATGGCTGATGAATATTTGAAGTCTGGTGGACATTGATCAGATAAGTGTGGCAGTTTGCTTTAAGTTTGGTCCATAATTTTTGTACAGTCACCTGGTCGTTTGTTTTGTTACACGGGGCTGTTTTTCGAGGTCAGTTGATCTAATGAGAGAGTTGGGTTGTTGTACCTAAGGAAGAGATTGTCTCTCTATTTATGAAACTTGGATGCGTGAGACTTACAATGTTTAATCATCATTATTAAAAAAATTATTATAAAAATTTGTAAATTAAAAAAAAAAACATACTTCTTTGAGACTATAAAATAATAAAGTAGATAGAGCTGAGTTTGGGTTTGGAGATTTAAGGGAGTTTTTTTAAGAGCGATGATGTGAGAGACATGAGTTCTCCTATGGCAATTCAGTTCAACACATAGTGGGAGTACTGGTCATCCTGAGGCCTTTTTCTCCGTTTTCATTGGTATAGCATTTTGTGTGTATAAAGTCCACTTTTTGTGGTTTCATTCTTATTTGTTAAGAGTGGGAGTAGTTTGTGATTTAGATGTAGGAGGGGTTTGTGGTTTATCTAAGGGTGTTTTTGTTTTATTTTGTCCAAAATGGTCCCCATGAGGGGATGGTTAGTGATGAGGAGTATTTTTCATCTACAGGTGAGTCTTTGTAAGAGGACAAACTGCTCCTTGCGAGAGGTGGAGATTCCTCTGTTATCTACCTCTTCCACAGGGAGGATCTTCCTTCCCTTATTAGGGGACACTATGGCAACTCTCCACATTATGGAGCCCCCTCTGGTGGAGGTTTTTCCGCTGGACCCTATTCTAGAGGGAGTTAGGCAGCCATCTGAGTTTCTTCCTTTCTTAAGCCATTACATCAGGTCATTTCCTCTTAGTGGAAAGAGCCTGAGCTTGGCCTGAGAGGCACTAAAGTCCTTATTTGACTGTACTGTCTACCCCAAGGGGAGTTGAAGCAACCTTTGGGATTCCCAGAATGGATTCTTTGATTACGGTGGTGACCAAGTGCATGGCCATTCCAGTGGAAGGAGGTTCAGCGCTTCTGGAAACTCATGAGAGAAGGATGGAAACCCTCCTTAAGAATGCCTTTGCTGTAGGGGCTTAGGAGATGCAGTATGTGGGCATGGTGGCCTGAGGTGGCCAGATAAGAGGCTGTGGCTTCCTTTGTGTCAGATAGCCTTTATGATCTAATTTGGATTTCAGTTAAGTCCATGGTGGCTATGGTGATAACTGGAAATGGTTGTGGCTTTGAAATTGCAATTGAGCAAGCTCCCATGCAAGGGCAGATTGTATTTTGATGAAGATTTGGAGACGCTGGTCAAGGGCTTCAGAGACTCTCAGAAGACAGCCCAGACCTGCCTGAGGCTCTTTCTGGATGGCTCAGTGAGGGACATTGGGCTGGCTTAAAGCAGCTTAAAGGCTCAGGCCCAGATTTTTTTTTTATGGCTCTAAGGCCATGAAAGGTTAATCCTTTCATGGGTCACAGCACTCCTGAGATACAGCAGGCACTTCTTGGGAGCCACTAAGCCTTCACTGGTGGGTCCCGTCCGAGCCTTGGGCAGTCAGGGGATGCCTCTGGATGTTTATCTTGGAGTGGATCCACTTCTCATTGGATCAATGGGTCCTCAAGATACTAGAAAAAGGATATGCACTGGAGTTGGCACAGGATGCCTTCATGGAGTCTCCTTGCGGCTCCATAGCCCAAAGGATGTCTGTTGAGGAAACTGTCCAGCGCCTCCTGCAGTTGCAGGCAATTGCACCTGTGCTATCCACAATTGTGGGCAGGGATTTTGCTAGATCTGTTTTATCAGTTCGAAAAAAGGATGGCTCTCTCCATTCTATTCTGGACCTAAAAGCAGTCATTGTCAAGTTGAGAGTACCTCATTTTTGCATGCAGACCATCAGGTCAGTCATTGTGTCAATCCCACTTGGGGAGTTCCTTACCTCTCTGGATCTCTTAGAGGCATACTTCCAGGATCAGCATCAATGATTCCTTGACTTTTATGTCCTGCAGTGAAATTTTAATTCTGGGCCTTGCTTTTTGGCCTGAGTACAGTACTGTGCATCTTCATGAAGACCATGATGGTGGTTATAGCTTTTTGTGCAAGCAGGGAATAATTGGCTGATTGGTTGATTCAGGGCGATGTCTTGTAGAAGTCCTGCATGGACATGGCTTAGGGATTTCACTGCCTGTAAAGGCTGGGTTTGGGTGATTAACTATCCCAAGAGCAGCCTAATTCCCTCCCAGAATGTGGAGTACCTGGGGGCCCACTTTGATATTTGCTTGGGCAGGATGTGTGTCTCCTTGTAGAGACAGGAAAAGATGTGGTGGCAGTTCCTAACTTGTTGAGTGCAGACATTTCCCAGGACCAAGGAGTATCTGCAGCTCTTGAGGTCAATAGCATTGACTCTGGAGATGGTCCCCTGGGCCAGGGCGCACATCTCCACAATGACATCATCTGACTCACTGGGCTCTCTGTTCCCAACAGTTCTATTAGCGCCTTCCTCTTCCTCGGGAGCTCAAGGAAGAGCTGGCTTGGTGGCTGCTGTCTCAGCCTCTGATGGTTGGCATGCCCTTGTGTATATAGGATTGGGTGATTCTCATCTCAGATACCAGCCTACAGAACTGGGGGTGCATAGCTGGGGACAGTTTTTTCAGGGGCGCTGGTCCCCTCAACAGGCTGTTCAGTCAATCATCAGACTGGTGGCCAGGGCAATCTGTTTGCTCTGGTGAGGGGAAAGCAGTCCATGTCTTTTCGGACAATGCCATGGCAGTGGCATACATCAATAAGCAGGGCGGCATATGCAGTGCGATAGTGGCTCTTGAGATGTGGAACGCTGTCACTGGTCAGAGGTTCACTTATCAGCTCTGTCAGCGGCCCATATAGCAGGAATGGACACGTGAAGGCTGACTTCTTAAGTTGCACACTGTGGACCCTGAGAGTGGGAACATATCCCTAAAGCATTCATTCTCATTGTATGATCCTGGAGCCTATCTGTGTTCATCCTAATTTCAAGCAAGGAGAATGCAAGGGGAGTGATTTCTTCAGATACAGGAAGGACCCGCAGGCAATGGGCCTGGGTTACCCTCCTGCAGGAGTGGCCCTTGGAAGGGTTACTGAATATCTTCCCTCCTTGGCCACTGATGAGCTGTCTGCTATGCAGGATCCGATCTTATCTGGTCTTGGTCATCCTTGTGACTTCAGATTGTCCTTACTGTCCATGAAAGGCACATCTTCTGGTCAGTCCTCCTTTCTAGCTGCCTCAGAAGAGAGGCCTGCTATGGCATGAGTCACTGGTCATAGACGATTCAACTCCCTTTTCGCTTATGGCTTGGCCCTTGAAAGGTGTAAGCTGACCAGTAAAGAGTAGCCAAGAGAGGTGGTCAACACCCTGCTTAAGGCCCTGAGGACATCTAGATCTTCGGCCCATGTCAAAGTATGGAAGGTCTTTGAGGAGTAGTGTTCTTCGTATGCCTTGGACAATCATGATGCCCCTCACTCTCTTGTTCACCACTTATGTGTATCTTGCTATACTCTGGTCCCTAGTTTTGTGATGATGTTTGTCTTGTTTAGGTTGTAAGCTCCGAAGAGCAGGGACTGATACTTACATCTATATGTACAGTACTGCGTATGCTTTGTAGCACTATACAAATAATAAGTAGTAGTTGAAGTAGCCAGGAGGATAGACATTGGGACTGTGTTGTCTTTCTTGTAGTCTGAACTGGACCAGGGCTTGGCTTTGAATTTGCTCAAGGTATAGGGGGCACCCTGATACCAGGGTGGAGAACAGAAGGGAACCACCCCACCTGCGGTGATAGTAGGCGCAAAAAGGAGCAGGTTACACCACGTCTTTGAGGGAACAAGGAACAGGGAGCTTTATTAGTGCCTATGAAGTCACCCTACACGTGTTTTTTTTTTCAGGTGCCTTCCTCAGGGGTAACTGACCTCTACAAACATAAAATGACACAAAACAATAAAAATCATAATACCATAAAAACCATAACATATAAATTTTAATAAAAACATGAAACATGCAGAAATAATGTGATTAATCAAAACCAGAGAATCATAAACACATATTAACAGTTAAAAACTTCATGTATGAAAATAAATAGTTAAAACAAACTAGAATACATAAATAATTAAATAAGGAATCATATGAAATACTTTTATATGATTCTGATATATATATTATGTGAAAAGAAGAAGAAACACCAAGGATGTGGGACATAACATAAAACAGTGCCATAAAATAATACTCAATGTACAAAAAGCTATTTGATGGTTTCTAATTGTACTATAACAAGGCGATTGCCTAAAGCAATTCCATACCAAGAAAGAATACCATATAATCAAAAGGGAGGATCCCAAGTGCAAAGAGAAAGAGGAAAGAGGAGAGGATGACTATCAAGATGTGCAAATCATGGACATTAGCTTACCAACGTATAGAAGCTTAAAGACCCAATTCTGAGAGGCGACTTGCGGGGCTGCATGTCCTGCCTATATTCCCCCTCTGACTCTCCCCTTATGGCCAGAGCAGCAGTACAGGGAGAACCAGCAGAGGGCAGAGCGGGGGCAGACCCAGATGATAGGACATAAAGGGCCGATTCAAAGGTGGGATAAGCAGCTTTAGCTGAGCAGTCGGGGCTGATACCCCCCCAGAGGCTGGGGCTGGGGGCAGGTAGGTCCCCACTGCCTGATCCTGGCCCCTGCTGCCCAGATTTGGGTCAGGTGGTGGGGAAACAGAGGGTTGGCACTGTGGGAATCAGGGGGGCCTGTGGGAAGGACATCCCCGTGGGTCTGCAGGGGCATGCCTGGCCATCTCAAAGCCTGATTCTGCATGCCACTGGAAAGATTTGCTCCTGGGGTTGGGTTTGGGTGTTACAGAATCAGGTCCTAATGGGCCTGCCCTGCTCGGGCCTGGACGTGCCCCTTTTGTAATCATGCTCTAAGTCTAAGCTCTCATTGTTATATGCTGTTTGTCAACCGAAAATAGGTAGAATAAATGAATGTTGCTTTGTCCAGGTTGTGTGTAGTATTTAATACCTACAGTCCAATTCCTTTGGTGATTTAAAGGCTAAACATAAGCTCTCCTATCTATGTGGCTACTTGTAAACAACAAACAAACTAGTAAGGGTGATTCTTGTCCAAAACACGTGTGACTGATACCTGCAGATGACTGATGCAATATAGATTAATAAGTCTACCAATTGCCGTACAGGGAAATGTATATATGAAAAATAAAAGATAAATGCTAAATATTACATAAAAAATACAAATACTAAAACATACCTCTCGGAAGAGTGCCGATACTGAAAGCAATGAAATTACTGTGCCAATCTGTAAGTGCAATAGGACCTACAAACTCCATATAAGGATATTTCTAAACTATAACCAAAAGAAGAAATTCTGAACTGAAGCAATATAAAAGTATGTTTGGAATAATGTATATAAATTGTTTAACGGGTGCAGATCAGAAAGGTGCACATCCAGGCTGTCCGGACGGGCCCAAGTAGGACGGGCCTGTTAGGACCCGATTCTGTAATGCGGGAGCAAAACATTCTCGCGGCATACAGAATCAGGCCCTGAGACAGCCCAGCGTGCTCCTGCAGACCCGCGGGAACGTCCTTCCCGCAGGCCCTCCTGACTCCTGCTGTACCAACCCTCTGTTTCCCCGCTGCCAAACCCAAAGCTGGGCAGCCGGGGCCAGGATTGGGCGGCGGGGACTTACCTACCTCACCCTGGCCTCTGGAGGGTAAGGTTCCAGTCCTAATCGCCCTGTTAAAGCTGCTTATTCCACCTTCGGGCCCTTAGGTTGCTATACGTTGGTAATGATATGTACAGCTTGGTAGTCCTCTCCTCTTTCCTATCTCTTTGTACTTGGGATCCTCCCTTTTGATTATATGGTATTCTTTCTTGATATGGATTTGCTTTAGGCAATCGCCTTGTTATAGTATTAGTTACCATCAAACTGCATTTTGTACATTGATTATTATTTTATGGCACCGTTTCATGTATGTCCCACATCCTTGGCATTTCTTCTTCTTTTCACATACTTTTATATGGTTTTTATACGATTATGATATACATATACTGATTCCTTATTTTAATTATTTATGTTTTCTAGTTTGTTTTTTACTATTTTAATAACAGTTTTTAACTGTTATTTATGTGTTTATGGTTCTCTCATTTTTTAAAAATCTTTATTTAAATTTTTAACTTACATTACAAACAACCCTCACATCTAACATATACATATGAAACCAACAATCCCCCTTCCCCCCCCCCCTCCTTGGTCCATATGGTTTGAGACTAGTGCAACACGATTGTTGCTGAATTCCATAAGTGTACAAAATACAAAACTGTACATTTTCACATTGAACAATGGCATACATTTTATCGCTTTTAGTCATTGTAACAGCGTGCCGCAGCTCCAAATTCTACCATGGCCTTCCATTTGTTTACTAAGAGGGGATTGCTTTAACCCCTTGTGGGATATTTGCTCAAACTAGCTATACAAACATACTTGATTCCACCATGTTTGCCAGTGCAAGTCCCCCACATGTTTCCAATTACGCACTACAAGACATAAAGCAATTCCCAGCATAAAGTCTAACAGAAAGGAGACATCCCTATTCATTGAGGGAATGTCAGTAGCTGATCAAAAAACCCACTATCTCCCAGGTAAGGTGAGTTCTAAAGCCAAGAACACATTGTATTTGTTCCCATATTTGTGTCCAATAATTCTGCACATTAGCACAATCAAAGACTACATGTCTAAAAGTGCCTACCTCCTTTTTACAAGTCCAACATCGGTTATCAGTTGTGTTGTCCTATTTGACTACTTTCACCGGGGTTAGATAAGCCCTATGGGCAAAGAAAAATAACGTTTGGGTAATAGAGGCAGATTTAGTAGTCCTTACTTGTTTTGACCAAAATTTCCCCCACCTTTGCTGTGATAACTAGATTCCTGTATCCTGTTCCCAGACACGTCGCAAAGCCACTTAGCTGTGTGGGGAGCTTACGATTTAGTTCTTTATAAAAAAAAAAGAGGCCACTCCTGAGCCTGACTGGGCCTGTTTGATGTTAACGTTTAGTTCTCCTTCCTCCTTCAAGCACTTAATGGTCCCCTAGGGCTCTTTCCACACAGTATCGGAACTGTAACCATTGAAAATATAGCGACCCCGGAAGGCTGAATTCCTGTTGTAGTTTATTAAAGTTCTTCCATTTACTACCCTCTATTAATTGCATTTGCATTAATTGACCCACGGTTCAAACGTTTCTACAGTACCATTGTTTCCAGGCGAATGTTTTTCGCTGGATCCTAAGAAGGGGGTTATACCACAGAGGGAGCAACATGGAGATTTTCCCCCAAATCAAAAGTATAAGTTAACCCCTGAAAAGCCCTTTGTGTGTCTCTCACTATTTGGGATCTCTTACTACAGGGGTCTCAAACTCAAATTGCTTTGAGGGCCAAATGAGGACTTGTAAAGTAACCCGGGGGCCGCATAAGACGCGGGGCCTCATTTGCATAAGGGGCCTCATTTGCATAAATATTTGCATAATGTTACCATACACTAACTTTTAGTAAACATGCCTCTTTAATGAGTATGGATAAAGAAAGACTAAAAGATTTAGAAACAAGAAGACAATAATTAAACTGGGAACCCCAAAAGCCAAACTTGGAATGTACAACAACACTGTAGAAATAAAACTATAAATTAATTTCCTCTTGTACTAAACAAAGCGCAAACATTAATGATGCACATTTCCCAGAGCTGACATATTCCAGTTAATAAATTCAAAATAAAGAGATATTTTTCTACCTTTTGTGCATTTTTTTCAGTTGCAATTGTTCCAGCCACTTTCTTCTGGTTTCTTCATGTCTTCTGCTAACTCTCCATCGTCTGCTGTCCATTTGCCCTTTCTTCTCTCCTAGTTTTTTTTCCATTCTCTCTCTACATCTGCTTTAACATACTAATCTTTCTCCTTTCTCTTTCCTCATTCCTATTTCATCCACTCAAATTTTACCCCTCCATCCTCAATCCCCACTTACTCTCCCAATACCTGGCCAATTGTAGATTTGTCTTCTCTCCCAGACAAAATATTTTTCCCCTCTCCATTTCACTTTCCCAGCTCCATCCCATTCTAATCCTCCCCCAACATCAGCTCCCTTCTAGTTCCAGCCCCACCCAGCATCCGCTCCCTTCTAGTCCCCCCATTAGTCCATTTCCAGTCCTATCCTAGCCTCACCATCAGCCCAGTTCCAATCCTAGCCCCCCATCAGCCCATTTCCAATCCTAGCTCCCTCCCCTCACAGCCC
Organism: Ichthyophis bannanicus; assembly: GCA_033557465.1. Classification (NCBI taxonomy): domain Eukaryota; kingdom Metazoa; phylum Chordata; class Amphibia; order Gymnophiona; family Ichthyophiidae; genus Ichthyophis; species Ichthyophis bannanicus. Next base: position 607,205,721 of record CM066033.1, read on the forward strand.
ATTTCCATTCCAAGCCCCCCTCCCCATCAGCCATTTGCAGTTCAAGCCCCCCTTCCACTCAGCCCATTTCCAGTCCTAGCAACCCCCCCAGCCCATTACCAGTCCTAGACCCCCCATAGCCCATTACCAGTCCTAACCTCCCCATAGCGCACTTCCAGTTTTACCCCCCATCACCCCATTTTCAGTCTTACCCCCCATAGCCCATTACCAGTCATAACCCCCCTGCCAATAGCCCACTTCCAGCCCTAACCCCCATTACCCCATTTCAGTCAGCCCTTCCATAGCTCATTACCAGTCCTAACTCCCCCCATCAGCCCACCTCCAGTCCTTCCTAACCCCCACCTGCCCATTTCCAGTCCTAGCCCCCACCATAGCCCATCACCAGTCATAACCCCCCTGCCAATAGCCCATCTCCAGTCATAACCCCCCCTGCCAATAGCCCATCTCCAGTCATAACCCCCCCTGCCAATAGCCCATCTCCAGTCATAACCCCCCCCTGCCAATAGCCCATTTCCAGTCATACCCCCCCCTGCCAATAGCCCATTTCCATTTCCAGTCCTACACCCCCCCCCAGGTAAATTAAAAAAAACCTGGCTTCTGCTGCTCAAGCAGCAAAATCAGCTGTCCTGCGGCCCCTTCCCCTGTGCCCGGAGATCCGAGTCTGCTCTATCAGCGGCGTGCTTTTCAAGCCGCGAGGAGAGTATTCCCCTCTCGCGCGGCTTGAAACCGCGCGAGAGGGGAATACTCTCTTCGCGGCTTGAAAAGCACGCCGCTGATAGAGCAGACTCGGATCTCCGGGCACAGGGGAAGGGGCCGCAGGACAGCTGATTTTGCTGCTTGAGCAGCAGAAGTCAGTTTTTTTTAAAATTTGACCCGCGGGCCGCGTGTTTGAGACCCCTGTCTTACTATCATCTTTGAAATTCATGCCAGCGAGTAAATTCATGTGGAAAGGGGTCACTTCCTTTTCCTCCAAGGTTAACCAAATTGGGCTCTGATCCGTCACCTGCTCCATCCATCTAGCCCCCTGTTTCATCATGAACGCACTATGATACAATTGGAAGTCTGGAAAAGCCACTCCCCCATCTTCCTTACAAGCCTTGAGCTTTTTAAGGGCTATTCTAGGAGGTTTATTGTTCCACAAGAACGACGTTAGTATCCTCTCCACCTGCCGGTATACTTGTATTGGCAAGAATAGTGGAAGCATTTCCAAAATATAGTTGACTTTTGGAGCAATCGTCATTTTGATTGTCTCCAATCTACCCCACCACGACAAAACCAAAGGGGACCATTTGGCAGTCATACTTTGTATGGTGGTAATTAAGACATTTGCATTGAACCTGATTGTCTCCTCCAAAGGATAGCAGTAGTGCACCCCTAGGTACTTAACCTTTCTTGCCTCCCATACAAATGGGAATTCTACCAGGTCTGCTTTGTGGACTTGGGGGAAAGCTACCGATTTTGACCAATTAATCTTGTAGCCCGAGAGCGCTGAGTATTGATCAATCTGTTCCAGAATATACGGTACAGGTTCAGGAGTAGTAAACAACAAGAGATCGTCAGCATATGCTGACAGTTTAATTTCTTTGCCCTTCAAACCAATGCCCTGAATCCTAGCATTCTGTCTCAATAAGAGGGCTAAGGGTTCAAGTGCCAAATTGAACAGTGAGTGCCACGGCCCAGTTGCAGGTCTCGTGACTGAATGTTGTTTACACTTATACTTGCAAGTGGTTGGGCATACATTATCTTTATTAGCTTAATAAAACCTTTCCCAAAGCCAAACTACTCAAGGGTGGAAAATAAAACTGTCCATTCCAGGTGATCAAATGCCTTTTCAGCGTCTAAAGATAGACCCACTAACGGACCTTCGATGTCCTCCACCCCAGTCAAAACATGACATTGTCTGCTGTTGATCGCCCCTCTACAAACCCACATTGGTCTGGATGGATTAATGTGGGGATTACCTTCGTAAGGCGGCGTGCTAGAACAGTTGCATAGATTTTATAATCCGCATTCAATAAAGAAATTGTCCGGTAGTTGCCTACCACCTGCGGGTCTCTTCCTGCTTTTTCTAACACTATTACATTCGCCGAGGTGAACGCTCCTACCAGGGGGCTTTCCTCCATTAGTGACTGATAGTACTGTTGTAAATACGGTCCTAGTTCTTTAGCAAAGACTCTAAAAAATTCTGCAGGGAGTCCCTCAGGGCCCGCAGCCTTCCCTGAAGCCAAAGACTCAATTGCCTGGTAAATTTCAGTTACGGCAATTGGACTATCTAATCTCTCTGATGTCTCCTTATCTAATATTGGCCGCTTGACCTTGTCTACCAATTGTATAAAGGATTCCGACGTACATTCCTTTTCAGACTCATAGAGCTGAGCAAAAAAGGATCTAAACGTTTCTGCTATTTCGGAGTCCTTCGTCTGCAAAACTGAGCTCGTAAGGTCGCGTATAGCAGCTGTTCTGCTGGGCTCTCAAAGTATTGGCTAACAGTCTACCAGCTTTGTTATTCTCCCTATAATATATACCTTCCTGAGCTTTGATGTTTCGGGAGGTTTCCGATGTGAGAATCTGGTTTTATTTAAATCTTAGCCACTGCAAGCGCAGAAGAATACTTGGATCTGTGTGTTTAATCAAAATGCGCTCTCCTGCTTTTATCTGTGAGTCCAACTCTTGTATTTGCGTTTTATGCTGTCTTGCTAGTTGAATACTGAAACTAGTAATGACGGCCCTTATAGAAGCCTTAAATCCTTCCCATCTAGCCCACCCGGTGGTCATTTGCGGGGAATTAAAAAGAAAATATTTCGCTATAGCTGACTGTATCTTCAAATGAAACTCATCATTATCCAGGAAGGCTCTATCAAAGAACCATCTTGGTGCTGAGGAGTTTAAGCTTTCATTCTGCAACAATATGGAGACAGCCGCATGATCCGAAATATGGGTCATGTGTATATCAGCTGTTAGCGACCAGGGTTTTTGATATCAGCAAAAAGTCTATTCTTGACAGGGATTGATGGGGAGGCGAATAGAAAGTAAAGTCCTGGTCTTATCGGATGCATCAATCTCCATATGTCTACCAAACCCACCTCTTGCAACATGGCAGTAAGAGCTGTCTGTGCCTTGGGGAGCCTAGCTGTCCTGGGAGGTTTTCTATCTACCAATGGGTCAACTACCAAATTAAAATCCCCACCCAGAACAATCGGTGTTGTAGACTCTGCATGCATTACCTCTGTTAAATTCCTAAAAAATTCTGGGCGATCCCCATTGGGGGCGTAAACATTCATTAGGATTAGCTCTAAACCCCCTATCTTAAGTCGGACCTTAACCCACCTTCCCTCTTATTCTGAGCAGGTTTGGACCACGTTCGGGCTAAGTGACTGCCGAATTAAAATAGCCACCCCATTGTGTTTACCAACAGCTGCAGAAAATGCCACTAAACTAAAGGGCTTTATGTTCAGCTTCAACGACTCCATATTAAGATGTTTTTTTTGCAAAAATAAAATGTCACTTTTTTCCTGCTGTCCATAAAGGACTATTTTCCTCCTTTTTATGGGGTGTCATGAAGAAGATCCTTCTGAGCCTATGGAGTTGGTGAGAGAAGAGGATTCCGTTGCAGAAACTGACAGGCAGTCTGAGCACATAGCTCAGTGTTTTCAGAGAGAATGTAAACAAAGAGAGTCACGAGCTGGAAAGACACTCCCACGCTGTGACGTAGTCCCTAGTTCAGGAGATAATGAGATACACCTGTTTAAGGGAGCGGCACAGTTTAGCCCGGGGAAACAGGATGATAAAAAGTGGTCATTAGCCTGGACTGGAGGGGAGCAGAAAGAAGGAAGACGTCAAGAGGTGAGAACCAAGGGAGCCATAGTCCTAATGCCAGAAAGAAGCAGCACAGGACAGGTGACGTCTGGTAAAGGCAAGAAGGATAAGATATTTCCTGGAAGGCAGGCTCGGGAAAACTCACATGCTCCAGAGAGAGAAACCTGCTGGCAGGACAATACTTGTACCTCTAAGGCTGAAGCTACGAGGCTGAGAGACAAACAAACAAACTATGGAAGATGCGGTATATAAGTGATTGTTAAATAAAATAAAATAAATAAAAAACACAAGCTGTGTTTGGGATCAGTCTGACTTTGCAGAGCTGAGAATTCCTTTCCCTCCAAAGCCGAAAGGTAGGCTTCACAACTTACATAGATTTGAACCTAGTGATAAAGTATTTCCCTGCAGTTGCCAGAATGTAGCAGACTCTCTAAAAAGAAACTTCAGTATATACGGTAATTCACAGTCCTATCCTTTAGAGTGCTACCGAGAGAAGCCATGTGAGGATAGTGAAGACGTCTGTTTTAAAGTTCAGGATAGCAGCTCACTGACACACCCTGCTATTGCTGACGCTGAAGAAATGCAGATTGACTCTGATAGCAGTGAAATAGTGGATAACCAGATGGACTGCACGTTATGTTTTGCTGACCACGTTGAGTCTCTGTGCTGAACACTAGTTTGAGAAAGCTGATAAAGCAACAGACAGAATGGGGAACATTTTCTTTGGCTGAAGGAAGCTGTTATTGTTTGTTTGTACCGAGCACTGCACGTTGTGAGCCTGAAGCTGATAAGGCTAATTTACCTGAGTTCTTGTACATATCCCTCAAGCCAATTGTATGGCAGTTTGTCCTAAGTTATTTACCTGCATTGAAATCCGTTGGGAAGGGGAAAAATAAATTCTTGTCATTGCCTGAAACACTCGACTACAACTCTTCTGTTCTCAAAAGGTAAAACGGACTACCATTCCCAGAGGGCCTTGCAGGACCAATGCAGGGTCATACTCTCTGAGTCAGGAATACAAAGGCAGACCAACTCTCAGCGCCCTAGGCGCTGGGCTGCCCACCGAGAGGGTGACAGGGGTTATTAATCCCTTTCAAATTTAATAAAGAATCTTAATAGTTGCCATCTTCTGGTCTAATCAAGTTTCCAATACACATTTTACCAAGTTGACCTATCTCCACTAAGGAGGTAGCCCTTTTGAACCAGATCCCCACAACGCATTTCTTATTTTTTTAACCCCAGAAACATTACCCATCACATATACAGCCCTTGAGTTATACTTAATTACAGTGACCATCTTTACCATATTCATCCAGCCAACCCAAATCCTAAACCCAAACCCCGTGGACCTTGGAGGTGGAAAATTCCCCATGTCCCTAATGGGTGAGCCCCAAGTGGGCAAAACAGACACAGAGGGACCAAACCATACTTCACACATTGATTGAGCTACCTAATTTGACATAGCTATGCCCATCCAGTGTTGAATAATCATATCCTTGCTTACAATTTGCCCAATCTGATCTGATCTGACCAGGCCCTACAAATATTTAACATTTATGCTTGACAAACCAGCTTTCTTTCTGCGACCTTCAATCCTTCACTTGACGCTTCTCATTAACCATCGTGCGTTGAGAGCATTCAGTGCATCAGTTCCAGCTCTTTTTCTTCAATAAAAGTGTGTAGGGCCTCAGGGTCATCAAACGTTTTTGTCAGATTATGGAGCGTAATTCTCATTCTGGCCGGGTAGAAAAGCCGAAATCTTGCTTGCAGCCGCTGTAACCCAGGTCGCAGCACCAGAAAACTTCTCCTCTTATCTACTGTACTTTTAGAAAAATTAGGAAAAAACATCAGCCGATGCCCCTCAAACTCTACAGGTGATCTTGCACGAGCAGCCTCCATGATTTTAGCTACTTGCTGAAAGTGCAGTACTTTGAATATGATCGGTCTTGGCCCTTTGCTATTTGGTGAGGCCTGAGAGGGGACCCGGTGCTCTCTCTCTATCTCAAAAGGCATCTCAAAGGAGATTCTCAGCTCTGTTGTAATCATCTTGTTCAGGAACGTATATATATCCTTCCCTTCTGCGCCTTCCGGGACACCCACAATCCGTATATTATTATGGCGGGACCGATTATTATTGTCTTCCAGCTCTCTCTGCAGGGTTTTAATGAGTTTGGCCTGTTTATCAAGCACCTTCATTCGCTCCTCCTGCACCGCCATTTTCTGTTCAGTCTCCTTCTGCCGGAGCGTGAGTGTCTCAACACTATTTTTTAATATCCCGATCTCCTCCTGCACATTTGATAGCGATTCGCTGTTCGATGTTACTATCTCTTTAATTGCCTGCACCTCAGTAAATAGCTCCTGGATCGCCTCTGGGTATTCCCGTGTGGCTGCCATTTTCTGTGGAGATGGAGGCCCTGTTTTTGATCTCTTTGCACCCGGGCCTTGACCTCCGGCGAACTCCAGTCGAGTTGGTTTAGGTCCAGACATCTCTCTGCTATGACCGTTCTGAAAAGTAGCTAGCGCAATCACCGGATTCTTCAAGAGGTCCCTCCGGAGCTCTGCTCTATGCGTCCATCTTGCTTTCCTCCAGGCTCCGCCTCTTCTGGTTCTCTCATTTTGATGAATCACATAATTTCTACATGTTTTATGTTTTTATTAATATTTATATATATTATGGTTTTTATTTTATGTCATTTTATGTTTGTAGAGATCAGTTACCCCTAAGGAGGGCATCTGCCAAAACATGCATAGGGTGGCCTCATAGGCACTAATAAAGCTCCTTGTTCCCTCCAAGGTATGGTGTGATCTGCTCCTTTTTGTGCCTGATACCAGGGTGAGTCCAGAATATATCCCTGGCAGTGTATCCAGATGTTTCCCACTTCCTCAGAGGGGTGAAGCAGATCTGTCTGCCAGTGTGCCCAGTGATTCCACGGTGGAGTCTTCCCCTGGTGTTGAGAGCACTGAAAGGGCCCCCCTTTGAGTTCCTTCACTGAGTGTCTCTCGAGGATTTGACCTTAAAGATAGTTTTCATGATGGGGTTTCAGACCTCCTGAACTTGTCCTGTAGAGAGCCCTTATTGGTCATTTCTTCAGTATCTGTCTTTTTGAGGATGCTTCCATTTTTTGTTCTGAAGATAGTATCTTCCTTTCACCAGACCCAAGTGGTGATCCTGTACTGCTTTTCAGAGTAGGACTTTGGTGCAGATCCCTTGGTGTGCCAGTTTGACATATGGAGGGTATTGATGCAGGCCATGGAGGTGAGTAACTCTTTCTGTTGATTGGAACATCTTTTTATCCTGTTCAGCAGCCCAAAGAAAAGGCAGGGAGTGACTAATCCATTGGATTAAGGAGGCTATCAATTCAGTCTTTCTCCTGTATGACAAATGCTTGCCGGAAGGAGTCAAAGTTCACTCAACAGGGCTCAAGTCTTCTCCTGGTCGGAGTCTGCCTTGGTGTCCCCAGAAGACATCAGTAGGGCTACTTGTCTTCCTTGAGCACCTCAGTGAAGCACTTGAGGTTGTATGTGGGAGCTGGAGAGGATGGTGCCTTTGGCAGATCAGTTCTGTCCAGAGCTTCGTCTTCCACTGTGGGTCCTGACTGCTTGGGTACATCCCACTCATCTAGAGTGGTCTAGAAGGATGATAAGGAAGGAGACATTTCTATACCAGTTAATTTTCTATTCTTGAATCCTGCTAGACCAGTCCAGGACAAGTGTGATGTACTCTTGCATGTCTGGGAACCTCACTGCTTCTCAATTGCCTTGTTTGTTGCACCTCAACGGCAGTGTCTGTTCAGAGTCAGGTAATGCAACAGAACAAAATGTTGTGAATAGTTATTGTTGATTAATCTCTTGATGAGATTTTCAGTTTTGCTTTCTATTGGGATGTGTCATACTGGCTTTTCTCAGTGCTGCACCAGTTTATATGTGCATGATGACATTAAATAGTGCTGAGGCAGTCTGAAAACATATTCAGCTGCATTATCTGGGTGGTGCCACTGAATATTCATGCATAGAAGCTGCTGAAGGCACTTATCTGGATAATGGCTGCATCCTAGAAATGTGTATGCATGTTTGAGTGCACAACATGGAATGTATTATGTTTTTAATTGCAGCTTATATTATACATTTAAATGATTTTGCATAGTTTAGTGTGGTTATTTTACTGGTATTTTTTTAACTACCTTTTAGTAGCAATTTCAAGGTGGTATACAATATTAATATAAAATCAGTAACAATTAAGGGTCAGTCTGCAGTGAAAGAAGAAAATCTGCGGCAGCTGGCATTTGTACTGCGGCTCCATTCAGGAGCCTGACTGAGGTAGCCGGGGATCTGCCGGGCATGCAGGCCAATCAGAATCAGGGCCCAGCCTGCACGTTCGGGCCGTAGACCCGATTCTGATCCCGCAGGCACGTCTAGCCCCCAGCGGGATCAGAATCGGGTCTGCCTCTGGGCAGCCCGCTTCTGGTTGGCCACACAAGGGGCTGGGTGGCCAGGTCGAAATGTGCCTCCACGTCCCATGTCTTCAGATGCTATTGCAGATGTGAGATATTTAGGGATGTGGATAGATAACCCCAGAATAAGATGGATTCAGTTTGCTGTTGACTGCACTACTTGTTTTATCATTTTACTTGTAGCAATCGACCTAGACTTAGCACAACACGGGTGCAAAATGTTGCAGTTATGTGGAAAACTGTGAATCACGCTACATGAAGCACGAGACTAAGGGGTATGTTTACTAAACCGTCTTAATGTTCCTGGTGCTAGTTGCAGCGATAATGTGAAGGATGCCTTATAAGGAGTGGGCGTTCCGGTCTTAAGGTAGCAATCGCGGGTTATCGCGCGATAAAGTGCGCCGTGTCCGTTATCGCGCGATAGAGGGAGCCGCGCATGTTACCGTGCGTTAACCTTAACTTCGCATGCTGACCTGCAATCACAGCAATAGAGGTGTAGCGCACTGGTTAATACAATGACTGCTGAAACAGGGGTTATGAGTTCGATCCCCCAGTGGGCTTAATGAATAAGGGTGACCAAGGCAATTCCTTTTTCTGCTTGTAACAGTCCAACAATCTGTGCTGCCAGCTAAAAATACCTGCACCCCAGTGTCATAAACTAATGCACCTTTTAGGGCACACCAGAAGGCACATCCTAAACCACCACGTCAGCCAAGGTGGGTTATAATGTGCCCCAGAGGGCGTGTTGAAAGGTTGTCAGTCCCCAAGGCACCATATTAGGCGCCCCATTTATTTATTTATTTAAACTGATTTCTATACCGCCTTTTCCTTCAATCAAAGCGGTTTGCACAGCAATCAAAGTCTTGTGTTTAGTGTTCGCATGCAGTGAGCAGTGTGTGCGTGTGAGTGTGGTTGGTTGTTGATTCGTGGTGAGCTAAATACAACGTGAGCTATCAATGAAGAGTGTCGTCTTTAGCAGTTTCCTGAAGTCCTTAATGTCTGATGTTGCCCTTAGTTCGTCAGGGAGTGCATTCCAGATTGTTGGAGCCGCTTTTGAGAGGACTCGTTTTTCGGTGTCCTTGCGTATTTGTTGAAGTCTTCGGGGGTGTTGACACGGTTGGCTGTGCCTCTCCTCCTCGGTCTTGTGCTGCTGTCGGGTTGTATGAGTGGGTGTAGGCTGAGAGCTGATGAACGTTGTTTGATTTTGAAGATGTTTATGACTGTCTTATACTTGATGTGGGAGCTGATTGGTAGCCAGTGGGGTTCTTTCAGGGTGGGGGTGATGTGTCCTTTCTTTTGGTGCCTGTTATTATGCGAGCAGCTGTGTTTTGTGCCAATTGCAATGGCCTGAGAGTTTGTTTTGTTAGTCCAAGATATATTGGGTTGCAAAAGTCTAGGATTGGGGTTATTAAAGCCTGACATACTGTGCGGAAGTGTTCTTGAGGGATGAGGGGTCTGAGGTGTTGGACTATTCTCATCCTGTGGTATGCATTTTTGGTGGTTCTGCTGATGTGGGACTGAAGGTTCAGTTCTTTGTCCAGCGTCACTCCGAGGTATTTAACTTCTGGTTGTATGGGTATGGTAGTGGTGTCTATCTTGATGTTGGGAGGAGGGATAAAGTCGGAGTTTCGGTTGATGATTAGGGCCTCGGTCTTGTTATAGTTTATTGTCAGGTTATTGTTTTGAAGCCAGCTGTTCATGTGCATTAGACACTCTGTTATCTTTGAGTAGTCTGGGTTGTTGAGGGTGATTGGTGTGTATATCATTATATCATCCGCATAGATTGTGTACCTTATCCTGTGTTTTTGGATGATGTTGCATATTGGCTGGATGTATAAGTTGAATAATAGTGCTGATAGAGCGGATCCTTGGGGTATGCCTTGCGTGACCCTTATGGGTCGGGAGGTATTGTGGCCAATCTTGACCTGTATCTGTCTGTCCGTTAAGTAGGAATGGAACCATCTCAGTGTGGCTCCCTGTAGTCCGATGTTTTGTAGTCTTGCTAGTAGTATTGCGTGGTCCACTGTATCGAATGCTGATGAAATGTCGATGAAGATCATGAGGATTCCGTTTTTGCTATTGTCTGTCTGGTAGAGTATATCATCGAATAGGTATAGCAGGAGGGTTTCGACTCCGTGGTTGGGGCGAAAACCGTGTTGGTTGAGGTCTAGTTGTGCGTGGCTGTCTATGTGGTCCTGTAGCTGCTGTTGTACTGTCTTCTCGATGATCTTAGCCAGTAGAGGGATGCTTGAGATGGGTCTGTAGGCTGCAGGGTTGTTCTTGTCGAGTGATGATTTCTTTGGAATTGGTCTAATTGTAGCAAGCTTTAGTTGATCTGGCATGATTCCTTGGGTTAATGAACTGTTTACCATGTTGTGTATGGTTTGGATGAAGCTTGCCTTTGTCGCTTTGATCCATGTCGCTGGGCATGGGTCTGTTGGAGCTGTGCTTGTGTTGAGTGCGGTGATGATGTATGAGAGCTGCTCTGTGGATGGGATGCTGAATTTGTTCCATGTTTCTCTTGGTGGGGTGGTTGTAGTAGTGCTTGTGTCTGTTTTCCGGTGTGGGGCTGAATGAAATTTTTCCTGGATATGGTTGGCGAATGCTTGTGGGTCTATTTGTACTTCATTCTCGGTTTTCTGTTCTTTGGTGAAGGTTTTCACAATTTCAAAGAGCTCTCTTGGTTTGTTGTTTGATTTGAGTATGATGTTGGTGTGGTATTCTCTCTTTGTTTGGTTGATAAGGTCATTGTATTCTTTTTGCTTTGTTAGGTATTGTGCCTGAGTGTTAGTTGATTTGGTGTGTCTCCATTGCCGTTCCAACTTCCTGAGTTCTCTCATCTTTAGCCACATCTTAGATTCAGCCCCATAAGCTGGCTGAATCTAAGGTGTGGCTAAAGATGCCCCAAGGATGTATAGGTCACTCAAGAAATGTTGGCCAAGGGCAGTAAGGTTCCCCAAGTTGAAAAGCAATAAAGGTATGGGCCAAACACAGATGTAACCCTAACATTGCACAGAGCACCAAGGAAAGACAATGCACAAGTGATGGAAGGAAGTAGATCTGAGCTGATGGATCAGACAAATCTGCGTTCAGCCCATGTGGCAGTTTGAAAAATGGACAAACATATCGGGGCCAGCTGTAGTGATGCACAGGGTGATGGTAATGTACCATGCAACAATGACAGTGTGTGGCATAGGATGGGAAGATGTGTCCAGCAGAGGAGGTAGAGGTGGCAGGATAGGTGCAATGACAGGAGGACAGAGGAGTAGCGGTGCCATGCAGAGCACACACAGGAGAGGCAACCAGGGAGAGCTGCAATGCAGAAATGTGTATCAGTGCAGGACGTGGGGTAGCAGCATGCACATCAGGGTAGGACGGCACACAGCTGGCAGACACACATAGATGACAGAAGGATGGTTGACAACTGTGATAAGGGTACAATGTGCTAACAGAAGAGATCTGCACAGATATGACTGTCACAGGAATGAAAAGTAGCTGTGCAGGACAGGCATACAAATGAAAGAGAAAGAGAGGAATCAAACCTATGACCATTAGCACAAATGTCAATGCACAAACCGGTAGGCTACACCACCAACGTGAGGTCATTAGCAAAGGCTGCATACAAGAATACTGCAGGGCATCACACAAGAAGCCTGCTGGCTGCCAGGATAGGCAAACTTCCAACAGTAACCATGATGGAATGCATATGCAGATCTGGTGTGTACAGCTCAAATCACAGTCTGTAATTGGGACCAGAACCACATATAACTACATGGACACACACAATGAAATGTTATGCAGTGGATACAGCATGCAAAAGAGGAAAGAACCTAAACCCAAAGGGTGGCAGGGGATGCCCTGTGGAGCAGGGCAAAATATGGAACAGAACAGAACAGGAACATGTGAGAATTGAACCTGCAAACAGGTGTGCCACAGACCAGCTAAACCACAGCAATGCCAATCCCCCAAACAGACTGCCTAGGTGAACACTACAAAGAAAGAGACATATGTAACAGCTAATATGTGATGGATAGGCAGCACAGAGGGCACACTTTGGTGTACAGTGAAGAGGTGGAAGGGTGTGTGGATAGGTGATGAACCTGTAGTTAGCTCATGGTCAGGTTAGCACAACACAACCCCCCCCCCCCCCCAAAAAAAAAAAACAACATGTGGGAATCAAACCTGCAACCTATGGTGTTACAACACATGTCCGTAACCACTATCCCAAACAACCACACCAAGCACAATGCAAAGATATTACCTCAAAGGGAATGTGTGTATGGGAACCTGTAACACCCAGTGATGTGGCAGACGGCTGGCAGATAGACAGCTGGCACCGTACAAGGATGTGAGCACAGGTAGGCCATGTACATGACTAGGAAATCACTAAATACGTGTGTCAGTGTGGTCAAGCAGCAGCAGAGACAACTGTAGTCCAACACATATTTTTTATTTTGGTTAATCATCAGAGATAGTGCAGATACCGCCCATCATAATACCAAGGTGATTGGATAACAGGGGAAAAATCAAAAACACATTTTGCAGAGCAGCAACCCACATGTTACAGAAAAGTCACTGGCCTGTCTACAGATGATGGGCAGGAGAGATAATGTGCATTAGGTGCATGGTGTGCAGTATGCATTTGCCCCCCACCCCCCACATGTTGCTGCATGTCCCAAATGCATTAATTACATATGTGTGCATGTAGGCAGTAGGCGGTGCATGATAAGGGCCCAACACACATCAATCATGATCTGTTTATAAAAACATATCTGTCTTCCAACACAGGAGGCACACAAATGAAACGGCATATGTTGTTAAACGTAAGAAAGTGCAAACACAGATATATGTTACAGCTGTCACATAATGCCTGATATAGGAATCAAAGCAGCAACAATGTAACCCAAAACAATCGTCAAATGCAAAATGAGGATATGCTAACAGGTAGCAGAGGCACATGAACACAGAGAATTCAAATGAAACAAACCGCAAAAACATGCAGACATAACACTATGCAGAAGGTCCCCTGCACTGGTTGGTGTGGATACAGTGTCTGTACACATATATCATGGTACATGGAATGCACAAATGAAGGAGGAAAATGGACACACACACTGCCACACTCCAAATAAAACGGGGCAATGTGAGTGCCGGAACCTCAGGGGATAAATAGAACTGTGCAGACATGCCTCACGTCTGTACAGTAAACAAACACAATAACCTGTATATAGAGGTGGAAAGAAAGGTCAAACATGTTACAGTAACACACACAGAAGCCATATTGCCACATGCTGTGTTGCAACAAAATAGTTACATGTACATGCATCTTGTACGTTGAAACATGATACAGTGATGCCACACATGGAATTGCGCTGTGGGGCATGTTCTGGGGTGCCCCGATGTGGAGGGGCCCTCACCAGCATCAGCATCCTCTGTGGGGGAAGACAGTCATTAGCACACTATCATGTGTGTCACATACCACATGTAAATAGTTTGGCCTCCCACAGGCTGGTGGGCCACTATGACATTCTGTACTGCGCTGCAGAGGCCGCAACACTCACCTCCACTTTGCTCCATCGCCCCCCTTTGGAGACGGGCAAGGACTTCCGGGCAGTGCAGCCGCAACTCCCGACCCTTTTTCCAGAGATCCTCTACCTGGGGGGGAAAGCAATGGGTGGGGGCATTAAGGGCCATATATCTCTGGTGGGTGCCCAACACATATCACACATTTCTGTGAGCAGCATCGTGCTGCTCCTGCTCCTCTGGCCATTGTGTCTTCTACTAACTTGCCAGTGCCACCTGCATGTGTGGCTGTGGGTCTGGCCATGTGTGAGGTGCCACCTATGTGTACTGTGCGTAACCCCCCGGACACCCCATACCCTGTTCCTACACTCTCCTTGCATGACATGGCAGCACCATGCCATGTGTGGTTTGGCCATGCTGGTGTCCAGGGGAGGTCTTCCCTAGCTCCCTTTGTGGTCCGGCAAACACATGTGTGTTTGCCTGACCTACCGACACACCCGCCATGGCACCATGATATCCTACAACGCATGGGTGATATGTTCTGAGATAGAGTGGAAGGTGGGTGACCCTGTACACATTGCCAGGCGCCAATACCATGACACTTGGCTTTCTACTATACCTCTATGGTCATAACTAAGGCCTCCTGTGAATAGGGCAGTTGTGGCTGACTACAACAGGAGCATGGCCCACCACACCTAGCTGGCCTATTAACATCTGTGATCTGGTCTGGGGTTAGGGTAGAGCTGTGAAACCCCAACAGGTGCAAGTACCCTTACACCAGCATCTATAATGTTCCTCTGCGATCAGGTACGGGACTCCTGGGGAGTGGGCAGATGTGTGACCTGAAACTGCGTACACTTCCATGATATCTGGATTTGTTACAGACCTTTGTAATCAGGTCTCACGGCTCCTGGGGGTGGGGTGGATTGGAGTACATCCACAGCTGCGCATAACCTACCACAATCTCTGGATGTCATACCAACCTTTGCAATCAGGTCTCAGGACTCCTGGGGGTAGGGTGTCTTAGCACACGTCATCAGCAACATAAACCATATCACCAGGGTGACTGACAGACCACTTTGATCAGGTCTCCTGGGGGTAGGGTGGATTATGACACATCAACAGCAACATAAACCATACCACCAGGGTGGCTGACTGATCACTTTAATCAGGTCTCAGGACTCCTGGGGGTAGGGCAGATGTTTTAACCTGCAAATGCATACACAACCATATCACCAGGGTGACTGACAGACCACTTTGATCAGGTCTCAGGACTCCTGGGGGTAGGATGGATTATAACACATCAACAGCAACATAAACCATACCACCAGAGTGGCTGACTGATCACTTTGATCAGGTCTCAGGACTCCTGGGGATAGGGCAGATGTTTTAACCTGCAAATGCATACACAACCATATCACCAGGGTGACTGACAGACCATTTTGAACAGGTCTCAGGACCCCTAGGGGTAGGGCAGATGTGTGGCCCTGAAACTGCAGAAGCTACCATATCAGCATGCTGTTTACCAGACCTCTTTAGGCAGATCGAGGGGCTCCTTGGGTTAGGGTGAATTTTAACACATCAACAGCAGCAGCTACCATAACACCAGGCTGACAATTGGACCTCTGTGATCAGGTCCTTAGCCTCCTGGAGATAGGGTAAACCGCTTTGATGTGATAAATAGGCGGTATATCACGTGGGTTTAAATACAAAACATAAATGAAATAAAATGCCTACACACAGCAGCATACACAGCTATAATCAACACTGGATATACCACAGATTGGTGTCTATACCATGTTGTACATGTATGATGTGCGTTTATTGCTGGATAATGTGTTGAACACCTTGCATTGTGTGACCTGTCCCCATACACTTACCTCACGTGGGTAGTCAGCAAGACGATTGTACCGCCTTGTGATGCAGTCCCATGCCCTCCTAACGCGCCCGAGGTCCTGACGTTTGGAGGAGCCAGGGAATAATTTATGCTGCCTAGTGCAGATCAGTCGAGCAAGGTGTCGCAGCTCCCTAGGGTGAAGGCAGGCTTCCTGGATCTCGTTGCCATTTTCACCGATGCCTTGCTGACGCATGCATGTCGCTACACATCATTAAGGTGCACTAGCTACGTGCCCGTGCCACGGCCTGTACACAGCGAACGGTGGCGCCGTCAATATATATAAAGATTTATGCTGCAGACACACATTGCAGCGATGTGTCTGATGTTTCTTACCACAATTTGCATATTAGGCACTTATCTTGGTGTTGGCACACTGGGGTCTTGAACCCATCACCACTGGCTGTGAGGGCATTGTATTAACCAGTGTACTATGCCTTTTCACATAGCAATGGCTGGCTACACAGCTACACTTTCTACTCTGCTTACCAGGCTAGTGTAAGGACACAGCTAGGGCACCTTAGTTTGGCCAACTGAGCTGAGGGTGTTTTGGGATGTGCACACGGATTTCAGATCTATGTCAGACTGCTAAATGCATAGACCGTATCCTCCGACAGTTATAGTGACGGACACACTTTCTATACAGCTCACCAACTAATCTAGCAACCTGCAGCCCATGCCACTCTTACAACATACCCACTGCATGTGACTGACCACACTTTTGAAAATATTCTCATGTGGTAACATGCTCTGATGTGATGATAATACACTATATCCTATCCATCCAGATACATCAATATACAGGCCCACTGGGGTATTGAACCCATTACCTCTCCCACTGAGGTCAGTATATTCACCATTGTCCTGCAACAATATTGGTTGTAACTAAACTATGACTAGCTACTCAACCAGTGCAGGTCACCAGACACACTGTCTGGTGTGGCTACCAGGATAGGTTAGCACCAAGAGTACCCATGATGCAATTCACATGCAGATCAGCAGTCTACATCTGCTCACCAGATGGGGTTTGCAACTCTGCAGCATGTCAACTGGGTAGGGGGACCAAGCATGTGTGTTACTGTTACAGTGTGCCTACTGACCATGCCATTGTGTGTGTTCTGTGATCACTCTGAGAGTAAAGTCATGGGGACAGCACCAGGTCCACAGTACCTGGGTTGTTTGCAGTAGGTTTTGCTGCAGTTCACCATCACTGCCAGTGTGTGGGGATATTCTTTGCAGATAGCCTTGGAAGTTTTGTATGTCCATTTCTATATGCCATTGATGTGAAGTCCGTGTGGACCATGATGCTCGCAACATAATGCATATTGAGTGAGGTTGCCATGGACACCTGTTTTTGGAGCAGGGGTGTGTCTGGACTCACATGACGAAGCTATACGGAGCAAGCCCACCCTCTGTGGGTCAGGGTAGGGAACATGATCTAGAAACAACAGACACACACTATCATTGTTTTCAATAGGGCCAGTTGAGCTAAATGATGACAGACTGTGGGACCAGCAACCCCCGGCCAAATAAGGAACAGAGAGCTGATGCAGATCTGAACATGGAACTGGACCACTGGCAGTGCAGCTGGTCAGCTAAGCTGCCCCCACTACATTCTGACATTCACCAGCAGAGGGTAGTCACCTGCTGCATCCTGCAGGGTGTTACATAAGAACATAAGATATGCCATACTGGGTCAGACCAAGGTCCATCAAGCCCAGTATTCTGTTTCCAACAGTGGCCAATCTAGGTCATATGTACCTAGCAGTTTCCCCAAGAGACACAAGTTCCACAATGCTTGTACTGGTTCAAGCATTGATATCTTCGGTCACTTCTTAATAATGGTTTATGGACCTTTCCTCCAGGAACTTGTCCAAACCTTTTTTAAACCCAGCTACACTAACAGCCTTTACTACATCCTCCGGTAACAAATTCCAGAGTTTGATTACACGTTGAGTGAAAAAAATATTTCTTTTATTAGTCTTAAATAGTTTACCCTGTAGCTTCATTGCATCTCCCCTAGTCTTTCTATATTCTGATAACGTAAACAATCGATCTACGTTTACCCGTTCCACTCCGATCATTAATTTATAGACTTCTATCATATCTCCCCTCAGCCGTCTCTTTTCCAGGTTAAAGAGCCCTAACCTTTTTAGCCTTTCCTCATAGGAGTATCCTTCCATCCCCTTTACCATTTTGGTGGCTCTTCTCTGAACCTTTTCTAAAATCGCTATATCCTTTTTAAGATACGGCGACCAGAATTGCACACAATATTCAAGGTGCGGTCTCACCATGGAACGATATAGAGGCATTATAATATCTTTTGTTTTATTTTCCATTCCTTTCCTTATCATACCTAGCATTCTATTTGCTCTCTTGGCTGCCGCTGCACACTGGGCCGAGGGTTTTAACATGGTATCCACAATGACGCCTAAATCTTTTTCCTGGGTGGTGGTTCCTAATGTGGAACCTTGCATCGTGTAACCATAGTTTGGGTTGTTCTTCCCTAGGTGCATAACCTTGCACTTGTCCACATTAAATTTCATCTGCCATTTTGATGCCCAGTCTTCCAATTTATCAAGATCCTCTTGCAATTTTTCACAATCCTCTGGGGTTTTAACAACTTTAAATAGTTTTGTGTCATCTGCAAATTTGATAACCTCACTCGTTATTCCACTTTCCAGGTCATTTATGAATATGTCAAAAAGCAGCGGACCCAGCACAGATCCCTGGGGTACACCACTATTCACCTTTCTCCATTGGGAAAATTGGCCATTTAGCCCTACCCTCTGCTTTCTATCTTTTAACCAGTTCCTGATCCACAATAGTACACTGCCTCCTATCCCATGACTCTTTAGTTTTGCCAAAAGTCTCTGATGAGGGACCTTGTCAAAGGCTTTCTGAAAGTCCAGATACACAATATCAACCGACTTACCTTTGTCCACCTGTTTATTCACTCCTTCAAAAAAACATAACAGATTAGTAAAACAAGATCTTCCTTGTCTAAAGCCATGTTGGCTGTCTCCTATTAGGTCGTGACTATCTACATGCTGAGTAATTTTATTCTTTGACGGTTTCTACCATTTTTCCCGGTACTGACGTCAGGCTCACCGGTCTGTAGTTTCCCGGATCACCCCTGGAACCCTTTTTAAAAATTGGTGTTACATTGGCGATCCTCCAATCTTAAGGTATTAGAGATGATTTTAATGATAGTTCACAGATTACTAATAGCAGGTCTGCAATCTCATATTTCAGTTCTTTCAACATTCTTGGATGTATACCATCCAGCCCAGGTGATTTGCTACTCTTCAGTTTATCTAATAGTTGTAAGACATCTTCCCGATGTATCGATATTTCCTTCAATTCTTCCGCACCTTTAAATGCCACTTCAGTCATGGGTAACATCCCTACATCTTCCTCAGTAAAGACTGAAGCAAAGAATTCATTCAGTCTCTCCGCTCCGTGTTGCAGCCATACACATGCTAGCTGCAGACAGTCTGCTGGCACATACATAGTACATATTCCAAAAGGAACACTGTGCACCCTGGCATGGGATCTGGTGCACACACACACCCACACACACACACCAAGGAGGTATGTCAATGATTGGTCCCCAAAAAAGAAAACCCATAAATATTACTTGAGAGAAATGCTATATAGCATTATGGGGGAACCTAGCCATGCCGTGGTCACTGCTCAGTCAGGGTGAGAGTGACCTTCCAGCATGACATACTGTGGCCACCCTGTCCATGCAAGTGGTGGTCGGGCACTACAATGTCCCAACCATTGCCCTATGCCCTGTAAAGATGCATCCTGCCCAGGCCGCCCTGTCCGACCCATACCCACAGTACCTTGCTCCTCATTATGCACATTGGCAGGCTTACACTGGAGACAGTGCAAGCAGTGTGGGCTCAGTAAGGTGTAGGCAGCCACAACACACTGGATAGACAGACACACACTCCCACACCTATGCCAGCATTGTGCAAATATAGAGGTGAATAAACAGGTGGACAAAGGTGAGTCGGTTGATATAGTTTATCTGGAATTTCAGAAAGCCTTTGACAAGGTCCCTCATCAGAGACGTTTGGCAAAACTAAAGAGTCCTGGGATAGGAGGCAGTGTACTACTGTGTATCAAGTACTGGTTAAAAGATAGAAAGCATAGGGTTGGGCTAAATGGCCAATTTTCCCAATGGAGAAAGGTGAATAGTGGTGTACCCCAGGGATCTGTGCTGGGTCCACTGCTTTTTGACATATTCATAAATGACCTGGAAAGTGGAATAACAAGTGAGGTTATCAAATTTGCAGATGACAAAAAACTATTTAAAGTTGTTAAAACCCAAGAGGATTGTGGAAAATTGCAAGAGGATCTTGATAAATTAGAAGACTGGGCATCAAAATGGCAGATGAAATTTAATGTGGACAAGTGCAAAGTTATGCACCTACGGAAGAACAATCCAAACTATGGTTACATGATGCAACGTTCCACATTAGGAAGCACCACCCAGGAAAAAGATTTAGGCGTCATTGTGGATAACATGTTAAAACCCTCGGCCCAGTGTGCAGCGGCAGCCAAGAGAGCAAATAGAATGCTAGGTATCATAAGGAAAGGAATGGAAAATAAAACATAAGGAAAGGAATGGGAAATAAAATGCCTCTGTATTGTTCCATGGTGAGACCGCACCTTGAATATTGTGTGCAATTCTGGTCGCCGTATCTTTATTTATTTAATTTATTTAACACTTCTTATATACCGCTCTATTTATCATCAGTGCGGTTTACATTGAACACTTGGACATACATTTTGTCCTACGTTTACATAAAACAGGGATATAACATGGAGTTAACTGGGGAAAACTATGTACATATGATATTTAGAATACACAAAATAGTATTATGACATGGAGTGAACTGAGGAACTATATACATATGAGAAATCAGTTTAAAGAACTGATTTAAAGATTTCTCATATGATTTCTCATATGTTCAAAGAACATATGAGAAATCAGTTTAAATAACTCTATATCTTAAAAAGGATATAGAGTTATTAGAAAAGGTTTAGAGAAGAGCCACCAAAATGGTAAAGGGGATGGAAGAATACTCCTATGAAGAAAGGCTAAAGAGGTTAGGGCTCTTTAACCTGGAAAAGAGACGGCTGAGGGGAGATATGATAGAAGTCTATAAATTAAAGAACAGAGTGGAACGGGTAAACGTAGATCGATTGTTTACGTTATCAGAATATAGAAAGACTAGGGGAGATGCAATGAAGCTACAGGGTAAACTATTTAAGACTAATAAAAGAAAATATTTTTTCACTCAACATGTAATCAAACTCTGGAATTTGTTACCGGAGGATGTAGTAAAGGCTGTTAGTGTAGCTGGGTTTAAAAAAGGTTTGGACAAATTCCTGGAGGAAAGGTCCATAAACCATTATTAAGAAGGGACCCAGGATATCAATGCTTGACCCAGTACAAGCATTGCGGAACCTGTGTCTTTTGGGGAAACTGCTAGGTACGTATGACCTGGATTGGCCACTGTTGGAAACAGGATACTGGGCTTGATCGACCTTGGTCTGACCCAGTATGGCATATCTTATGTTCTTATAGAGGTTTTTGGCAGCCCTAGCCACCACACCAGTCTTAGGCACAGTGCAGGTATGGCTCTGGTACGCAATACTGTTGGGGTCACTCCCCGGGGTGGTAAACACTGTCAGAAACCAAAATTGAACACACTCCACAGATATCAGAGATTGCTATGATGCAGCTTTGTCAACAAATTGTGTTTAACTTATGATTTGTTATCTGCCATTAATCATAGCAACCTTTTGATATATGTGTAACGTGTTCCCAAGTTTAGGGCGGCATTGCTAAGGTATGCAAGGGGAATGTATTGGGAGATGCTGTTCCGCGCAGGGCCCAATAGCCTGACTCTCCATGAGGCTTTGGATAGTGGAGCCTGTGGGTGTGGGTGTTTATGCCCCTGTTGGCCACTGCTCTAGGGCTGAGTTTCCCAACTCCAGTCCTGGTGGGCCAAACACGGTTAAGTTTTTCATGCTGTCCCTAATGACTAAATCAAACACCAAAAAACCTTCTAAACTGAGTCTAAATAACAAGTGAATCCCTGAAAAACCCAGCACAAGAACCAAGATTATGTAACTTTTTTTGTCGGAGTGGCCAGCACAGTTAACAGGAATTTTCCTGCTACCACGGTGGCCTGTCCTTTTTAATCAAAATTGAAAATCAATTTAAAACAGCTCTATTCAAAAATGGCTGGTACTTAGCTTTGTAGAAGAAGAGCAGGCTGTAAGAACGTTATTAGCAACAGTAGATCAATTTTACATCAGTAGGTCGTTACTACGACGTGTCACGTTTCGGGGGTACACACATCAGCCCCCTGCTTCAGGTCAGACCTCTGAGTAAAAAACGTCAGCCCTAGAAACACAGCTGAAAGAATGGTTTTTTATATAACCCGGACTCGCCAACTGAAGTCCCAAATAGGACATGCCTATCCAATGTGATTCGTTAGAGAGAAACCAATCCTCATAGAGGGATGAAACCACCAACCAGATTTCACCTCCTGATCAGGAAGGTTGATAGATAGTATAAAGAACCAATCTGCAGGAGGGATCACCGATCCAATGAACATGTCTCAGTCCAGGAACAACTCAATGAATGGTATGCCAGTCCACCTGCTGGTTAAGACCATCCGGAGAGACTGAATTCAGTCGAAATATCCACTTTTGCTCCAAATTCTGCAGGCGTTGAATCCGATCGCCACCACAGGGATCGGGGGCACATAATCTAAAATTCGCCACCGAAGATCTTCAAACCCATGTGAATGTTCTAAGCAGTGGCTGACAAGAGGAGCTGTCAGTAAATGAGTGCACACACGCGAGGCATGCTCAGTGAGTCTTTGCTTGAAAGTCCGTGAAGTCCTACCAATATAAGGTAACTGGCAAGGACAAACAATTAAGTAAACTATATAAGTAGTATTGCAATCGGTATGCCACCGAGTGTAGTAGCTCCTATTAGTGCGAGTGTCCATCCAGATAGGACCCATTAAAGTGCCCAAGCAAAATGAGCAAGCTTCACATGAAAAATGACCAGGCTGACGTTTTTTACTCAGAGGTCTGACCTGAAGCAGGGGGCTGATGTGTGTACCCCCGAAACGTGACACGTCGTAGTAACGACCTACTGATGTAAAATTGATCTACTGTTGCTAATAACGTTCTTACAGCCTGCTCTTCTTCTACAAAGCTAAGTACCAGCCATTTTTGAATAGAGCTGTTTTAAATTGATTTTCAATTTTGATTAAAAAGGACAGGCCACGGTGGTAGCAGGAAAATTCCTGTTAACTGTGCTGGCCACTCCGACAAAAAAAGTTACATAATCTTGGTTCTTGCGCTGGGTTTTTCAGGGAGTCCCTAATGACTATGCAAGAGATACATTTGCATACAATGGGGGTGTGGCATACATTTGCAGCACAGGCATATTTATTACAGACAGCATGACACCTGAATGGTGTTTGGAGCTCCAGGACTGCATTTGGGAAACTCTGCTCTAGGGATTGCACATGTTTATGGTGTCTGTGCCCTATAGGGTAAAATATAGGTGTTTATGGATTGTTTATTTAATCAGGAATAACAGTTCCGTCTTTATTACCACGGTTTAGTACTGGGTAAAATATAGGGACATTTTTTGCAGGAGCCGCAGCTGGGGCTTGAACCTGTGACCTTGTGACCCTGAACACACTGGCTGTGTATACTGCATCAAACTGTTGTCACAGAGGCAGATCATTCCCTGGGGCTACCATTAGTGTTCGTTAGACAGACTTTGTCTGTTGCACCGCACGGCACCCACCTAAACAGGGCTTGGCCGTGGTCTGCTGTGGGCAGATGCCACTGCCCCCTCCACCACCAGCAATGCTCCGCCACCATGCTGACATGCCCTTATACCAGTGGTGCTGGTGGTGTGCAGTCCCAGGCCATCCAGTGTGCCGGTAGGCAGCTGCCTATGGTGTGGGTTCTCATGTAGGAGTGCCTACATGGACATGCGTGCTTCCCCCCAGCACCGCCTGCCAATGTTATGTGCCCTTGGAGGTACCTGCTGGGTAATATCCCCTGTGACACTGTGGGACACACACTCGTGCCCATGTTGGACCCTCGTCAGTTGCTGTCTTGCTGCTTTACAGTTTCGGCATTCCTATGCCAAGTCCGCATGCCTAGTCCGCAGTGTGCCCCAGCTGGACCACAGCATAACAGACATGCCCAGTATAAAGAAGAAAACCCTGCTCACCGCTATTTCACTGTGGGATCATTCACTTTGTGGGGGACAGAGCATAACCCCTTCCAAACATTATATCTTCCTTTTTACGCTTTGTCAGTAGTATTGCTTTATGTTTATCATTAGTAGCACTATTCGCCAGCTTGGTTATGGGGATTTCAAATGTGGTTCTGGTCATTTAATATGTTTATTTGCCTTTTTGTTTCCCGCACATGTATCATTACTATCACTTTCTGGGTTTCCCTGGCTTTGCTGTACATTGCTGACTGAAATGGTTTCTCTCTCCTGCAAATGTGCCTCTAGTGCGAGGTTTTCACTGGCGCTAATTTTCAGAGCTTTATTTCACGGTGTTAGTGTGTATGGGGGCCTCTCCCCGCCCACTCTCTGCCCTTTGATCCGTCATCTACGCCCCTGGGGAGCCTTACTCCGTACTCTGGGAAGCCTTCCTCTACCCTCTGCGCACCTTAACGCTGCCACAAACATTATCGCGCGATACGTGACGTTCTCGCACGGTAAAGCGCCATTATCGCGCTATAACGTCAATGTTGCTACGTTAAAGACGGTTTAGTAAACATACCCCTAGGTTTTCCTCTAGTTGTTTGAGGATTGTGTATAGCAAGCTGCTACTTTTCATGGCCTTCACTATAATTTAAAGAGTTAAATTTATATATGCACAAGATAGGAATGATCTTAGCACAGAACCTTGGATGTGCAGTCGTATCTCTGGGGAAATGTTGGCCTGTTTCAAGGCTGATGGAATTTCCAGATTTTTACAAGATCTGTTGGCAATAAATGACTGCTTCTTGGAGCAGCTGGTTCATGAACCAACCAGAGGGGAAGCCATATTAGACCTAGTCCTTAGTGGAACACCAGATCTAGTGCAAGAGATAAGGTTGTTGGTGCCACTTGGCAATAGTGATCATAGCATGATCGCCTTTGATTTAATTAGTGGAGGAGGGATAGTAAGGAAATCCACAGTACTACCTTTTAACTTTCGAAAGGGAGACTATGATAAAATGAGAAAAACAGTTAAGAAAAAACTAAAAGGAGCAGTTGCAAAGGTTAAAGACGTACATCAGGCTTGGCTGTTGTTGAAAAATACTATCTTGGAAGCCCAGACCATCTGTATTCCACGCTTTAAGAAAAGTGGAAGGAAGTCCAAAAAACTGCCAGCATGGTTTAAAGGTGAGGTCAGAGAGGCTGTTGCCAAAAAAGCATCTTTCAGGAAATGGAAAAAAGAGCCAAACGACGAAACCTGGAAACAGCACAAGCACTGGCAAGTCAAATGCAAGGCATTGATAAGGCAGGCAAAGGGAGAATTTGAGAAGAAGCTTGCTGCGGAAGCAAAAAAGCAAAGTAAAGACCTTTTCAAGTACATTCGTAGCAAAAAACCTGTGAGAGAGTCAGTTGGTCCATTAGATGATAAAAGAGTTAAAGGGGCACTAAGAGGCGACAAGGCGATAGCGGAGAGATTGAATGAATTCTTTGCTTCAGTCTTTACTGAGGAAGATGTAGGGATGTTACCCATGACTGAAGTGGTATTTAAAGGTGCGGAAGAATTGAAGGAAATATCGATACATCGGGAAGATGTATTATGACTATTAGATAAACTGAAGAGTAGCAAATCACCTGGGCCGGATGGTATACATCCAAGGGTGTTGAAAGAACTGAAATATGAGATTGCAGACCTGCTATTAGTAATCTGTGAACTATCATTAAAATCATTTCTAATAACTGAAGATTGGAGGATCGCCAATGTAACACCAATTTTTAAAAAGGGTTCCAGGGGTGATCCGGGAAACTACAGACCGGTGAGCCTGACATCAGTACCGGGAAAAATGGTAGAAACCATCATAAAGAATAAAATTACTCAGCATGTAGATAGTCATGACCTAATGGGAGACAGCCAACATGGCTTTAGACAAGGAAGATCTTGTTTTACTAATCTGTTATGTTTTTTTGAAGGAGTGAATAATCAGGTGGACAAAGGTGAGTCGGTTGATATTGTGTATCTGGACTTTCAGAAAGCCTTTGACAAAGTCCCTCATCAGAGACTTTTGGCAAAACTAAAGAGTCATGGGATAGGAGGCAGTGTACTATTGTGGATCAGGAACTGGTTAAAAGATAGAAAGCAGAGGGTAGGGCTAAATGGCCAATTTTCCCAATGGAGAAAGGTGAATAGTGGTGTACCCCAGGGATCTGTGCTAGGTCCGCTGCTTTTTGACATATTCATAAATGACCTGGAAAGTGGAATAACGAGTGAGGTTATCAAATTTGCAGATGACACAAAACTATTTAAAGTTGTTAAAACCCCAGAGGATTGTGGAAAATTGCAAGAGGATCTTAACAAATTGGAAGACTGGGCATCAATATGGCAGATGAAATTTAATGTGGACAAGTGCAAGGTTATGCACCTAGGGAAGAACAACCCAAACTATGGTTACACGATGCAAGGTTCCACATTAGAAACCACCACCCAGGAAAAAGATTTAGGCGTCATTGTGGATACCATGTTAAAACCCTCGGCCCAGTGTGCAGCAGCGGCCAAGAGAGCAAATAGAATGCTAGGTATGATAAGGAAAGGAATGGAAAATAAAACGAAAGATATTATAATGCCTCTGTATCGTTTCATGGTGAGACCGCACCTTGAATATTGTGTGCAATTCTGGTCGCCGTATCTTAAAAAGGATGTAGCGATTTTAGAAAAGTTTCAGAGAAGAGCCACCAAAATGGTAAAGGGGATGGAAGGATACTCCTATGAAGAAAGGCTAAAAAGGTTAGGGCTCTTTAACCTGGAAAAGAGACGGCTGAGGGGAGATATGATAGAAGTCTATAAATTAATGAACGGAGTGGAACGGGTAAACGTAGATGATTGTTTACCTTATCAGAATATAGAAAGACTAGGGGACATGCAATGAAGCTACAGGGTAAACTATTTAAGACTAATAAAAGAAAATATTTTTTCACTCAGCGTGTAATCAAACTCTGGAATTTGTTACCGGAGGATGCAGTAAAGGCTGTTAATGTAGCTGGGTTTAAAAAAGGTTTGGACAAGTTCCTGGAGGAAAGGTCCATAAACCATTATTAAGAAGGGACCCAGGATATCCATGCTTGAACCAATACAATCATTGTGGAACCTGTGTCCCTTGGGGAAACTGCTAGGTACGTATGACCTAGATTGGCCACTGTTGGAAACAGAATACCGGCCTTGATGGACCTTGGTCTGACCCAATATGGCATATCTTATGTTCTTTTGTTATGTTCTTATGTTCAACATCCTTCAGGATGGGAAAAAATTAAAAGAAAATGTAAAACTTTTGATTTGGATTTTTAAAAGTACGTAATTTGATAAAATTTGCTTCTGATATAAAATACAAGTGAAACAGATTTGTAAAAAAATTTCACTTTGAAAAGGTTGAACTAATTTGACCAAAGTCCATATGTTTCCTAGGTGTGCTAACTAATTCAAGGAATGTCTTTTGACAAAATGCACACTTCCAACTACTGCTATCAAATGGAGGAAAAACAATCTTGAAAAAATGATTAGATACATTTGTGTCATTAAAAATTGGTGTTCTGTTTACAAGATGGAAATTTGAGATGCAGAGTAAAGTTTATGGAACTAGGGAAGCAAATACAGAAAAAAGGAGAGTAAGCATAACAGAAGAATACCAAACCAAATATATTTTAAATTACATACATTAATTAAAGAAAACGTATGATAAAAGTTGGCCTGCAGGGGAGGGCCAGAGAGGGGGTGCTATAATTAGGAACAATGAAGGGAGAAGAGAGGGCAAAATGGTGGACGTAGCCTGAGGGGCATGCTATGGTGTTCATTATTTCCTCAATAGAATTTTGCTTCTACTACTTACCCTATGCAGAGGAAACGCAAGGGGAAGCAACAGACTACAGCCAAAATATTGCCAATAGATACCTTCTTATAGCCAGGTAAAGCTTCAAAGACTCTGGAACATTCGTTGGGAACTACCAGGTGGAAGAAGGCCCTATGGAGCTCCCTGAACTGGAAAGGACTTTCAGCTCAGAGGACCAGCAACTCCCAACAAGATCTGCTGAGAGTGGGTAACTAAGACCTGTGACTAGGATGCCAAAGATTCGGAAGGGTGACTTGATCCTTTCATTGAGACCTGGTGGCACAATGTCTGAGGATGTGGGTTAGCATGGGAGTGGCTGGGCCCCAGGCTGTAGGTGATTTGACAAAGATATCCTTGACTCCAAATATTAACGGTATCCTAGCACAGCAGCAGGTACTAGAAAACGTTTCTTTGTTATTAAGCAGCTAAACAACATTGGTGAGACCTAATCAGTGTAATTTTGAAATTCTTTAGGAGGGTTTATGTGCTTTGGAGAAATCTCTATTGTGTCAGTTTGCTTCAGTGGGGGGCAGATTCCAGGGAACAAGCTAAGCTAGTGGAGAAACGTGATTCAGATACTAAACTTCTTAAATAGTGTATTTCAAAAGCAGAGGAAAAAAAACATGACTTTCTGCTTCAGCTGTGACTTTTCATAAGGACTCTAATGTGATACATCGGAAAATAGAGGTTCTGGAAAAAGCTGTGAGAAAGAGGAATCTTCGTATGTTAAAATTTCCCCATGCGCCATCAATTTCTCCCTCAAAAATGTTTAAAAAACATGTTGCAATGGTTATGAAGTTTCCACTTGAATCAATGCCTCCTCTAACTAGAGTTTTTGATCTTCCACAGGTGCTTCCCCTCAGTTTTCTTTTGTTTCATTTGATTTTCTGTTTTTCTTGAAAAGTCTGACTCAGAGCAAATTAGAACAGCTACATGACTTAATACTGTTGCTTAAGAACCTGACCTAGATTGGATTTTGAAAATGTTTTTCAGAATCAGACAAACATTGTTGTTGAGTTGTCTTATCAGAATTTTTCCAGATGTTTCTAAGACTATTCAGAAGTACAGGAAGCAATTTCTGTTACTCCGACTTAAGGTCTTTCAGTTAGGAGGTCTTTTTTTCCTTAGGTTCCCATATACATTTTTAATTAAGCTTCAAGGGCTTTGGTTGTTTTATTTGAGCCTGAGCAACTTACTATGATCTCCAGGAACAAGCAGGAATGAGTCTTCACATATGGGTACGTCGGTACCGACGGAGTCTGCGCGGGAACGCTTCCCAGCGTCCAATCAAGAGCTTTTGGAAGCATCCCAGCACGCCTGCGTGCTACCTTCCCGCCTTTCCCTACTGCCTCTCCTCAGTTTTCGTTTTTCCGCGAAGCCGGCAGGACGTCCTCCTGTCACCGCAGAAAATTCTTGTTTTTATTTTTTAGTTTTCTTGTGGTCGCGGCTGTCTTCCCGACGCCACCGGTACCGCCGGTGTTTTCTTTTCTTTTCTTGTAAAATTTTCCTTTTCCACGGGATATTTTTTCTTCATAGTGTCCCACGGTCTCTTAGGACTTTTAGGCCTCTTCTTTTTCCTTCATGGAACCGCCAGACACTTTCTCCAAGAAATGTTCAGACTGTGGCGGTACAACTTTATTTTTAGACCCTCGAAGTCGGTGTCTAACCTGCTTGGGTCCTGACAACAGTTTGGTAAGAAGAGGTTTTCAACATTGAGGCTCCCTCGATACACGGTTGCCCTCCAACTTTGGGGCACCGTCCCCTTCTTCTTCCACACAGGATCAGGTAACCCACAAACAGTCTGTTAAGACTAGCCAGTCCTCGAGTGGTAGGTCTCATGCGCAGCATGTAGACGGCTCCAGCCTTGCCCTTGAGGGCCCACTGGCTTCAAAACCCTGGCGGGAATCTTCGGTCTCCAAAGCCTATAAGGGGTTTCAGGTTGTTCCTGGGGTTCACCCCCCACAGAACATACTTAAGCCGTGTACGGTGGTGGCATCCGCTTCGAGCGGTACCGATACCCCGGCATCGGCACTGGTGTTGGATGAAACACTCCTCACCAGGGATCGTCATCTGGCATCCTCGGTACCTTCGGGACCGCTGGATACCCTCCAGATTGACTTTCCATTATCGATACCATCACCGATACTCCAACCGATGTCGGTACCCTCCAGATGTGCATCGATAGCCTCGCTTCCTTCGATGCCGAGTCTGGAATCGATCTCCAGTCTGGAGGACTGGGTACCGACTCGCCTTGGTACCGGCTCTCGACGGTACCGAAGGCTCAGTTCCGATGATTCGGATCCGCAACTCTCGGTTCCCCCGATGCCGATTGAGTTGCCACTGGTTGCCCTTCCTTCACTGGTATCAGACACGGTACCGAAGTTGGTACCGATGTCCTCATTACCTTCACGGTCTTTGCCTTCCATGCTTCGCTTACCAGGCTCTTTGCCCTCGATGCCGAGTTTGGAATCGATCTCTAGTCTAGAAGACTGGGTACCAATAGATTTTGGTACCGACACCGATCGATACCGGTGCTTCGGTACCGAGGATAGCGGCCGGAGGTTTTCTGTTACCTCGGTACCGATTGAACTGTCACCGATGACTGCTCCGATGTCTTTGTCGGGTTCGACTCCGACATCGGTACCGGTGTGGGCATCGGTACCGGTACCCACAGTAGCATCGTGGCCAACTCCTGCCATGCTTTTTTCAACAGGATCACTCCATTCTATACCAAGCTTGGAGTCGATACCTGGCATGGACAATGTGGTAAGGATGGTGGCTGCTCCTGACAGCCAGTACCAGCAACCATCTTTTAAGCATTCCACACTGCACTCTGCAGGATCTTCTATTCCTATATATTTGGATAACTCTGTGGATGCTCAGGTTAGTTCTTTGGATCTACCCTGCCCAAGGGAGATTCCTGTTTGGGATCCCTCTTTTCAGAGTTTCCTCCTGGATATAGCAAGATCCCTTGCCATTCCTATTCCAGGACATGATCCTGCACAAGGCTCTGTTTCTACAAAAGCAAAGGACAACATAATGCTTCCTTTGCATCATTCCTTGCAGGATCTCCTTCTAGGAATGTGGGAAACACCTTTAAGGGTACCCCCACCCCCCAGGGCAACTGATCTCTTATATCAGGTGCCCCCCTCTCCAGGGTTTCAAAAGACTCAACTTCCTCATCATTCCATAGTAGTGGAATCAGCAATGAGGCGGGTAAAGAGTAAGAAAAAGCACTCTTTTTATCTGCCAGGTCGTGAGTCTAAGACACTAGATGCCTTTGGACGTCAAACCTTCCAGACATCTATGCTTTCTGCAAGAATTCTCTCATATATTTTTTATATGAGTCTTTCTCTTGAGGAGGTCACAAAGCAGTTACATCTTTTGACTCCTTTCCTTCAAGATTCTAGGAGTAAAGACTATTCTTCACTGCTTAAGCATATCCAGAATATTTCTTGGTTTCTTTCTCGTGCTTCCCTAGACTCTTGAGTCTGTTAGCAGAACTTCTGCTATTGCTATAGGGGCACGACGTAGAGCCTGGCTCCAAGCTTCAGACTTGGACAAATGGGCACAACAACGTCTGGGACATACTCCTTGCACTGGAGAAAATCTTTTCAACAAGGAGTCTTTACGTCAGGTTACTCAGTTATCCACTGATTTACCTGTTCCTAAGGGTTGTTCTACACCTTCTTCTGTCCCACTAGGTAGGAAATCTCCTACCAAACTTTCTTCCCACAGGAGAAGAAGGTTTTATTCATCACTTGCCCATCATACAAATGTTCCCCAACAGGGGAGGCATTGTCCTGGTCTGAAGAATCCAACCTCTCACCAGGCTCAGCAAACCCAGCATCTGCAGGGTTTCTGATCAATCATCATCAGATGCTTGTGACTCTGGGGGTTAGCATCTACAGTTGCTTCTTCTCAATGAAGACAATCCACCGCTTCATTCTAACCCCTACACATGGATCTCTTTCCAAAAGATATCCATTTTTTCTATATTTCTATGAGCTGTCAGGATATCCATGCCTATAGGTCACAGGTTTCTCCTCTTTTTCCTGCTAGGGAAAGAGGTCTAACCACTATCAAATGATAGTTCCTGTGCCAGCATGTATTTTTTCCTTTCTATAGACTTCCTACTTCGTAAGTCTTCTTCAGCTCCATTCTCTTCACCCTCTACCAAGTTTTTCCCCTGTAAGAGGGAATTACTTACTGGGAGGCTTTTTTATTCAGCCTCTCTACTTTTCTCACTTTCCAGTGCGGAGTTTTCCTCTCTGCGTTACCTCCTCTGCTTCAATCTTGCTTTGGGGCAGCTTATCAGACATGTCCAGACTTTCCTACTCCTGTTCTGTCTGTTCTTTCTGTTTTCAACAGTAAGATTCTTTCTGCTGTCTTGCTAGCAGCTGCCTATGCAGGAGCCTTAATGTTTGGACCACTGGTTCTTGTCTTCAAACAACCAGATTTGTCCTCCACTAACATTCTGTCTAGCCTTAGTAGTGGCTCCAAGTGAGTGCTTCATCTCTCTTGGAGATTATCTCACTACAAGCTTTCTAGATTGTCTTCTATTTCTGCCATCTCTATTCTCCTGGGTTTGGCAGCGTAGTTGGCAGAGATACTGGCTCTCTAGCAGCCAATTCTATCTCCTCATTCTCCTGCATCATGCTCTCTGCAGTCTACAGAGAAGCTTTCCACTATGGGCCCTTGCTAGAGAGCATGGGTTTTTTTTTTCTCCAACAGCTATCCTAGCTGGTTAGAAAAGGCTTTTCAGTCATGTCTCCCATGACTAGAAGCAGGGCCGGCCCGTCCATTGAGCAAGAATGTTTTTTGCACAGGGCCCCGCGTTTCAGGGGGCCCCGCGCAAAGAACATTCTGCTTTTTTCAAAATTAAATTTAAAAAAAAAACCGCTGGCTGCTACCGCTGCCGCTGCTGTCCCGTGGGGCCCCCTCTGCCCGGCTGAGCCCCTCCCTCCCTCCCTCCCTCCGTGACGGCTGAGCCTCTCCGTGTCAGCTTTGAGAGTCACGAATGGAGAGTGTCTCCCTCGCGTCTCTGTTAAGCCTGCAGGGGCAGATGGGAAATTTCCCATCAGCCCCTGCGGGCTTAACAGAGACGCGAGGGAGACACTCTCCCTTCGCGACTCTCAAAGCCGGCACGGAGGGGCTCAGCCGTCGTGGGTGGAGGGAGGGGTGGGTGGAGGGAGGGATTCAGCCGGGCAGAGGGGGCCCCGCGGGACAGTCCATTCTGCTGCTGCCGCCAGCGTTTTTTTTATTTAATTTAATTTTACTTGAGCCGATGGGGGAGTTAGGATTGGTAATGGGCTATGGGGGTGCTAGGACTGGAAATGGGCTGGGGGGGATTAAGACTGGAGGTGGGCTGATGGGGTTAGGACTGGTAATGGGCTGTGGGCTGGTGGGGGGGTTAGAACTGGTAATGGGCTATGGGGGGGTTAAGACTGGTAATGGGCTGTGGGCTGATGGGGGCTGTCTGGTAATGGGCTATGGGGGGGATAGGACTGGAAATGGGATGGGGGGCTTAAGACTGGAAGTGGGCTGATGGGGTTAGGACAGGTAAAAGGATTTGTGCTGTTGGTGGGGTTTATAACTGGTAATGGGCTATGGGGGGTTAGGTGTGATAATGGGCGATGGGGGGGCTAGGACAGGAAATGGGCTGATGGGGAGGGGTTAGGACTTGAGGTGGGCTGAGGGGGTTAGGACTGGTAATGGGCTGTGGGCTGTTGGGGGGGGGGTTAGAACTGGTAATGGGCTATGGGGGGGGTTAATACTGGTAATGGGCTGTGGGCTGATGGGGGCTGTCTGGTAATGGGCTATGGGGGGATTAGGACTGATAATGGGCTATGGGGGGGCTAGGACAGGAAATGGGCTGATGGGGAGGGGTTAGGACTTGAGGTGGGCTGATGGGGGAGGGGGGTTAGGACTGGCAGTGGGCTATGGGGGGCTGACTGGAAATGGGTTGATGGGGTTAGGACTGGAAGTGGGCTGATGGGGGGTTAGGACTGGTAATGGGTTATAGGGGGGGCTTAAACTGAAAATGGGGTGATAGGGGGTTAGGACTGGAAGTGGGTTGATGGGGGGGCTAGGACTGGTATTGGGTTGGGGGGTTGCTAGGACTGGAAATGGGCTGATGGGTGGCTAGGACTGAAATGGGCTGATGCAGGGACTAGAAGGGAATGGATGCTGGGTGAGGCTGGAACTAGAAGGGAGCTGATGTTGGGGGAGGATTAGAATGGGATGGGGCTGGAAGAGTAAAATGGAGAAGGGAAAAATATTTTGTGTGGGAGGGATAAAAAATCTACAATTGGCCGGCTATTGGGAGAGTAAGTGGGGATTGAGGATGGAGGGGTAAAATTTGAGTGGATGAAATAGGAATGAGGAAAGAGCAAAAGGAGAAAGATTAGTATGTTAAAGCAGATGTAGAGAGAGAATGGAAAAAAAAACTAGAAGAGAGAAGAAAGGACAAATGGACAGCAGACGATGGAGAGTTAGCAGAAGACACGAAGAAACCAGAAGAAAGTGGCTGGAGCAAGTGCAGCTGAAAAAAAATGCACAAAAGGTAGAAAAATATCTCTTTATTTTGAATTTATTAATTGGAATATGTCAGCTCTGGTAAATGTGCATCATTAACGTCTGCGCTTTGTTTAGTACAAGAGCAAATTAATGTATAGTTTTATTTCTACAATGTTGTACATTCCAAGTTTGGCTTTTGGGATTCCCAGTTTAATTATTGTCTTCCTGTTTCTAAATTGTGATTACTTGTTTGGTGATGGTCTATGTCAGCGATGGCGAACCTATGGCACGCGTGCCAGCTGTGGCACGCGAAGGCCTTGCAGCTGGCACGCGTGAAGGTCCGCAAAAAAAGAAAAAGCGGGCTCTGGCTGCTGCCGCGGACGCGGCAGCATGCAGTGTCCCGCGGGGCCCCCTCCGCCCGCTAAGCCCCTCTGCAAGGGCTTTCAGATTCGCGAGGGAGACAGCGTCTCCCTCGCGTCTCTGTTAAGCCCGCAGGGGTTAATGGGAAATTTCCCATCAGCCCCTTTAGACGCGAGGGACTGATGGGAAATTTCCCATTAGCCCCTGCGGGCTTAACAGAGACGCGAGGGAGACGCTGTCTCCCTCGCGAATCTGAAAGCCCGTGCAGAGGGGCTTAACGGGCGGAGGGGGCCCCGCGGGACACTGCATGCTGCCGCGTTCGCGGCAGCAGCCAGAGCCCGCTTTTTCTGTTTTTAAATTTGCCGGGGGGGGGGGGGGGTTAGGACTGCTAATGGGCTAGGAGGGGGGGGGTTAGGAAGGCGAATGGGGTCGGGGGGGTTAGGACTGCTAATGGGCTGTGGGCTGATGGGGGCTCTCTGGAAATGGGGTGATGGGGGGTTAGGACTGCTAATGGGCAGGGGGGGGTTAGGACTGCTAAGGGGCTGGGGGGGGTTTGGACTGCTCATGGGCTGGGGGGGGTTAGGACTGCTAATGGGCTAGGAGGGGGGGGGGGTTAGGACTGCTAATGGGCTAGGGGGGGTTAGGACTGCTAATGGGCTGTGGGCTGATGGGGCTGTCTGGAAATGGGGTGATGGGGGGTTAGGACTGGTAATGGGCTATGGGGGGGTTAGGACTGCTAATGGGCTAGATGGGGGGGTTAGGACTGCTAATGGGCTAGGGGGGGGGTTAGGACTGCTAATGGGCTAGGGGGGGTTAGGACTGCTAATGGGCTCGGAGGGGGGGTGTTAGGACTGCTAATGGGCTAGGAGGGGGGGTTAGGACTGCTAATGGGCTGGGGGGGGTTAGGACTGCTAATGGGCTAGGAGGGGGGGGTTAGGACTGCTATTGGGCTAGGGGGGGTTAGGACTGCTAATGGGCTAGGAGGGGGGGTTAGGACTGCTAATGGGCTGGGGGGGGGTTAGGACTGCTAATGGGCTAGGAGGGGGGGGGGGGGTTAGGACTGCTAATGGGCTAGGGGGGGTTAGGACTGCTAATGGGCTGTGGGCTGATGGGGGCTGTCTGGAAATGGGGTGATGGGGGGTTAGGACTGCTAATGGGCTGGGGGGGTTTGGACTGCTAATGGGCTGGGGGGGGTTAGGACTGCTAATGGGCTAGGAGGGGGGGGGTTAGGACTGGAAAAGGGCTAGGGGGGTTAGGACTGCTAATGGGCTGTGGCTGATGGGGGCTGTCTGGAAATGGGGTGGTGATGGGGGGTTAGGACTGGTAATGGGCTATGGGGGGGGTTAGGACTGCTAATGGGCTAGAGAGGGGGGGGGGTTAGGACTGCTAATGGGCTAGGAGGGGGGGTTAGGACTGCTAATGGGCTATGGGGGGGGGCGTTAGGACTGCTAATGGGCTAGAGAGGGGGGGTTAGGACAGATAATGGGCGAGGGGGGGTTAGGACTGCTAATGGGCTGTGGGCTGATGGGGGCTGTCTGGAAATGGGGTGATGGGGGGTTAGGACTGCTAATGGGCTGGGGGGGTTTGGACTGCTAATGGGCTGGGGGGGGTTAGGACTGCTAATGGGCGAGGGGGGGGGTTAGGACTGCTAATGGGCTAGGGGGGGTTAGGACTGCTAATGGGCTGTGGGCTGATGGGGGCTGTCTGGAAATGGGGTGATGGGGGGTGAGGACTGGTAATGGGCTATGGGGGGGGGTTAGGACTGCTAATGGGCTAGAGAGGGGGGGTTAGGACTGCTAATGGGCTAGGGGGGGGTTAGGACTGCTAATGGGCTAGGGGGGGGTTAGGACTGCTAATGGGCTAGGAGGGGGGTTAGGACTGCTAATGGGCTAGGAGGGGGGGTTAGGACTGCTAATGGGCTAGGGGGGGGTTAGGACTGCTAATGGGCTGGGGGGGGGTTAGGACTGCTAATGGGCTAGGAGGGGGGGGGGTTAGGACTGCTAATGGGCTAGGGGGGGTTAGGACTGCTAATGGGCTAGGAGGGGGGGGTTAGGACTGCTAATGGGCTAGGGGGGTTAGGACTGCTACTGGGCTGTGGGCTGATGGGGGCTGTCTGGAAATGGGGTGATGGGGGTTAGGACTGGTAATGGGCTATGGGGGGGTTAGGACTGCTAATGGGCTAGAGAGGGGGGTTAGGACTGCTAATGGGCTAGGGGGGGGTTAGGACTGCTAATGGGCTGATGGGGAGGGGTTAGGACTTGAGGTGGGCTGTTGGGTGGGGTTAGGACTGGAAATGGGCTGATGGGGGGTTAACACTGGAGGTGGTCTGATGGGGTTAGGACTGGTAATGGGCTATGGGGGGGGTTAGGACTGATAATGGGCTATGGGGGGGCTGGGACAAGAAATGGGCTGATGGGGAGGGGTTAGGACTTGAGGTGGGCTGATGGGGTTAGGACTGGTAATGGACTGTGGGCTGATGGGGGGGTTAGGACTGGCAATGGGCTATGGGGGGCTGACTGGAAGTGGGGGGTTAGGACTGGTAATGGGTTATAGGGGGGGGGCTTAAACTGAAAATGGGGTGATGGGGGGTTAGGACTGGAAGTGGGTTGATGAGGGGGGGATAGGACTGGTATTGGGTTGGGGGGCTGCTAGGACTGGAAATGGGCTGATGCAGGGACTAGAAGGGAATGGATGCTGGGTGAGGCTGGAACTAGAAGGGAGCTGGTGTTGGGGGAGGATTAGAATGGGATGGGGCTGGGAGAGTAAAATGGAGAGGGGAAAAATATTTTGTGTGGGAAGGATAAAAAATCTACAATTGGCCGGGTATTGGGAGAGTAAGTGGGGATTGAGGATGGAGGGGTAAATTTTGAGTAGATGAAATAGGAATGAGGAAAGAGCCAAAGGAGAAAGATTAGTATGTTAAAGCAGATGTAGAGAGAGAATGGAAAAAAAAAACAAGAAGACAGAAGAAAGGACAAATGGACAGCAGATGGAGAGTTAGCAGAAGACACGAAGAAAACCAGAAGAAAGTGGCTGGAACAATTGCAACTGAAAAAAATGCACAAAAGGTAGAAAAATATCTCTTTATTTTGAATTTATTAACTGGAATATGTCAGCTCTGGGAAATGTGCATCATTAATTTTTGCGCTTTGTTTAGTACAAGAGGAAATTAATATATAGTTTTATTTCTACAGTGTTGTTGTATATTCCAAGTTTGGCTTTTGGGGTTCCCAGTTTAATTATTGTCTTCCTGTTTCTAAATTGTGATTCCTTGTTTGGTGATGGTCTGTTCTGCATGTGTAACTGAGCTGAGGTATTCTGTTTATATAATTCCTATTTGACATTGCCACTTGTTCTTTCCCCAGTAGGTCATGTATTGTTGTTCTCTGAGATGTATTGGTTTAATATTTGCAGTGTTGCCTTTTGATAGGTAGAGTATGGTGCTTTGTGAGTCCTGGTAGTGCTGTTAGGATACGGCGGGTTTGCTATGGGTTCTAAATGGGCAGCGTTTGTAGTAGTTCCTAATGTGCCTGGCGGTTGGTACTGGATTATAGTAATGTAGAAACCTTTTAGTCTTTCTTTATCCATATACTCATTAAGAGGCATGTTTACTAAAAGTTAGTGTATGGTAACATTATGCAAATATTTATGCAAATGAAGCACCTTATGCAAATGGGGCTTTAATTGACGTGCTGGCACTTTCAGGAAATTCTTTGGTTTTGTGCGGCAGTTTGGGCACTCGGGCTCAAAAAGGTTAGCCATCACTGGTCTATGTTCTGCATGTGTAACTGAGCTGAGGTGTTCTGTTTATATAATTCCTATTTGACATTGCCACTTGTTCTCTTTCCCAAGTAGGTCATGTATTCTTGTTCTCTGAAATGTATTGGTTTAATATTTGCAGTGTTGCCTTTTCATTGGTAGAGTATGGTGCTTTGTGAGTCCTGGTAGTGCTGTTAGGATACGGCGGGTTTGCTATGGGTTCTAAATGGGCAGTGTTTGTAGTAGTTCCTAATGTGTCTGGCAGTTGGCACTGGATTATAGTAATGTAGAAATCTTTTAGTCTTTCTTTATCCATACACTCATTAAGAGGCATGTTTACTAAAAGCTGGTATATGGTAAAATTATGCAAATATTTATGCAAATGAGGCCCCGCACCGAGTCTCCGCACATGGCCCTGCACCCCCCTTGGGCCGCCCCTGACTAGAAGGTTCTCCCTTCTTTTACCATCTCCTTTTTTGATATAAAGGACATAGGCCATCTCCAGGAACAAGCAGGAATGAGTCTTCACATATGGGTACGTCGGTACCGACGGAGCCTGCACGGGGATGCTGCCCAGCTTCCAATCAGAAAGCCTTTGGCAGTCTCCCTCGCACCTGCGCACTGAGTTCCCGCCCTCTCCAGAGCCTCTCTTCAGTTTTCTTTTTTCCGCGGAGCCGGCAGGACGTCCTCCTGTCACTGCAGAAACTTACTTATTTACTTTAATTCTTTAGTTTTTTTGTTTTCTTGTGGTCGCGGCTGTATTTCCCGCTCCCACCGGTACCGCTGGTGGATTTTTTTTTTTTTTTTAACTTTATTTATTTAGTTCCACCAATTCACAAATAGAATCACATTACAACAAAATCTCTGGGTGAGGCAAACACTTAACCCCACCACAGAGGTAACCGATTAAGACAGTGGTGACCAACAGTTTCAATATTACCCCCCCCTCTCCCCACCCATATGATACATTGCTACCTCTGGCAACTAAACAATGTCCCAGGGAACCCTTTCCCGTACCCCCCCCAAAAACCCCTAAGAACCTCACCCAGTCCCTCCCCCCACCGCCCAGCAGAAACCCCCCCCCCCACCAACCCATCCCCCCCGCTCCAACCCCCCTCCCCTAGGGGCCCGTGCTACAGGCCCAGAGTTCCAATCCTGACACCCGCAACAGCTTACACCCCCCCTCGCCATTTCAAGAGCCATACATCAAATCTTTGCCACATCAGTCGGAAGGTCTGCAGCCGATGCTTACCATACGCTGCGATCTCACACATACCTTTCAGTTCACATAACCGCCCCACTATATCTCCCCGAGTGGGGACAGCCCGACTTTTCCAACGGACCAGGAGCTCCCCCCTCGCCGATATAGTACAGTAGCCAATCAGCTGAAGCTGCTCCCGCTCCCCTTCATCCCCCAACTCATTCAACAATACCATGGCTGGAGTTAATACAATGGGGAGCCCCGTCACCTCCCGAATAACAAGTTCCCAATCCCCCCACATACCCCGTACCAATGGACAATCCCACAACAGATGATATAAATCACCCTTCCCCGTGCACCCCCTCCAACACTCTCCCAAATTCCCCGTCCCCAGGACCCGCAACTTCCATGGGGTCCAATAGGTGTGATATCTAATCTTCAAACTCCCCTCCAAATAAACCGTCCCCGGTGCCAATTTTTTTGACCACCCGTAAATGTCCTGCCAGCGTTCCCGGGACCACTCCCCCCCCAGGACCTTTTCCCATATCTCTTCCCCTCTAATGCTCCCCCCCACCCCCCGCAGGTCAAGCAACGCCGCATAAAAGTGGGTAATAGCCCCCTTGCGCCCCCCTCTTTCCAATAGGGTCTCTACCTTCGTAGCTGCTTTACCCAGGTCCTCCTTAACTTCCCGCCTGCCCACGAAAGACGCCACCTGTAAATATGCAAAAAAACCCTTACTCTCCAACCCAAACTCCTTCACCAACTC
This sequence comes from Ichthyophis bannanicus, assembly GCA_033557465.1. Classification (NCBI taxonomy): domain Eukaryota; kingdom Metazoa; phylum Chordata; class Amphibia; order Gymnophiona; family Ichthyophiidae; genus Ichthyophis; species Ichthyophis bannanicus. The sequence continues at coordinate 607,246,163 of CM066033.1, forward strand.
CCCCCACCTCTTCAACTCCCCCCCCGCCGTAAGTAGTTGACCCATAGCCCTCAACCCCTTCCTTGCCCATTCAAGAAACACTCCTCCTTCTCTCCCCGGGCTAAACTCCCGGACCCCCGTAATATACATACTCCTAGTATAACGCTTCCCCCCTAGCAAGGGACGTTTCAACCGCAACCAAAGCTCTTTCGTCAAAGTTCGAAAGGGGTTACCCATCCCCCTTCCCTCTGCCACTGCTCCGGGATCCCAAATCCACTTCGCCAATCTCTCGCCCCTTTCCGGATCCCCCTCCAGGTACACCCACCGCGGAACCTCCTCCCCCCCTTGCCAACTCTGCAAGGCCCTTAACTGCGAGGCCAAGTAATATTCTTCCAGCCAGGGGACACCCATCCCCCCCTCCTTACTGGGTCTATACATAGTAAGCCGCGCTACCCTCGGATGTTTCCCCCCCCACACAAAAGCCAGCAAGAGTTGCTGCACCTGCTTTAAATAGCTCCGAGGCACCTTGCACGGTAGGGAACTAAATAAAAACAAAAAACGAGGTAAAACATTCATCTTTAGCACGGCAATCCTACCCAGCCATGTTAAGTATAACCCCTTCCACTTCTGAAGATCACTCCGCACCTCCTGCAATAATCTGCCATAATTAACTCTCCCTAACCCCTCGACATGCTTACCCATCTGGATACCCAGGTACCGATACTGCGTCCCCACCCAGCGAAACGCAAACGCCCCTTTCAGGCCAACCTCTATCTCCCCACGTAAATTAAACCCCAAAATCTCTGATTTACTATCATTAATCTTATACCCCGCCACTTTACTGTACTCCTCAATCTCCCTCATTAAGTTCGGTAATGACATCAAAGGTTCTCGAAGCGTAAAAATCACATCATCCGCGAAGAGAGTGATTTTAACTTCCTGGGAGTTCATTAAAACCCCTTTTACATCCATTGACCTCCTGACCCTTGCCGCCAACGGCTCTATGACCAAGGCAAAGAGCAGAGGGGACAGGGGACAGCCCTGTCTAGTACCTCTACCGAGACCGAACGGCCCCGAATAACCGCCATTCACCCGCACTCTCGCCTGCGGCCCCGCATACAACGCTTGTACCCACTGAAGGAAATGAACACCCAGCCCAACTTTCTCCAACACCCCCAGCATAAAAGGCCACTCTACCCGATCAAACGCTTTTTCAGCATCCACCGAAAGAAAAACGGCCTCCTGCCCTGTCCGCTGCACCTCCCACGTGAGATTACAAATCTTACGAATATTATCCCCCCCTTGCCTCCCCCCTATAAACCCTGTTTGATCGGGGTGTATCAGGGCAGGCATCACCGCAGCCAGTCTAGTAGCCAACACCTTAGCCAACAACTTAGCGTCTACATTTAATAAAGAAATAGGCCGGTACGACCCACACACCATTAGATCCTTGCCCGGTTTAGGAATAAGGGTTATGCCAGTTTCCCTCATGGAACGGGGGGCTTCTCCCCCTATCAACACCCCGTTAAACACCTCAACCATCAAAGGCCCCAAGCTGGCCCGGAACACTTGATAAAACCGCCCTGACAGCCCATCCAGCCCAGGAGCCTTACCACGTTTCAAAGTGCCAATCGCAGCTGTCACCTCTCCCTCCGTTATGGGCCGATCTAACCATTCTGACTCTCCGCTAGACAGGGTAGGCATGTCACAATCTCGTAAGTATTCCTCACATTGAGCCTTCCCACCTTGCACTTCACTTGTGTATAGTTTGGTATAATAGTCCACGAACACCTCCCTAATTTCATTATTCCCGTGCTCCAACCTCCCCCCCACTCCTCGAATACCTCCAATAGTATGTTGGTGGGTTCTACGCCGTAGCCTTTGCGCCAAACGCCGCCCCACCCTATTTCCTCCCTCAAACCAACCCTGCTTTAACACCCGCAACTCAAAGGCTATGTCGCTCGCACGCAACTGCCCTAACTCCCCCCTTAGCGCTTTCAGTTTCTCCATCACCTCCCCTCCACGCTTCCCAACACCCATCCGTTCCAACCGACCAATCTCATCTAACAACCCCCGTTCCCTCTCCCCGCGTTGCCTACGCCTCCTGGCCGCCTCTTGCACCAAATGTCCCCTCACTACTGCCTTAAGCCCATCCCACACCACCCCTAACTCAACTTCCCCATTTAAATTAAAAGCTTGATATTCCCGCACCACCTTCCCTAACCGCTCTATCACAGCTGGTTCATCCAGCAGGGCCTCATTCAATCTCCAGAACTTAACGCCTTCATCATCATATCCCAAATTAAATTTCACCCATACAGGCGCATGGTCTGTCCACGTAATCGAGCCCTGATCCGCTTCAAGCACCCTGTTCAACCACCCTCCCCCTGCCCATAACATATCTATCCGACTATACGTACCATGGGGAGCAGAATAAAAAGTGTACTGCTTACATCCCGGGTGCTGACTCCTCCACACATCTTCCAGCCCCAAACCCTCTTTCATGCGCCGCAACTTGACCCTGTCCACTCTCTTACCCAACCCGCTACCCCCCCCATTGTCTAATCGTGGGTTGACCGTTAAATTAAAATCCCCCCCCAGAATAATAGGGGCCCCACTCAGGCTCCCCAGTTCAGATTGCAGCCTATCAAAAAATTCCCCCTGTTTTTCGTTGGGGCCGTACAGACACACTATCCAAACGTGCTCCCTCCCCACCTGCACTTTAAGCCCCACCGCTCTACCCTGCTTATCGCGATATTCCCCCACCACCTTATCCACCCAATTCACCCCCACCAGAATACCCCCCCCCCCCTCCGGGCCTCAGCCCTCTGCCCAGCTAATAGCACCCGTGGGTAGCGCTTGGACTGTAGCAGACGCTCCTGGCCAACCTTCAAATGGGTTTCCTGGAGACATAAAAAGTCTGCACGCAACCTACCACCTTCCCTCTCCAACAATCTGCGTTTCCTCCAAGTTCCCAACCCCCTCACAGTTAGTGTAGCCACGACCCTCTGCTGTTGGCCCACCTTTTCCCCCCCCCCCCCACCCCCCTCCCCTCCCCCCCTCCCCTGGCGCCCATGCCCCCCTCCCCCCCCCTCCCCTAACGTTACCCCCAACCCCTGCTCCCCCCCTCCCCCCCCTTCCCCCCGCTGATCCCCCCTCCTTCCACCGGAGGCCACCATCGGAGTAGTGTCCATCAGCCAGAGGCAGCTACCCCCTGTCCCCCCCTCCCCACCTCTACACACTTCCCCCCTTCCCTCCCCCCTCTCTTATCTAATCCCCTTGTTCCGCCCCCTACTCTCCTCCGCCACATTCCCTAAAACATCCCCACGCTTCACCTCCCACACCCCCCTCTCCCCCTTCCCCACACATCCACCTTCTCCCTCCCCCCAACCCCTTCCATTTACCCTCCCCCCTCCACCTCCCAGAACAATGAATCCTCCACAGAACTCATGCAGCACCCCAAACAACACAAATCTAACTCAGCATTCCAAAACAATGCACAGCATAAGAAACAGACCCTAACACAAGGAGTCCCCAGCATTTCAAGTGTCCTCCTCTCTATCCGATCTGGCATGCTCCACCTCCGGACTCCGCTGTCGTTTATCACCAGTCCTCTGTCGCTCCTGCTCAACTGCCGCAGGCCGCCGCTCCTGCAGGCCCAGGGGTACTCCACTCTCTAAGCCCGCCTTGGCCATAGCGGTCATAGCGTCTGATACCGAGTGGACTTTCCAATTCTTAAGCCCCACTGTGAAAAGGAGGCCAAACGGGAACAACCACTTATAACGGACATTCTCCCTCCGCAAGATGGCTGTGACAGGTTGCATATCCTGCCTCCGCTGCAGAGTCCCTGCAGCTAAGTCCGGGTATAGCTGCACTTCATACCCTTGCCATAGAAAATCCTTGCGGGTACGCATCAATTGTAGGATCCGTTCCTTCAATTTATAATCCTCCAAGCAAAGGACCAAGTCTCGCGGTCGGTTAGGCCTGCTGGGGCCGAGGGCACGATGGGCTCTAACAAGCTTCACGTCCACGCTCTCAGTCTCTTTGCCCAAATCACGCAGAATAGTCCCCAGCACAGCAGTAGCCACCTTTTCGCTGTCCGCAAACTCCTTCTCCTCCAGCACCCCTCGGATGCGCAAGTTGTTTCTCCGAGACCGGTTCTCTAAGTCCTCCATTTTTAAGAGCTGTGAGTCTTTCCACGCTTCCATCTCTGAGAAGGAATGGGCCAGCGCATTTTGCCGAGCATCAAGCCTCCCCAATTGCTGCTCATGCTCTTCCACTTTGTGGCTGAGTTCCCCCATCTCCTCCCTCACCGCGCTGCACATTACCGCCACCTTCGTTTTAACAGCTTGCATTTCATTTTTTAGGTCCCCAAACCAGCCACACAATTCTTCCCTTGTCACATTTTGCACAAGCATGTCGGCCAACGCCGGTGCCTCATTCCGCCGCCCCTTACCAGAGGGAGTCTCTCCGGTTCCCGCGATTTGTCCCGCTATTTTCTTCTCTCCGGTCAGGGACTTCGCGCCTCCGTACGCGAACTCTTTTAGGTCCGCTGCCTTTTTTCTTGTCGCCATACAAGTCCTCGGGATGCCTTCGCTCACCCGCAACCTGTGTCCTCCAAAAATCGAAGCACAACGAGGGGGAATATCGCCAAAAACTTGAGCTGCCCTCCGGAGCTCTCCACTTATGCTGCCATGTTGGCTGATGACATCACTTCCTCTCCCGCTGGTGGATTTTTGACTTAATTCTGAGAAATGTTTTTCTTCAGTTTTTGCCTTAACTTGTTGGGCCTACCAGGCCTCTTCATTATGGAGCCTTCTTTTCCTAAGAAGTGCCTTCGGTGTGGAAACACCTGTTTCTTTTTAGATACCAATGCTTGGTGTCTCAACTGTGTGGGTCCTGACCCTTTTTCCCCTGGCAAGTCGGGGGATATTTCTGTGAAGAAACCTTCAACTTTTAGAATTTCCCTCGATACCGTTTTTTCCTCGGCAGTGAGGGTACCAGGTTTCTCTACTTCACAGCATCAGGTAACCCAAAAACAGTCTGTTAAGACTAGTCAATGTTTGAGTGGTATGTCCCATGCCCAGCATGGTGACGGCTCCGGCCTTACCCTCAAGAATCCATTGGCATTACCCTTGCGGGAGTCTATGGGCTCCAAAGCGTTAAAGGGGTTTCAGGTTGTTCCTGGGGCTCACCCCTCACAGAACATACCTGAGCCATGCGCGGAGGTGGTATCCGCTTCGAGCGGTACCGAGCCTCCGGCATCGGCACCGGTGTCGAGTAGCCTACTCTTCACCAAGGATTGTCATCGGGCATCCTCGGTACCTTCGGGCCCGATCGATTCGCACCGCATTGACTTCCTTCAACCTCAGCCATGCTTCGGGCCGGTACCGGCGTCGATCGGTTCTGATACCCTGGCATCGGCATCGAGGTGGACCACCTTTCCCTTTGAAAAAGGTGTTCATCGGGTATCCTCGGTACCGTCGGTATCGGTCGATGTGACCCAGTCTGCCTTAGGGGTATCGGCATCGCCGATACTGCCATTGGCGTCGGCGCCTTCGCGGCACGCATCGATAGTATCACTTACTTCGATGCCGAGTCTTGAGTCCATATCTAGTCTCGATGACTCCGTACCGACGTGCCCTGGAACCGACTCAGATCGATTCCAGATCGGCAGTTTCAAAGATCATAGTCATCTACCACTGCAGCAGTTCCCGATGGCTGCTTCATCTGCTACTCCTGTATCAGTATCGATGCCTCTTCTGGCACCCATGCCTACTTTAGAACCGATACCTGGCATTGGTGTAGTCCCCTGTGCCTCCTCTGGAGCTCCGGCTTTTTCTTTAGCCGGGCCAGGGATGGTTCCCATAGGAGATCAGTCTTTTCAGGCTTTTCTCCGGGACATGGCAACCTTTCTCAATATATCTATCCCTAGTAGTGGTCCTACTCAGGGCTCACAGGCACAGATGGAAAATATACAATTTCCTTTGCATCCTGCTCTGCAGGATCTCCTTCTCAGGGTCTGGAAATCACCCTTACGACTTCCTCCAGTTTCTACAAACATTGAGGTTCGGTACCGGGTGCCACCCTCTCCAGGGTTCCAGAAGCCTCAACTTTCTCATCGTTCCCTTGTAGTGGAATCGGCTCTGAGAAAAGTTAAGAGCAAGAAGAAGCATTCTTCTTATCCACCGGGTCATTCTTCAAGAACACTCTATGCTTTTGGTCGTCAAGCCTTCCAAAACTCTATGTTGGCCTCCAGAGTTCTCTCATATATTTTTCACATGAGTCTAACACTCCAGGAGGTCACAGAGAAATTGTCTTTTTTGACCCCTTTTCTACCAGAGCCCAAGGCTACTGATTATTCCTTACTCATCAATCACAGCCGGAATATATCTTGGTTCCTGTCTCGTGCTTCTATAGACTCTTTTGAGTCTGTTAGCAGATCCTCTGCTATTGCCATAGCAGCACGTCGCAGAGCCTGGCTTGAAGCTTCAGACTTGAGTAGATGGGCACAAACCATACTGGCTCATTCTCCTTGTACAGGAGAGGGTCTCTTCAATAAGGAGGCTTTAAGTCAGGTTGCTCAATGCTTCACTGACTCTCCTTCCACTAAGGACCTTTCTAAGCCACCTCCTTCTTCGAGAGGTAGGAAATGTCCTACCAAACCTTCTTTCCCTAAGAGAAGAAAGTTTCATTCCTCTCCTGCCCATCATTCGGCTGTACCTAAACAGGAGACACCTCAGCCTAGTCTGAACTCCTCCAGCTCTAACCAGTCTCAGCATTCCCAGCAACCATAGGAACTGGGACTTATACTCTATACTTTCCTTCTAATTCATTAGAAGTTTATACACTGTGTTTCTTTCAGTGTACTACCTTGTGAAACATTTTATGTTCAGGGCCTCTTCTTATCCTCTAGAAGAGCAGTTGCACATATCCCATGATGGTTGTGTCCCAATTGAACATTCTTCCTTCTGTTGACTTACCCTATGGGTATGTCACCCTCTAATTACTTGCTCTACCCTCTCCAATGGAGTTTTTCCCCTAACGGAGGGGTACCATACTAAAAAGTTTTTGCCAAGCTTATTCCACAGACAGGGAAAAGTTATATCTCCTCCCTCTTTATCTGTTTTTTCTTATGGGGCACAGGGCAATCTTTCTGCTGTTTCTGTCAGCTGCTGTGCCTGCAGGAGTTACAGTGATTGTATTTCTGGTACTTTTCCCAAGTTCCAGTCTTTTGTTCAATTTCTGTCTAGCCTTAGTAGTGTTTCCAAGCTATTCGTTAGCTACCTTGGATCCTCCTACTCCCTTAGGCTTCCTCACATTATTCTATCCACCTCCTCTCCTAGGATATGGTAACAAACCTGACTTCAGTCAGTTTATCTCTCCTGCACAATGCTCTCTACAATCTTCAGAGCAGCTTTCTACTATGAGGGCCTGCTATAGAGCATTGACCTTGTCTCTGAAGCTTCGCTATTAGTAGGAAAAAGCTTGTTCACCCTTCCCATGCCTGTAAAGGTTCTCCACACCCTTTAACCTGGGATGTTAACACGGGTTACATTCTTCTGCGTGAAGATCCAAGGCTGACATTCATGCATGCTACCTCTTGGTCCTTCTAATAGGTCCCTCTGGTATCTTCCCCTGCATTTTGCACCTCTGCCGTGTCAGTGTTCGGTGGAACTCCCGCCTTGTTCCTTACAGATTCATCTTATAATCTGTTCTCACGCAATCATTACGGTTATTTTGTTGGATTGCCTTCCTGCATCCCTCAATTCATAGAAATAGATTCTCTCTACATATCCCAAGTGGCTTTACCCTCTGGTAATATGCAGAATCTTTTTCTTTTTTATTTCCCATGTAACAATCATGGGGCTGGGTGCTAGACATGTTCTTCAACCTGTCATCTGTATGCAGCATCTCTATCTATGTCTACATACCTATCTCATTTCTCTGGTGGTGCAATCCCATGCCCCACAAAAATATCTATAATTACGTATTTCATATCTATATTATATTATATATATATTTTGCTATATCTCTCCACCCATGTCCCGATTTCTGCATCTGGACATATCGATTCAGATTTAGATCCCCCCACATATATATATATAAACATCTGTATATATATGTGTCTCTTGGGCGGTTTCTTAAGGGTTCATATCTCTATACTCTCACCCTTACTGTCTATACTAAATGTTACCTCCTAGAGGATTTAGACAGTCCATCGCCCTATTTCGCATACCATATTACCATGCAGAAGCTGTTAGACACCACTACCATGGTGGTGTTAACTTCTCTATTTTTTCTTAAACCCTTGAAGCATCAAGCTTCAATATTTTTTCCTGTTTCTCGCTAGTTAGGAAAAACGGTGTACATCCTTATCTTTGAGTACACAACTCTTCTCCTTGGGAATAGGGATTTTTTCCACTTTCCCTCTCCCCGTCAGGACTGGGCTAGTTCTCCAACTCCGTCAGTCTTCTTCCTTAGTCCTCCCTGTTAATAACATTATGACTAAAGGAGTTTTTTCAGCTTTTCTCATAAAGCTCTCCATTGAAGACATGACGTCCCATCCTACCCAGTTGACACCTGGATCGTCTACTACCTCCAGGTCTGGACCTTCATCCTCACTGCTGGGAGGTCCCTTCAGGATTCCGCCACTGCTTCTCCAGCAGACTACATCAGGCGTTCTACTTCCTACAGTGCAGTAGGTAAGTGACCTATCTATTGGTACGTTACATGTGTTTCATGTGACTCCTCATATACACCAAGGACTCCTACAATCTGTACGGCCCTCTAGTCCTTGGCTATGCTGTTCTTCCTCACAGCTCCTTTATTGTCAACTCCTACCCTCCATCCCACATTGGATGCCAGGGATTTCTGGAAACAAAATGCACCCCTGGTCCAGGCTGCTGCATTTTTATGGGATCTCCCCCTGGCATCTCCAGCTAGGGAGTCCCCATATGTGAAGACTTATTCCTGCTTGTTCCTGGAGATAGCACAGTTACTTACCTGTAACAGGTGATCTCTGGGAACAGCAGGAATTAGTCTTCACAACCCTCCCACCTCCCCTAGGAGTTGCATCTCTTATCATCTTCTCCATTCTCTCCTCGCCTTTGTCTCAGCTTTGAAACTCAACTGAAGAGAGGCTCTGGAGAGGGCGGGAACTCAGTGCGCAGGTGCGAGGGAGACTGCCAAAGGCTTTCTGATTGGAAGCTGGGCAGCATCCCCGTGCAGGCTCCGTCGGTACCGATGTACCCATATGTGAAGACTAATTCCTGCTGTTCCCAGAGATCACCTGTTACAGGTAAGTAACTGTGCTTTCTCTTACGTGAAAGCTCAAGGAGTTGCCAGTTCCCTGCTTTGGTCCATAGTATTCCCAATCGGGGATATGCTCGTCCTCATGGTAAGAACGCATGATACCTTTGCCCTTAAGCAGGTCAACATGGTATCTCATCTCTAGGCGTCTTCTGTCTACTTACCATGCTAGAGTCCTGGAAGACTCGGGACTTGCTGGCTGCACATTGATATTATCCTTTGTTTTTCACGTAACAGTCCTGGTTATTTTTCACTACCTAGCATTCTTGCAGATCATGACCAGGAGGAATATTTTCTCTATACATCTTCTCAAGTAGGTTCCACCTCCTTGTTGTTAGATGAATCTTTCCTCTCCACATATCCTATGTGATCACTGTGCTGTAGGCATATCTCTGTCTGTTTAATTGCAGACACCCATATGTAGGCCTACATATCCATATTTATTTTTTGTGTGTATTTTATGCCCTTCCATATATCACTATAGATATATTCTTATATGTCTATCTATATATCTATATCTATATATAGAAACATAGAAACATGATGACAGAAAAAGACCACATGGCCTATCTATTCTGTCCTTCCATAACAACAACTACAACAGTCCACTTTTTACCTTTAGAGATCCTCTGTGTTGGTCACATGCTTTTTTGAATTCAGTTACTGTCCTCATCTCTACCACCTCCACTGGGAGACTATTCCATGGATCCACTACTCTTTCTGTAAAGAAATATTTCCGCATATCACTCCTGAATCTATCTCCCTTCACCCTCATCCCATGTCCCCTCGTAGCAGAACTTGCTTTCAATTGAAAGAGGCTCTCTCCCTGAACATTTATGCCACGGAGGTATTTAAACATCTCAATCATATCACCTCTATCCCGCCTTTCCTCTAAGGTGTACATATTAAGATCCTTAAGTCTGTCCTCATATGCTTTATAATGAAGCCCATTAATCATTTTAGTAGCCACCCTCTGCACTGACTCCATCCTGTTCATATCCTTTTGAAGGTGCGGTCTCCAGAATTGCACACCATACTACAAATGAGGTCGCACCAAAGACTTATACAGAGGCATTATCACCTCCTTTTTTCTGCTAGCCATTCCTCTCCGTATGCACCCAAGCATCCTTCTAGCTTTTGCCGTCGCCTTTTCTGCCTGTTTAGCTACTTTAAGATCATCAGACACAACCACGCCTAGGTCCCGCTCTTCTTTAGTGGACAAAAGTACTTCACCTCCTATACTGTATTGCTCCCTTGGATTGCTGCAGCCCAAATGCATGACCTTGCATTTTTCTAACATTAAATCCCAGCTGCCAAATTCTAGACCATTCTTCAAGCTTAGCTAGATCCCTCCTCATGTTATCTACACCTTCCTGGGTGTCTACTCTATTGCAGATTTTGGTATCATCTGCAAAGAGGCAAACCTTACCTGACAGCCCTTCCGCTATATCACTAACAAAGATGTTAAAAAGAATCGGACCAAGGACAGATCCCTGGGGCACACCACTGGTAACATCCTTCTCCTCAGAGTGGATTCAACAGATACATATATATATATATATATATGTATCTGTTGAGATATTTTATTATAGATAGATATGTATCCACATACTTATCTATCTCACTGTCTATCCTCATATAGCTATATGATTCTGACAGAGGGGCTTTACCCATACCTATGCTGTCTTGCAGGTTTGGGGTTCTACACACTCAACCACTCCTGTGGTAGTCAACAATTTTTATACCATAACCTAACGGTTTAGGTACCTCTGAAGCTCTCCGTGCCCAATATCTCTCCTAGCTTACCCCAGTTAGGAGAGGCATTGTGGATCTTCAGTTAATCACAGGCTTTAACGCCTCAGGCCTTTGTCCTCTCTTTTTGGGATACAAGGAGTTCCCACGCCCTTTCTCCCCACAAGGACTGTGCCTGTTTGTCCAAATCGGTTAGCCTTTCTCTTTTTGCTCCTAAGAGTGACTCACTCGACCTCCAAAAGAGCTAGGTTTTTTGTCATAAAGCCTTCCTCTGAAGGCCCACCGTTTTTGGACTACCCCCAGTTTTCCTACTGGGGTTACCTGTTACCTTTCAGGATTCTGACCTCCACTGGTTTTCCTACAGGATTATTACCTCCACTTACAGTGAGGTCCTCTTCAAGGTTCCTCTACTAGGTTTCCCAGTAGATCCATGAACCTCCATACTTCTGTGAAATCCTGTCAGGGGAGGTCCATATTGCAATATCCTTTGCAATATTATTGATGACCATCATCATCCTCACATGGACTCCTTCTCTGCAGTCCTATGCTAGCTTAGCTGTTCCACAGCATCCTTCTTTCTTCAACGCCTACCCTCTATCCTCAGGATGCCTGGTGTTCTGGGAGATAGCATGTTCCAACCTATGACATGCTGGGACTCCAGGCATCTCAGCTTGGGAGTCCCCATATGTGAAGACTCATTCCTGCTTGTTCCTGGAGATAGCACAGTTACTTACCTGTAACAGGTGATCTCTGGGAACAGCAGGAATAAGTCTTCACAACCCTCCCACCTCCCCAGGAGTTGTATCTCTATCTATCTTTCCTTTCCTCTCTCTCTCAGCTTTAAAACTTAACTGAGGAGAGGCAGTTGGGAAAGGCGGGAAGGCAGCATGCAGGCGTGCTGGGATGCTTCCAAAAGCTCTTGATTGGACGCTGGGAAGCGTTCCCGCGCAGACTCCGTCGGTACCGACGTACCCATATGTGAAGACTTATTCCTGCTGTTCCCAGAGATCACCTGTTACAGGTAAGTAACTGTGCTTTCCTGGTCAGCAGAGATGCATCAACGCCAATGTCTGACCTGATTGCACCTGGGGCTGGTCCATGAGAAGGTCATTGGGACAGTTTTAAGGTCATAGAGTGGATAAGCTAGCTTTTATATCTAATTTCTTGTAATTTCTTTTAAAGATTTCTTGTGATTTTGTTCTTGACCTTCTCGCTGTTTTCGTTGGCTTGTGGTGATATTCCTCTTATCCATATTTCTTTGTACTCATGCTTATGATTTGTTTTGAGAATATCCTTTTTTTCTATAAGCAAGGCAAATCTTGTGCTTTGTGTATTTGCCAAAGAAAAAGAATAATGAAGGGAGATTCGGTTCAGCAATGTAAAAAATGTGCAACAGTTTGCAAATCACACATAAAATCAGAAGCTACTATTTCATTGCTGTGAAGGCAGTTCTTAATTTTGTCTGTTTGCTTGTATTGCAAAAATCTTTGTTTATTTATTAGGTCCTATATGCTAGAAAAACATGCCAAAGTTGGTAAACAGCAGCTTTTCAACTATAAAACGATTTCCATTTACCAGTTACAAGAAATGTCATGTGCAGTACTAGGATTCTGATTGAGTAGTGACAGCGTAAGGAGAAGAGGTTTCACCTTTCAGTGGGTTGTTGGATGTTTTCTGCACTTTGAAGTGGTATTGTGGAGCGTGTTTTGCTTGGTTATTCTTTCTTAAAACATTTTTGCAGAGCTCACATTGGGTAATCTGGGGTATAATTCACACAAACTATTAGTGGTGGCTTAGTACAGATTCCTAATCGCACGTGTCTTGTAGATCAAACATTAAGAAAAACATGACAGGATGTGCAGAGTTACATACATGCTCGGTGGTGCTGTAAAAGAGAAGGCGGGTCTGTGGCACCCTAGAATTGTGTGTGCATATTTCTGTGCACGCAATGTGGAATGTGTTCTGATACTTTCAATTGAGCCTGATGGCTGTCTCGTAGGGCCAGCTTATAGGGTGTGTGACCTCTGTGGCCGCACAAGTCACCAGGCATTGGGTGGTGCCATCATGACTGCATTTTCTTCTCTCCCTGTGCCTTTCCACACCATATGGATGGCAAAAAGAGAGAGAGGGTTGGGAGGAATAGTGGCGCTGGACAGAAGGTGGGGGGATAGAGAGAGGAGTATACAGGGAGAGGGAGATAAAGAGAAAAGTATTGGAGCTACCACCTGCAAAAGGGGAATGAAGGTGCCAACTTCACTTTTTGTTCTTTTACAGACTTTTGTCAGCTTTGATATTGACTCTGTGGGTTTCTGGTCTCTTTACTCATGTCACTACTAAAACATGTATTTTATCCAGGTACTTAATTCTCTGTTCCATGAACCTGGAAGCAATCAGCAATATGTCCTCATAGCAGTGCTCAGTATTCATAACAAAACCCACCCACCAATACACAGAATTAGATAATAGTCCTAGCTCTTCTGGGGTGTTAGAGCTGTTACTTAAAAAAAAAACACCAAAAAACCTGTGTAGATAAAGTACCCAAACTTATGAACCCAATGAAGTTTTAAACTTGAACAGTCCTTAATACACTTTGCTTTAAGTTTCACGCTGTATTTCCAGGCAGCTTCCTCTCAGTTCCGACGTTCTGGTTCTGATTTAATTTCTTTTTTAGATGTTTGAACTACCTGTGCAGAGGTGGTGTGATATCTTGATCTTCCTGCTTCACAGAATTCTGCCCCAGGGAAATGTTTAGTGGGGCTGGTACAAGAGTGTTAAGCGCTCTAGGCAAAACTTTCAGGTTCCTTATTCCCTCCACGGGAGATCTCAAGATAGAGATAAAATGGGGGAGGAAGTAAGAGCGGCGCCACCCCAGATAAGCAGAGAGAGCAGGAAGCAGGGTGTGAACATACAAGTCAGATGAGGCAAGAGTGTCAGTGTGTAATGCCCGATGTGCGAGGATCGAGACTTTGATTTTGATGTGGGCGATGACCGGAACTCAATGTTGTAATCTCAGCGGAGGGATAACGCAGTCAAAGTGATGGGCACCAAGTAGCATTTTTATAGCAGTGGACTGAATTAGTTGCAAACATTTGCTGAAAGAAAGGGGAAGATCATTATTTAGAATGTTACAGTAGTATATACGCATGATAATTAATGGTACAATCAGAACCCTGAGCTAATTCAGTGAAAAGAAGGATTTTAGGGACATGATGCGATGAAGAGAGTAGAAAGATGATTGTACAACAGTGTCTATTTGTGACTGTAAAGCGAGAGATTTGCCAGTGGTGGCAGCAAGAATATGAATGGATTCCTGAAGAAGGAGAGTGACATGGTACTCACCAGAGGACTTGAAGTAGTCGAACACAGTGAGGAAAAATGGATGGATTCACACTTAGACACTTTCAAGAAAAGGAGATTCTAATGTAACCATTTATCAGTTGCCTGTAGGAAGATTTGCAGGGGTGTATAGTCATAGTGAAAAAGATTTGAATGAAATCTGCATAACAGTAGGGACTACATTCCAGTGACAGAGCAATATGGAGAAGAGAGGAGAGAAAAATGCTGGAATGAGAGGGAGCAAGCAGGAAACCTTATAAGATTTCATAGAGAATCGGATGGGAGGAAGAGAAAGAATGACCCGAAGATATATGAAAAGAGTGCTGATTGAGAGAGGGTGTGAACCAGTTCAAAACGATGGTGGAGATCCCACGTTACTGGAGACGATGAAGAAGAAGTGAGTGGCTAACCATACTGAAGGCAGTAGAAAGGTCAAGACTGACTAGAAGAACAGAATTAAACTGGTTGGGAGAGGAGTGGACTTCATTCAACTTTGCTGTCAAGAGAGATTCTGTGCTGTTTCCATGCTGGAAACAGGCTTGTCTGGGATGGAGAGAAAGGGATTACCCCCCCCCCCCCCCCCCCAAAAAAAAAAGAAAGGCAATTCAAGACTATTTTTCTCCTGAATTTTAGCAAGTAGAGAAAAGCTTATGGTTTTATTGTATTTGATATACCACTTCTTGCAAGCATTCAAAGTGGCTCACATTGTACAAATTAAAATAAAACTAAAACAAAAGAGGGAAAGTGGGAACAATATAGCATTTTAGAGGAACTCCATTAAGGACAGGAAAGGGACAGCAGAATAGAGATCAGATAATATGGGAAGCAGGTTTGTCAGGATTGGTTCGCAGACTCCAGCTCTAGGTCAAAAGCCAACTGATAAAGAAAGGACTTGAAAGGTATTTGTACCTTTTAAAGGAGAGCTGGGTGTTAGGTAGAAGGAAATTCCATAGAATAGGGGCAATAGAGAAGAAGGCAGAAGTCTGTGTAAATTTGAGTTTGTTTTTTAAGGGTGTTGTGATTACCAATCAAATGCCGTAGAGCGAACAAAGGCAATGTTGTGTGTGTGTGTGTGTGTGTGTGTGGGGGGGGGGGGGGTATATAAACAAATCAAGGATGATAGGTAGTCTAGGGTGTTATAGAGGGATTTGTGGGTCAGGGTAAGCATTTTATGTCGGATATGGTATTTAACCAGAAGCGAGTGGTGTTTGATGAAGAGAGGAGAGCCATATGAAGATGGGATGGACATTGACAGAATGCAGCTTATTGCCACATCTTGGTAAATAGGGGTCTTAGAATGTAAACCCTGGGGGAAATGGAAATATCTGTTCTACTTGATTGTAATTTGTTTTGAGTTCAGATTTGGAAAGTTGAGTAATTAAATCACGTATAAATCGCTTTTCTGGTGTACTGCCATGAAAGGAAATACCTCTGTAAATTTTAAAGAAGTAGCTTAGAGGTCATAATACCTGTGCTTCTTCAGTAAGAGAGAGGAGGCCATTGTAGGAATATGAACGTTGTTGTGTGCCATTGAACTGATGCTGACTCCTGGCGACCCCTTGGTGCAACCAGAAGTAGATTGCCAGGACTTTCTTCTGCACCGTAAGCCTACAGCAGTTGGTATTCCAAGGTAGTCTCCCATCCAAGTACTAGCCAGGCCTGACCCTGTTTAGATTCCAAGATTGGGCTCATTTGGGATAGCAAGGCCATAGTCCAGCAATATTTTTAGCACTTTCTGTTTAGTCTTGAATTATCAGAATTAGATGATTTGGGGAGGCGGTGCTTGGAGCAAAGCAGAATGGACGTGTAGAGTGTGAGCTCCAGAGAGACCTTCTGCCGAATCCGGTGTCTGCGCTACTTACAGCGGGCTGAATAGAGTTCCTTGATCAGAGGAAGAGTCTGGAGATGGTGGGACCCAAGCCGACCTGTTTAGAGTTTGCTGTGGGGCAGAGCACGAGTGCTAAAAGAACGAAGACAGAGCCCCCGTCCCCGCAGAAATTGGCAGCTGGGTGAGAGCATCCGGAAGCGATGCAAGAGTTGTTGCACGAGATACGAGCAGTTAAAGAAATTGTGACTGCAAATAGCGAATCGCTTTCAAATATGCAAGAAGACATCGAGCAACTTAAAAACAACATGGAAAACCTTGCGATCTGGCAAGAAAAGATGGAACAAAGAATGGCAGTGCAGGAAGAGAGATTGAAAGCACTGGAAAAACAGGCCAAACAAATTGAATGGTTGCAGAAGGAGCTAGAGGACAACAACAACTGGGCCCGGAGGAATAACATCAGAATTGTTGGAGTACCAGAAGGGGCGGAAGGGAAAGACATTTATGCCTTTTTGAATAAGTTTATACCAACTACCTTAAAATTATCCTTTGATATGCCGTTTGAAATAGAGAGAGCACATCGGATTCCCTCACAAGCTCTACTCAACAACAAAAGGCCACGGCCGATTATCCTTAAGGTCCTACGACATCAACAGGTTGTTAAGGTCATGGAGACAGCTCGGGCTCGATCCCCAGTGGACTTTGAGGGCCACAAATTAATGTTCTTTCCGGATTTTGCTAAAAGCACTGTGGAAAAGAGGAGAAGATTTCTGGAATTGAGGCCGAGACTGCAACGGCTGCAAGCAAGGTTTGGATTGCTCCACGCGGCAAGAATGAGGATTATGCTACATAACAACACGAGAACCTTTGATGATCCTGATGTCCTTCATGGCTTTATTGAAGAGAAGGAGTTGGAGCTAATGAACTGAGAATATTAGAGTGATAAATTTATTATTGGATGCTTGAAAGCCGGAGTTTGTGAGGGAAAGGAGAAGGAACAGTTTGTTATAAGAGGTAGAAAGTTTCCCTCACAAACTAACTGCAAGTATGGATGATTGTCCGGCGTATAGATGATGTTAGATGGCGCAGTCAATTAGGAAGAGTGGGTATGGTCCCTCTGTGTGTGTTCTGCCTGCTCTAGGTTTACCCATTAGATTTGTAGCGGTCTCCCCACCTCCGAGGTCCATGGGAATTGGGAATGTAAGTTTTGATGATGGTTCCAGGCTAGGTAATTTCAGAAGGAATGCTGTATGTGTAAGAAACAATGAGGCTGATCTGAGAAAGAGATTAGCCTGGCAATGGTCAGGGAAGCAACGTGGTGGGAAGGTCACAGAGCAATATGCAGTACTGGCAGTATGGCACCTATGAGAATCCATTCTTTAAATGTAAATGGTATTAATAATCCCATAAAAAGAAAGAAAATAATGCTCTATGGGAAACAGGAAAATAGCGACATATTAATGTTACAGGAGACCCACTTAAATGAAAGAGAGTCACTGAAACTTAACATCAAGCCCTTTATCTTACTGGCTTTCTCTCCAGCGAGGAGCAAACACAATGCGGGGCCATACTGGCCCAGAAATCCCTTAACCTTACTGTGATCCAGACGAGAGCAAACCAAGATGGTAGATGGGCTAAAGCCTGGGTTAAGATAGGGTCTCTGGACTTAGTCTTAATAAATGTCTATGCCCCCAACGGAGACTGTCCTGAATTCTTTAAGAATTTAGCAGAAGAACTCTACATGGACTCCTCAATACCAACAGTTCTAGGGGGAGACTTTAATCTAGTACTAGATGCTCTAGTGGATAGAAAACCCCCTAGGTCTCTTGGGCCCAGTAAAGCTCAGAGGATTCTTATGTCTATGATAAGTGAGGCCGGGCTGATAGATGCCTGGAGATTGCTTCACCCGGGAGATCAGGAATTCACCTTCTATTCCTCCCCTCATTAGTCTTTATCAAGAATTGACTTTGTCCTGATATCTAAATCCCTGGTCCCAAACTTGGTAGCAGCAGATATACTTGTGTCCCATATTTAGGATCATTCGGCCATGTCCACAGTGATGCAGGACGTAAAACCTGAGCCGTCGCCATTGAAATGTTTTTTTGACAGATCGTTGCTAGAGAATACTGAATTCCAACTAAGCTTGCAAACAGCAATTAAGGATTACTTTTACTTCAACCCCCCCACATGTGAATAAAGGATGGGCCAGATGGGAAGGCTTTAAAGCCTCAATGAGAGCTGTAATTACCAGCATCAGTATATGGCAAGCAAAGCAGAATAGAGAGAAACTCAGGGAACTCGACACACAGATAAAAGCAGGTGAACGTATTTTGGTCAGGCGTTCAGATCCCAGTATCCTGCTGCGCTTGCAAAGACTAAGGTTTAAATATAATTTAGATCCTTACATCGGAGGTTGAGAAAATTGTCAAAACCCAAGAAAGGAACCTATTATAGGGAAGGTAACAAGGCTGGTAGGCTGCTGGCCAATAAGTTGAGGGCCCGTAAAGAGATGGGCCGCATTGCTGCCCTTAGAGACCACAGAAGTTCCGAGGTGTCTGTGAAAGACTGAAATTGTGGAGATTTTCAGAGCCTTTTACGAGCAGTTATACACCTCTGAAACAGAATGCTCCCAAGAGGCTTTTGCAAAATTAGTGGATAAGGTTCAGAGGCCAACGTTGGATTCGGAAATGGTATCATTGCTCGATAACCCGATTTCACTGGCAGAAGTCAGCAGGGCAGTTGAGTCTCTAGCGGTAGGGAAAGCCGCAGATCCAGATGGTTTTCCTTCAGAATTCTTTAAAGCCTTCTCTAAAGAATTTTGGACCTTTTTTGCAACAGTACTATCAAGCATTAATGGAGGATAATCCCCAAGTAGGATCTTTTGTCTCGGCAAATATTATTGTTGGAGAAAGCTGGACGGGACCCACACGAGGCAAGTAATTACTGTCCCATTTCATTGTTAAATGTGGATTACAAAATTTATGCAAGCATTTTGGCGCATCGCTTGGCAATGGTGACTCCCCTATTGATCCACCCAGACCAATGTGGGTTTGTGGAAGGTCGATCGACTGCTGACAATGCTAGACTCCTTTGTCATGTGCTGGCTGGGGTGGAAACTATAGATGGCCCGCTAGTTGGACTATCCCTAGACGCTGAATATGCATTTGACTGTCTAGAATGGTCATCCCTTGTCCCAGTCCTTAGGTGGTTTGGATTTGGAGAAGGCTTTATCAATTTAATAAAAGTAATGTATGTCAGGCCATTTGCAAGTATCTGTGTAAATAATACCTGCTTCCAGGACCTTCAACTGGGCAGAGGGACCCATCAGGGCTGCCCACTATCGCCCATGCTATTTAACTTGGCTCTTGAACCCTTAGCCCTACTGATCAGACAAAATTCACAAATCCAGGGTATCAGTATACTGGGGAAAGAGATAAAATTGTCAGCGTATGCTGATGATCTGTTATTATTTATGAATCTAGAAACTGTACCTCATAAAATTAGCACAGATAGATAGATATGCGACTCTCTCAGGTTATAAGATAAATTGTTCAAAATCTGTTGCTTTTCCACTAAATGCTCGGGTTTTTAAAGCAGATCTGTCAAACGTCCCATTTGTATGGGAGACAAAAATGGTTAAATATCTAGGGGTATACTACTGTCATCCCCTAGAAGAAACGGTCCGTTTCAATTCTAAAAATCTATTATCTATCATAGAGACAATGACTACCAAATGGCCTCCCTTGACAATGTCGTGGTGGGGTTGTCTGGAGGCCATTGCCCCGACATTGCCCCGACAATTGCCCCGAAAATTAACTACATTTTGGAAGTGCTACCAATATTTCTACTGGAACAGGTATATAGAAAGATGGAGAGACTTCTAACGATCTTCCTATGGAACAATAAGCCCCCCTGAATAGCACTCACAAAGCTTAAGGCCACTAAAGAGGACGGGGGTGTGAATTTCCCATATTTCCAACTATACCATAGTGCATTTTTGATGAAGCAAGGGGCTAAATGGGTAGAACAAGTAAATGGGCTAAGCCCGATTTGGCTGGCTCTTGAGGAGAAAGCAGCGGCACCCTTTCCAATGTATTAAATCCTCGGTATGCTCTTTAGGCAGTCTCAAATGAGATCACAAGTGGTGGTAGACACACAAAGGGCGTTTCAGGACCTAATACGCTCGTGGTCGCCGGAGGAGAAATACTCCTTGCTTCTCCCGTTGTGGTATAATCCCATCTTCAAGATTCAGAAAAAAACATTTGCATGGAAGCAATGGTACAGTAGAAATATTTGGACCATAGGACAATTAATTGAAAAAAGGCAAATGGAAGGATTTTAATAAACTACAGCAGGAATTCAATCTTCCAGGCTCGCTATATTACCAATGGGTTCAGCTAAGACACTGTGTGGAAAGGACCCTGGGGGATATAAAATTATTGAAAACAGAAGGAGAGTTAGATATTAGAATTAAGCAAGTACAAGCGATAACTGGCAAGGTCTCTTTTCTGTATAAGGTAATGAATCAAAAGCACTGTTTGCAACTAACTGGCATACGACATGCATGGGAGCATGACACGGGTACTACCCTTTCGCAGCAGAGTTGGGGGACATTTTGGGCCACGCAAACAAGAATATCCAAATTGGCCTCTATTACTCAAGTCTTTGTATTTCTTTGCTCATAGGGCCCACCTTATGCCAGTAAGAGTCGCTAAATGGGACAGTACTGCAAGTAATAAGTGTTGGGTTTGCCAGCTTGCTGTGGGTACCCTCAGACATGTAGTTTACGATTGCGTTCATCTTCAAACCTTTTGGGCACAGGTCTGGGAGCGAATCCAGGTGGTCTTGAGATTTAGAGCTTCCCTTACCTGGGAGATACTAGTCTTCTGCTCGGCGGTAAATGTGCCACTGCAGAGCAAGTACGATTCCTTTCTCTTACATTTTATGTTGGGGGTTGCCATATGCTGCCGGTTACGTAATTGGAAGAAACTTTCTGACCTTCATTGGCAAGCGTGGTGGAACCAAGTTTGTCTGCATAGTAAATTTGAGTTAATGCCTCCTAAAGGATCAGGGCAATCTTTACATCACTGGAGGAAATGGCAATCCCTTGTAGATTTTGGAAATGCGGCTCATTGTTCTAGTGTAGGAATAACCTTTTAAAATATTGTTAAGCAAAAAAATGACACTGTGTTTTACAGCTGGCTTGGAAAAACTGGAATGTATGGGATTCACGAAATTTGATCCTGGTGGACCAAGGAGAAAGGGGGTGGGAGGGGTTATTAGCTTTTTTGGGGAACGCTTTGTAAATTGTTTGTTTTATGTGTAATGTTTGGTTGAAAATTTTAAATAAAGATATTAAAAAAAAAAGAATTAGATGATTTGAAGCAGGGGCACGCTTTTGTCAAGTATCACTTTATTTATTTAAAGTCTTTTCTATACCGCGCTTTTCAAATTCAGCTTGGTTTACAATAAACATTAACTTTGTCCAGTCGAGAGGCCCGTACTGGACTTACAGAGAACAGGGTTGGTAAACTTGGGTTGAACTGGGTAAACTATATACAGGTTTAAGCTAGATATTTACATTCTAGGTTATTACAAACATTCTTAGATACTATGTACATGGTCCTAGTCAGGTTCTGGTAGGGCTAACATGTTGTGCTGGTGTCATGTATCATGGGTGGTGTCATCTTATCATCTTATTACAGAACTTCAACAAAATTAAAATGGCATTTTAAATATATGTGATGGCATAATTCACTTCAGCATATGTAATGTAGCTGAAAGCTAGTTTTCTGGTTCTTGAAGTAGTCAAATGCTGTGATATCTTGCTTTTTGCATTGCTTCTAATATTTGGCACTCTCAAATAGCTGCTACCTCGGCTATCTGTCCTCAAAGTCTGCCCTATAGATACGTTGACTCCCTGGATGTAGCTCATATGGACAAACTGATCTTTTTCATCTCTTATTTAAAAATTAATTCTGTGTTTATCAGAATGAGAAAATTAGAAACATGAACAGAAAAAAACAGAACTAACTCACTTGTTCTTTAAGGCTTAGACTCAACAGATCATTCTTTCAAATGAACATGCATGCAATATATTTACATTCAGTGTATGCACATATCTCTCATGAATGTCTATTAAGGATATCCTGAAAACCTGACTGGTTTGCAGCCCTTCAGGATTGCACTTTGACATCCTTGGCATAGAAGATTTGCATCATGTATGAAGTTTGCACTACTATGGCCAGTTTAATTATTGCCCCCAAGTGTTTTAGCACATAGAGATTAAAGTGACATTGCCCAAGTTCAACTAGGTAATCACTGAATTTCTGGCCCAGGACTTCTCAAGAGTCACCCAGTGTTCAAAGTGCTAGATGACTCCTGTCTAAAATATTATTGTTAGAAAGCTGTTTTGGTGTCCATGGAATAAACAAGTAATGGATTACATCATGGGAATAGATTTTTAAAAACGTGACTTGTGATCATAATGGAACGTTCTTGCTTTGTATTTCAAGGACATGTGAAAATAGAATAAAATAAATAGATCTTCTTATAGAACGAAGAAGAAAGACCCACAGATCAGCCCAACAGAGGAAGGCAGAGAGCCAAAAGAATAAGGTTTATTAGAGACTTCTGTCCAGTAGGTGGCACCATTGCTTTAATATTTGAGTTCCACCTCTATTCTCGTTTGCTTTGAATGGGAAAAACATGTGTAGTATAGGAAATGTACATGCAGCCTGTGCCGACAAGAGACAAAGTGGGAACAATTATATTACATAAAAATCCATCCAATTAAAAAAAACCACTGTCCGTGTTTCAGCATTACACCTGTACGAAGTGCGATCAAAAAGTATCGAGAAAAAGAAATATAACACTGACTGTCAGTCTCCTTCAAAGTAGTCCCCTTCTGATGAAACACACTTCTTCCAGCATTCCTACCACTGCTGGAAACAATTTTGAAATGCCTCTTTTGTTATGCTGTAAAGCTGCTGTGTCGAATTGTGCTTAATAGTCTCCAAGTTATCGAATCTCCTTCCTTACTGTGGTAATTTCAGTTTTGGAAACAAGAAAAAGTTACAGGGTGTGAGATCAGGTGAGCACGGAGGCTAATGGACTTGCTCGATTTGGTGTTTTGCCAAGAACTGCTGGACAAGATGTCATGTCTAAGCTGGAGCGTTATTGTGATGAAGCAACCATTCACCATTCCTGTGCAACTCTGGCCTCTTATGACGAGCTACATCTCTCAAATGAGTTAGAACTTTGATGTAGTACTCCTTATTGATGGCTTGGCCATTTGGAGCATACTCATGATAAACAATATCCTGGTAATCAAAGAAAACTGTGAGCATAACTTTGACATTGCTCCTTATTTGACAAACTTTCTTGGATCTGGGAGATTCAGGAGTCTTCCATTATGAGGATTGAGCCTTAGTTTCAGGATCATAACCATAAGCCTATGATTTATCATCAGTAATAATCCCTGGCTGCAGACAGTCAATCTTTTTGGTCAGAGAACAGGAGTTTTGGCACAAATTTTGCAGACATACTTCTCAGCCCCAAATTGACACTAAGAATGTACTGTACCGACCCGAAACTGATCTCCATGTCTTCAGCAAGCTCTCTGATAGATAATCGATTATTTGAGCATATTGCGGCACGCACTGCTTCAACTTTGTCTTCATTCCTGCTCGTGGATGGCCTTCCAGAATGTTCATCACTGTCAACACTTTGGTGCCCTCTTGGAAACGTTTGTACCAGTCATAAATACATGCACGACTCATGCATTCATCGCCATATACTTGCTGTAACTTGTCGTAAGTCTCTTTGCATGAATCTCCAAGTTTCTGGCAGAATTTAATGCAAATTCGCTGTTCAGTTTTTTCACTCATCGTAAATATGACAAACTGTTTTTGTTGTTGTTAAGTGCTGTCAAATCGGTGTCAACTCATGGTGACCCTCTGGATAGTTGTCCTAAATTGTGTTCGGTCTTCAGTCAGGCAGCTCATTGTTGACAGACTGACACCCGTAGCTGCTATTATTGTATCGATCCATCTCATTTTATTTATTTATTTATTTATTTAACTGTATTTATATCCCGCTTTTCACCGGGTCAAAGTGGTGGGACATATAACCGGGGGGGGGGGGGGAAACAAGTGTGGGGGGCCAACACCGGGTGCACAACATTGATTTTTTTTGGGATTAACAATGAGACTGACAAGATAGCATAGTTACTGGTTTGGATTTCTTGGAGAGAAATAGGGGGGGGGGGGGGTTCTTATTCAGAGATGTTCTCGGAATAGGATGGTTTTTAGCTGCTTTTTGAATGATGGGAGATCACCGTTGTTCCTGATGTGGTTTGGTAGAGAGTTCCAGAGGGATGGGGCATAGAGTTCAAAGGCTCTGTTGCAGGTCCGTTGAGTTGCTTTGGTTCTTTTGTGGGGGATGGCAACGGAGCTGTTGGAGGATTGTCTGGTTGTTCTGCTGTGGGTTGGGCGAGGCAGTAGGGCGCAGAGTGGGGTGCCTTGTGTTTGGTGGATGGTTTTGTGGGTGAGTAGAAGGGTTTTGTACTTGATTCTTGCTTCGATGGGGAGAATATGAAGGTCTCTCAGAATTGGGGTGATGTGGTCTCTTTTCTTTGCAGTGGGAATTATTCTTGCCGTGGTGTTTAGGGCAGTTCAGAGGGGATTGGTCTATGTGGCAGGTAGGCCATGGTAGATTATGTTGCAGTAGTCCAGATGAGGGAGTGTTAGAGCTTGCATTACTGTCCTGAAGTCTTGTGGTTCGAGGAGGGGTCGGAGGCGTTGTACCGTTTTTGCCTTGTGGAATACAGTTCTTGTGGTCTTGTTGATTTGCTGCTTAAGGGTTAGGGCTTGGTCAGTGATAATGCTGAGATATCTTATGTGTGGTTGTACTTGAATTTGCGTGGTTCCCATGGTGAGGTGAGTGGGTGGTTTGAAGTCTGGGTCTTTTGTCACTATAAGGGCTTCGGTCTTCTTTATGTTAATGGATAAGTTGTTCTCTTGTAGCCAGTTGGATACGTCGGTGAAGCAGGTTGATAGCTGGTCGTTTGTTGGGTCCGTGGTTGTAATTGGGGCGTAGAGCATTATGTCGTTGGCGTATATGTGGAAGTTGACATTGTGAGTGCGTATGACTGAGCAGAGTGGATGGAGGTAGATGTTGAAAAGCATGGCTGATAGTGTGGATCCTTGAGGTACTCCTTGATGTTGCTGGAAGGGGGGTGAGGTGGAGGTTTTGGTGCGGATCAGTTGCTGTCGGTTGGTTAGATAGGACCTGAACCATTGGAGTACAGTATCTTTGATCCCAATTGTTTGCAGTCTGTGGATAAGGGTGCCATGGGAGATGGTGTCGAATGCCGCTGATATATCCAGAAAAATTAGGATGTATCCGGAGTGTTTCTCTTGGGTTCCTATGATGAGGGTGTTCATCAGCATGGTCATTAGGGTCTCGACCCCATGTAATGGTCGGAATCCGTGTTGCTCTGGGTCCAGTATGTTGTTACCGTCTAGGTGTTCTTGAAGCTGACGTTGGACTATCTTCTTGATTATCTTTGCGGTGAGCGGGAGGCTTGCTACTGGCCTGTAGAAGGTGGGGTCTAGGGGATCTAGGTTGTGCTTTTTTAGGGTTGGTCGGATGATTGTGGTCTTGAGGGCGTCTGGCATGTGTCCTTGTTTAAAGGATTCATTTACGATGTGGGTTAGTGGTTCACTGAGGTCTTCTTTGGTTTTCTTTATCCAGTCGGCAGGGCAAGGATCCAGCGGGGAGGTGGTGGTGTTCAAGCAGGAGATGGTGGAAGATATTTCTTCTTTTGAGGTTGTGTCGAATGTATTCCAGTCTCTGTTCAGGGTGGGGTATGAAGTTGTCGTGGTTGTTGTTTCAGTGTAGTGATGTGGGTTTTGTGGTTGCTGAAGCTGTTTGTATTGTCGGGCTAGAAGATCAGGGGGGATATCTGGCAGCTGGTCGGAGTTACTGGGTGCATTTGTTAGATTTTGGACAATTTGGAAGAGCTCTCGAGGTTTGTTTATGGCTGTTGCGATGATTTTGGTGTGGTAGGGTTTTTTGGCATTGTCAGTTTCTGAGTGGTATGCATTGAGTTCGTAGAGGTATTTTGCTTTGTCTCTGTCGCTTTTGGTTTTTCTCCATTTCCTTTCGGTTCTTCTAAGTCTGGTTTTCAGTTTGCGGAGGCTGGGGGTGAACCATCGGGCTTTTGAGTAGATGGGTCTGGTACTGGTGCTGTTTCTAGTTGTGCTGGCTGCTGAGGAGATTGTGGTATTCCAGTTGTGGATCAGGACATTGCTGGCCTTTCTCATTTGCATTGACCTTCTATCTTGCCAAGCATGATGTCTTTCTCTAATGATCTCTCTCTTCGCATGATGTGTCCAAAGTATGAAAGTCGAAGTCTTGTCATCTGAGCTTCTAAAGAAAGCTTAGGTTTGATCTTCTCTAGTACTGACTGGTTTGTTCTTTGGGCAGTCCATAGTATACACAGTATTTGTCACCAGCATCATAATTCAAAGGTATCACTTTTCTTCCTATTTTTTTCACTGTCCAACTTTCGCATCCGTATGATGTTATTGAAAATGTCATGGCTTGAACAAGTCAAATCTTTTTATGGAGAGAGACATCTCTGCTCTTGAGAATCTTGTTTAGGTCCTTCATAGCCATTCTACCAAGAGCAATGCGTCATCAGATTTCTTGACTCCTTGTTGCTTCTTTATTGATAGTTGATCCAAGTAGGTTAAGGTTGTCCACTATTTCAATTTCTTCTCCATTAATGATGAACTTATTGATTTTGCCAGTTATCATGATTTTTGTTTTCTTAACGTTAATGTGCAGACCCATTTTAAGACTGTATTCCTTGATCTCGAGACACAAATATTTCAAATCGTCTTCACTTTCAGCCAGGAATGTGGTATCATCAGCATAGCGAAGGTTGTTGAGTCTTCCACCAGTCTTCACACCTTGGTTGTCTTCATGCAGTCCTGCTTCTCTGATGATTTGTTCTGCATATAAATTAAAGAGATAGGGGGAAAGTATGCAGCCTTGTTATGCACCTTTGCTGATTTTAACCCATTCTGTTTCTTGTAGTTCCATTTGAATTGTTGCTTCTTGATCAGTGTAAAGGTTGTGCAAGAGAACGATCAGGTGTTCTGGTATACCCATGCTTCTTAATGTGTCTCAGAGTATCTCCAGGAACAAGCAGGAATGAGTCTTCACATATGGGTACGTCGGTACCGACGGAGCCTGCGCAAGAACGCTCCCCAGCGTCCAATCAGAAAGCTTTTGGGAGCATCCCTCAGCGCCTGCGTGCTACCTTCCCGCCTTTCCAACTGTCTCTCCTCAGTTTTCGTTTTTCCGCGGAGCCGGCAGGATGTCCTCCTGTCACTGTAGAAAATTTTTTCTTTAATTCTCTTTTTTCTTGTGGTCGCGGCTGTTTTTTCCCGCCTCCACCGGTACCGCCGGTGGGTTTTTTTCCTTTCTTTTTCTCAAACTCAGGGAGAGTTTTCCCTCAGTTTCTGTCTTAAATTTTAGCCCTGTAGGCCTCTCCATCATGGAGCCTTCTTCTCCTAAGAAGTGTTTTAACTGTGGAAATACAGTTTTCTTTTTAGACTCCAATAGTTGGTGTCTAACCTGTTTGGGTCCTGACCCTTTTCCTCCGGAGCCATTAGGCTACAATCTTATGAGAAGACATTTTCCATTTCGCATTTCCCTCGATACCGAGTTCCCTTCCAGTGTCAGGGCACCGACCAATTCTTCTCTACAGGATCAGGTAACCCACAAACAGTCTGTTAAGACTAGCCAATCCTTGAGTGGTAAGTCTCATGCCAAGCATGACGACAGCTCCGGCCTTGCCCTCAAGACCCTATTGGCTTCAAAACCCCGGCGGGAGTCTTCGGGCTCCAAAGCCTTTCAGGGGTTTCAGGTTGTTCCTGGGGCTCACCCCTCACAGAACATACCTGAGCCATGCTCGGTGGTGGCATCCACTTCGAGCGGTACCGATACCCCGGCATCGGCACTGGTGTTGAGTGATCCACTCTTCGCCAGGGATCGTCATCTGGCGTTCTCGGTGCCTTCGGGACCGATCGATACGTTCCGGATTGACTTTCCAGTATCGGCAGCATCGCCGATACGACCACCGACGTCAGTACCCTCTAGACATGCATCGATAGACTCGCTTCCTTCGATGCCGAGTCTGGAATCGATATCTAGTCTGGAAGACTGGGTACCGACGCGTCTTGGAACCGACGCTTATCGATTCCGGATGCGCAGTACCGAGGATACTCACCAAGGGTTTTTGGTTACCTCGGTACCGCTTGAGCAGCCTCCGATGACTGCTTCGATGGCGGTATCGCCTTCGATTCCGGCACAGCCACCGGTATCGGTATCGATGCCGGTTCCTGCAGTAACATTGGGACTAGCCACTTCCATGCCTTTTTCTCCAGGATCTCTCCTTTCTATACCTAGTTTGGAGTCGATACCTGGCATGGACGATGCAGTACTGACTGTCTCAAGTCGTAACTGCCAATACCAGTATCCATCTAGTGGGGCTCTTTTTCTGCACCGGACCAGTACATCCTCCGGTGCCCAAGCTACTGCTTCAACTTTAGCCTATCCAAGGATGGTTCCCATTGGAGATCCTTCTTTTCAGAAATTTCTCCTTGACATAGCAACATTTCTTGCTATTCCTATCTCTGGCTGTGATCCTACTCAAGGCTCTCCTGTGGAAAAGGAAAATATAATGCTTCCTTTGCATCATTCTTTGCAGGATCTTCTTCTGAAAATCTGGGAAAACCTTTAAGGGTTTCCTCACCTTCTACAGTAACGGATGATCTGTATCAGGTGCCCCCCTCTCCAGGGTTTCAAAAGACTCAACTTCCCCATCATTCCATTGTAGTGGAATCAGCAATGAGGAAGATAAAAAGCAAGAAGAAGCATTCTTCTTATCCGCCAGGTCGTGAATCTAGAACACTTGATGCCTTTGGACGTCAAACCTTCCAAACATCTATGCTGGCAACAAGGATAATCTCTTATATTTTTTATATGAGTCTATCTCTCCAGGAGGTCACAAAGAAATTATCTCTTTTGACTCCTTTTCTATCAGAGCCCAAGGCTGCAGACTATTCCTTACTTCTTAGTCATAGCCAAAATATCTCTTGGTTTCTTTCTCGTGCTTCTCTAGACTCTTTTGAGTCTGTTAGCAGAACCTCTGCTATAGCCATAGGAGCACAACGTAGAGCCTGGCTCCAGGCTTCAGACTTGAACAGATGGGCACAACAAAGACTGGGTAATACTCCTTGTACTGGAGAAAATCTCTTCAATAGGGAGTCTTTACGTCAGGTTGCTCATTGCTCCACTGACTTCCCTGTTTCTGGGGGCTATCCTAAGCCTTCTCCTTCCCCAGTAGGTAGGAAATGCCCTACCAAACCTTCTTTCCCTAGGAAAAGAAGGTTTCACTCTTCTCCTCCCCATTATACAGATGTTCCCAAGCAAGGGAAACCTCGCCCTGGTCTGAAGAATTCAAACTCTAGCCAGGTTGAACAAACCCAGCAACCATAGGTTCCTGAAGGTTACAACCTACAGTTAACTTCTTCTCAGCAGAAGTTTTTTCACTGTTTTTTCCTTCAAAACTCTACACATGGATTCCTTTCTTCAGGACATCCTTTTCCTCCTAGATATGCTGAGCTGTCAGGATATTCATGTCTATGGGTCAGGTTTCTCCTCCTCTTCCCACCAAGAAGAGAAGTTAACAACTATCCCATGATAGTTTTTCTGTTCCAACATGAATTTTTTCCTTCCGCAGACTTACCATATGGTAAGTCACCCTTCAGCTCCTGTTTCTCTACCCTCTCATCCAGGGTTCCCCCTGAATGAGTGGTACCATATCACTGCAGGGCTTCTCTAGCCTTTCATTCCAGTGTAGAGTTTCTTCTCTTGAATAAATTCCCTTCTTTTCTCTGGGCAGCTCATCAGGCAGGGACAGGTATTTCTCCTCTCCTTTTGTCTGTTCTCTCTGTTTTACACAGGAAGATTCTCTCTGCTGTCTCGTTCAGCAGCTGCCCATGCAGGAGTTCCAGTGATTAGACTACTGGTACTTTTCCACAAGTTTCCAGTCTGTCTTCCACTACTTTCTGTCTGGCCTTAGTAGTGATTCCAAGCTAGTGCTTCCATCTATCTTGGATAATCCTAATCACTTCAGGCTTGTCACACTATCTTCTTTACTTGCCATCTCCACTGTCTTGGATTTGGCAACAGAGTTGACCTACAGCCAGTTTTATTTCCTAATTCTCCTGCATAATGCTCTTTGCAATCTTCAGAAAAGCTTTCTACTATGGGCCCTTGCTAGAGAGCATGGGGTTTTGTCTCTGATGACTATTCTATATGGTTGGGAAAGGCTCTTCAGTCATTTTCCACGACTGTGAGGGTTCTCCACACCCTGTTATCTCCTGTTATATTCAGGATATAAGCCTTTTCTGCGTGAATGTCCAAAGAGTTTTCCAATTCCTGCAGGAATATGCTCTTTTTTTCCTTGCATTTCTCTCTTAGGTTAGCTGTTTTTTTTTCCTACAGCTCCTCTCTTTCAACTCCTCCCCACCATCCCTCATGGGATGCCAGAGATCCATGTGTGGGAAGTGCAGTCCTGTCCCAGGGACACGCATTTTATGGGATCTCCCCCTGGCATCTACAGCTAGGGAGTCTCCATATGTGAAGACTCATTCTTGCTTGTTCCTGGAGATAGCACAGTTACTTACCTGTAACAGGTGATCTCTGGGAACAGCAGGAATAAGTCTTCACAACCCACCCACCTCCCCTAGGAGTTGTATCTCTCTATCTATCTTCCTTTCCTCTTTCTCTCTCTTTGTCTCAGCTATGAAACTCAACTGAGGAGAGACAGTTGGAAAGGCGGGAAGGCAGCACGCAGGCGCTGAGGGATGCTCCCAAAAGCTTTCTGATTGAACGCTGGGGAGCGTTCCCGCGCAGGCTCCGTCGGTACCGACGTACCCATATGTGAAGACTTATTCCTGCTGTTCCCAGAGATCACCTGTTACAGGTAAGTAACTGTGCTTTCTCATGGTTTACACAGTCAAAAGCCTTGCTGTAGTCAATAAAACACATATGGATATCCTTTTGGTATTATTTTGTCTTTTCAAGGATCCATCTCATTTCCACGATAATGTCTCTCATTCCTCACCCTTTCCTGAACCCTGCTTGCATTTCAGGCCGTTCTCGTTCCAGGTATGGTTGTAATCTCTGCTGAATGATCTTTAGTAGAATCTTACTGGCATGTGGGATCAGAGCGACTGTGCAATAATTTCCACAGTCAGTCGGGTCACCTTTCTTCAGTATTGGTATAAGCACAGATCTTTTCCAGTTAGTTGGCCATGAATTTATCTTCCAAATTTCCTGGCAGAGCCTTGTAAGTATGGTAACAGCTTCATCTTATTGCTGGAATACTTCAATGGGAATGCCATCAATGCTGAGTGCTTGGTTCTTTGATAAGGCTTTCAATGCTGCTTCGACTTCTTTCATCACCAATGGTTCCTGATCATAAAGTACAGGTTGAAACGGCTGTTGATCCACTTGATCTTTATGGTATAATGACTCTGTATATTTTTTCCATCTTTTCTTGATCTTCTCAGCATCATTCAATATGGATCCTTGAGCATCTTGTAACATTCCAATTTGAGGCTGGAATTTTTCTTTAAGTCATGTAGCTTTAGAAAAGCCAATTTGTTCTTCCTTTAATAGCTTCTGTTTCTATTTCCTTGCATGTGTCATTGTAGTGCTTTTCCTTGTCTTGTCTTGCTGCACGTTGGAAACCTCTGTTGAGTTCTGCAATTGCCTATTTTTCTCCTCTGGTTTTAGTTTCTCTCCGTTTCTGGACAATTTTGAAAGTTTCTTCAGTCATCCATTTTGGCCGTTTTTGCTTTTTCACCTTATGTAAAGATTTATTGCATTCTTCCAACACGACTTTCTTGATGTCTTCCCATAACTCTTCTGGAACTCTGTCATTTGTATCAAAAGCAGAAAATTGATTTCTCAGGCAGTCTTTAAATTCCAGTGGTATATTCTCAAGGTCATATTTTGCTACATTCATTAATGGCTTGCTCTTTTTCAACTTTAGCTTGAGTTTGCATACTAGTAGTTGGTGATCTGTACCACAGTCAACTCCAGGTTTTGTCTTTGTTGATGTTATCAAGCTTTTCCATCGTTGTCTTCCACAGATATAGTCAATTTGATTTCTATACAATCCATTGGGTGAAGTCCACATGTACAGTCGCTGGAAGAAGTTGTTTGAGATGAATAGATCATTGGTCTTGAAGAATTCTATCAGTCTTTCTCCAGCTTCATTTCTGTTACAAAGTCCATATTTTCTAACCACTTTGCCTTCTTTGTTGCCAACGTTTGTGTTCCAGTCACCCATGGCTTTCAGGATATCCTGTTTGCATGCTCTGTCAATTTCAGCTTGTATTTGTTCATAGAACTCACCAATGTTTTCCTCTTCTGCAGCTGATGTTGGGGCATATACCTGAATTATAGTTATATTGATGGGCTTTCTTCGTAGACTAATAGAAATTAAGCGTTCACTGACTGCATTGTATTTCATTACAGTTCTTGCAAGTTTCTTCTTAACTATAAATGCAACACCATTTCTTCTTTGTCTTTCATTTCCAGCATAGTAAACCATATGATCATCAGATGCAAAGTGCCTAAAGCCAGTCCATTTCAGTTCACTGACACCCAACAGATCGAGTTGTACACTTTCCATTTCATTCTTGACCACCTCCAACTTCCCTTGGTTCATGCTTTGTACATTCCATGTCCCAATATGTAAGATATCTTTGCAATTTCTGACTCTCTTTTCATGCGCAACTACATCAGCAGATACAACCACATCATAAATGCTGGCTTTACTCTGAGAAGTCTTCATCTCATCCCCAGTACCCATTTCAGTGCCTTCCAACCTGGGAGTCTCATCTTCCAGCACTATAGTGCAATTTATTTTGTGACTATCCATTGGATTTTTGAGGCAAGATACAGAAGTAGATTTGCCAAGCCTTTCTTCTGCGTAGTTAATTCCAGTGTTGTTGCATTTGTCACAGAAATATGATCCTCCGCTTACAACACCATTCCATTCTGCTTCTGCCCAGATGGGTGGTTTGTCTTTGTCTGGCATCTTAGCTGAGACCTGCATATCTTGGGAGACCCTGCCCATTGCTAAGCTACTGATAGCTTAGCTCTCAGCATCACTGATGCACACAAGCCCTCACAGCATGACAAGCTGCAAACCAAGTGATACCAAACATCACATGATTAAAAAAAGTACAAATGTGTTGCAGCCGCGATACTCTCTGCACATGCAGAGTACATAACTAGGTCACTGCATGCTTACTAGCATTGTGGTGTGACATATTGATCACACCTTGTAATAGGGAAAAATCACAATTAAATTGAAAAAGATACAAAAAGATATATTTGACATAAAGCACTACACGCCATCATAAGCTTGTGGATTTTATTTATTTATTTACAGCACTTAATAACACACCTATTCAGAAAGGATTGAGGTGTGGT
The DNA here is from genome assembly GCA_033557465.1 of Ichthyophis bannanicus. Taxonomy (NCBI): domain Eukaryota; kingdom Metazoa; phylum Chordata; class Amphibia; order Gymnophiona; family Ichthyophiidae; genus Ichthyophis; species Ichthyophis bannanicus. Next base: position 607,279,959 of record CM066033.1, read on the forward strand.
ACAATAAACAAGATGTGTTCCACTAAATAATTTGAACATGTAATCCGTCCTATTTAAAGAACCCACAAACATCATCTCACCACCCACCCATCCAACCAACCCCTTACCCGCAGTTTCCTGCCCTCAGTAACCTAAGAAAAAGGCCTAAAAGCCTGCACAAACAACAGGGCCTTAATTCTTTTACAAAAGAGGAGAAAGTCCTTTTTTTGTCTTAGATCCAATGGAAGAGTGTTCCGTAGTGCAGCACCTTGTAAGAAAACGTACCATGGTGTTGAAAGAACTGAAATATGAGACTGCAGACCTGCTATTAGTAATCTGTGAACTATCATTAAAATCATCTGTAATACCTGAAGACTGGAGGATCGCCAATGTAACGACAATTTTTAAAAAGAGTTCCAGGGGTGATCCGGGAAACTACAGACTGGTGAGCCCGATATCAGTACTGGGAAAAATGGTAGAAACCATCATAAAGAACAAAATTACTGAACATGTAGGTAGTCATGGCTTAATGGGAGACAGCCAACATGGCTTTAAACAAGGAAGATCTTGTCTTACTAATCTGTTATGTTTTTTTGAAGGTGTGAATAAGCAGGTAGACAAAGGTGAGTCGGTTGATATAGTGTATCTGGACTTTCAGAAAGCCTTTGACAAGGCCCCTCATCAGAAACATTTGGCAAAACTAAAAAGTCATGGGATGGGAGGCAGTGTACTATTGTGGATCAGGAACTGGCTAAAAGATAGAAAGCAGAGGGTAGGGCTAAATGGCCAATTTTCCCAAAGGTAAAAGGTGAATAGTGGACTACCGCAGGGATCTGTGCTGGGTCCGCTGGTTTTTGACATATTCATAAATGATCTGGAAAAGGGAATAACAAGTGAGGTTATCAAATTTGCAGATGACACAAAACTATTTAAAGTTGTTAAAACCCAAGAGGATTGTGGAAAATTGCAAGAGGATTGTGATAAATTGGAAGACTGGTTATCCAAATTGCAGATGAAATTTAATGTGTACAAGTGCAAAGTTATGCACCTATGAAAGAACAACCCAAACTATGGTTACATGATGCAAGGTTCCACATTGGGAACCACCACCCAGGAAAAAGATGTAGGTGTCATCGTGGAAAACATGTTAAAACCCTCTGCCCAGTGTGCAGCGGCGGCCAAGAGAGCAAATAGAATTCTAGGTATCATAAAGAAAGGAATGGAAAATAAAACAAAGGATATTATAATGCCTCTGTATTGTTCCATGGTGCAACCGCGCCTTGAATATTGTGTGCAATTCTGGTTGCCGTATCTTAAAAAGGATATGGCGTTATTAGAAAAGGTTCAGAGAAGAGCCACCAAAATGGTAAAGAGGATGGAAGGATACTCCTATGAAGAGAGGCTAAAAAGGTTAGGGCTCTTTAACCTGGAAAAGATACGGCTGAGGGGAGATATGATATAGGTCTGTAAATTAATGAATGGAATGTAACGGGTAAACGTAGATCGATTGTTTATGTCATCAGAATATAAAAAGATTAGGGGACATGCAATGAAGCTACCGACACCATCTTCTGCTCTCCCCTTACCTGGGGATCGAGCGCAGACAGGGGGAGGAGCCTGAAACCCAGCGAGGCCCAATCGGGGCAGGGCACAAGGCCTACAAAAGCTTCGCGCCATCCGGCGCTCACCCTCTGAGCTCCCGACACCATCTTCCGCTCTCCCCTTACCTGGGGATCGAGCGCAGACAGCGGGAGGAGCCTGAAACCCAGCGAGGCCCAATCGGGGCAGGGCACAAGGCCTACAAAAGCTTCGCGCCATCCGGCGCTCACCCTCTGAGCTCCCGACACCATCTTCTGCTCTCCCCTTACCTGGGGATCGAGCGCAGACAGCGGGAGGAGCCTGAAACCCAGCGAGGCCCAATCGGGGCAGGGCACAAGGCCTACAAAAGCTTCGCGCCATCCGGCGCTCACCCTCTGAGCTCCCGACACCATCTTCCGCTCTCCCCTTACCTGGGGATCGAGCGCAGACAGCGGGAGGAGCCTGAAACCCAGCGAGGCCCAATCGGGGCAGGGCACAAGGCCTACAAAAGCTTCGCGCCATCCGGCGCTCACCCTCTGAGCTCCCGACACCATCATCTGCTCTCCCCTTACCTGGGGATCGAGCGCAGACAGCGGGAGGAGCCTGAAACCCAGCGAGGCCCAATCGGGGCAGGGCACAAGGCCTAAAAAAGCTTCGCGCCATCCGGCGCTCACCCTCTGAGCTCCCGACACCATCTTCCGCTCTCCCCTTACCTGGGGATCGAGCGCAGACAGCGGGAGGAGCCTTAAACCCAGCGAGGCCCAATCGGGGCAGGGCACAAGGCCTACAAAAGCTTCGCGCCATCCGGCGCGCCCGCGCCTGGTGGGCCCGCGCCTGGTGGGCCCGCGCCTGAGGGCCTCGCCAGAGGGCCCTTTGGCGTGGCCCTTAGGCGGGGACCAAAGAAGGGGCACCAGAAGACTGCTGCACAACAAACAGCGCCAGACGACGCACTCATACAGCCTCGAACAACGCCGCTGGAAAACCACTGTATGCAAATCTCCCACGAATCCAAGCAGCTTGAGCTCCTACAAAGTTGAGCTCGCTCCCACCCTCAACGAAGATTTCCTTGAACACAGCACGTATACTACACTAAAACTAATTATCTATACCTGGAACTTTTGCACACTCGTTCATAACGCGATATATACTATTGTCAGTAATCACTAAAATGCAAGTTCTATCTCCCAGTAGCTAGATATACTGTTGTCAGTAACCATTAATTGCAAGTACTGTCTACCAGTAGCTAGATATACTGTTGTCAGTAACCATTAATTGCAAGTACTGTCTACCAGTAGCTAGATATACTGTTGTCAGTAACCATTAATTGCAAGTACTGTCTCCCAGTAGCTAGTTATACTGTTGTCAGTAACCATTAATTGCAAGTACTGTCTACCAGTAGCTAGATATACTGTTGTCAGTAACCATTAATTGCAAGTACTGTCTACCAGTAGCTAGATATACTGTTGTCAGTAACCATTAATTGCAAGTACTGTCTCCCAGTAGCTAGATATACTGTTGTCAGTAACCATTAATTGCAAGTACTGTCTACCAGTAGCTAGATATACTGTTGTCAGTAACCATTAATTGCAAGTACTGTCTCCCAGTAGCTAGATATACTGTTGTCAGTAACCATTAATTGCAAGTACTGTCTACCAGTAGCTAGATATACTGTTGTCAGTAACCATTAATTGCAAGTACTGTCTCCCAGTAGCTAGATATACTGTTGTCAGTAACCATTAATTGCAAGTACTGTCTACCAGTAGCTAGATATACTGTTGTCAGTAACCATTAATTGCAAGTACTGTCTCCCAGTAGCTAAATATACTGTTGTCAGTAACCATTAATTGCAAGTACTGTCTCCCAGTAGCTAAATATACTGTTGTCAGTAATCATACTCGCTTAATACACAATGCCCTCATTAATGATGCATACACTGGTAACCCTCATCATTACCTACCTCCTCACTGCACTAGCTGGATACTCAAACGCCTTTAATGGCGACCAAAACTCCATACCAATATTAAGAAATAATTGGAAGAGATGGTCAAACAAGACACAAACAGACCCTAACCCTACCCATACCCACCACTCTCATTTAATCCACGTTGCTCTTCAGCTCACCAAAAAATCTCAACCTAAACGACAATACCAACCACCACTGCATTGCGCCCTTATCAATATTAGATCCATCCGCACAAAGTGGCCTTTGATACCTGATCTCATAACAACGCACAACCTTGACATTTTGATGATCACAGAAACCTGGCTATCTACCTTGACATTTTGATGATCACAGAAACCTGGCTATCTGACTCTGATAATATAATCCTCAATCAGATGCTCCCCCCAGGCTTCTCAATATACACGTGTCACAGGACCAAACAAAGAGGAGGTGGAGTACTCATCATCTCTAAAAGCCAGCTACAATTTCAGATAGACAACAGTATTAGCACAACCCACCTAAACATACTCAACATATCAAACAACGAGCATTCAATCAACCTAGTCTATAGATCTCCAACAACGTCAGCTGATGATCTACCAACGATAGTTGACCGGGCCTGCAATACGGAAAAACCACAATTATCTAATTGGATATTAGGAGATTTCAACCTCCCCTCTCTACATGATACTCAAATCGCAGCATTTATAGAAGCGATCGACAACCTTGGATACAACCAGATAGTCAAGGAACCTACTCATACTATGGGAAATACCCTCGACCTGATATTCGTTCCACAAGTCACCTCAGAAACCGACCACAATTATGATATTTCCATAATACCAGTACCATGGTCGGACCACAGCCTAATCTTATTCCAAATTCCCAACTCCTCCAAGGCCATTAACTCCAAATCCACCCTCGCCAAACCAACAACTAGGAGGTTCCGCCCATTTGACAAAGACGAAGTACTCAAGAATATTCTTCCAATACTACACACCTCTGAACCTGATTTGGATAGCCTAATCAACACTTGGGACCACACTCTTAGAACTAACTCCCAAACAACAAATATGTCAAGAAAGCCCAACCATCGGACACATGTTGCTTGGTATTCTAATGAACTGAGAACATCCCTCCTCCATCTTCGTAGACTTGAAAAACGCTGGAGACGATCCCACTCTACCGACGCATACACAGCCTACTGCAAGTACCTAAAAAAGCATCGCCAGGAAATAGCAGATCGAAGGAAACAATTCCATACTAATCTCCTAAAACAATCATTAAATAAACACCATGACCTCTTCAACATGGCAAAGGAACCTACTCCCCAACACACTCAAACGATACACCCACAAGATTATGCTGACTATTTAAAATCAAAAATGAAGAAAACAACCAACATCTACATCACAGAACCAACAAATATAGACAAGCTATCACAGTCAAACACACTAACCAAGTTTAACGCATTATCAACCAAAGAAATTGAAAACACCATCGCATCAATAAATGCTACCACTGCAGCAAATGATCCATGTCCAGCAGCCTGGATAAAAAACATTAGATATGAAGTAAGCTTCTTCATACACAATATCCTTGAACAATCTTTCTCAACTGGAACCTTTCCTCAGTGCCTTAAACAAACCTCAATTAGACCATTACTGAAAAATAACAAATTAGACCCCCTAAAAGTAGAATCCTATAGGCCAATATCCAGCATCCCGCTGCTAGCGAAAATAATTGAGAAAGTGGTACAACGTCAAATACAACAACACATAGACACTGAAGCTCCACTGGACATTGCACAACACGGTTTTAGAGAAGCCCACGGAGTTGAGACCCTCCTCATCACTCTATTCAATACATTAATCACAGGAATAGATAATATCCACCAAGGATTTATCCTTATATTCATGGACATCTCAGCTGCGTTTGACTCAGTAAGCCATCAAATACTTATCCATCGCCTTAAGGAAAAAGGAATACTTGGAACCGCACTTGACTGGTGTATATCCTACCTAAATAACCGTTGGCAACAAGTAAAAATTGAGGAAAAAACATCTGAACCATTTCTGCAAGATCAAGGGGTACCACAAGGATCCTCTCTTTCAGCACTAATGTTTAACATATACATGCAACCAATCTGTGACCTCATCCGCTCTTTTAATGTTACCTGCCTAGCATATGCAGATGACATTCTCCTATACATGCCATTCTCCATCAACCACCCTGATTTTACACCTTTGATAAAATGCTTTGAATCAGTAGAAGACTGGCTCCTCTCACAGAACCTAAGAATCAACCATAGCAAGACCGATGTTATGTTTATCACAAGGGATCAAAACTTCACACCTCCCACTACCTTAAAGATAAAGGACAAGGAATTGACAGTAAAACCTACGATACGATACCTAGGTATTACCCTTGACCAGCGCCTTAATATGAAGACCCACATAAAAAACATAACAAAACTAATATATCACAAGATACGCACACTACGCCACTTAAGACCTTTACTTGAACCCACAGACTTCAGAACTGTCTACCAAGCCTTGGTAATGCCTCATCTTGACTTCGCAAATGCAATTCTACATGGTCTCCCGCAATCAACTTTAAATCCCCTACAATTGGCGATGAACACCGCTGCTAGAGTTCTCGAAGGAATATCAAAGACAGACCACATAACCCCAATTCTAAAAAGACTCCACTGGTTACCAACCAACGCAAGAATCCACTACAAGATACTAATCATTACTTTCAAAGCCCTAAACAATCAAGCACCATCAACGATCACCAACCTTTTACACACACAGACTCCCAATAGATCCAGAAGATCAACTGCTATAAACTCATTAACAATCCCAAGACAAACAGTCAGATACACTAAGGAAACATCTAAAAGAGCCTTCAGCATTCATGCCCCAAAAGCTTGGAATGCACTCCCACCAGAACTGAGAGCCATAACCAGCCTAACACAATTCAGAAAAAGTCTCAAACACCACCTCTTCTTAAGCTATTTCCCAATTTAGTTTTGCACAAGAGAAATACTACATCCATACTCAGGTCAAGACAACTTCAACTGTGACTAATGTGTATAGACTACTGTATATAGTTACATAATGTACATAGTTTCCCTTTATTACCAAGTTCAAATTCCTGTTACTTGTAAAATGCACTACAGTTTTTCTGTATGTATATGTTTGGTTCCATGTAAATCCACGCTGATGATAATAGTGCGGTATATAAGAGATGTTAAATAAAATAATTAAATAAAATTAAATAAAATAATAAGAGAAAATATTTTTTCCCTCACTTGGTTTGCAGCTTGTCGTGCTGTGAGGGCTTGTGTGCATCAGTGATGCTAAGAGCTAAACTATCGGTAGTTTAACTACTGGCAGGGTCTCCCAAGATGGACAGGTCTCAGCTGAGATGCCAGACCAAGACAAACCACCCATCTGGGCAGCAGCAGAATGGGATAGTGTTGACGGCGGAGGATCACATTTCTGTGACAACGGCAACAACACCAAACTTAAACTGCGCGGAAGAAAGGCCCGGCAATCTACTTCTGTATCTTGCCATGAAAACCCAATGGACAGTTACAACAAAACAAATTGTGCTGTAGTGCTGAAAGATGAGACCCCCAGGTTGGAAGGCACTCAACTAGCTACTGGGGAAGAGCTGAAGACTTTTCAGAGTAAAGGCAGCATTTATGATGTGGTTGGATCAAAGCCCTCGGGACATCTGACTGCTGGTGTAGCTGCACATGAAATGAGAGTCAGAAGTTGTAAAGATGTCTTACACATTGGAACATGGAACGTACGAAGCATGAACCAAGGGAAGTTGGAGGTGGTCAAGAATGAAATGGAACGTGTACAACTTGATCTGTTGGGTGTCAGCGAACTGAAATGGACTGGCATCGGGCACTTTGCATCATAAGATCACATGGTCTACTATGCTGGAAATGAAAGACAAAGAAGAAATGGTGTTGCATTTATAATAAAGAAGAAACTTGCAAGAACTGTAATGAAATACAATGCAGTCAGCGAACGCTTAATCTCTATTCGTCTACGAGGATTGCCTATCAACACAACTATAATTCAAGTATATGCCCCAACAACAGCTGCAGAAGAGAATGAAATTGAAGAGTTCTATGAACAAGTACAAGCTGAAATTGACAGAACATGCAAACAGGATATCCTGATAGTCATGGGTGATTGGAACGCAAAGGTTGGCAACAAAGAAGAAGACAAAGTAGTTGGAAAATATGGACTTGGCAACAGAAATGAAGCTGGAGAAAGACTGATAGAATTCTGCAAGACCAACGATCTATTCATCTCGAACACCTTCTTCCAGCAACACAAGCGGCGACTGTACACATGGACTTCACCCAATGGATTGTATAAAAATCAAATTGACTACATCTGTGGAAGTCAACGATGGAAAAGCTCTATAACATCAACAAAGACAAAACCTGGAGCTGACTGTGGTACAGATCATCAACTACTAGTATGCAAACTCAAGCTAAAGCTAAAAAAGAGCAAACCACTCATGAATGCAGCAAAATATGACCTTGAGAATATACCACTGGAATTTAAAGACTGCCTGCAAAATCGATTTGCTGCTTTAGATACAAATGATAGAGTTCCAGAAGAGTTATGGAATGACATTAAGAAAGTTGTGTTGGAAGAAAGCGAGAAGTCTCTACAAAAGGTAAAAAAGAAGAAACGGCCAAAATGGATGACGGAAGAAACTCTGAAAATTGCCCAGATACGCAGAGAAGCTAAAGCCAGAGGAGAAAGAAAGACAATCACAGAACTCAACAGAGATTTCCAATGTGCAGCAAGACAGGACAAGGAAAAGTACTACAATGACGCATGCAAGGAAATAGAAGCAGAAACTATTAAAGGAAGAACAAGATCAGCTTTCCTAAAGCTACGAGAGTTAAAGAAAAAGTTCCAGCCTCGAATTGGAATGTTACAAGATGCTCAAGGTTCTATGTTGAATGATGCTGAGAAGATCAAGGAAAGATGGAAGGAATATACAGAGTTTTTATATGATAAAGATCAAGTGGACCAACAGCTGTTTCAACCTGTACCTTATGATCTGGAACCATTGGTGATGAAAGAAGAAGTTGAAGCAGCATTGAAAGCCTTATCAAAGAACAAAGCACCAGGCATTGATTGCATTCCCATAGAAGTATTACAGCAATCTGATGCAGCTGTTACTGTACTTACAAGGCTCTGCCAAGAAATATGGAAGACAGCATCATGGCCAACTGACTGGAAAAGATCTGTGTTTATACCAATACTAAAGAAAGGTGATCCAACTGACTGTGGAAATTATCGCCCAATCGCTCTGATCCCACATGCCAGCAAGATTCTACTGAAGATTATTCAAAAGAGACTACAATCATACCTGGAACAAGAACTACCTGAAGTGCAAGCAGGGTTCAGAAAAGGGCGAGGAACGAGAGACATCATTGCGGATGTGAGATGGATCCTTGAAAAGACTAAAGAATACCAAAAAGATATCTATTTGTGCTTTATCGACTATAGCAAAGCTTTTGACTGTGTAAACCATGAGAAACTCTGGGCCACATTAAGAAGCATGGGTATACCAGAACACCTGATCGTTCTCTTGCACAATCTGTACATTGATCAAGAAGCAACAGTTTGAACGGAACAAGGAGAAACAGAATGGTTTAAAATAAGCAAAGGTGTAAGACAAGGCTGCATACTTTCCCCCTACCTGTTTAATTTATATGCAGAACAAATCATCAGAGAAGCAGGATTGTATGAAGACAACAGAGGTGTGAAGATTGGTGGAAGACTCATCAACAACCTTCTCTATGCTGATGATACCACATTACTGGCGGAAAGTGAAGATGATCTGAAACATTTGCTTCTCACAATCAAAAAGAACATAGTCTCAAAATGGGCCTGCACCTTAATGTAAAGAAGACAAAGATCATGACAACTGGTATAATCAACAGGTTCATCGTCGAAGGAGAAGAAATTGAAATCGTGAATAACTTTAACCTACTTGGATCAACTATCAATAAAGAAGCAACAAGCAGTCAAGAAATCAGACGACGCATTGCTCTTGGTAGAATGGCTATGAAAGACCTAGATAAGATTCTGAAGAACAGAGATGTCTCTCTCCATACAAAGATTTGACTTGTTCAAGCCATGGTATTTTCAATAACATCATATGGATGTGAAAGCTGGACAGTGAAAAAGATAGACAGGAAGAAAATTGATGCTTTTGAATTATGGTGCTGGCGGCGAATACTGTGTATACCATGGACTGCCCGAATAATAAACCAGACTGTACTAGTGGAGATCAAACCTAAGCTTTCTTTAGAAGCTCAGATGACAAGACTTCGACTTTCATACTTTGGACACATCATGCGGAGAGAGAGATCATTAGAGAAAGACATCATGCTTGGCAAGATAGAAGGTCAACGCAAAAGAGGAAGGCCAGCAATGAGATGGATCGATACAATAACAGCAGCTACGGGTACCAGTCTGTCAACAATGAGCCGCCTGACTGAAGACCGAACATAATTTAGGATAGCTATCCAGAGGGTCGCCATGAGTCGACTCCGACTCGATGGCACTTAACAACAACAACATTTTTTCACTCGATGTGTAATCAAACTCTGGAAATTGTTACCGGAGGATGTAGTAAAAGCTGTTAGTGTAGCCGGGTTTAAAAAAGGTTTGGACAAATTCCTGGAGGAAAGGTCCATTAACCATTATTAAAAGGGACCCAGGATATCACTGCTTGACCCAATACAAGCATTGAGGAACCTGTGTCTTTTGGGGAAACATCTAGGTACTTATGACCTAGATTGGCCACTGTTGGATAGAAAATCAAGAAATTAAACTGCTTGAGCACAAATATTCCATTTCTACATATGTACTTGCTCTATAACCTTTTTAAAATTAACCCCAATAGGAAAGATTTTAAAGGGATTTAGCTAGGTAACTACACATTTAGCCAGTTAGATTTCCATGAGTGAAAATGATCTCCTTCAGTTTGGCTAAAATATGTGCAGGCTTTCATACTACACATTTTTTTTTTTGCTGGATTATAAAGAGAAGTTCCTGGGGGTGTGTTTACATCAGGGGTAGAAACTGTGGGGCATGTTTACTAAACCGCATTAGGCTCTTGCAGCTAACATCTAGCACTGCATGATGTGGTGGGGCATGCACAGCATTTTCCTAGCAGATAACACACTGAAAGTGTAGCGAACACGGCCAGGCAGCAATGGGAATGCAGCTATCACTTATCCTTATAGGTGGCGTTAGCTGCACCCGCACTGTCTGCAAATCCGGTGGTGACCCTGCGCGGTTGAGGCTTACGTAACCACACATTGCAGACGCACCAACTCTCCATCCTAATCCTGCCGACTCCTGCAGATAATAGCGCCAAAAATCATGTTATCTGCAGTTGCCCCGCATTAACGGTGACTGTGGCTAGATAGTGTGCGCTCTCTGCAGCGCTAGTAGCTAATGAAGTTTATTAATGATGCCCCTGGTTTTATCTTTGTTCCATCTCAGCCGATGCAACGTATATGGGCATCTTTGAAAACTGCTTACAAGGTTTGCAGGTTCAAAAGTACCTGTGTACGTTTGCAGCACAGCAGGTCATTGAAAACTGCCTTCTGTAAATTTATTAAGCCTTTAACTGGCAGCAAAAGTGCTACAGGAGATGCTCAAAGTAGTAACACTTGTTGGCAGGATGTCCTCCTGCGTTACTAAATGTCTTACTGTTCTGCTCTGTTTGCCCAAGGGAGGAGTGGCCTAGTGGTTAGGACAAGATACTTTAGGCCAGAAGGCCAGAGTTTCAATTCCCACCTGGGGACAGCAATCTCAGGAGGGACAGCGGTTTCTAGCCCTATGGGCACTTAACATTCCATTGCCTCTGGTACACATAGATTGTGAGCCCTTTGGGGACAAGGGTATGTATACAGTACCTGCTAATAGTGATTGTAAACCGCTCTGATGCCCTTCAGCCTGGGCAGTATATCAAGAAATTGTATAAGCTTAAGCACTGCCCTTCTATTTTCAGCCTAATGTGATTCAGTGAACTGGGTGTTATGCAGTATTGATTCATTCTTAACGTTGCCATGTTTAAAAAGAACCAACAAATGGAAAAAATAATTTGGGGGGGGGGAGCTCTCCTAGATCTGAGTATAACATTGCTTTCCTTTGCAAGAGGTCTTACCTTTTATGTTTATTATGCGTAATCATTGTTTACCGCCTTACAGTTAGTGAATTCTCTGCTTCAATTCTAATATTCATGTCAAAAAATGTAGTGCCATTTTTCTAACACTCTCTGACTTTAGCACCACAGAGAAGATCTGGAAGGGCGAGAGAGCCAGTGAGTGCACCATGGAAAATGGGGGGAAGAGGGTGAGGGGGTTAAACATTGCCTTAGGCTTCCGTGGCTAATATCATGACTTTTGCAGTTTTTGGGGTCATGCTGCATCTTAGTAAGTGGGAACCAACATTTCGGTCAACATCCATTCCACTTACTAAGGTGCAGCATGGCCTGGAAAACTGAAAAGATGGGTGAGGGAGCTTTAAGGTTATTGGATTCTAGATAGGGTTTGGAGAATAAAACTAATAAATGCTAAAGGAAAAAAGTAGAGAGAGGGGAGACTTCATGTGCTTGTACCAAGAGGAATTCGGTAGAAAACAAGTAAGCATTAAGGGGTAATTTTACAAAGGTTTTTCATGCATATTTGCCGATATAGGTGCATAAAATGCCTCTTATAAAATTGGCCACATGTAAAAATAAGCCCAATGACAAGAAAGTGCATACTTTTACATGACTGGAGTGTAGGTGTGTTTGGAGCAGATTTTGGGCAGCCAGCAGATAGAGTCTCGATTTATATGCATTGCTTATAAAATATGCATGTACACATGTAAAATGGTATTTTAGAGGGGCATCCAAGAAAAATATGGGATGTCCAGAGCAGAACATCCAAAAATCTGGGGGAGTGGCAGCAGTGAAGTGAGGCACATGTAAGTGCTGTCTGAAATTGTCTCCACCCCGAAAATGAACATCCCAGTAACTGGTTCTGGAGACAGACACTGTGCAGCCTGCAAGGCAAGGTATGCACATGGGTATAGAGCATTTCATAAATGTGGATGTTCTTGAATTGCACAGCCTCAGAACTGGGTACTTGGATATACCGGCAAAGGTATTTTAGAAGGAGGTGACTGTGTTAGGAGACTTGATGTTCCAGGTGGCCATTTTGGATACTTGGACATGCAGCGGCATGCCTGTATTGTTTGGAGTATGCATTTACATGCAAGTTTCTTAGCCAGAAACCATTAACTATGCCAATGAGAGCCCATTATGCTCTTCTCCCTTGCATGAGACAAGCACTTTTTTGCATCTTATTCATTGCCAGGAGCAGGTATATGCATGGACGTCTCAACAACTACTTGTGCTGTTCTGAAAACGCACCGCAATGTGCATCTCTGTTGCTCCACCCAGGCCACTCTTCCTCCCTGGCGTGTGCTACATAGACATGGTTGCACCATGGATATCCATATATCCAGTTTCTAAAATGGGTCCAAGGATATCTCTGTAATTTACACATCTGTATGCCCATTTTCAGACACCCAAATCACAAGTAGAGCTTCTAAAATACTCCCATACTGTACAGTGCCTTGTGAAAGTATTCATCCTCTCTGTGTTTGTCCTGTTTTGTTGCATTACAGTCTGGAATGAAAATGGAGATTTGGGGGTTAGCACTATGTAATTTACACAACATGCCTACCAATTTGAAGGTGCAAGATATCTTTTATTGTGACACAAGCAATAAGTAAGAGAAAAAAAACCCAGAAATCATGAGTGTGCATAGGTATTCCCCTCAAAGTCAATGCTTTGTAGAGCCATCTTTTGCTGCAATTACAGCTGCAAGTATCTTGGGATATGTCTCTATTAGCTTAGCACATCTAGCCACTGGGATTTTCACACATTCCTCAAGGCAAAACTGCTCCAACTCTTTCAAGTTAGATGGGTTGCATCGGTGTACAGCAATCTTCAAGTCATGCTGCAGATGCTCAATTGGATTGAGGTCTGGGCTTTGAATAGGCCATTCCAAGACATTTAAATGTTTCCCTTTAAACCACTCCAGTGTAGCTTTAGCAGTATCTTTAAGGTCATTGTCCTGCTTGAAGGTGAACCTTCATCCCAGTCTCAGATCTCTGGCAGACTGAAACAGATTTTCCTCAAGAATTGCCCTGTATTTAGTGCCATCCATCGTTCCTTCAATCCTGACCAGTATTCCTGTCCCTGCCGATGAAAAACATCACCACAGCTTGATGTTGCCACCACCATGTTTCACTGTGGAAATGGTGTTCTTGGGGTGATGGGAAGTGTTGGGTTTGCGCCACACATGGTGTTTCCCACGATGGCCAAAAAGTTCAATTTTCGTCTCATCTGACCAGAGAACCTTTTTCCATGTGTTTGGGGGGTCCACCACATGCTGTTGTGGAAACTCTAAACTTGTTTTCTTCTTTCTTTCTTTCTTTAAGCAATGGCTTTTTTCTGGCCACTCTTCCATAAAGCCCCACTCTGTGGAGTTTACAGTTTAAAGTGGTCCTATGGACAGATACTCCCATCTCCGCTTTGGATCTTCACAGTTCTTTCAGTGTTATCCTTGGTGTCTTTGTGGCATCTCTGATTAATGTCCTCCTTATTTTATTTATTTAACATTCATTTTTATACCGCATCTTCCAGAGATCAGTTGCGGTGTACAAATAACAACTATTAACAAGTCTGTGAGTTTTGGTGGGCAGCCTTCTCTTGTCAGGTTTATAGTGGTGCCATATTCTTTCCATTTTGTTATAATGGATTTAATGGAGCTCTGTGGGATATTCAGAATTTGGGATATTTTTTTTATAACCCAACCCTGATCTATACTTCTCCACAAATTTGTCTCTGACCTGTTTGGAGTGCTCCTTGGTCTTCATGTTGCCTTTTTTAGTGGTGTTGCAGAGTGAGGGGCCTTTCAGAACAGGTATAGTTATACAGGCATCATGTGAAAGATGCACACAGGTGGACTCTAATCAACTAATTATGTGACTTCTGAGGTTAATTGGTTGTACCAGATCTTATTTAGGGGTTTCATAGCAAAAGGGATGAATGCATATACTGTACACTCACAACCTTTCAGTTTTTACTTGTTTTTTTTTAATATACGAGGCAAGGTATTTTATTGTCATTGCACTTCACTCATTTGGACTATATTGTTAGGTCCATTACCTAACATTCAAACGAACCTCAGTTTTCATTCCAGATTGTAATGCAACAAAACAAGACAAAAATCGAGGCGATGAATACTTTCACGAGGCACTGTACATGTATACATTTGCACCTGCTTGGGAGGGTTTATTTTAGTCATGATTTCTGTAGGATTTGTGCTACTCTTTTTTTAAAGACACATAAGCGCCTATGTGTCCTTATAAAATAGGCTCAAAGAAGTGTCCACTTAGCCTCCCCATCTAGGCAACATGTTGCAGTTGTGGTCAACATTATTGGCACCGTTGCATTTTAGGTCTATTGTGAACAATATCTTGAGAAATAATTGGAAATATTTCCACTGTAGGTCATCATAATATTTTAATAGTATGTCAAAAGTATAAAAAACAAAAAGATGGGGAGTGCTGACTATCAGCATACTTACGCGGCGGAGGGGTTTGGAGACTGACGGTGACCTCACAATATCATGCCCGAGCGGGGCAGCTAGCGCCAACATCACCAGTAAGACCCATAAAGCTCTGTTCTGTGCTTTTCTTTCTTGGGAGTGCTTACTATCAGCCTTTACACATGGCGGAGGGGTTTGGAGATTGCCGGTGACCACAGAACATCAGGCCCAAGTGGGGCAGCCAGCACCAACATCACCAGTAAGACCCATAAAGCTCTGTGCTGTGCTTTTCTTTTTGGTAGTGCTTGCTATCAGCCTTTACACACAGAGGAGGAGCTTGGAGACTGCCGGTGACCTCACAACATCAGGCCCGAGCAGGACAGCCATCACCGGCATCACAGTACGACCCATAAAGCTCTGTGCTCCTACGGCGCTTAGCCATCGGTGCTTTTCTTCGGCGTCTCCTAAGGGGCATATTCAAAGGGGCTTGTATGCCCCTTTGGAACAACTTAGGAGCTAAGGGGAGGTCCCAAGATGCCTGGAGGTAAGTGGAAGAAAAAGTCTCTTTCATTGTTTATGACAACTGGATCGATAGAAAAGCATCATTTTAGCTTCTCCTGCGATAACACCAGGTACTGTGTCAATGGGTCCTTCTGCAGAGGCTCGAGTCTTAGTTCCCTCGAGCGTATGCCTCCTTTGCCACCAGTTTAGATTTCCAGTTGTCCCTACTTTGTGAACAGAGTTCCCAGGTGGAGGCTGGGCTTCCCAAAGCAGTATCTTGGAGAGAGCCTTCAGCCTCATCCTTGGGATACTGTGGTGGCATGACAGGTATAGAGCCCAAAGAAAGTGTGAAAAAACAGCCTTTTACCTCTGGGCAGAAGAAAGCTTCAGAGAGTTTAAGGGTTAAAACTCTAACCAAGAAAAAAAACTCTGTGCACAGAGATGTAGAGAGTGAGCCACACCCTAGCTTCATGGTACCAGGGGAGGTGTCGAGGGAAGCCTGGGGGTGGAGTCTGAGGCTATAGGGCAGCCCCAAACATATAAGCAAGGAGGAACGAAAGGAGGAGGAGGAGTGAAAGGAGAGAGACCAGGAGGAAGGAAAGCAGGAGGAGATCGTGTCCGTGGACAGAGTCCAGGAGGGAAATCCTCTGAGGAGGAGACGTTCCCTAGCAGGCTGGACACTAGCAGAGAATCTCTTGAAACTACAGGAAGTAAGGAGATTAGGAGGACACGTGTAAGAGAAAAGTGCTCTATCAGAAGACTCAAAGGAGATCCTTATGTCATGCAGCATTCAGACAACTCAAGCCCTGAAGGCAGTCTAGCTGGTAAGAAGGGTACAGCTGGCTTGGAATGCAAGAGAGTTGATTCTGGGGGAAATGCTGGTGGAAAGCAAGGAACAGGAATCTCTGTGAGGGAGGCTGTGGAGTAGGTTCTACCAGTGGCACAGCCTGAGAGAAGACAGGGTGCTGGGAACAAGGTGAGCCCTTTGCAAGTTTTAAAAGGTTTATTAAAAAAGAAAGATCTCCTATATCCTTCCCCTGCAACTCAGCGTAGTGAGGATTCCCAATGGGAACAGGTTTTGAAATTGTTGGAGCAGTTGAAACCTGCCGTTAGAGACGCTGAGGCCAGCCAGGTGCTAATTGAACCAAATGAGGAAAGTATGGAATTAGAAGAATGCCTTTCAGAAAGTGTATGTTCTGATGTTGAAATGGATTGCTCTTACTGTGTGAGTCGTAAGAAGTAAAAGCTGTATGGGTTTTTAAAAGTAGTGAAAAGCCAGAAGCTTTGGAAAGTTTATGACCTGCTGGAAATTTGGTTAATTGAAGCACTAATGTTGAGCTAGCCAGACAGGCTCAAAGAAAGCTATGAATGCTGGAAGTTAAAAGCCAATATTTGCAACTTGAAAGTGAAGAATGCTAATGTCTTTAAAAAAGGAATGATACACGGGCTTAGCAGCTTGTAACCAAGACGCCAAGGTGCTGTGCAGAGCCCTGAGTGATACAGATTTGTGCTATACCAAGCTTGGGATCTAAGAATGTAATCTTGACTGAAGGCAAGGTTTATTGCTTCATTTAAAACAAGCTGTTTGAAACGGCTAATGCCTGAACTGTGCTGTAAAGTTTGTTTTTCCTTTTTGAATGGAGAAGTATCCCATTTTTGTTCTGGTTATATCTGAACTGCTGACAAAGAAGTTCACTTGGTTAAGTAGAAAATAAAATTCCTGTTGCCTTTGAAACCCTCGGCTGTTTTGGTTCTTACCACACAACTACATTATTGAGAAGCCTCAGCATTGGGAATTCAGGTGATAAGGGACATAAAGAGGTACGCCCACTACATATAGGCAACCGTCTAACCCGTAGAGGGCGCTACAGTTGGCGTAGTTGTTGGATAATCTACTGTCCTATATTCGAAGCATAAAAGGGATATTTACAGCTGTACAGAGGAAGCCTCCACAGAAGTCCTCTGGAGACCAAGTCCCTGCAGGAAAAACCCGGACCGGAGTAGCAGCAGAGGGACGGACCGGAGCTGATGTTCCAGCTGGTGCCGGCTGTGCTGATAAGCTTGACTCAACACTTGCAGCAGGTAACCCGTGCATAGAAGGGGTTAGTCTGGATAACGCTGCAAGGGAGGGGTACTGCAGTACTTGATAAAGTTGGAGGAAAGTGGGCTGCTTTTGTAAGAGCCGCACTTGGTGTTTGCTTTCCCTTTCTGTTGTTTCAGCAACCAGAGATGGAGCGAGGAGAGCTACTGAACTGGATGGCGGAGCGGTTCCAGCAACAGCAGGAGATGGCTGCCCAGATGCAGGAACGAACAGCTGCCATGCTGAAGGCCCAACAACAACCGCTCCTGGAGGTGATGGGTGCCTGGATCGGAGAGCAAAAGCAGACAGCAGAAGCTTTAAGAACTGTATCAGGTTCTTTGGGAGCCTTACAAGGACTGGGAGCTCTGGGTAAAGGGATCTTTTCCTTTGGCCAATTGACCAAAGAGGATGATATCGATGATTACCTAGAGGTATTCGAGCGAGTTGCACTCCTAAGTGGATGACCGGAAGATCAGTGGGCCGTTCGCATAGCTGCCTCCCTTACGGGGGAAGCATTAGCGGCTTATAGAGCCATGCCTACTGATCTAGCTTCCAGTTATGAGGAACTCAAAAAGGCAGTGAGAGACCGTATGGGCTTGACCTCAATGGTCTACCGTCGTCTTTTACGCGAGTGTAAGCTGAAGCAGGGCGAGACACCGCGGGCCTTTTGCCAGCGCATTAAAACCCTGGTTTATAAATGGTTAACACCGGCGGGAAAAAGTGTTGATTCTATATAAGACAGCATTGTACTTGAGCAGTTTGTTGAAGCTGTTCCAAAAGAACTGCAGTCTTTCCTGATTCTCCAAGACTGCAGAAGCACCAAAGACGCAACTTCATTGGCAGAGCGCTTCTTAGAAGCCAGGGTGGTCGGCCAAATGAAGGTGGGTGCTTCTAACCCGGCAGACGCGGGCGTTTCAGAAAAGAAAGGCAGGACAATGTTGGGAGAGGTCATACAGGTGAAACCTATGTGGAAAACTGGTTATGATCAGAGGAAATGTTTTGCTTGTGGGGATAGAAGACATCTGAGAAGGGATTGTCGGGCCAGAACAGCACTAGTGACCACCCAATCCAAGGAGACTGGGGAGGGGTTCTTATTAGCTGTGGAGGTTGAGAACATCCCTTTAGAAGCCCTATTAGACTCCGGTGCAGACCAGTCAATGGTTTCACAAAAGCTTTGGAGGGAAATACAAGCCTTAGGGGGACTAACCTCAAAACACTCTGAAGGCAGTATAAAAATAAGATGCGTGCATGGCGTAGCGTCATCTTATCCCCTGCATACAGTGAGAGTGAAAGGCCTAGGGCTAAAAAGAAACATTTCTGTGGCGGTAGTCCCTAAGCTTCCACATGCGCTCGTTTTAGGGAGAGATTGGCCTCAGTTTAAGCGAGGTCTAGTTAGGGGCTTAGAATCCAGGACAGGCCTGGTATCCACTAGGGCCCTCACCAAGGTCAGGGCGGAGGAACAGGATCCACCAGATGATCCTATGTGCGATTTGCCCGCGCATGATGAATTGATAACTCCTCCTACAAATAATAGCAGACAGAGGAAGGCTGATAGGCGTCGCGAGAAACAGACTAGGGCGCGTAACAGGGCAGAATTAGCGGCCGGGCAGGAACTACCTTGGGCTCCTGACGATTTGGTGGAAAAATTTCCTTCTTTCCCCAAAGAACAGAGGGAAGACCCTGCCCTAGCACGAGCTTTTGACTATGCCAACATGGGATCGGGAACATTACCCCAATTTTTGCTAGACGGGGATATATATCGGGAAAGCCTGGACCCTCATTCAGGGAACATTAGGAAGCAATTAGTAGTTCCCACTACCTTTAAAAATTTAGTTTTAAGGTTGGCACATGACCACCCTATAGGGGGGCACAAAGGAGTCCATGGTACTTTAGATCAGATTTTAACTCGCTTCTATTGGCCGGGCGTCTTTAAGGAGACGGCAAAATTTTGTGAGGCATGTCCATCCTGTCAGAAGGTTCTACATTTCATCCAAAAAAGGTACCTCTGATTCCCATGCCATTCATATTGAAGCCAGTAGACAGGTTAGCTATGGACATAGTAGGTCCTTTAACCCGGACATCCAGGGGGTTTCAATATATTCTGGTCATTGTTGACCAAGCTACCCGATTTCCCTGGGCGATTCCCCTACGCAACATGTCAGCACGAACTATTGCTGCTGAAATCGTGAAGCTTTTTTGCGAGGTGGGTTTTCCCCGAGAGGTTTTAACCAATAGGGGCAGTAATTTTATGTCCCGTTACCTCGCTCAAGTCTGGGATGCCTTTGGCATACGACATATTCGAACTGCTGCCTACCACCCTCAATCAAACGGCCTGGTTGAAAGGCAAAATCAAACCCTTAAGAGAATGTTAAGAAGAAGTCTGGAGGGGGATATGACCGACTGGGATATAATACTTCCATTTGTATTATATGCCTGCAGAGAACGGAAGCAGACTTCCATGGGCGTTTCTCCATACGAACTCAAGTACGGGCGGGCTCCCAGAGGGGTACTAGATATCCTACAAGAACAGTGGGTGGAACCCACTCTTGAGGAAGTTGAGATACCAAGATTCTTAAAGGATTTGAAGGGACGCCTACAGCGTACATCCCAAGTGGTAGAGGGGAATGTGACCGCAAGCCAAGCCCGCCAGAAAACCTACTATGACCGTCGCGCCAGGCCTCGCCAGTTGGAGGTAGGCGAAAAAGTCATTGTAGCAGTGGCCAGTCCAAACCCAAAGTTTGAAAGCAAGTGGAAGGGTCCCTATAGGATCATCAGACAAGTAGGGCCAGTCTCATATGCAGTAGAGACTAGGAGAGGAAAACAACAGATTTTTCATATTAATGTGCTGCAGCCATGGCACGAACGAGTAGCGTTAGCTCAGTTGGCTGCAAGAGGGGATAAGTCAGATAACTGTCAGGTAGGCCAACATGTCCTTTCTAGGATTCCGTGAAGTGCGGACATGAATGTGCCAGCCCGGAATATCTTAAGGGGGGAATGTGTGGTGGCGTGACAGGTATAGAGCCCAAAGAAAGTGTGAAAAAACAGCCTTTTACCTCTGGGCAGAAGAAAGCTACAGGGAGTTTAAGGGTTAAAACTCTAACCAAGAAAAAAAACTCTGTGCACAGAGATGTAGAGAGTGAGCCACGCCCTAGCTCCATGGTGACCAGGGGAGGTGTTGAGGGAAGCCTGGGGGTGGAGTCTGAAGCTATAGGGCAACCCCAAATATATAAGCAAGGAGGAACGAAAGGAGAAGGAGGAGTGAAAGGAGAGAGACCAGGAGGAAGGAAAGCAGGAGGAGATCGTGTCCATGGACAGAGTCCAGGAGGGAAATCCTCTGAGGAGAAGACGTTCCCTAGCAGGTTGGACACTAGCAGAGAATCTCTTGAAACTACAGGAAGTAAGGAGATTAGGAGGACACGTATAAGAGAAAAGTGCTCTATCAGAAGCCTCAAAGGAGATCCTTATTGCATGCAGCATTCAGACAACTCAAGACCTGAAGGCAGCCTAGCTGGTAAGAAGGGTACAGCTGGCTTGGAATGCAAGAGAGTTGATTCTGGGGGAAATGCTGATGGAAAGCAAGGAACAGGAATCTCTGTGAGGGAGGCTGTGGAGAAGGTTCTACCGGTGGCACAGCCTGAGAGAAGATAGGGTGCTGGGAACAAGTTGAGCACCTTGCAAGTTTTAAAAGGTTTATTAAAAAAGAAAGATCTCCTATATCCTTCCCCTGCAACTCAGCGTAGTGAGGATTCCCAATGGGAACAGGTTTTGAAATTGTTGGAGCAGTTGAAACCTGCCGTTAGAGACGCTGAGGCCAGCCAGGTGCGAAGTGAACCAAATGAGGAAAGTATGGAAGTAGAAGAATGCCTTTCAGAAAGTGTATGTTCTGATGTTGAAATGGATTGCTCTTACTGTGTGAGTCATAAGAAGTAAAAGCTGTATGGGTTTTTAAAAGTAGTGAAAAGCCAGAAGCTTTGGAAAGTTTATGACCTGCTGGAAATTTGGTTAATTGAAGCACTAATGTTGAGCTAGCCAGACAGGCTCAAAGAAGGCTATGAATGCTGGAAGTTAAAAGCCAATATTTGCAACTTGAAAGTGAAGAATGCTAATGTCTTTAAAAAAGGAATGATACACGGGCTTAGCAGCTTGTAACCAAGAAGCCAAGGTGCTGTGCAGAGCCCTGAGTGATACAGATTTGTGCTATACCAAGCCTGGGATCTAAGAATGTAATCTTGACTGAAGGCAAGGTTTATTGCTTCGTTTAAAACAAGCTGTTTGAAACGGCTAATGCCTGAACTGTGCTGTAAAGTTTGTTTTTCCTTTTTGAATGGAGGAGTATCCCATTTTTGTTCTGATTATATCTGAACTGCTGACAAAGAAGTTCAATTGGTTAAGTAGAAAATAAAATTCCTGTTACCTTTGAAACGCTCGGCTGTTTTGGTTCTTACCACACAACTACATTATTGAGAAGCCTCAGCATTGGGAATTCAGGTGATAAGGGACATAAAGAGGTATGCCCACTACATATAGGCAACCGCCTAACCCATAGAGGGCGCTACAATACACAAGTTTCTTTAGTATCACTTTTGGATATCTGGCAGGTTGTTAAACGTACTGAGCAGGTGCTTTTGGACACAGTTCCTCTTTTATGCCAGTTTTCTAGTGATGCTGTTATTAAATTGCAGAACGTAGATGAGAAAATTGGGACTCTGGAGTTGCGTTTATCTAATATAGATGCTCAGGTTAAAACCCTTACTTCTGTGCAGACTACTAATATTAAAGATAGCTTGCTTATTTATCAAAAGCTTGAAAGTCTGGAAAGTATGACTAGGAGTAAGAACTTAAGAGTTCAATTTTCCCTGTATAAGCTTATTTTCTCCACAAATATTGTTTAGAAAATATTTGAAGGATGTGCTTGTCCTTCCTGCTGCAGACTCTCTTGAGCTTAATAAATGTTATTATATTTCTTCTAAAGTTACACAGGTGAATGCAGTGAAAGTGGAATTGGATGCCCTTGAGGATAAGAATACCTTTGATTTAACTGCTTTTTTAGAGGATGCTCAAGATATTTCTACTAGGGCCACATAGTTGGTGACTCTAGTTTCTGAGGAGGATAAGATAGCTATTCTTAAAGCTTATGTTAGGAAAAAGGACATTCCCTATTGCTGTGACAAATTGGCCATTTTTCCAGATGTTTCACATGCGACACAAGTAAGGAGGAAGTCTTTTCTTGCTCTTAAGGCTAGAGTACTTGCTTTGGCTGCTACTTTTTTCTTGCAATATCCATGCAAGTGCTTGGTTTCTTTTGAGTGAGATAAATATGCTTTCCTGTCTCCTTTAGAATTAGAAAAATTGCTTGCTGATAAGGAAAATAATTAATGGGTATCTGTAAGTTTTAAGCTTTGGTGGAATGGGGCTATTTGATTTCAATGGGCTAGATATGGACGGGGTCTTTTTTCAACATGTTGATTTCTGATCTCTTGTCTTAATTCCTTTGTTTATCTTTATTGTTTGTATTTCCCCAAGATGTGGGCTAATGACCTAGCATTTATTTATCTTGTGTGCTATTTGGTAAGTGCCTTATTTTGTTTCTGTATACTTTATGGGTATTGTATAAATTGAAATGCTTAATAAAAAACAACACAAAAAAAAGATGTCTGTGCAACATAGATGTAGTAATTTCTACTAACATAACAAAATCAGACATGGACAGGATTAATGGCACCCTTAACTAATATTTGGTTGCACAATCATTGGCAGTGATGACAGCCTCCAAATGATTCTTGCAGCTATCTGTAAGTTTTGTGCATGTGTCTGCTGGTAGTTTCTTATACTCTTCAACTGCGATTTGTTCCAGCTCATGAATGTTTCCAGGATTCCTTTTACCAATGTCAGATTTCAGCTCGTTCCAAAGGTTCTCAATTGGATTGAGATCAGAACCCATTGCTGGCCAGATTAGAACAGTCCATTTGTTCCTTTATAGACGTTTTTTTGTACTTTTGGATGTATGTTTTGGGTCATTGTGCTGCTGGAGGCCCCATGACCTTCGACACAGACCTAGCTTTCTGACCCTAGGTAGCAACCTTTGCCCCAAAATACCTTGGTAGTCCTCTGACTTCATAATTCCTTTTAAACATTCCAGGCCTCCAGTTCCTGAGGCAGCAAAACAGCCCCAGAACATTATGGAATCTCCACCATATTTAACTGTTGAAAGGGTGTTTTTTTTCTTATAAGCTTCATTTCTTTGTCTGTAAATGCATCGCTAGTCTGCATTGCAAAGAGTTCAAGTCTAGTTTCATCTGTCCACAGAACATTTTCCCAGGAAGATTCTGGTTTCTCAAGGTAGGTTTGGGCAAAGATTATGCATGCTTTTTATGTCTGTCTTTGAGCGGTGGAGTCCTCCTTGGCCTTCGCCCATGAAGTCCATGTTTGTTTAGTGTATGGCATATGGTGTAGGTTGTAACCACCACTCCACATTTCTCCAGGTCAGTTTTAAGCTCTTTGGATGTTGTATGTGGTGCTTTTACAACAGTTCGCACTGACATTCAAAGACCTCTTAGATTAATTTTCCCACCATGCCCTCAGAGGTTCGTTGAACATAAACTTTCTTAATGACATTGTGAACCGTATACACAAGAATCCTAAGGGTCTTTGGAGATGACCTTATACACCTTTGAAGTTTGATGTTGGGTGATGATGGTTTTTCTGATGGTCGCACGCAGCTCTCTTGTCTTCCTCATTGTGAAAATGGAACAGGGCATGAATGGGGCCATTTCCATCATTAGAACCGTTATTCATTGGTTGATTCAAGTCATGTGGGTACTGACAATTGATCTTATTTTACTGCACTGGGAATGTGGTTCTTCTGTTCAAACTGATTTAATTTGTTTATAAGGGTGCTAATAATCATGTCCTGGCAATCTCCCAGTTGTTATACTATTTCATACTATTTCCTTTTAAAGTGGTCTTGTTTTATTTGAATCTTTTATGTGTCAGATATGTGTGCATATATAGTCCAAAGCCATTTTACTGGCCAATATTCTTTTGGAGATATTGGACATTAAGGGGTTGAATTACAAGGGTGGCAATAATGTTGAGCACAACTGTATAAAGTTACCTCTTAGAAGGCAATTTTATAAAGCATCTTTCTATGTGTAAAGCATGTTTTATGTGCAGAGAATGGCTATTAAGATATTGCTTAGGGATATACAGGTGCACAAGTACACATTTAGACCAAGATCATGCATACTTGTATGCAGTCTGGAGTGGAGTTGCCATCTATACAATCCACTTGTCCCCACTGGTCCCTTGTTGGGCCTATGGGTATGGATTCCATAGATGTTACTCAGATATGCAATTATGTCCTCTATGTTTGCTGGAAGTAGATAGAGTACATAGGGTGATGCCAGGCCTTCTCTTGCAGTGTTTCTAGTATGAACAACAATACATTTGTGACATGAGGCAAATCTAGGCTTTCCAAAGACATTTGTAAGAGGTATATGGTTACATCATCATTGGAGACACTGTCTCATGGCTTTGCTCTTCAGCCTATACATACACTCCATTTGCTTATGAAATCAGGAAACATATCATCCAATATGCGGTGTATGCAGATGACATTATGATCTACACCCCCATCAAACTGAATAACCCACTCTACAGGATAATAGCAACTTGTCTCCAAGACATGTCTGACTGGCTCTCCCAAACAACCTAAATATGAATTACAAGAAGACCAAAACCCTTATCATTACATGCAACACATCTTATATCCAACCCCAGTCAATCCACCTACATAACCTGACTATACCGATTTGAAGAGGAAGTCAGATACCTGGGGATAACTCTGGACAAGAACTTGAACTTTCGATTCCACATAAAGAAGACCACAAGGAACATATATTACAAGTTGGTCAGAACAAGAAGACTCAAACCCCTCCTTGACCAAGAACACTTCAGAACCGTATGCCAAGCCATCATATTTTTTTTTTTTTTTTTTTATTAAATTGCTAGCTCTCTGACTGGGAGCTCTTAAAAGGGTTTTGTGTATACTTTTTAAAAGCAAGGTTACTTACATTTTTGCTGTTTTAGGGGAACTTTACTGGAGCACAGTAGGTTGATGAACTCTGTAACCTCCTCAGATTTAGAAACTGCTATCACCTAATCAGGTGTTAGTGGGCCTGTTTCCTGAGTGCAGTTGAAGCCTGCATAAAAGGCTCCTGTGCCCTGCCCTTTTGAGGCTTTCCTAACCAGGGCTCCACACATCAAACAGTAAGTAAGGATTTGAGGGTTTCTTTGTTTGGTTTTTTTTTATTAAATTGCTAGCTCTCTGACTGGGAGCTCTTAAAAGGGTTTTGTGTATACTTTTTAAAAGCAAGGTTACTTACATTTTTGCTGTTTTAGGGGAACTTTACTGGAGCACAGTAGGTTGCTGAACTCTGTAACCTCCTCAGATTCAGAAACTGCTAACACCTAATCAGGTGTTAGTTCCCTCCCTACCCACCCCGGCTCCCACCCACCCCTAGTGAGCAGTCTTGCTTTATAGGGCACCTCCCCCTTTAGCAAATCACAGTGAATTGGACCAGCACATATTGAATATAATTAAAGAGATTTAACTGCTTTTTCTCTGAAAGGACAGCTGCGAAACCAGCTGGTACTTGGTAGATCTCTCTCTTTTGCTTTAACAGATACCTAAGCTCCACAAACAGAACAATGGCTGGGAAAAATCGTATTGCTAAAGCTGTTGCCCCCGTTACAGCTTCTGCCTCGGTCCAGACAGAGGTCCTAATGCCAGTTGAAGAACCGGTTCCATGTGCAGGGTGCCTGCATGCTGAAGCTCTGAGGAAACAAGTGGAGGAACTCAGAGAGGAGGTGGCGAGGCTGAGGAGCATTCAAGACAGTGAGAAGTACATTGATGAGATGCTTCTTGCAGCAACCAGGCTCTCCAGCACAGGAGAAGATGGGTGCCAACAGAATGTCGATGGTTGGAGAACAGTCACCAGAGCCTGCAAAATCACCAATCCAACTTCTCCAGCCCTTGAATTGAAGAACCATTATGCAGCCCTGGAAGTGGAGGAGGTGAAAGCATCCCTGGAAAGGGAAGAACCAGAGTTCAAGTACCCCATAGTTGCGGAATCAGTGACCAGAAGGAAACGAAGGGTAGTGGTTGTTGGAGACTCTCTTCTGAGGGGTACTGAGGCGTCCATCTGCCGACCAGACTTGATGTCCAGAGAGGTGTGCTGTCTGCCTGGTGCCAAGATCCAAGATGTTACGGAGAGTTTGCCGAGACTCATCAAGTCCACTGACTATTACCCAATGTTGCTAATCCATGTTGGAACAAATGATACTGCCAGGTATACCTCGGAACGTATCAAAAGTGACTTCATGGCTCTGGGACAGAGGGTGTGAAGCAGGTAGGTGCACAGGTGGTGTTCTCTTCAATCCTCCCTGTTGAGGGTAAAGACCAAGGCAGAGAGGCTCGCATCCTGGAGATGAATGCATGGCTGCGTGGATGGTGTCTTCGAGAGCGTTTTGGTTTCCTAGACCATGGGATGCTGTTCCAAGGGTTGCAGAGCAGAGATGGCATCCATCTGTCCAAGAAAGGTCAACACATCTTTGGTAGTAGACTGGCTAATCTACTGAAGAGGGCTTTAAACTAGATTCGTTGGGGATGGGTGAAGAAAGCCCCCAGGTAAGTGAAAGCCCCCAGGTAGGTGATACATTAAATACCTTTATGGAAATGGGTAACAGGGGTAACACATGGAAAGCAGTGTGTATTAATGCCCGTAGCATGGGAAATAAGATCCCTGAAGTTGAAGCTTTGGTGGGAGTGGCTGACTTGGATTTAGTGGCAGTTACAGAAACATGGTTCACAGAAAACCATGACTGGGATGTAACTATACCTGGCTATACTTTATTCAGAAAGGACAGGGTAGGAAGAAGGGGAGGAGGAGTGGCACTATATGTAAAAACTACTATTAAAGCTTTGGAATTACAGAGCTTAAAAGGGAGAGAGGAGGCATTGTGGGTTAAACTAGAAAGAGGAAAAGAGAAATCTATTTGCATTGGTGTGATATACAGACCTCCCTCACAAGAGGAAGAGGTGGACAGAGAGTTAATTGAAGACATACGCAGCATTGCTAGGAAAGGGGAAGTGCTACTGCTAGGAGATTTCAATATGCCAGATGTTGATTGGCACATTCCTGCTGCAGTATCATCTAGAAGTAAGGAGATCCTGGATTCTCTACAGGGAGAACTATTCAGGCAATTGGTAACAGACCCCACACGTGAAGGGGCCATACTGGACTTGGTGCTTACCAATGGTGAGAGTGTTTCTGATGTTGTAGTGGGAGATCATTTTGCATCCAGTGACCACCAGATGGTGTGGTTCAGTATTAGGACTAGGGCTGTTAGAATCCATTCCAAGGTGAAGATCTTAGACTTTAGGAAGACTAACTTTGCGAAGATGGGCCAATACCTCAGGGAGTCGTTAGTGGGATGGGAACAGCTGGGGATGTAGAAAAACAGTGGGCAAAACTGAAAGGGGGTATTTTAAAGGCAACCAACCTTTTTGTTAAAATGGTAAATAAAGCAAAAGGAACAGGAGACCGCTATGGTTTTCGAAGGAAGTAGCTGAAAAAGTGAAGAAAAAGAGGGAGGCCTTCATGAAATACAAGAGATCACAGAGAGAGGAAGACAGGCATCTGTATTTGGAAAAACTTAGAGAAGCTAGCAAAGTAGTCAAGAAGGCAAAGATTCAAAAGGAGGAGGAAATAGCCAATGCAATAAAATGGGGGATAAGACATTTTTCAGATATATTAGTGAGAAGAGGAAGGGCAAAAGTGGTATTGTCAGACTCAAGGGTGCAGGGGGGGGAATATGTAGAAGCTGATAAGGATAAAGCGGAATTGCTTAACAAATATTTTTGTTCTGTGTTCACAGATGAAGAACCAGGAGCAGGACCTCAGAAAACACCCACAAATAAGAACAGAAGCGAGGGACATCTTGAACAATTTTCAGAAGACTGTGTTCGTGAGAAACTAGCTCAACTTAAAGTAGACAAAGCGATGGGACCGGATGGGATACACCCTAGAATACTGAGGGAACTTGGGGACGTTCTAGCAACTCCACTGACTGACCTTTTCAATGCCTCGTTGGAGTCGGGAGTGGTGCCAAAGGACTGGAGAGAGGCTCATGTGGTGCCTTTACACAAAAACGGAAGTAAGGATGTGGTTGAAAACTACAGGCCGGTTAGTTTAACTTCAGTGGTGAGTAAATTATTGGAAACGCTGCTGAAAGAGAAAATAGTGAGGTTTCTGGAGTCCGGTGGATTACAGGATCCGAGGCAGCATGGATTCACCAGAGGCAGGTCTTGTCAGACAAATCTGATCGATTTCTTTGACTGGGTGACCAGGGAGTTGGACCGAGGGAGAGCTCTAGATGTGGTGTATTTAGATTTCAGTAAAGCCTTTGACACTGTTCCTCACAGGCGACTTATAAACAAACTGAGCACCCTAGGGATGGACCCTAAAGTTACTGCTTGGGTTAGAAATTGGTTGGGTGGGAGGCGACAAAGAGTACAAGTAAATGGAGCTCACTCTGAGGAGAAGGATGTTACCAGTGGTGTGCCCCAGGGATCTGTCCTTGGTCCGATTCTTTTTAACATCTTTGTTAGTGATATAGCGGAAGGGCTGTCGGGTAAGGTTTGCCTCTTTGCGGATGATACCAAAATCTGTAATAGAGTAGACACCCAGGAAGGTGTAGATAACATGAGGAGGGATCTAGCTAAGCTTGAAGAATGGTCTAGAATTTGGCAGCTGGGATTTAATGTTAAAAAATGTAAGGTCATGCATTTGGGCTGCAGCAATCCAAGGGAGCAATACAGTATAGGAGGTGAAGTACTTTTGTCCACTAAAGAAGAGCGGGACCTAGGCGTGGTTGTGTCTGATGATCTTAAAGTAGCTAAACAGGTAGAAAAGGCGACGGCAAAAGCTAGAAGGATGCTTGGGTGCATATGGAGAGGAATGGCTAGCAGAAAAAAGGAGGTGATAATACCTCTGTATAAGTCTTTGGTGCGACCTCATTTGGAGTATGGTGTGCAATTCTGGAGACCGCACCTTCAAAAGGATGTGAACAGGATGGAGTCGGTGCAGAGGGTTGCTACTAAAATGATTAATGGGCTTCATTATAAAGCATATGAGGACAGACTTAAGGATCTTAATATGTACACCTTAGAGGAAAGGCGGGATAGAGGTGATATGATTGAGATGTTTAAATACCTCCGTGGCATAAATGTTCAGGGAGAGAGCCTCTTTCAATTGAAAGCAAGTTCTGCTACGAGGGGACATGGGATGAGGGTGAAGGGAGATAGATTCAGGAGTGATATGCGGAAATATTTCTTTATGGAAAGAGTAGTGGATCTGTGGAATAGTCTCCCAGTGGAGGTGGTAGAGATGAGGACAGTAACTGAATTCAAAAAAGCATGGGACCAACACAGAGGATCTCTAAAGGTAGAAAGTGGACTGTTGTAGTTGTTGTTATGGAAGGACAGACTAGATGGGCCTTGTGGTCTTTTTCTGTCATCATGTTTCTATGTTTCTATCTACATTGAACTATTGCATACAATCTGGCTTTTACAGATGACACAAAACAAGTTACTGTAGCCCGCATCATCACTGACTCGCAAAGGCATGACCACATCACCCACATACTCAAGCAACTGCACTGGCTCCCAATCTCATCATGCATCAGATTCAGAACTACACTGAACATTTTTAAAATCAAGCACAACATGTACGCTAGCAGCCTGACTGAATTAATTAACCCTGATACAAGCATCAAACCAAGAAGACAAAGCCAAAAGGATACCAAACAAATGCCCAGTTCTTACCCAAGGGCCACAAAGGACACATCATCTAGAGCATTGTCACTTGTAGCTCCTTCCCTCTGGAATACCCTCCCAGCCGACCTAAGAGCCACAACCGACATCAAAGATTTTCTAAAGAAGTTGAAAAACTTTACTCTTTTTTTTAAATTTTTTATTTATGAAATTTTATGATAACAATCAAGCAATGCTTGTACAGAAAAACTACTACTTGTAGAACAGAAATAAGTACAAGTAATTATATAAGAAATACAATACAGGTTCCAAACAAGGAACCTCCAGGTCAAGCAGCTCCGAACTCACCTCAGCCGGGGCTGCAGCACCCACTCGAATCTCCCCAATCTGTTGCTCAGACAGATGAACAAAACGATCCATTGGACCATAGGTAATCGCAGGCTTAGGCTCCGCGGGAGGAGCCTTCTGCCTACCCTTGCGCTTAGGCATTCTCAAACTAGGAAAACGCTATCGCCGCCATCTTGACTTACAGCCATTCCCCCCATAACCCTGGCATACTATTTTTCTGGTTGCACCGGTCTTCTACTCGTTCTTTCCCTGATCCCATTCCTTTTGAGCATAGGGGACAATTTTCCTAACATTTTTTGCTATTAGCGTGCTTCGCGCTCTTTTTTTTTTTTTTTTCTCCTTACTGCTGGCCGCATGGGTCTTTGACCTCGCGGGGACCCTTTGGCCCCGATGGCTACCGGTTTCAAAAAATACGATAGATGCTCCAAGAGCATGTCGCTTATGGACACCCATGACTGCTGTCTGTGGTGTTTCGGGGGCTGACCATGATCCAGAGCTCTGTTCGCTTTGTAAGAAAATGCCCTCCAAAGCCCTGCTCAGTCGTAAGCAGACGTCCGAAGACATTTTCTGTAAGGCTGCCTTGGAATTCCTGGTGGCGCCCTCGGTTGTCTCTCTGCCAGTGGGTTCTGCCACCTTGGCTCTGTGCTCAAGACGGCACTCCGATCAAGGGTCCCCTGAAGTGGAGCAGCGTAAGAAGAAGAATGCCTCAAAGTCGCTGTCGGGGGCTTCCAACAAGTGTGAGCGCTCCCGCGCTCGGTCGCTTAGCCCCCCTCGGCGCTTATTGAATTTTCCTATGGTATCTGGAATCTCCCCTGTAGAATTGTTTAAAAAATATATGCATGAAACTTTGTTAGTACCTACTGATTTAACTCCTCCAATTGTAAAAGCATATTTTTTGCCGGGGGGGGGGGGGGTAAAAAGGTGGATCAGAGAGTGGTGGGTTCTGTGGAAATGGAGGTGTTAGATGTTTCTGCTTTATTGCAATCTCCCAAAGAAGAGGGTTTGAAGTTATCCACTATGTTGGTTTCTTTTGCTATTCCATCCAATAGGGAATGGATTTTGAAATTATATTTCAAGAGACGTTCGGTTCCATTTATGGGTAAAAAGATTGTGGTATTTCCAGACGTTTCTAGAGAGACGCAAAAAAGGTGTAGAGCCTTTTTGCTCCTTAGATCAGGTGCGACTCAATTGGGTGCTACCTTTATATTGAGGTTTCCTTGTAAGTGTATAATTTATTTTAGACAGACTAAGTATGTGTTTTTTCAACCAGGGGATTTATCTTCGTTTATTTCTTCCCGTACTATAATGTCATCTTCGCCTCTTGAGTGAGTAGTTTGTTTTATTAAGTCTGTTAAGCTCAGCCTATCGCTGCTGTTATTAGTTCCTATTTTGGTTTCATTGTTCAGGTTCGAGGATTCATCTACCCTCATTCTTTTGGTCAGTGTTACTCCCCCCCCCCAAAAAAAAAGAAAAACTCTACTCTTCATGGACCATTTTGGTGCTACCTCTGCTGACTATTAACCAACTCATGAAGTACTATGAACAAGTGCTGTCCAGACTTAGGATCTCAAATAAAATCCAATACACCCTCCACTCCAGATGTACATAAGCAACTCTGCAAATAAGTTATCTATAATCCCCTGCACGAGCAATCACTATACCCCTCCTGGAGCATTAACCAACTTTTGTAAATACACTATTCACTGTGGCTCTTCTGCATGCTTCCCCTCTTGTTAGATGTTTATTTTGTTCCTCAAACTATGTAAACCACTTTGATTGAAGGATAAGGTGGTGTGGAAAACCTGTTAATTAAAAAATAAATAAATAAGTAAGTATGTAAATGATGCATCTTAGTACAATAGATGAGGTATACTGTATAGACTGTGAACATAATGTGACAGCAAGATGGGTATAAAATGTCTTGTTTAATAACAATGGCCAGTGCATGTTTGCATGAAAAAATTGTACAACAAAATTTTGGTCCAAACATGTTAAAATGATTCTAAACAATTTGCCAGGTTTAAAAAAGGTTTGGACAAGTTCCTGGAGGAAAGGTCCATAAACCATTATTAAAGTGGACCTAGAATATCCACTGCTTTCCTCAATTCAAGCATTGTGGAACCTGTGTCTTTTGGGGAAACTGCTAGGTACTTGTGACCTAGATTGGCCACTGTTGAAAACAGGATACTTGACTTGATGGACCTTGGTCTGACCCAGTATGGCATATCTTATTTTAAGACCCCTCCTCTCTCTCCCTCTCTGGTGCAGGAAGGGCATAGCTATGTGCCATCAGCTGCTGTATGGCTAGCAGGATGGCATGCAGCTCTGTCTGCATACTCTTCAGATGGGTGACTATGACATATATATATATATATATATGGAGTTCAAATGTCCCTGAAGCCCTGCTGCATATGTTGACCCTTAAACTCCCACACTAGAATCCATGCTAAAGGTTAAGGGGAAAAGATCATGATAAAAGTCCAAGTTAATCTATTAGCTGAATTTTTTAATCCAAGCTCATTTAAGATTTGTTATATTGGGTTAGATCAGTAATCCACCAAGTCCAGTATCTTCTTCCCAACAATGGCCAATCCAAGTCACAAATTTGTGGTAGAATCCCAATAGGTAGACAGATTCTATGTTGCTTATCCCATGTCTAAGTAGTGAATTTCCCTAATCCACTTTAATAATGGTTTATGGACATTTCCTCCAGGAGCGTGTCTAAACCTTGTTTAAACTGAGCTGCACTAAAAGCTTTACTACATTCTCTGGCAACGAATTCCAGAGCTTAATTACACATCATGTGAAAAAATATTTTCTCTGAATATGCAACATTTGCATATTGCTTACTATAGTAAGTTGATGTTAGTTCCCATATTAAAAAAAATTGTGTTTATATTTTACTTGGCCTCCAGGAGTCATCTTTCCTAACTCTGTGCTATATTCACTGTCCTTCATCTTACATCCTCCACTGAATGTATGTTCTGAGAACCAGTAGTATTAAAATGGTGTATGGTTATGAAATTATCTTTTAGTTCAAACAGTAATGATAAGCCATTATCACCCAGCATGCCCTTTCTTATCCACTCTTTCTTACAGCAGGGTTCTTTATGAAGTACTTCCCTGTTTTCTTTTCTTTACAAATGAAGCTTTGCAAACAACATACATTTGACTGAAATTAGATTCTGTATTTGCTGATAGACCTTTCAAATGTTATAAAGTAGCTGCAAATTGAGCAAAACTGCCCAGGAAAGAAAAGCATATTTGTGAGAAAAGATGCAAGAAAAGTTTAATGCAGTAGTCACTTGTGTTTGTTATATAATAGTTTAATGAATACTATTCATTGTAAATAATTGCCCGGTTACCCAAGTTATTGTTCCTGTTTTATGTAAAAACAGATAATATGTATTTTATCTGATGTTTTTATTGTTCTATGTAAACCGCGCTGATTATGAATAGTGCGGTATATAAAAATGTTAAATAAATAAATAAATAAATATAAGAACATTTTGCATCATCTGAAGAGAAAGAGAAAGGTAAGTATAAAGTGACCATTTTATAGCAGAGATGGTATCCCATTACAGGAACTGTTGTTTTCTAATGTTCACAATTATTCTATTCTTGAACTGTGTTTTGACTCAGGGCTCTTGGAAGACCAGGAAGGGTGTAAAATAAGGCAGTTTGTTACCCCACACTTACATGAGTCTCTTCTTGTTCCAGGCAATGGGCCACACCATGACCGCTGCAGTGTTTATAATGACAACAACTTGGTCGATGGAGTTTACTGCTATCCAGTGGGTCACTGGATTGAGAGCACCGGGCACACTGATGAGATGAAACATACCACTGACTTCTATTTTCATATTGCAGACCACCAAGCAATGCACTATTCCAGGTGAAGTGCTAAACATAAGCATAACCATTGCAATGTTTTATTCATGCTATACTTTGATGGCCTGATTCCATCCTGCACGTCCAGACCCTCTGTGTGCCTGGCCAACAGAGGGAGCCACGATTCTGTTCCCACGGGGCATGTCTGTCCCCGCGGGATCAGAATTGCGAACAGGCCTGTATGTGCAGGCCGGACGGAATTGGGGTCCCAGCCTGCACGTACAGGCCTTCCCTGGCTAACTCAGTCAGGGCTCTTCAATGGAGCCACAGCTCCATGGTGTCCGGTTTCCATGGCACCGTGGCCTCATTGAAGAGCCATGATCCCCGGCTGCCAGCTCCAGCAGTGATTTCCCCGCAGCCTGGCCCCTGATCTAGCCTCCTAAGACCAGAGTTGGGCTGCGGGGAATGTCCTCAGACCCCCGTGCCCCATCTGCGCCCTGGGCCTGCCGATCCTTGGCGATGAGGGGGACTTATTTCACCTCAGAGGTGGAATAAGTTCCCTGTGCAAGTTGCCAGCCCAGACATACAGGGCCAACATTAGAATTGTCTCTGTACGTCTGGGTCCAATGACTGCCCACTGCCTGCCCTAATGCCGCCCCCGATCAGCCCCTTTCCCGCCCCGTCTTCCTTCCCTGTACAGGATGCGGGGAAGGTAGACAGAACTGGGAAAAAGCACGAATAACGGGGATGGACGTCTCAATGGGACGTCTGTCCCCACTATTCGTGCCTTGGAATAACCCCCAGGGTGAAGAAGCCATTCAGAAGTGACAATCTAAATATTAACACATTCAGGCTAAGTAGATCTAAGTCTATTCTGTATATTCTTGGAATACAGAATAAGTTAGCAATTCAATTAACAATATTAGGTGACTTGGGCCATTTAACGTGAGCTAACAGGACCAAGTGCGGTAAGGTGACAAGACGTCCTAAGAAGAGACAAAGCGTCCTAATATGTGATAAGGTGCCCTAACATGAGACAAGACGTCCTAAAGAGAGACAAGGTGCCCTAATATGTGATAAGGTGCATTAACATGAGATAAAGTGCCCTAACATGAGACAAAGTGCCCTAACATGAGACAAGGCGCCCTAACATGTGATAAGGGGCTCTAACATGAGACAAGGCGCCCTAAAGAGAGACATGGTAGTAGTGGTTAAGTGTAGATCAGGCACCAGGAGAGGCGAGCATGAAGAGCCGTAATGCAGAAAAAGAGTACCAGTGTAGGTCATGGAGTAGCAGCTTGTACAAGAAGACAGGACTTGTACATAGCTGACAGAGGCAGATAGATGGGCTGAAGGACAGATGGCATCTGAGGAGAGGGTGGTATGGGCTGGTAGCACCGATCTGCAGAGCTCTGATTGTTACAGGCATGAAAATAATCTGAGCAGCACAGTCACAAAAACAACAAGTAGGAATCAAACCCCTGTTCCCTGTGTAAGGAGACTTTGCACTAACCAGTAGGCTACACTTCCACCCCTCTCTGCACAGCAATGGCTGGATACAAAGAGACTAGGTCATCACTAAAATGTCTGCTGTGTACGCTGGCATAGGGTAGCCCCATCAGTTCCCATGATGCAGTGCACATGCAGAACAGTGGGCTACAGCTGATCACCAAATGGACAATGCACGTATCCATCACCTCAGCTCAATAAGTTGCACTGACAGTGTGTGATACAAGAACAGAGCAGCTACAAACCGTACTGCTGAGCAGTTTCTGTGGTCACCCTGAGGGTGAGGATGGGTGCCCAGCACCAGGTCCCCATTACCTGCAGTGCAAGAGATGGTCTTTGCTGCAGAATCTCATCACTGCCAGTGTATGGTAGGTATTGTCTACAGTGTGATTATGCTAGTCACCTTGTGTCCTGCAGCTTGTGCCAGTCACATCTGACTCTGACCCTGTCGGACAGGGACCCATCTAGATCAGTACATGTCAATACCCAGTGTTACAATGCTGATGCCATGATGGCCAACTACCTTGTACGGAGTTGTTACTAGGGTCCTACTGGCCCTACCAGTACCAGTAGGAGTAGGCCTGGAACACCTCATGTCCCAACTACCTATTTCTATCATTCACCGATAGCAATCACAGTCAGACTGCATCTGCTACCCACTACTGAGTTTTCCAGCCATGCACATACCAACTACAGACAGTCCACTGGTCAGTACACATTGCATGTGCACAGAGCAACCATGTTAACCCAGGCTTGGGACATATGGCATGGACACCCAGCAGTTGGTTCAGTGATCAGGCTTCCAGGACAAGAGGTGCACCCACATCACTAGAACCAAACACTATATAGCACTATGTAGATACATAGCTGTGCCATGGTCACTGCTTGGTCAGAGTGAGAGTGCCCTCCCAACATGCTGTGGCCACCCAGGACATTCACGTGGCAAACAGGCACTATGGTGTCTCAGCCATTCACCCTACCTCCATTGCAGACCCATCATGACCAATCTGCCCTGTTTCAGCCCATACCCACAATACTTTGCTCCTCATCATGCACTTTTGCAGACTAATGCTGGAAATAGCTTAGGCACTGCTAGGCTCAGTGAAGTATAAAAAGCCATGACTAAATTGATAGACATACACACACACATGAAGATATAATAGAGGTCTATAAATTAATGAATGGAATGGAACGGGTAAACGTAGATTGATTGTTTACATCATCAGAATATAAAAAGACTAGGAGGCATGCAATGAAGCTACAGGGTATCCTATTTAAGACTAATAAGAGAAAATTTTTCACTCAACTTGTAATCAAACTCTGGAATTTGTTACCGGAGGATGTAGTAAAAGCTGTTAGTGTAGCTGGGTTTAAAAAAGGTTTGGACAAGTTCCTGGAGGAAAGGTCCATAAACCATTAAAAGGGATCTAGGATATCACTGTTTGACCCAATATAAGCATTGAGGAACCTGTGTCTTTTGGGGAGACTGCTAGGTACTTATGACCTAGATTGGCCACTGTTGGAAACAGGATACTGGGCTTGATGGACCTTGGTCTGACCCAGTATGGCATATCTTATGTTCTTATGTTCACACACTCATAATGACCCACTGTGCAAAAATGGGGGTGGTTGGCCCTCTTGCCTGCCACCTTGATCCCGATATCAGCTTGAGCATTGTTAATGTATGCTCCTTGTGCAGGAGTAGTTGCGTGCTCTGATGTTAACACCCACTCAGTGTGCCTGTACTATCAGCCTGGCTCTCCATGCAGCTGTGGATAGTGGAGCCTGTTTGTGTGACTGATAGATGTTTGTACCCTTGCTGTCTGATTCATTGATGCACATGTTGGTACTGTACCTGCACTGTGAGCTAAAGTTCAGCCACAGAGACATGCAGTGCCTAATCCACAGTCCGGATCCCAACCTGTGACCTTCCACTCATATACACACCAACTGTGTGCATTAAGCCACAGCACTACCACATGGTTACAGCACTCCCTGGGACTGACATACTTTGCATCAGACAGACCTTGGCACATTTTGCAATGCACACTGTGCACAGGACCAGGGCATGATTTTGGTCTGCTGCAGGCGGGTGCCGCTGGCCCCTCCGCCAACACCCCCACACCATGCTGACCTACCCATGTGCTGTCCATCAATACCAACTCAACTGGGAGACTATTCCACGGATCCACCACTCTTTCCGTAAAGAAATATTTCTGTATATCACTCCTGAATCTATCCCCTTTCACCCTCATCCCATGTCCCCTCATAGGAGAGCTTGATTTCAATCGAAAGAGGCTCTCCTCCTGTGCATCTATGCTACGGAGGTATTTAAACATCTCAATCATATCACCTTTATCTTGCCTTTCCTCTAAGGTGTACATATTAAGATCCTTAAGTCTGTCCTCATATGCTTTATAATGAAGACCACTAACCATTTTAGTAGCCACCCTCTGTACCGACTCCAGCCTGTTTATATCCTTTTGAAGGTGCGGTCTCCAGAACTGCACACAATACTCCAAATGAGGTCGTACCAAAGACTTATACAGAGGCACTATCACCTCCTTCTTCTGCTGGCCATTCCTCTCCCTATGCACCCAAGCATCTTTCTAGCTTTTGCCGTTGCTGTTACTACCTCTTTAGCTACTTTAAGATCATCAGACACAATCACACCTATGTCCCGCTCTTCTTTAGTGGACAAAAGTACTTCACCCTCTATACTATATTGCTCCTTTGGATTGCTGCAGCCCAAATGCACGACATTGCATATTTTAACATTAAATCTCATCTGACAAATTGTAGACCATTCTTCAAGCTTAGTAGATCCCTCCTCATGTTATCTACACCTTCCTGGTGTCTACTCTAATGCTGATTTTGGTATCATCCGCAAAGAGGCACACCTGACAGCCCTTCCGTTATATCACTAACAAAGACGTTAAAAAGACTCGGACCAAAGACAGATCCCTTGGGCACACCACTGGTAACCTCCTCCTCCTCAGAGTGAACTCCATTTACCTGTACCCTCTGTCGCCTCCCATTCAACCAATTTCTAACCCAAGCAGTAACTTTAAGGTCCATCCCTAGGGTGCTCATAAGTCGCCTCTGAGGAATGGTGTCAAAGGCTTTACTGAAATATAAATACACCACATCTAGGGCTCTCCCTCGGTCCAACTCCCTGGTCACCCAGTCAAAGAAATCAATCATATTTGTCTGACTAGACCTGGCTCTGGTGAATCCATGCTGCCTCGGATCCTGTAATCCATTAGACTCCAGAAACCTCACTATTTTCTCTTTCAGCAGTGCTTCCAATAATTTACTCACCACCGAAGTTAATGCCTGTAGTTTTCAACCACATCCTTACTTCCGCTTTTATGTAAGGGGACCACATGTGCCTCTCTCCAGTCCTTTGGCACCACTCTGGACTCCAATGAGGCATTGAAAAGGTCAGTCAGTGGAGCTGCTAGAATATCCCCAAGTTCCCTCAGTATTCTAGGGTGTATCCCATCCGGTCCCATTGCTTTGTCTACTTTAAGTTTAGTTAGTTTCTCATGAACACAGTCTTCTGAAAATTATTCAAGATGCCACCACCAAGTGAGCCACAAAATCAAAAGAACAAACTCTGTATTTAGCTGATCGTGTCACCGGTAATCTTTCCTGCACCGATTAACAACCAATACTGTTCACAGCAAATCACATACGCCGGCTTGTGTGATAAAAACAGCAGTAGGAGTTGTAGTCCAAACGATTACAGAAGTGGCAAGCACTACAGAGTCCAGAAGCAAAAGCGACACAGTCTATGTTTCGAGCTATACTGGTTAAATCCAGGCATCAGGCTAAGTTGCTGCCCAATTTAGCACATGGAGGAATTGGAGCAAGAATGAAAAAGAGGCCAAACAAAACATCTTTAAATGGTGTTGGAAATATGATATCAGCATCCATTGATGAAAAAAACCCATAGGGGACACACAATGCAAAAAGGCAAACATCCAGCCAGGGGCAGGATGTGTACAAATAATACTCCACCAATCAATCTCCTGATTTAAGCCAGCTAGATGAACCGTGTTTAAAGAAAAGATCCAGTGTTGCTCACAAGTTTGTAGATCCAAAACTCTATCACCTCCTCGAGGTTGAACAGATATGTGATTGATCATTCGCTATTTCAGTTGCTCAAAAAGATGATTATTTTGAATACAGTGGGACATGATGGGTGCAGTAATAACTTGCTTAATCAGACGTGACCAATGTTCCGTGAGTCGGGTTTTGATAGAACGTGTAGTATGGCCCACATATAGCAAAGGGCAAGGGCAAATGAGAAGATATACTACAAAAGTAGATTCACAAACGGTATGCCAGGTTACAGTATAAGAAGTCTGTGTACAGGGGTCAGTCCAACGAGGACCAACAATAGCCATTTGGCAATGTTTACAATCATCACAGGCAAAATGACCCAGCATAGACAACTGAGACTCTAAAGATGGATGATCCATAGTAGTTCAAGGGTGTACCAGCCATAGAAACATAGAAACATGATGGCAGAAAAAGACCACATGGCGTATCTAGTCTGCCCTATCATATCAAGCACTACAACAGTCCCCTTTTTTCCTTTAGAGATCCACTGTGTTTGTCCCATGCCTTTTTGATTCAGACACTGTCCTCATCTCTACCACCTCCACTGGTAGACTATTCCTTGGATCTACCACTCTTTCCATAAAAAATATTTCTGCATATTACTCCTGAGTCTATCCCCTTTCACTGTCATCCTATGTTCCCTTGTAGCAGAGCTTGCTTTTAATCGAAAGAGGCTCTCCTCCTGTGCATTTATGCCATGGAGGTATTTAAGTGTCTCAATCATATCACCTCTATCCCGCCTTTCCTCTAACGTATACATATTAAGATCCTTAAGTCTGTCCTCATATGCTTTATAATGAAGACTACTAACCATTTTAATAGCCACCGTCTGTACCAATTCCAACCTGTTTATATCCTTTTGAAGGTGCGGTCTCCAGAATTACACATAATACTCCAAATGAGGTCGCACCAAAGACTTCTACAGAGGCACTATCACCTCCTTTCTTCTGTTGGCCATTCCTCTCCCTATGCACCCAAGCATCTTTCTAGCTTTTGCCATTGCTTTTTCTACCTGTTTAGCTACTTTAAGATCATCAGACACATTCACGCCTAGGACAGAAGTAATTCAACCCCTATACTATATTGCTCCCTTGGATTTCTGCATCCGAAATGCATGACCTTGCATTTTTTAACATTAAATCTTATCTGCCAAATTTTAGGCCATTCTTCCAGCATAGCTAGATCCTTGCTAATGTTATCTACACCTTCCTGGGTGTCTACTCTATTACAGATTTTGGTATCATCCGCAAAGAGGCAAAATGTACCTAATAGCCCTTCTGCACTATCACTAACAAAGATGTTAAAAAGAATTGGACCAAAGACAGATCCCTGGGGCACACCACTGATACACTCCTCAGAGTGAACTCTTTTTACCTGTACCCTTTGTCGCCTCCCACTCAGCCAATTTCTAACACAAGCAGTAACTTTAGGGTCCATCCCTAGGGTGCTCAGTTTGTTTATAAGTTGCCTGTGCAGAACGGTGTCAAAGACTTTACTGAAATCCAAATACACCACATCTAGGGCTCTCCCTTTTTCCAACTCCCTGGTCACCTGGTCAAAGAAATCAATCAGATTTTTCTGACAAGACCTGCATCTCATCAATGTACTTCTCACTGTCTTGAATGCTCCTCAGCCTCGCCACCTATTCTCTGAGCTCCTCCACTTGTTTCTTAAGAGCTTCAACATGCGGGCATCCTACACATGGAACCAGTCCGTCAACTGGCATTGGGACCTCTGTCTGGACAGAGACAGAAGCTATAACGGGAGCAACAGCTTTGGCAATACGATTATTTCCAGCCATCGTTCAGTTGGTGGAGCTTAGGTACCTGTTGAAACAAAAGAGATTGCAGTCCCGAAATGGAATGTTGTAGTGGTTGATATGGAAGGACAGACTAGATAGACTATGTGGTCTTTTTCTGTCGTCATGTTTCTATGTTTCTATGAGTAAAGGCCAACATCAGATCTTTCTGGAAGCAGGAGTGAAGAGCTAACACATGCCAATGCTTGCGAAGTATAGATGCAACACATGAAGTATTAGACATCAATGGGAGAACACCAATAATATTGGTATCAGCAGATTTTGCATGGTCAGTTCAATGATCTCCTAGTAGCCACTCACGATGCACATAACATGCCCTAATATAGGCACATATGATCACATGGTCTGGATATCTTTTCGCCCTCAACCGATTGTACAGAATCTCCAGGAACAAGCAGGAATGAGTCTTCACATATGGGTACGTCGGTACCGACGGAGTCCGTTCGGGAACGCTTCCCAGCGTCCAATCAGAAAGCTTTTGGAAGCATCCCAACACGCCTGCGCGCTGCCTTCCCACCTTCCCAACTGCCTCTCCTCAGTTTTCGTTTTTCCGCGGAGCCGGCAGGACGTCCTCCTGTCACCGCAGAAAATTCTTCTTTTATTTTTTATTTTTCTTGTGGTCGTGGCTGCCTTCCCCGACGCCACCGGTACCGCCGGTGTTTATTTTTTCTCTTCTTGTAAAATTTTTCCCTTAAGGAATATATTTTTCTTTGTTAGTGTTTCGCGGTTCTCAGGCCTTCTAGGCCTCTCCATTTTTCCTCATGGAACTGCCAGCCATTTTCCCCAAGAAATGTACAAACTGTGGAGGTACAACTTTATTTTTAGACACTCACAATCGGTGTCTAACCTGCTTGGGTCCTGACCATTTGCCTCCGGAGCCCTCGGGCACCAATATGGTGAGAAGAAGTTTTCAACATCGAGTTCCCCTCGACACGCGGTCCCCCTCCAATTTCAGGGCACCGACCATTTCTTCTTCTGCACAGGATCAGGTAACCCAAAAACAGTCTGTTAAGACTAGCCAGTCCTCGAGCGGCACTTCTCATGCACAGAATAGAGATGCCTATGGCCTTGTCCTCGAGAATCCACTGGCTTCAAAACCCCGGCGGGAGTCTTCGGCCCCCAAAGCCTCTGTGGGGTTTCAGGTTGTTCCTGAGGTTCACCCCTCACAGAACATATCTGAACCATGCCTGGTGGTGGCATCCGCTTCGAGCGGTACCGATACCCCGGCATCGGCACTGGTGTTGGATGAAACATTTCTCACCAAGGATCGTCGTCTGGCGTCCTCGGTACCTACAGGCCCGGTGGATACGCTTCAGACCGACTTTCCAGTATCGGTATCGACACTGATGCTAGTACCGACGCCGGTACCCTCCAGACGCGCATCGATAGACTCGCTTCCTTCGATGCCGAGTCTGGAATCGATCTCCAGTCTGGAGGACTGGGTACCCATTCGCCTTGGTACCGACGCCCGTCGGTACCGAAGGCTCGGTTCCGAGACTTCAGATCCGCAACTCTCGGTTCCTCCGACACCGTTAGAGTTGCCACCGGCTGGTATTCTTCCGCCGGTATCAGATACGGTACCGAGATCGGTACCGATATCCACAGTACCATTACTGTCTGTACCTTCCATGCTTCTCTCTTCAGGCTCGCTTCCCTCGATGCCGAGTCTGGAATCGATCCCTAGCATGGACGATCTGTTACGGACTGTCGC
This sequence comes from Ichthyophis bannanicus, assembly GCA_033557465.1. Lineage (NCBI taxonomy): Eukaryota > Metazoa > Chordata > Amphibia > Gymnophiona > Ichthyophiidae > Ichthyophis > Ichthyophis bannanicus. The sequence continues at coordinate 607,323,894 of CM066033.1, forward strand.
TGGTTCTGACCTGCAGTACCAGCGACCACCATCTAAGGATCCCATACTGCACCATTCAGGATCTTCTGTTCCTATATACTGGAATAGATCCCTCGGTGCCAACGCTAGTTCTTCATCAGATCTAGCCTATCCAAGGGAAGTTCCCTCTGGGGATCCTTCTTTCCAGACTTTCCTCCTGGATATGGCAAAATCAATTGCCATTCCTATTCCTGGACAAGATCCTACACAAGGGATTACAGAATACCTCTCTGTTCCTAACGAAGCAAAGGAGAACATAATGCTTCCTTTGCATCATTCTTTGCAGGATCTCCTTCTACGAATGTGGGAAGCTCCTTTAAGGGTACCCTCACTTTCCAGAGCAACTGATCTCCTATATCAGGTGCCCCCCTCTCCAGGGTTTCAAAGGACTCAACTTCCTCATCATTCCATTGTAGTGGAATCAGCATTGAGGCGAGTAAAGAGTAATAAAAAGCACTCTTCTTGTCCGCCAGGTCGTGAGTCTAAGACACTAGATGCCTTTGGACGTCAAACCTTCCAGACATCCATGCTTTCAGCAAGAATTCTCTCATATATTTTTTATATGGGTCTATCTCTTGAGGAGGTCACAAGGAAATTACATCTTTTGACTCCTTGTCTTCAAGAGCCCAAACAAGCAGACTATTCCTTACTGGTTAGTCATGCTCATAATATCTCTAGGTTTCTTACTTGTGCTTCCCTAGACTCCTTTGTGTCTGTTAGCAGGACTTCTGCTATAGCTATAGGGGCACGACGTAGAGCCTGGCTCCACGCTTCAGACTTGGACAAATGGGCACAAGATAGACTGGGAAATACTCCTTGCACTGGAGAAAATCTCTTCAACAAGGAGTCTTTACTCCAGGTTACTCAGTTATCCACTGACTTTCCTGTTTCCAGGGGCTATTCTACGCCGCCTTCTTTCCCAGTAGGTAGGAAATGTCCTACCAAACTTTCTTCCCCTAGGGGGAGAAGGTTTTATCCATCATCGGCCCATCATACAGATGTTCCCAAACAGGGGAAACATCGCCCTGATCTGAAGAATCTACAAACTCAACAGGGTCAACAAACCCAGCAGTCGCAGGGTTTCAAATAGATCTTTGTCCCTCTTGGTTGCTGGTTAGGGTAGCAGTCTGCTTCTTTTCACTTGCAGTATCTGTACTAAATTTATCCTAACCTACCTAGATATCTCTTCATGAGACATCTTTTCTCTAAGAGTCTTTATGATGATCATGCCCATACTTAACAGATTTCCTCTTCCTCTAGGAGGAAAGAGAGGTAACAACTATCAATAGATGGTTGTTTTTCCCTGTATTGGCATGTATCATCTCACCTGTCGGAGACTTCCTCCATAGTTGGTCTCTTGCAACTCTGTCTTACCTCCCTCTTACTACAACATTTAGTTTGTAAGAGTGACGTTTTTACACGGGTAAGCCCTTATGGTCTTCTACCTGTTCTACTGGGGGATTCTCCCTTCTGGAGTTGTCTTCCCCCTTGTTACCTTAGGGCAGCTCCTCAGACAATGGGAAGTCCTACCATGTCTGTTTCTTTTTCCCAATCTAAAAAGAGGAGGGAAAAGAAATTCTCCATGCTGCCCTGATAGTTCCTGCAAATGCAGCAATTCCTAGTGGTTAAACCACTGATTTTTGTTCACTACACAACCAGGGTTTCCCCTCCACTAGCAATCCTCCTAGCCTCAGTGCTAAGTCCCAAACAGGGTATCAACCTCGTTTGGGAAACCCTATTATCATAGTTTGGTTGGTTAACTTCTATTCTTCGCCCCTTGCCCTTGGCAGAATAGCTGGTTACCTGCTGGCTTTCCACAGCCAGTTTTTTCTTCTAACCAACCTGCAGCATGCTCTCTGCAACTCTACAGAGTAGCTTTGCACTATGGGCCTTTGCTAGAGAGCATTAGTATCTTGCCTAGCAGATAACCCCAGATGGTTAAAAGGGGTTCCCCCAGTCATGTTCATGCCTGGCAGGTATTTTCTACCCTTTCCATCTTATCTTAAAAATCTTTTGAGGCATAAGCCTCAGGCCTTTCATTACGTGAAAGCCTAAAGAAGGGCCAATTCCCTGGCTTGGCCCATATCTCCTGGGATCTCCCGTCAGAGATAAATTCTTCACTGGCAGCTAGAGGATACCTAATACCCATCTTGCCCTCATAGGCGGATCACTAGGGTATCTTTCTCCTGAGGCCTCCTCTATCCAATCTCCATACTACAATTCTGGAGATATCTGGACTTCCTGTCTGCAGACTGCTGTCATCCTCTGCCATTTTCACGTAGGCCGTCCTGGTTACTCAAGAGCTCAAATTCTGCAAAGAATTAAGCCGCCTTCTTGTCAGGGACACCTTTCCTCTGACTATGCCAGTCATAACCAGGAGAATAGGATTTTTTCTATTTTATCTATTCAAGCAGGTATCAACCTTCTTGCTATTAGATAAATTTCTCTCTCTCCCTAAAAGGGGGGATGGGGTTCTCTGGACATTTCTCCATCCATATACCTGGAGACATGTCTCTATATGCCTGCCTATTCATCTTGGTATATATATATCTACATATATATAGATGTGTATATATATATATACTGATTATATCTGTGTCTTCTGCCCATATATATATATATCTTTATAGATATATGCATATATACCCAATATGTGTATATATTTAAATCTACTGTCACAAGGTGGACCTATCGGAGCCTGAGAATATGGAAATCAGCAGCAGTGATCAGAGGAGAGATGACAATATAAACAAAAAACTGTCAGATGGTTGCTACAGACAACCTAGGCACACGTGGGTAAGGGCTGAGAAGACACACCCAGATAGCAAGCAAAGGGAGTTTGTTTTGCCTGATAGGAATCAGCTGGGTAGAGGTGGAGCCCAGAAACACAGAGATATAATACGCTCCCAAATAGTTAGAGAGGGAGAGGAGGTGAATCAGCAAGTCTCACAGCAAGGGAGACAACGGTCAGCGCAGCAGAAGCTGGGAAAAGTATGGAAGTGGAATGAAAGAGAGTCTGAATTACTGGGACAGCATGCAAGGCCACACGAAGGTCTGAGTGAGTCTCAAACCCAGAGTGAAACATTTGGAAGGCAGAAGCCAGATATTGAATGCATGTGTGAAGAGCACGAGAGACGTGGGGGAGTTGCAGTACAAGGTAACAAAGCCAGAAGTGTTGATAGTGGCTGTTTTCTACCCGAGTGGGTAAAACCCTGCAGCAATAGAAAAAGCCACCCAGAAATAAGCTTTGGAAATAATCCCTTCCCTTGTGCTAGAAAACCCAGGAGAAAAGAAGCTCACTTACTTGGAGAAGCTAGAGATTCTAGTATCCACTTTAAACTCCCAGAGTTTGAGCAACCTCCGTATAGAGCAGTGCAATCTAGGGCAGCTGTGAGGCAAAAGCTAGACCCGAGCACGCTCAGAGTATACCGTAATCACTCTAACAGCAGAGCCAGGGAAGTTCCTGAATGTCCTTATGCTTACCAGCAGGGGCTGAGTTCTCATAAGCCTCATGCAAAAGTATATGGTAGTTCCCAGGGAGGCTTGGAGTCAGAAGGACAGCATAACTTCCTGCTTGACGAGGAAAACCTACATTATCCTTTTGAAACAGCTGACCTTGAAAACGTGAGTGTTAATGAACCAGAATCTATGGAATATGAGAATACAGAGTTAGCAACAGTTCCTGAGCCCATGGAATGCTCAGTCTCGGTAATTGACCCAGAGTTTTCTTTGAGGTGAAAAGGGTTGAAGATAACCTGAGTAAGAGTCACAAAGTGTGGGCTGGAAAACGTGTCTCACAGAAAACCATGTGAATGAGCTGTGCTGTGGCTGCAAAAAGGAAAGCCTGTGAAAAACATTGAGAATGTTTAATTCTTTTCTTTTTGCATTTAAGCTGAAGTAAGCTATTTTTGTTTAACCTTTTGATTTCTGTTATATGCCCGAAGTGGGTTGTTTGCTTTGTTTTGCCAAGGAGAAAATACCTCACGGACGGGGAATAAAATCCTGAGTTTGGAACACAAGTGTCTTTTGTGGTTTATAGAGAAGGTACAACTACCACCCTCAGGGGAGTCCTCAGGCAGTACCAAGGCCTCACCGGTAGGGCACCTGGGGGTGCGACACTACATATATATATATATATATATATATTGTGATGACGAAGGCAGTTCAGAGGAAATGGAATGGCAGAAAAGTGAACCCTGTTCCTTTAAAAGTGTTAGCATTCAGGGTTTCCCAGGCAACCAAGAACCTCTGAGTCAGAGCACAGCCAGCATCAAGCCCCGCCCACTTCAGCACGTCAGGGCTAGAGTGAAGCCTAGCAGCTCCCACGTGTGCTGGGAGAAAGGCATGGCCCCTGGGAGGGAGCAGTTTAAAACTCCTGTGTTTGAACAGTCAGTTAGCACAGCAGGGGGCACGAGGACAAGCACGGGCCAAGGCACAAGCACAGCAGAGAGGAACACAGCAGGAAGGAGAACGAGAGAAGCTCAAGGGAATAAGCAAGGAGCTCAAGGAAGCACGAGGAGTGCTGGCCCCAAGAGCAGAGACGAGCTGTGGGATCTGGGAAGAGCAGGTCCAAGGCAAACACAGCCAAGAGGAAAAGTGCTACAAGGGAAACAAGCGTCTCCAGGGAGAAGGCAGCATGGCTGTGAGCAGGAAGGAGGGGAGCAACTAAGAGGCCCAGAATTCAGGCAAGTGCTTGTTCCAGAATCCCTGCACAGGAGAAAGTGGAAGGAGTTAGTTCCTACCGGAGGGACCAATTCAGCTAGCTGGCTAATTGGTAGAAATAGGGAGAATAGCTTGTCTGCATTCCCTGACCAAAGCCTCTATGAGGAAATAGAGCAGAAAAAAATATTACTAGAAAAGTTTAAACGAATTGCTGCAGAAGCAGCATAGTAAGCTCTACAGCCAGGTACCCTCTGAAGAATGTTGTAATGATTCTGTGGAAGAAATGGAAATAGAAAGCTGCTGTGAAGGTTATGAGAATAGTCCTGAAGATATACAATGTGCTTATGTAGGACAAATGAGCTGCAAGTGTGCTGAACCCCAATGAGTGAAGGTTTAAAATAAGGAAGCTGATTTGAGTGAAAGATACAGCAGAGAAAATAGTTTGTAGTTCTAACCCAAGCTATTTCTCCTCAATGCCTAAAACTGAAAGAAAACTCAATGGACATTTTGAAGCTGATTGTGTATGGAAGGAAACTGTGAGGAAACAGTCTTCTGTTGAATTTAACTTGCCTGTAAGGAAGTTAGCAGCCTGAGCTTGGTAAGCTAGTTCCGGTGTCCAAGTTAGCCATTGCTGAAGCTGACCAACCTGTAAATACGTTGTTGTGAACTTTATTCCTTTGTTTTGGAGAAGTATCCAGTGTTTCTGTTCAGCCCTGTTACTTTTGATGCGAGGTGTAAAACCCAAGAACAAATAAATATTCTCTGTTTCGCCTAACCACTTGTGGTCACACTACTTTGCCTGCCAGGATAAGCAAACTACAGCTCCCAGCAGCCCTAGCTGGTAGCCATCTTGGGGAAACTTATTCTAAGGGCAACCAGGCGACACTCTCCTGCTGCCCGGCTATACGCCCGGCCAGGAGGTGGCGACAATATATATATATATATATATTGTGGCAGTCGCGCCCCTACCAGGCGGTTGCCTAGTAGGGACGGGAAGCCATCTCAATTCCTCTTTCCCAAGGATTGTAGTTGTGCCAAGGAGATTATGAACCGAGTGGTTGTTTTAAAGCACACAGGAATTTTATTAGCATCCGTGTCAAAAATGGTTGACAAAATCTTCCAAGCAAATGTACACATTCAGGTCAAAGCAAAATACAGGATTATTCTTCTCCTCTTAAGGTAACACTTGTAACCAGTGTTGCAATAAAGATATTTACACAAGCTTCACTTCTTTCCTTTCTCAGGCTTCCATTACTCAGCCTTCATGCACACATTACAGTCCATCTCAGAACAAACTGAAGTAAGGTCACTTTCTTGGCCTGCTACTTCCATGCTTTCAACTGAGCTGTAACTTGGCAATGCTTGTAAGCGTTCTGGCAGTTTATCCTTAATATTCTTTAGCAGATTAAATAGCCTATGCCACTGAATGACCCTTTCTCCCTTTGGTAGGATTTCACTGGGCTCTTCCTGTTCAGTGTCCCTGGCAAAACCCTTACTCCTATTCCGGGTTTTCCTAGGCTTTAACCTCTCTTCTGAGTCAGAGCGAATAACACAGGGTTTAGGCTTTATGGCTTTAACTCTCCTACCTTGGAGTCTGGTTGCAGCACCTTCCTTGCTGAGGCTTCTACGGCTTGGAGCTCCCTCTGTCTCTGAGCTAGACAGTGACTCAGGGTAAGCTCTCCACTTCCCTTCCTGGGGCTTCTGCTGCCTGCAGATAGACCCTTCCTCCGGTGAGTCTAAGCACTCTTGCCTTAGCTTTCTTAAAGCCAACCTTTTCTCTTTCTCCCTGTAGCCAGTCTGTTTGGCCCTTTGCCTGGAACCTTCCCTGTAGCTTCCTGGGCTGCAGTGCTGGCTGCTCTTGTCTTTGCTGCTACTCACTTTGTAACTGCTTCTTTCATGGTTGCTGGTTTTGCTGTGTTTGCTCTCTCCTGCATCTCTGCAGTTCCTGGCCTCTCTGGAGTTCCCGGCCTTTCTGGAGTTCCTGGCCTTTTTGCCTTCCCTGGCCCTTCTGCTCACTTTGTTTGTTCCCTCAAACTTAAACGCTGAGCAGGGCAACTCCCTTCCTGACTCCACCCACTTGTACCTCCTACTCTTGCCTGAGGTTGTCATGAGGTCTGGGAGTGGCTTAAGCCTAGCACTACCCTCTTTGTTTCTCTCAGGGATTCTGCTGTGATGCATGTGTTCTAGTGAACCCATCCCCCGAGCAGAAGAAAAAGTTCTTCTTTCTCCTTTATTTTCATGCTGGGCTGCCTCCTCCTCACCACATATCCCCCTCCTTAGACTATTACGGGCTGGCGCATCAACCCGCGAACAGCACGTAATACGGGATAAGGCGTCGGCATTTGTGTGGAGCTTCCCAGCCCTATGTTCTATCTTAAAGTCAAACTCCTGCAGGGCCATATACCACCTTGTCAATCGAGCATTACTGTCCCTCATTTATTTAGCCATTTAAGCGGGGCATGATCCGTCACAAGTAAAAACCTCCGTCCAGTTAAATAAAATCTCAGTGAATTTACTGCCCACCTTATCGCAAGGCACTCACGCTCAACTGTTGAGTATTTTTTTTCTGGAGGAGTTAGCTTGCGACTTAAAAACATTACAGGATGCTCAGACCCTTCCTGCTTCTGTGACATTACAGCCCCTAGGCCTGTTTCTGAAGCATCAGTCTGAATAATAAAAGGTAGACTAAAATCCACCCCCCGTAATATTGGTGCTTCGCACAATTTCTCTTTCAACACACCAAAGGCCTGCTCCGCCTCCTGCGTCCATTGTAATTGATTAGGGGCATTCTTTTTGAGCATTTCCGTTAGCTCGGCCGTTTTAGTTGCAAAATGTGGGATAAATCGCCTATAATAACCCACTAATCCCAAAAAACTCCTAAGATGTTTTTTTGTTAAAGGCCTTGGAAAGTTTTTTACACTTTCCACTTTGTCCAGAAGAGCTTTAACCATACCTTGGCCCACCCGATGACCTAGATCAGCGATGGCGAACCTATGGCACGCGTGCCAGCTGTGGCACGCGAAGGCCTTGCAGCTGGCACGCGGGAAGGTCCGCCATCGAAAAAAAAACAACAACCCTGTCTGCTGCCGTTGTCGGGGCCGCCGCGGCAGAATCGAGCGTGCCGCGGGGCCCCCCTGTACCCACCGGCAGAGCCTGTCCTCCCCGTAGCAGCTCTCTCTTTGGAGCTGCAGTCAGACTCGCCGGCTTGCAGAGCGCGAAGGGAAGAGTTTCCCTTTCGCGACTCTGTTAAGCCCGCGGGGGCTGATGGGAACTTCCCATCAGCCCCCGCAGGCTTAACAGAGCAGCGAGGGAACTCTTCCCTCGCGCTCTGCAAGCCGGCGCGTCTGACTGCAGCTCCAAAGAGAGAGCTGCTACGGGGAGGACAGGCTCTGCCGGTGGGTACAGGGGGGCCCCGCGGCACGCTCGATTCTGCCGCGGCGGCCCCGACAGCGGCAGCAGACAGGTTTTCTTTTTTTTTTAATTTTCCCTGGGCTGGGCTGGGCTGGGGGTGGGGGTTAGGAGTGGTGATGGGCTGGGCTGGGCTGGGCTGGGGGGCTTAGGAGTGGTGATGGGCTGGGCTGGGCTGGGGGGCTTAGGAGTGGTGATGGGCTGGGCTGGGCTGGGCTGGGGGGGGGGTTAGGAGTGGTGATTGGCTGGGCTGGGCTGGGGGGGTTAGGAGTAGTGATGGGCTGGGCTGGGCTGGGGGGTGTTAGGAGTAGTGATGGGCTGGGGTGGGGGGGTTAGGAGTGGTGATGGGCACTGGGCTGGGGGGTTAGGAGTGGTGATGGACACTGGGCTGGCTGGGGGGGGTTAGGAGTGGTGATGGGCACTGGGCTGGCTGGGGGGGTTAGGAGTGGTGATGGGCGCTGGGCTGGGGGGGGTAGGAGTGGTGATGGGCGCTGGGGGGGGTTAGGAGTGGTGATAGGCGCTGGGGGGGCTTAAACTAAAAATTGAGTGATGGGGGATTAGGACTGGGAGTGGGCTGATGGGGAGGTTAGGACTGGAAATGGGCTGGTGGGATTAGGACTGGGAGTGGGCTATGGGGGGCTAGGACTGGTAATGGGTTGGGGGGGTTGCTAGGACTGGAAATGGGCTGAGTGGAAGGGGCTTGAACTGCAAATAGCTGTTGGGGATGGGGCTTGGAATGGAAATGGGCTGAGGGGAAGTGGGGGGCTTGAACTGCAAATAGCTGATGGGGACGGGGCTTGGAATGGAAATGGGCTGAGGGGAAGTGGGGGGCTTGAAGAAGGGAATGGATGCTGGGTGAGACTGGAACTAGAAGGGAGCTGATGTTGGGGGAGGATTAGAATGGGATGGGGCTGGGAGAGTAAAATGGAGAGGGGAAAAATATTTTGTGTAGGAGGGATGAAAAATCTACAATTGGCCAGGTATTGGGAGAGTAATTGGGGATTGAGGATGGAGGGGTAAAATTTGTGTGGATGAAATAGGAATGAGGAAAGAGCAAAAGGAGAAAGATTAGTATGTTAAAGCAGATGTAGAGAGAGAGAGAATGGAAAAAAAACTAGAAGAGAGAAGAAAGGACAAATGGACAGCAGACGATGGAGAGTTAGCAGAAAACATGAAGAAACCAGAAGAAAATGGCTGGACCAATTGCAACTGAAAAAAAATGCACAAAAGGTAGAACGATATCTCTTTATTTTGAATTTATTAACTGGAATATGTCAGCTCTGGGAAATGTGCATCATTAACATCTGCGCTTTGTTTGGTACAAGAGGAAATTCCTATTTGACGTTGCCACTTGTTCTCTTTCCCCAGTATTCACTGAAATGTATTGGTTTAATATTTGCAGTGTTGCCTTTTGATAGGTAGGGTATGGTGCTTTGTGAGTCCTGGTAATGCTGTCAGGATACAGCGGGTTTGCTATGGGTTCTAAATGGGCAGCGTTTGTAGTAGTTCCTAATGTGCCTGGCGGTTGGCACTGGATTATAGTAATGTAGAAATCTTTTAGTCTTTCTTTATCCATACACTCATTAAGAGACATGTTTACTAAAAGTTAGTGTATGGTAACATTATGCAAATATTTATGCAAATAAGACCACTTATGCAAATGACGTGCTGGCACTTTGAGGAAATTCTTTGGTTTTGTGCGGCAGTTTGGGCACTCGGGCTCAAAAAGGTTAGCCATCACTGACCTAGATACTTCACCTCGGATGCCCCGAACATACATTTAGCGGGATTTAAGGTGAGTCCCGCTTGCCTCAGTGCCCCCAACACTGCCTTAATACGGATCAAATGTTCATCCCACCGTGAACTATGGACAACGATATCGTCCATATAGGTTGCTGCGTATCGCTGGTGTGGGCGTAGGACCATGTCAACCAGCCTTTGACATGTCGCTGCCGCTCCATGGAGGCCGAAAGGCATCCGTCGAAACTGAAAAAGCCCTATTGGAGAACTAAATGCAGTTTTTGGCCTAGATTCCCTGGTGAGTGGAATCTGCCAGTACCCCTTCGTTAAATCTAAAGTGGTCAGGTATGTGGCCTGGCCTAGACGATCTAAGATCTCCTCGATCCGAGGCATAGGGTATGTGTCAAAACGTGAGATGTCGTTTACCTTCCGGAAATCTATACAAAAACGCATAGACCCATCTGGCTTAGGGACCAAAACTATTGGATTGTTCCAAGGGCTTTTTGAAACCTCAATTACCCCCATCCTTAACATCTCCTGTATTTGGGAAACTACCTCCCTCTGCTTTGCCTCGGGGAGCCTGTAAGGTCGCTGGCGAATTATTTCGCCGGGCGGCGTCACAATTTCATGCGCGACCATCCCTGTTTCCCCGGGCAGCAGGGTAAGAACATCCGAGAAGTCCTTTAATACCCTGGAAAACTCATTTTGCTGAGCCCAAGAGAGCCTTTCCCCAATCCTATAAACAGGATCTACACTACCTTTCCCCAATTGGGGTCCCAGATCGTCTTCCTCTTTTTCTATACAACAGGCTGTTAACCCTTCTATTTCGGCTATGCCTGTGGAACCAAACCCTCTGGAATCCCTGGTGGTAGAAGATAGTTCATCCACCTCCTCTATGGGTGGAAAACCAACTCTTTCACAAATTAATTGTGCCACCTTATCTCCTACATCCACTCTAAAGTTTTCTTGCGAGAAATTAAACAAGAGGACTTTCAATTCTCCCCTATAATCCGGATCTACAACGCCCGCGCCTACATCTATAAACTTTTTAAAGGCGAGGCCAGATCTGGGCGCAATCCGTCCGTAACAACCGGGCGGTATTTCTACTCTAAGTCCCGTGTTTACTATGGCCCTCCCCTGTTTTGGAATGACCACCTCAACTGCGCTACAGAGATCCATACCAGCAGCTTGTTCGGTAGCCCGCTTGGGAATTCTTGCCTCAGGGGTAGTCCTACAGAACTTTATCACAAATTTCTGTTTTGGCACTTGCTTTTCCCTCTGAGTATCTATTGACTTCCCTGGGTTTACTCTCTTACCGAACAACGGAGCGGGTATTATTCCCCCTGTATCAACCCTGGGGCGCACAACTCTTTCCTTCCTATTCTCCCCTGAAAGGTTAGTGTCTGTGCGTGTGGTTATCATGCCTGTTTCTTCCTGCAACTGTTTCTCCACCCCCTTTCTGAACTGGGACCAGTCACGGCCCAATATCATATCGTGTGGGAGTCTAGGTATCACTGCCACTGCCACCTGCCTTCCACTACCTAACCCCTTGATCCTAACACTCTGGAGAGGATAGGTGGAAGCTGCTCCATGGACACATTTAATCTTAACCTGCCCCCTTGAGGATTCTTGTAAGCACTGTCTCTTGGCCTCTATCTTTTTCCACAGCCTGCTGGAAATCATAGACTGGCTGGCCCCTGAATCTAGTAGAGCTTCTATGGGTATTTCTTCTACTTCTACTGATAAGAGAAATCCCTCACCTACCTCCTTGGGACGTGTGATTACATAAGCTTTCCTTACTGGACATTTTCTCTTAAGGTGACCTGGCTCACCACAGGAAAAACATTTTCTCTGCAGGTTATATCTGCCTTCTATGGATTTATTCCTTTCCATCTTATGGCTAGTAAAGGTTGCCTTCCTTTCCTGCAATTCTGTACCTGCCCTCTGAAAAACGCCCTCTTTCTTGAGGCTTAACTTCTTGGCCTCTAGAAAGCACTCAGCCAACGCAATGGCTTCCTGGGTGTTTTTACAGCTCTGCATTACCAGAAAACTCTGTAACTCTCTGGGTACAGCTTCTGTAAACTGTTCCAATATCACAGTATCAATAACAGAATCTATATTGCCATTCTCAGGTACAAGCCATTTATACACTAAGCTTTTAATTCTATAGTATAAAGCTTGGGGTGTTTCACCTTCCTTCAGTACACATGCTCTCAGAAGTCTCCTATAGACCGAGGGACTTAACCCCATCCGATCTCTTACTGCCTTCTTTACATGCTCATACTCGGCTACTAATGCAACTGGCATTTCCCTGTAGGCTGCTAAAGCCTCCCCAGTTAGGGTAATAGCAAATCTCATGGCCCATTGTTCCTTTGTAACAAGACAAAAACAATAGCCAAAAGCAGGAGAAGAGTAATCCAACTATAACAAAACCTGCTAAAAACCTTACAAGGTACAAAATTCACAACACACTAATACCTAATAATCTTGTGATATTTATAACCAGGCAAAAAATGACCTCAGATGTCACAACTCCACATTTAGTGATAAATCACTATATGGTGTTGGTAGACGCTTACATCACCGGTCAAAGCCTCCCTACCATCCTAAAATTTTTTTTAATTCAATTCACAATAAATATAGTACACCATAATTACCACTGGGAAAACATCTCAGGAATATCAACCAAACTAGAAAATTACCTAAAAACAAACTTATACATTCACACTCAATTACCATTCAATACCACATACATACAACCACTTTCACACTGGAAACAGCGTCATGTATTATATACTTGCAAGGCTAAACGTAGCCTAATACAGTCCAAGAGCGATACCTAAAAGCAAAATGAAAATTACTGCAGAATCTGAAAGCATTACTACAAGCAATAAATGCAGATAACTTAGCTTATAATGACAAATTTTCATCCAGCAAAGTTCTAGCTCTTCAACATGCGCTGTTAACCAATTCCAACACCAACAGAAGAACCGGAGAGAGGAATACACAGCTTAAAGCTCAAAAGTTGACCAGAGCTCTACAAAAGCTTTTGTTTCGCCATAACCAGGCTTCTTCAGGAGCAACGTCAAACAGCAAATCTCTCTTCAACAATGGCTTCTCACCGGCTTCAACTGATCCACTTCGGCGTGTGACGTACTTAATCACACAGCCAACCAATCAGACAACTACTAACCTATAACGTCATCTTAAAAGTACAACTACACCACAATAGTAAAAACCAATATTGGAGCGGCACAGTGATAACACAGCATTCTAAATATCTCCAAATAACAATGCCACAAATATTAAATCGAAAAAGATGTCAATAGATGTCAATCAAAAAAATAATGACCATTCAAGACGGTCATTCAAGCCGCCGGGCTGTACAGTTCGTAAATTAAAAATCCATCGTTGTTCTTTTTGCAAAAGCAATTTCTTCCGATCGCCTCTCCGTATATCTGGAGGTACCCACTCTAAAACTGTGCAACGAAGATCTTCAAAAGCATGACCAAAGTCAATGCAATGTTGTATCAATGGAGTATCAATCCAAGCTTTTTTAAGGCTATATTTATGTTCAGCTAGCCTAGTTCTTAAAGGCCTAGTAGTTTTTCCAATGTAAAGCAACTGACATCCACACCAAATGCCATATACTACATATGCAGTATTACATGTAGTCGCCACAGACAAAGATTTTACTTGATGGTTATACTTCGTGCAAATAGAGGCACTCATAATGTCACAATAAGAGCAGTGTTGGCAAGCTAAATGACCTTGCACAGGCAATGGTGAGTCAGGTACACGTCGGAGGACCGCTGGACATAAACGATCTTTAAAATTTCGTCCTCGACTATAGGCCATCCGAAGTTCACAAGTAGCAAGTCTCGGGTGCCGATTGATAAGATTCCAATGTTTGCGAATCATAGAAGAAATGCGATGTGACAGGCTAGAAAATGGTAATACACATGTAACAATGGGTACTGAAGTCTCCAAAGAAGATGAATTGTTGGAAAAAAGTAACCAATCACGATGATTGTATTTAGCCCTCTTATAGGCCTTAGTCAAGACCGACATCGGATAACCTCTATCAAAAAATTTTTTAATCATAAATTTAGCTTGCTGTTGGAATTCCGAATCTGTAGAACAAATACGCCGGCATCGTTGTTCTTTTTGCAAAAGCAATTTCTTCCGATCGCCTCTCCGTATATCTGGAGGTACCCACTCTAAAACTGTGCAACGAAGATCTTCAAAAGCATGACCAAAGTCAATGCAATGTTGTATCAATGGAGTATCAATCCGAGCTTTTTTAAGGCTATATTTATGTATTTATGTCTATCTCTTATACTACCCCAGTTTTCCTCTGGGGCTATTTTTTCTCACCCTAAAGGGTTTTGAACTCCACTTGTTTTTTGTTCTACTTATTACCTCTACTTCTCAGTGAGGTACCCCTGAGCACATTCACTGGCTCTTCTATCAGACCCATATGTAGCTCAGTGCACTTGTACAATGCCAACAAGGGAGGCCCAGATTACAATATCTTATTACTTAATGCCCTCGATACAGGGTCTTCCCCTTTTGAAGCCCTGTTCTAGCCAGCTGTTCCACAGCTCTTTTCTGTATTCAACTCCTACCCTCCATCCCCAGGATGCCTGAGGTCCTGAGGAATAGCATGGCTCGTTCTAGACTTGCAACATGCTATGACTCCCTCCGGGCATCTGAGCTTGGGAGTCCCCATATGTGAAGACTCATTCCTGCTTGTTCCTGGAGATAGCACAGTTACTTACCTGTAACAGGTGATCTCTGGGAACAGCAGGAATAAGTCTTCACAACCCACCCACCTCCCCTAGGAGTTGTATCTCTCTATCTATCTTTCCTTTCCTCTCTCTCTCTTTGTCTCAGCTTTAAAACTTAACTGAGGAGAGGCAGTTGGGAAGGTGGGAAGGCAGCGCGCAGGCGTGTTGGGATGCTTCCAAAAGCTTTCTGATTGGACGCTGGGAAGCGTTCCCACGCGGACTCCGTCGGTACCGGTGTACCCATATGTGAAGACTTATTCCTGCTGTTCCCAGAGATCACCTGTTACAGGTAAGTAACTGTGCTTCATCCGCATGCTTGAAAAATTCCTTTAATGTGGAGCAAATTCTACGCAGTCTTAAAAATTGACCGATAGGCAACCCTCGACGCAGAGATGAAGGATTGTAACTATGGAGCCTCAAAAGGTTGTTTCTCTGAACAGTTTTTTCTGTACAATGTAGTAGCCAATCCCACATCATGTTTGTAAACTAATAAATCCAAAAATTCAATTTGCCATGGATGATGATTAAGAATAAATTGGATGCGAGGTTTCAATGAGTTGATCCATGTGGAAAATTGTTATAACTCGAGCAATGTCCCTTCCCAGAGGATAAAAAATGTCGTCCAAAAATGTCACCCAAAATGGAATATGAGTAAACCATGAGGATGGATAAATAAACTCTCCATGTAAAGGGTAGCTATGGAGGGGGCCACGGTAGCATAGCTATCCCAAAAACGTGTAACTAGAAACAGGAATCATATGTGAAATAATTATGTTTCAATACCATTTCCAGAAGTTGTAAAATAAAAGCCTTTGGACGCTGGGCTGGAAGTTTAAACAAACTTTCAGACACTGTTGCCAATGCTTCCTCCTGATCAGTATTAGTATACAATGACGTGACATCCATAGTTGCCAGGATTGTGGTGATAAAATCAATAGAAATGGAGTCCAAAATTGTAATAAAATGAGTAGAATCCCGGATAAAAGATCAAACCTTCTTGGCTGATTTCTGCAGAAAAATATCCACAAATTTAGACAAGGACTCTAATACTGAGTTCCTATACGAAACTATGGGGCAACCTGGGAGGGTGGATAGAGATTTGTATATTTTTGGTACGGTATAAAAAACAGGTATACGAGGATATGAATTAATCAAAAATTACTGTTCACGATTAGTAATCCATCCCACCTCAAGAGCAGATGATACTAGAATCTTGATAGCATCTATTAAGGATGGAGTGGGATCCTCATTTAAAAGCTGGTAATAATTAGTATCAGAAAGTTAGGTCATCACTTCATGATGGTAAACAGACAACAATTGGATGACCACCGCACTACCTTTGTCATCATTATGGATTACAATATCCAAATGGGCCCCCAACTCCCTCAGGACCCAGTATTCCCTGCAGCTAAGTTTGTTGACCTCTTCTGTGCGTGACCTTCCATAAGCTGAAGATCACATAAAATCAAATTCTGATATACCTGAATGGTCGCATCCATGGCCCCCGGGGGGGGATCCATTTAGATGTTTTAGCCATTTTAAAGTCCCACCTTTTGTAGTAGAAAGATTGATGGTTTCCCTAAGTAATCCGACACCAGGGTGAACACAATCCACAAAGCCAGCAATCACAGATAAACTGAATATTTTCCTCTCCCAAAACAAAAAATTCTACATATGTAATGTACTCTTTTTCTATACAAATAGACCACTTTGGCTGTCTCACAAAACCACTTTTAAAATCATGACATACAGCAAAGGACCAACCTATCTTTTTTTTTTTTAAATTGCATTTCAAATATACTTACAAAAGCAAGCATCTAGGAAACATGACAAGAAATAAACATAATACAATCAGAATAAGTAGACTTCAAGAAAATACAAAAATCCATAAGCTCATGTCTTGGGGGAGATAATGACTTTAAGCATAAATAAAAAAAGGGAAAAAGGGAAACAATGGAGACGACCCCCCCCCCCCCCAAACAAACTGCAGCCAATTATTTTGCTCCACCAAAAAGCTCACTCATCTGACCCCTGTCTCTCTCAGAAAGAAAGACCTCTAACTGCAAAGAATCAACAAAAATAAACCTCGACCCTTGAAGTGTAACCAAACACAAGGGTATTGTATGAAAAAGGAAGCCCCGAGAGCCAGCACCCTCGACTTAAGAGCCAAAAAGGCCTGTGAAGCTGTGTGGTTCTCAAGACATCCTGAAACAACTGAATCTTAACACCACAAAATAATTCATCTTAATTTTTGAAATAACTTTTAAATACTGAAACCTTATCCTGCTCTGAAAGGAAAGAGACCACCGAGGTGGCTCGAGTCAGAACGTTATAATGAAAATCTTCTAGGAATTGGGTCAAATTTATATCCTCTTGAGGCTGCAAGATGTTAAAGCCCCCTAAAGATTCATCAGTAACTTTCCTATTAAAAAGTAGTATATCTTAGAGAATACCGTAAAGTCAGGATTACACAAAGACAATATCAGGATCATTCCAAGGCATGAATAGCGGGAATGGACGTCCATCCCCACTATCCGTGCCCTCTCCCATTCCCATCTAACTTCCCCACACGTTGTACGGGGAAGTTAGATGGGGGCGGGACTGGGGCGGATCGGTGGCGAGATTAGGGCAGGTAGTGGGCAGTCGTCGGCCCCGGACATACAGGACCGATTCCAATGTCGGCCCTGTATGTCTGGGGCCGGCAGCTTGAATGGCAAACTTATTTCACCTTGGGGGTGGAATAAGTTACCCTAGTCGGCGTGGGATGGTAGGCCAGGGCTCTGAAAGGGCAGCAGGGGGCACAGAACATTCCCCGTGGCCCAACCCTGGCCTTGGGAGGCCAGGTCAAGGTCATGCTGTGGGGAAAGCACAGGGATCGCAGCTTTTCAATGGAGCCACGGTGCCATGGCAAACGGCACCGTGGCGCCGTGGCTCCATTGAAAAGCCCTGACTGAGCTAGCTGGGCAAGGCCTGTACGTGCAGGCCGGACTGCATATAGTTTTTGCTCTAAGAACATTCTCAAAGGATTCCAGTTTTCGATGTATTATTAAACTGTCCTTCATAGTGGAGGCACAAACTGCCTGGAGAGAGGAATAATGGTTTTGAGTAGAAGTAAGAAGTTGAGTAGACCAGGATTCCACATGTTCCTTGGTTCTTCCCAGTCTTGCCACAGTTTCCTGCAATATTTTCAAAGCTGGGAGACCACAGTGACCAGAATTTGCGAAGTTCGGGTCACAACTCTCCAGACTTCCACCAGGGAAGCCTGGAATTCAGGAACATCTCAGGTGTCTAGAGATGGCGACCAAGTTACTGCTTGATAGGAATCAGGAGACATTAAAGGAGTACTCTAGTGTAATGGCCAACCACTCTCAACCGGATCAGGTAGAGTCACTAAAGATGAGGGAGGAGGTGGACTGCAGTCTGGAGAGCTCAAATTCACCCCCCAGAAAGGGTGAAAAGAGGATGAAAGTACCTGCAGGAGGGGTTCCTACCTCCTTGGTCTTCAATGGTATGTCCATCAGGCTGATGACAACCTTTGAAGAAACAGCAATTTTTTCTTTCTTTTCCCCATGAACAAGTACAAGGACTGCCAAGAGGATACAATGCTCCTTCCGGGCTCCGAGGGGCCATCCTGCCACTTGTGGCACGTCCCTTAGGGGACGTCATGGCTGCGCACCTAGCAACAGCCTGCTCTTTTAGGGCCCCTGCAGCCATCAGGGCAGTCCTGCATGCAGCCTGCATCCTCCAACACTCCCGCTCAGTTCTGCTTCTCCCTAGCATATCTTTAAAATCACAATTATATCTCAAAATTACAAATCTGAGGACATAAACCATCATTATAAATATCAATTACATTCACTCAAATATTCTACTTCATCAGCTTCATATATAAAGAAGAGTGGGACCTAGCTAAACAGGTAGAAAAGGCGACGATGAAAGCTAGAAGAGTGCTTGGGTGCATAGGGAGAGGAATGGCCAGCAGAAAAAAGGATGTGATAGTTCCTCTGTATGAATCTTTGGTGCGACCTCATTTGGAGTATTGTATGCAATTCTGGAAAACACACCTTTAAAAGGATATAAACAGATTGGAATTGGTGCAGAGGGTGGCTACTAAAATGGTTAGTGGTCTTCGTTATAAAGCATATGAGGATAGACGTAAGGATCTTAATATGTATATGTTAGAGGAAAGGCGGGATTGAGGAGATTGTGGAACCTGTGTGCCTTTTTGGGAACCTTCCGGGTACTTGTGACCTTGATTGGCCACTGTTGGATACAGGATTCTGTGCTTGATGGGCCTTGGTCTGACTCAGTACAGCATTTCTTATGTTCTAAGGTCCATTGGATGTGTTAGCCATGAATTAATATATATTTTTGATTTGTATCCTTTGATTTCTATTATGATTGCAGATCTTGTTATTATTGTTATTTATCATTAGCAAAAATTGGTCTCTATGATCAGAACTATTCATACAATTGTTGTATACTTTATGTCATCAAATTAATAAGGTATGACAGTTCAGGTTTATTTAGATGTGATATAGAAACATAGAAAAATAAAAACATAGAAACATGGTGGCAGAAAAAGACCACATGGCCTATCTATGGCCTATCTAGTCTGCCCTTCTATATCACCTACTACAAGAGTCCCCTTTTTTCCTTTAGAGAGCCTCTGTATTTGTCCCATGTTTTTTTTGAATTTAGATACTGTCCTTATCTCTACCACCTCCACTGGGAGACTATTCCATTCATCTACCACTCTTTCCGTAAAGAAATATTTCCGCTAATTACTCCTGAGTCTATTCCCTTTCACCCTCATCCTATGTCCCCTTGTAGCAGAGCTTGTTTTCAATCGAAAGAGACTCTTCTCCTGTGCATTTATGCCACGGAGGTATTTAAACCTCTCAATCATATCATTTCTATCCCGCCTTTCCTCTAAAGTATACATATTAAGGTCCTTAAGTCTGTCCTCATATGCTTTATAATGAAGACCATTAACCATTTTAGAAGCCACCCTCTGCTCCGCCTCCAACCTGTTTATAGCCTTTTAAAGGTGCGGGCTCTAGAATTGCACACAATACTTCCCAATGAGGTCACACCAAAGACTTATACAGAGGCACTATCGCTTCCCTTCTTCTGCTGGCCATTCCTCTTCCTATGAACCCAAGCATTCTTCTAGCTTTCGTCATCAGCTTTTCTACCTGTTTAGCTACTTTGAGATCGTCAGGCACAATAACACCTACTGTAGGTTCCATTCTTTCGTGGACAGAAGTATATCACCCCCTATACTGTACTGCTCCCTTGGATCATTGTAGCCCAAATGCATGACCCTACATTTTTTAACATTAAATCTCAGCTGCCAAATTCTAGACCAGTCTTCAAGCTTATCTAGTTCCCTCCTCATATTATCTACATCTTCCTGGATGTCTACTCTGTTGCAGATTTTGGTATCATCCGCAAAGAGGCAAACCTTACCTGACAGCCCTTCCACAATATCGCTAACAAAGATGTTAAAAAGAATTGGACAAAGGACAGATCCCTGCAGCACTTCACTGATAACCTCCTTCTCCTCAGAGTGAACTCCATTTACTTGCACCATTTGTCACCTCCCACTCAACCAATTTCTAACCCAAGCAGTAACCTTAGGGTCCATTCCTAGGGTGCTCAGTTTGTTTATAAGTCGCCTGTGTGGAACAGTCTCGAATGCTTTACTGAAATCTAAATACACCACATCTAGGGCTCTCCCTTGGTCCAACTTCCTGTTCACCTAGTCAAAGAAATCAATCAGATTTGTCTGACAAGACCTGCCCCTGGTGAATCCATGCTGTCTCGGATCCGGTAATCCGTTGGACTCCAGAAACCTCACTATTTTCTCTTTCAGCAGCATTTCCAATAATTTACTCACCTCCGAAGTTAAACTAACCGGCCTGTAATTTTCAACCACATCCTTACTTCCGCTTTTGTATAAAGGGACCACATGTGCCTCTTTCCAGTCCTCTGACAGTGGAGCTGCTAGAACATCCCTAAGTTCCTTCAGTATTCTCAGATATATCTCATCTGGTTCCATCGCTTTGTCCACTTTTTGTTTGGCTAATTCCTCATGAGCACAGTCCTCTGAAATCGTTTGAGATGCACCTTGCTTTTGTTCCTGATTATGGGTGTTGTCTGAGGTTTTGATCTTGGCCCTCCATGTGTGAACACAGAACAGAAATATTTTCTAAGCAATTCTGCTTTATCCTCATCAGCTTCTACACATTCCTCCCCTTCACCCTTGAGTCTGACAATACCACTTTTGCCCTTCTTCCTCTCACTAACATATCTGAAAAATGTCTTTCCCCCCCATTTTATTGCATTGGCTATTTCTTCTTCTTTTTGTATCTTTGCTTTATTGACTATTTTGCCAGTCTCTCTAAGATTTTCCAAATATAGATGCCTGTTTTCCTCTCTCTGTGATCTCTTGTATTTCATGAAGACCTCCCTCTTTTTCTTCACCTTTTCAGCTATTTCTTTTGAGAACCATAGTGGCCTCCTTTTCCTATTACCTTTATTTACCATTCTAACAAAAAGGCTGGTTGCCCTTAAAATATCCCCTTTCAGTTTTGCCCACTGTTTTTCTACATCCCCCAGCTGTTCCCATCCTGCTTACGACTCCTTGAGGAACTGGCCCATCTTGACAAAGTTAGTAGCCCTAAAATCTAAGACCCTCGCTTTTGAATGGATTTTATCAGCCCTAGTCCTAATATTGAACCACACCATCTGATGATCACTGGATGCATGATGATCACCTACTATAACATCAGAAATACTTTCCCCATTGGTAAGCACCAAGTCCAATATGGCCCCTTCACGTGTGGGGTCTGTTGCCAGTTGCCTAAATACTTCTTCCTGTAAAGGATCCAGGATCTCCTTGCTTCTAGACGACACCGCAGCAGGGATGTGCCAATCAACATCTGGCATATTGAAATCCACTATCAGTAGCACTTCCCCTTTCCTGAGAATGCTGCATATGTCTTCTATTAACTCTCCGTCTATTTCTTCTCCCTGTGATGGAGGTCTGTATATAATGCCAATGCAAATAGATTTCTCCTTCTCTCTTTATAGTTTAACCCATAGTGCCTCCTCTCTCCCTTTTAAGCCTTGTAGTTCCATAGCTTTAATATTATTTTTTAGATATAATGCTACTCCTCCATCCCTCCTTCCTACCTTGTCCTTTCTGAATAAAGTATAGCCTGGTATAATTAAATCCCAGTCATTGTTGTCTATGAACCATGTCTCTGTTACTGCCACTAAATCCAAGTCAGCCTCTCCCCTTAAAAGCCTCAACATCTGGAATCGTATATCCCTTCTTCTGGGCATTTATACACACTGCTTTCCATATGTTGCCCCTTTTACCCATTTCCATAAAGGTACTAAATGTTTCACTTACCTGGGGGCTTTTTTCATCCATCCCCATTGAATCTAGTTTAAAGCCCTCTTCAGTAGGTTAGGCAGTCTGCTACTGAAGACATGTCGACCTTTCTTGGACAGATGGATGCCATCTCTGCTCTGCAGCCCTTTGAATATAAGAACATAAGATATGCCATACTGGGTCAGACCAAGGTCCATCAAGCCCAGAATCCTGTCTCCAACAGTGGCCAATCCAGGTCGTACGTACCTAGCTGTTTCCCCAAAAGACACAGGTTCCACAATGCTTGTACTGGGTCAAGCAATGATATCCTGGGTCCCTTCTTAATAATGGTTTATGGACCTTTCCTCCAGGAACTTGTCCAAATCTTTTTTAAACCCAGCTACACTAAGAGCCTTTACTACATCCTCTGGTAACAAATTCCAGAGTTTGATTACACATTGAGTGAAAAAAATTTTCTTTTATTAGTCTTAAATAGTTTACCCTGTAGCTTCATTGCATGTCCCCGTCTTTCTATATTCTGATAACGTAAACAATCGATCTACGTTTACCCGTTCCACTCCTTTCATTAATTTATAGACTTATATCATATCTCCCCTCAGCCGTCTCTTTTCCAGGTTAAAGAGCCCTAACCCTTTTAGCCTTTCTTCATAGGAGTATCCTTCCATCCCCTTTACCATTTTGGTGGCTCTTCTCTGAACCTTTTCTAATAACGCTATATTCTTTTTAAGATACGGCGACCAGAATTGCACGCAATTTTCAAGGTGCGGTCTCACCATGGAACGATACAGAGGCATTATAATATCTTTTGTTTTATTTTCCATTCCTTTCCTTATGATAACCTAGCATTCTATTTGCTCTCTTGGCCACCGCTGCACACTGGGCCAAGGGTTTTAACATGTTATCCACCATGACGCCTAAATCTTTTTCCTGGGTGGTGGTTCCTAATGTGGAACCCTGCATCGTGTAACCATAGTTTGGGTTGTTCTTCCCTAGGTGCATAACTTTGCACTTGTCCACATTAAATTTCATCTGCCATTTTGATGCCCAGTCTTCCAATTTATCATGATCCTCTTGCAATTTTCCACAATCCTCTTGGGTTTTAACAACTTTAAATAGTTTTGTATCGTCTGCAAATTTGATAACCTCACTAGTTATTCCCTTTTCTAGATCATTTATGAATATGTCAAAAAGCAGCGGACCCAGCACAGATCCCTGGGGTACACCACTATTCACCTTTCTCCATTGGGAAAATTGGCCATTTAGCCCTACCCTCTTCTTTCTATCTTTTAACCAGTTCCTAATCCACAGTAGTACACTGCCTCCTATCCCATGACTCTTTAGTTTTGCCAAAAGTCGCTGATGAGGGACCTTGTGAAAGGTTTTCTGAAAGTCCAGATACACTATATCAACTGACTCACCTTTGTCCACCTGTTTATTCACACCTTCAAAAAAGCATAACAGATTAGTAAGACAAGATCTTCCTTGTCTAAAGCCATGTTGGCTGTTTCCCATTAGGCCATGACTATCTACATGCTGAGTAATTTTATTCTTTATGATGGTTTCTACAATTTTTCCCGGTACTGACATCAGGCTCACCGGTCTGTAGTTTCCCGGATAACCCCTGGAACCCTTTTTAAAAATTGGTGTTACATTGGCGATCCTCCAATCTTCAGGTATTAGAGATGATTTTAATGATAGTTCACAGATTACTAATAGCAGGTCTGCAATCTCATATTTCAGTTCTTTCAACACCCTTGGATGTATACCATCCGGCCCAGGTGATTTGCTACTCTTCAGTTTATCTAATAGTTGTAATACATCTTCCTGATATATCGATATTTCCTTCAATTCTTCCGCACCTTTAAATGCCACTTCAGTCATGGGTAACATCCCTGCATCTTCCTCAGTAAAGACCGAAGCAAAGAATTCATTCAGTCTCTCCGCTATCGCCTTGTCGCCTCTTACTCCCCTTTAACCCCTTTATCATCTAATGGACCAACTGACATCATCATCATCCCATGGTCTAGGAAACCAAAATGCTCTCAATGACACCATCCACGTAGCCATGCATTTATCTCCAGGATGCAAGCTTCTCTGCCTTGGCCTTTACCCTCAATAGGGAGGATTGAAAAGAACACCACCTGCACCCCTATCTGCTTTACCCTCTGTCCCAGAGCCATGAAGTCACTTTTGATATGTTCAGAGGGATACCTGGCAAAATCATTTGTGCTGACATGGATGAGCAACATCGGGTAATAGTCAGCAGGCTTGATGAGTCTCAGCAAACTCTCCATAACATCTTGGATTTTGGCACCTGGCAGATCTGGTTGGATTTTGGCTCTGGACATCAAGTCTGGTTGGCAGTACCCTTCAGAAGAGAGTCACCAATCATTACTACCCTTCGTTTCCTTGTGGTCACTGATTCAGCAACTTTGGGGTGCTCATGCTCTGTTTTTACCCTTTCCTGGGATGCCTCTGCCTCCTCCACTTCCAGGGCTGCATAATGGTTCTTCAATTTAAGGGCTGAAGGAGTTTGATTGGTGATTCTGCAGGTTCTGGTGACTCATGTCT
This sequence comes from Ichthyophis bannanicus, assembly GCA_033557465.1. Lineage (NCBI taxonomy): Eukaryota > Metazoa > Chordata > Amphibia > Gymnophiona > Ichthyophiidae > Ichthyophis > Ichthyophis bannanicus. Next base: position 607,348,488 of record CM066033.1, read on the forward strand.
AACTTTCGTCCTTCTGTAGGCTCCCATCTTGACCTCTGCTGGAGGGCTTGGATGTTTCAAGAAGCATCTCATCAATATACTTCTCACTGTCTTGAATGCTCCTCAGCCTTGCCACCTTTTCTCTGAGCTCCTCCACCTGCTTCCTGAGACCTTCAGCATGTAGGCATCCTGCATTTGAAACCTATCCTTCAACTGGTATTGGGATCTCTGTCTGGATAGAGGCAGAAGCTGTAATAGGGGCAACAGCTTTGGCAATATGATTTTTCCCAGCCATCATTCAGTTGGTGGAGCTTTGGTACCTTGCTTTGAAATGGAGAGAGCCTTTGAGGAATGCCTCATTCCCTGGGCATGAGGATCCTGATCAGTGAGTTCAACAAAGCAAGTCCATGTTTAGTGGTTAAAATGTTACCTACTTGCTCAGAGTTGGTAGGCCTAAGCCATATCTTCCCATGGTCAGAGTGAGGAGTCATCTTCCCACAGGAACATGTCCCATGGCAGTAATATTGTTCCCCAGTATATGTATGCACTGTGTACCTGAGGGGCCATGCTGGGGAAGTGGGTGTCGGATAGCACCTTTTAATGCCAAGCCATCATGTTGCCACTATGTTGAACATCTCATTTGCATGCCCCCACCCTCTGCTGTACTCTGCTGTTTCCAACTCTGGTTATGTAGTCAGTATTGGCTAAAGCACAGAGCACAGGCCTTATCACCTGACACTTTCACAGCATACCGAACCAGCATCCCTCTGGTAGTTCCGAAATTTTTTTTTAAGTATTTTATTAATTTTTTAATAACAAATTTCTTACATTTTGTATATTTTTATTCATTTTTTAAATAGTTTGTGAATTTTTATGGTACAATTTTTTCATTTTATATTTTCTTCCTTTCTCTTGTTAAACCAGAATAACCAGAACTTTTAATGGTAACTGCATAATACAGGCAAATCAATGCTGGTCCATTCACAAATTCAACTTTATGCATGAAACTGCTCTGTGTGCCACCTGTTGTGTCTGGGTGGTTCCTACAATAAGGCACAAACTAACAACAGGAAAAGAGAAACAGCAGAAGCAGTACTTCCACTTATATATGTTAACAACTGATTATGGTGGCTTGAATCACTGGGTCCTCTTTGATATAGGCAGTGAAGGGTGAATCAGGCCTCATCCAATAGAAGGTTTTATCTTTCACCCATTCATCTCACTTGAGCACTACCATGCTTATTATCTGGAGGTTCACATAAGGATGTGCTCTGCTCCAAAATGCCCACACTCTTCTCCTCACCAATTTTTCAGAATGAGATCAGTCTGGAAGCTAGCGGTCTCCTGGACATCCTGGCTCTACTCATGGATCCCTCTTTAAATGCTCCAGTATAGGCATGGTGGACAAATACAACTTGTCACTGCTCCCGATTCCTGAACTTCCAAATTGAAGGCTCCTTTCTCTATGATCACTACAGCCAAAGGTGCTTCTGGGGGAAGAAAGTTGATTCAGGTCCAGGCTAGATACAGACCACACACTGGAGAATGGCTGTAGTTGGATCTTCAACTAGTAATCCTAATGCCAAACTTACATCGTCCATTAAGGTGTCCAAAATTGGTAGACCAGTGTCAAAATCTTTCTTGACTTGGCAGAATCCTTTTCAAAGGTGGCAGTTCTCTGTGAATCCCAACCTTCAGCTTTCGCCGACCAGACACTGTAGTCTCTAGCATCTTTCTTTGTGCTAAGGTCCTCAAGCACATCACTTCAAGTGCCTCTGCATATACTTATTGCTGAATGTGGCCCCTTTCCATCCATATGGCTTTAAGGTTTCTAGTGGATTCTCAGTTGAGTGAAAAGTAGGCTCCAACTCTGTACCGTGCATGGCACAGGCCTACTGCTTTTCGGTGCAGGAGTTAGAATTTCGATAGTGCAATAGGTGAAGGATTGATTGCGGGCACTTAGTTACTCCACTAATTTGGTTTGATCATTCTTTAGTTGGTTTTAACTTAAGAATAAGTGATTTAAAGCAGGTATATAAGCATAAACGTAAAGTTCTCTAGATCAGAGGTAAGATAGATCAAGATCATTTTCAAGCTGCTGCTCAAGATTTGTTTGAGTGGAGGAGTGGCCTAGTGGTTGGGGCAAGGTACTTCGGGCCGGAAGGTTGGGGGTTCAAATCCCACTAGAGGACAGCAACCTTGGGCCGGAAGGACTGGGGTTTCTAGTCCCACAGATGCTCCTTGTGGTCTTGGGAAAGCCACTTAACCCTCCATAGCCCATGTTCCCTGTAAAATAGTTCTCTGTGTGCTGTGCTTTCCTGTCTAATCAATGTGTTTATACCTCAAAAATTTCCTGTCATGATTTGACAATTTCCAATCTGTAATCAAACCGCTGCTGATCGCTGGAAGTAGCGGTATACAAATGTATACTAAATAAATAAATAAAAAAATAAAATAAATAAATATTACCCCCGAGACTTGGTGGAAGAGATGGTTCAAGACTGGAATTTGCAATTACAGTTAATAATAGAGATGGTAGTTCCGGCAGATTAAGAGGCATACAAATTCTTCCCCCTGATTTACAGAAGAATAAAGTATGTTAAAAAGGGAGTGCCCTACTCTTGAGAGGAGGTGGGCTAAATCAACTTTAAATGAAGAAAAGAGGGAATGGAGAGAAAAGGTGAGGTGGTATAAGCAAAGAAGCTAAAATGGCTTTCTACTCAAAGAAAATCAAGAATGCTGGTAATGATGCTCAAAATTCGTTAATGGTAAATAATTTGAATCTAGAAATGTTGGGATCGAAGAAAGGGGCCCTGACACTCATTTGCTTGCTAATTATTTTGAAATAAAGTGAATAAAATTAGGTCCTTACTAACTGATGATGCTATACAAAGTAGTACTTTGCTATAATCATTGTAATAATGTGAAGTAGGGGATGCAATATCATTTGGCTCCGTGTATTGTGATCATGCATGCAGCAATTCTCTCCTATATTGCTATCAGATCTAATTAAATTGATGCATAAATTTAGTAAAGGGTATTGTGACCTTGATCCTTTTCCAACCTCATTGTATAAGGTATCACCTGTGTCTGGTTTGTGTTGGAGTTTCTCTTTATTGAATACAGCTTTAAAGGAGGGTTGCTTTCCGTCGACTCTGGGGTTAATAACATTAACATCTGTTCCAAAAAATACATTGGATATGAGCAAATGTGCTAATTCTAAGCCCACTGCAAGTATTCCATGTGCAAAAATTATGGAAGCAACAGTTTCTATTGAATTACAAGATTATTTGTGGAATTTTAATATTTTAGAGTCAATACAGGCAGGCCTTCAAAGCTGTTATAGTACAGAAACTTTGTTAATGTCACTGATCTCAGCGCTAAAGAAGATAATAGAGGTAGTGAAGCATTTTTTATGCAATTAGATTGAGATTAGATATAGTAGTTCATGACCTTTGTTTAGCAAAATGAGTGAAATTGGTCTTAATGTAATAGTGCTGATTTGGTTTACTTCTTTCTTAAAAAACATAGTTACAGGGTTAAAAGGAAAGAAGATATTTCTAAAGTTTGGTCCTCAATATGTGTGGCCCCCAACTATCACCTATTTTATTCAGTGCGTTTGAGTCCTTTGGGTGTAGTACTGAAATCATTAGGCCTCTCATACTTTATTTACACTGGTGATATACAAATTATTATTCCTTTTTGTTCTTCATTGAATGAAATTTATAGTTTTCTTATTAGGTGTTTTAACTTGATTCTTTTTATTAATAATTTCAAAGAAAAAACAATGAATTTTACATTATAAAGAAAATACAGAAAATAACATAGTCCACATCCAGAGGAGCGGCCATTCCCAAAAGGAAAAAAATAAAGCACAAAATACACAATGTAAATTAGAAATCAGGATGAGAAGGAGCCAATGCCCAAAAAACATTATACAAAAACTAATTATTTGCTTTACTGAAATAACACTTATTGTACATACTACGTTGAAGGAACCTGATTCATAATAAATGATTCTAAGGATGAAGTCTCGGAGAAAACATACTTGGTGCCGCCTAATGTAACCACACATTTACAAGGAAATTTAAGGAAAAAGGATGCACCAAGAGCTAAGACGCGAGGCTTTAAAGACAAAAAAGCCCTACGCCTGAGCTGCGTTTGCCTAGAGACATCAGGGAAAATATTTACCTTCCCCCCACAAAATTCAGCATTCTTATTTGCAAAAAACAAACGCATAACAGAATTTTTATCAACCTCAGAGACGAAAGATACAAGAAGAGTAGCACGAGAGGAAATTATATCATGAGAAGATTCTATAAACTCAGAAACGTCCAATGAATCTAATAAAGTTTTGGGAGCAACTCCTGGGGAAATACCACCAGGGGGTGCCCCAGTCACAGGCAAATAATAAAACTTATTGATAACCGGTTTAGCTTTAGCATCATACCCCAAAACTTCAATTAAATATTTATCAAACAATATCTGAGGAGATAGTAAACGGGTATAAGGAAAATTTAAACTTCTAATATTCGTTGCCCTTAAAGAATTTTCCAATAATTCCTGCTGGGTATGCAAGGTAATGCTATCCTTAATAAAAGACAGAGAGGATTTTTGTAAAGTAACACATTGATTTTCCAATTTCTGACATTTAGGGGTATGTTTACTAAACCGGGCTAACGGTTAACCTGGGCTATCTGCCACTAGGTCCCATATTATTCAATGGGACCTAGTTGCAATTAGCCCGGGTTAGCCGTTAGCCCGGTTTAGTAAACATACCCCTTAGTGTCCAAGACTGCTATTTGAGAATCATGCTGAGCCATCTTAGCTACTGAGCCTTTTGAAAATTCAGAGAACTGAGAAGCCACAGAAGCTAGTGAGGTAATAGAAACCTCTATTTGTGTGAGGACAGACCACACAACAGCAAGCGAAACCTTTTGAATATTCGCAGTACCAGGTATACCCTCCGAAAGCACCTTGACACAGTCCACCGGTAGCTGGAGAACCTGTGGCAAAGGAACTACCACAGGATCACAGTCACCCTCCGACAGAACAAAAGGAGATATGACATCTCCATTCCGTGCTTGTTCTTCCACCATAGGAGAAGATGTCACTGGGTCGATGCAATCCAATTCAGTAAGTAGGGCAGAGTTTAAAAACCCCACAGAGGAACCATCTAAGAGGGGAGAAGACTTGGAGGCAACAATAGAATCCCCTTCTACTGCATTCACAGATACAACTGCTTATCCATGGGTCCAACGGTTTTAGCAACTTTAGAGGGATTCACAGTACTTACATTATGATGATGTTTTCTAAGTTTGCCCATACCAAGGATACCACCTCTAGATCACCTCGAGCGCATAAGGAGCATACCATGCCCCTTTAAATCGCGCCCCTTCAAAGCGCGACAACTACCGCGTGACTGCGGAGCAGAAAAGCTCTTAAGCCCCGGAGATGACGTTGGGGCAAGGCGCCACGTGGATGCAAGCCCTACAGGTGCCTGGAGAGACCACTCAACACGCGGAGCACAGATGGGGCAGGACTCCTTCTCACACACTCCCAACTGCAACAGGAACCGCTCCTTCTTTTAAGCCCCGGAGATGACATCGGGGCAAGGCGCCGCGTGGATGCAAGCCCTACAGGTGCCTGGAGAGACCACTCAACACGCGAGGCACAGATCGGGCAGGACTCCTTCTCACACACTCCCGACTGCAACAGGAACCGCTCCTTCTTTTAAACCCCGGAGATGACGTCAGGACAAGGCGCCGCGTGGATGCAAGCCCTACAGGTGCCTGGAGAGACCACTCAACACGCGGCGCACAGATCGGGCAGGACTCCTTCTCACACACTCCCCATTTATTAGGTGTTTTAATAATATTGTAGAATCGATGAGTGTACTTAGAAAGGCAATATAAGAAGTTCCAATAAAGATAAACATATACATCAATTAAAACTGAACATTGAAAAAAACACTATTTTGGGTCTGATGAAAAGCAAAATAAATTCCTATGACTTCTATAAACTTAGGAACAGCTCAGATTCAAATTCCTTGTGAAGCTTTGACATTATTATTGATTCCCATCTCGAAATGAAACCACAAGTGACCTGAGTAGCAAGGAATAAATTTTATCCTTTGCGTAAAATTAAACAAATTAGAGATGTATTTTCTCAAACCAGCTTTCAAAAGATAGTCCAGATGACAAATCTGTCGTGACTGAACTACTGTAATATTTTATATTTGGGGCCTGCTAAAAATGATTATCTAGATTCCAACTGATACAAAATACAGTCATTTAAGGTTTTATTTAAAGCAACTAAAAGTAATCATGTTACACCTTTATTGTATTTACTTCACGGTTACCAGTTAATTTCGAAAATAGAATTTAAATGACTTTGTCCTACTTTTAAGACCATTTATAGTTTAGCTCCTGATTATCTTTCTTCTTATATACAGTTATGGTCATGGTCTAATAATTGTCATATATTGCATAAAAACAAGTTAAAGTTGCTCTCCTGCTCTGCTTTTAAGTTAGCAAGTACTAGTGAAAATATATTTGTTTGTAGCCCTAAGTTTATGGAATTCTCTTCCTTTGGAATTACAAAGAAAACAGTCATAGTTGAAATTTCATAAACTTCTGAAGACGTGCTTGTTTGTAGAATTTTAATTCTGATCTTATTGATTGAGTGGGAGATCAACCTAGGTTGCGAGACATGGGTTGGGTGGTTATATCTTTTTATTTTTTTTTATAAATTGTATTTTATAATGAAGCCATTTTCTTTTGAATATAATCTTATTTTATGTATTTTATTTCCATGTTTGTAAACCACTTTGAGCTATTGTTTCAATGGTATGTAAGACACTGAATTCAATTGAATTAATGAAATACAAAGTTATCCTCTCAGGAACTGAAAATTCTTAGAATGCAAATAAGTAAAGGGTGCAAATGGAAAGTTTTAGAAAAACACTGGAAGTCCCTGCATGTGTTTTACAAAAAGAAAGAGAAACAAAGACCATGCAGAAAATCGAATATTTAAATCATATTTGTTGTGACATCTAGAAGATGTGTCATTATCTATGAAACAATTAAAACTGTCTTATAAGGCATGAGAGACTATTATGTATGAAGGAGGACAGACAGACAGTAAGGACACCCTGTGATTATACTGTAAGTGAAAAGAGAGAGAGCCAGTGCTCAGTGGAACTGTGCTGCTTCATAGCTAAAAATAAAGGAGCAATTATTCTTAATGCAATACAGAGAATTGGGACTATAAGTCAAAGTCTGTAAAAGCAAAATCACCGACCAGTACAAAGTAAAAGAGATCTCACATTTGCAAAAAAATAAGACAGGCACTATTCCAAAGTAGTTATTTGGTGTTGGTAGCATAATTCCTTTTATTTACATTTTCTGGGTATTCAAATTTAATAATGTTAAAAAATGTAAGGTCATGCATTTGGGCTGCAGCAATCCAAGAGAGCAATATAGTATAGGGGGTGAAGTACTTTTGTCCACTAAAGAAGAGCGGGACCTAGGCATGGTTGTGTCTGATGATCTTAAAGTAGCTAAACAGGTACAAAAAGGCGACGGCAAAAGCTAGAAGGATGCTTGGGTGCATATGGAGAGGAATGGCTAGCAGAAAAAAGGAGGTGATAATGCCTCTGTATAAGTCTTTGGTGCGACCTCATTTGGAGTATAGTGTGCAATTCTGGAGGCCGCACCTTCATAAGGATGTGAACAGGATGGAGTCGGTGCAGAGGGTGGCTACTAAAATGATTAGTGGTCTTCATTATAAAGCATATGAGGACAGACTGAAGGATCTTAATATGTTCACCTTAGAGGAAAGGCGGGATAGAGGTGATATGATTGAGATGTTTAAATACCTCCGTGGCATAAATGTTCAGGGAGAGAGCCTCTTTCAATTGAAAGCAAGTTCTGCTACGAGGGGACATGGGATGAGGGTGAAGGGAGATAGATTCAGGAGTGATATGCGGAAATATTTCTTTACAGAAAGAGTAGTGGATCCGTGGAATAGTCTCCCAGTGGAGGTGGTAGAGATGAGGACAGTAACTGAATTCAAAAAAGCATGGGACAAACACAGAGGATCTCTAAAGGTAAAAAGGGGACTGTTGTAGTTGTTATGGAAGGACAGACTAGATAGGCCATGTGGTCTTTTTCTGTCGTCATATTTCTATGTTCTGTGTTCTACATTTTAGCCAAACAGGAGGGTTCTGGCGGCTGTTCATTAAGTTTCTATAGGTATCTGCAGTATTCAGCTACTACCCATTTAACTTATAATTCATTCCTTTAACTAAGATCGTAGAAATAGCAGTCTCACGTTTATGAGCCTGGTTTTATAACAGAGCACGTATTTCAGAAGTTAAAAAAAAGCAACTATGGTAAGTCACAAAAACAAACCTCGGTCCTCAAGATCACAGATATTTGCTTATTTTCAATCGTTTTTGGTTGGACTCCTATATGCCCTAGTCTACTGGTGTATTTCTAGTAGATCGCTGTGATAGTAGTCCCTTTAATTTTATTATTAGCGCAATAGAAATTATTTAAATTACCGACCCCCCAAAAATTTTCAACATCTTGGGTTTATAACTGCATATCTTGTCTGTCTGTCTATATAGTGATGCAGAAATATTAATGACAGAACAGAGTCATGCATTGTACTGAATGTAAAAGAAACCAAATGCAAATAGCCATTAATGCAAAGGAGCAAGGCTACAAGATTGGAAAACTCTAGAGCAGATGTAGGAAACAAATGAGTATTGATCATTCTATTTTTCCGGTGATGAGCAGGATGTAATAAGGCACAGAAGTGGGTTATGCCATTGTAAGGCACCAGGATGGAAAAGTTCAGAACCAGTGTAAAAGTTAGGAATGTATTGCCATACTGGGTCAAACCAAAAGGTTTGTCAAGCCCAATATCCTCTTTCCGGCCACTCCAGGTCACAAGTAACTGGCATAATCCCAGTAGAGCCAGATGTCATGCTACATAGCCCCAAGGATAAGCAATGTCTTTCCCTAGGTCTATGAGTATATGGATTTTTGCTCCAGGAATTTGTCCAAACCCTTTTTAAATCCAGCTACGCTAACTGCTTTTACCATATCCTTCGGCAACGAGTTCCAAAGCTTAACAATATGCTGAAAGAAAATTTATTTTCTCCTGTTTGTTTTAAATGTACTACTTTGTAACTTCATAGTGTGTCTCCCTAGTGTTTGTACTTTTTGAAAGAGTAAACAATCGATTAGCATTTACTCGTTCCACTTCACTCGGGATCTTATAGACCTCTATCATATCTCCCCTCGGTCATCTCTTCTTAAAACTGAAGAGCCTTAACCTTTTTAGTCTTTCCTGAAAGAAGAATTTTTTCATCCCCTTTATCATTTTGCTTGCCCTTCTCTATACCTTTTCTAATTCTATTATATCTTTATTGAAATGCAGCGACCAGAATCGCACACAATACTCAAAAGTGCAGTAACATCATGAAAAGATAAGGGCGGAATTACAGTATTCTTTGTTTTATTCTCTATTCCTTTCCTAATCCATACATTTTCTGTTTTTTTGGCTGCTACTGCACACTGAGCAAAAGATTTCAATATATTGTCCACAGTGATTCCTAATTCCTTTTTCTGAATAGTGACTCCTAATGTGGAACCCAGCATCGCGTTGCTATAATTTGGGTTATTTTTCCTTATATCATTCACTTTTCACTTATCCACATTATATTTCATCTGTCATTTGGATGCCCATTTTCTCAGTCTCGCAAGGTTGACCTTCAGTTTCTTACAGTTCGCATGCGATTCAACAACTTGGAATAATTGATGCTATCTGCAAATTTAATGACCCTGCTCCTTGCTCTCATTTCCAGATCATTTATAACTATGTTAAAAAGCATAGGTCACAGTACAGATCCCTGGGATACTCCTCTATTCACTTTCTTCCATTGAGAAAATTGGCCATTTAATTAATTGCTCATTAGGACATTGCTTCCTATCCCATGTTTTTTAAATTTCCTTAGGAGTCTTTCATGAAGTACTTTGTTAAAGTAACATAATAATATAGTATATGAGGGCAGATTCAAGTCTGCCCAGCAAGGTGGCAAGAGTAGGTGCACCTGCCACTTCGTGCAGGGCACCTCTCCCCATGCCTTTGTTTAGGGGTATATCCACTGCTCCGTGCAAGTCACCACTATTTGTTGAGATATAAAAGATAGTTATGTTTATTTTGATTTTATCCTGTTGCTATAAAGGGATCCACTGTGTCTGTTCCATGCCATTTCGAATTCTGTCACTGTATTTGCCCCCATCAGGAGGGCATTCCAAGCATCCACCACCCTTTTAGTGAAAAAGTATTTCCTGATGTTGCCTTTCAGTTTACCCCTTGCAACTTCATGTTATGCCCTCTAGTATTATAGCTTCCCCATCTTTGAAAATGGTTTGTTTGTTCATTAATACTCTTTAAATATTTAAAGGTCTGAATCATATCTCCCCTGTCCCTCTCCTCTAGCATATACATATTTAGGACTTCAAGTCTCTTCTCATACGTCTTCTGGCACAAGCTCCAAATTATTTTGGTCACCATCCTTTGAACTATTTCCAGTCTTTTTATATCCTTTGTGAGATATGTAACCGAGGCAGCTCGGACCCGGTGCTCCCCCTTGTTCCCCCCCCCCACAACCTCCCCTTGCACCCCACTCCTTTAACCGCCCCCCTCCCAGTCTCACCAGCGCCTTCCTAACTGCCCACCCCCTTTCCACAAAATACAACTGAGTCAATTTGGGAATCAACTGGTTGCAGCTTTATTAACTTACATAACGTTCCAGAACATTTCTGTTACAACATAATCTTCTTAATAAACCAACAAGCGAAATGAGCCTTCACCAGCCGTGCTGTTAGCAAGGTGACCTCATTCCACTTCCGCCGCGGCTGGGCCAGTGGCAAGCTTCCATCCCCCCCCTTTTACCCGGCCTCGCCATATTATTAGCAAAAACTGGCCAGGGGTTATCTGGGTTGGGGGCAACCGACCCCTGCCCCAATTATAGTTTAAGGCTCCGGACCCCGTAAACCTCCGGGATCCCGCCCCCCCACCAGCTACGACACCCCTTTTCTACCCACCGCCCACACCCCTAAAGGGCGGGAGGGTGGGAAGCCAGTGACATGACACCTCTTCTTCCTTCCCTGCCGAGCTGCCGAAGACCGTTCACCAGCCCGACACCACGCACCGGCACGGACTCCTCGCCACCCATTGGCTCTCCCCGCAGTCACTCACAGGAGAGCCAATGGGTTTAAAAGATGCCCCCACCCCCGCTCGTGCCGACGATGCTGCCGGCCGCGCGCAGGGTCCCCACACTGGGCCACGTGCCCGGTTACTAGCGGCCATTGGGGATCCTGCCCCGTGGCCTTGTAATAACCGAGGCAGCTCGGACCCGGTTCTCCCCTTGTTCCCCCCCCCCCCCCACAACCTCCCCTTGCATCTCACTCCCCACAACCTCCCCTTGCACCCCACTCCCTTAACCACCCCCCCTCCCCAGCCTCCCCAGCCCTCCCAGCCCCTTCCTAACTGCCCACCCCATTTCCACAAAATACAACTGACTCAATTTGGGCATCAACTGGTCGCAGCTTTATTAACTTACATAATGTTCCAGAACATTTCTGTTACAACATAATCTTCTTAATAAACCAACAAGTGAAACGAGCCTTCACCAGCCGTGCTATTAGCAAGGTGACCTCATTCCTCTTCCGCCACTTCTGGGCCAGCGGCAAGCTTCCGTCCCCCGTCCCCCCCCCCGGCCTCGCCATATAATTAGCAAAAGCCGGCCAGGGGTTATCCGGGTTGGGGGCAACCAACCCCCGCCCCAATTATAGTTTAAGGCTCCGGACCCTGGAAACCTCTGGGATCCCGCCACCCGGCACAGGAGATTTTAACTTCCCTGCACCACCCCCCCAAAACCAAGCTGCGACCAGTGAGCTTCCCGCTGCACAATCCATTCCAAAGCCTCCTGTCAGTCATTGAGCAGCAAATCCACAGCCACCGTGTATAAGTGCACCCCATCCTGCCGATACAATCCCCCACAATCCACTTCCACCCAAGAGTGCAAAATTTGATAGCCCCTGTGCTCGCAGACCCAACGACCAATCTGCCGATTAATATTTGTCAGTCCACGAGAGCAATGCTGCTGGTATCAGCAGGCAGGCCTTGGAATGATATCAGACCATAACAAAATAACTTCTTGAAACATCCGAAGAACATCTGCTAAGTCCTTCTTGACTGCTTTGATTAACTGTTTACACGTCCATGATACCAGGTCATTGCCACCCAAGTGTAGCAGTATCACTGCAGGCTCATTCCTCACCCGCCTGTGGTGCCGAAGCAAAGGCAATAGCTGCGACCACTGGAGACCTCGCTCACCCAGCCATAGGACAGAGACCATATCCAGGTCGAGACCCAAATTAGGCCCTAACGGCCACACTGCTGCCTGCTGTCCCGCCCAATGAACAAATGAATGGCCGATCATCCAACAGCCATGAGGACGCCACCCAACATCTGAAAGAGAAAGAGGCAGTTAGCTACAGATGGACAGATACCTCCCTGCTCATAAACACACATAACCCAGAAAGGCCTGCGAATGCCATCTGCCAATGCATTGTATCTCCACCTCTGGCAGCCCCGCCGCCACTGCACTGGTTGCTGCTCCAATATGGAAGGAATGCGGAGCGAAACAGCGAGGGTCCTCACCGACATGCTGCAGAACCATCCGTAGGACTGCTGCCACTTGGAAACGCGTCAACCAGCGAGAATTCTCGTGCAGGAAAAACAACCCGCCCGATGCCAGGCGCACCCGCAGGTACTCTCTCAATGCCGCTACCAGGCACGTAGGAAGGTTAACAACCTCCTTCAGTACCACCCACAAACCCTTACCCCGCTGGTCCGTTTTTGATCTGGCCAACCTTACCCTCAGCTGCCCCTCCCCGACCTGCACGTGCCCGCTCCCCAGACCACCACTACCTTCGGAACGGCAGGAGTTTGCCACCAACTCCCCCATCCAAAATGCACCGAAAAAAGCCAGACAAAAAACTGCTCTGAAAAGCATGGCTTCATAACGTGACACCGCTACTATGGTTAACGCCGTGCAAAGTCTGATGAGCAACTTGTGCGTAATTGGCCGACTGGCATCGCCAGGGGTTGGCTGGGCTCGCTCCCACCCTTGTAGAAGCCTCTGGGCCAAGAGCCCCGGTGCCAAGCAGCCCCATCCTGCTGCTCTAGCAAAAAAGGTAAATCCAGCCAGGTGACTACGCACGGATGCCCTGGACAGATGGTTTCCTTTCGCATAAACTATGTACTGCCCCATTAGCCTGTCGGAGGTGAGACCTGGCTGCCAACCTTGGGACTCTAGAAATTCGACCACCCTTGTCGCAACCCCTCTGATAGGCCATCCATGTCGCAGCAGACACCGAACTCTGTAGCAGATTCACCATCTCTGCTGGCCAATCTGCCATAATCGCTCGGGAACCACCAATCCCTCGGCGTCCGCCTCTGGTGCCAGGGTTTGGAACAGTTACCACTTGAAACAAGAAAGTGCATCATTAATTCTATTAGTACATCCTGGTATATGCCTGGCCTTGACAAACACATTCAACTGTAAACAAGCTCACACCACTTCCCTCATCAGTGCAGCTACTTGGACACAACATGGAGTATAATGGTTCACCACACTGACCACTGCCTCGTTATCACACCACCAAATTACTCTATGATTCCGGAGCTTATCGAGCCACAACTGCAACACCACTAAAATGGGAAACAGTTCCAAGAAAGTGATATTGCTAGTCAAACCAGATGCATGCCACGACTGCGGCCAGCTATCGGCACACCAAGCTCCCCCGAAATAAATGCCCAGCCCCGCACCACCTGCAGCATCTGTGTACAGCTGTAAATCAATTCTGGACATCTCTGACTCCATCATGACCGATGTCCCATTAAAACCTTCCAAAAAGTCGTATCAAACTCTCAAGTCCACCCTCATAATCCTTGACATCCTAATGCGATGATGCGGCTTCCGTACCCCAGCTGTAGCCGCTGCCAACTGTCGCAAAAACACCCGGCCCATCGGGATGACCCTGCACACAAAATTCAAGGAGCCTAATAGTACTTGCATCTCCCGCAAAGTCAACTTAGCCGAAGCCAACCCGCTAGCCACCTGCGCTCGCAACTTCACTCCTTTTTCCATAGGGAGACGCGCAACCATTTCCAGCGAATCAAGCTACACTCCGAGAAAGGTGATTCATGTCGCTGAGCCTTCAGTCTTACCCGAAGCCAACGGCAGACCCCATACGCTGGACATATCCACGAAGCCTCACAATAACTGCTGGCACTCATCCGACTGCGCCGCACCGACGAAGAAGAAATCATCCAAATAATGGACCACCTGCGCACAACCGACTTTCTGCACCAGCGCCCAATTCAAAAATGAGCTAAACGTCTCAAAATAGGCGCAAGAAACAGAGCACCCCATAGGCATGCATTTGTCCACATAGAACTCATCCTCAAAGCAAAAACCTAACAAAGTAAAAGCTGACGGATGCACAGGCAGCAAACGAAAAACTGACTCAATGTCAACTTTTGCGACCCAAGCCCCAGGACCACATTTTCTAACTAAATCTAATGCCTCATCGAAGGAAGAGTAGCGAATGGCGCACAATTCCCGTGGTATGTGATCATTCACCGATGCTCCTAATGGAAAGGACAAGTTGTGGATCAATCGAAACTTCCCCGGCTCTTTCTTAGGCACTACCCCCAGCGGAGAAACCACTAGATTCGCGAGCGGCTGTTCCGTGAAAGGGCCCGCAATTCTCCCTAATCTCAACTCCACCGCCAACTTATCCCGCACCACGGATGAAAAGCTCTGTACAGAGCCTTCCTCCCTACCACAGTCCCTTGCACCAGTATAATAAAACCCTGCCTTTCCTCCTTGGATAGCGTCGCAACCAAGCCTTTATCGCATCCCAACGTATCAGTGTCAGCGCCAACCCCTACACGTCTTCGTTACTTGGGAGCCGGCAAGGGCATCCCAGTGGTCCCCTTTTTAAAGCATTTAATTGCGTAGTGTCCGCCAACACAGACCGAGCAGGCATGTCGGAACTTACAGTTGGGAAACGGACAAGAGGACTTGTTGAATCAACAACAAATGCCCCCCATAGTCCGTCCCTCCTGCTCTCTGCTGGGGGCCCCCCCTGCACAAAAGGAATGACCTAACCCAGCCGCATTCAGCGTCCCACCTCTTGCCCACCTCCCCCTCCAGCACCGGCCCTAACCGACATTTGCGTCAGCTATAAATTAATGTCCTGCGTACCCCATGACAACACTTTGCTCTCCTCCCTAAACTTTTCATCGTAGTTCAACCATGCCCACCCCTCATGTGTCTGAGCTGCCTCCAAAATTGAGTCTGTATATGCCAACAATATTCCGTAATCCTCAGGAGAGTGCTGACCCCAAACACTTTCCAACCGCAAAAAGGCTCTCGTCCAATTTACCACATTGCGTGACACCTTTCTAATCCGACCCGCCTTCTCATCCTCCTTTCTCTTCTTCTTACTCTCGCCCGACCGCTTCCTGCCCTCTAAAAATCTGAAAATGTCAATGTACCGCCGTTTCCTGATTTTCCAACGCAGATTCCTCGGGACCCATTCCCATAGCTCAGAAAAGGACACCAATGTAGGAGTGCCCTTTCCCCCAGTGGACACCGTCTGCACCCTGCCTACCCCTCTCCCCGTGCTCTCCACTCCAGACGAGGATGACGAGGAGTTGGAAGCCGAGGAAGAAGATGACTCTGAACCGTGCCACCGCCTTCACGAATGCTTCTTCTTTTTTGCCTTGGACCCCTCCCCTTCCTGCTCACTAACCTGCACAGCCCAATCCCCTTGCTGTGCCTGTAACTCA
Source organism: Ichthyophis bannanicus (assembly GCA_033557465.1). Classification (NCBI taxonomy): domain Eukaryota; kingdom Metazoa; phylum Chordata; class Amphibia; order Gymnophiona; family Ichthyophiidae; genus Ichthyophis; species Ichthyophis bannanicus. The sequence goes on from CM066033.1 coordinate 607,364,412, forward strand.
AGGCTCATTCCCAAAAGGCATAATGTTGCTCATTAGGACCATAGAGCCCAATATTCAACACCAGCAGCTAGCGTTTTAATACGGCTAGCCATCAGCTCTGAATAATATTATAATATATGAAGGCAGAAATAGACCAGCATGATCCATCTAGTCTGCCCAGCAAGGCGGCAAGAGTAGGTACACCTGCCGCTCCGTGCAGGTCACCCCTCCCCATGCCTTTGTTTAGGGGTGTACCCACCGCTCCGTATAGATCACCTCTATTTGTTGAGATATAAGAGATAGTTATGTTTATTTTGATTTTATCCTGTTGCTACAAGGAATCCACTGTGTCTGTCCCATGCCATTTTGAATTCTGTCACTGTATTTGCCCCCACCACTTCCATTGGGAGGGCATTCCAAGCACCCACCACCCACCACCCGGATATTTAAACCTGGATATTTAATGTCGGAGTCATATCCACCCAGGCAGTGAATATCCAGGTTAGTTGCTTTTGCTAATTGGTATCTGGGCAGGATAGCTGGTGCCTGGCTTTTGCCACATATTGCTAACTGGGCAGAGGCTCAATATTGCCACTGACCGGTTATCAATCAACTCCACCTCCGCTTTGCCTTGGAATGCCCCCCAATATGCCCTGATGCTACATGGTTAGCATCGGGAAGTGTAGAGCCGGCAGCCATGGATATTCAGTGGCACTAACCGTGAATATTCCATTTACTGCAATTAGTTAGCAGCTCTGCTAACCCATTAATTGCTTTGAAAATTGGGCCAATAGATATTAATGATTGAGATCTCTTTACCCTGAATATCCCCCTTAAGCACCAGTAGTCTCCCTTCCTTATCCCTAAACACATTGTGGGCCTGAAATATACACTTGTCATGCAGCAAAATTGCAATCCATGCCAATCGTTTCCCATTACAATATATTCAGCTATATGCCACATCCCTTAATAAATATTAATATCTCTTTAAAAAATCTGTCTCCTGCATTAAGGCCACATCCAACTGTAACCTTTTAGTTTCCTTAAATAACAAGATTCTCTTGCATGGTGAATTAAAACCTTTCACATTGAATGTCCCTACTTGTAACCTTCCTCCCACTCTGATAGTCAAAACTAGCTAAGTTCTATTGCTCTTCTCTGTCTAACAAAGCTAATCCCCACACCAATATTATCATTTCCAACACAGAACCCATATATTTTCCAACTACTAACCCACATTTATTTATTCAGTTTTCTATACCACCTTATCCTTCAATCAAAGTGGTTTACATTATGTAATCACTACAAACAAGTACTGGATACATTCCTTTGTCCACACAGGGCTCACAATGGAGAGTTAAGTGGCTTGCCCAAGACCACAAGGAGTGCCCATAGGGTTGGCTTGAGATTGCTGTCCCCAGGTGGGACTTAAACCCCCCCAGCCTTCCAGCCTGAGGTATCATGTTTTAACCACTAGGCTACTCCTCCCTTGCTTTTCCCAGGGTAAGCAGTGGATTTCCTGGGTACTCTTTAATAATGGTTTATGGACTTTTCCTCCAGGAACTTGTCCAAATCTTTTTTAAACTCAGTTACACTAACAGCTTTTACCATATCCTCTGGTAATGAATTCCAGAGTTTGTTTACCCGTTGAGTGAAAAATATTATCTCCAGGAACAAGCAGGAATGTAGTCTTCACAAATGGGTATCATCGGTACCGACGGAGCCTGCGTAGGAACTCTCCCCAGCGTCCAATAGGAAGCTTTTGGGAGCATCCCACAGCGCATGCGTGCTGCCTTCCCGCCTCTGTACCGCTCTCACTTCGGTTCTTCGTTTTCCGCGGCTCTGCCTTTTATTGTTTGTTTTTTTGTGGTTGCGCAGGCCTTTATTTGACTCCTACTGGTACCGCCGGTTCTTCTTCTTCGTTTTTCTTTTTCAAAAAAACCCCTTGTATTTCTTCAGGGGTCTTTCTCCTGTTTCTAGTGCTAGGTGCCATTTTGGGCACTAAGCCCACTTTTCTTCAGGCATGGAGAAACCAGCTAGTGTTTTCAAAAAATGCTCAAAGTGTGGCGGTAACATTTCCGTCACCGACACCCATGATTGGTGTCTAAAGTGTTTAGGTCCTGAACATTGTCCAACGGAGTGTCTCTCCTGCACGAGGATGACCAAAAGGAGCCTGCAGAATAGAGCTACAAAACTCGGTCCCTTTTTGTCGCTGACACGATGTCCATTGCATCTATGTCTTCCAGGGCTTCATCTTCCTCCCATGGATCTCAGGTAACTAAACTTAAGTCTTCTAAGACTGGCCGGTCCTCGAAGGGTAGATCTCCTTCAAAGTATCGAGATGCCTCTGGCGTTGCCCTCGAGGATAGTTCACCGGAAAACAACCCCGGCGGGAGTCTTCGGGCTCCAAAGCATCAAAGGGGCTCCAGGATGTTCCAGAGGCTTCCACCTCTGCAGAACTACTGGTGCCATATTCTGGGGTCATAGCCGCTTCCACTGGTACCGACACCCAGGCATTGGCAGGAGTGATGGATAAGAGAATCCTCGCTATTGAACGCAGTCTAGCGTCCCTCTTAGCAGCTTTGGTACCGCTAAGACCGCTACAGATGGTTCAACAGGTATCGGTACCGACATCGGTACCGGTACCGATAGTACCTGCTCTGACAGGACTGCTTCCCCTATCTCGGATATCGGGAACCGAGACATTTCAGTACCGACTTTGAGCGGTACCGATACCATGCATTACAGGAGCACCCAGTACAGAGTGCCTTTGAGTTTTCCGATTCTGATGACTCTGACGATTCTACCGGTAGCAGAGCGAACCTACTAGAGGATTCAACTCCTTCTCCTCAACGCAGAATGTCTCCTCCAGAAGATATGTCCTTCCAGGATTTCATATGTGATTTGGCAAAGGGTCTTGTAGTCACTGTGATTCCAGAAAAGGAACCTAGGGCAGAAGAATTAAGAATTCTACAATACCCAGGTAGAAAAGGCGACGGCAAAAGCTAGAAGGATGCTTGGGTGCATACGGAGTGGAATGGCTAGCAGAAAAAAGAAGGCGATAGTGCCTCTGTATAAGTCTTTGGTGTGACCTCATTTGGAGTATAGTGTGCAATTCTGGAGACCGCACCTTTAAAATGATGTGAACAGGATGGAGACGGTGCAGAGGGGTGGCTACTAAAATAGTTAGTGGTCTTCATTATAGAGCATATGAGGACATACTTAAGGATCTTAATATGTACACCTTAGAGGAAAGGTGGGATAGAGGTGATATGATTGAGATGTTTAAATACCTCCGTGGCATAAATGTTCAGGGTGAGAGCCTCTTTCAATTGAAAGCAAGTTCTGTTACGAGGGGACATGGGATGAGGGTGAAGGGGGATAGATTCAGGAGTGATTTGCGGAAATATTTCTTTACGGAAAGAGTGGTGGATCTGTGGAATAGTCTCCCAGTGGAGATGGTAGAGATGAGGACAGTAACTGAATTCAAAAAAGCATGGGACAAACACAAAGGATCTCTAAAAGAAAAAAGGGGACTGTTGTAGTTGTTGATATGGAAGAACAGACTAGATAGGCCATGTGGTCTTTTTCTGTCGTCATATTTCTATGTTTCTATGTTACCTTATGGCTCCCAAGGAGGCAGCTATGCTTCCCATTCACAAGATCTTACATGATCTGATGTTGAGAATGTAGGAAACTCCTTTAACGGTATCTTCACATTCCCAACGCCTTGACACTATGTACCGAGTGCCAAGTTGTCCTGGTTTTCAAAAAACTCAGTTACCACACCATTCAATGGTAGTGGATACGGTCATGCGAAGAATCAAGAATGCTAAAACACATTCTTCTAATCCTCCAGGCTGTGAATCCAGGATACTCGATGCCTTTGGTCGTCGATGCTTTCAATCCTCCATGCTATCAGCCAGAATCAGTTCCTACATTCTTTACATGGGAATGTTCCTGGAAGAAGTCACAAAAGACTTAGGGCTCATTAGCCCTTGTGTCTCTGAGGGAAAAAAAGAAGACTACCTTACTCTGGTCAAGCACGCCCAGGATGTCTCTAAATTCATGAACCGTGCTACCTTTGATTGCTTTGGATGTATTGAGCGGTATAACAAGTTTTGAGCGGTATAACAAGTTTTAATAAATCTATAATCTATAAAATCTATGTATTCAAGCATCAGACTTAGAACAGTGGGTGCAAGAAAAGCTGGGAAGCATTCCTTGTACAGGAGAAAATCTCTTTGGTAAGGACTGGCAAAACAAGGCTAATCAGATTGAGTCTGATAATACTACTTTGAACAGATTGTCAAAGTCCACAGCTAACCCAGCAAAGAAGAAAACATTCAAAAAAACCCTTTTTCAGTAAGAAAAATAAGTTTTACTCATCTTACACCCATCAAAGCCACTGTCCGCTTCAGGTTCCCCAGAATGGGCAACAACAGAACAGACAGCAAAGAAAGCCGCAAGCTCAAAGAGCTCAACTGGCCCAACAGACCCAGCCCCCTCAGGGTCTTTGACTTCTACCTAGAGAACTTAGTCATTCTGCCCCTGAAAGGTCCAGAACTCTTAACCATTTCCAGGAAGACTATGCTATTTTGCCAAAAGATGGCAACAAATAACATCAGAAAACTGGACTCTGTCCATTGTACAACTGGGGTACAAGCTTCATTTTCTCAACTTGCCCCCACCTACAATAATAAAACAGTTCAATTCTCAGGCCCCTGCCACCAACCTGCCATAGCCCATGTTCCCTGTAAAATAGTTATCTCCAAGTTATAATGCCCTGTTCAATGTAATTTCAGTTTGTTCAATGTAAACCGCACTGATGCAGAATAGCGCGGTATATAAGAGAATGTAAATAAATAAATAAACCTCTTGTGGCAAGAGGTCACATCACTTCTCGCTCAAGGAGCAATCGAAGAAGTACCCAAAGACCAACAAGGTTTGGGGTTTTACTCCCCCTATTTTCTTATTCCAAAGAAGACAGGGCAACACAGGCCTATACTAGACCTCAGAGAATTAAACAAATATTTGTTTCGAGAAAACTTCAAAATGACCTCTCTTGGGACACTCCTACCATATCTTCAAAGTCAGGACTGGCTATGTTCTCTAGATTGAAGAGATGAGTACACGCATATTCTCATCCACCCAGATCACAGGAAGTTCCTTCGATTCCTGGTCCAAGGAAGACACTTCCAGTACAGAGTTCTTCCTTTCCGACTGGCCTCTGCTCCAAGAATTTTCACAAAATGCATGGCAGTGGTAGCAGCATTTATGAGGACTCTGGGAATATTCACCTTCCCTTATTTAGACGATTGGCTCATTCGAGCATCGACAGCTCCAGAGGCCAGCTTCGCTCTTTCTCGAGCAATGAGAATTCTTAAATACTGGGGACTGGTCATAAACCTCCCAAAATCTCATCTCACCCCCTCTCAATCTCTCAAATTCATAGGGGCTCGTCTAGACACACGGCAGTCAAGGGCTTTCCTGCCACAGCCACGCTGTCTATGGATAATACAACTAGGTGTTCCTTACTGCTTGGGAGATGCTTCAACTTCTGGGACACATGGCATCCACTGTCCATGTGGTTCCCTATGCTCGCTTCCACATTTGAGCAGCCCAGTGGAACCTATCCTCTCAATGGTCACAGGTCTCGGGTCAGCTAATGGACAAGATCAGACACACCACACGTCTGATTTCGTCCCTGCAATGGTGGCAATCTCTAGAAAACATCCTCGTAAGCTCTCCTTTCCAGCAGCCTCTATATCAGTCCACCCTAACAACAGATGCATCCAAGATGGGTTGGGTGGCCCACTTGCACGATCTTTCCATTCAGGGTCTTTGGACCTCACAGGTTCCCCTTCACATAAACCTCCTAGAGCTAAGAGCCATTTTCAATGCTATTCAAGTCTTTCAGACCCATCTCAGCAACAAAACAGTTCTGGTCCAAACCGACAATCAGGTAGCTATGTTCTGTGTGAACAAGCAAGGCGGAACAGGCTCTCTGTCGCTGTGCAACGAAGCTTTGCGACTATGGGCCCTCGCCAGACAGTTGCAAATTCACCTGTTTGCGGTATACCTTCCAGGCATTCAAAACTTATGGGCAGACAGACTTGGTCGAGTACTGCTGCCACACGAGTGGTCCCTCCACTCATACCAGCTTGCTCGAGTATTTCAAATCTGGGGAACACCAGATATAGACCTCTTTGCAAATCCACAGAATGCCAAACTTCCCCGATTCAGTTCCAGAATCCCAGCTCACAACTGTCAGGCAAGAGATGCTTTCCTACTCCACTGGGGTCAGGACTTCCTCTATGCCTTCCCACCCATTCCCCTCATTCCCAAAATTTTATTCAAACTACAGAGAGACAGACGTCATATGATACTCATAGCTCCACATTGGCCACGACAAACGTGGTATCCTCTTCTTCTGCGTCTCTCTTAAACCACTCCTCTGGAGTTGAGGAATGCTCCAGATCTTCTGTCTCAGGAGGACGGATGCTTACTGCATCCCAATCCCCAGTCCCTACATCTCAGGGCCTGGTTACTGAAAGCCTAGAATTCCAGGATATTAACCTTTCTCAACAATTAAAGAATACCCTTCTGGCTTCCAGAAAACCTTCCACAAGACGTTCCTATGCTTTTAAGTGGAAAAGGTTCTCTGTCTGGTGTTCACAAAAGGGACTTAACCCTCTTTTGGTACCTGTAGAGTTGCTACTAGAGTATCTCCTCCAATTATCAACTTCTGGTCTAAAGACCAATTCATTGAGAGTCCATCTTAGTGCTATTGCTGCTTTTCATAAACCTTTCGATGGACAACCTATTTCCTCTCATCCACTTGTATCAAGATTTTGAGAGGCCTACTCTTTAACAAAACCTCCCATTAAACCACCACCCGTGGCATGGGATCTGAATCTTGTTCTTGGTCAGTTTATGAAACCGTCCTTTGAACCTTTAGCCACTTCAGACCTAAAGTTTCTTTCATGGAAAGTTATTTTCCTAATTGCCATCACTTCTGCAAGACGCATTAGTGAACTACAGGTGTTAGTAGCTGGCCCTCCTTATACAAGGTTTCACCATGATAAAATAGTCCTCAGGACTCATCCTCACTTTATGTCAAAGGTGGTTTCGCCTTTTCATTTAAACCAGTTGATTTATCTTCCTATATTCTTCCCTAGGCCTCATGCCTCCAGTGCAGAAAGGAATCTTCACACATTGGATTGTAAAAGAGCCTTAGCCTTTTATCTCCAAAGTACTAAGCCACATAGAAAATCTTCTCAGCTTTTTGTGGCTTTTGACTCTAGTCATTTGGGACTTCCAGTTTCCAAAAGAACTCTGTCAAATTGGATTGCAGATTGCATATCCTATACATATCAGAGTAAAGGACTTTCTCTCGAGGGTACCATGTCACAGCTCACAATGTGAGAGCAATGGCAGCCTCAACGGCTAACGTTCATTCTGTGTCTATTGATGACATCTGCAAAGCAGCCACTTGGGCTTCGGTACACACCTTCACAGCCCACTACTGCTTAGACAAGGACTCCCGTCAGGATGCCTCATTTGGCTAGGCTGTTCTCCAGCATCTCTTCCATACTTAATACGACTCCTACCTACTGTCCACGGTTTGGATGCCAGAGGTCCATGAGAGGAAGCATGACCCATCTCACCTGTGTTCGCAGCTTACTGGGGTCACCCCTTGGCATCTTTCAGCTGGGGAGTCCCCATATGTGAAGACTACATTCCTGCTTGTTCCTGGAGATAGCGTAGTTACTCACCTGTAGCAGGTGATCTCCGGGAACAGCAGGAATTTAGTCTTCACAACCCACCCACCTCCCCTAGGAGTTGTCTCTATCTATCTCTTTCTCTACTTCCCTCCTTTGGTCTCAGCTATAAACTCAGCTGAAGTGAGAGAGGTACTGAGGCGGGAAGGCAGCACACATGCACTGTGGGATGCTCCCAAAAGCGTTCCTATTTGACAATGGGGCGCGTTCCCGCGTGGGCTCCGTCGGTACCGATGATACCCATATGTGAAGACTAAATTCCTGCTGTTCCCGGAGATCACCTGTTACAGGTGAGTCACTACGCTTTCTCTGATTAGTCTTAAATATGCTACATTGTAGCTCATTGCATGTCCCCTAGTCTTTCTATTTTTTGATGCCATAAACAACCAGTCTGCATTTACCTGTTCATTCATCATTTCATAGACCTCTATCATCTCCCCTCAGCCGTCTTTTTTCTAAGTTGAAGAGCCTTAGCCTTTTAATCCTTTCCTCACAGGAGTATTCTTCTATCCCCTTTACCATTTTGGTCATTCTTCTCTGTACCTTTTCTAATTCTGCTATATCCTTTTTAAGATATGGTGACCAGAATTGAACACATGCTTTATTTTATCATAAATGCAGCAACATCTTTAAAATCGCACCTTCTCTGCAAAATTATTGCAGAGAGGTAATTGAACAGCTCAATTTTAGTGTTCCTCCAATGAAGTGATGTAAACATGAAATTATGTCTCTGGGGCTATCCACTCTTTTCAACCCCAATGTCCGGTGAGCTCTATCTACCTTTATGTTCCCTGAACCATCCTCATTATCAGACAAAATACCCTTGCAGATGCTCCGTACCACAGCCTTAGCATCAGCATATTCAGCACTCTTAGGTATTCTATGAATCCTAGTAGTGTTTGTCCTTATTTTGTTTTCCATGTCCTCCATTTTATTTATTAAGGCAATATTACTGCCCTTCAGTTCCTCTGCCAAATCATCTGCCCCTCCTGCTGAGTTACTCACAGCGCCATCTCGTCAGGGTGCACCCCCATCTCATTGAGGTCCATGTGGATCTCAGACATGGCCTCTTTTATTTGCTTCTTTACAGATCCTATCTCTGCTTTGGTTACACTTTTAATTTTGCTAAGATACTTTGCCATCTCTCCTTTAAAGTGCTCAACCATATTTTATTTATTTATTTTATTTATTTACATTCTCTTATATACCACACTATTCTGCATCAGTGCAGTTTACATTGAACAAACTGAAATTACATTGAACAGGGCATTATAACTTGGAGATAACTATTTTACAGGGAACATGGGCTATGGAGGGTTAAGTGGCTTACCCAAGACCACAAGGAGCACCTGTGGGACTAGAAACCCCAGTCCTTCCGGCCCAAGGTTGCTGTCCTCTAGTGGGATTTGAACCCCCGACCTTCCGGCCTGAAGTACCTTACCCCAACCACTAGGCCACTCCTCCACTCAATATTCACCTTGTTGCTGCTGGAAGGGCTCTTGTGTCCAGGCGCTGAGTCTTCCTCCATGGCTACCTGACCACTTCCATGTTTGCAAACAGGAAGTTGGCATTGTGGAGGGGATGGAAACAAACAGTCCATGGTACTGAAGTTGTAAGGTAAGTGACGCAGGTCTTGATAGGGATGACAGCACTCTAGTTGACTGCCTAGTTCGCTTTAAAGTAGCGCCGGCCCTGCATACACGTACATAATTAACATGTACACACACGTATAGACACATAAATGCAAGTATGCACAGATTCACATACAAGTCCACAAAAATACACACCCTTTCAGAGATATATACACATACGCATGCACACAGACATACACAACAGATAAACATAGAAATCATAGATATGCACACACATACACGCAGACACAATGCATGCAGAAGACACACACACAAACACATAGAGGTAATGCAGATACAAACAGAAGGGTGTGTGCATACACGGATTGGAAAGAATTTCATGATCCATATTTGCATGCTTTCCCCATTTGTTTATTTCTTCAGTCTTTACTCCCTAGTTCTACCTTTCCCCCCAACTCATCCTTTCCCAGTTTAAGGATGGTCAAATAATTAAAAGGTTTTTTTTTTCTATTTTCCTTGAAGATGAAGTTATATATTTTTATAGGTCACATTCACAAAAGGGCAGAAAGTTAGGTCTCCTGAGAGGATGTTATTCCCATGCATTCTCTAATGTAGTTTCTTCAGGTAGAAACCTCTTCTGTTCTGAAGATTTACTTTGGCACTATAGAGGAATGTTTGCTGCATCACATGTGGTAGGGTCAGGCAGCTGGGGCAAAGCCTACTCTGAGTTTGGACAGCTGGAGAAAGTCGTTTAACCAAATGCAATGTGTGCCTTCGAGTCGGTCCTGACTCCTGGCGACCCAGAAGCTCCTGGGTTTTCTTGGCAGTGTTGCTGGAAGTAGATTGCCAGGCCTTTCTTCTGAGGCAATGGAGGGTTAAGTGACTTGCCCAAGGCCACAAGGAGTGCTAGTGGGAATTGAACGGTTGCTTGGTTACCAAGCCAGTGTTCTAACCACTAGGCTACTCCTCCACTCCTTTCCTCCAGCAAGTAGGGCCCTGGAATACCCTCTGAAATTATTACTATACAGATGTGCCAACCACGTCTTTAGGTGTTAGGGTCAAAGCTTCATCAGATGGCTTTCTCCATGTCTAATCTATTACCCATTCTAATGAGCTGATGAAACTCTTGAGCTACATCTAGACCATTTAAGGTGCATGGGGACCCTGGTTCCTAATAGTAGCCCCATCACAGCACTTGCCCGATTATTGTGGCAATATGTTTCTGTTGTCTGGTCCCAACAATGCCCTTTACAACCAATGTTCCCTCTAATTTTCTGTAGGCTGTGTGCGCATAAAATATCAGCTGTGCAGCTTTTGAAGGAAGATTACATTTTTGTGCGCCACATAATGACACTAGGAGTTATATACTTTAAAATTTGACTACACGTCAGAATACAGTATGTACACCACATTAATTTTAATCAAATTAAATGAAAATAGACGATTACTAAATGAAGCTGAAAATTTCTAGCAATTACAATCACAACTTTTAAATTTTAAGACGTCTGTGTTGTTTTCTATCAGAATCAAAACTCTGATTTTTGTGCGCTCTGTTGTAAAGTATGTGCGCTCACTCGACGAGGTGTGTGCGCGCGCACACGCGCACAGCTTAGAGGGAACAGTGTTTACAACCCCTCCCCTCCATCAGTAAAACCCTGTCCCTTCACTCAAAAATGTTACACAAGAGAGTTGAAGTTTCACAGATGATATTTTATTCAGGATTGCAAGCAGTGGAGTACAGGCATCATCACTGCCTACTGCAGCTTCACTGTTTGAGAACGTAACACAAGAACGTGCTGAAGAGCCAGGATCCAGCACACTCCTGGGACTCGGCCAAGGCTGTTCTGCTAGCTTTTGGCAAGGGTCTAACTTTTTAACCGCTTGCTTGTAAGGTCTGTCTGCCTGTATATTTTATTTATTTATTTATCTTATCTTATCATTGTTAGAGTGCCTTACTTTCCCTATTTTTGTTTGTGATCTTGTTCGGCTCTCCCTTGCTTTTCAGCTATGTCTCTCTCTCTCCTCATAACCAATTGTAATTTCCCATCTTCCCCCCCCCCCCCCCCTCTCTCTGCTTTTGGAGATCAAGTATTAACTTCAATTGCTTTATCCACTTTATCTCTGCTCTCTCTAGCCTTCTCTGAGTTTAAAATCTCCCCCTCCCTGCCTGCCTCCTATTACTGTGTGCTGAAAGTATAACCATCCCCCCCTCCTCCCATGGAAGCATTGTTTATCCTCTTTCCCACTTGTGCTCAGCCATTTGCCTTCTTGCTGTGGAATGTTCATGTCTATTACAGGCTGTGCTGCTAGTTTCTGGCTAGGATCTGATTTTTTAACCACTTGCTTGTAGGGTCTGTCTACCTGCCTATATATACTATACTATTTATTTATTTATGTATCTTATCATTGTTAGAGTGCCTTACTTTTTAGTATTCTTGTTTGTGATCTTGTTCGTCTCTCTCCTCTTCTTTATTATCCCACCCTCCCTCCCCACAGCCCACCCACCTCCGACTTAAAGTCTCTTATAGCCACCCTGTGCTCATTACTACAATCACTCACAGGTGCACCTTATTCCCTGCAATTTCTACCCATCTATCCTTGTATTTCTTCTGACATAATTGCTCCTCTCCATCTCTGTCTTTATAGTGCGGTATAGAAGAAATGTAAATAAATAAAAAATAAATAAATACCTCCTCAACACTTTCTTTTCCTATTGCTCATACACCCTAATTGTCTCCCATCCTACCGACACCTTCAAGTCCCTCCCTCTTATCTCCCCTTTACCATGCTCACTTCCCCACCATCTTGTCATCTACCCTATCATCAGCTCTTGAGCTTCACCACTTTTCCCTCTCATTCAGCCATCTCCTCTCTCTCTGAAACAACCTCACCCTCATTATCGTTGTGCTGTCTCCTCTCTGCCCCACACTCTTCTATTCCTTCTCCTTCTCTCTTCCAGAGATATCAACCACAAATCTGACCCCCCTAGACTTTTGACACACTTCCAGAACTGATCCTCACACAACAGCTCAAATCTTATTCATATCCATCTCCTTTTCCCCTCTCTCAGGTGCCTTGTGGAACACACACTCCATCTCAAATAAATTTGCCTTTACTCATGCTCTCCATCTCTTTGCTCTAACTAAGACCTGGCTCCTCTAAAAGGACTCAGCTTCAGTTGCAGCTATCAATTCTCCCACAGGCCTCATCCCACTGGCTGTGGTGGTGGTGTTGGGCTTCTACTCTCTCCTTACTGTCAATTTCAACCCCTCCTTCTGCGTCAGTCTGAAGTCCACTCCAACTGGCTTTTACTCCACTACCTCTCTGATTAGCTGTTATTTATCGACCCCCTGACAAGTCCACCTCTACCTCTCTCTGACTTTGGCTCATGGCTTTCATTCTTCCTGGATCCATCTTCCCCCTCCCTTATTCTTGGGGATTTTAAGATTTATGTTGATAACCCCTCTGACCCTTATGCTTTAAAGCTCCACTCCCTTACCTCATCATTCATCCTCCAGCTTTGATGTACAGCCCTTACTAACCAGCAAGGCCACTGCCTCAACCTTGTATTCTCTGTTTGCCTACCCTCATACTTCTGTACTTTATTTGTTTATTTAACCTGTATTTTATACCGCCTTATCCTTAAATCAAAGCAGTTTACATTAAACTGAGAACATGAACAGGATACATTATAATTGGTTTGGGGTAAACAGAGGAGAACTATTTACAGCTTGTTCAACATATTTACACAATAACATGAGGTTGTGTTTGTTTGGATATGAATAGGCATTTGTGTCCATATGGGTCAGTCAAGGAGTCTTTGGTTGTGGGGCGGAGAAACTGTAAGATTAGGTGATGTGACCATAGTGTTCTGTGAACAGGAAGGTTTTAAGTTTTCTACGGAAATCTTTAATGTCTCTAGTTGCACGTAAATGTTGAGGGAGGGAGTTCCAGAGTTGTGGTGCAGCTAGGGAAAATGCTCTTTTGGAGGTTGATTTCTTGCTCTTTCTGTAGTCAGGAGTTTGTTGATCATGTGTTTGTTTCTGGTTCTTCTAGAGCAGGGGGAGGCTTCTTTTATGATTAGTGAGTCAAGCACATCTGCCGAGAGGTGATGGATGGTTTTAAAGATGTTTAGTATGGTCTTGAATTTGGCACATGATTGAATTGGTAGCCAGTATAGTTGATGCAATACTGGTGTAATGTGGTCAGTTTTGCTGGTTCTGCTGATGATTCGTGCTGTTGTGTTTTGAACCATCTGCATGACCTGTTTTGTTAGACCCTTCTTCCCTTATCAGAGCATCACCTGCTAAGCTTCATTCTTCATTACTCACCATCTCAACCTCGCCCTGCCTCCTCCATCCTCTAGAAATCTTCATGCTATTGACCCGTTGGCTCACTCCTCTACTGTCTCATCACCTCTTTCCTTTACTATGTCATCTGAGTCTTTTGATAAGGCAGTAGCTTTCTATAACACTGCACTCTCCTCTGCTCTGGATGCTCTTGCTCCACTCATGCCACGTCCTGTGAGGTGTATTGTACCTCAATCCTGGCTGTCTTCCATTACCCACTATCTATGTTCCTGCGCCCACTCAACTGAGCAGGCTTGGCTCAAATCCTGCACCCTTGCGGACTTTCTACACTTCAAATTCATGCTTGTCTCCTTCCAGTCAGCCATAGCACTCACCAAACAAGACTATTATGTCCATCTGACTAACTCTCTTGCCTCTGACCCTCGCCATCTATTTACAACTTTCAACTCTCCCCTCAAGGTGCCTCCGCCTCTGACTACTTCCACTACAAAATCCACAAGATCACATTTCAATTCCCCACGAGGTCAGCTCCTCCCCCTCTTCACTTCCAACTCCCCCCCCCCCACACACACACACCTCTGCTACCCTTTCTTCCTTTTCTATGATCTCTGAGGAGGAAGCCACTCACCTTCTTTCCTCATCCAAACTCACTACCTGCTCCTAAAAGCTAAAACTAAACTGAAAAAAACTAAAAGGAGCAATTGCAAAGGTTTACATTAAACTTGGGTGTTGTTTATTTAGACAGTTTTGTATACCACCTTATCCTTCAATCAAAGTGGTCATAACACAATTGGGGGATACATTTAACACAAGGGGATATGAGACACATACACTAATACTTACAGGGAACATGGGCAATGGAGGGTTAAGTGGCTTGCCCAAGACCACAAGGAGCACCTGTGGGACTAGAAACCTCAGTCCTTCCAGCCCAAGGTTGCTGTCCTCTAGTGGGATTTGAACCACTGACCTTCTGGCCTGTGGTACTTTGCCCCAACCACTAGGCCACTCCTCCCTTTAGAAATGCTATCATGGAAGCCAAGACCAGCTGTATTCCACGCTTTAAAAAAAGTGGAAGGAAGTCCAAAAAACTGCCAGCATGCTTTAAAGGTGAAGTCAGAGAGGCTCTTGTTGCCAAAAAAAAGCATCTTTCAGGAAATGGAAAAAGGAGCCAAATGACGAAAATTGGAAACAACACAAGCACTGGCAAGTTAGATACAAGTCATAGATAAGGCAAGCAAAGAGAGAATTTGAGAAGAAGCTTGCTGGGGAAGCAAAAACGCATAATAAAGACTTTTTCAAGTACATTCATAGCAAAATACCTGTGAAAGAGACAGTTGGACCATTAGATGATAGAGGGGTAAAAAGGGCACTAAGAGGGGACAAGGCCATAGCAGAGAGACTGAATGAATTCTTTGCTTCGGACTTTATTGAGGAAGATGTAAGAATGTTACCCATAACTGAAATGGTATTTAAAGGAGATGCTGTGGAAGAATTGAAAGAAATATCGATACAGCGGGAAGATGTATTACAACTATTTGATAAATGGAAATCTCCAGGAACAAGCAGGAATATAGTCTTCACATATGGGTATCGTCGGTACCGATGGAGCCTGCGCAGGAACGCTCCCCATCGTCCAAATAGAAAGCTTTTGGGAGCATCCCACAGTGCCTGCGTGCTGCCTTCCCGCCTTTCCCAACAGCCTCTCTCCAGTTCTTAGTTTTCCGCGGAGCCAGCAGGTCGTGTTCCTGTCACCGCAGAAAATTTTCCTTCTTTTTTGTGGTCGCGTCTGCCTTCCTCGATGCTTTACTGGTACCGCCGTTTTTTCTTTCTTTCTTTCTGAACCTGCAAGAAAGGAATCTTTCAAGAAACCATTGTTTTGTAAGAAGAAAAGATTTGATCCTTATTCTCAGCAGGGACGTTCTGCAGGTCAGCTTGTCCGAAAAGGTCAGCAACCACCCAAACAAAGAAAAGCAAAGACTTCTAAGCCTCAGCCGTCCCAGCAGTCTCAGCCTCCACAAGGCCTTTGACTTTCAGCTAGAGAACTTAGCCTTCCTGGCTCTCATTGGACCAGAGCCTTCCACCATTCCAGGAAGGTTGTGTCACTTTGCCCCCAGATGGGGGCAGATAACAGCAGACCATTGGACACTCTCCATCATAAAAGAGGGGTACAAGCTTCATTTTTCGAGCATGCTCCCTCCCACAATGATAAGGCAGTTCAATTCTCCGACCTATCTCATCAACCTGTTAGGTCAGGAGGTCACTATGCTTCTTGCCCAAGGGGCAATAGAAGAAGTACCCATCCATCAGCAGGTTACAGGGTTTTACTCCCCCTATTTCCTTATCCCAAAGAAAACAGGGGGATACAGACCTATCTTGGACCTCAGAGAATTGAACAAATTCCTTGTCAAAGAGAAATTCAAGATGATTTCTCTGGGAACTCTGCTGCCATACCTTCAGAGTTAGGATTGGCTTTGTTCTCTAGATCTCAAGGATGCATACACCCATGTTCTCATCCATCCAACTCACAGAAGATTCCTTTGGTTCCTTTTTCAAGGAAAGCACTACCAATACAGGGTGCTTCCTTTTGGCCTGGCCTCAGCACCAAGGGTGTTCACGAAATGCATGGCTGTGGTAGCAGCATTTCTCCGCACTCTAGGGATATTCGTCTTCTCCTACTTAGACGACTGGCTCATTCGAGCCCCAACAGAGTCAGAGGCCAGGACTTCTCTATCCTGCACAATGCGTATCCTTCAGTATTTGGGTCTGGTAATAAACATCCCAAAATCCAGTCTAACTCCCACTCAGTCTTTAGAGTTCATAGGAGCTTTGCTGGATATCAGAAAGGCAAGGGCCTATCTCCCCCAGGCCCGTTGCCTTTGCATGGTGCAGTTAGCTTCTCAAGAAGTTCCAAAGCCTCATCTCACTGCCCGAGAAATGCTTCAACTACTAGGCCACATGGCATCTACCGTGCATGTGGTTCCCTATGCTCGCCTCCATATGAGGGCAGCCCAATGGACTTTATCCACTCAATGGACCCAGGCATCAGGATGCCTGTCAGACAAAATAGCAAACACAAGTCGCCTTGTTTTGTCCCTCCAGTGGTGGAAGTCCACTCAAAACCTGTTACTGGGGTCCCATTTCCAACAACCCTTACCCCAGGCAACTCTTACAACAGATGCTTCTCCGATGGGTTGGGGAGCTCATCTGCAAGACCTCTCCACCCAAGTCACCTGGTCTCATCTACATATCAATCTCTTGGAGCTCAGAGCAATCTTCCTTGCTCTTTGAGTGTTCCACACCCTGCTCAGCTACAAGACAGTCCTCATTCATACGGACAATCAAGTAGCCACGTTCTACGTGAACAAGCAGGGGGGAACAGGCTCTCTGTCGCTTTGCAACGAAGCTTTGCGACTATGGGCCCTCGCCAGAGAGCATCAGATTCATCTCCTGGCAGTGTATCTTCCAGGCATACAAAACTCTTGGGCAGACAGACTCAGTCGAGTACTGCTTCCACACGAGTGGTCTCTGCATGCAGACCAGGTAGCCAAGATTTTTCAAATTTGGAGAACCCCGGACATAGACCTCTTTGCAAGTCCATGGAATGCCAAACTTCCCCGGTTCTGTTCCAGAACCCCGGCTCAGGGGGCTCAGGCCAGGGATGCTTTCCTCCTTTACTGGGGTCAAGACTTCCTGTATGCCTTTCCACCCATTCCCCTAATTCCCAAAACCCTGTTCAAGCTTCAGATAGACAGAGGCCATATGATTCTCATAGCTCCACATTGGCCACGGCAAGTGTAGTACCCTCTGCTTCTACATCTCTCTCAAGCTCCCTCCCTGGAGTTAGGGTCTGCTCCAGATCTCCTATCTCAGGAAGACGGAATGTTATGGCATCCCAATTCCCAGTCTCTGCATCTCAGGGCTTGGTTGCTGAAGGCCTAGATCTCCATGATTTTAACCTCCCTCAGCAAATAAAGGATATCCTTTATGCTTCCAGGAAGCCTTCCACAAGATGCTCTTATGCTTTCAAGTGGAAAAGGTTTACCATATGGTGTTCGCAGAAGGGTCTTAACCCCATTGCCATACCTCTGGAATCATTACTGGAGTATTTCCCTAATTTATCCAATGCAGGACTTAAGACTAACTCAGTGAGGGGTCTATTTGAGTGCTATTGCAGCTTCCTTCAAGCCCCTAAATGGACAACCTATTTCCTCCCATCCTCTTATAGCAAGATTTATGAGAGGCCTTCTGCTATCTAAGCCTCCCATTAAGCCACCACCTGTGGCATGGGACTTAAATTTGGTTCTTGGTCAGCTCATTAAGCCACCTTTCGAACCCTTAGCTACTACCTCCTTGAAATTCCTTTCTTGGAAGGTTATCTTTCTCATTGCAATCACATTTGCACATCGCATCAGTGAGTTGCAAGCACTAGTAGCTGATCCACCATGACAAGGTAGTCCTTAGGACTCATCCACGCATTATGCCAAAGGTGGTCTCGCCTTTTCATCTAAACCAATCGGTCTACCTACCTGTGTTCTTTCCAAGGCTTCGTGCATCAAATGCAGAAAGGAACCTTCACACTTTGGACTGTAAAAGAGCTTTAGCCTTTTACTTACAAAGAACACAGCAACATAGAAAGTTCTCTCAACTCTTTGTTGCTTTTGATCCTTCTCATTTGGGACTTCCAGTCTCCAAGAGAACACTATCTAACTGGATTGCTCAGTGTATTTCCTTTGCCTATCAGAGTAAGAATCTTCCTCTGGAGGGCCATGTCACAGCTTACAATGTGAGAGCCATGGCAGCTTCAATGGCTCATCTGCACTCTGTGTCTGTCGACGACATCTGTCAAGCAGCCACCTGGGCCTCGGTTCATACCTTCACAGCCCATTACTGCTTAGACAAGGACTCCCGTCGGGATGCCTTGTTTGGTCAGGCTGTTCTTCAACACCTGTTCCATACCTAAACAACTCCTACCCGTCATCCCTGGTTGGATGCCAGAGATCCATGGGGGGAAGTGGAGCCTTGTTCAGGGGCACACAACTTCTGGGGTCTCTCTCTGACATCTAAAGTTAGGGAGTCCCCATATGTGAAGACTACATTCCTGCTTGTTCCTGGAGATGGCATAGTTACTCACCTGTAACAGGTGATCTCCGGGAACAGCAGGAATTTAGTCCTCACAACCCACCCACCTCCCCTAGGAGTTGTATCTCTCTATCTATCTCTTTCCCTTTCCCTCTCTCTCTCTTTGTCTCAGCTTTAAAACGTAACTGGAGAGAGGCAGTTGGGAAAGGCAGGAAGGCAGCACACAGGTGCTGTGGGATGCTCCCAAAAGCTTTCTAATTGGACGCTGGGGAGCGTTCCCGTGCAGGCTCCTTCGGTACCGACGATACCCATATGTGAAGACTAAATTCCTGCTGTTCCCGGAGATCACCTGTTACAATTGAGTAACTATGCTGAGTAGCAAATCACCTGGACCAGATGGTATACATCCAAGGGTGTTGAAAGAACTAATATATGAGATTGAAGACCTATTATTAGTAGTCTGTGAATTATCATTAAAATCATCCGTAATACCTGAAGACTGGGGATGGCCAATGTAACGCCAATTTTTAAAAAGGGGTCCAAGGGTGATCCAGGAAACTACAGACCGGTGAGCCTGACGTCGTTACCGGGAAAAATGGTGGAAACCATCATAAAGAAGAAAATTACTGAACATGTAGATAGTCATGACTTAATGGTCTTGTCTTACTAATCTGTTATGTTTTTTTTTGAAGGTGTGAATAAACAGGTAGACAAAGATGAGTCAATTGATATAGTGTATCTGGACTTTCAGAAAGCCTTTGACAGGTTCCCTCATGAGAGACTTTTGGCAAAATTAAAAAGTCATGGGATAGGAGGCAGTGTACTATTGCGAATCAGGACATGGTTAAAAAATAGAAAGCAGGGGGTAGGGCTAAATGGCCAATTTTCCCAATGGAGAAAGCTGAATAGTGGAGTACCCCCAGGGATCTGTGCTGGGTCCGCTGTTTTTCAACATATTCATAAATCACCTGGAAATGGGAATAATGAGTGAGGTTATCAAATTTGCAGATGACACAAAACTATTCAAAGTTGTTAAAACCCATGAGGCTTGTGGACAGTTACAAGAGGATCTTGATAAATTGGAAGACTGGGCATCCAAATGGCAGATGAAATTTAATGTGGACAAGTGCAAAGTTATGCACCTAGGAAAGAAAAACCCAAACTATGGTTACACGATGCAAGGTTCCACATTAGGAACCACCATCCAGGAAAAAGATTTCGGCATCATTGTGGATGACTTGTTAAAACCATCCGCCCAGTGTGCAGCAGCGGCCAAAAGAACAAATAGAATGCTAGGTATCACAAGGAAAGGAATGGAGAATAAAACAAAGGATATTATAATGCCTCTATATCGTTTCATGGTGCGACCACACCTTGAATATTGTGTGCAATTCTGGTCACCGTATCTTAAAAAGGATATAGCGTTATTAGAAAAGGTACAGAGAAGAGCCACCAAAATGGTAAAGGGGATGGAAGGATATCCCTATGAAGAAAGGCTAATAAGGTTAGCGCTCTTCAACCTTGAAAAGAAATGGCTGATGGGAAATATGATAGAGGTCTATAAATTAATGAATGGAGTGGAACAGGTAAAAGTAGATCGATTGTTTACGCCATCAAAATATAGAAAGACTAGAGGGCATGCAATGAAGCTACAGGGTAACCTAATTAAGACTAATAAGAGAAAATATTTTTTCACTCAATGTGTAATCAAACTCTGGAATTTGCTACCGGAGGATGTAGTAAAAGCTGTTAGTGTAGCCGGGTTTAAAAAAGATTTGGACAAATTCCTGGAGGAAAGGTCCATAAACCATTATTAAAGTGGACCCAGAATATCCACTGCTTTCCCCAATTCAAGCATTGTGGAACCTGCGTCTTTTGGGGAAACTGTTAAGTACTTGTGACCTAGATTGGCCACTGTTGGAAACAGGATACTAGGCTTGATGGATCCTGGTCTGACCAAGTATGGCATATCTTATGTTCTTATGTTCCTTTGATCCTATTCCCACCCATCTCCTTAGCTCCATCTCCACCACTGAAGTCCTTCCATCTCTCATATTCCCATCCTATTGCTTTCTACTGCTACTGTCCCTGCAGCCTTCAAGCATGCTGTGGTCACTCCTCTCCACAAGAAACCTTCACTAGACCCTATCTGTCCTTCTCACAATTGACCCATCTCCCTCCTCCCCTTCATTTCTAAACCACTTGAATGTGCAGTTCACTGCCGTTGCCTCAACTTTTTCTTCTCTCAAGCCCTTCTTGATCCTCTACAATTTGGCCTTTGTCCTTTACATTCTACCAAAACTGCTCTTGCCAAAGTCTCCAGTGACCTGTTCCTGGAAAAGGGACTTTACTCAATCTTCATCCTTCTTGACCTTTCTGCTACTTTTGACACAACCTTCTCCTTAATACCTTGTCATCACTTGGTTTTAAGGGCTCTGTGTTATCCTGGTTCTCTTCTTATCTCTCCCATGGCTCTTTCAGTGTTTATTCTGGTGGATCCTTCTCTACTGCTATTCCGCTCTCAGCTGGTGTTCTCCAAGGATCTGTCTTGGGTCCACTCCTTTTCTATCTCTATACCCAGTCCCTTGGAGCACTCCTCTTCCAATGGCTTTCAGTACCATCTTTATGCTGATGACTCCAAGATCTACCTCTCTACGCCTGAAATCTCTCCGGCAATCTAGGCCAGCATCACTGCCTGCCTTTCTGACATTGCTGCTTAGATATCTCACTGCCACTTGAAATTAAACATGGCAAAAACTGAGCTTCTTATTTTTCCCCTTAAACCCTCCTCTCCCCTTCCTCATTTCTAAGACTATGGATAGCTCTCTACTCCTCCATGTCTCCTCAGCTTACAATCTTGGGGTCGCCTTTGACTCCTCTCTCTCCTTCTCCACACATATCTTTATCTTTATTTAAAACTTATTATACCTCCTGAACCAAAAGGTATACGGCGGTTTACAATAAAACAAAAGGATACTACTAGAGAAAAAGGAAAACAAGAAAGGAACGCCATTTGTTTACAGAAAGGGATAGCAGTAGTAGACAGTGCGATAGAATAGACAGTAATAGAGTGATGGAACACTGTCAATTATCAGCGGAAGGAGGAGGGGGGGAGATCAAAAGCTGTGCAAAAGAGGTGAGTCTTAAGTTTGGCTTTGAAAGTGTGAAATGAGAGTTCCAGACGTAGAGCTGATGGCAACGAGTTCCAGAGACGGGGACCAAGAAAGACTGATAGCTAAAACCTACCGTTTCTTTCTCTACAACATCAACAAAATTTGCCCATTCCTTTCTGAACATACTAATAAGACACTTATCCACTCCTTAGTCACCTCCCGTCTAGACGATTGTAACCTACTCCTTGCTGGTCTCCCTCTGAATCATCTCTCTCCCCTTCAAACTGTTCAACACTCTGCTGCATGACTAATCTTCCACCAGCCTTGTCATGCTCATATTACCCCTCTTCTCAAGTCACTTCAGTGGCTCCCTTTCCATTTCCGCATCCAATTCCAACTTCTCCTGCTGACCTGTGAGTGCATTCATTCTGCAGCTCCTCACTACCTTTCCTCTCTTATATCTCCCTACACCCCTCCTCAGGAACTCTGCTCTTCTGGCAAATCGCTTCTATGTGTACCATTCTCTTCTATTGCTAACTCCAGACTTTGCTCCTTTCACCTTGCTGCACCTTATGCCTGGAACAAACTAGCCTTCTCTGACCCTTTTCAAATCCAGGCTGAAAACTCACGTCTTCGCTGCTGCTTTCAGATCTTGACTCACCTGGTCTCCTTTGTGTTTCCTTACCATTCCCACTAGCTGTATCGCTTGTCTACAGCTACTGTGTTGTCTGTCTTGACTAGATTGTAAGCTCTGATGAGCAGGGATCATCTTTTACATGTATCTGTGCAGCACTGCATATGCCTTGTAGCACTATACAAATGTTCAGGAGTAGAAGTAATAGTAGTAAAGTACCACCGAGGTGTGTAATAAAATCCCAAGTTTCTGTAGCTTTTCGTTGCCTCACTAATTTTAAGGGATTCTCCTGAGAACATACCTTTTTACTCTACATCCTCGAAGTGAAGATCTGCTTCCCTAAAATGGGTCTCATTTCTATTGGCAGTTACAAACAAAAAGTGTACTCAAGGCTGGAGTGTGTAGAACTGGATGATATTATCTGTGATCTACAGCATGAGTACTGAGCAATGCTACTAAATGACATCTAGAATCAGATGGTCCTGGGATTGAAACTTTCTGTGCCCGCACATGAATCTTTCCTTTTAAAAAAAAGAAAGGAAATATTTTTATAACCATATCACATCACCTGAAATAAACACAACCACTATGGGGTCGATTCTGCACTCCAGATAGCGTGTTTGGTCATCCGGGTTGAAAGTTCAACCCCCGTTTAGCCTTGGACCACTATTTTGCTCCCTGCATGTACTGAGGGTTTGTGCGGGAAGTGCTGGATGGGGGCAGGAGGGGGCATTGCAGAGGCAGAGCGTGGGCAGTGCAGGGGAGGGACCAGGCTCCCAGACATACAGAAACCATTCCAGACAGGCCTCTATATGTCCCCTGGAGCAGCACTGGATGCCCGCCTTATTCCACCCCGAAAGTGAAATAAGTGTTGGGCGTGGGGGTGATAGGGTCCTGTAGCCCCCCTAAGACATCGTGCCACCACGGGAGGTGACCCGCTGGCTGATCCTGTCCCTGACTGCCCCCACCAAGGGTGGGTGGCAGGGAAAGGGTCTTTCACTGCAGACAGGCATTGGGTGCTTAGGCTGGACGTGGCAGTGCCATGGTGATGGGACACCACGGCACCAGCACACCAGCTGGAGCATTGAGCATTGGGGACAGGCAGCCTGCTGTACGTCTTGCCACTCAGAATGCTGTGCACACTGTGCTGTCCAAGTGACTTGATTCTGCAACCATGGGCATGTATAGCTCCCGCAATTGCAGAATCGGGTGCAAATTGGCCCCGTTCATTTTCTGGAGGTCCAGATGGCCTGGCCGTGCACAGTTCAGAATTGGCCTCCATGTGACCACAAGGGACACCTTGATGAAGTATTCAGAGTGCTTTGAGAGGAGATTTTAGGTTAAAGAATGAGGGTTTCATAGAATATTTCCTAATTTCACGCAAGATTAAAAACTGTTTCAGCACAACAGAATTGCTGACGTTGACATTAACAGAAACTGTACGAATTATGCCAGTGTCATATCCTCAAGTTGCTTTTCTCTTGAGTGAATATATTTAGATCTGAGAGTTTCCAGAAGTTATTAAAGCATGTATGTATTGTGCTGAATTAGTCTTTGTAGGCAGGTTGATGGGAAAAGTGGATGTCATCTGTAGAAAATCTATGATAGCTCTTTTTGTGTACCATGAACATCTCTTCAATATTTGCTTTTCTCACAGTTGCAATTCTGGCATTTTCACAAGTTTCCCTCTAGAGGCTAAATTTAATTTGACTTAATGAAGCCCATTGTTGAAGTTTCTGATTTGAGGTAAAGAATTCATGTTCTTGAGAGTATTCTACTAATGTAGTTTTGTAACTTGATCTAGAAACCTAACCAAAAGTAACCTGATCTCGGGGTTGACAACTGCCTTCAGATTTTTCAGGACAGGTTTGTCAAGTCCTGGTTTTTACCCCATTACAAGCAGTCACATGTAGTGAATGCCCTTAAGAAAAGCAAGGCTACAAGTTCATGCATACAGAGAAGTAAAACCAGAACTGCATTAGCCTGCCCTGAAAACCTGGAGTCAGTTGGCAACCCTACTTGAGCTTAAGAAAAATAGAGGCTTTTTATTTGGAGGAGTGTGGGGGAAGAGCTTTTTCCTGAGAATTTTAACCTGTAGACTCTACATTTCTCAACATTAGAATTTTACCAAACATCTGGCTGGGAAGTTGCCCTCGACAGTTGGAACATGTGACTGTCAAGCTAAAGCATGAACTGGGGGTTACAGCTGTGATGAACTTTCAGACAGAATGGGATGTTATTCAGAACTCGTATGGCTGCAACCGCTATCATGAACCCATGAGCCCGGAAACCATGATGAAGCTGTACAGGGATGTTGGCCTGGTATATGAATGGATCCCTACTCCAGACATGAGCACTGAAGGTAAGACTAAAATAGGAAAGCAATTTACATGAGTAAAGCGCTTTTCGCTTGCATTAAAGGGCTGTCTGGAACCTGCTCTTTCATAGAGGCATGCTTACTAAACATGCTAACAGCACAGCACAGGCTTAGTGCACGGTCTGGGCATCAAGCTAAGAAGTAGCGCGGATGCCCACATTAAAAGCCCCGCACTACCCTAGTACTACGTGTCAGGGTAGGGACTGGGTGAGACAGTGGCATTCCGAGTGCAGGCATTAATGACTCGCATTAACCATGCTTGATGCCAGTAGTATGGATGCAGCTAAGCCCACCTCAATGAGTGGTGTCAGTTGTACCTGGTCTCCACAATACCACATGACTTGTCTGCGCTAAATGCAGGGGGGTTGATATACATGCACTCCGGCAGTTAGCGATGAGTCCCACGCTGGTATGTGTTGCATGCAGGGCTTACTTAACCTGCCCTTTAATGCAGCCTTGCCCATTGTGCCTTATCACACTTTGAAACTTATAGCCTAAATCCTTTTTCTTTCTTAATGTAGATTAGTTTCCTGTCATAAAGCTTAATCCTGATGGTGGTACTAACAAAAGAGAAGGTGTTCTCTGCATTCATAATTTCTACAAAAATATGATGGATGAACCCGGCAAAGAGAGTTAGCATAGTGGGACTTTTCTCTTGCCATTAAGATGAATAACAATAGAGCAAGGCATTCCAAATAAACAGTAGATGTAATATCAAAGCTAGAGTTTTTATTCTAAAAGGCATCTTGTGGAAAATTAAATGAAATTTGTTAATGCATACATTTGGAGTGCTTAGCTTTGTTACTATTTGTCACAGTGCTTTTGGCAAAGCATGTCTAGTTTAATGCTGTTTTCTTAAATTCCCTCCCCCTCTGCTCTCTAGCACATTAATTGCAGAAATCATTCTTTGGCTGTAAAGAACAGACCTTGATTCCCAGAAACGTATGAACTCCTGAGCCAGCTAGCTAAGGTAGCTTTTGAGTAATGGCCAGGACCCTCTCCATTTTGGGTACAGTGAATATTAATTCTGCTGCATTTCCAGCCCTTGCTGATCTAAAGAGCAGTAACTAGGATCAGGAATTGAAGCTAGAAGTTCCACACATCCAGCCCTTGGTTTTCTTCCATTTCTAAATGTGAAATGCTTTGATAACTTGATGGTTAGACTATCTATTTCTGGGCTATGTGTCATTCAAGCACACCCTGTATGGGAGTACCTCTTCTATGGGAGTACCTATGTTTTTGCCCTGTTCGTTATAAATTAAAAGGGGCATTATCCGCTAGCGCATAATTAAGCCTGGATATTCAGTTCTGGGGCATATCTAGCAACTGGCACTCAGTATTTCGTTCTGCAGATTGCTCTTTTTACTCCTGTTGGAATTCTGCACACAATAATTCAAAATTTTGCAATTTTTGGTGATTTTATTTTTCCGTGTTGTATTTTAAATTAAGTATCAATCAAAACAATGGGCCCGATATTCAGTTGGGCAAGCTATGCGCCTCTACGGCACATAGTCCTGCCCGACATCCCTTAATCCCAGATATTCAATGCTGGGGTCATATGCGGCTCTGGCATTGAATATACGAGGATCGCCGCACATGCCGGAAGCTGCAGTAGCTAACTGGGCAGCAGCGATATTGCATGTTGCTCGGTTAGTTCCTGCACCTTAGAGATAGGCAAAGGGTTTCTTCTCCTATTTTTTTAGGCGCAGGTCGCAACGCCCCCGACATGCCCCAATACTAACCAGATAGCGCTGGGGCACAGAGGGGAGTTTTAGGGGGATATTCAATGGATTGAAGAGATTGAAGGGGAGAGAGAGGATTCAGAGGGAGACCAGAAAGCAGAAGGTTGCAATAATCTAGTCGGGAGGTGACTAGAGAGTGAATAAGGATCTTGATAGTGTGTTCAGAAAGGAAAGGACAAATGTTGCTGATGTTATAGAGAAAGAAACAATAGGTTTTATCTATCTGTTGGATGTGTGCAAAGGAGAGAGGAGTCAAAGATGACCCCAAAGTTGTGAGCTGAGGAGACAGGGAGTAATAGCGTGTTATCCACAGAAATAGAGAAAGGAAGAAAGGGAAAAGTAGGTTTAGGGGGAAAGATAATGAGCTCAGTTTTGGCCATGCTCAGTTTCAGATGGCTGTGGGACATCCAGGCAGCAATGCCAGATAAGCAGGCTGAGATATGGGCCTGGATTCCTGGAGAGATGGCAGGTGCAGAGAGGTAAATCTGAGAGACATCAGCAGTCATCTGCTCATCTTTCACTCCCATATCAAAAAGGTCACAGAAGCAGCTTACCATAAAACGAGAATAATACGACGGCTCTGACCATTGCTTGATCAAACTGACTTCAGAGACGTATGTCAAGTGTTTATAACTTCAATATTGGACTACTATAACATAATCTATCAAGGGCTCCCAAAGGCCACCTTACACCCATTGCAAATGGTGCAAAACACAGCTGCCAGGATCATATCAAATGCACCACGAAGAAACCATATTACACCCTCTTAAACCACCTGCACTGCTCCCAATTCACATGAGAATCAAATATAAAGTTATGCTAAGCACATTTAAGATACTCCACAATTTGTTGGCACAGAATCTGCAATCTCTAATCCTGAAGCATCCCTGACACCAGAATAAGATGGAAAGCCACGCAGGAGCTTCTAATGGTCCCAACTCTCCAAACCAGATGTAACCACTCAACTTCTAAAAGGGCTTTCTCGTTATTTGCACCCCCGATTTGGAACTCACTCCTCCTCAAAGTATGATCATCCAATACTATCACAGAGTTCTGCTGCTTGATAGAAATGTACCTCTCTTTACAGGACACTGGATCTCACACCTAGAAGCAAGCATGAGCAACCGCAAAATTACCTGTGCTCATAAGGACATTTTCTCTGCCCATGGCTAAATTTCCTTGAATAATCCCTTAACCTTCCAATCAATATATTAGCCCATATGGACACTCTTTTCTTGAATTTTATTATAATCAATATATTTTGCTTTCTGATACCCTCACACCATTATATCTTCTACCCTCTTCATCCCAATTCCATCTTCTGTACATACTTTGCTATTTAAGTTATCTTTCACTTTTGCTTAATCCAAGCTCCCATTTAAGTTAATTGCTCGCTCTTGTTCAGTTCAAGTTCTCTGTAAAAGTTATATAGCTTAAGTTAATTGTACATCACTTTGACTTATAGATAAAGTGGTATAGAAAAGTTGTTAAATAAATAAAATAAAATAAAATAAAGATGGTGCTAAAAACCATGGCAAGAGTGCACCAAGGGACTGGGTGTAGAGAGAGAAAAGGAGATGTCCCAAAACAGAGCCCTGAGATACACTGACTGGAAGTAGGATGGGAGTAGAGGAGGATCCACCAGAACATGCACTAAGACAGAACAGAGCCCCTGAATCCAAGGGAGAACAGGGTATCAAGGAGAAGATTGTGATCAACAGTGACAAAAGCAGTAGAAATGTGAAGAAGGATGAGGATTGGTAAAAGCTCTTGGATTTGGTAAAGAACAAGTCCTTGGAGACTTTGGCAAGAGCCGTTTCTGTAGAATGTAGAGGATGAAAGTCGGATTGCAGTGGATCCAGAATGGTTTGAGAAGACAGAAAGTTTAGACAATGGTGGTGGACTGTGCATTTGAAGAGTTTAGAAGCAATGTGGAGGAGAGAGATGGGCTGATAATTAAAAGGACAGGTAGAGTCTAGTGAAGGTTTTTTGAGGGGGGTGTAGCCACAGCATGTTTGAAGACTGCAGGAACAGCTCAGTGGAAAGTCATAGGTTGAAGATATGTCAGATGGAAGGGATGACGGTGGAATATATAGAGTTTAGTAGACAGGTGGGAATGGGGAGGAGATGATCCTATGGAGAACTCAAGACTAATCTTGTGGATCTTATTGTAGAAATAGTCAATCAGAATCTGGGCAGAATAGGAAGTGGTTGGAGGTGGAGGCACTTTGAGGAGAGAGTTGAGTGTAGCAAAGAGGTGGGGAAGGTCAGAGGCAAGAGAATTAGTGAGGTGAACATAGTACTCCTGCTTGGCAAATGCTGTCGCCAACTGGAATGAGGTTAGCATGAAATTGAAATGCAGGAAGTCAGCAAGGTACAGGATTTAAGCCAGAGGCACTCAGCTGAGTGGGCACATGAATGAAGGTGGTGGGGTTTAGAGAATAGCCAAGGCTGAAGTACAGTATGCCTCACAGGGTGAAGTACAGTATGCCTCACAGGGTGAGGAACAGAAGGAGCAAGCACATCCAGAACTTAGGAGAATATAGTTTTATAGGAAGCCATGGTCTCATCAACAGATTCAAATGACATGGTGGAGGAAAATGGTGGAGACAGCTGAAGGGTTGATATAGCATGAAGATTCTTAAACATGTTGGAGGAGATTGGGTGAGACTGACAATGGGGATGATTAAGAATAAAGGTTAGTAGGTGATAGTCGGATAAAGGAAGGATCGAGATGGAGAAATTTGAGGGCAAGCAATTGAAGAAGAAAATGAGGTCAAGGCAATAGTGATTCTGCTGCTGGAGGTTGGGGAAAGGAGCTTTAAGACATAACGGTCAGTGGGGTCATCAATACAAATGTTAAAATCCCCAAAAATAAGGGAAAGGGAAAATGCATCTAGAAAGAAGGAAAGCAATGCAATTACAGAGGAATTCATGTCAACAATAACATCAGCAAACTGTTCTGTAATATGCTCAATAAACAAATACTAAAATTTCTAATGAATAGCAAATATCCACACAGAAGTCAGATATGGTTCCTTCAAAAGTACTAAACCACTGACCAACAAACACGTCAAAAACCCCACTCACTCAGAGAGGAGATTGACATGTTTTTTGAACCTTACAAAGCCTATAATTTGAATCATCTAACTTGGGCAATTTCAAGTAGTGATGTACTCTGTTTAGGAAGCACCGTTGAATATACACATATAATTTGGAATGTCCAAATTAGACATTTCAGGTTATATGTTATTTGTGCAGGCCACCTAGGTATTAGAGCCTATCCTGGGCAGGAGTGTGGATTGAGATGCTATACCCAGGGCAAGATCGAGCAGTGCAGGAACCAGGCAAGATCAGGAACCAGAAGATGAAACACTGGTAGGAATGGAGCAGGAACCAGACAGGAATCATAAACCAACAGGTGCAGTTTTTGGCAGGACTGGAGCAGGATCCAGGCAAGAGTCAGGAGTCAGAATTCTTTGCAATGAATAGGAGGAGGAAGCAGACAATGCTGGGGAGCAAACACTCTACTAAGAAATGGGCTGATGCAGAAAGACTTACGTGCCCTTTGCACGCAGATAACGCAACTTATATGCACAAGTTCCAACACGCCAAATGCAGACAAGAGATTGACGTGTCTATAAACAGCAAAGCAAAAGCAAGCACACATAGTAATACTACGTGTATTTAAATTATATGCAAATGAGTTGTGCATATTAAAATGGCATGCGAATACTGTCTGTGTTCGATGCAGAGAAATGCATAGAGGATTATGTAACCAGCCAAAGTGCTAATATCTCTGTGCCTGGTCTGAGGTGGCTTAAATGTCTTGTGTCTGCCCCTGACACTATTTTGATGGCATCGGGGGCTTTGCCTGATGCCTGGATCATCTGAGGTGAAGTGTCAGATTTCCCCTCAGATGATCCAGGCATCGGGGAAAACCCCTGATGCCATCAAAATACTGTCGCGGGGCAGGTGCCCCTGACACTGTCCCCACACGGAAACCAAATCCCTGGTGGCCTAGTGGCTCCTATCCCCCCACCCACCCAATGAAAAAAAATTCTGGTGGTGCAGTGGCCCCGATCCACTCACCCACTAAAACAAATCCCTGGTGGCCCAGTGGTCCCAATCCCCTCACCCACTCAATTTAAAAAAACCTGGAGGCCCAGCAGCCCAGAACCCCCACCCCCTTCCCGGTACCTTTAAGATGGAGCGGGAGTATTGCCCACACACTCCTGCTCCTGCACCACCATCTTGAAAAATGGCAGTGCCTGGTCCCACGCGGTGCATTCTGGGATGCACAAGACGGGGTCAGACTAGCATATAAAAAGACTTATATAGCATTCAGGCCCCACCCGGAATGCACTGTGTGGGGCCAGGAGTCGCCACTTTTCAAGACAGCGGCGCAAGGGTGGGAGCACATGAGCAACAATCATGCTCCATCTTAAAGGTATTGGGAGGAGGGGGGGGGGTTTGGGGCCGCTGGGCCACCAGGGATTTGTTTTAGTGGGTGGGTGGGGGGATCAGGGCCACTTGGCCACCAGGGATTTTTTCATTGGGTGGGTGGGGGGATCAAGGCTGCTGGGCCACTAGGGTTTTGGTTACTATCATGGGGTCAGTATCAGGGGCACTGGCCTCCCTGAAAGTATTTTGATGGCATTGGAAGCTTTCCCAATGCCTGGATCATCTGCAGTGAAATGTCAAACTTCCCCTCAGATGACCCTGTTTCTCTGGGAGAGCATGCCAAACTTGCGCCAACTTCTGAGCATGTGTTTGGCTTGCTCTCCCAGTTTAACACTGCCATTTGCGCCACAGTTTGATGCATGTCTAATTTGCATATGTGCCTCTTGCTGCATGCCAGCGCTGAAGTCTCGCGCTATCGGTGCACTGCATAAGAGACATACATAGCTAATAGAGCTTTCTGCATTGTTCCCAAAGGGAGCTGGAATGACAATAGATGCAGGTCAAGGGTGACGGAAAACTGCTGAATCATTAAGGGTGTGTCTGGCTGGGTTTCCTTATATATTTTGGTCCTATGGACTTCTCTGAGGGCGGGCTGCTCTTTCACTCACAACTAGGATGTCTTTTCTGGCCTTTGGCTTCATATATGGCCTCTATAGCTTCAGCCACTAGTTTCCAATTGCCATGGTTGTGGGTTAGCTAACCTCACACGAGGAGGGTAATTTTATAACTGGGCACCTAGTCTTACTTTGAACGCACCTATCCTGAGCCTATTTCATAAAGAAAAGTGGGCACACGCTTTTCATTATAAAAATAGGAGTGTAAGTGGTGCAAAAATCCTAGAAGCAGGCATTTGCGCCTGCTCTTAGGAAGGTGTAAATGCAGGAGCCTAAATTTATCAAGTATTGTAAGTTATAGTATTTTAGGCATATAGGGCCTGATATTCAAAGCGATTAACACGGGTAGCACAGCTGCTCACTGCGTTAGTTGTGCTGAAAGGGATATTCAGCAGCACTAAAATGGTTAGTGCTCTTTAATATCCACGGCAACCAGTTCTACACGCCCCAATGCTAAGTGCTTAGCAATGGGGTGTGTCGGGCCATTCTGAGGCAGCACTGCTTGCTAACCAGACAGCGTCTCAATATCACTGCTGCCCGGTTAGTGATATGCATTGAAAGCCAGGCACAGGTAACCCTGGCCTAACATTTGCCTAATATCACCAACCAGGCAGAGGGCAATATCACCGCTGCCCGGTTCCCAGTCGGCAAAAGTGGTGAACCCGGATATTCAGTTCTGGGCCAGATATGACCCCGGCATTGAATATCCGGGTTTAAAGTTCAGTGCCGGTGGCTAGCCACCAGCACTGAAAATCTGGCCCATAAATTGAGGCTCTGCCTACTGTGGTGTACAGATGTGCATGCAAGAGCAAGGTGACTCCTTGAACAGTAGGGGGGAGTCCTCCAATACCATTCTTGGAGTGCTAGCAAACTGATATCATAAGGCTATATCTAGTGGGAGCCAGGGATCCTTTAAATCCCTAGCACCTAGGAGCCACCTTAGGCCAGTAACTAAGGAGGTGGTTATAGTATCCATGGCTCCAACCATTAATCTCCAATTCCCAAGGTTGTGTGTTTGAATCTCAGCTTACCTCACACGTGGAGGGTAGTGAGCAGGGACTGTCTCTTACATCTACATGTACAGTGCTGTGTACGCCTTGTGCTATACAAATAAGTAATAGTAGAAAGAACCCCTTTGAAAATTGCCTCCTGTATGATTGTATGAGACACAATCTCAAACAACTTAATGGTAATATTTAAGTGTCCTTGTATAATCTAATATTATTTTTATGTGATACAGAAGACAGTAAAACACAATTCTACAACATATGCATACCAATCTATTCATGTTTAATCTTCAGTTTTTATATACTATGAGTGAGGGCAAAAATTTTGGCAGATGTAGATTGCAAAGCATAACTTGCTGATATATAATTCAGTTGATGTAATGAATGCAAGATGATGCATTTCCAGTAGCCATACTAAAAATTGCAGCTTGCTAAAGTTTGAGATGCAATAGGAACTCTGTGGACAAACATGAGCACCCAGAGGCAAATCTTTAGTTTGGCATGAAGGCATTGCAATTAGTCCCACAGATACTCAAACTAATTAGAAGTTGTTCAGTTGTCTGCATTGCTTCTAGCTAATGATGGCTGGATGTGTTTTTTATTCATGGCACAATGGTACTGTAAGCATACCTTGGACAATGAGGAAAAAATATGCAATCAGTTTCCTGAAGTTATTCTCTGACTCACAAGATAAGTGGCAGTAGATAAGATAAGCATTTGAGGTTTCTGCCTTGCTTTTAGAAGCTTTTTGTCCAATAGGTCACCTAGATCCGTAGGCCAAGTAGATGCCTATTTTAAGCCTATGTTATAAAGGCACATAGGCACCTATACATCAGCCCAACTCTGAGTGATTTGGGAGTGAACAAGGAATCCTGACAAGTAATGGGTGCATATAGAGCAGGCAGTGATGGATTATAGATCATCATACATTATATGGTCCCAGAAAGTGGGCATGGATAGAGGAGACCTGAAAACCCATAACGTGTGGGATGCTTGAGGGAAAAGATTTCACATCTAACACCCTTAAGATGCAATCGTGTTTTCCCAAAGGGGAAACTTCAGCTGTGTTTCTAGCAAAAACTGTGGATCTGCAGCTGTCCATAATAAATAGATCATACCAATTCCTAAACATGTGGAGGGTATTTATATAACAGGAAAAAATGACCTCAGTATGTATGTCCAACCAACCATTCATACAGCCGTCAGCACTACCAACATCACAGATCAGAAGCCTTTTACCAGCCAATTTAAAATCAATCTAAATTTTTAAATAATGTTTCTTTCTTTACTTACTATAAAATATCACCAATTAGCAATTATCCTAATTATGTGCTCTTCCATTTATTGATATATTCTGATGCTGAGAGCGTTTCACACCACCTACATCAGGGAAAGCGCCGCACTGGCTGTGCCACTGCTTCAGCACAATACAAACTGCCTGGGTGCAAAATACCTCCCAAGAGTAATTTTATGAAGTCATTCCCATGCATATGGTACGTAAATGACCCTTTATAAAATACCAGTTGGTGTAAAAATACATGCTTTTGCTTGATAGGCCCATAGCTTGCCATAAAGCATAGCTTGGGACATGATCTAGGTAGAATTCACTTGCAAAGTATAGATTATGAAATATCTTAATCTATGCACATGTGCGCATAAAGTACATGTGATGATTTACACCTGCTTGCGAGCAGGTGTACGAGTGCATTGAAGGCACGTTCTCTGCCATATTTACTAATTTTTTCTAAAGACAAATAGGCACCTGCCAAGGTTGCGTGCTGAGGGAACAGGGAGGATGATAGTGGAGGATGTAAGGAAGACAGAGAGCTATATAAACGAGACCTACAGGGATGTAGGATTGAAGTGCCTCCTCCAGCCTGGCAGCCTCTCAGTTGCCATGGAGGAAAGAGATCACGTCAAAGGAGAGCATCACCTTGGTGTGGCAGGAAGTCATTTTGTAGCTAGGACCTTTCCTCCAGGTGTTGTAAAACCTTCTTGCACCGAGGCGGTTTCTCCAGGGACATGTGTCCATGAGGGAAGGATTAGGATGGCCCTTATAGTTTGTGATTCAATCATTAGCCATGTAGATAGCTAGGTGGCTGGTGGAGGTGAGGATTGCCTGGTAACGCCTGCCTGGTGTGAAGGTAGCGGACCTCACATGCCACCTAGACAGTTTTAGATAGTACTGGGGAGGAGCCTGCTGTCTTGGTACATTTTGGTAACAATGACATAGGAAAGTATGGGAGGGAGGTTCTGGAAGCCAAATTTAAGCTTTTAGTTAGGAAATTGAAATCCAGAACTTCCAGAATAGCATTCTCTGAAATGCTTCCCGTTTCATGCGCATTACTCAAAAGGCAGGCAGAGCACCGGAGTCTCAATGCGTGGATGAGATGATGGTGCAAGGAAGAGGGCTTTGGTTTTGTTAGAAACTGGGCAACATTCTGGGGAAAGGAGGGGCTTTTCCAAAAGGATGGGCTCCGCCTTAACCGGAATGGAATCAGGCTGCTGGCATTAACCTTTGAAAAGGAGATAGAGCAGCTTTTAAATGAGATAATAGGGGAACGCCGACAGTCATCCAAGAGCACACAGTTTGGAAGGATGTATCCTTGAAGGATACTAGCAAAAGAGGGAAGTTAGGGCATCCAGAGGGAGGAGTGGCTCAGTGGTTGGGACAGGTTACCTCAGGCCGGAAGGCTGGGGGTTCAATTCCCACATGGGGACAAGCAACCTCAGGCCGGAGGGACTGGGGTCTCTAGTCCCATGGCCACTCCTTGTGGCCTTGGGCAAGCCACTTAACCCTCCATTGCCTCAGGTACACTTAGATTGTGCGCCCTTCGGGGACAAGGGAATAAAAAGTACCTGTTAGTATACATGTAAACTGCACTGATTCTAAAGAGCGCAGTATAAAAAAGAAATAAATAAATCCAATAAAGATAAAAGTATCCCAGATGTCCTTAAATACAGAGCAGACAGAGCTGAAAGATTCCAAATTACCCCTACCAAATGATAACCAGATTAATATGAATAAAATATAACCTCTAAAATGCCTGTATGCAAATGCTAGAAGTCTAAAAAATAAGATGGGAGAGCTAGAATATATAGCCTTAAATGAAAGGTTAGATATACTTGGCATTTCAGAGACTTGGTGGAAGGAGGACAACCAATGGGACACTATGATACCTGGGTAAAAACTATATTGCAATGATAGGGTACATCAAATTGGTGGAGAGGTTGCTCTCTATGCTAGAGAGGGCATTGAGTCACACAGAATAAAAGTTTTGCAGGAAACAAAATACACTATAGAATCTCTTGGATAGAAATCCCATGTAAAAAGGGGAAGGTGATGGCAGTGGAGATATACTACCGACCGCCTGGCCAGAATGAACAGATGGATGATGAAATGCTAAAGGATATCAGGGATGCTAACAAAAGTTACAACATGGTAATAATGTAACTTAGCGCGTGATAACACAGCAGCGGCGTTAAGGCACACTAGCGCTGTGAAATCCGGGTCTGAAGGGTGGAGTAAGGCTTCCCAGAGGGCGGAGAGAAGGGGTCAATGGGCGGAGAGTGGGAGGGGAGAGGCTCCAGGCACACTAACGCTGTGAAATCCGGGTCTGAACACTAACGCCAGTGAAACCCTCGCGTTAAGGCACATTTGCAGGAAAGAGAAACCATTTCAGTCAGCAATGTGCAGCAAAGGCAGGGAAACCCAGAAAAGTGATAGTTTTGATACATGTGCAGGGACCAAAAAAGAAAATAAACATATAAAAGGACCAGAACCACATTTAAAATCCCAATAACCAAGCTGGCCAATAGTGATATTAATGATAAACATAAAGCAACACTACTGACAAAGTGTATAAATTAAGATATCATGTTTGGAAGGGTCTATGCTCTGTCCCCATAGAAAGTGAATGATCCCACATTGAAATAGCGCTGATCAGGGTTTCTGTCATTTAGATTGGGCAGGTTTGTTATGGTGTGCACATGTGCAGCAACAGGAGAGTGTGCACGTAGGAAACAGCAACTGTACTGATGCTGTAAATGGGATACAGGGGGCTGCAGGCGGCACATGCTGTGGTCCAGCTCGGGCACAGTGCGGGCTAGGCAGATGCCTAGGTGGCACATAGGAATGCCGAAACTGTAAAGCAGCAAGACAGCAACTGACGAGGGTCCAACATGGGCACGAGTGTGTGTCCCACAGTGTCACAGGAGAGATTATCAAGCAGGTACCCCCAAGGGCACATAACATGGGCAGGCGGTGCGGGGGGGGGGGGGGAAGCGTGCATGTCCATGTAGGCACCCCTACCCGAGAACCCACACCATAGGCAGCTGCCTACCGGCATACTGGATGGCCTGGGACTGCGCACCACCAGCACCACCGGCATAATGGCATGGCAGCATGGTGGCGGAGGGGTGCTGGTGGTGGAGGGGGCAGTGGCATCTGCCCACAGCAGACCATGGCCTAGCACCGTTTAGGTGGGTGCCATGCAAAGCAACAGACAGGGTCTGTCTGATGAACAGTCATGGTATCCCCAGGGAATAAACTGTCCCTGTGGCAACAGTGTGGTGCAGTACACACAGCCAGTGTTTTCAGGAGCCGAAGGTCACAAGTTAAAGTCCTAGCTGTGGCTCCTGCCAACCTTGTCCTCATATTTTGGGCCAGAGTTGGGAACCTCTGCGCTAGAGCAGCGGCCAACAGGGGCATAAACACCCACACCCACAGGCTCCACTATCCAAAGCGTCATGGAGAAGTCAGGCTGTTGGGCTGTGCGTGCAGCAGCATCTCCCAATACTAGCACTTGCATACCTTAGCAATGCCGCCCTAAACTTGGGAATACGTTACACATATATCAAAAGGTTGCTATGATTAATGGAGATATCAATTCCTACGTTAAGCACAATTTGATGATAGAGCTGCATCATAGCAACCTTTCTGATATCTGTGGAGTGTGTTTCAGTTTTGGTTTCTGACAGTGTTTACCACCCCGGAGTGTGACCCCAACAATATTGCATACCATAGCCATGCCTGCACTGTGCCGAGGACTGATGTGGTGGCCAGGGCTGCCAAAAGCCTCTATATTTACACAATGCTGACATAGGTGTGGAAGTGTGTGTCTGCCTATCCAGTGTGTTGTGGCTGCCTACACCTTACTCAGCCCACACTGCTTGCACTGTTTCCAGTGTTAGCCTGCCAATGTGCATAATGAGGAGCAAGGTACTGTGGGTATGGCCCGGACAGGGTGGCCTGGGCAGGATGCATCTGCACAGGGCATAGGGCAATGGCTGGGACATTGTAGTGCCCGGCCACCACCTGCACGGACAGGGTGGCCACAGCATGTCCTCCTGGGAGGTCACTCTCACCCTGACTGAGCAGTGACCATGGCATGGCTAGGTTCCCCCATAGTGCTGTATAGTGTTTCTTTCAAGTGATATTTGTGGGTTTTCTTTTCTGGGACCCAATCACTGACTTATATGCTTAGTGTGTGTGCTCACATCCCAGTTTTGGGTGCATGCATCTCCTCCAGGAACATGCACTATGGATTAGCTAGCAGACTATCTGCAGTTAGTATGTGTATGGCTGGAACACCTTGCAGGGTGCAGCAGCTGGAGACTCACTGTGCTTGCTGCTGGAGAATGTCAAATAGTGGTGGGGGGCAGCTGAGCATTTCCAGGCCTACTATCTGTCTGGCATTGCCTTATGGATGCATATAGATCTGCATTGACTGCGCTGTAGGCTACCTGTTCCCCAGCAGGACTGGGGTTGATGGTTGCAGGGATGTAGAATGTGGATCTGTTGGTGGGAGATCCTGAGCCCCAGAGGGTGGGTTGGGTGGTGCTACATAATACGCCTATGGGTCCAAACACCCCCCCACCCTTCACTTAAATCATGTGACCATGGCACCCACACAGGATATACACTATTCTGGGTACATCATAGTCCACAAGGGCTAGACATGACTGGGAAATACAGATGGACACAGGTGTATCCGCAAGGACTACCTATCACATACTGGCACTGATGGCGACCTGCAGCATAGCCTATCTCAGCTAAGCCAGGTGTTGCGGACCTGGTGCTGGGCGCCCCACCTCGCCCTCATGGTGAGCACAGTACCCGCACAATGTGACGGTCTGTAGCTACTCTGTGCCAGTAACACACACGATCAGTTCCCCCTACCAGGTCGAGGTGCTATGGGGGTGCATACCCCATCTTGTGATCATCTGTAGACTGCTAATCTGCATGTGCAGTGCATCATGGGTACGGGTGGGTTTACCCTATCCTGGTAACTACAGCAGACAGTTTGTGTGGTGACCTGCAGTCCTTTAGCCAGCCAGGGGTTTGTTAGTAGCTATAGAGATATAGCCCACTGTTTATTTCACTGACTGTAGAGGCAGAGGTCATGGGTTTGATCCCACAGTGGTATTATTTGATAGGGCTGTCTGAGGCATTTCCTTTTTTAATTTAAATTAGTGCTGCCAGCAAAAACACCCTCACAGTGCTGTAACCTTAAGGCACCCTATAAAGCGCCCTATAAGACTCCTTATAAGGCACCCTATAGGGAACATTATAAGGTGCCTTGGCGGACAGTGCACTTTATAATGTGCCCTCTGGAGTGCCTTATAGGGCAGGGCACCTTATGCAGCACCTTAGGTTACGGCACTGTGAGGGTGTGTTTGCTGGCAGCACTAATTTAAATTAAAAAAGAAAATGCCTCAGACAGCACTGATTTAAAGTAAAGGGTAATGCCTCAGACAGCCTTACTCATTAAGCCCACTGGGGATAAAACTCATGACCCCTATTTCATCAGTCATTGTATTAACCAGTGTGCTACATCTCTGTTGCTGTGTTTGCAGGTCAGCGTGCCTAATTAAGACTAATGCACGTTAACGTGCCAAGGCTCCCTCTGTCGTGCGATAACGGACTTTATCACGCGATAACCCAAAATGCTACCTTAAGACCGGAACGCCCAGTACCTTATATGGTATTCATCACAGTAAGACTGCAACTAACGCCAGTAACATTAAGACGATTTAGTAAACATACCCCAAAGTTTCTAGATGGAATAAATGACTGCTTCTTGGAGCAACTGGTTCATGAACCAACATGAAGGGAAGCCATCTTGGACCTAGTCCTTAGTGAATAAAAGATCTGGTGCAATAGATAATGGTGTTGAGGCCACTTGGCAATAGTGATCATAGCATGATCACATTTGATTTAATAAATGTAGGAAGGATGGCAAGGAAATCCACAGTACTACTTTTTAACTTTCAAAAGGGAGACTATGATATAATGAGGAACACAGATAAGAAAAAACTAAAAGGAATAGCTTCAAAGGTTAAAGATTTACATCAAGCATGGGCATTGTTTAAAAATACTATCTTGGAAGTCCAGACCAGATGTATTCCACGCTTTAAGAAAATTGGAAGGAAGGCCAAAAAACTGCCAGCATCATTTAAAGGTGACATCAGAGAGGCTGTTGTAACCAAAAAAGCATCTTTCAGGAAATGGAAAAAGGAGCCAAATGATGAAAACTGGAACAACATAAGCACTGGCAATTTAAATACAAGGCACTGATAAGGCAGGCAAGGAGAGAATTTTAAAAAAAGCTTGCCATGGAAGCAAAAACGCATAATAAAAATCTTTTCAAGTACATTTTTAGCAGGAAACCTGTGTAAGTCAGTTGGACATTAGATGATAGAGAGGTAAAAGGGGTATTAAGGGAGGATAAGGCCAGAGCGGAAAGACTGAATGAATTCTTTGATTCAGTCTTTACTGAAGGAGATAGAAGGAATTTACCCATACCTGAAATGGTATTTAAAGATGATGTATCAGAAGAACTGAAAGAAATATCAATAAAGGGGGAAGATGTATTAAAATTATTTGATAAACTGAAGAGTAGCAAATCACCTAGACCAGATCGTTTACATCTGAGGGTCTTGAAAGAACTGAAGTATGAGATTGCAGACCTACTATTAGTAATCTGTGAACTATCATTAAAATCATCTGTAGTACCAGAAGATTGGAGAATGGCCAATATGACCTCGATTTTTTAAAAGGGTTCCAGGGGTGATTTGAGAAACTACAGACCAGTGAGCCTGATGTCACTACTGGGTAAAATGGTAAAAAACATTATAAAGAATAAAATTACTGAACATGTAGATAGTCATAGTTTAATGGGAGAAAGCCAATATGGATTTAGCCAAGGAAATTTGTCTTACTAATCTGTGAAAAACAGGTAGATAAAGATGAGCCGGTTGATATAATGTATCTGGATTTTCAGAAAACATTTGACAAGATCCCTTATGAGAGACTCTTGGAGGCAGTGTAGTATTATGGATCAGGAACTGGTTAAAAAATAGAAAACAGAGAGTCCGGCTAAGTGGCCAATTTTCTGAATGGAGAAAGGTGAATAGTGAAGTACCCCAGGGATTTGTGCTAGGCCCGCTGCTTTTCAACATAGTCATAAATCATCTGGAAATAGGAATAACAAGTTAGGTGATCAAGGGGTATGTTTACTAAACCTTCTTAATGTGCGCCCGGCGTTAGTGTGCAGGCTGCCATATAAGGAGTGGGCGTTCTGGTCAAAAAGTAGCAAAACGGGATTAGCGCGCAATAACGCGCGCTGCTGCACACATTATTGGGCGAAGCGCCGCTAAGCGCGTTAACGCGCGGTAATCTTAAGTAGGCGCCCAGAGATGCAAACATAAAAACAGAGGTGTAGCACAATGGTTAATACACTGACTGATAGTACAGGGGTCATGAGTTCAATCCCCCAGTGTGCCTAATGCATAAGGCTGGATGAGGCATCACCCTTTACGTCTAGGCAGTGAGTTTTGAGGCATTTTACTGTTACTTTAATTAGTGCTGCCAGCAAACACACCCTCACGGTGGCGTAACCTAAGATGCCGCATAAGGTACCCCATAACGCACTCCATAGGGGACATTATAAAGTGCACTGTCTGCCAAGGCACCCTATAATGTCCCCTTATGGGGCGCCTTATGAGGCACCTTAAGGTTACAGTACTCTGAGGGTGTTTTTGCTGGCAGCACTAATATACATTAAAAATAGACAATGCCTCTGACAGCCCTATCAAATAACCCCACCATGGGTTTGAACCCATGACCTCTGGCTTCACAGGCAGTGAAGTAACCAGTGGGCTACAGCTCTATAGCTGTTAACAAACCCCTGGTTGGCTGCAGAAGGACTGCACGTCACCACACATACTGTCTGCTGTGGTTACCAGGATAGGGTTAACCCACCTGTACCCATGATGCACTGCACATGCAAAGCAGCAGTTGACAGATGGGCACAAGATGGGGTATGCACCCCACAGCACCTCGGCCTGGTAGGGGGAACTGACCGTGTGTGGTACTGGCACAGAGTAGCCACAGACTGTCACATTGTGCGGGTACTGTGCTCACCCTGAGGGTGAGGTGAGGCGCCCAGCATCAGGTCCACAGCACCTTTCATGGCTGAAATACACCATGCTGCAGGTCCCCATCAGTGCTACTGTGTGTGATAGGTAGTTCCCACAGACACACCTAGGTTAAATCTGTGTCCTTTTGTATTTCTCAGTCATATTTAGCACTTATGGGTAATGATGCACCCAGAATAGTGCATATCCTGTGTTGGTGCCATGGTTACATGATGTAGGTGAAGGGGGGGTGTTTGGACCTATAGGTGGATTATGTACCACCACACAACCCACCCTCTGGGGCTCAGGGTGGAAAACAGAATCACCCACCAATAGATCCACATTCTTCCTCCCTGCAATGGTAGCAGTAGAGAGGACCATCAACTCCAGTCCTGCTGGGGAACAAACACCCCAGAGGGCAGTCAATGCAGAGCTATACACATCCATAAGGCAATAGCAGACAGACAGTAGGCCTGGAAATGCTCAGCAGCCCCCCACCACTCTCTGACATTCTCCAGCAGCAAGCCTCCAGCCGCTGCACCCTGCAAGGTGTTCCAGCAAGACATATACTAGCTGCAGACAGTCTGCTAGCTAGTCCATAGTACATCGTCCTGGAGGAGATGCATGTACCCAGAACTGGGATATCAGCATTCACACCAAGCAGATAAGTCAGTGATTGGGTCCCAAAAGGGACCCATAAATATCACATGAGAGAAATACTATATAGCACTATAGGGGAACCTAGCCATGCCATGGTCACTGCTCAGTCAGGGTGAGAGTGACCTCCCAGCAGGACATGCTGTGGCCACGCTGTCCGTGCAGGTGGTGGCCGGGCACTACAATGTCGGAGCCATTGCCCTATGCCCTGTGCAGATGCGGCCAGGCCAAGCCACACTATCCAGGCTATTCCCACAGTACCTTGCTCCTCATTATGCACATTGGCAGGCCAATACTGGCAACAGTGCTAGCAGTGTGGGCTGTGGAGGGTGTTGGCAGCCACCACACATTGGATAGACAGACACACACTCCACACACCTATTCCAGCATTGTGCAACTATAGAGGTGTTTGGCAGCCCTGGGCACCACACCAGTCCTGGGCACAGTGCAGGCATGGCTATGGTACGCAATACTGTTGGGGTCACTCTGTCAGACACCAGACCTGAGGCACACTCCACAGACATCAGAAAGGTTGCCATGATGCGGCTCAATCAGAAAATTGTACTTAACTTCGGAATTGCTAACTGCCAGTAATCATAGCAACCTTTTGATAGCTGTGTACCGTATTCCCAGGTTTAGGGTGGCATTGCTAAGGTATGCAAGTGCTAGTATTGGGAGATGCACGCAGGGCCCAATGTCCTGCCTCTCCAGGAGGCATTGGATAATGGAGCCTGTGGGTGCGGGTGTGTCTGCCCCTGTTGGCTGCTGCTTTACGGCAGAGGTTCCCAACTCCAGTCCTGGTGTGCCAAACACTGTTCGAGTTTTCATGCTGTCCCTCATGAATATGCATGAGATACATCTGCATACCATGGGGGTGGCGCATAGAAATGCAGCACAGGCATCTTTATTAGAGGCAGCATGGAACCTGAATGCTGTTTGGCCCTCCAGGACTGCATTTGGGAGACACTGCTCTAGGTAATGCCCCTGTTTATGGTGTCTGTGCTCTGTAGGATAAAATGTAGGTGTTTTGGGCATGTTTACGTCATCTGCAATAAAGGTTCTGTCTGTATTAGCACATTTTAGTAGTGGGTAAAATATGGGGACTGGGTTGGCAGGAACCACCGCTGGGACTTGAACCTGTGACCTTCTGCCTCTGAACACACTGGTTGTGTGCACTGCACCACCATGTTGCTACAGAGACAGGGCATTCCCTGGTAATACCATGACTGTTCGTCCGGCAGGGCCTGTCTGTTTCAGTGCATGGTACCCACCTACACAGGGCTAGGCCATGGTCTGCTCTGGGCAGCTGCCACTGCCCCCCTCCACCAGTAGTACCCCTCTGCCACCATGCTGACATGCCCTTCTGCTGGTGGTGCGCAGTCTCAGGCCATCCAGTGTGCAGGTAGGCGGCTGCCTATGGTGCGTGTTCTGGGGTAGGGGTGCCTGCATAGACGTCCACGCTTCCCCCCAACACCGCCTGCCAATGTTCTGTGCCCTTGGAGGTACCTGCTGGGTACCATCCCCTGTGACACTGTGCTAAACACACTCGTGCCCATGTTGGGCCCTCATCAGTTGCTGTCTGGCTGCTGTACAGTTTCAGCATTCCTAAGTGCCACCTAGGCATCTACCTAGTCCGCACTGTGCCCCAGCTGCACCACAGCATGTGCCGCCTGCAGTCCTCTGTATCCCATTTTCAAGCATCTGTCCAGTTGGCCGTTCCGACATGCCTGCCCTGCTGTTGCCGCACATGTGCACGCCATAGGAAACCTGTCCGATGGAGAGGAAAACCCTGCACAGCGCAATTTCACTGTGGGCTCATTCACCTTGTATGGGGACGGAGCATGGACTCTTCCAGAATTCATATCCTTTTTTTCGTGCTTTCTTGGGAGTGTTTTTTGATGTTTCCCATTGAGATCACTATTGCCCAGCTTGGTTATTTTATTTTTCCATTTTCTTCTGTTCATTTTCACTGTTTATTTGCCCTTTTGTTCCGTGCACATG
The DNA here is from genome assembly GCA_033557465.1 of Ichthyophis bannanicus. Taxonomy (NCBI): domain Eukaryota; kingdom Metazoa; phylum Chordata; class Amphibia; order Gymnophiona; family Ichthyophiidae; genus Ichthyophis; species Ichthyophis bannanicus. Next base: position 607,409,185 of record CM066033.1, read on the forward strand.
TAATACACTTATCACTTTTTTGTAGGTTTCCCTGGTTTTGCTGTACATTGCTGACAGAAATGGTTTCTCTTCCCTTTAAATCAGCTCTAACGCCAGGGTTTTACTGGCGTTAGTTTTGAGCCTCGGATTTCACATCATTAGTGTGCGGGGAGCCTCTCCCCTCCCACTCTCCACCCATTGACCCCTTCTCTCCGCCCCTGGGGAGCCTTCCTCCGCCCTCCGGGAGCCTTTCTCCGCCTTCAGCGCTTGTTTGCGCCGCTGCATGCGTTAGCGCGTGCTAAGGTACCTCTGTGCCCGCTAAAGCGCCATTAACGCGCGTTAAGGTACCTTAGCGTGCGGTAACGTCACAGAGCGCACATTAAGAAGGTTTAGTAAACATGCCCCCAAATCTGCAGATGAGACACAATTATTCAAAGTTTTTAAAATACAAAAGGATTGTGAAAAATTGCAAGAGATCCTTGATAAATTGGAAGGCTGGGCGTCCAAATGGCAGATGAAATTTAATGTGACAAGTGCAAAGTTATGCACCTAGGAAAGAACAACCCAAACTATGGTCATGCGATGCAAGGTTTTGCATTAAGAACCATCGCCTAGGAAAAATGTTTAGGCGTCATTGTGGATAATATGTCGAAGCCCTCTGCCAACTATGCAGCAATTGCCAAGAAAGCAAATAGAATGCGAGGAATTACCTGCCAGGTAATTGTGACCTGGATTGGCCACTGTTGGAAACAGGATAGTGGGGTTGATGGACATTGGTATGACCCAGTATGGCATTTCTTATGTTCTTATGTTATCCACCAAAATAGGGAAAGCAGGAAGTGGTGAGATAGGTTTAGGAGGAAAGAGAATGAGCTTCATCTTTGCCATGTTTAATTTTAGATGATGGTGGGACATCCAGGCTGCAATATCAGACAAGCATGCTTAAATACAGGCTTGGATTCCTAAGAGATTTCAGGTGCAGAGAGGTAAATCTGAGAATCATCAGCATAAAGATGGTACTGAGAACCATGAGAGAACATTAGAACACAAAGAGAATAAGTATAGAGTTAGGAGAGGTCCCAAAACAGATCCCTACTGAAAGAGGGACAGCAGTGGAGGAAGATCCTCCAGAGCATACGGGACAGCAATGGAGGAAGATCCTCCAGGGCATACACTAAGGGGTATGTTTACTAAACCGTCTTAATGTTACCGGCGTTAGTTGCAGTCTTACTGTGACGAATGTCATATAAGATAGTGGGCGTTCCGGTCTTAAGGTAGCATTTCGGGTTATCGCACGATAAAGGGAGCTGTGGCATGTTAACGCGCATTAGCCTTAATTAGGCGCGCTGACCTGCAATCACAGCAACAGAGGTGTAGCACACTGGTTAATACATTGACTGCTGATACAATGGTCATGAGTTTGATCCCTCAGTGGGCTCAGTTAAAAAACTGTCTGAGGCAATCTCTTTTCCTGCTTGTAGCAGTCAGACACATCCCAACAATTTGCACTGCCAGCCAAAAAAGCCTCACCCCAGTGCCGCAACCTAATGCACTTTTTAGGGCGCACCATAAGGCACATCATAAAGCACCCCATCATCCAAGGCAGGTCATAATGTGCCACAGAGGGCGGCAGGAAAGGTTGGCACCCTCCAAGGCAGCATATAAGGCGCTCCATAAGCTGGCCAAACCTAAGGTGCCGTGAAAGATGCCCCAAGGATGCCAAGGTGACACAGGAGATGGTGCCCAGGGGCACAAAGGTGCCCTAAAGTCACAAGCATGAAATGTATGGCTCAAACACAGATGTAACCATAACACTGCACAGAGCACCAAGGAAAGGCAATGAACAAGTGATGGAAGGAAGTAGATGACGGAGCTCATGGACCAGTCAAATCTTCGTGCAGCCCATGTGGCAGCAGGTAAAGTGGACAAACATACCGGGGGGCAGCTGTACCGATGTACAGGGTGATGATAATGTACAGTGCAACAATGATAGTGTGTGGCAGAGGATGGGGATACGTGTCCACCAGAGGAGGTAGAGGTGGCAGGATAAGTGCAATGACAGGAGGACAGAGGAGAGCATTGCCATGCAGAGCAGACACAGGAGAGGCAAGCATGAAGAGCCACAATGCTGAAAGGTGTTCCAGTGCAGGACATGGGGTAGCAGCCTGCACATTAGGGCAGAACGCCACACAGCTGGCACACACACATAGACGGACAGAAGGATGGATGGCAACAGTGATGAGGGTATAATGTGGCGGCAGCACAGATCTGCACAGATATGACTGTTACACGAATGAAACGTAGTTGTGTAGGACAACCATAAAAAAAAGGGAGAACAGAGAGGAATCAAACCCATGACCTCTGCTATTGAAGTCATTGCATTAACCATTGTGCTACATCACTATGGGGCCTATCATACCAATGGCTGGCTACAGAAAGAGTGCACGTCACCATAAAACTGTCTGCTGTGGCTACCAGGATAGGATAGAACCAACAGTACCCATAATGCAATTCAGATGGGGTAATCACCTCTACAGCACGTCAGCTTGGTAGGGGGGATGACCGTGCGTGTTACTGGCACAGAGTACCCACAGGCCATGCCAATGTGCGTGTTCTGTGCTCACCCTGAGGGTGAGGTGGAGTGGCCAGCACCAGGTCCGCAGTACCCAGGTTGGTTGAGGTGGGCTGTGCTGCAGGTCTTCATCAGTGCCAGTGTGTGACAGGTATTTGTTGCAGACACCTTTAGGAGGTCTCTGTGTCCATTTGTAATTGCTAGTCATGTCTAGCCCTTGTGGACCATGATGCACACAAGATAGTGCATATCCACTGTGCTTGCTGTGGTCACCTGTTTAGGGAGCAGGAGTGTGTCAGGGCTCACAGGGCAACAATGTACTTAGCAAACCACCCTTTCTTGGTCAGGGTGGAGACATGCTCTGCCCCCAACATACCCGCACTCTCACCCTTTGCAAAAGGGGCAGTGGAGGTACATGAGGACAGGCTGTGGGACCAGCAATCCCAGTCCTGGTGGCGAAAGGACAGCTGCTGAAGATCTGTACTTTGGACAGGGCCACTGGCAGATAGGTAGTGGGCCCAGTCGGCTCAGCTGCCCCCCATTACGATCTAACATTCATCAGCAGAGGGCAGTCAGTGTGCACCTGCTGCACCCTGCAAGGTGCTGCAGCCATACAGATGCTAACTGCAGACAGTCTGCTAGCTAGTACATGGTGCATGTTCCTGGAGGAACTGTGTGCACCCAAAACTGGGATGTCAGCACACATACATGCTGTGGCCACCCTGTCCATGCAGGTGGTGGTCAGGCACTACAATGTCCCAGCCATTGCTCTATACCCTGTGCAAATGCATCCTGCCCATGCCACCCTGTCCAGGCCATACACACAGTACCTTGCTCCTCATTATGCACATTGGCAGACTAACACTGGAAACAGTGCAAGCAATGTGGGCTCAGTAAGGTGTAGGCAGCCACAACACACTAGATAGACAGACACACACTCCCACACCTATGCAAGCATTGTGCAAATATAGAGGCCCTGGCCGCCACACCAGTCCTGGGCACAGTGCGGGCATTGCTATGGTACTCAGTACTGTTAGGGTCACTCCCCGGGGTGGTAAATACTGTCAGAATCAATTACTGAAACACACTCCACAGATATCAGAAAGGTTGCTATGATGAATCTCTATCAACAAATTGTGTTTAACTTAGGATTTGTTAGCTGACATAAATCATAGCAACCTTTTGATATATGTGAAACGTGTTCCCAAGTTTAGGACGGCATTGCTAAGGTATTCAGGTGCCAGTAATGGGAGATGCTGCTCCGCTCAGGGCCCAACAGCCTGACTCTCCATGAGGCTTTGGATAGTGGAGCCTGTGGATGTGGGTGTTTATGCCCCTGTTGGCCGCTGCTGTAGGACAGAGGTTCCCAACTCCGGTCCTGGTGGGCCAAACACTGTTCAGGTTTTCATGCTGTCCCTAATGAATATGCATGAGATATACTTGTATTTGCATACAATGGGGGTGGCGCATACAAATGCAGCACAGGCATATTTATTAGGGACAGCATGAAACCTGAATGGTGTTTGGCCCTCCAGGACTGCAGTTGGGAAACTCTGCTCTAGGGATTGCACATGTTTATGGTGTCTGTGCTCTGTAGGGTAAAATATAGGCATTTCAGGCATGTTTAATTTATCTGCAATAAAGGTTCCGTCTTTATTACCATGGTTTAGTACTGGGTAAAATATGGGGACAAGGTTGGCAGGAGCCACAGCTAGGACTTTAACTTGTGACATTCTGCCCCTGAACACACTGGCTGTGTGTACTGCACCAAACTGTTGCCACAGGGGCAGGTCATTCCCTGGGGATACCATGACTGTTCGTCAGGCAGACCTTGTCTGTTGCAGTGCACAGCACCCACCTAAATGGGGCTTGGCCGTGGTCTGGTGTGGGCAGATGCCACTGCCCCCTCTGCCACCAGCACCCCTTCGCTACCATGCTGACATGCCCTTATGCCGATGGTGCGCAGTCCCAGGCCATCAAGTGTGCCGGTAGGCAACTGCCTATGGTGTGAGTTGTTGGGTAGGGGTGCCTACAGGGACATGCGTGCTTTCCCCTGGCAACGCCTGCCAATGTTATGTGCCCTTGGGGGTACCTGCTGGGTAATATCCCCTGTGACACTGTGGGACACACACTCGTGCCCATGTTGGACCCTCGTCAGTTGCTGTCTTGCTGCTTTACAGTTTTGGCATTCCTATGTGCCACCTAGGCATCTGCCTAGTCCGCACTGTGCCCCAGCTGGACCACAGAATGTGCCGCCTGCAGCCCCCTGTATCCCATTTACAGCATCAGTACAGTTGCCATTTCCTACGTGCCCACTCTGCTGTTGCTGCACATGTGCACGCCATAACAAACCTGCCCAATATAAACGACAAAAACCCTGATCAGCGCTATTTCAATGTGGGATCATTCACTTTGTAGGGGGACAGAGCATAGACCCTTCCAAACATGATATCTTCCTTTTTACGCTTTGTCAGTAGTGTTGCTTTTAGTACCAACCTCTGATTATCCAATGAGGAATCGTTAAGCCTCCAAAACTTTCTCTCTCCCCAGTCTTTCCTCTTTGCCTTAGCTCTAGCCACTGGGGCATGATCTGCCCATGTTATAGACCCAATTTCCACATGCACTACACAAATCAAAACATTCTTAGTCAAATAGGAACCATGGGGGTTAGAAAAAAGTATAGGAGGCATATTCAATGGTGGTGGTGGCTACCGCTTTATTTAAAACCGGATATTCAGCAGGTGAATGATGACTCTAATGTTTCTCATGGCCACTTTCACAATGGTGAAGATAAGAGAGCTTCCTTAGACCATCAGAAAAGCCATTATCACTAAACATCAAACCTCAAAGGGATACAAGGCCATTAAGAAGATTTCTGCTCATGAAACTGTCAAGAACCTCCGAGGACGTGGTGGGAAGAAGAAATTTAATCCAAGAAGTCTTCGAAGGTTAGTGTGAACTGTTGGAAAAACATCACGTACAACATCCAAAGAGCTTAAGGCTGACCTGGAGTGGTGGTTTTAACCCACACCATATGCCGCACACTAAACATAAGAACATAAGAATATAAGATATGCCATACTGGGTCAGACCAAGGTCCATCAAGCCCAGTATTCTGTTTCCAACAGTGGCCAATCTAGGTCATATGTACCTAGCAGTTTCCCCAAGGGACACAGGTTCCACAATACTTGTATTGGTTCAAGCATGAATATCCTGGGTCCCTTCTTAATAATGGTTTATGGACCTTTCCTCCAGGAACTTGTCCAAACCTTTTTTAAACCCAGCTACACTAACAGCCTTTACTACATCCTCCACTAACAAATTCCAGAGTTTGATTACACGTTGAGTGAAAAAATATTTTCTTTTATTAGTCTTAAATAGTTTACCCTGTAGCTTCATTGCATGTCCCCTAGTCTTTCTATATTCTGATAAGGTAAACAATCGATCTACGTTTACCCGTTCCACTCCGTTCATTAATTTATAGACTTCTATCATATCTCCCCTCAGCCGTCTCTTTTCCAGGTTAAAGAGCCCTAACCTTTTTAGCCTTTCTTCATAGGAGTATCCTTCCATCCCCTTTACCATTTTGGTGGCTCTTCTCTGAACCTTTTCTAAAATCGCTATATCCTTTTTAAGATACGGCGACCAGAATTGCACACAATATTCAAGGTGCGGTCTCACCATGGAACGATATAGAGGCATTATAATACCTTTTGTTTTATTTTCCATTCCTTTCCTTATCATACCTAGCATTCTATTTGCTCTCTTGGCCGCTGCTGCACACTGGGCCGAGGGTTTTAACATGGTATCCACAATGACGCCTAAATCTTTTTCCTGGGTGGTAGTTCCTAATGTGGAACCTTGCATCGTGTAACCATAGTTTGGGTTGTTCTTCCCTGGGTGCATAACCTTGCACTTGTCCACATTAAATTTCATCTGCCATTTTGATGCCCAGTCTTCCAATTTATCAAAATCCTGTTGCAGTTTTCCACAATCCTCTTGGGCTTTAACAACTTTAAATAGTTTTGTGTCATCTGCAAATTTGATAACCTCACTCGTTATTCCACTTTCCAGGTCATTTATGAATATGTCAAAAAGCAGCGGACCCAGCACAGATCCCTGGGGTACACCACTATTCACCTTTCTCCATTGGGAAAAATGGCCATTTAGCCCTACCCTCTGCTTTCTATCTTTTAACCAGTTCCTGATCCATGATAGTACACTGCCTCCTATCCCATGACTCTTTAGTTTAGCCAAAAGTCTCTCAGGAGTGACCTTGTCAAAGGCTTTCTGAAAGTCTAGTTACACAATATCAACTGACTCACCTTTGTCCACCTGATTATTCACTCCTTCAAAAAAACATAACAGATTAGTAAGACAAGATCTTCCTTGTCTAAAGCCATGTTGGCTGTCTCCCATAAGGTCATGACTATCTACATGCTGAGTAATTTTATTCTTTATGATGGTTTCTACCATTTTTCTCGGTACTGATGTCAGGCTCACCGCTCTGTAGTTTCCTGGATCACCCCTGGAACCCTTTTTAAAAATTGGTGTTACATTGGCGATCCTCCAATCTTCAGGTATTAGAGATGATTTTAATGATAGTTCACAGATTACTAATAGCAGGTCTGCAATCTCATATTTCAGTTCTTTCAACACCCTTGGATGTATACCATCCGGCCCAGGTGATTTGCTACTCTTCAGTTTATCTAATAGTTGTAATACATCTTCCCGATGTATCGATATTTCCTTCAATTCTTCCGCACCTTTAAATACCACTTCAGTCATGGATAAGATCCCTACATCTTCCTCAGTAAAGACCGAAGCAAAGAATTCATTCAGTCTCTCCGCTATCGCCTTGTCGCCTCTTAGTGCTCCTTTAACCCCTTTATCATCTAATGGACCAACTGACCCTCTCACAGGTTTCTTGCTACGAATGTACTTGAAAAGGTCTTTACTTCGCGTTTATGCTTCCGCAGCAAGCTTCTTCTCAAATTCTCCCTTTGCCTGCTTTATCAATGCCTTGCATTTGACTTGCCAGTGCTTGTGCTGTTTCCAGGTTTCGTCGTTTGGCTCTTTTTTCCATTTCCTGAAAGATGCTTTTTTGGCAACAACAGCCTCTCTGACCTCACCTTTAAACCATGCTGGCAGTTTTTTGGACTTCCTTCCACTTTTCTTAAAGCGTGGAATACAGCTGGTCTGGGCTTCCAAGATAGTATTTTTCAGCAACAGCCAAGCCTGATGTACGTCTTTAACCTTTGCAACTGCTCCTTTTAGTTTTTTCTTAACTGTTTTCCTTATTTTATCATAGTCTCCCTTTCTAAAGTTAAAAGGTAGTACTGTGGATTTCCTTACTATCCCTCCTTCGCTAATTAAATCAAAGGCGATCATGCTATGATCACTATTGCCAAGTGGCCCCAACAACCTTATCTCTTGCACTAGATCTGGTGTTCCACTAAGGACTAGGTCTAATATGGCTTCCCCTCTGGTCGGTTCATGAACCAGCTGCTCCAAGAAGCAGTCATTTATTTCATCTAGGAACTTTATCTCCCTAGCATGTCCCGACGTGACACTGACCCAGTCGATACCGGGGTAGTTGAAATCACCCATTATTATTACTGCGCTGTAACTTTTGTTAGCTTCCAGGCGGTCGATAGTACACCCCCACTGCCATTGCCTTCCCCCTTTTACATGGAATTTCAATCCATATAGATTCTACAGCAGATTTTGTTTCCTGCAAAACTTTAATCCTTTCTGACTCAATGCCCTCTCTAACATAGAGAGCAACCCCTCCACCAATTTGATCAGCTCTATCATTACGATATAGTTTGTACCCAGGAATCACAGTGTCCCACTGGTTGTCCTCCTTCCACCATGTCTCCGATATTCCAATCATATCTAACCTTTCATTTAGTGCTATATATTCTGACTCTCCCATCTTTTTTTTAGACTTCTAGCATTTGCATACAAGCATTTTAGAGAATGGCTATTGTTAGACATGGGTAATTTGGGATCTTTAAGCTCTGTCTGCTCCATACTTGAGGGCATTTGGGCTAGTTTACTGTTTTGTGGAACCTCTCTGCTTTTGGTAGTACAGTATCCTTCAAAGATACATTCTTCCGAACCATCCGCTCTTGGGCGACTGTCGGCTTCATGGGCGAAGGCCAAGGAGGACTCCACTGCTCAAAGACTTATGTAAAAAGTCATGCCTGATCTTTGCCCAAACCCACCTTGAGAAACCACAATCCTGGGAAAATGTTCTCTGGACAGATGAAACCAAATGAGCTCTTTGGCAATGCAGACCAACAATACATTTACAGGTGAAGAAATTAAAGTTATAAGGGAAAAGCATCCTTCCTATAGTTAAATATGGCAGAGGTTCCATAATGTGGGACTCTTTTGCTGCCTCAGAAACTGGAGGCCTGGAATGTATTAAAATAATCATGAAGTTAGAGTACTACCAAGGTATTTTGGAGTGAAATGTGCTACCTAGTGTCAGAAAGCTAGGTTAGGGTTAAAGGTCATGGGTCCTCCAGCAGGCCAATGACTCAAAACAGACATCCAAAAGTACAAAATAGACTGTTTTAAACTGGCCAGGAATGAGTCCTGATCTCTTTCCAATTGAGAACTTTTGGAAAGAACTGAAATCTGTCATTGCTAAAAGGAATCCTGGAAACATTCATGAGCTAGAACAAATCACAGTTGAAGAATGGGAGAAACTACCAGCAGGTTATGAAACCCATAGATGGTTACAATGGTTGTGCAATCAAATATTAGTGAATTGTGCCATTAATGCTGTCCAGGTCATATTTAGTTTTTTTCTCAGAAATTACTACGACTTAGGGGTATGTTTACTAAACCGTCTAAATGTGCGCTCTGTGACATTATCGCGCGATAAGGTACCTTATCGTGTGATAATGGCGCTTTATCAGGCGCACAGGTACCTTAGTGCGCGATAACGCGCGCAGCGGCGCAAACGAGCGCTGAAGGCGGGGAAAGGCTCTCGGAGGGCGGAGGAAGGCTCCCCAGGGGCGGAGAGAAGGGGTCAATGGGTGGAGAGTGGGAGGGGAGAGGCTCCCTGCACACTAACGCTGTGAAATCCGAGGCTCAAAACTAACGCCAGTGAAACCCTGGAGTTAGAGCTGATTTAAAGGGAAAAGAAACCATTTCCGTCAGCAATGTACAGCAAAACCAGGGAAACCTACAAAAAGTGATAAGTGTGATACATGTGCACGGAACAAAAGGGCAAATAAACCTTGAAAATGTACAGAAGAAAATGTAAAAATAAAATAATCAAGCTGGCCAATAGTGATATCAATGGGAAACATCAAAAAACACTCCCAAGGAAGCTCCAAAAAAAAGATATGAATTTTGGAAGGGTCTATGCTACGTCCCAATACAAGGTGAATGAGCCCACAGTGTAATTGCGCTGAGCAGGGTTTCGGACTCCATCGACCAGGTTTCCTATGGCATGCACATGTTCCACAACAGCAGGGCGGGCATGTCAGAATGGGCAACTGTACAGATGCTGGAAAAGGGGACACAGAGGGCTGCAGGCGGCACATGCTGCGGTGTGGCTGGCCCACAGTGCGGACTAGGGTGATGCCTAGCTGGCCCATAGGAATGCTGAAACAGTAGAGCAGCCAGACAACTACTGCTGAGGGCCCAACATGGGCATGAGTGTGCTTCCCATTGCATCACAGGGGATAGTACCCAGCAGGTACCCAGAAGGGCACGGAACATTGGCATGTGGTGCTGTGGGGAAGCGTGGACAGCTATGCAGGCACCCCTACCCCAGAACCCACACCATAGGAAGCCGCCTAACCGCACACTGGATGGCCTGAGACTACGCTCCACCAGCACCACCAGCAGGAGGGCATGTCAGCATAGTGGCAGAGGGATACTGGTGGTGGAGGGGGCAGTGGCAGCTGCCCAGAGTAGACCGTGGCCTAGCCCTGTGTAGGTGGGTGCCATGCACTGCAACAGACAGGCCCTGTCTGACGAACAGTCATGGTATCACCAGGGAATGCACTGTCTCTGTGGCAACACAGTGGTGCAGTGCACACAGCCAGTGTGTTCAGAAGCAGAAAGTCACAGGTTCAAGTCCCAGCTGTGGTTCCTGCCAACCCAGTCCCCATATTTTACCCACTACTAAAACGTGCTAATACAGACAGAACCTTTATTGCAGATGACGTAAACATGCCCAAAACACCTACATTTTACCCTACAGAGCACAGACACCATAAACATGCGCATTACATAGAGCAGAGTCTCCCAAATGCAGTCCTGGAGGGCCAAACATCATTCGGGTTCCATGCTGTCTCTAATAAAGATGCCTGTGCTGCACTTCCATGTGCCGCCCCCATGGTATGCAGATGTATCTCATGCATGTGCATGAGGAACAGCATGAAAACCCGAACAGTGTCTGGCCCACCAGGACTGGAGTCGGGAACCTCTGCCCTAAAGCAGCAGCCAACAGGGGCAGACACACCCGCACCCACAGGCTCCATTATCCAATGCCTCCTGGAGAGGCAGGATGTTGGGCCCTGCGTGCATCTCCCCATACTAGCACTTGCATACCTTAGCAATGCCACCCTAAACCTGGGAATACGGTACACAGCTATCAAAAGGTTGTTATGATTACTGGAAGATAGCAATTCCGAGGTTAAGTACAATTTTCTGAGTGAGCTGCATCATAGCAACCTTTCTGATGTCTGTGGAGTGTGCTACAGGTCTTGTGTCTGACAGTGTTTACCACCCTGGGGGGGTGACCCCAACAGTATTGCATACCATAGCCATGCCTGCACTGTGCCCAGGACTGGTGCGGTGGCCAGGGCTGCCAAACACCTCTATAGTTGCACAATGCTGGCATAGGTGTGGGAAGTGTGTGTCTGTCTATCCAGTGTGTGGTGGCTGCAAACACCCTCCACAGCCCACACTGCTAGCACTGTTGCCAGTATTGACCTGCCAATGTGCATAATGAGGAGCAAGGTACTGTGGGAATAGCCAGGATAGGGTGGCCTGGCCTGGATTCATCTGTACATAGCATAGGGCAATGGCTGGGACATCGTAGTGGCCGGCCACCACCTTCACGGACAGGGTGGCCACAGCATGTCCTGCTGGGAGGTCACTCTCACCTTGACTGAGCAGTGACCACGGCATGGCTAGGTTCCCCCATAGTGCTATATAGTATTTCTCTCATGTGATATTTATGGGTTCTCTTTTGGGGCCCAGTCACTGACTTATCTGCTTTGTGTGTATGCTGACATCCCAGTTCTGGGTACACGCATCTCCTCCAGGAACTTGCACTATGGATTAGCTAGCAGACTGTCTGCAGCTAGTATGTGTCTTGCTGGAACACCTTGCAGGGTGCAGCGGCTGGAGGCTTGCTGCTGGAGAATGTCAGATAGTGGTGGAGGACATCTGTGCATTTCCAGGCCTACTGTCTGTCTGCTATTGCTTTATGGATGTGTACAGCTCTGCATTGCCTGCCCTGTAGGTTGTCTGTTCCCCAGCAGGACTGGGGTTGTTGGTCCCCTCTACTGCCACCATTGCAGGGAGGTAGAATGTGGATCTGTTGGTGGGCGATCCTGTTTCCCACCCTGAGCCCGAGAGGGTGGGTTGTTTGGTGGTACATAATCCGCCTATGGGTCCAAACACCGCCCCCCCTTCACCTACATCATGTAACCATGGCACCAACACAGGATATGCACTATTCTGGGTGCATCATAGCCCATAAGGGCTAGACATGACTGAGAAATACAGAAGGACACAGATGTATCCTAGGTGTGTCTGCAGGAACTACCTATCACACACTGTAGCACTGATGGGGACCTACAGCATGGCGTATGTCAGCCATGAAAGGTGCTGTGGACCTGGTGCTGGGTGCCCCACCTCACCCTAAGGGTGAGCACAGTACCCGCACAATGTGACTGTAGCTACTCTGTGCCAGTACCACACACGGTCGGTTCCCCCTACCAGGCCGAGGTGCTGTGGGGTAGCATACCCCATCTTGTGCCCAACTGTAGACTGCTGATTTGCATGTGCAGTGCATCATGGGTACGGGTGGGTTAACCCTATCCTGGTAACCACAGCAGACAGTTTGTGTGGTGACGTGTAGTCCTTCTGCAGCCAGCCAGGGGCTTGTTAGCAGCTATAGAGCTGTAGCCCACTGGTTACTTCACTGCCTGTGGGTCCAGAGGTGATGGGTACAAACCCATGGTGGGGTTATTTGATAAGGCTGTCCAAGGCATTGTCTATTTTTAATGTACATTAGTGCTGCCAGCAGAAACACCCTCAGTGTACTGTAACCATAAGGCACCCCATAAGGCACCCTATAAAGCGCCTTATAAGGCATCCTCTAAAGCGCCTTATAGGGTGCCGTATAGGGGACATTATAGGGTGCCTTGGCAGACAGTGCACTTTATAATGTGCCCTATGGAGTGCCTTATAGAGCACCTTATGCGGCACCTTAGGTTACGGCACGAGAGGGTGTGTTTGCTGGCAGCACTAATTAAACTACAAATAAAATGCCTCAAAAATCAATACTTACACGTAAAAGCTACTGGCTCAGCCAGTCTTATGGATTAGGCACACTGGGGGATCAAACTAATGACCCCTGTACCATCAGTCAGTGTATTAACCATTGTGCTACACCTCTGTTTCTGTGTTTGTATGTCTGCGCGCCTACATAAGATTACCACGCGCTAACGTGCTTAGCGGCGTTTCGCCCAATAATGTGCGCAGTGCACGTTATTGCGCGATAATCCTGTTTTGCTACTTTAAGACCGACACGCCCACTCCTTTTATGGCAGCCTGCACACTATCACCGGGCACACGTTAAGACGGTTTAGTAAACATATCCCTAAGTTGCACAGCCATCTTTTTTTGTTGTATATACCTTTGAGCATACTATTAAGATATTATGATGACATACAGTTGGAAAATTTCCAATTATTTCTCAAGATATTGTACACAGCATACCTAAAATGCAAGGGTGCCAATAATGTTGACCGTAACTGTAATTGGTGGCATTTGTATGTTTGAGTTTGCAAAATGGCCCACATGCATGTATAAGTGCCTTCATTTACACATGGATGCTGCTGTTTCCTCACTGATTTTTCCCACAGGTAGATTTGCAAAATGGCTCCTCTGGCTCTATATAGCAGCTAATACATGTGCACTTCTGCACTATTTTAGAACAGACTCCACATTTACCAGATCCTTTTCTGAAATGCTGCCAAAATGATGTATGTCCCTACCTTCATGTCCTATCTAACATGTGCCTTTATAAATCTTATGCTTCCTTTTAGGTAGAGTCCGGATGTTGCCCCAGGCTGTGTATCTCCTGTATGGGCTGTTAGAGAATGGCCACACAGTCTATGTCCATTGCAATGCTGGGGTAGGCAGGTCCACTGCTGCTGTATGTGGATTTTTAATTTACGTGATGGGATGGAGCCTCAGGAAGGTGCAGTATTTTGTCACCTCCAGGAGAGCAGCCATCTATTTGGATGAGGAAGCCTTGGTACGTGCTGAAGAAGACTTTCACCAGAAATTTGGACACCTTCGTTCCTCAATATGCAGAGTGTAGTAGTAGTAGTAGTAAAGAGTTTTTGTGTTAAATTAGAAAACTGGTTTTAATTGTTGATGCCAAGGTCTAATTTTGTTTTCTCACAAATACATCCATGTATAGGGGTATGTTTTGACATATGCTTCTTATTATAATCTCTTCTTTAATTCTGAAGATAGTAATTATTTGCAGGATACCAAGAATTGTGATTTATACAGTACGGCGTGCTGCATCCAAACTGGATTCTGATGTTCTTCACACTTCATATAACCACCCCGGAGTAATGGGCTAGCACACATTTCTGGTGCCTAGCCTGCATAGATAAAGTACTTTTAGGAGGTTGAACAGGGAAAGAACAATAGTATTAAGTAATCTAGTTAAAGCTGTTTAATCAAGGCACGGGAAGATAAAGTGATTTCTCCAAGTCAATGAGGGATCTGTAGAGAAGCAGAAAAAAAATCTAAGAAGTGAGTGAGGAAGGTAAGAACAAATGGGACGAACTTATAGAAATAACGATACATCTCACTGGTGATTGGGTGATTTATATGCTTTATACATATTGTAAATCAGACATTGATCAGTAATAAAACTTGACAGTGGGAGGAATCGGGATCAATGTTAAATGCTAAAGTTTGCAATTCTAAAAATCTGTATATCAAAATTTGAAAATATTCTCATTTTTTTGGAAACCAAAATGGTAATATCATAGTTTTTAAAAGCAAGAGAAGACAATCTGGATGTTAAGTAAATAATTTTTATGAAGTGTTTACTCATTTTTTGGAAGGTAACTCCTCTCATACACCTCCCACCCCACATACCTACACATAGGCTAATGTACTAACCTGTGGGATTTCCTATGGGTTAGTGACCATTTGTGAGAAACTTTAGTACAGAAACAAATTAGCTTGGTAACTAATTTATTGAAGAGTAATATTTTTTGCCAAAACAGGCCTACAAAGCCATTTCCTGTATGCTGGTTTTCACTAAATTAAAAATTAATGAGCTACTTTGTATATGTTTGCATTGCAGCAGTTCATTATTTTTAACAGATTGCATATTCACTATTTGCAAAGGCCAAACCAGCATGTTTTTCCAAATAAAAGCGCAAAATTCTGAAATTGCAGTGTTTTGTATGTTTATGGTGTCTTCTGCATGCTTTTTCATGAGTTAAGATACGTCTCTGAGATTCAGATGCTTGCACTGCTATTTAATCAGTATTTGCTCTTAAACTGAAGGTTAGCCTGCTGTGCCATATGTGATCTGTTTGATGTTTCTTCCCACTTTTATTTGCCTGGTAGTGGGCACACAACAGGTACTGTAGAAAGGAACATGAGACATAGCTGCTATGAACTTTATTTTACAGAAAGTATTTCTGGTTTTAGGTTTACAGTCATAAAACACCATAAAATTTAAAAAACAGCAGTTGGCGATGGTTGTCCAGATACACTGTGGAGCACTGCCAAGTGGGCACTGCTTTGCTAGAAATGGTTTTAACCAAGGTTTTGGGTATATGCCCATTTTTGTAGGAGACAGACAAGGCTTTTCGGCATGTATATTTATTAATTCTTGGAATGAACCTGAAATGGAATTTAAATGCTACTCATATTTCTGAAAATTATATTCTGTGTTTTGTTCTTATCCGCTAATCTCCCTGTATATGACAAAATTGCTTCCCTATAACAGATGTTCTCTGAAATTAACAGAAGGGCCATGTAAATGCCACATGCCCCAAGCAGAACGTCTACTAGAGATGTGCACAGGCAAAACATTTTCAATTCATTTTTTCATTTTTCTGAATGTTTTTCTGATTTGGGGTCTTTTTTAGATTTGATTGCCACATTCCTTTTAGAAATGCTATCTTAATTTTATTTATTTTATTTATTTATTTAGCATACATTTATAACCCGCAACTTCCAGAGTTCAGTTGCGGTTTACAATAATGCATGTTAATACAATTACAATAATGCATGTTAATACTTTTTAATAATGCAATTACAATAATGCATGTTAATACTTTTTAATGCATGAAAATTGATTGTGCTTGCAATGATTTGTAGGTTAATGCACATTAAATCCATTATATGCATCTAAAGTGCATTAAGTAGTTAGCGCAAACATTATTGTACACTGTTAGCGCACCAATGCAGAAACTGTTACCGTGATCTCCAGGAACAAGCAGGAATGAGTCTTCACATATGGGTATGTCGGTACCGACGGAGTCTGCGCGGGAATGCTCCCCAGCGTCCAATTAGAACGCTTTTGGGAGCATCCCACCATGCCTGCGTGCTGCCTTCCTGCCTTTCCCAACTGCCTCTCCTCAGTTTTCGTTTTTCCGCGGAGCCGGCAGGACGTACTCCTGTCACCGCAGAAAATTCTTCCTTTATTTTTGTTTTTTCTTGTGGTCGCGTCTGCCTTCCCTCGACGCACCGGTACCGCCGGTGTTTTCTTCTTCTTTTCTCCTACAAAATTTTTCTTTGGTAGGGAATTTTTTTCCCTGTTTAGTGCCTGACGGGTTTCGGCCTACTAGGCCTCTCCACTTTCCTTCATGGAAACGCCAGCCACTATCCCTAAAACATGTTTCAACTGTGGCGGTACCAAGTTAGTTTTAGACACCCATAACTGGTGCCTTCCATGTTTGGGTCCTGACCACTATCCGCTGGAGTGTCCCTCCTGCAGTAGTATTTCCAGAAGAAGTCTTCAGCATCGAGCTCAACTCGATACGCGGTTCCCGTCAGACCTGAGGGTACCAGCTACAACTTCTTTTTCACAGGATCAGGTAACCCAACAAAAATCTGTAAAGACTAGCCAGTCTTCGGGTGGTAGATCTCATGTTCAACATCGAGATGCCTCTGGCCTTGCCCCCGAGGACATTTTGGCTTTAAAACCCCCTGCGGGAGTCTTCGGCCTCCAAAGCATTAACGGGGTTTCAGGTTGTTCCCGGGGTTTTTACCTCTGCGAACATACCTGAGCCATGCTTGGTGGTGGTATCTGCTTTGAGTGGTGCCGGTACCCCGGCATCGGCAATGGTGTTGGATGAAACACTCCACACCGATGATCGCAGTCTAGTGCTCTCGGTATCTTTGGTGCCGCTAGAGTCGCTACAGACTGATCTTCCAGCATCGGTATCGATCCCGGTACCGATTCTGGCATCCACGTCGGTACCCTCCAGGTCTGTTTCGATAGATTCGCTGCTTTCGATGCCGAGTCTAGAATCGATCTCTAGCCTGGACGATTGGGTACCAACTCGTCTCGGTATTGACCTCGGACGGTGCCAAAGACATTGTTCCGGAGATCAAAGTCTACCGCTCTCGGTACCTTTGGTACCGTTAGAGTCGCCTCAGACTGATCTTCCGGTATCGGTACCGGCTGCGAAACCATTGCCAGTACCGTTTTCTATGTTCGCATCGGTACCGGTGCCTTCCATGCTGACTTCCACAAGCTTGCTTCCTTCGGTACCGAGTTTGGAGTCCATCCCTGGCATGGATAGTTTTCCACCAATTCGTCACGGCACCGGCCTCAAGCGGTACCGCCGACTATCCTTTCAGGACAATTCGATGCTCCACCCTTTCGGGTCTGGTACTCCAATGGATCAATCCATTAGTGCCAAGACTAGATCTTCAACAGATCTAACCTTTACTCCTCATGATAGAGGATCCCCTTCTGGGGAAATTTCTTTTCAAGCATTCTTGCTCAATATGGCAAGGTTACTTGCCATTTCTATACCTGATCAAGATCCTGCACCAGGGGATTCAGAACTTCTGCATATCCCTGAGAACCCAAAGGAGGTCATCATGCTTTCTTTGCATCAAGTCTTACAGGATCTTTTACTTAGAATGTGGGAAACTCCTTTAAAGGTATCCCCACCTTCAAGGGCCACTGACTCTCTGTACAAGGTGCCCCCTTCTCCAGGTTTTCAAAAGACTGAACTTCCACATCATTCTATTGTTGTGGAATCAACAATGAGGCATGTTAAAAGTGCTAAAAAGCACTCTTCTTATCCGCTAGGTCGTGAGTCTAGAACTTTAGATGCCTTTGGACGTAAAAGCTTCCAGGCATCCATGTTTTCAACAAGAATTCTCTCATATATTTTCTATATGGGACTATCTCTTGAAGAGGTCACAAACAGTTTACTGTTTTTGACTCCTTTTCTTCAAGATCACAAAAGATCACTACTCTTTACTGGTTAGTCATGTTCAAAATATCTCTAGGTTTCTTACTCGTGCTACCCTGCACTGTTTTGAGTCTGTTAGCAAAACTTCTTCTATAGCCATAGGGGCATGACGCATAGCCTGGCTCCAAGCTTCCAACTTGGACAAATGGGTACAAGAAAGCCTGGGAAATACTCCTTGTACTGGGGAGAATCTCTTTAACAAAGAGACTTTACGCCAAGTTGCTCAGTTAACCACTGGCACTGTTGCTTTCAAAGGATTGTCTACACCTTCCTCTATCCCAGGTGGTAGGAAATCTTCTACCAAACTTTATTCCCCCAAAGGGAAAAAGTTTTATTCATTCTCTGCCCATCATGCAGCTGTTTCCAAATAAGGGAAACATTAAACCAGGCTAAAGAAACCACAACCTCAACCGCTTCAGCAAACCCAGCAGCCGCAGGGTTGCTGATAGACTCTTCACCTAATCCTTCTTCCTGTTTTGAGGTTTAGAACCTGTAGTTTGCTTCTTCCCATTACAAGCATCTACATCGATTCCATCCTAAATTTTACACGTCTCTCTTTAAAGAGACATCCTGACTTTTAGCTCATAGAGCTTCTTAACATGATTATGCTTTACAAATAGTAAAGTTACTCCTCTTCCTCCAAAGTAGACAGAGGAGTAACAGCTGTCAATAAGGTTGCTATGCCTTTACCTTTGACATTTTCTCCTGTATCAGCATGTCTCATTTTACTTTTTCAAAGATTTACTCCATCGTAAGTCTTTTTTCAACTCTGTCCCTCTTACTGAGACCTTTTGGTCTGTAAGAGTGATACCACTTCACTGAAGGCTTATCCCTAAGCCCCTCAGTTTTCTTTCAGAGTTGTCTCCCCCTTGCATTCTTGTTTTGTGGCAGCTTCTCAGACAATGACGGAGTCTTACCACTCCTACTTATGTCTGTAGGTCTTTTTTCCAATCTTTGGACCTAAGATTTGTTCTGCTGCCCTAACAATAGTTAGAAGTGCAGGGGCTCTTAGTGGTTAGACCACTGACTTGCTCACCAAGCAACCAGGGCTTGATCTCCAATATCAATCTTTTCTGGCCTTAGTACTAAGTCCCAGACAGGCTAAGAACCTTTTCTGGCTATTGTTGCAGACACATCAGCATACCTTCTATCCTTAGCCTTCCCCAATCCTTGGGCTTTGGCAGAGTAGTTCAGGTTACATACTGGCTCTTAAACAGCCAGTTTTTTCTTCTAATCAACCTGCAACATGCTCTCTTCATCTCTACAGAGCAGCTCTGCACTATGGGCCCTTGCTAGAGAGCAAATAATTCCAGATGGTTAGGAAGGGCTTTACCTAGTCATGACTACTGGGTTCTTCCCTACCCTTACCATTTCCATTAAAGTTTCCTTCTTCAATAAAGGACACAGGCCTTTAATTAAGTGAAGACCTAAAGAATTATCCAATCCCCTGGATTGGTTCACATCTCCAGGTGGACCCCTTCACCAGGGATGGCTTTCTTTTAGTAACAGCCAGTCCTTGTCTTGTATTTTCCTTCCACCCTCAGTTCTTCATGGGGTAATTCATATTGAGCGCAAGAATGCACCATACTCATTTTGCCCTCATAGAAGGGTAAATATGGTATTTCATTTCATTGCATCTTCTTCTCCAGCTGCCATGCTGGAGTTATGGAAGGATTCAGACTTACTGTCTGCAGATTAAAAACATCCTCTGCATTTTTCTTGTAGGCCTCCATTCCTGATTATTCAAGGGCTAGAGTTCTTAGAGTACTCAAGACTTCTCCTTGTCAGTGAGAGCACTCCCTTAGCTCTCCCACTCATAACCAGGTAGAATGGATTCTCTAAACATCTTCTCAAGCAGGTATTTCCCTTCTTGTTATTAGATGAATCTTTCTCTCTCCACATATCCCTATGTGGGAACATGGGTATATATATATATATATATATATATATATATATATATATATATATATTCACATAAATAGATATACTTTTTTCTCTCTGTCTGCCTAGGTTTATATATATATATATAGTGTGATGGGGAAGTTCCGTCCCTTGCAGTGCAGTCAGAGGAAACTGAAGAAAACAGGTCAAATTCTGACAGACAGGCAATGCACATGGCTACAGGTTGCCAAGGGAGATGTAAACAAACCCAGCCACGAGTGCAGCAGCCCCGCCCAAGCTGCAAACAAGCCCCGTGCCCTGAGTGCAATAGGATTCACCTGGTGGAGGAGGGGCAAAGCTAAGCACTGTGGAAGATAAAAAGCACTCATTAGAAAGCAGAGTTAGCTCAAGCGGTAGCTGTAGCTCAAGCTCAGGCTCTGGTTCAGGTGCTGATTCGAGTTCAGGCTGGAGAGGAAGTTCAAGCTGGGGAGCAAGCTCAGGATCTGGATTAGGATCCGGGAGGAGTTCTGACGGAGCAGCTGTGAATTCCTGCAGCAGAGCTAGAACAGGAGAAAACAGTGGAACAGACAGAGGAACAAAGAAAGCTCAAGCTGAAAAGGTACCGAGAGTTAAAACCCACAGTCTGCAGGAAAGCTTCTCTCAGTTAAAGCCTTGGGAGGAAGGCAGCTGGAGGGAGAAGCCACGCAGGGAGCCAGCTTGGGTGTGTCCAGAAGCTCACGAGAGAGAAAGGTACAAACCTCTGAACTTTTCTAATAGTGAAAGAGCACTGCTCAGTAAGCCTTGCAGGCAGAAGCCAGAAGGTAGTTTCTATAAGAGGAACAGGGAGAAAACTAAGCCTAATAGTTTTCTCTGGGACAATAAAGCTTTCCAGAATTCTCTTAAGGCTAAAGAGAATGTTTTGAGAACCCTGTGTGAATGCGTTCCTATGTATCCAGCAGGGGATGGGCTGGAGGATATGCAGGTTGAATACACTGATGAAGGCATAAACGATGTACCCATGGATTGTACGTTGTGATAAGGAAGCTTATCATAGCTCAGGTAGGAGCTATAGAAAAGATGATGTGACTCTGAACAAGCAACCTGTCAGTTCTGGTAGAAGCAAGAAAACAGAGTTTTCACATAAAAGACTACCAGTCCCAGAATGCACCAGGTTTCCAGCAGCCATGAGAGGGGCTGAAGTGAGAGAATGTGTGTGCAATCAAGAGAGCTATGAGGTAATTCCTAAGCACTCATCTCAAAGGGCAGGGCCTGATTCAACACAGCTGCGCTGTGTTAGGGAGCAGCACACATTAGAACAGGATAAGAATAGAGCTTATTCTTCAGATAACGGCTTCAGGGAGAGCTTCAGCAAAAGCTACAGAGGGAGGAAGAGATACAGAGACAGCAACGGCTACAAGCACCAGTATCACCTGGAGAGACAAAAGCCAAGCCAAGCAGATAGAGAGAGAAGGAAACTCTCTGGAAGGAAGAGAAGAAAGGCCATTGGAAGGTCTGGGAGATTCCAAGGCAGTACTCATACTGGGAGGTATTCCAAAAGCCAGCAGAGTCCATTGGACTGGATTCAGCCAGAGGAATGGAGTGGCAGAGATAGGAATCACCAGTGGCTACCTGGAAGAGAGAAGACTGCATGTGGAAGGGACTTTCAGACCAAGGCCAGAAGGTATGTGAGAGAAGATCCAGCGTCCAGGGATCAAGATTGGAAGGCTGGACATCAGAATTGGATTACATATTGGCCAGGCTATACAGAGAGGAATAATGATAGCAGGAGAGGCTCAGGTATGAACACTGATCCAGACCCTATCTATAATAGAGAATGGCAGCAAGGGAATAAGCATTCTCATGATAGTGCCTTAATGAAAGACTCATCTGTGCCAATGTATGATATTGACCCTATGATTGTTGATGCAGGGGGAAATACAGCAGATGAAACTATTTACATGGACTGTTCTTTATCTAAATGCTATTGCTAGTTTTCTATGAGCAAACACATCAGCCATCACAAAGAAACCTAACTTTGTTCTTTATTTCCACTGCAAACAGCTCTTAAAGCAGGATTTGGGCTCACACAGTAGCAGCCAGCCAGCTAAAGGCTTTCAGCTGGTCCATTGATAGTAATTAGGGCTGCACCTGATTGTGTGTGTGAGCAAGGGAGAATCACTGCTGAGATCGGCGTGGAAAATAAGCAGAAGTTAACCTAACCAGCAAAGTTTATTCTTTACTTTGTGCCTTTGTATTTGGTAATTACTTGCTAAGAAAACATTAGCTAATTGCCTGACAAGCTGAAGGTTGTTTTCTGGTTTACTTTGTGACTTTTTGTTATCCATTTTAAACACTGCAAGCAAGTAACCTCATTTATAGTGCTATCAAGCATACATGTGCTGGGTGAATTAAACCCCATCAATAAAAGAAGTATTTTATTGATCTTACCACTTGGTTTCACAACTCAAATTATTGTCATCAGCTGTGTTTGGGAGTGAATGAACTACAATACCCACAATACCTTGCAAGAATCATATGAATATATGCATCGTCAAGATTGTGTAAGTTCTCACCCTAGGCAGCCGTCTGACAACGTTAACCATTGCAGATAATATGGAAACACTTTGCTGAATTGAATGTGTGAAGCTAATGGTATAGCTGGAGAAAGCAAAGTGAGCATTACTGCCATTGGAAAAGAAGCCTTTATTGTTTCCTATGTAAAGGACTGTGTATTTAAAAGCTGGAAGAAAAAGATGTCATTTTTCTGCAGTTCCTGAGTTACTATTTTCTTTATGCCAGATGTATGGTTTTGTCCTGAGTTCATTTGTGTTTACCAAAACCCCGGGACGGGGAAATAAAACCTTATTTTGACCTTACCACTCTGTTACCTCAATTCCTTTGCCTGTGAGGTGTTTGGGACTCCATTACCCAGAGGGCCAGTGTACTACTACGCCTGCACTACCCCCACTTCCTGGCTTAGGATAGTCATCAGCTGAACCCTCTCTGCTAGCCCTAGGACCCAGGGTGGGCAACTGGTGACAAGATTGGCGTAGTTGTTGCGCATTTTTGCACAAGACAAGGACATTAAAAAAGGAAAAACCTCAGGAGATACCAGCTGTGTGAAAAGGAAGAAGTTCTGCTGTCCTGAGAAGAAGGAAAGAGACGGACCGGATTCTTCAGCAGACTGACCTGGAGGACACAGAAACCTTTCTCAGTGTTGGACTCTACACTGTGCTCAGGTAAAAGTAGGTGGGCACAGCAGTAGAAGGATTGGGTGAGAAAGGGAAACATCTGTGCTGCAGATAGGAGGCAGGAAAAAGTTTTGTTTGTGCCACACTTGGTGGGCCTGTTTTTCTGTCCCTGCAGGAAACCCAAGATGGATCCGCAAGACGTCCTGAGTTGGATGAACACTCAGTGGGAGCGACAGAGCGAGCTGGCAAGGCTGACCCAAGAGAGGACTGCTGCGGCCATGGCGGCGCAACAGCAGCCACTCTTGGAACTGCTAGAGGCTTTGGTGAAAAAGTCTAAGGACCCAGAGGGGACTATTCCCGCAGTGCGGAAGGGGGTAGGACTGCCTGAATATAGTGCGCTTGCACTAGGACAGCTGACTAACCATGATAGTTTTGATGACTTTGCAGATGCGTTTGAACGCATTGCTGAGGCAGCTAAATGGCCGGCTGACCAGTGGGCCGTAAGGTTTGCTGTATCTTTGACCGGAGAGGCTTTGGCAGCCTATAAAACAATGCCTGCTGCCCTAGCATCTAACAATCTAGAAGTTAAAAATGCTGTAAGGGATAGGTTGGGGTTAACGCCTACCCATTACAAATGCATGTTCAGAGAAGCTAGGCTAATGCCTAGAGAAACACCTAAAGCTCTGTTTCAGAGATTGAAAGGACTGGCTATAAAGTGGCTTGCTCCGGAGAGGAGGACGATGGATTCCATAATAGACACCATCATCCTGGAGCAATACCTGGAAGCCGTGCCTCCTGAAACAAAGGCTTTTCTGATGCTCCAAAAATGCCATTCCACGGAGGAAGCGGCCGACCTCACTGAGCATTATTTTGAGGCGGAGTTGGCCGGGACCTCGAAGGGAAGCGTTTTAAAGGTGGCTGGCATTAATAATCTTTGGAAATCAGAAAAGACCTCAAAGGTTAAAATATCTGGTGGTATTACTGCAAAATCTGTTGTGAAAGGCAAATGTTATAATTGTGGCCAGGTTGGACATTTTCATAGGGATTTCAAGTTACGAACTGCCCTAGTGTCAGGAGGTGAAAATCACCTTGGGGAAGGCTTCCTACTGAAAGTCCAAGTGGAAGGTATAGAGGCCTTGGCGCTGCTCGACTCAGGGGCAGACCAGAGCATGGTCTCGCAAAAGCTGTGGCAGACCATTGTTGCCCATAACCGGTCTACCCCGAGTCAAGCAGAGGGACGTGTGCAAGTGAGATGTGTGCATGGGAATTCATCATATTACCCTTTATACAAGGTATGCGTGAAAGGGTTAGGAATTGATGAGGAGGTACGGGTGGCCGTAATCCCACGACTCCCGCGTGACATTGTACTTGGGAGAGACTGGCCTCCATTTCACAAGGGGTTAAAAAGAGGCTTGAGCGAGAAAACAGGCCTGGTTTCTACCCGATCTCAGGTCAAGGCTTCGGGAACAGAGATCAGTTCTGTAGGCGAGGCAGAGGAAGCACCTGAAGATAGGGAAGAGCCCCTAGAGTGTGAAACTGGGATAGAAGAAGTACCTGACATACTTCCTTCTCATGAAGATTTGATTAATGTTCCCTCTAAAGATAGGAAAGGAAAGGCCCAGAGACGCCAGGAGAGGCGACATAGGTCCCAAGGGAGGGCGGAGTTAGAAGCTGGGGAGGAGTTACCCTGGGTTCCTGCAGATCTCGTCCAGAAATTCCCTTCCTTTCCAAAAGAACAAAGAGGTGATCCAGCTTTAAAAAGGGCATTCGAATATGCTCAGGAAGATAGGACTATCCTTCCTAGGTTCTTCCTAGAGGGGGAGTTATTATACAGGGAGAGCACTGACCCACGCACAGGAGCTGTAAGGAAGCAGTTGGTGGTGCCAACTACTTTTAAAGCTGTAGTTATGCGGTTGGCCCACGACCACCCTGTAGGCAGTCACAAGGGTATCCAAGGGACGTTGGACCAGATACTGGCCCGATTTTACTGGCCAGGGGTGTTTAAGGAAACAGCCCGTTATTGTGAGTCCTGTCCCGCGTGTCAAAGAGTCACTGCCACGAAACCCAAACCTGTGCCAATGATACCCACACCCACTATTTCCACACCAATGCGTCATCTGGCTATGGACATAGTAGGACCTCTGGTTAGGACGCCAAGGGGTTTCCAGTACATTTTAGTAATCATTGACCAGGCTACTCGATTCCCCTGGGCTATCCCGTTACGTAATATTTCAGCCAGGACGATAGCCCAGGAACTTATCAAGCTGTTTTGTGAAATCGGATTTCCCCAGGAAATTCTCACGGATCAGGGGAGCAATTTCACATCAAAACATTTAGCTATGGTATGGGACGCTTTTGGAGTGCGTCATATCCGGACTTCGGCTTATCATCCTCAGTCCAACGGACTGGTAGAGAGGATGAACCAGTCTATCAAACAAATGTTGAGACGTGACCTAGAGGGAAAAATGTCTGAATGGGACAATTTACTCCCATTCATCCTGTATGCGTGCCGAGAACGCGTGCAAGCATCTTTAGGGCATCGCCCTATGAACTCCTATTTGGCCGAGCCCCGAGAGGGATTTTAGATATCCTAAGGGAGCAATGGGTTGAGCCAGAAACAGAGGAGGTAGGGGTACCCCAATTTCTAAGGGATCTTAGGAACCGCCTAGAGAGGACATCCCAGGTCTCTGGAGAATTTGCACGCTAGCCAGCGCCGGCAAAAACATTACTATGACCGAGGGACAAAAACAAGGCAGTTAGCTGTAGGAGATAAAGTAATAATCCTAGTGGCAGATGCCGGGCCAAAGTTTGAATCTAGGTGGAAAGGACCTTGTACAGTGGTGGAACAGGTAGGTCCCGTTTCCTATAGGGTGGAAAATGAGAAGGGACGACGCCAAGTGTACCACCTAAATGTATTGAAACCTTGGCAAGACAGATCAGCAATGGTGAGGCTAGTTAAGGTAGAAGAACGTAGGTGCAACCAGTCTAAGATTACGTGCTGGCAGACTAAACAGTCAGCAGCCCGTAATATCTTAAGAAGGGGGATATGTGATGGGGAAGTTCCGTCCCTTGCTGTGCAGTCAGAGGAAACTGAAGAAAACAGGTCAGATTCTGACAGCCAGGCAATGCACATGGCTACAGGTTGCCAAGTGAGATGTAAACAAACCCAGCCACGAGTGCAGCAGCCCTGCCCAAGCTGCAAACAAGCCCCGTGCCCTGAGTGCAATAGGATTCACCTGGGTGGAGGAGGGGCGAAGCTAAGCACTGTGGAAGATAAAAAGCACTCATTAGAAAGCAGAGTTAGCTCAAGCAGTAGCTGTAGCTGTAGCTCAAGCTCAGGCTCTGGTTCAGGTGCTGATTCGAGTTCAGGCTGGAGAGAGAGGTTATAAGTTCAAGCTGGGGAGCAAGCTCAGGATCTGGATTAGGATCCGGGAGGAGTTCTGACGGAGCAGCTGTGAATTCCTGCAGCAGAGCTAGAACAGGAGAAAACAGTGGAACAGACAGAGGAACAAAGAAAGCTCAATCTGAAAAGGTACCGAGAGTTAAAACCCACAGTCTGCAGGAAAGCTTCTCTCAGTTAAAGCCTTGGGAGGAAGGCAGCTGGAGGGAGAAGCCACGCAGGGAGCCAGCTTGGGTATGTCCAGAAGCTCACGAGAGAGAAAGGTACAAACCTCTGAACTTTTCTAATAGTGAAAGAGCACTGCTCAGTATGCCTTGCAGGCAGAAGCCAGAAGGTAGTTTCTATAAGTGGAACAGGGAGAAAACTAAGCCTAATAGTTTTCTCTGGGACAATAAAGCTTTCCAGAATTCTCTTAAGGCTAAAGAGAATGTTTTGAGAACCCTGTGTGAATGCGTTCCTATGTATCCAGCGGGGGATGGGCTGGAGGATATGCAGGTTGAATACACCGATGAAGGCATAAACGATGTACCCATGGATTGTACGTTAACCATTGCAGATAATATGGAAACACTTTGCTGAATTGAATGTGTGAAGCTAATGGTATAGCTGGAGAAAGCAAAGTGAGCATTACTGCCATTGGAAAAGAAGCCTTTATTGTTTCCTATGTAAAGGACTGTGTATTTAAAAGCTGGAAGAAAAAGATGTCATTTTTCTGCAGTTCCTGAGTTACTATTTTCTTTATACCAGACGTATGGTTTTGTCCTGAGTTCATTTGTGTTTACCAAAACCCCGGGACGGGGAAATAAAACCTTATTTTGTCCTTACCAGTCTGTTACCTCAATTCCTTTGCCTGTGAGGTGTTTGGGACTCCATTACCCAGAGGTCCAGTGTACTACTACGCCTGCACTACCCCCACTTCCTGGCTTAGGATAGTCATCAGCTGAACCCTCTCTGCTAGCCCTAGGACCCAGGGTGGGCAGCTGGTGACAATATATATTTCCTTACGGCCCCGACAGATAGTCACTATCCCTTTCAATGCTGCTCCAGCATGCTTAGGGTTCTCAATAAACAACCACTTCCCTATGGTAGTTAAAGGGTTTTTGTACCATGACCTTCAGTTTAGGTACATTTGAAGCCCTCCATATATCCTCTTTTTTCCTAAGTGACTTCAATTAGGAGGGACATTCTGAATCTTCAGAAAATAGGAGGCTACAATGCCTCATACTTCTGTCCTTCTTTATTATCGGATATAGGGATCTTCAAAGCCCCTCTTTTCCTATAAGAACTATGGGGTATGTTTATTAAACTGCGTTAGTGCGATTCGCATTAGGAGCCGCGGTAGAGACAGAAACCCCAAATAAGGACATGGGCGGTACATCGTTACCTATAACGCGCGTTACCAGGCGCCATAAATGAACGAGCGCTACAGGGCACGTTACCACGCGTTAATCTTAAGAAGGCGCGCAGGCATATAAGCACAGCAACAGAGCTGTAGCACAATGGTTACAACACTGACTGATGGTACAGGGGTCATGGGTTTGATTCCCAAGTGGGCCTAATGTATAAGGCTGGCTGAGGCAGCACCCTTTACATTTAAGTAGTGATTGTTGAGTCATTTGATGTGTATTTTAATTAGTGCTGCCAGCAAACACACCCTCACGGTGGCATAACCTAAGGTGCCGCATAGGGCACCCCATAACGCACTCCATAGGGCACATTATAAAGTGTACTGTCCGCCAAGGCACCGTATAATGTCCCCTATAAGACACCTTATAAGGCGTGAACAAAGCCCTGGCTGGCTGCAGAAGGACTGCACGTCACCACACAAACTGCTGTGGTTACCAGGATAGGGTTAACCCACCCGTACCCATGATGCACTGCACATGCAAATCAGCAGTCGAGAGATGGGCACAAGATTGGGTATGCACCCCCACAGCACCTTGGCCTGGTAGGGGGAACAGACCGTGTGTGGCACTGCCACAGAGTAGCCACCGACAGTCACATTGTGCGGGTACTGTGCCCACCCTGAGGTTGAGGTGGGGCGCCAAGCACCAGGTCCACAGCACCTTTCATGACTGAAATACGCCATGCTGCAGGTCCCCAGCAGTGTGTGATAGGTAGTTCCGTTAGACACACCTAGGATACATCTGTGTCCTGCTGTATGTCTCGGTCATGTCTAGTCCTTATGGGCGATGATGCACCCAGAATAGTGCATATCCTGTGTTGGTGCCATGGTTACCTGCTGTAGGTGAAGGGGGGGGGGGTGTATGGACCCATAGGCAGATCATGTACCACCACACAAGCCACCCTCTGGGGCTCAGGGTGGGAAACAGGATCACCCACGAATAGATACACAGTCTATCCCCCTGCAATGGTAGCAGTAGAGGGGACCATCAACCACAATCCTGCTGTTGAACAGACAGAGCGGTACACATCTGTAACACAATAGCAGACATACGGCAGGCCTGGAAATGCTCAGCTGCCCCCCACCATTATCTGACATTCTCCAGCAGCAAGCCTCCTGCCGCTGCACCCTGCAAGGTGTTCCAGCAAGACACATACTAGCTGCAGACAGTCTGCCAGCTAGTCCATAGTGCATGGTCCTGGAGGAGATGCATATACCCAGAACGGGGATGTCAGCATACACACCAAGCAGATAAGTCAGTGATTGGGCCCCAAAAGAAAACCCATAAATATCACATGAGAGAAATGCTATATAGCACTATGGGGGAACCTAGCCATGCCATGGTCACTGCTCAGTCAGGGTGAGAGTGACCTCCCAGCAGGACATGCTATGGCCACCCTATCCGTGCAGGTGGTGGCCAGGCACTACAATGTCCGAGCCATTGCCCTATGCCGTGTGCAGATGCATCCAGGCCACCCTATCCAGGCTATTCCCACGGTACCTTGCTCCTCATTATGCACATTGGCAGGCCAATACTGGCAACAGTGCTAGCAGTGTGGACTGTGGAGGGTGTTGGCAGCCACCACACACTGGATAGACAGACACACACTCCCCACACCTATGCCAGCATTGTGCAACTATAGAGGTGTTAGGCAGCCCAGGCCACCACACCAGTCCTGGGCACAGTGCAGGCATGGCTATGGTACGCAATACTGTAGGAGTCACTCCCCAGGTTGGTAAACACTGTCAGACACAAGACCTGTAGCACACTCCACAGACATCAGAAAGGTTGCTATAATGCAGCTCACTCAGAAAAGTGTACTTAACCTAGGAATTGCTATCTGCCAGTAATCATAGCAACCTTTTGATAGATGTGTACCATATTCCCCAGTTTAGGGTGGCATTACTAAGGTATGCAAGTGCTAGTATTGGGAGATTCACGCAGAGCCCAAAGTCCTGCCTCTCCAGGAGGCTTTGGATAATGGGGCCTGTGGGTGCGGGTGTGTCTGCCCCTGTTGGCTGCTGCTTTACGGCAGAGGTTCCCAACTCCAGTCCTGCGGTGCCAAACACTGTTCGGGTTTTCATGCTGTCCCTCATGAATATGCATGAGATACATCTGCATACCATGGGGGTGGCGCATAGAAATGCAGCACAGGCATCTTTATCAGAGGCAGCATGGAACCAGAATGGTGTTTGGCCCTCCAGGACTTCATTTGGGAGGCTCTGCTCTAGGTAATGTGCATGTTTATGGTGTCTGTGCTCTGTAGGGTAAAATGTAGGTGTCTTGGGCATGTTTACGTCATCTGCAATAAAGGTGCTGTCTGTATTAGCACGTTGTAGTAGTGGGTAAAATATGGGGACTGGGTTGGCCGGAACCACAGCTGGGACTTGAACCTGTAAACCTCTGCTTCTGAATACACTGGTTTTGTGCACTGCACCACCTTGTCACAGAGTCAGTACATTCCTTGGTGATACCATGACTGTTCATCAGACAGGGCCCGTCTGTTGCAGTACACGGCACCCACCTACACAGGGCTAGGCCACGGTCTACTCTGGGCAGCTGCCACTGCCCCCTCCACCACCAGTATCCCTCAGCCACCATGCTGACATGCCCTTCTGCTGGTGGTGCGCAGTCTCAGGCCATCCAGTGTGCAGGTAGGCGGCTGCCTATGGTGCGGGTTCTGGGGTAGGGGTGCCTGCATAGACGTCCACGCTCCCCCCAGCCCCGCTGCCAATGTTCCGTGCCCTTGGGGGTAGCTGTTGGGTACTATCCCCTTTGACCCTGTGGGAAACACACTCATGCCCATGTTGGGCCTTCAGCAGTTGCTGTCTGGCTGCTCTGCTGTTTCAGCATTCGTATGGGCCACCTAGGCATCACCCTAGTCCGCACTGTGGCCCAGCTGCACCACAGCATGTGCCGCCTGTGGCCCTCTGTATCCCCTTCTCCGGCATCTGTCCAGTTGCCGTTCCGACATGCCCGCCCTGATGTTGCAGGACATGTGCACGCCATAGGAACCCTGTCCGATGGTGGGGAAAACCCTGAGCAGCGCTATTTCACTGTGGGCTCATTCACCTTGTATGGGGATGGAGTATAGACCGTTCCACGATTTATATCTGTTCTATAGAGCTTACTCGGGGGGGGGAGGGGTTGATATTTTTCATTGATACCACTATTGACCAGCTGGGTTATGTTTTTTTTCCAGTTTGTTGGGGTCATTTTCAGTGTTTATGTGCCCTTTTGTTCTGTGCACATGTATCACACTTATCACTTTTTTTGGTTTCCCTGCCTGGGCTGTACATTGCTGACACTGAAATGGTTTCTCTCCCCTGTAATGTGCATTTAACGGCAGGTTTTCAATCGCGTTTGGATTCAGCTCTTCAGATCAGCACGTTAGTGTGAAGGTAGCCTCTCCCCGCCCACTCTCCGCCCACTGACCCCTTCTCTCCGCCCTCTCTCCACCTTCTGCGGTGTTTTACCGCGCCGCGGAGTGTTACGATCGTTAGCGCATCATAACGCGCGTTATGTAACGTTAACAATCGTTAGCACATCATAACACGTGTTATGATGCGCTAACGATCGTTAACTTTACATAACGCGCGTTATGTAACGTTACCGCAGTTTAGTAAACATACCCCTATGTCTCTTTAAGAGCAAAGAAGAAATTAGATCTTACCTGCTAATTGTCTTTCCTTGAGATTTCTCCGGGCCAGTCCAGGGAAAGGTAGGGTTGTCAATCCCCCATAGCAACTGAGGACTGAAGACTTCAAATTTTGCTGAGAGGTGAAGCCACTCCCCCTGAGGGTAATCCAGCAGTCTACTTCTGACAAAGCAACTAAAACGAAAAAACTGATAAATCACCGATTAACCCTTGAAAACTGAAAATATCCTATAGTCCGTCCAACTCGGAAGCTAAAAAATATGCTTCCTGTTATCCTTTTTTTTTTTTTTTTTTCTTTCCTTTCTTTCTTTTAATATACATACAAACATACGGAATAGAGAAGCACTGAGTGAACCCGCAAAGCCCCAAACCTTCCCCCCACAGAGGAACATGCAGAAAAGGTGGAAATCTTATGGTTATGCAAAAACAAACCGCTCAGAAAAGCGAATGGGGTGGGACCCTGGACTGGCCCGGAGAAATCTCAAGGAAAGACAATTAGCAGGTAAGATCTAATTTCTTCTTCCTTATCGCTTCTCCGGGCCAGTCCAGGGAAAGGTAGGGCAGTACCAAAGCAGTACCTATATCCGGGAGGGACCCGCCAGACCTGCGATAAGAGCTGAGGCCCCCACCTTCGCATCGTCTCTGGCTTGAACATCCAACCGGTAATGTTTCGTAAAAGTATGCAAGGAAGACCACGTCGCCGCTCTGCAGATATCCACTGGAGGGACAAAGGCATACTCTGCCCAGGAAGTCGCCAGAGCTCGAGTAGAATGAGCCCTCAAACCATCCAGCAATGAAATATGTTGAGCAGCGTAAGCTGCAGCAATAGCGCTTCGAACCCAACGAGCAATGGTGGACTTAGATGCCGCCTGACCCTTGCGAGGACCCGCACACTGTACAAAGAGTCTGTCCGTTTTACGAACGGGTTCCGATACCCTAAGGTACGTCTTTAAGACTCATTCCAGATCCAAAGACTTGAGTGCACGGTCCATAGGAGAATTGGACAAATCAGAAAAAACAGGCAATGCCACGGATTGGTTAATATGAAAAACCGAAAGGACTTTTGGCAAAAAGGAAGGAACCGTTCGTAGCAAAACCCGCTCGGGAAGAAATTGAAGATAAGGTTCCCGGCAAGACAATGCCTGCAAATCCGAAATACGCCGTGCCGAACACAACACTACCAGAAGTGCCGTTTTCCAGGAACACTCCCGGAGATTCCGAGAGCACAGGGAAGATAAGTGAGACCGAGAAAGGGCTTCCAACACTATATTCAAATCCCAAGGGGGTACGACGGACCGCAATGGAGGGCGGAGAATTTTAGCTGCTCGTAGAAAGCGACATATATCCAGATGTGCCGAAAGCCGGCGTCGCTGCACCGACCCCCGAAAACTCGCGAGCGCGGCTATATGAACCTTAAGGGTACTTAGCGCCAATCCTTTGTCCAAGCCATGCTGGAGAAAGAGAAGCAGTTGAGGTAAGGTAGAGGACATGGGAGAAACATTGCGCTGTCTACACCAAGTTTCAAAAAGACGCCAGATGCGCACATAGGCCAAAGAAGTCCCAGACCGCTTAGACTGAAGTAAAGTATCTACTACGGAACCCGCATAGCCTTTGCGTTCTAAGCGAGCCCTTTCAAGAGCCAAGCCGTAAGCAAGAAGCGATCCACTCGAGGCATGAGAATCGGTCCCTGATGTAACAGATTTACGCGGACTGGAAGAGGCCAGGGCTGAGCGACCAGGAGCTGAATCAGATCGGCATACCAAGGACGACGAGGACAATCGGGAGCGATGAGAATCACCCTCCCCCGGTATTGCGAGATGCGCTGAATAACTCGACTCAACATCGGCCAAGGAGGGAAAACGTACAGGAGAGAGTCCTGAGGCCAGGGCTGCACTAGAGCATCCAGACCCTCGGACATGTGTTCCCTGCGACTGCTGAAGAAACGGTTGGCCTTTGCATTTGCACAGGTTGCCATCAGATCCATGATCGGTTGACCCCAACGCAACGTCAGATCGTGATAAACTGCCGCGTTCAATTCCCATTCCCCGGGATCGAGAAGATTGCGGCTGAGATAATCGGCCTGCACATTCTCCTTGCCAGCCACATGCGCTGCCGAAATCGCCAGAAGTTTGTCCTCTGCCCACACCATCAAATCCTGACATTCGGCAAGAAGAGAAGGAATTTTGGTTCCCCCTTGCCGATTGATATATGCGACGGTCACGGCATTGTCGGAGAAAATCTTGACTGCCGTGTCCTTGAGGAACGGTGCGAAGCACAGAAGAGCAAGACGAGCCGCCCGAAGTTCCAGTCGGTTGATCGACCACGAAGCTTCCTCTGGTGACCAAGAACCTTGAGTCATGTGAGTCTGACAATGAGCTCCCCAACCGGATAGACTGGCATCCGTGGTGACTAACACCCACGCGGGCTCCTGTAAGGGAACACCCGCTGTTAGATGATCCCGCACTAACCACCAGTCGAGACTGCGCCTCACCAGGTCGGGGCAGGGCAGGCGCTGTGAGAGTGGGTGGAGCTGGGGCGACCAACGGGAAAGCAAGGCTTGCTGTAAAGGCCGCATGTGAGCCTTGGCCCACGGAACGAGATCCAGCGCGGCCGCCATGGACCCTAAAAGCTGTAAATAGGTCCACGCCGATGGAGCTGTGAGCCTTAGAAAAACCTGCAGTTGGTGTAGAAGCTTCTCGACGCGAACTTCGGGCAAAGAGACCTTCCCGCGGTCGGTGTCGAAGACCGCCCCGAGATAAGTTAGCTGCTGCGATGGCTCTAGGTGACTTTTGGCCCGATTGATTACCCAACCGAGCTGTTCGAGAAGCTGCACCACCCTTGCGGTAGCTGTCAGCGCTGCCGAGCGAGACTCGGCCCTGATCAACCAATCGTCGAGATAAGGATGCACTCGGATACTCTCTTTGCGGAGTGCTGCCGCAACCACTACCATGAGCTTCGTGAACGTCCGCGGAGCCGTAGCGAGACCAAAGGGCAGCGCCCGAAACTGGAAATGACCCATCGGAAGAGCAAAACGCAGATATCTTTGATGAGATAGTCTGATTGGAATATGAAGGTAGGCTTCTGTGAGATCGATGGAGGAGAGAAATTCCTGCGGACGTACTGCTCGAATTACTGTACGGAGCGTCTCCATGCGAAAGTGAGGTACCCGTAAGGTACGGTTTACTCCTTTGAGATCTAGCACGGGACGAAAAGAACCTTCCTTTTTGGGTACCACAAAATAGATCGAGTATCGACCGCAACCGTATTGGTCTAGAGGTACGGGAACTATCGCCCGGAGTTGCAGAAGGCGAGAGAGGGTGTCCGCAATGGCCTGTCTCTTGAGACCGGCCGGATAGGGAGACATGACAAAAGCCGGCACCAAGGGACAGGCGAAGTCGAGAGCATACCCGTTCTGTATTATCTCCAACACCCATTTGTCGGAGGTGATGGCGGTCCAGGCTGTCACAAAATTCTGCAGGCGGCCGCCTACAGGAACTAAGGCCTGGACCAGCTGACCTTCATTGAGGTTTCTTAACAGCCGGCTGGGAGGCACCAAAGTAGGACCTGGCAAAACCTCTGGCCCCCCGAAAGGAATGTCCACGAAAAGTAGAACGACCCCTGGAATAGGGAGCAAAGCGCGCTCCCCGGAATCTATGAGAGTCGCGACTGGAGCCGCGAAATCCCGGCGCACCTCTCATCGGCTTAGGCTTATCCTCAGGTAACCGACCCCCTTTGGAGTCGCCCAAATCCTTCACAATCTTTTCCAATGCCTCGCCGAATAGCAATTTCCCTTTATAGGGTAATTTACTGAGACGTAACTTTGAGGAGACATCGGCAGACCAGTTCCGCAACCAGAGAAAACGGCGCGCCGCCACTAGCGAGGCCATAGTCTTAGCTGCAATTCGCAGCAAATCATAAAAGGCATCTGCCATATAAGCCGCAGCGGACTCCAATTTAGCTGAATCCGCAGGTTCCGAAGAAGACTCCCCAGATGAGTCTCCCTGCAACCATCTAATGGACGCCCTAGACACGTACGCTCCACAAACCGCAGCCTGCAGAGCCAAAGCCGAAGAATCAAAAGCCTGCTTGAGCAGAATTTCTAATTTTCTATCCTGCAGGTCCTTCAGAGCAGCCGCCCCCTCCACAGGAATAGTAGTCTTCTTAGTCACTGCCGAAATAATGGCATCAACCTTTGGCATGCGCAAGAACTCCTTTTCGTCTTGCAGAAAGGGGTACAAGCGCGCTAAAGCGCGACTGCCACGCAATGTAGCTTCAGGACATTCCCACTCAGAGTCAATCATCTGCTTGATAATTCTGTGTATGGGAAAACAGCGTTGCTCAGCCTTAAAGCCTTGCAACAACGGATCCTCCAAAGGTTCTTGAGAGGCAGAAGGAAGAATCAAATGCAACGCCGCAAAAGAGTGTGAGATAAGCGCTGAAAGTTCTTCTTTCCGAAAGACCCTAAAAATATTTGGATCTTCCCCGGGAGCAATCTCCCCTTCTTCCAAGTCCTCTGCCTCCAGATCCATAGGGTCAGCCAATACCTGAGAGTCCCCTGGACCTAGAAGCACCGAGGAGAGAGACAAAAAAGGATCCGCCGGACCCTTAACCACATTGGTAGCCTGAGAAGACCCTTCCCCAGGATCTTCTGGCAAGTGTTCATTAACAGAAAGAGGCTCAGAGCGCAGACCCTCTGAAACAATGTCAGGCTGAGAAGAGCGAAGTAAAAAGGCCTTGTGCATCGCCAAAATAAACTCTGGCGAAAAAAAGGAGTCCATGCTCTCCTGCGCTGCACCAGCTGATGGCAAAGGCGTTTTGAGAGCAACGGTGTCTTTAGAAGACTTAGCGCGCTTTTTATGAGGCCGGGACTGCTCTGCCGAAGAATTTACTGAGGGCGCTAAAATGGCCGCCTTTCCCGCCTTTTCCGCGGGCAAAGATGGCTCTTCTAATTTCTGTGCCGGTTTGTCTGCCATTAGAAACAACGTGCCCCTGTGAGAAAACACTGAAGTGGTCAACGGAAAACGGCCCCGAAGGAAAAAACCGCCGACCGAGAGGAAAAGCAAACCGGAAATAGAGCTGAACGCTCCTGCGCGATGGCGCCAGAAGAGAAATTAAAACTGACAGAAAACTCACCGAAATCGCCGAGATGGAACGCAGTGAAGCTGTAAAACAGTCCCGCTGCTAGCGGTACTTTACAGACCGGCCAGGAGAAGTGCAGAGGATAGACCCGGGGCCCCCAGGCTCACTCTGATGCGCTAGACAGAGACGGTGAAAGAGGCAGGCTCTACCTCACACCGTAAAGCATGGCAGTCTGTCTGTCTCAAATTTCATTAAAGTCCCAGCGCCCCCAAAAAGTAACCGGACTATAGAAATAATCAGCCCTGCTAGAGCCAGATTAGTATACTGAAAAAACAAAGAAAGAAAAGGTAGCAAAGCTTGTCAATGAGGGAGAAAGAGGGATTCGATCCTCCTTAGCTGCTGAGGACTGATAGACTGCTGGATTACCCTCAGGGGGAGTGGCTTCACCTCTCAGCAAAATTTGAAGTCTTCAGTCTTCAGTTGCTATGGGGGATTGACAACCCTACCTTTCCCTGGACTGGCCCGGAGAAGCGATAAGGAAAGAGCTTGAGACTTATCTAATAGGGACTTCTGCGTTTCCTGCAAAAGTCCTGCCTCATTGAACTACCCCATTTTCCACTGGTTTTTTTCTTTTCGCCCTAAAGGTTCTGACCTCAACCTGTCTTTTGCACAGTTTATTCACCTCTGCTTTACATTGAGGTACTCCTTGGGGATATTCTGCTGGTTCATATTCAGGGCCGGCCCTTCCATTGAGCAAGAATGTTTTTTGCACAGGGCCCCGCGTTTCAGGGGGCCCCGCGCAAAAAACATTCTTCTTCATCCCAAGTTTAAAAAAAAAAAACAGCTGCTTCTGCCGCGGCAGCATCAAGAGTGCCGCCGCGGGGCCCCCCCTGCCCGGCAGAGCCTCCCTGCATCGTAGGCTAGCGTTGAATCCCCGAACGCGGGCTTCTTTCAGAGCCGCGAGAGTTTCCTTTCTCGCGGCTCTGTTAATCCCGCCGGAAAGAAGCCCGCGTTCGGGGATTCAACGCTAGCCTACGATGCAGGGAGGCTCTGCCGGGCAGGGGGGGCCCCGCGGCGGCACTCTTGATGCTGCCGTGGCAGAAGCAGCTGTTTTTTTTTTATTTTTTAATTTGGGATGATAGGGGGAAGGGGGTTTAGGACTGGTAATGGGCTATGGGGGGGGGGGAGGCTAATACTGGAAGTGGGCTGATAGGGGAGGGTTAGGACTAGTAATGGGCCATGGGGGGGTGCTAAGACTGGAAGTGGGCTGATGGGGGGGCGGTTAGGACTGATAATGGGCTATGGGGGGGGGCTGACTGGAAATGGGCTGATGGGGGGGGTTAGGACTGGTAATTGGCTATGGGGGGGGCTAAGACTGGAAATGGGCTGATGGGGAGGTTTAGGACTGATCAGGGGTTCTGGGCGGGGGCTAAGACTTGAAGTGGGCTGATGGGGGAGGGTTAGGACTAGTAATGGGCCATGGGGGGGTGCTAAGACTGGAAGTGGGCTGATGGGGGGGTTAGGACTGGTAATTGGCTATGGGGAGGCTAAGACTTGAAATCGGCTGATGGGGGGTTAGGAATGGTAATTGGCTATGTTGGGGCTAAGACTGGAAATGGACTGATGGGGAGGTTTAGGACTGGTAATGGGTTATGGGGGGCTAAGACTGGAAGTGGGCTGATGGGGGAGGGTTAGGACTAGTAATGGGCCATGGGGGGTGCTAAGACTGGAAGTGGGCTGATGGGGAGGTTTAGGACTGGTAATGGGTTATGGGGGGGCTAAGACTGGAAATGGGCTGATGGGGGGTTAGGACTGTTAATGGACTGGGGGGTTGCTAGGACTGGAAATGGGCTGAGTGGAAGGAGGGCTTGAACTGCAAATAGCTGATGGGGACGGGGGCTTGGAATGGTAATGGGTTGTGAGGGGGAGGGAGCTAGGACTGGAAATGGGTGAGTGGGGGGGCTAGGACAGGAAATGGGCTGATGGAGGGGCTAGAATAGGACTGGAAATTGGCTGTTGGGGGGGGTGCTAAGATTGGAAATGGGCTGTGGTGGGGGTTTGGATTGAAATGGACTCATGAAGGGGCTAGAACTGGAAGTAGGCTCATGGGGGGCTTGGATTGGAAATGGGCTGAGTGGAGGGGAGCTAGGATTTGGGTCCACAAAAAAACAGCGCTAGCCACTCAAACGAGCAGAGACAAAGACAGGAAGCGGCAGATTCGACACCCAATAAATTTATTATAACCAAATAAGTGGCCTAAGCCCAACACAGGCCGTGTTTCGTATATCACTTCCTCAGGGGCTATCAGGACACACTAAAAAATAAATTATAAAACCACATTAGTATAATTAAACCATAAATATACAAAAAAGGGGGGGTTTAAAGTAAAAAATTATAACGTAAATATACAATATACATAAAATGAAGGCAAAATTGGACTATATCAAATAACTTAAGTCTCAAAGCAAAACACATTAATAAAATTCAAGGAACAATCAAGGATAATCAATTAAAATCATAGAAACACCATATACAATCACTTAAAATTGAATCCTCATATATTAAATAAGCTATTCTATAGATCAGATGACATATAAATATGTATA
This sequence comes from Ichthyophis bannanicus, assembly GCA_033557465.1. Lineage (NCBI taxonomy): Eukaryota > Metazoa > Chordata > Amphibia > Gymnophiona > Ichthyophiidae > Ichthyophis > Ichthyophis bannanicus. The sequence continues at coordinate 607,448,697 of CM066033.1, forward strand.
CATACATATGTATAATAAAATAAATAAATAATTAAAAGTATAAGTGCTAATTGGTATACAATAAAAACACCAAAACATAAATAATTGTACAAGCATATACCAAATGTAAAAAATACCATATACAATCACTTAAAAATGAATCCTCATATGTTAAATAAAATGTACTATAGATCAGATGACATATAAATATGTATACATACATGATAAAATTATTATGACTAAATTCTATAAGTTATTTACGAATATTGCACTCTACTTTAAAAAATAATGACAATAAATTAAAAAATATAAAAAAATAAGAATATGCTTCTTTATATTGAGATATAGAGGGTATTGGATGCTACCCCCATAAAAATATAAATATATTCCTGATTATAAAAGCTGCAACCATTAAAAGTACATGACCATCCACATAAACCAATGATAGAACAATTAAATGGATAAAAAATGTATAGGTCATTCGGGAGAAATTAAAATTGTGCTGTAAAAAAAAAGCATCAAAAACATAATACATATGAACAAGAAAAGAGAGGGGAGGGGGGGGAGAGGAGGGGGGAGGGGGAGGTGGAAGGGGAGGAGAGGGAGGGGGAAGGAAAAGGGAAGGGGGGGGGGAATTTAGTCATCTATTTTGGCGTAAGTTGTCCGTTTTTATTTTTTAGAAACTTTTTTGAGAGTAGCGACTTCCATTGTCTCTTTTGAGCCTGGTGAAGTCTATCAACATCACACCCACAGGTAATATTCAACTCTACAGCATGTGTTTCATTTAATATTAGCATAATTATTTCTTAATCAGACCTACTCCCTCAGTCTCCTCATCCCTTTCCATTTTTTGTTTACATATAGTTGTCTTTTACATTTTTATTGTATATGCTTGTACCATTATAATTGTTTGGTGATTACATTTTTTTGTCTTCCAATTAGCACTTATATTTTTAATTATTTATTTATTTAATAATTTTATCATGTATGTATACATATTTATATGTCATCTGATCTATAGTACATTTTATTTAATATATGAGGATTCATTTTTAAGTGATTGTATATGGTATTTTTTACATTTGGTATATGCTTGCACAATTATTTATGTTTTGGTGTTTTTATTGTATACCAATTAGCACTTATACTTTTAATTATTTCTTTATTTTATTATACATATGTATGTATACATATTTATAAGTCATCTGATCTATAGAATAGCTTATTTAATATATGAGGATTCAATTTTAAGTGATTGTATATGGTGTTTTTATGATTTTAATTGATTATCCTTGATTGTTCCTTGAATTTTATTAATGTGTTTTGCTTTGAGACTTAAGTTATTTGATATAGTCCAATTTTGCCTTCATTTTATGTATATTGTATATTTACGTTATAATTTTTTACTTTAAACCCCTTTTTTGTATATTTATGGTTTAATTATACTAATGTGGTTTTATAATTTATTTTTTAGTGTGTCCTGATAGCCCCTGAGGAAGTGATATACGAAACACGGCCTGTGTTGGGCTTAGGCCACTTATTTGGTTATAATAAATTTATTGGGTGTCGAATCTGCCGCTTCCTGTCTTTGTCTCGGGGAGCTAGGATTTGACATGGGCTGATGGGCTCATGGGGGGCTGGGATTGGAAATGAGCTGATGGAGGGACTCGGATGGGACTGGAAATAGATGGGGGAGCTAGGACTGGAAATAGGCTGATGGTGGGTCTAGGATAGGACTGGAAATGGGCTTATGGGGGGCTAGGACTGGAAATGGGCTGATGTGGGGACTAGAAGGGAGCGGATGCTGGGTGGGACTGGAACTAGAATGGAGCTGATGTTGGGGAGGATTAGAATGGGATGGAGCTGGGAGAGGGAAATGGAGAGGGAAAAATATTTTGTGTGGGAGGGAAGACAAATCTACAATTGGCCGGATATTGGGAGAGTAAGTGGGGATTGAGAATGGAGGGGTAAAATTTGAGTAGATGAAATAGGAATGAGGAAAGAGCAAAAGGAGAAAGATTAGTATGTTAAAGCAGATGTAGAGAGAGAATGGAAAAAAAACTAGAAGAGAGAAGAAAAGACAAATGGACAGCAGACGATGGAGAGTTAGCGGAAGACACAAAGAAACCAGAAGAAAGTGACTGGAGCAATTGCAGCTGAAAAAAAATGCACAAAAGGTAGAAAAATATCTCTTTATTTTGAATTTATTAATTGGAATATGTCAGCTCTGGGAAATGTGCATCATTAACGTCTGCGCTTTGTTTAGTACAAGAGCAAATTAATGTATAGTTTTATTTCTACAGTGTTGTACATTCCAAGTTTGGCTTTTGGGATTCCCAGTTTAATCATTGTCTTCCTGTTTCTAAATTGTGATTCCTTGTTTGGTGATGGTCTATGTTCTGCATGTGTAACTGAGCTGAGGTATTCTGTTTATGTAATTCCTATTTGACATTGCCACTTGTTCTCTTTCCCCAGTAGGTCATGTATTGTTGTTCTCTGAAATGTATTGGTTTAATATTTGCAGCGTTTCCTTTTGATAGTTAGGGTATGGTGCTTTATGAGTCCTGGTAGTGCTGTTAGGATACGGCGGGTTTGCTATGGGTTCTAAATGGGCAGTGTTTGTAGTAGTTCCTAATGTGTCTGGCGGTTGGCACTGGATTATAGTAATGTAGACGTCTTTTAGTCTTTCTTTATTCATACACTCATTAAGAGGCATGTTTACTAAACGTTAGTGTATGGTAACATGCAAATATTTATGCAAATGAGGCCCATTATGCAAATGAGGCCCCGCACCGAGTCTCCGCACATGGCCCCGCACCCCCCTTGGGCCGCCCCTGTTCATATTAGCAGATCCATATGAACCTCCATAAAGTTTTACAATACTATCAGGTGAGGTCCATATTGGTGTATTGCAGTTCAATATTTACTACTAGATATCACCTGCACAGGGACTCCTATCTAGGCGTCCTGTTTGTTCCAGCTGTTCCACAGCACATCTTTTTTAGTTCAACTCCTACCCTCCATCCCCAGGATGCCTGAGGTTCTATCGAATAGCATGGCTTTCTCAGATTCGCAACATGCTGGGACTCCTCCAGGCATCTTAGCTTGGGAGTCCCCATATGTGAAGACTCATTCCTGCTTATTCCTGGAGATAGCACAGTTACTTACCTGTAACAGGTGATCTCTGGGAACAGCAGGAATAAGTCTTCACAACCCACCCACCTCCCCTAGGAGTTGTATCTCTTTATCTCTATCTTTCCCCTCTTTCTCTCTCTTTGTCTTAGCTTTAAAATTTAACTGAGGAGAGGCAGTTGGGAACGGCGGGAAGGCAGCATGCAGGCGTGGTGGGATGCTCCCAAAAGCGTTCTAATTGGACGCTGGGGAGCATTCCCGCGCAGACTCCGTCGGTACTGACGTACCCATATGTCAAGACTTATTCCTGCTGTTCCCAGAGATCACCTGTTACAGGTAAGTAACTGTGCTTTACGTGTTACAGAGAGGAATGACTAGCAGAAAAAAAGGAGGTGATAATGCCTCTGTATAAGTCTTTGGTGCAACCTCATTTGGAGTATAGTGTGCAATTCTGGAGACCGCACCTTCAAAAGGATGTGAACAGGATGGAGTCGGTGCAGAGGGTGGCTACCAAAATGGTTAGTGGTCTTCATTATCAAGCATATGAGGACAGACTTAAGGATCTTAATATGTACACCTTAGAGGAAAGGCGGGATAGAGGTGATATGATTGAGATGTTTAAATACCTCCGTGGCATAAATGTTCAGGGAGAGAGCCTCTTTCAATTGAAAGCAAGTTCTGCTACGAGGGGACATGGGATGAGGGTGAAGGGGGATAGATTCAGGAGTGATTTGCGGAAATATTTCTTTACGGAAAGAGTGGTGGATTCGTGGAATAGTCTGCCAGTGGAGGTGGTAGAGATGAGGACAGTAACTGAATTCAAAAAAGCAAGGGACAAACACAGAGGATCTCTAAAGGAACAAAGGGGACTGTTGTAGTTGTTGATATGGAAGGACAACCAAAAATCAATGGGTTGTAGGAACAATGTAAACTATGATCACTAGATATTTTTCCACTCTCTAACCACAGCAACGTACTCATGCAAAAATCGAGAATGGGTCTCAGACTTGAATCGGGGAAAAGCCTGGGAGGAACTGTGCCTCTATGGCTATTGCATCAATGACCCAATAAATTTCCCGTGTTGATATTACAAAAATTGTTTTCAAACAAACTATCAAACCATCATAACGTTAATATCAAATGTAGAAATGTTGATAAAAATTCAAAACATAGCAAAACGCTTATCCATTAACTCCGTGTAAAATACTGTGCAAAAATGATGAAAAATTCTTATCTGTGCAAAATACTGTCCCAACGCAAATCAGCAGCGCCAGTGCGTTTCACCGCAGCCGCGGTTTCTTCGGGGAATTTTAAAACAGATTAGAACGCTTGATGTTGACATGCAACTGTTTATCCCAGTGTGCTCTGAAAAAGCAAGAAGGTTAAATCAGTACATCATGCTGCTTCAAAAATGAAATCTTCTAAACAACTATAATAGTTTCACGGAAATCGCATCCAGCAGCAAACAACCATACCTTAACGCATTCCCCACTGGACTAGTCTTGCAATCGCAAAGACGCCAACGCATGCGCGGTTGAAAGATCAAGACAGGCTTTTATCTCTGAGCCGCCACCTAACTCTCCTCAAGGCGGCGCAAGAAATATGATTACTACTTAAAGGGCTCATGCTCTTTCGAACCCCGTTGCTTTCATTAGTGTAAAGTTAAGGCGTCATTCTTGGTGAACTGTAGCAGCAAACAGTGTATATGTTGGATAATAAAGGAACACAGTAAATTGGCTGGTCAATGATAGTGACCTATTCATACACTACCTAAGTACAGACAGACCAGTCCACTTGAGCATTCAATCCATCAGGATATACAGTTTGTAAAGTATATATCCAACGTTGTTCACACAAAAGAAGACTTTGATCTCTAGTTCGACCCTGAAAATCTGCCAGTACTCGATCAATGCAAAACACTCTCAGTTGATCAAATTGGTGCCCAAACTCCAGACAATGAGATACAATTGGTGCGTCCATCTTCTTATAACGAAGCCTGCTTTGATGTTCATTGATTCAGATTCTGAATGAACGTATAGTCTTGCCTATATATAAAAGTCGACAGCGGCATTGAATTGCATACACCACTCCAGTGGACCCACATGTAGTCTGTCTCTTCAAAACATAAGTAGAATCGTGATACTGAAACTGCGTTAATTGCAACGAGACGTGACAGATATTGCACTGGCTACATATGGTATGGTCATTCTGTCTAGTTATTTGCTCTGTCTCTAATGGTCGCAGAACGGTTGGACTCAAAAGTTCCTTCAGATTTTTATGACGCCGCCACACACATCGGATTGATTTAGCTTCTAACCCTGGAATGTTAAGGAGTACATTGCTGTGACGTTTCAGTATTTTCTTGAGCTGGCTGCTGAAAGGTGAAAATTTGGTTATGAAATTCACGGATGCTTCCCCTGGGCTGTCCTTTGACAACTTTGGTGCTAACAGCAAATCTCGATTATTAAAACGTGCCCGGGTATAAGCCCATTTAATAATTTGCCTAGGGTATCCCCTGGCTGCAAAATCTTTTTGAAGAATCTTGGACTGCTCCTTAAAAACAACTTCCTCAGAACAGCAAGGCCGCGGGCCCCGTCCGCGTGGCCGCTCCTAACTGGGGGGGTGGCAGGCCGTTCGCCCCCCCCCCCCCTCGGTTGCGGCGGCGGCGGCACGCGGCTCGATGGTGTCCGCGCGGCCGGGCGCCTCATTGGCTCCCCGCGGCGTTTAAAACGCCCGGGAGCCAATGAGGAGGCTAGGACCCGGCAGCGGGGGGGGTGAGTGGCGCGGAGACCCAGCTCTGCATCGGCAGTTGCTGGGTCAGGGCTGGAGGCTCCAGACGTGTGCGGGCTTGCTGCGCACGATAGTCGTCGGTTGTCCAGGCATAGGCGCAGCGTGAGGCAGCACGTGAAGCGGCGCCGTCCTTGGAGCTCCGGGGGCAGCGATCCAGCGGCGGGGGAGTCGGGAGGCTCGTGGCTCTCCAGGCAAGTTTGTTTGGGGAAGGTCAGGGTTTCAAATCCCACTAGGGGACAGCAACAGGTGTTCCTTGTGGTCTTGGGCAAGCCACTTAGCTATTTAGGGAATCCCCTCTCTCCTTAAAAAAAAAAAAAATAATAATAATAATAATTTAATAAAATAAAATAAAATCAATAGATACATAAATAAATAATTAAGCCCATGGCCGGTGGAGGAATGAAGGGGGGTTCCGGAAAGCGCCACGGGTCTGGGAAGGCTAAGCCGGCCGGTCCTCGGAGGGGAGAGCCTGCTCCGTTGGGGCGCTCGGCTCCTCTTGGAAGGGGGACCAGGGACAGGGCTCCGAGCCGTGGCCCGGCGTCCGACCGTGGTACTAGCCCTGTCACCAGGCCGGGGGGGTAGGGGGGTTTCGGCTGGCCGGTTAGCTGGGGGCCGGCGTGGTAGGTCAGCAGCCCCGGCTAGCGGTACTTTGGGGCGGGGAGAGGCCCCTGGTGGCTTGGGGGTGGCTATAGGTCCCACAGGGGTGAGTGAAGGGGCGGCTCCTCAGTCGAGCACTGTGGTTATGGACGCTGCGAGTCCGGGGGGTGGATCCGCTCCTGCTGGGGCAGCCTATTCCCCCATGTGGGCGCATTGGCAGGGCGGGGGTCAAGGCTCTTCCCGCGCGGAATGGCTAGGGGCGTGGCAGCCGCCTTGGCCGGGGGCGGGTTTTCCTTCGCCTTTCCCTGTTTTTTCTCCGCAGGTTTCGACTGGCTGGCCCTACTTGGGGCAACCGTGGGGGGCTCCTGCTGGAGAGCTGGACGGCGGAGGGCGAGCACAAGTGGAGGCCCCGTGTCTGTCGGAAGCGGAGGGGGAGCGGAAGCATCAGCTTTGACGCCACCGGAGCCGGGCGTGTCTTCCGAGGTAGCAGCACCAGTGGCAGGTGAGTTGGCTACTAGGGTGAGGGCAGGGGAGGGGGGTAAGAAGCGAGCGTCCAAGCGCAAGCGGTGTTCCGGTCACCGGCGGCGGCGTTCGGGGTCCTCCTCTTCTTCAACGTCTGAGTCTTCGTCCGGCTCGGTGTCCGACGACTTGGCCGGGAGCCCGCGGGCCACTGGCGGGGGAGGTCGGCGTGGGACAGGTGGGTTCGGTGCCTTCGGTGGCGTGTTTCTCGGAGTTATGGGAGGGGGTGCCAAAGACTCTGCGGAAAAAGATTGTAAAACGTCGCTACGTAGATATTTTCCGCTTACTCGAAGGTCGAAAACGGTCGGGGGATAGCCGAGGGAAGCGTAAGGAGGACGAGAAGGCGGGTAGGGTCAAGAGAGTGGCTCGGAATGTGGTTAATTGGACTCGGTCTTTCTTGCGTTTGGCGAGTGTATGGGGTCATTCGCATCCGGAGCAGTACGGTATGCTGTTGGCTTACGCGGATTCCATACTGGAGGCCTCAGACTCATGACGGTTGGGCTTGGCTCAACTATGATGAGAAATTCCGTGATAAGATGGAGGAGAATCGCCTGTTGTCGTGGGGAACGCAGGACATTAATCTTTGGCTAACGCAGATGGCGATCAGACCTGGCGGGGGAGGTATGGGTGGGCAAAGAGGTGGAGTAGCCACCCCTGTGCGGGCGTATCGGCCCTTTCGATCGGGCGTGCCCCCTGTTTTGCAGAGAACTCCAGGGGGGGGGGAGCGGGGGACTTGTGCTGGCGCTTCAACAAGTCTTCCTGCCCCTTTCCGGATTGCAAATTCCGGCACGCCTGCTCCGTCTGTAATGGGGGTCACTCAGCCCTCAAGTGTGTCAAGAAGAGTGGCGGAGGCGTGCCAGCCCCCAGCCACAAGTAATGGGGACGTCTGGAGTTTGGCCCCCACCCCGGTTGCGATTGATGGGTTAGGCCCGTGGCTTAGGAGGTATCCGAAGCGACAGGTCAGCGGTCTTTTGGAATACGGGTTTAAGGAGGGGTTTCCCATACCGGTGGTGGGCAGTGTAGGGGTACACAAGGCGCGGAATTCGCCTTCGGTGCGGCGTTTTGCGCAGCTGGTACGAGATAAGTTGGCAACTGAGCTGGCCTTAGGTAGGGTGGCGGGTCCTTTCGGAGAGCGACCTTTTGCAGAGTTTGTGGTTTCTCCGTTGGGTATCATTCCAAAGAAGGAGCCGGGGAAGTATCGCCTGATACATAATCTTTCTTTTCCTATTGGTTCCTCAGTTAATGATCACATTCCTAAGGTTTTGTGTGCCGTACGTTACGCATCCTTTGATGAGGCTGTTGAGCTGGTACGTGCCTGTGGGCCGGGGTGCTTGATGTCAAAAGTGGATATTGAATCCGCTTTCCGTTTATTGCCGGTGCACCCTTCTGCTTTCCATTTGTTGGGGTTTTGCTTCGAAGGGCAATTTTACTTCGATAAATGCATGCCTATGGGCTGTTCGATTTCCTGTGCGTATTTCGAACAGTTTAGCTCCTTTTTACACTGGGCATTCGTGGACTGGGTGGGATGCGGCTCGGTAGTGCACTACTTAGATGACTTCCTCTTCGTGGGGCCGGCACATACGGGGCAGTGCAAGGCTTTGTTGGATGGTTTTGTCCGGTTGGCCCGAGTATGGGGTGTTCCGTTAGCATCCGAAAAGACGGCGGGTCCGGCGACGACTATTACCTTTTTGGGAGTGGAGTTGGATTCCGTGGCGTTGGAGGCCCGCTTGCCGGAGGAGAAAGTTACGAGTCTGCGGGTGTTGGTCGCCGATGCGCTGGGTTCTAGTAAGCTAACGCTGCGGGAGATGCAGTCTTTGGTGGGGTCCCTGAATTTTGCGTGTCGGGTGATCCCGATGGGGAGAGTGTTCTTGCGCCGGTTGTCCGCAGCTACTGCAGGCGTCTCTAGGCCGCATCATCGGATTCGGATGTCACGCAGCTTGCGGGCAGACCTGCGGATTTGGGACGATTTTCTTCGTGACTTTAATGGTACCACGGTGCTGAGAGACCCGGAGGTGACTTCTGCGGATCTGCAGTTGTATACTGATGCAGCAGGGGGTTCCGGTTTGGGGATTTATTTTGGGGGCGCATGGTGCGCAGAAGGCTGGCCTCAATTCTGGCGAGCGGTGGGGCTTACGAGGCATATTACCTTCCTCGAGTTGTTTCCCATTTTGGTGGTCCTGTCGTTGTGGCCGGATAGACTCCGCAATCGCAGAGTGCGCTGGTGGTGCGACAACGAGGCGGTAGTGTCGGTGATCAATAACTATTCCCCAAGATGTCAGCCGGTAGCTGACCTGATGCGGCAGGTGGTCTTTTCATGCTTGCAGTTGAATTTAGTGATTAAGGCTCGTCATATTCCGGGGAGACATAACCAGATTGCCGATGCTCTTTCCCGTTTCAAGTGGGCGCTGTTTCGGACCTTGGCGCCAGATGCGGACGACGTGGGATTTGCGGTCCCGGAGCATTTATGTCGGATTGGCCTCCAGCCATGATCGAGCTGTTGCAGAAGGCCGTCTCCTCGGCGACATGGGTCACGTATCAACGTGGCTACTGCAGTGTGGTGTCCTCCTTGCTACTCCATGGATGGCGTCCCGGGCCAGCGTCGGATCTGCTTCTGGGTCAGTATGTGGCGGCGGCTAAGGAACAGGGCCTGTCACGGACCACGGTCCGAAGGAACTTAGCAGGATTTGCCTTTTTCGCACGGGCTATCGGGTGGGGGGGGGGCGGGAGGGGGATTTTTAACGCGTACATTGTTGCGGGGTTGGGAGCGGTCTAGTCCCTCACCCGGGGATTGGCGGCGTCCTATTACTCATGACTTACTGCGTCGGTTATGCGGGGCCTTGCCGCAGGTGGTGGCCTCCTACTATGAAGGGGTGCTCTTTCGGGCCGTTTTTTCGTTAGCCTTTTTCGGCGCATTTCGGGTGGGCGAGCTGGTTTCGGAGTCGGGGCGGCTTCACAATGGGAGGGAGGTGCAGGTGCATCACGTGCACTTGCTCGGGAGTAGGGTTCGTATCCGCCTTGCCCGTTCTAAGACGGATCAGGCGGGAAAGGGTATGTGGGTGGACTTGGCCACGGTTCAGGGTTCCCCCTCGTGCCCGGTCGCGTTACTGCAAGCGTACTTACGCGTTCGTCCGGAGGCTGGCGGTAGCCTTTTTATCCATCAGGACGAGCGGGTTCTTACGCGTTTCCAATTTACCGCAGTGCTACGGCTAGCATTACGACAGATAGGTGAGGACCCTGGTGCCTTCGCCCCTCATTCCTTCCGGATCGGGGCGGCGACCAGTGCGGCGGTGGCCGGGCTGCCCGATCAGGAGATACAGCGCATTGGGCGTTGGCGGTCGGGAGCTTTCCACAGCTATGTGCGTTTGTAGGGGAGTGGGGGGGGGCACTAACGGGGCTATTTCTTTGTCTTTCAGATGTGGGGCATAGAAGCTGCTGGATTCTTGGCCACTCCTTTGTCTTCTGGGCGGGTCGGCGAGCAGCGACGCGCCCAATGGGGCTGACTTTGGGACTTTCCGAGCAGGCGGTGACGATCACATGGCTGGGCGAGCGCGGACTCCGGTGAATACAACTCTTGCCTTTGCTTCGGCACCTCCAGCGTACCAGAGGCGCCCCGGATGTGTTACTGCTCCACTTAGGTGGCAACGATCTCGCTTCATGGACTTGCCGGCAGTTGATTCGAGCAGCTATCAAGGACTTTGGGGTGGTTTTGGGGATGTTTCCAGATGTATTATTGCTATGGTCGGATATCATTCCAAGGCCGTCCTGTAGGGCTCAGCGACGGTGGTCACGGGGTGTGACCAAAATTAACCGTCAAATTGGCCGGTGGGTGGGCCAGCAAGGGGGCTGTCAAATTTTTCACCCTTGGGTGGACGTGGACTGCCCTGGCCTCTATAGGCCGGACGGGGTGCACTTGTCCCCGATAGGGCTAGATTTACTGCTTAACGATTGGCAGGAGGCCTTGGAAGGTATTCCGTTGGGGGCGAGGGCTGGTCGCAGCTTACCTTTGGGGGGCGGCTCTGGTCGTGGCTGACCTGAGCCGGTGGCGGGATCCCGGAGGTTTCCGGGGTCCGGAGCCGGTGGCAAGCATGAGGGCGGGGGTGGGGTACCCCCGACCCGGTTAACCCCTCAGGCTTTTGCTAATAGCATGGCGAAGCCGGAAGAGGGAGGGCGTGGAAAATGTCGGGCCTGTGCCCGGGGGAAGCGGATGCGGCGTCACCTTGCTACTAACACGGCGGGTGAGAGCTCGCTCTGCTTGGGGGGGGTGGGAGTTAAAATGTGTTGATGTTGTATTATGTGTGTTTAAAAGGTTATTAAAGCTGCGACCAGTTTAAGTCCCAAATGGTTGTCATGTGTTTGTTTTGAATTAATCTGTCGGGGAAAGGAAAGTGGGGGTGGGGCCTGGGGGGGGGGGGCGAGAGGCGACATGCCGCCTTACCCGGTTACAGCAAGGCCGCGGGCCCCGTCCGCGTGGCCGCTCCTAACCGGGGGGGTGGCGGGCCGTTCGCCCCCCCCCCTCGGTTGCGGCGGCGGCGCGCGGCTCGATGGTGTCCGCGCGGCCGGGCGCCTCATTGGCTCCCCGCGGCGTTTAAAACGCCCGGGAGCCAATGAGGAGGCTAGGACCCGGCAGCGGGGGGGGTGAGTGGCGCGGAGACCCAGCTCTGCATCGGCAGTTGCTGGGTCAGGGCTGGAGGCTCCAGACGTCCCGCCCGCCCACCCTGCCTGGGAGAGGCTTTGGTTGGGGGGGGTTTTGGGTTGTTGCAGCTCGAAGGGGGGGGGCTTTGGCGGGATCCCGGAGGTTTCCGGGGTCCGGAGCCGGTGGCAAGCATGAGGGCGGGTGTGGGGTACCCCCGACCCGGTTAACCCCTCAGGCTTTTGCTAATAGCATGGCGAAGCCGGAAGAGGGAGGGCGTGGAAAATGTCGGGCCTGTGCCCGGGGGAAGCGGATGCGGCGTCACCTTGCTACTAACACGGCGGGTGAGAGCTCGCTCTGCTTGGGGGGGGGGTGGGAGTTAAAATGTGTTGATGTTGTATTATGTGTGTTTAAAAGGTTATTAAAGCTGCGACCAGTTTAAGTCCCAAATGGTTGTCATGTGTTTGTTTTGAATTAATCTGTCGGGGAAAGGAAAGTGGGGGTGGGGCCTGGGGGGGGGGGGCGAGAGGCGACATGCCGCCTTACCCGGTTACAATTTTTGTAATATCAACACGGGAAATTTATTGGGTCATTGATGCAACGCAGGGGTTTAATAGCCATAGAGGCACAGTTCCTCCCAGGCTTTTCCCCGATTCAAGTCTGAGACCCATTCTTGATTTTTGCATGAGTACGTTGCTGTGGTTAGAGATATGGAAGGACAGACTAGATAGGCCATGTGGTCTTTTTCTGTCATCATATTTCTATGTTTCCATGTTAGTATGTTGGTTAAGGTGTGTTAATTCACGTGCTAACTGCAAGCCTTGTTGGTAAATGGAAACTGGGAAGACAGCAAATATAGTTGTGGTCAACATCATTGGCACCCTTGCAGTTCAACCCTTTAATGTCCAATATCTCCTAAAAAAGTGGACATTGAAATGGCTTTGGACTATACAGTATATGCACACATATTTGAGACATAAAAGAAGACCAATTAAAAAAGGGAATAGTAGGAAATAGTATAAAAACTGAGACATTACCAGGACATGATTATTTGCACCCTTATAAACAAATCAGTTTGAACAGAAGAATCACGTTCCCATTACAGTAATGTTAGACACACCTATGATCAATTGTTAGTACTCACATGACTTGAATCAACCAATGAATGGTTGCTGTAATGTTTAAAATGGCAATATTCACTCACTGTTTCATTTTCACAATGTTGAAAACAAGAGAGCTAGGAAAACCAGAAGCGGAACCCAAGGACCAGGCCTACACATGGGAGTAATTGCAAACAAAGTTTATTGGCGGACCCATTACGTCAGCAGCATCTCTAACGTAAGAGGCAATGCAAGGGATAAAGGGTCGTAGGAACACATCAATAAACGTGGACAAAGGTTCCAGGACAGAACCTATGCCAGAAACTATGGGACGTCCTGGAGGAGCAGTGAGGGACTTGTGGATTTTGGGAATGGTGTAGATCGTTGGAACAACTGGATGCTTGACCAACAGAAAAGCATACTCACGAGGAGTGAGAAAACCGGCCTGCAAGCCATATAGCAAAAATGAATCAATTTCAGTCTTCAGAGAAGGCGTAGGGTTGCAGGGCAAAATTTGATAAAAATCCTTGTCATTTAATTGGTTGGACAACTCTTGAATGTAATATGTGCGATCCAAAATGACAATCCCACCATCCTTATCGGACGGTTTTATAATGATATCAGAGCGTGTGTTGAGGTTAGAGATGGCAACTCTCTCTTGTCGTGTAAGGTTAAAATACCTGCATCCCGACTTCTTTTCCATACTCTCAATGTCTCTTAAAACACATTTTGTAAACGTATGAACCAAAGGGTCAACAGGACCAGGGGGAACCCAACGTGATTTCGCTCGCACCACAGAAGGATCTGTTGTAGGGCAGGACTTTTCAGAAAAGAATTTTTTGATTTGTAATTTGCGAAAGAATTTGTACAGGTCTACCCGAGTTTGAAACGCATCATAGCGTGCTGTGGGAACAAAGGACAACCCTTTATGTAAGAGGTCAAGTTCTGTTTTGGTAAAAGTAGCATGAGACAAGTTGATAACAGGTAAATCAAATTGTGCAGATGTCTGTGTGTCTATGGGGATATCCTGACTTAATATTGCTCATGAAACTGATTTTGCGGTGGTCGGGATGAATATTTTGCGGGAGGTCTGCCCCTCCCTCTCCCTCTGAATTCTAGATGGGATGGGAATGATTTCTTGGGTTTGCGTTGCGCTGATTCTCTTTCCCACAGATCCTCGAATAAAAAATCTTTAGATGTTCCGGGAGAATTGGGAAGGGGAGTGGAAACGGGGGAGGCAAAAAGTTCTTCTGACTCACTACGAATACGTTTCTTGGTTCTTTCTGTTAGATCATCATACTTACTGACTGGGGAATCACGTTTTCTAAAATTGCTAGAGTCATCAAACCTGTGGCTAAAAGGTTCAGGTCTCTTTGAGTGATAGCCATTTTGATTATCGTTTCTACGATATTGGTTATGAGAATAATCATATCTCCTAGAATTATCATTATTACGATTGTTGGAAATATCATCCTTAAAACTAACTTGGCGTGAACCATTAAAAGCAGCCCTAGGCTTTAACCATAGATATACATTATCATTTTTGTAATCAAGTTCATCCCATTTATGTTTATCAAGCTTCATCCTTTTGATCTCTCTACGATATTCATCCAATTTCTTGTTGTAATCTCCAAACAATCTTTCAAAATGTCTGTCCTCTGATTTCAAAAGACCCATTTTATTCTCTGCTTCTATGCGGATCTTCTCAGCCTGCATCCCGACTTCTTTTCCATACTCTCAATGTCTCTTAAAACACATTTTGTAAACGTATGAACCAAAGGGAATAGTAGGAAATAGTATAAAAACTGAGACATTACCAGGACATCATTATTTGCACCCTTATAAACAAATCAGTTTGAACAGAAGAATCGCGTTCCCATTACAGTAATGTTAGACACACCTATGATCAATTGTTAGTACTCACATGACTTGAATCAACCAATGAATGGTTGCTGTAATGTTTAAAATGGCAATATTCACTCACTGTTTCATTTACATATACATTTACAAGCGAAGAAATGAAGCTTATAAGGAAAAACAGCCTTCCTACAGTTAAATATGGTGTAGTTTCCATAATGTTGTGGAGCTATTTTACTGCCTGGAGGCCTGGAATGTATTAATGGAATCATGGCGTCAGAGGACTAGCAAGGTATTTTGGAGCGAAATATGCTACCTAGTGTCAGAAAGCTAGGCTTGGGTCGAAGGTCATGGGTGCTCCAGCAGGACAATGACTCAAAACATACATCTGAAAGTACAATAGAATGATTTAAATGGACTGTTTTAAACTGGCAAGCAATGAATCCTGATCTCAATCCAATCAAGAACCTTTAGAAAGATTTGAAATCTGGCATTGGTAAAAGGAATCCTGGAAACATTCATGAGATGGTACAAATCGCAGTTGAAGAGTGGGAAACTACCAGCAGACAGATGTAAAAACCTATAGAGGGCTACCAGAAACATTTGGAGGCTGTCATCACTGCCAAGGGTTGTGTGACCAAATATTAGTGAAGGGTGCCATTAATTCTGTCCAGGTCATATTATGTTTTTTTGGTCAGAAATTACTACATCTAAGTTGGACAGACATCTTTTTTTTTGTTGTATACCTTTGAACATACTATTAAAATATTATGATGACATACAGTTGGAATATTTCCAATTATTTCTCAAGATATTATATACAACATACCTAAAATGCAAGGGTGCCATTAATGTTGACCACAACTGTATGTTTTGCATAGAGTAGTCAGCACATAAGACTTTACTGTAAAGTCTCACTTGTGTAGTTAGAATGGCTTAATTGACTGCCACCTCAAGAGGTGGTGGTAAATGAATGCTCCCAATCCTGAAGGTTCCTCTGTGTGGTAGCTGCATCACATCACTCGCTGATGCTTATTTGGAAGCTTGAACCCTAGCAGTAGTACTAAGGATCAAAGCTGCCATTTTGAACTAGGAGAGCCAACAGAGCAGGAGCGACTGAGGATTGCTCCTGTTCCCCACAAGACACCGGTGACTCCCTCTAAGAACTGGGAAGATATCAAGGGATTTGGGGGGGGGGGGGGCACTATTTGGTTAGAATGTTGGAGAGCGTCAGGGAAGATTGAGGGATGTCAGAATCTTTAATGGATGTCAGAAAGGTATGGGTGGGGAATCAGGGTGTGTCAAAGTCTTTAATAGATTTTAGGAAAGTGGCAGAGAGATTGGGCAATATGCTGAATGCACTGGCTGCTTGGTAAGAAATCTGTTTACTAGTGTATTACCAATAGCACAGATGTGTTGCACCTCTGGCAATGCACATTTTAACATGTGGTCAATATCTGCCTAGCGCGAGAGCTTTTTGGGCATATTTGCACTTACTGCATGTTATTTTTTGCACGCAACATTCAGTAAGTGCAAAATATTACTGCACTTTAATAAACAGTCTCCTAAATCTTTTAAGGCATACTAACAAACCAAATGGACATCCCCATCATCCATTAGCTTTTCAGAAAGACCTGTAAATTTGTGACAGGCATTAGTGGAGTTTGCTATGGAGGTCATTGAGGTACGCAAATAGTGGGGCTGCGCGTCCCGGGTGAACTTGCAGCCTCGCTATTCATACGGCCCATATGCTGCTAACCAGGCTCCCTGGACGTACAGGGCTTCTGTGTGAGCAGTGCTGGACAGGGGTGGAAGGGGGCGGGGCGAGGGAGGAGCTATGTGCCAGGATGTACAGGACCGATTCAGGTCATGGCCCTGTACATCCTGCATCTGGAGGCTAGCCATGTTACTTATTTTACCACGGATGTGGAATAAGCAAAGGCGATGGCGGCGACTGGGCCTGGCAGCCCCCCACCAGCACAGGAACTGCGGCAGGTGAGGCCCTTCACCCGATCCCAGCCTGGGCAGACCCCGCTGAGGGTAGGGAGGCAGAGTTAGGCCACATTTGCACAGTGGCAGACTTCCGGGGTTCCTGCTGGGCGTCCCGGTGCAGTGCTGATCGAACACCATGGCACCGGCACCCCAGTAGGAGCATAAGGCAAGCTGGACGGGGTGCCGGGTGGACGTCTTGTGGCGGGGAAGCAATGTCGTGCCATCTAGGTGCCTGATTCTGCAGCCGCGGAAATAGCTGGCTCCCACAGTGCAGAATTGGGTGCCTTTTAGGTCCATCCATTTCTCGTCATCTAGACAGCCTGGATGTGCCCCTTGCTGAATTGGGCTCAACGTGTCTCTAGCTCCTCATCTGCCTTAGTTTTTGACTAACCAAGTGAAGGAGACCGAGAGAGACAGAGCTACTCTTATAGGGGAGGCATGTGGGTATGCGTTACTGGTTAATCTCTAATCTTCAGAGAAAACCTATTACAAGTAGTTAAGTTTATGTTTCTTGAAGATCAGAAGATCAACATCACACAAGTGAAATTCCCTAGTCATGGGTTGTCTTAAAATGAAAAGCAAACAAGAACAAATAATAACAGGTGATGTAGTGCTTTTCAGGAAGAATTTTTATACCAACATTTTTTCTTAAATTGATAAACAAGAAGGCAACTTTATAGTTTAGAAATGGGTGCTAGGAGGGAGGAAGCTGGGCTGTTTTTCTCAAAAGGCCTTGGAAAAAGGGTAGCATGAATCTAGCATTTGAATAGGTGGCCATGTCTAGGTAATAGTGAGTTGTGATTGTGTGAACTGAACTACATGTTACAATTCTTTAAAGAGGTAGATCTTGCATTGGTAACCTTTGTCACTGTGGCCCTGACATTGTGGAATTTGCCACGTCCTTTCAAGATTGGACCTTCCTTAGCCTAAAGTTAGGAAAAATCAATTTTCTTTCCAACTGAGATTGGTACATTTTGGGGGTCATTTTGGAAGCCCTATTCATGCTTTTGATGTCTGAAAATGGGCATACAGATGTCCAAAGCACAGAGACATCTCTAAAGCCATTTAGAAGCTGGGTCTCCTGACATCCCCAGTTTGAGAACATCCAAGTCCGAACAGAGGCATGGTGGAGCGACCCAGAACCTGGCCATTCCCGCCTGATCTCAGAAACATCCTGGACATCCATTATCGCAGCTAACTTTAGACCTGCTCCAGACACAAACAGGCATCTGAAAAGTGCTTGTTTTGGCTAAAAAACATCCAGAAGGTGTAGAGGAGAAAGCATTCCTAGACATTCTACCCTTGGATGTGCCTGCTTTTTTTCTTTTGGCTTAGACATCCCAGATTGTACTTGGACAGCCTTTCTAAAATCTCCCTCCACGTCACCACTAGGCCTGGACTTTCTATGGTCTTGAATCTGCTCTAGATAGAAACCATTTCTAACCCAGTTTGTCAATTTAGGGCCCATCCCTAGAGTGCTCAATTTATTTATAAGTCACCTGTGCAGAACGGTGTCAAAGGTTTTACAGAAATCTAAATACACTACATTTAAGGCTATCCCAGTCAAATAAATTAATTAGATTTGCCTGATAAGACCTGCCTCTAGTAAAACCATGCTGCCTTGGATCCTGCAATCCATTGGACTCCAGATACCTCACTATCATCTGTTTTAGCAGCGTTTCCATTAATTTACTCACTACAGCGGTCAGATTAACTGGCCTGTAGTTCCCAACTTCATCCTTACTTCTACTTTTGTGTAAGGGGTCCTCATGCACCCTTCTCCTAGTCCTCTGGGACCACTCCCAACTTTAAAGAGGCATTAAAAAGGTTAGACAGTGGAGCTGCTAGAACATCCCCAAGTTCCTTCAGTAGTCTTGGATGTATTCTATCCGGCCCCATTACTTTGTCTACTTTTAGGTTAGCTAGTTCCTCACAAAAACAGTTTTATGAAAATCTTTCAAGATGCCCATCACTTCTGTTCCTTTTTGTGGGTGTTTTCTGAGGTCCTGCTCCTGGCCCTTCATCTGTGAACACAGAACAAAAATATTTGTTAAGCAATTCTGCTTTATACCCATCAGCTTCTACATATTCCTCTCCTTACACTTGAGTCTGACAATACCACTTTTGCACTTCTTCCTCTCACTAACATATCTGAAAAATGTCTTGTCGTCCCCCCCCCCCAAATTTACAGCATTAGCTATTTTTCTTCCATTTGTATCTTTCTTTCCTCACTACTTTCCTAAGTTTTATTTATTTAATTTATTTATTTTAAAGGATTTCTATACCGCCTTCTCCTGTAATCAAGGAGGTCTGCACAGCAAACAATCAACAAAATACTGAGTCTTGTGTGTGCATGCATTGAAACAGTAAATGCGTGTGTGTAGGGTGTCATTGATTCTTGGTGAGCTATTTACAGCGTGTGCTATTATACAATACTATGTACATCACAGACTTTATGTTTATGTTTATTAAATTTGATATACCGCTCAGGCCGAAGCATCAGAGCGGTTTACAATAATATATCATTTGAGGAAATATGAAAGGAACGCCATTTGTAAGATAGGACAGAGTAGAGGACAGAAACAGTCAAAAAGATAAGACAAAGAGAAGAAAGGGAACAGCAGGTTACCATAATAAATGCGTATGACAGTCCAGATCACATCTTCCATGTTAACTTCAGGGCAAACGCCATGGTCCAACGCCTAAGGGCCACGCCAAAGGGCCCTCTGGCGAGGCCCTCAGGCGCGGGCCCGCCCCCGAAGCAGCGGTTTAAGCTGTTCTTGCTGGCATCCCATTGGCAGGCATCCCATTGGCAGGCACTAGGAGGGAGGAGGGGCTCCTGCTCACAGCTCCGGTGGTAAAGACTGCTCTCCTGCACGCCCCCGAAGCGGCGGTTTAAGCTGTTCTTGCTGGCATCCCATTGGCAGGCACTAGGAGGGAGGAGGGGCTCCTGCTCACAGCTCCGGTGGTAAAGACTGCTCTCCTGCGCGCCCCCGAAGCGGCGGTTTAAGCCGTTCTTGCTGGCATCCCATTGGCAGGCACTAGGAGGGAGGAGACATTACATCAATACTATGTGCATGGTGAAAAGGGAGGGTGGTTGGGCTGTGGTACTGTCTTAGCTTTTCCAAATATTGATGTTTGTCTCCCTCTTTCTGTGATTTCTTGTATTTTATGAAGGTTACCCTCTTTTTCTTCACCTTTTTAGCTACTTCTTTTGAGAATCATAGTGGCCTCCTTTTCTTTTTACATTTATTTACTTTCCTAACAAAAAGGTTTATTGCTCTTAAAATATCTTCCTTTAGTTTTGCCAACTGCTTTCTGTATCCCCCAGCTGTTCCCATCCCACTAACAACTCCTAAGATTGCACCTGAGACAATGAAGGGTTGTGACTTGTCCCTAGATCACAAGGAGCAACAGTGGGATTCAACCCTGGCTGCCCTGGTTCTCAACCCACTGCTTTAACCATTAGGCCATTCCTCCACTCCATTGCAAACATGGATAACTTCAAAATTACTGGGCAGACTAGATGGATCATGCTGGGCTTTATCTGCCGTCATTCACTATATTACTATGTTAATTTTGTACTACATTAAGTCTGTACTAAAATCACAGAGGAGAAAACTGCACATTTTCTCTTCTCCTCCAAGCTCACTACCTGCTCCTCAGATCCCATTCTCATTTGTTTACTAAGCTCTATTTCCCCTGCTGTCATCCCTTCCATCTGTGATATCCTCAGCCTCTTCCTTTCCTCTGCAACTCTTCCTACTGCCTTCAAACATGCTATGATTACACCGCTCCTCAAAATCCTTTACTGGATCCAGCCTGTCCTTACAATTATTGGCCCATTCCCTCTTCCTTTTTTACATCCAAAATACTCAACTGTGTGATTCACCGTCGCTGTCTTTTCTTTCCTCTCAAGGCATTCTGGATCCACTGCAATCTGACTTTCATCCTCTACATTCTATAGAAATGGCCCTTGCCAAAGTCTCCAGTGACCTGTTCTCAGCCAAATCCAAGGGTCCTTACTTGCTTTTTATCCTTCTTGACCTACAGTATCTGCTGCTTTTGATACTGTTGATCACCAGTTTCTTCTGGATGCCCTGTTTTCACTTGCATTTCAGGACTATTCTGTCTTAGTTTTCTACTTATCTCTCTCATCACACTTTCAGTGTACACTCTGGTGGATCCTCCTCCACTGCTATCCTACTTTCAGTTGAAGTACCTCAGAGCTCTGTCTTGGTACCTCTTCTCTCATTATACTCATTCCCTTGGTTCCCTGATCTCCTTCCATGGTTTTCAGTACCATCTTTATGCTGATGACTCTCAGATCTACCTCTCTACCCCAGATATCTTTGCAGGAATCCAGGCCCAGATCTCAGCCTACTTGTCAGACATTGCTGCCTGGATGTCTCACTGCCATCTGAAACTGAATATCAGCCAGATGAAGCTTCTTGTCTTTCCCCCTAAGCCTACCTCCCCCTGTCTCCCTTCGCTATTTTTGTTGATAACACTGTTGTCCTTCCTGTGTTCTCGGCTTGCAACTTTGGGGTTGTCTTTGACTCTTCTCTTCTTTCTCTGCACATATCCATCAGATAGCTAAGACCTGTCACACCTTTCTCTATAACATGAGAAAAATTTGTCCTTTCCTCTCAGAAGACATTACCAAGACCCTTATCCACTCTTTTATCATTTCCTGTCTAGACTACTTGCTATTCCTTCTTGCTGGTCTCTCATTGAATCATCTATTTTCCCTTCCATCTGTTCAAAGCTCAGCTGCACAGCTAATTTTCTGCCAGCTTCACTATGCTCATGTAACCCTTTTTCTCAAGTTACTACATTTCCACATACAATTCAAACTTACAAATGCATTCATTCTGCGGCCCCTGACTACCTCTCCTCTCCCTGGCAACTCTGCTCATCAAGCAAATCACTTTTATCTATGCCTTCCCTTTCTACTGCCAATTGCCAACTCCACCTTGCTGCACTGTATGCCTGGAATAGACTACTCAAGTCAGTTCATCAGGCTCCATCTCTGGTCCTATTCAAATTCAGGCTAAAAACTCATCTCTTTGAGGCTTCTTTTGGATCCCAACCCCCTTATTCTCCTGTTTACACCCAGGTATATTTTAATTATTTCCCTTAAGAATTCCCCAGTCCCCTGTTGCTCTGTTTGTCTGTCTTAGCACATTGGAAGTTCTCTGGACTAAGGATTGTCTTTTCTCTGTACATGTATAGCATTGTGTATGCCTTGTAGTGCTATATACAGTGGTGCATAGGCTGCATGATCAAGCTATTCTCAGCTTTATTTTGACAATCTTTCCAAATTCTGTGACAGAATCCTGGCTTATTATATATTGGAGTTTTTTTAAAATTTGGCAGCCATTTCTTGTAAACGGGGGCGCTGGGTGAGAATGTCCACAGTCTTGGCAAAGGCAAATATTAATATGACTTGCAAAGGATTGTGGGAAATGTAGTCCATTCATACCAGACTCAGCCGTTCACAATAAATTTGTTGTGCTTGCTCAAGGGTAAAGCAAAGAAGATATTTTATTTATGGGGTTATTTCTCCCAACACAGATATACTTGGTAGCACATAAAAAGGAATACTTGCTTTCAGTATTATACTTAGAAAAACAAATAAGGAAAAACAACAGCTGAACTTGTTAAGCAATCAAATCAAAGCATAAAGACCTTGATGGGAACAGAGAGGTCTTTTCTGTAAGCTCCTGCTAATTCTCCTTAGCAGTGCTTCAAAGAACAAACAAAACCCACAAAGTAGGAAAAAAACTGTTCTTTTTCAGGGATATCTTCCTGTATCTTCACACACACTCAGAAGTGTCCCTCCAGAGCTCACAGGCAATTAGGCAAGGCTCAATTGCTAACCATTACCAGCTGAAACCCTCTTGGCTGGTTTACTTTCTATTACGTGGCTCAAATCCTACTCAGAAGCTTTTCTGAGTAGATTAAAGAACAAGTTTATATTTCTTTGTGATGGTTGTTGTATTTTGTGACAGCATATTACCACAGAAGTTTAGACAGAGAGCAATCCATGTATTCAAGGTCCTCATTTATAACATCTTCCCCTTCTTCAACTATCATGGGTTCAATATCATGGATTGGCACAGAGGAATTTCTCAATGGAACACTCTCAGGACAATACTTGTTTCCCTGCTGTCTTCCCAGTGAAGAGCTAGGGCATAGATCAGTGTTCATACCTGAGCTTCCATTGCTGTTAGAGTTCCTCTCTAAATATCCTGGCCGGTATGTAGTCCAGTTCTTATGTCCAGCCTGGACACTGGATCCCTGGACACTGGATCTCTCTTCACATACCTTCTGGCACTGGTCTTAGGGTCCCTTCCCAGTGCAGCCGTCTCCCTCACAGGTGCCGTCCGGGGATTCCTGGCTCTGCAACCCCACTCCTCTGGCTTTCCCCAGTCCAATGGTGTATGCTTGCCTCTGGAATGCCTCCCAGTATACGTACTGCTATGGACTCCTTTAGACCTCCCAAATGCTTTTCTCTTCTTTCTTCCAAAGTGTTTCTTGCTCTCTCTGTCCGTCAGCTCTGGCTTCTGCTGATGATGATGGTCAGGATGATCAAGGTGCTTCTGATGATCAAGATGAGGCTTCTGCTGATCCTCTCGATGATTCTCTGTAGAATAAGCTTTTCTTTTATCCTGCTTAGATGAATGCTCCACCCTAGCACAGCGCAGCTGTGCTGAATCAAGCCCTGCCCTTGGAGATGAGTGCTTGGGGATTACCTCATAGCCCTCCTGATTGAACACACGTTTCCCCACTTCAGCTCTTCTAATGGCTGTTGGAAACCTGGTGCATTCTGGGACTGGTAGTCTTTTATGGAAACATTCTGTTTTATTATTTCTACCAGAACAGATAGGTTGCTTGTTCAGAGTCACTTCACCTCTATTATAGCTCCTTCCTGAACTATGATAAGCTTCCTTATCACATTCTGTATGCAAAAATATTTTTATTACCTTTGCTGCAATCTGTGGGCTGGAATATCCTTCCTCATGCATCAGCAGAGCTCCTTGAAAAGTGCATAAAGTTTGAAACCCAGCCTTTGTCACCAGTGGATTCATACCGAGCTATTGCCACTGCTATTGGGATCTTTTCCAAAAAAACTTTGAGGAACGGGTTTTGGCGTTAAAAAGT
Source organism: Ichthyophis bannanicus (assembly GCA_033557465.1). Taxonomy (NCBI): domain Eukaryota; kingdom Metazoa; phylum Chordata; class Amphibia; order Gymnophiona; family Ichthyophiidae; genus Ichthyophis; species Ichthyophis bannanicus. The sequence goes on from CM066033.1 coordinate 607,472,460, forward strand.
TAAGTGTAACATTTTATATTTTGTGGTTCACTTGGTGGTGTTTCACAGTTTGACATCTATGTTGTTGTTGTTAAGTGCCGTCAAGTCGGTGTCTACTCATGGCGACCCTCTGGATAGTTGTCCTTAATTGTGTTCGATCTTCAGTCAGGTAGCTCATTGTTGACAGACTGGTAGCTGTAGCTGCTTTTATTGTATCGATCCATCTCATTGCTGGCCTTCCTCTTTGCATTGACCTTCTATTTTGCCAAGCATGATGTCTTTCTCTAATGATCTCTCTCCGCATGATGTGTCCAAAGTATGAAAGTCAAAGTCTTGTCATCTGAGCTTCTAAAGAAAGCTTAGGTTTGATCTCCTCTAGTACTAACTGGTTTGTTCTTTGGGCAGTCCATGGTATACGCAGTATTCGCCGCCAGCACCATAATTCAAAGGCATCGATTTTCTTCCTGTCTATCTTTTTCACTGTCCAGCTTTCGCTTCCATATGATGTTATTGAAAATACCATGGCTTGAACGAGTCGAATCTTTGTATGGAAACAGACGTCTCTGCTCTTGAGAATTGTGTCTAGGTATATATGGTGTCTTTAATATAAAAGAATAAGATAGGAAACTTTGTTAGGTGAGTAGAATGCAGCTCCTCGATACAAAGATTCCAACAAAAAATTGGTTCGCTATCTTTTTAAAGTTCTTGCTCCATCTTTAATTATATGTTGTAGCTTTAATTTTTTAGGGATTATTTCAGCGAGCTGGCGTTTCCGGTGATTATAATACATTATGGACTGGTGAGAAAGAACAAGGTCTGGCCCATCAAGTACTAATGGCCACCAACAACAAAAAACGGCCCTTGTCAGGGCTACCTAATGAAATTAAGAAGAAAATATGTTCACTGCCAATATAGACGGAACAGAAAAAGCAACAGCTTTTTGAGCACACATTGCATCTTTGTACAAAGGTTCACAACCAAATGAACATGGGTATTAAACAACCAATAAAGGAACGCTCAAGTCATGGCAAATTTATCAGATTTGTACAAAAGACAAAAGGGAAGAAAGTGGCATGCAGAAGGGATTGTAAATTGTAACGCATTTTGTCCCTGTGATATAAACAACTAAAAGCTGCCAATTCGGCACTGCCTATGCAAGACCTTTTCAGGCCACTGCAAATGATAAGTCCTAGTAGTAGTAATAATAGTAATATCAAAACATAACCAGACCCATAGAATACATGACATAGCTATGTTTTTGTGAAACACTATAAATATGGTCTTTATATAGAGTGTGAAATAACCAATTATGTAAAGTACACTCCACGAGCTAACCAATTGCAGATATCAAAATAAACTATTCATATCAAGCTTTCACATAGACTGTAGATAACTTCGTACTGCCTCTTGCGTTCCCCGAAGGTCTTAGACTTAAAAACACTGAGCGTAACAACTAAGCCCATGTGTTAAAATAGCATCAACGACCTTCTTTTGATCACCAGTTGAGGGACTGCTAAGGCTTCTACTTATTAAAATGTAAAAAATGTTGCTTATCTGTATCTCGTGATTATTTCATACATTCTTGTCCCCTGTACTCAAACGCCGTCATGAAGCATTGCTCCCGCGTTTCACAAATCGGTTCTTCAGGGGTTTGCGCTTAACATTTGGGACTAATGATGATCCAACGCCGTCATGAAGCTTTGCTCCCGCGTTTCACAAATCGGTTCTTCAGGGGTTTGCGCTTAACATTTGGGACTAATGATGATCCAAGCTGATAAGCTGCGTTTTTCCATTCTCAATGAAAAAGTTATCTAGAACAAATATAAAAGTAAACCCATTTTAATGAACCATGATATGACTCACCAACAGTGCTGCCTAACTTTACTATTTGTTAACTATATCCCAAGTCACTGACTTCTCAATACTGATAACAATTATCAAAGTGCTGCCCACGTTCCATGATGAAAAAACAATTCCTCTCCTTCGGAATCAAACAGCTAGAAACGCCGCGCATGCGGACTGATGTAAAGGTGCCTCATTTATAAATAATGTAGAGCCCTCCAATCTAAAGCTCCCACGTCATGGTGAACTCTCCCGTTCAGAACTACTAGGAGAACTTCACTGAAACGACAAATCAGTCCCACATGTTAAGCGCAAACCCCTGAAGAACCGATTTGTGAAACGCGGGAGCAAAGCTTCATGACGGCGTTGGATCATCATTAGTCCCAAATGTTAAGCGCAAACCCCTGAAGAACCGATTTGTGAAACGCGGGAGCAAAGCTTCATGACGGCGTTTGAATACAGGGGACAAGAATGTATGACATAATCACGAGATACAGATAAGCAACATTTTTTACTTTTTAATAAGTAGAAGCCTTAGCAGTCCCTCAACTGGTGATCAAAAGAAGGTTGTTGATGCTATTATAACACATGGGCTTAGTTGTTACGCTCAGTGTTTTTAAGTCTGAGACCTTCGGGGAACGCAAGAGGCAGTACGAAGTTATCTACAGTCTATGTGAAAGCTTGATATGAATAGTTTATTTTGATATCTGCAATTGGTTAGCTCGTGGAGTGTACTTTACATAATTGGTTATTTCACACTCTATATAAAGACCATATTTATAGTGTTTCACGACGACAATGGAAGGTCAAACAATTTGGTAAGAAACCTTGAGTTTCTCTCAAAGCTATATCTCAGAATTGAGTAAAGAAAAAACTCCATTTACGAAAACATCTCAAGGGGAAACCACCATAAATGATGTTACTTGGGAAGAAGTGTTAAAACATCGTTCCTCTTTAATAGAATATGTCACACGTCAACAGATACCTAGAGGGTTGCGAGTATATAAAGAATCGTGAATGCATAATATGACTAAAGACTTTCTTGATAAGTGGAATTCTATACTTAACAAATGTTTACTCGATTTGATGATATTGATCATTGACGCCACGAAGGCGAACCTGGTGGAGCTGAAAACAAACATCGATACCAAACTTACATCGTTGAAAACGGTGGAATCACCAGAGAGCTTTCAGAAACAAACGGAAGCCACTACAAAACAATTGGAAACTTTAAAACAAGAAGTATATAAACAGAAAATTAAAAAGATCACAAGGGACAACGAGGATTATACAACTGGGTATGTTTACCCATGGATGGACACTAATCGAAAGAAGAAGAAAGGGAGGAGAGTGAATTTTGATGATGAAACCAGTTCCAGTAGGACATCAGGAGAAAGTGATTTTTTAGAAGAAGAAAGCGAACAAGATACGACCAAGAAGAAAAAACAGCGTGCACAGGGAACCAAGTCAGATCGTCCTTCACGTCGTCACAAATAATTAACACATCTATGATTAATCCTCCATCTTCTCTAGTGATCAATATATCTGGTTTCCACATTTCTCAAGAACAACTTACTCTTTTGGATAGGGGGTTGTCATTTGTTCCAGGTACTTATTATGATCCGTTCAACTTTCGAGTTGATTTTGAACATTTGATACTTAAGCTACAGTTAAAGGTATTTTTTGTGGGACAAGGGAAAGGGGATACATCAGCTGAAGGAGCATCAATTGCCAGACGAGTGAATCTCCCTTTTAAATCTATTTGGTATCCCACAGGACCTCTTCATCCCGCTATTTCCATTTTTAGGGATCTAGTCCTTCGGGATGTTGGACTTGTAGAAGAACAGAGGAGACACACTTCCACCTCTCTGACAAGGGAGGAATGGGAAACATTGAAACAGCTTCAGCGGAGGGAAGACATTGTTATTCAAAGAGCGGACAAGGGTGGAGCTATAGTTATTCTGAATAGAACATACTATATTTCAGAAGCTTTATGACAATTGAATGACACCACCACCTATGAGGTACTAGCAAGAGATTCTTCATGTACCATACAATCAAAGATAAAGGACAGCACTGATTTTGCATTAAATGCCAAATTAATATCCAAAAAGGAATGGCAATATTTAAATGTGTCAACTTTTCGAGTAGCTGTCTTCTACACAGTCCCTAAAATCCATAAAGATCTGGTCAACCCTCCGGGAAGACCAATTGTCTCTACGAGTGGTTCCCTTCTTGAACCTATCTCTACATATGTGGATTCATATTTACAACCATTGTTACTTGAGATACCGTCTTATATTAAAGACACCACAGATTTTCTCAGATTGTTAACACAGCATCAACCTTGAGCAGCGGATAAGGATGTTTTATTAGTTATCTTAGATGTCACTTCCTTATATACTAGCATCCCTCAACTAGCAGCGTTTGAGACAGTCAGACATTTTTTGACCTCCAGAGGAGACCTTAGTGAACAACAGATTGACTTTATTTTACAGATGGCACATTTGGCTATTTTTCATAATTATTTTGAATTTGAGGGAGTGCTTTACCATCAACTCTCAGGAGTAGCTATGGGCGCTACATGCGCTCTGTCAATAGCCAATTTATATATGGCACAGTTTGAGAATCAGTGGTTGACATCATGTATATTCAAGGATCACATTAAAATGTGGAGTAGATTCATAGATAATATTTTCATGTTATGGAGGGGTTCCTCCGTACAACTTATAGAGTTTTTTCAGTGGTTGAATGGATGTGATCCTAATATAACCTTCACGCATGAATATAGTGACAAGGAAATCACTTATTTGGATGTTAAAATTACTAAAGGTTCAGGACAATGGGTCACAACCATTTTCCGTAAACAAACTGATCGAAATACGTTTTTACATTTCAATAGTGCTCATCCGCCGCGATTGAAAACAGGATTACTGTTTTCTCAGTTCCTCAGATACCGGAGAAATTGTTCCGATAAGCGAGACTTCAGGACAGCAGCTCATAAATTAGCCAGTAATTTTATAGAACGTGGATATCCAACAAAGGTTGTTAAATCAGCGTATATAAGAGCTCTTAATAATAACAGAGATTTACTATTGAATCATATGGTGGGGACGAGTGATGAGTTCGATGAACTCAATATTAATCTTATAACTCAATATTCACCCCTGAGTAGGGCCATACAATCCATACTTCGAAACCACACGAATGTATTGAAGGCTATTCCGGAGCTTCAGAATAGGCGCATCAGATGTGTGTGGCAGCGTGGTAAAAATTTGAAAGAATATTTATGTCCAGCAATCTTACGGTCTTCTCCATCAGATCTTTTGTCCACTGAGCAAGTGGGCCACAAGAAATGTGGCAATTGTAGTATATGTTCGATTACGTTGGACACTACTCAGTTTCAATATCATGGAAGAACCTATTATTTGAAGAGGTCTACTACATGTGATTCAATTCAAGTTGTTTATGTAATCCGTTGCCCCTGTGGCTTATTGTATGTAGGGAAGACTAATAGAGCTTTTAAGATCCGGATGGGAGAACATCGAAGCCGGATTAAACACAAACTGATTGAAGCCCCGATAGTGCAACATTGCCTTTCGTTCAACCATGTGTTTGAAGAGCTTCAATGTTTTTGCATTGATAGGGTAGAAAGGGGGGCTATGGGTAAATCAATTGATCAACGGCTCTTAGTCTGTGAGCAACGATGGATACATACTCTTGGAGCAGTAACACCGGGGGGCCTCAATGGTTATATAGACTGGAGAGCTTGTTTAAAATGAAGTATGTAGTATGTCCACAGTTTGTAGCTACATGAGATGTTTTTTATGACGAGTTCTTCCTTGACTAAAATCATAGAATTAAAGGGCCCGATAGAGCACCTAGATTAGACCGATCATGAAGAGTTGTAGCTGATTTGTCGTTTCAGTGAAGTTCTCCTAGTAGTTCTGAACGGGAGAGTTCACCATGACGTGGGAGCTTTAGATTGGAGGGCTCTACATTATTTATAAATGAGGCACCTTTACATCAGTCCGCATGCGCGGCGTTTCTAGCTGTTTGATTCCGAAGGAGAGGAATTGTTTTTTCATCTTGGAACGTGGGCAGCACTTTGATAATTGTTATCAGTATTGAGAGGTCAGTGACTTGGGATATAGTTAACAAATAGTAAAGTTAGGCAGCACTGTTGGTGAGTCATATCATGGTTCATTAAAATGGGTTTACTTTTATATTTGTTCTAGATAACTTTTTCATTGAGAATGGAAAAACGCAGCTTATCAGCTTGGATCATCATTAGTCCCAAATGTTAAGCGCAAACCCCTGAAGAACCGATTTGTGAAACGCGGGAGCAAAGCTTCATGACGGCGTTTGAATACAGGGGACAAGAATGTATGACATAATCATGAGATACAGATAAGCAACATTTTTTACATTTTAATAAGTAGAAGCCTTAGCAGTCCCTCAACTGGTGATCAAAAGAAGGTCGTTGATGCTATTATAACACATGGGCTTAGTTGTTACGCTCAGTGTTTTTAAGTCTGAGATCTTCGGGGAACGCAAGAGGCAGTACGAAGTTATCTACAGTCTATGTGAAAGCTTGATATGAATAGTCTATTTTGATATCTGCAATTGGTTAGCTCGTGGAGTGTACTTTACATAAATAGCTATGTTTTTGGCAAACTGCCTGCTGTATGGTGGCTAGTGATCTTCACCTGTTCTCTGTATAGCTATATTGAGAAATTTAGGACAGCCTTTTTTGCTGCCCTAAATTTATCCATATAGCTATATGAATAGCATCTGAATATTGCCGGCTATCCACAGACGTAGGTGGAATATTCATGCTCTGCTCTTGCTCCACTCTGGTACTATAGTGCTAGGGCAGTCTGCAAGAATTTCAGCAGCACTATCTATATAGTGTCACTGAAAATCCATGGATGGAGATTTCTATATTTATCCATCACTGCTAAATTTATACTCTTTTAAATATTCAGCCCAAGTTGTTAGGAGCTTAGATGTCATTGATAACAGGTGAAAATGTTTGCACCCACCTTTTGTGACATAGGCACATATTTGTTACGAAATATGAAATACATACTTATGTGCCCCTTCAGAACACACCCCTTTTGTAGGTGCATACCTCTGCACCTGATGGCCTATGTATGTACAAATTTCCCACCTGAATGCGTAATCCTGACTATATCTGTGTATATGCCATTTTTACATGTAAACTTGGTGTAGAGGCTTTACCCTGTGGCAGTGTGGCATGCGGTGGGAAGGGGTTTTCTGTACAACAGTGGCCAGACAGCAGTTCAGGGAAAACAAAAACACTTTTACCTCTGTCCCAGCTTGTTAAATCTCCTAGCCCTGAACTCTGGGCTGCAGACTCTTAAAGGAGACTGTTGATAATCCCTTTGGAGAGGGACAGATAACATTCTATAGATCCCACTACATACCCACAAAGGAACCTAATTGGCAGAAGAAAGGAGAAGACCACAGATCAAGTAAAACCTCTGACAGAATAGTAGGCAGATACAGTGGGGTTCCAATGTTATTGGGCACCTGGACCAGAATATTGGTACCTCCTGGACAGCACCTGGGATGGCCTGCACCCACTACCCTGCCCTTGGTACACCACTGGACAAGTATAAATAGGCATACTGGGTGGGTCAAAAGGTTCTTCTCTGTTGATATCTTGTAGGTTTCTATGCTAAAATTCTTGCAGAAAACATAGATTAACCTCTCATGGCATAACTGAGCAAGGTGTTTCTTTATAGATGCATAAAGGAAGAAAAGCTTTAAAGCAGGCTAAGCGCACAAGTTAAGCCTAGTCTGCCATTGCATATTTTTGGCTGACTCCACATTGCTCATTTATTAATCCATCCAGCCCACCAACACCTGTGTTGCAGTTGTTCTCCTAAGACTGACCAAAGAAAAGTTGCCCATTCAAAAGGGGTGTGGGGGGGGGTGAAGATTGCAGCCCCTGTTTGTGGTGGTATGGGAGAAGGGCATTCCCTCCACAACTTCCTGGAGCTGTCCTAGTTTACAGGTGCTGGAACAAGGGCGATGAGTGACAAGTACCCAGCAATATGACCAATTATCAAGAATGGGAGGCAACATCAGGTGGCCTATGACAAATCCAGAAGTAGGGAGCCCAGACTGCAGTGCCATTGACAGCTGCTACTGGAGGAGGAGGAGGGAGAGCAGGGGAAGCATTTAAACACCTTCTGGTGTTGCTTTGAGTGCCCAGGGACAGTGATTGTGGTATTTTTTGGGCAACAGGTTGTTAGTCTAAACCTACTCACAATTTAATCTGGATACTATTGCACAATCATAGTCTCTGACTCCAGGTTTAGGTGATGTCAGTGCAGTAATTTGCTAAACATTCAGACATCCATGGAGCATTATTTAGCATTCTAACAACTGGAAGGCTCCTGTGGTCTGAACATCAAAGGTATTCACTCTTGCATGCCAATGGAAGCACCTTTTCAGAACAATGGAGCAGAGGCTGAGAACAAAGGGCAATACTGAATGCATATAAGCCCAGGTTTGAGCGTTCTGAAGACAGAGAGGCACAGAGATACACTCATCCTTACACACACACACACAGACAGAATAGATGCCTTCCATTCTACATACATCCACATGCACTCGATACTAGCTGTATGGTCACATCCTGCCAAATGCTGTAATAAGCTGTCTTCTAAGATAACGTATTTATTCTACGAATACCTGCCTCTGTGTATCATTTTGCTACACTACTTATCTCAGAGAAGTGGACTCAGGACCAGCTTGGGGTTGTGATTGTCTGAGAATACTCAGCTTTACAGACCTAGACAATGAACCCGAGCCAAAAAGAGGACTCGGACCCAGTGTACCGCATTCCTGACATTGTAGGGATTCGTCCATATTTCTGGCACAGGCCACTTGCTATAGCTGGAACAACATTAATATAAGGCTTGAAAACAGCAAATGTTGCTTGTGGACATATTTTGTAGCACACTTCGGCATGGAACAAGTCACTGTCCCAAACAGCATTAAAGCGAGAGATCCTGAGATGGAAGACCAGTATGTGTGAAAATGCTCATGTGCCTCAGGGAAAGTGACCAAAAATGGATACAATTTGAATGCGACTGATGGCAGCACTAAGGAACTTGCCGAAGCCTAACTAAAAAACTTAGCTGTAGAGTCACAATACAGGAGAGAGAACATGAGAAGTTGTCTGTGTATTGATTTTGAAAGGATGAGGAAAAAAATCTAACAAGTCAGTAAAATTAATTCCACTGTGTGAGTATGAGTTTGAAGAAGCTTTGCTTGAGGGAGAGCTGAAAGAAAAGGACCATGGTCTCCCACTGAGGGTGAAAGAATTCTCTCACTTCTACTTCTCAGACCTCAGACTCCCAATGTCCCCTGACTGAGTCATGGCTTGCAATATGGCCCTCACACCAAAAGGTTTGTCCACCTCTGCTTAATGAATTAGTCTGTAAGGGGAATGAGATAAAACCATCTGCACTCATAAATAGAGCTTTATGCACAGAAATGGTGTTTTAAAAATTTTCAAGGACTATACATGAATACAAACTTATGCAACAAGTATAAGTTGTGTGTTTATTTTCTGTGTGGTCATTCTCAAAAGGAAAGAATATTCTTAGTGACTGGACAAATCAGTTAGCCTCTCTGTCACACAACGTAGTTGCGAAAATTGTAAGAAAGGAAAGCCATTAGTGATGGAGGAAATTCATAGTTTCTTTGACCTCTCTCAGACAGCAATGAGCAAGATTTATCATTGCAACCTTTTGAGATCTACAGCTCAAGACTTGTCCTACCACATGCAGTCAATGCTGTCAGAAGAACAAGAGGTGCTAGGAAAAATGAGTGATGGGAGTAATTAAACGTTCAAAATTAAATTGTGTTTGATGGCACTACAGGCATTAAGCTAAATGAAAACATCACTTGTAAAAATGCAATTAGCAAGTGCTAAAACTTTAAAGGGTAACGAGGCATGAATAAGATAAAGCAAAGTGATGATCTCAAACTATTCCGTATTCCTTGTCACCAGGAGCATGGATCATTTTCAGCCTCTACAAACAGGTAAGTACTTTTGAAGCATTTTGCATAAAGATTTCAGTGAAGTGTCTTTTGTTTAATGTGAGTTTGATCTGGCATAGCAAAAACAGAGTCAGCAGAACAGGACAAATGAGAATAGAAAGGATTACATTGTCATGGTGGCAGCACACTTTGTTTCATTCAATCTCGCTTGGGACTTAGAAAAACTTGCGAGAAATTCCTTTCAAGTGAATGAAAATAAATCATATCCTGATTCTGCAAAATGACACTCAGAGACTCATACCTCTTGGCAACATGATTTAAAACTCTCTTTCTCACACACACACGTACACATAATGCAAAGCTTAAGGCCTGCTCCTGCTTTTCAGTGTGCATTTTGTTGTCAATTTCTTTACAATGCCTGCAAGGCTGATTATCCCTTTTTGGAAATGGAACGTTGCTCTGCTGACATCAGCAACATCTGGTTTATTTTAATTTTAAAGAAATATCCTCAGGGAGCCACAAATTCAAAAAATACTAAGAAAAATTCCCAACCGTACTCTCATAACAACAAAACAAAAAACAAAAAAGCGTGCGAAAAGAACTCTGCAAACCAAACTGACAAGGAGCCTATCACAACAGACAACACTGTGTTAGAGGAAAAAAGACCTCAGCCACCCCTTCTGTCAGAATTAGCAGAAAGGATGAGCCAGTCATATGGCAAGACCAAGACAGAAATCCTGCCCAGCAATGCTCAAATCATGAACTGTACTCGAGATGACATCCTGGTTCTCCTCCTACCTCTCCCATCGCTCCTTTAGCGTATGCTCCTCCTCCTCCCCCACCCCGCTCCATGTCGGTGTATCCCAGGGATCCATCTTGGGCTCCCTCCTTTTCTCCCTCTATACCCAGTCCCTTGGCACACATCTCCTCCCATGGCTTTCAGTACCATCTCTATGCCGATGACTCCCAAATCTACCTGTCTACACCTAATATCTCTCGAGCAATCCAGACCAAGATCTCTGTCTGCCTTTCAGACATCGCTACCTGGATGTCTCACCGCCGCTTAAAACTAAACATGGCCAAGACCGAACTCCTGGTCTTTCCCCCCAACTCCTCCCCTCCTCTTCCCTCTTTCTCAGTCTCCATGACTGGATCTACGATCCTTCCCGTTCCCTCGGCCTGAAAATTAGGGGTTATCTTCGACACCTCTCTCTCCTTCTCCACACATATCCAGCTTGTAGCTAAGACCTGCTGCTTCTTTCTCTACAACATTAGCAAAATCCGCCCCTTCCTTTCTGAATACACTACCAAAACACTTATCCACTCCTTAATCTCCTCTCACCTTGACTACTGCAACTTACTCCTTGCTGGTCTCCCCGCGAGCCATCTCCTTCCCCTTCAATCTATACAAAACCATGCTGCTTGACATCTTCCGCCAGTCTCGCCTTATCTTCCGCCAGTCTCGCCATGCCCACATTACTCCCCTTCTCAAGTCACTTCACTGGCTCCCTATCCAATTCCGCATCCAATTCAAACTTCTCCTACTGACCTATAAGTGCATTCACTCTGTGGCCCCTCCATACCTCTCATCTCTTATCTCTCCATACACCCCCTCTTGGCAACTTCGCTCTGCTAACAAATTACTTCTTTCTAGGCCTTTCACTTGCGCTGCTAACTCTCGACTTCGCTCCTTTCACCTTGCTGCTCCTTACGCATGGAACAGCCTACCTCTCCCCATACTCCAGGCACCCTCTCTGGCTCTCTTCAAATCCAGGTTGAAGACCCACCTCTTCACAATCGCTTTCAGATCCTGACTTCCATCCCTTACCTTAGCCTAACTCCCATCAATCTTCATGACTAAGTTGTAAGACCACACTGTGCTTTGCACCGTGTTGACTACTGCTCTGTATTGTCTGGTTTTTTGACTAATGCTCTGTATTATCGCGACTAGATTGTAAGCTCTGATGAGCATGACTCTGACGAGCAGGGACTGTCTCTTGTATGTTTATCTGTACAGTGCTGCGTGCGTGGCGCTATATAAGTGCTTAATAGTAGTAGTAGTACATCAATGGTCAGAAAAAAACCTCTAACAAAAAAGGAAGTTGGGTCCAGAATACAAAACCCCAACAATCCAAAAAATACACAGTGAGCTACTCCTAGCAGTAATTGTAGCGGTCAGCAAAATATTAAGGAACAGCAACCAAAAACGCGAAAAAACAGCAGCAGCAGAATGTTAAGTCCAATAGGAACAGGGCAATAGATGCTGTGAAGCTCCGACACCAGGTGTTTCACCCAACTTCCTTTTTTGTTAGAGGTTTTTTTCTGACCATTGATGTCATCTCGAGTACAGTTCATGATCTGAGCATTGCTGTGACAGGATTTCTGTCTTGGTCTTACCATATGACTGACTCGTCCTTTCTGCTAATTCTGACAGAAGGGGTGGCTGAGGTTTTTTTCCTCTAACATGGTGTTGTCTGTTGTGATAGGCTCCTTGTCAGTTTGGTTTGCGGAGTTCTTTTCTCACGCTTTTTTGTTTTTTGTTTTGTTGTTATGAGAGTACGGTTGGGAATTTTTCTTAGTATTTTTTGAATTTGTGGCTCCCTGAGGATAGTTTGGTTTGCGGAATTCTTTTCTCATGCTTTTTTTGTTTTTTGTTTTGTTGTTTTGAGAGTACGGTTGGGAGTTTTTCTTAGGGGCTTGTTTACAAAGCAGCGGTAGCGGTTTCTGATCGTTATCAGAGCCGCGACCCCATTGAAATCAACATAGTAACATAGTAAATGGCGGCAGATAAAGACCAGTATGGTCCATCTAGTCTGCCCAGTAAGATGGCAGGAGTAGGTGCACCTGCCACTCTGTGCAGGCCACCCCTCCCCATGTCTTTGTTTAGGGGTGAACCCGCCGCTCTGTGTAGGACACCCCTATTTGTTGAGAAATTAGATGGTTCAGTTTATTTTGATTTTATCCTGTTGCTGTAAAGGGATCCACTGTGTCTGTCCCATGCCACTTTGAACTCCGTTACTGTGTTTGCCCCCACCACTACCATCGGGAGGGCATTCCAAACATCCACCACCCTTTCAGTGAAAAAGTATTTCCTGACATTGCCTTTCAATTTTATTTTTAAACATTTATATACTGTGTTTCTGAAAATGATCCATAAGAACATAAGATATGCCATACTGGATCAGACCAAGGTTCATCAAGTCCAGTATCCTGTTTCGAACAGTGGCCAATCTAGATCACAGTTATCTAACGGTTTCCCCAAAAGACACTTAATGTGGAACCTGTGTTTTTTTGGGGAAAATGCTAGGTACTTGAGACCTAAATTGGCCACTGCTAGAAACAGGATACTGGGCTTGATGGACCTTGGTTTGACCCAGTATGGCATATCTTATGTTCTTACAATGTGCATATACAGGGTGACCCAAAAAAAGTGAGAACATCTCGTAGCATATAAATTATTTAAAAATTCAAAAAGACAGATGTAAACGATTGACAAATTAAAAAAAAAAGTTGAAGACCGGAAATTTTCTAAATAAAGATGTTATATAGCTAAAAAAGGTAAATAAGTAAACTATTTCAGCTTTTAATTCACAAGATGTTCTCACTTTTTTTGGGCCACCCTGTATACTCAATGATACAATACATAAAAACAACACATTTATAACTTAACATTTAGAAAACAGAGAAACACAGACCCCTTTAAATGGAGCAAAGATCTGCCTTTTCAGTCCTCCAACCCATAAAACAGAGGAAATATCTAAATATCACCCATTACCGTTACTAGAGGGTATATAGAATGTTCATAGAACATGATCATGGTGCAATATCAATATGATTTGAGGGAAGGAAACCAAACTATACTTGGCAGCATCTCATTTATATAGGATCTGAAGCACTAATGTGAGCTCCCCCACAGGAAATAATGAGAAGATAAAGAGCTACAGCAATATACATGCAGAAAACTAGTTAGTGTAGCAGACAGGAAAATAATAGGCAAAGGCTTAGCAGTTTACATAGCATCATGAACTACAGTCTTCTAAGGCAAACTTGTACCCAGATCTAGTAACCACCCTCCTCTCCCACCCAGAAAATCCCATGTCTACATTTGACTTTACTGTCTCCTTAATTAATGAATACTTTTGTTGCACAATAAGTTCAGATGGCAAAACATACCTATTGCTTACTTTGGCTCTAAACCTTCCTCGGGGGGTTACAAAACCTCCAATAAAAACATAAAGACATAAAATTAGTACTTCAAAAAATGATATCATAATATATATAAGAATTATGCGACAAAACATGAAGAATACATTAAAAAGAAAGAAAGAAAAAAACCAAGAAAAATAAGACAGCTCTTTAACAAACAATAATGAAACATAATAATAAATAAAAACAATAAAACCTATGAATTAAAACATAAAACTTTAATATAAAAACCATGTAGAGACGAGGAGACTCTTCTCCAGATTGGAGGGACTATGAAAAGGTCTTGCATACTAGAACCTGTGTCTTCTTTCCACAAGTTGTCCAGGAAATGGGAGTGGCCATCTGAGCCCAAGCTGAGGGTACAACACTGTCTGGGTTCTGCTTCTTATCTGTCCAACTCAGATCACACACAAGCCATTGAGGGTTGAACCAACAGCATGTTGGGCGAAAGGGATGAGGTGAACACAGACAAAGGGAGGTTTGCAAAGAGGTGAAATGAATCCAGCAGAAGTTGTGGTCAACATTATTGGCACCTTTGCAGTTAAACACCTTAATGTCCAATATCTCCTAAAATAACAAAAGGCCAATAAAATGGCTTTGGACTATATATGCACACAGATTTGAAACTAAACAGATTCAAATAAAAGAAGACCAATTAAAAAAGGCAATAGTAGGAAAAATAATATAAATACTGGGACATTGCCAGGACATGATTATTGTCACCTTATAAACAATTCAAATCAGTTTGAACAGAAGAACCATTGCAGTAAAAGTAGACACACCTGTGATCAATTGTCAGCACTTACATGACTTGAAACAACCAATGAATGATGGCTCTAATGTTTAAAATGGCCACATTCACTCCCTGTTTCATTTTCACAATGAAGACAAAAGAGCTGTCTGAGACCATCAGAAAGGCCATTATCACCAAAC
The DNA here is from genome assembly GCA_033557465.1 of Ichthyophis bannanicus. Taxonomy (NCBI): domain Eukaryota; kingdom Metazoa; phylum Chordata; class Amphibia; order Gymnophiona; family Ichthyophiidae; genus Ichthyophis; species Ichthyophis bannanicus. Next base: position 607,487,463 of record CM066033.1, read on the forward strand.
ATAAAACTTCAAAAGGGTATAAGGCCATCTCCAAAGGCTTGGGATTCCTGTATCCACAGTTTGCAATGTCATGGTGGGAAATGGAAAATGAATCCAAAAAGTCTTCAAAGGTTAGTGCATACTGTTAGAAAAACACCATGTACAACATCCAAAGAGCTTAAGGCTGAACTGGAACAATCTGGAGTGGTCATTTCAACTTGCACCATATACTGCACACTAAACAAAGAAGAACTTCATGGGCAAGACCAAGGAGGACCCCACTGCTCAAAGACAGACATAAAAAGGCACAATCTTTGCCCAAACCCACCTTGACAAATCACAATCCTTCTGGGAAAATGTTCTGTGGACGGATGAAACCAAACTTGAGCTCTTTGGCCATGGAGACCAGCAAAACATTTACGAGTGAAGAAATGAAACTTAAAAGAAAAATCAACCTTCCTACAATTAAATATGGTAGAGGTTCCATGATGTTGTGGGGCTATTTTGCTGCCTCAGAAACTGGAGGCCTGGAATGTATTAAAGGAATCATGAAGTCAGAGGGCTACCAGGTATTTTGGAGCAAAATGTGCTATCTAGTGTTAGAAAGCTAGGTCTGGCTCAAAGGTCATGGGTCCTCTAGCAGAACAATTGCCCAAAACATACATCCAAAAGTACAAAAAAATGGTTAAGAAGGAAAAAATGGACTGTTTTAAAATGGCAAGCACTGAGTCCTGATCTCAGTCCAATTGAGAACCTTTGGAAAGAGCTGAAATCTGCCATTGGTAAAAGAAATCCTGGAAAAATTCTTGAGCTGGAACAAATCACAATTGAAGAATGGGAGAAACTACCAGCAGACAGATTTACAAAATTTATAGATGGCTACAAGAAAGGTTTAGAGTCTGACATAACTGCCAAGGGTTGTGCAACCAAATAATAGTGAAGGATGCCATTAATCATGTCCAGGTGATATTTTGTTTTTTGTCTTGTTTAATTTTGAACATACTATTAAGATATTATGATGACATACAGTTGGAATATTTCTAATTATTTCTCAAGATATTGTACACAACATACATAAAATGCAAGGGAGCCAATAAAGTTGACCACATCTGTACATCAAAGTGGTTTACAAATAATACAAATATATACGAATACATAAAATTATAAAATTAACAAACACTAAAATAGAAAAATAAAAAGGGAGAGAACAGAGCGAGAAGAGAAAGGAGGAAAAAGGTTAGCAAAGGTAAAAGGGAGATATAGAGCAGGTTCCATTGGTAAAACATTGTAAAAAAGGGTAAAGAATGGACAGTTAGGTAAATATAAATAAGTAAGTATCAATTCTGCTGCCAATGCTTGCATTGTGATCCCTCAAGCACTAAAACAGTCACATCATTTACAACTCTGTAAGCCAGTACTAGTTGGAGATCAAACGTAAGTTTTCTTTAAAAGCTCAGATGACAAGACTTTGATTTTCATATTTTGGATGCATCATACAAATAAATAGATTATTAGAGAAAGACATCATGCTTGCAAGGTTGAAGGTCAATGCAAAAGGCGATGGGCAGCATACAGCAACTATGGATGATGACACTATCAATAACTAGCTGCCTGACTGAAGACCGAAAGCAGTTTAGGACAACTATCCAGAGGGCCGGCATTGACGCGACAGCACTTAACAACAATAACAAGAAGCCCAAAAAAAGTAGTTAGTTTTAGTGCTTTCTTGAAAATGGAATAATTGGATTCTGTGCAAAGGGCAGGGAGTAGAGAATTCCAAAGTAAAGGAGCTTTAAAGAAAATGCAGATTGCCTTGTGATTTCCAAATGAGCCTAAGAACACAAGAACTTAAGATATGTCATGCTGGTTCAGACCAAAGGTTCATTGAGGCCAGTATTCTGTTTTCAGAAGTGACCAATCCAGGTCACAAGTAAATGTCAGATTCCCGGAAGACATACAGATTCCATGTTGCTTGTCCCAAGGGCAAAGCAGTAGATTTGCCCCATCCTCTTTATAATGGTTTATGGACTTTCCCTCCAGGGACTTGTTCAAACCTCTTTTAAACCCAGCTACACTAATAGCTTTAACTCTGGCAACAGATTCCAGAGTTTGATTATGCATTGAGTGAAAAAATATTTTCTCGGATTAGTTTTTCTCTGAGTAGTTTTTCTACTATTTGAAGGAGTAAACAATTGATTTATGCTTACCCGTTCCACTCCTCTCATTATTTTATAAATCTCTATCATATGTCCCCCTCAGCTGTATTTTTTTCCAAGCCAAAGAGCCTTAACCTTTTAAGTCTTTACATGAGAGAAGGGGAAAGGTAAAAATTTACATGGTAGAAAGATGGTATATAAATAATTTTAAATAAATAAATTAATGAATTAACATTCAATGATCTCATTGGATGGGAAGAATGGAGAACAGTAAGATGAGAAGCAAGGTAAGGTGGTAGGTCTGGTAAAGAAAGCCTTACGTACTAATAGAAGTTTAACGTAGAAACGTAAAGGAAACAAGCTAGTATTCCGTTTCAAAAAGAAGAATGATGTGATCAAATCTTTTGGCAGAGTGGAGGAGTTTGATTGATGTATTTAAGACATATAAGTGTTTAATGGATTTATTAGAAAAGCACAGTAGGGCAAGTTATCATAATCAAGCTGGCTAATGACTAGTGTATGAAAAAGTGTTTAAAGAGCAGTAGGATCTAAGTACACTGACTGAGCAGATAGAGTGTACTGTTGCAAAGCAAAATCTAATAGTGGAAGAGATTTGTCTCTCAAATGTAAGATCAGAGTCAAAGTAACAACTGAGAATCTTTAACGAATTAACCAAAGAAATTGATGTACCCAGGATTTGGGGGGGGGGGGTAGGAGAATCTTTAACGAATTAACCAAAGAAATTGATGTACCCAGGATTGGGGGGGGGGGGGGGGGAGGAATTTAAGGTACTAGAATGTCCAGACCTCCACATCTCCTCAGATTTAGAGGGATTCATAATCAGACCATGAGCAGTAATCCAGAAGGTGATGACATCTAGACAGGTGTTCAATGGAGAAATATCAATATCAAGAGAAAGATAAACAGTGATGCACAGAAGTTGTATATCATCAGTGTATAAATGTGCATTTATCCCTAGTGATTCAATCAATACAAATTGAGGGCTGAGGTTGAGACTAAAGAGGAGAAAGAACAGAACCCTGCAGAGAACATGCTGATGAAGAGTGGAAGGGGATGGTAAAGATGCATTCTGATAAACAAGAAACAATCCATTGAAGTGCAGAGTCTTGAATACCCAAATCAGAAAGGTTAGGGAGCAGAAGCTGGTAGTGTACAAGATCAAATGTCACTGTGAGGTCGAAAGACATAGAAGGGCTGCTCTTCCACTATTAATATGAGAGTGTATATTACTCAAAAGTGTGGCTAGAACAGTCTCTATGCTAAAGGCCGCTCAGACGGCATTGATATATTCCAAATAGAGATTCAGTAGTAGACAGATAACTTTTTCAGCAATTTTGGAGGCAAAAGGAGATTATAAATGGGTCAATACAATAAGACATCCAAAAGGATCTGGTTTTGTTTTTGTTTAATGTAGGGTGTATCAAAGCTTGCTTTCATGAAAGAGAAATGATGCCAGTAGAAAGGTTGGTATTAACCATTGTAATGAGGGAATCAAAAAGAACCAGTGCTGGGTTTTTCATGAATAACTGTTGTGAAAAAGTAGGATGCATCTTCTGGGGAAAGAGGTTAAGAGGAAAATAAAATCAAGGTTCTAGGAATGACCTGATCCTCAAGTGTATCCCTACTAGATTGCCGCGAAGCTAACCTGGTAGCGGTGATATTCAGTCGCTACCCAATTAGTTTCTGCAGCTAGAGTTAGGCCACGGTTTCCTGTGCCTGACTTTCACTGTGTATTGCTGACCAGATAGTGGTTCAGTATTGTCGCTGTTCTGTTAGGGATGGGTGCTACCCCAGAATGCATTGGGGCAAGTAGTGGCAGTACCCAGTGATTATCCCACAGAGTGGCATTTACATGGTTTTCAGGTCTGCAAACCATATAAATGCCTTTGAATATCCCCCCCCCCCCCCCCATATATATATAGGGGAATAGTGAGAAAAATTTCAAGTCCAAGGGCTTTGAATAACCACATAAATATCTTTGAACAACCATATATATTTTGTTATTTACATTGCTTTGACTGACTTAAAGGACTGTAAACTTATTTTGGGGAGGAGATCACTTATTAAAGATCTTTTACCTAAAACTATTATTTAGAATTTTTGTCTTTGCCCGTTTTGAGCTCTGTCTCCTCCTAGCTACCAGGACCCATTATCTTAATTATGGTGTACTGCTCATCTGCCTTCTATTTGTTCCCTTATAAAGCATTTAGATCTTTTTTGTGCTGTGCCTCCCTGATTATTCTCACCCTTTAATGAGAGACCACAAAGGAAATGTATATGAGTGAGGTTGCTAAACCATTCTTTCATCTTTGTTAAATTTCCTTCCTTTTCCCTTCTAGATTTCCCAGTTCACTTTAGGATTCTGTGTTACTATTTCTACCTTTCATTGTCTCGTTTTCTCTTTATGTGTTGTCGTGGTCAATGCCTTGCACATTAATCCATGATAGATGATGGCCTCTCTAGCTGTGCGGAATGTTGATGCACCTCCAACAAAGAACACCTTGTAGTGCAAACATGACAAAGTATTTTATTCTTAAAAGAAACTAGAACTTGGTACTAAATTAGCATTGTCCATCTACATGTCACTCGTAAGTACCCAGAAAAGCATTAATATATACCAAATAAAGCTGATAATATCCATGCTTGAACTTTTGCCTTCAGCCCTCGGCATCAAAAACCAAACATGAAAAGAATCCAGTTCCACTCTTCATAAATCTGGCAACTAGAGTTCCAACCGCTTCTATAATGCGCTATAACTTTCCCCATTCCAAAAGTCTTTGTTGCTAAGGCTTCTCAGCCTGTGCTAAAAGTTCATGCCCAAAGTTAAAGAAAAAGGATCAAATCTCACCTTTCAAATGTCTCGGCTGTTACAACACAATGGGAAGCATATTCCAAATGATCTACACAGGTGAGCGGGATATTCAGTGGCACACAGCCATTTTGTGCTGCTAAATATCTCCTCCTAAAGCCACCGAACACCTGGATGCTAACCACATAGTATCAGTGCATTCTGGGGGCATTCCAGGGATGGTGCTCATGTTAATCGATCAGCGACGATATTCAACAAACATGCTTAAATTAGGCACAAAAAAGGCTGGCTTAACTTTAGCCGGTATAGCTAACTGGGCAGTGGCTGAATATTGCACCTTCCTGGTTAGCTAAAACACTATCTCAGCAGACCTAATATTCAATGTCAGTGGCCAGATGTGACCATAGTATTGAATATCTAGGTTTAAATTAAAACAACAAAAACCAGCTCCTTTACTCGGGCTGGTGAACACTGTTGAATATTAAACCCAATGTTTATAAACTGAGCCAGTCTGGGGTTTCGTCACTCTCACTCAAGCTCTGGTTCGCTGGCCTTGTCTCAGTGGGGAAGAGGCAACTTTTCTTTCACTCTCACTCATTCCCTTGATAATGTGACTGGATTCCAAAACGTCCTCAAAAGATAAAACAATCTCTGCAACGATACCATTTTGAATTCAGAGCTCTGCAATTAAGCAAGCTGGGTGGACCCTTGCTCCTTCATTTTGGTACATAAAAAAGAGTTGGGGATGCCCTCTGCCCACACCTCCCGCAGGCTGTTTCTCCATAGCCCAGTTTGTCATAGAAAATAAAAAAGGTAATAAAGGAAAACAAACTCACAGTTCTTCACCTTCAGCTTCTAGGTATTCCATCTCATCTCCTACTGAGGTCCAACTCCATGTGTTCCGGTATCTCCTGTGGCTGGGCATGTGGGGAGAGACAAGCTCCATGATAGAATTTCTCTGCCCTCCCTGAACTCTATGATATATTGGTCATGTTCTCAAGGAGGGATATATTTGCCATGCCTTCTCTCTCAATTGCCTGAGACCTGAGTTCTGTACTTCGCCCCCTTGCATGGAAGATTGATCTTAGGGACAGTCTCTCGGTTCCTCTCCTGGGCTCATAAAGACCTCTGTTTCTAGTGACTTGCCTCTCATTTTGTACACACTGGGTTTTAAGGATCCTAAGTAGTTCAGGGACAGCTTTCAATAGGGTTCTCCCATTTTTACAGGGCTCATCCTAGCTGTGCCTGTCACACACCCCACTCCTAATGTTCTTTCTGACCCATACATCAAGTCACTTCACCTTCTATCTCATATGTACAGGATAGCTCAACTCCGGCACTTTCCCTACCCCTGGAAGCATGCCTTGGTTCGCCCTCTAATTAAGAACCTCTCTCTTGACCCCACTGACCCTGCCCACTATCACCCAGTTTCTAATCGCCCCTTCATTTCTAAAATCCTTGAGAAAGCAGTTTTCCCTCAGCTGCACCCATGCCAGTCTGGTTTCCATCCTGGTCATAGTACTGAATCTATCCTTCTCTCCTTCCTTAATGAGCTTCACATTGCACATGACCAGGGTGATGTCTTGTTAGCTATCTCTTTGGACCTCTCAGCTGCCTTTGATCTCATTGACCATGCCATTCTCCTCTCTCGTCTCAGGGATGCAGGTCTGCGTGGCACTGTCTTTCGCTGGTTCCATTCTTTCCTCCACTCCCGTTCCTTTTCTGTAATCTCTCCACTTGACACTTCCCCATCCCTACCCTTGCCCTGTGGGGTCCCCCAGGGCTTGGTTCTTGCACCTTTACTGTTTAACATCTTCCTTATCCCCCTCACTCTTTAGTGCAGCAGTTCGGAGTATCATCTTATTATTACGCCAATGATGTCATCCTCCTGTACCACACCTCCCCGGATCTCTCACCACTCAATGCCTGTTTAATACATGTTGCATGCTGGCTCTCCACCAATCTCCTCCACTTTAATCCTTCAAAGACATCAGTGATGTGGTTCTCCTTTGGAAATTCCTCTCCCTCTCTGGCTCCTATACTTCTCGACAATCCAATACCTCTAGTATCTTCGTTCTGCTTCTACCTAGGAGTAATCCTTGACTCTGAGCTGTCCTTCCATGATCATATCTCCACCATTGCACACCTCTCCTTCTTCTTTCTCTGTCAAATCAGGGCAGTTAGCAATATTCTGTCCCCTTCTTCGTTCACTACTCTTCTCCTCTCACTGGTAATCTCCCGCATCAACTACTGTAATGTTATTTTTGCCAGTCTTCCTCAACACCAGATCTATTGTCTGCTATTAGTTCAAAACACTGTTGCCTGGATCATATCTCACACCACTCGTTACAGCCACATTACACCTCACTTAATCCAGCTTCACTGGTTACCGGTCCCTCGGTGTATTTTTTTCAAACTCCTAATCCTGACTCACAGAGCTCTTTATACCCACACCCCACAATACCTAGCTGATTTTTTGTAGTTCCATCCAGTGCCCCGCAGCCTCTGGTCTATTCACACCAATCATCTCGAGTTCCCTACCCAGCCCGTGCCCATGTAGAGCGAACCAGCAACTCGGCATTTTTCTTCCTGGTACCATCCCTATGGAACTTCCTCCCCCTTCCCCTCTGCTAGGAACCATCATACTCCAAATTTAAAACACTCCTTAAAACTCACCTCTTTTGCCTAGCCTTTGATCTCCCGTCAGACCTCCCTAGCTAATTCCCCCCCCCCCCCCCATCCCTCCCTTTCACTTCTCTCCTCTATCTTGCTATGCTTGTTGCTTTTCTATGAAGAATTGTAGTTCCTTTCTGTTTCCTGGCCAGGTTCCGGCCTCTCTGTATTTTTTAATTTATTGTAATCTGCCCTGCTGGTCTCTGAAAGTGCGGTATAGCAAGAAACTCAATAAAGATAAAGATAAACTGCTTCAACAGACTCTCTCCCAGCCCTATTACAACTTTGAACTCATAAGTTTGCAAGGCCAGATACCAGTGAGTATGACAGGCATTAGTATTCTTCATCTGGCCTTTCTACATTAGTGGAGGGTGATCTGTTAAGTTTTGAAGAACTGCTGAGAGAGGAACTGCCACTGCTGGGAAGGAATCTGCACTTGTAAGTATTTACCTGCAAGTGCTTTCTCAAAATCTTGGGGAAAAGGGAATTCTTTGGGTTAAGAAGGAACTGAGGCATACACAGAGGAGAGACCTGCTGCTATGGAGGAGAACATCACCTTGTTATGGCAGGAAGTGATCCTGTAGCTAGGACCTATTCTTGAAGTGATGGAATATCCTCTCACAAGGGTGTTTCTCCAGGGCTCTGTACCCATGAGGGACGTGTTAGGATGACCATTATAGTTGGCTATTTGATCATTAGGCATTAGAGTAGCTGGTGAACATGAGGATCAGTTGTTTATTTCTTCAAAAAGTAGAAATACCAGGGGACACACTATAAATCTACAATGTAGCATATTTAAGACTAATTGGAGAAAATATTTTTTACTCAATGAGTAATCAAACTCTGGAATTTGTTGCCAGAGGATATAGTCAAAGCTATTAGTATAGCTGGATTTAAAAGTGGTTTGGACAAGTTCCTGGAAGAAAAGTGCATAAACCATTATTAAAGCAGACTGGGGAAATTCACTTCTTCCCTATGGGATAAGCAGCATGGAATCTATCTACCTTTTGGGAACCTGACAGGTACTTGTAACCTCCTTAATAATTCCATCTGCCAAGGGAACCAGCCCAAATATTTGGGAAAACTTTCAAGGTATTATTCATGATGACAATGATTTCAGAAGATGAGGACCTAAACATAGTGTAAAATCCAAATCTGCAATGCAGGTGGTTACTTTTGCATCCGTGATCTCCTCCAGCCTTTGAGATTAGCTCTAAGGTAGAATGCAGAGAATTGCAATGTTAACATCAATTCAGCTAAGAAAGACTGTGATCACTGGCGCTGGCAGATCAGAGCAGGACAAATTGCTCATAGTCTAAAGACCTCTTTTACTAAAGTGTGTTAAAAGTTTGCAATAACTGCATGTTAATGGCCAAAATGAATGCACAATAGCTGAAAGGCTTCTGAGTTAACTGTTGGGGAGTGTGCCCAGTATCTTCCCATACAGTTAGGTCAGAGACAATACATTTACTGCATGTTAACTGCATTGCAGATAATGTGGATGCACTCAATGCCTCCTACTGAGAGGTGTTAACTGCTCCATATTAGCTACTGAATTAATAGCTAACGTGTGGTACTGTACTGTGCGTTAAGTGTAGGATCCAACCCTTACCCATTCCCCATTCCATTCCTTGTTGTCAGTTAATGTGGGAATTAGCACACACTAAGGGGCCCATTTGATGCTAGCTGTCGGTGCATTAAAGAAGCAAGTGGGTGGGTTAGAGTCAGAGAGTGGGTGGGGTGAGCACCTTCCAGTCAGCGCTCCTGTGCTAACTGCAAGGTGTCCAAGTAGCATGGGCGCACTTATTGCCACCTCAATAGATGGAGGTAACTGCACGCATGCTATTTTTATGCAGCATTAGGGCAGAGTGCACCATGTTAACTGCTGGAAACATGCTTTCAATGCCTCCGACAATCAACCTGGGTGTTGTTGCATCTAATGTGCAATGGTTTTGGCGCTTTTAGCGCATTAGGTGCATCATCATAGTGCTCTTTAGTAAATTGGTCGTCAAGTGTCAAGTGCATTAAATATTTGCATTGGTGTGCACCAGCAGTGCATGTTATTGCCCTTATTAATTGCTTTAGTAAGAAGAGTTTGCCTTTTCCTTATTTGATAAAATCATGCAGCAAATTGAAATATGGTCAATGTTTTACGGGTAGGACTGTTAATACTATTTACGCAAAAAGATAACATTGTTTTGATTATTAATGTACCTTTTCCTTGCCCTTTTTCATAGCCTAGTCACAAAAATGGTAGTATTTTTTTAAAGAAGAATCTCCTAACAAGAAGAGAGGAACTGATAAAAGCCTTAATAGATGAAAAACAAATTTCCTATGATGCAAGCACATGCCAGAACAAACCAATGACTCAACTGAATGGCCATCTTTCATAATACTTACAAAAAATGAATTCAATTAGAATTATTGAAAACAACATTGCTTGTCATGATATGATAAACTAGCACTATTCTATAGTTTTATTTAAGGCCAAGAAAATGGTATTTGTATGGTAACATCAAATCAGTCACACTCTAGTTAATCTCAACAAAATCTCATTATCACCACTGGTATAATATTGAGCATATGCATTGACTAATAGTCATCATGAAATCTCTTTGACCTTGAACAACTGTTGCATTTTTTCCCTATTAGCACTCTCTTTCAACCAGCTCATCCAGTTCTTGTCAACCCAACTGGGAATATATACTCATTGATTCAAAGTGGGTGAAGAGGTGCTGTAAATTGTGGTTGTTGTTCTGTCAGTTATCTTTGGCTGTTTATTTCCCTAACCTTCCAGATAACATATTCCTTCTAGAGAACTGTGTAAAATTTCTTATAGTCTACCCACTAATTGTTTTTCTAGAAAGTTCTAATTGCCCTGCAAGGACCATTTTCACATTGAAGGAAGGCTCAGTATCTTTCCTGCAATATACAATATCCATTTTAGTCTTTACTGCGGTTGTCTTATATTTTTAACCTGTAAGTAAAGTAGATATTTGTCTTTGTGCTTTCTCTTAATAGTTCTTCTGCCAGCATAGCTTTGTTTCTCAACATGCAGTGTAGCAAATCCTGTAAATCTTAAGACATGACTATGAATCATTGAAAACTAGCACTTATGAGTGCTTCTGCATTTTGCTCTGCTTCCCTGGAGGCAAAATTTACCAAGCATGCAGTCTTTCATCATTAGGAAGGAAGGAAAAGTAGAATGAATAATCCTTAACACTGATTCCTTGCCACATGTCCATGGAAATATTAAGCCTATTTGTGTGTAGGCATGTTCAGCATATGCACTTCAACTCTGGATAATCACCATGGAGATAACGAGAAAATCATCATTTTCTCCTAAGCGTGTTGTTAAGCAAGTTTTTATCCTGAACTATTAATTAGAAACAGCATTGCTAAAAGTCAGCCCGATAAGAGATGAGTAGCTTTTTCCCTTTAAGTGAATTTAGTGCACCTGAATAGTGTTGGCTTGCCAGAACTAGAAATTAAAGCCTTCCATTGATGCACAGAACAGGAGAGGCTTAGAGAGAGATGGTGCAAACTTTCCCACTCTATTTTACCAGAGTGCTTCTGCTCAGTGAGGACTGTGTCGTCTTTGCTTCTCTTCTGAGAATGCCAACTAAGTACTGATTTCTGTCAAGCAGTGAGGATGTTATTTTGTTGATACGAAGCCTTGGACTAAGAAGAGATACTAGACAAGGGGTGATGGAGAAGGGAGCTGGTGATGTTGTAATGGGTGTCTATGGAGACTGGGAGTAGTAATTTTACAAAGTTGTTCCCACACACATGTGGTGAGTGCTTGCACCGTTGTTTTTTCCACATGTAGCTTTTTAGAATTGCTGCTCCCCCTTGACATGGAAAGACATACACATGCAGTTTTGAACCTTTTTTAACAGACTCTATGGGGTATGTTTACTAAACCGTCTTAATGTGCGCTCTGTGACGTTATCGCACGATAAGGTACCTTATCGCATGATAATGGCGCTTTATGAGGCGCACAGGTATCTTAGTGCGCGATAACGCGCGCAGCGGCGCAAACAAGCGCTGAAGGCGGGGAAAGGCTCCTGGAGGGCGGAGGAAGGTTCCCCAGGGGCGGAGAGGAGGGGTCAATGGGTGGAGAGTGGGAGGGGAGAGGCTCCCCGCACACTAACGCTGTGAAATCCGAGGCTCAAAACTAACACCAGTGAAACCCTGGCGTTAGAGCTGATTTAAAGGGAAGAGAAACCATTTCTGTCAGCAATGTACAGCAAAACCAGGGAAACCTACAAAAAAGTGATAAGTGTGATACATGTGCACGGAACAAAAGGGCAAATAAACCTTGAAAATGTACAGAAGAAAATGTAAAAATAAAATATCCAAGCTGGCCAATAGTGATATCAATGGGAAACATCAAAAAACACTCCCAAAAAAGCTCCAAAAAAAAGATATGAATTTTGGAAGGGTCTATGCTCTGTCCCCATACAAGGTGAATGAGCCCACAGTGTAATTGTGCTGAGCAGGGTTTCCGACTCCATTGGCCAGGTTTCCTATGGCATGCACATGTTCCACAACAGCAGGGCGGGCATGTCGGAAAGGGCAACTGGACAGATGCTGGAAAAGGGGACACAGAGGGCTGCAGGTGGCACATGCTGTGGTGCAGCTGGCCCACAGTGCGGACTAGGGTGATGCCTAGCTGGCCCATAGGAATGCTGAAACAGTAGAGCAGCCAGACAGCAACTGCTGAGGGCCCAACATGGGCACGAGTGTGCTTCCCACAGCATCACAGGGGATAGTACCCAGTAGATACCCCAAAGGGCACGGAACATTGGCATGCGGTGCTGGGGGGAAGCGTGGACAGCTATGCAGGCACCCCTACCCCAGAACCTGCACCATAGGCAGCCACCTACCTGCACACTGGATGGCCTGAGAGTGTGCTCCACCAGCACCACCAGCAGAAGGGCATGTCAGCATGGTGGCAGAGGGATACTGGTGGTGGAGGGGGCAGTGGCAGCTGCCCAGAGCAGACCGTGGCCGAGCTCTTTGTAGGTGTGTGCCATGCACTGCAACAGACAGGCCCTGTCTGACGAACAGTCATGGTATCAACAGGGAATACACTGTCTCTGTGGCAACACAGTGGTGAAGTGCACACAGCCAGTGTGTTCACAAAGCAGAAGGTCACAGGTTCAAGTCCCAGCTGTGGTTCCTGCCAACCCAGTCCCCATATTTTACCCACTGCTAATACAGACAGAACCTTTATTGCAGATGATGTAAACATGCCCAAAACACCTACATTTTACCCTACAGAGCACAGACACCATAAACATGCGCATTACCTAGAGCAGAGTCTCCCAAATGCAGTCCTGGAGGGCTAAACACCATTCAGGTTCCATGCTGTCTCTAATAAAGATGCCTGTGCTGCATTTCTATGTGCTGCCCCTATGGTATGCAGATGTATCTCATGCATATTGTGGTGGCCGGCACCCCCACTAGGCGGTTGCCTAGTGAAAGCGGTGGGCCATCTTGTATCTTGTATGTTGCTTAAGCTTCTGGGCTAAGACCTCTGAATGTGTAGTTGCGTGCAAAAAGCAGTCCAAGTGGTATTTTGGCCAACACAGGAAAATTTATTAAATTTTTCATTTTAAATTTCAGCTTTGCAAACAGAACTTTGTAGAAGGCTCCAACCACAACAACAGAAAAAAGGATGTTTTCTCCAAATAATTCCTGGGTTTCCTTCCTATTAAACCCTTAGCTTTTCTCAGTCAGAGATTATGCACAAAGAACATTCCATTTGGGAGTCTGTGGAGTCAGTTTCCTCTCCACAGAATTCCACCTCCATGTCTTCCTCTGCATTACATGACTGTGGGGCTTGGACAGGTTCAGGGATTTCAAGTTTTACTTCCTTTAGAAGCTTGAACAGTCTTTCCCATTGAACTTCCCTCAAGGCTTCTCCTTAACATGTTCTTTAAAGTCTGGTTAAGCCTTTCTACCAGGCCATTGGTTTGTGGGTGATACGCTGCCGTTCGGACATGATGGATATGGAAGGCATTCCATACCTGGGCAAGGTATCGGGACATGAAGTTGGTCCCCCTATCCATTAAAACCTCCCAAGGGAAATCCACTGCACAGAACAATTTTACTAATTCTAGGGCTATAACACGTGCGGATGTATTTCATAGCGGGACTGCCCAGGGAAACCTAGTGGCTTGGTCAATTATGACCAATATATATTGGTAGCCCCGTGGTGTTTTTAGCAAAGGCCCCACTATATCAACAGCCAACCTGTGTACTGGTTTGGTAATAACTGGCATTGGGATCAGGGGCACCTCTGGCGGGTGGTTCGCCGTGACCCTCTGGCAGGACGGACAAGATGCACAGAATCTTGCCATCTCTCCGAAAACCCCGGGCCAATAAAATCTGGCCAAGATCTGATCCAATGTGCCTTGTATACCTTTATGTCCCCCCACCGGGTGATCATGTGCTAATCTTAGAACTATGCTCCTGAAGGAGGAAGGTATTACCGTTTTCTTAGATTACCTGTCCTTGGGTCTAAACTCTCCCGGTAGAGCAGGTTATCATCCAACAGAAATCTAGGCAGGGTTTTTGATCCTTTCCGTGCGTATTCAAATGCTCGCACCAGTGCAGGATCCGCTATCTGTTCGTTGGGAAATGAGGGGAATTTTTCCATTAACTCTTCGGGAACCCAGGGCAATTTCCATCCGGTCATCAACTCAGCCCTATTCTTGGCCCTGGTTTGCTTTTCTCGCCGCTTTTCGGCCTTTCTCTTCCTGGGGACATCCTTAGCTGGAGTTATCAAATCCTCGTGAAAGGATGTTCCTGGTACGGGATCCTCCTGAGGATCAACTTCCTCTTCTGAAGGCCTAGAGCCTGTGTGGGTAGTTATCATGCCTGCCCGATCTTTAGTTATCTTGGGGTCAGAAACCTTTCCTACCTCTGGTAAGGTTTTCTCCCTTTCCGATTTTTCCTTCTTGGATAGGGTAGCTGTCATGCCTGCTTTGCCCTGCAGCTCCCCTGCTAAACCTCTCCTGAACTGGGGCCAATCCTGGTCCAGAACGATGTCATGTGGGAGTCTGGGCACTACAGCTACAGCTATTTCTCTTTCCATACCCAATCCCTTTATCGTGACACACTTTGTGGGATAGGTAGAGGAGGCTCCATGGATACACTGAATTTTAATATGATGTCTAGAGGATTCTGGTAAGGGTTTATCTTGCGCCTCAAGTTTTCTCCATAGCCTCTGAGAGATCATAGATTGGTCAGCGCCTGAATCCAATAAAGCCTCTGTGGGGATCCCTTCCACCTCCACTGTTAACAGGAACCCCTCTCCTGCATCTCTGGGACGGGTGGTTACAAAAGCTTTCCTAGCCTTGCAATCTTTCTTAAAATGACCCAATTCCCCACAAGTAAAACATTTTTTCTGTGTGTCACACATCCTATCCATAGATATATTTTTTCCTCTCCTAAGGCCTGCAAACGTTGCCTTCTTTTCTAGTGTCTCCATATCTGCCTGCTTAAAAACACCATCTTTCTCAGGGCTCAACCTGTTAGCCTCCAGAAAGCATTCAGCCAGAGAAATGGCTTCCTGGGCGTTTTTGCAGTCTTGGAGAACTAGGAAAGTTTGAAACTCCCTAGGTACAGCCTCCGTAAATTGCTCTAGGATTACAGTATCCAAGACAGATTCTAAATTTCTAGTCTCGGGTGTAAGCCACTTCCAGACCAAACTCTTTATTCGATGATAGAGAGCTTGGGGCGTTTCACCCAACCTTAGTTTACAGGATCGCAAGAACCTGCGATAGACTGTGGGGTTTAATCCCAGCTGATCTTTAATAGCTCGCTTTACTTCTTCATAATTAGTGACTAGTGTCGCAGGCATAGCCCTGTAGGCTGCCAAAGCTTCCCCTGTGAGGGAAGTGGCAAATCTTAATGCCCACTGTTCCTTTGGCCATTTGGCCAAGAGAGCTATTCTCTCAAATGCTTCAATGAAATCATCAACATCGTCATCTTTTGTAAGGCGTCCACAAGAAAAGGTCCCAGTGCTAGGCCATTCCCACCCTTGGAAAACACCCTGTGAACCTGGCACTGTCCTTGCAGCTTCGGCTGCCTTCTCCTGTGCTCCGATCCATCTTGTCATCATCTCAAGTAGAGGCTTTTGTTGGGCCAGGAGCATGGCGGTCGCCTGTTCTTGGCTTAGTGCCGACATCTCCCTCTGTTTGGTGAACTGTTTGGCCATCCATGCCAGGATATCACCTCTCTCCATCGCTGTACGGATGCTGTGAACACAAACAAACACAAAACAACCACAAAGTGCAGTACTTTTATGCTCCCCTTTTCGCCCTTGGTGAGCACTACTGTAGCCTCCCCTTACACCAGAATCCGAGCCTTAACCCCTCTAGCCTACAGGTTACCTGGCTCTGGTGCAGGATCTCGCTTTGCCAACAGCTTGGACACCGATTCCAGCTCCACTGCCACTCCGGATCTTTCCTCCATTCAGCAGATGTCGTGTGTTGACACTGTCTCCCTTGGGGGTCCTCTCCTCCTTCCAGAGGTATGGAACTTCTTTAGGGGTGTGCAAAAACTGACGAAATCCAAAGAACTACGCCACCTGTGGCGGCCGGCGCCCCCACTAGGCGTTTGCCTAGTGAAAGCGGCGGGCCATCTTGTATCTTGTATGTTGCTTAAGCTTCAGGGCTAAGACCTCTGAATGTGTAGTTGCGTGCAAAAAGCAGTCCAAGTGGTATTTTGGCCAACACAGGAAAATTTATTAAATTTTTCGTTTTAAATTTCAGCTTTGCAAACAGACCTTTGTAGAAGGCTCCAACCACAACAACAGAAAAAAGGATGTTTTCTCCAAATAAACTTTCTTTACAAAAAGTGTTATCAATGAGCAGTTTCTTCCAGCTCTTTAACAAAGGAATTTCTTCTTCCAGAAACAAACATAATTGAACTAGTATTTAACAGCAGAGTCCAGCAAACCTTTTAGCTTCCCTTAGCTGCTTCAGGTTTAAACTTTAAAACACTTCCCTGCTTGTCAGCACAAAAACTAAAACTGCTGTGTTTAAACTTTCACTCAGCACAAGTGTTCTTGTAGCTTTAACCATGAGATTTCCTTCTCTCTCTAAAGCTTCTAGCTACAATAATCAGGATAACTGTTTCCTGGGTTTCCTTCCTATTAAACCCTTAGCTTGTCTCAGTCAGAGATTATGCACAAAGAACATTCCATTTGGGAGTCTGTGGAGTCAGGTTCCTCTCCACAGAATTCCACCTCCATGTCTTCCTCTGCATTACATGACTGTGGGGCTTGGACAGGTTCAGGGATTTCAAGTTTTACTTCCTTTAGAAGCTTGAACAGTCTTTCCCACTGAACTTCCCTTCTTCTCCCCGGGATTATATTAGTGTTCTCAGACTTCTTTCCCTTTAGTAAAACATTTAAAGGCTTTGTTTGCTTTACCTTATCTGTAAAAGCATTCTTCCTGGCATGCGTCCCATAAGGTACAGCTTCTTCTTTAGAATCGGGTATACTTATTTCTGAGTCAGAGTCACACACATTAACTCCCTCAAACTTTCCCCTCCTACCTCTGAGCTTGACTGTAGACCTTTTACAGCAAGGGCATCTCCTAGGAGTAGCGTCCTCTGAATCAGAGCTGCCTGGGGGATCACTGCAGTGTTTGTCTCTAGCCCTTCTAGGCTCTCCAAGCCTGAAGACTTGTTTCTCTTCAGATGGAGCTGAGACCTCCTGCTCCAGCTTCCTCACAGCTAGCCTTCTCGCTTCCTTTGTCCTGGAAGGAGTACAATTAGCCTGGATTCTGCCTCTTTCCCGACTGCCGTCTTTCAAGCTGTTCCCATGTCTTGCTTCTCTCCTGCCGGTCTTGCTGACGCTTCCTGCTCTCTCTGTTTGCCTGTGCTTAAATGTTTGCAAGCGTGCTCTCTCTCCTGGCCCCACCCACAGGTGTCTCCTATCACTTCCTATAGTTGCCCTGGAGTCTGGGTGTGGCCTCAGCCTAGCTTTGCAAGTGTGGGTTTTTCCACTGCTTTCATTTTGGAACATGTGCTTAGGTGAGCCCATCCCCCTTATGGAAGAAAAAGTTTCTTTTTTCTTTGTTTCCCAAGGCTGTGCTGCACCCTCCTTACCACAATATTCATGAGGGACAGCATGAAAACCCGAACAGTGTCTGGCCCACCAGGACTGGAGTCGGGAACCTCTGCCCTAAAACAGCAGCCAACAGGGGCACACACACCCGCACCCACAGGATCCATTATCCAGTGCCTCCTGGAGAGGCAGGATGTTGGGCCCTGCGTGCATCTCCCAATACTAGCACTTGCATACCTTAGCAATGCCACCCTAAACCTGGGAATACGGTACACAGCTATCAAAAAGTTGCTATGATTACTGGCAGATAGCAATTCCGAGGTTAAGTACAATTTTCTGAGTGAGCTGCAGCATAGCAACCTTTCTGATGTCTGTGGAGTGTGCTACAGGTCTTGTGTCTGACAGTGTTTACCACCCTGGGGAGTGACCCCAACAGTATTGCGTACCATAGCCATGCCTGCACTGTGCCCAGGACTGGTATGGTGGCCAGGGCTGCCAAACACCTCTATAGTTGCACAATGCTGGCATAGGTGTGGGGAGTGTGTGTCTGTCTATCCAGTGTGTGGTGGCTGCTAACACCTTCCTCAGCCCACACTGCTAGCACTTTTGCCAGTATTGGCCTGCCAATGTGCATAATGAGGAGCAAGGTACTGTGGGAATAGCCTGGATAGGGTGGCCTGGCCTGGACTCATCTGTACATAGCATAGAGCAATGGCTGGGACATTGTAGTGGCCGGCCCCAGCATGTCCTGCTGGGAGGTCACTCTCACCCTGACTGAGCAGTGACCACGGCATGGCTAGGTTTCCCCCATAGTAGTATGTAGAATTTCTCTCGTGTGATATTTATGGGTTCTCTTTTGGGGCCCAATCACTGACTTATCTGCTTGGTGTGTATGCTGACTTCCTAGTTCTGGGTACATGCATCTCCTCCAGGACCATGCACTATGGACTAGCTAGCAGACTGACTGCAGCTAGTATGTGTCTTGCTGGAACACCTTGCAGAGTGCAGTGGCTGGAGGCTTGCTGCTGGAGAATGTCAGATAGTGGTGGGGGGCAGCGGAGCATTTCCAGGCCTACTGTCTGTCTGCTAATGCTTTATGGATGTGTACAGCTCTACATTGCCTGCACTGTAGGGTGTCTGTTCCCCAGCAGGACTGGGGTTGATGGTCCCCTCTACTGCCACCATTGCAGGGAGGTAGAATGTGGATCTATTGGTGGGTGATCCTGTTTCCCACACTGAGCCCCAGTGGATGGGTTGTGTGGTGGTACATTATCCGCCTATGGGTCCAAACACCCCCCCCTCACCCCCTCACCCCCTCACCCCCATCATGTAACCATGGCACCAACACAGGATATGCACTATTCTGGGTGCATCATAGCCCATAAGGGCTAGACATGACTGTGAAATACAGAAGGACACAGATGTAACCTAGGTGTGTCTGCAGGAACTACCTATCACACACAGTAGCACTGATGGGGACCTGCAGCATGGCGTATTTCAGCCATGAAAGGTGCTGTGGACCTGGTGCTGGGCGCCCCACCTCATCCTCAGGGTGAGCACAGTACCCGCACAATGTGACGGTCTGTGGCTACTCTGTGCCAGTACCACACACGGTCAGTTCCCCCTACCAGGCCGAGGTGCTGTGGGGGTGCATACCCCATTCTTGTGCCCATCTGTCGACTGCTGCTTTGCATGTGCAGTGCATCATGGGTACGGGTGGATTAACCCTATCCTGGTAACCACAGCAGACAGTTTGTGTGGTGACGTGCAGTCCTTCTGCAGCCAGCCAGGGGTTTGTTGGCAGCTGTAGCCCACTGGTTACTTCACTGCCTGTGAAGCCAGAGGTCATGGGTTGAAGCCTATGGTGGGGTTATTTGATAGGGCTGTCTGAGGAATTGTCTATTTTTAATGTACATTAGGGTTGCCAGCAAAAACACCTTCAGAGTACTGTAACTTTAAGGCGCCCCATAAGGCACCTTATAGGGCGCCCTATCAAGCGCCTTATAAGGTGCCTTATAAGGTGTCCTATAGGGGACATTATAGGGTGCCTTGGCAAACAGTGCACTTTATAATGTGCCCTATGGAGTGCGTTATGGGGTGCCTTATGCGGCACCTTAGGTTACGCCACCGTGAGGGTGTGTTTGCTGGCAGCACAAATTAAAATAAAAGTAAAATGCCTCAAAAAGCACTACTTAAACATAAAGGGTGATGCCTCAGCCAGCCTTATGCATTAGGCACACTGGGGGATCAAACTCATGACCCCTGTACCATCAGTCAGTGTATTAACCATTGTGCTACACCTCTGTTTCTATGTTTGCATGTCTGCGCGCCTACTTAAGATTATCGCGCGTTAATGTGCTTAGTGGTGTTCCACCCGATAATGTGCGCAGCGCTCGTTATCACGCAATAATCCCAGTTTGCTATGTTAAGACTGAAACGCCCACTCCTTTTATAGCATCTTGCACACTATCGCCGGGCGCACGTTAAGGTTTAGTAAACATACCCCTATGTTTGGCAGATCCTCTTGTAAAATAGTATGGCAATTCTGTATGTCCTAACCTGGACATGTGAATTCCTCTCTCCACATCCTATTTAAAATCTGCCTTCACCTTGTATAAATCCCATAAGGATTTTGTAGCCTTTGGCTCATTTTAATTTAGCCAACTGTTCTACGAAAAGATTTTCCCACCATGCCATCATTACCTAAAGTACTGTCCCATTTTAACAAAGCCAGTTCTCTTGAAGTCTAGGACCCTGACCTTTGTCACTTGATTACTTTGTGTGTTAGTTCTCATATTGACCAAAAGAGGGTGATTTTATAAGGAGGTGCCTACTTAGACACTACTTTATAACAAAAAATATGCACTTACTTTTCTTTATAAAACTGGGGAGAATATATCGACTCCTTATCTCCGAAAGCCTATAATATGGTATTGTTGAACACCTTTGACTGAAGTGGACTTCAGCTATTCCTTGGTGCTAGATCATATGGGATCAGGTTAGCTTTGAGATGATGGTGGTCGAGCCTGGACCTGGGGGTAAGGGATGGAGGAAATATTAGAGGATGAATGGGGGAGTGTTGGGGTATGATCCCCTCTACTAGTACTGTATGCCTGACTTTCTGTAGTTTGTAAGAAACACCCACCTTATGGGAAGTTCAGTTGATCTACAGAATGTTGGGGGGAGGGTTGGGGCAAGGAGGATGGGGTGAAAAAACATGTAAAAGTAAAAAGTAAGCAGTTAATTCTGTAAATCTTGGGCTTGGTTTGTGTAGCATTGCTGAGTGTGCATGGATATGTTTGTACAATATTTATTTTCATGAATAAAATCCTTTAAATATAAAATACTACCATAAATGGCAGAGATTGCACCTGTATTTTTCAAATATGTGCATTAGATATTGTATTTTATAATCAACATATGTACTTGCTCGCACTTTCATGTTCTGCCCAAACTCTACCTATGTGCATGCTTACAGTAAATATACATGTCATGCAAATATTGTGCATACTTTTACACTGGTTGATATTTTATAATAAGTTATTTAGAGGGCAGTTTGCAGAAAAGGTATTTCAGAGGCAGGACTGGCTGTAAAGCTCTAGAGAAGGGGAGGGCATTAACATTTTGTTAACTTAAACCTCAAAACAACATAATCACCCTAGTTTAATCATTAAATATAAACAAAATGCGTACAACCACCTGTACACGGTCGTACATGCTAAATGTAAATAGCTCCAATATTAAATGTACATAGTTCCTTTGTTCCTATGTTAAATGTACATAGTTCCTATGTTTATTGTAAAACATGTTCTGATGTTCTATGTAAACTGCCCCTGATCTCAGGAAGGGACGGTATATAAGCTTTGTTAAATAAAAAAATAATTAATTAATTAATTGGAAGAGCTGGGTTAGAGAGTAAGGAAAGAATGGTTGGGAATAACTGGTGAGAAAGGTTGGGATTAATACTGGCTGGGATTGATTAGGAATAAATATGTATTATAAGTAAATAGTATATGGTGGAGAAGAGATAGAAAGACAATGTTGGAAGAGATGGCTTGGGGAAGAGTATATAATATTTGATGGGTCTAAAGGAGAAAGAGAGAAAGGAGTGAGATGGTTGAGTGAAAAAGAACGTGGTGGAGTTACTAGTATTGTTCTGAGTGTGCTTGAGCAGCCAGACTGACTTGCATCATGAGAGATCTGTCCTCTGGGTCAGCCATGTCATTAGTTGAAAACCCCAACTTCAGTAGAGGATGCCAGTTACTTTGTCTAATGACAATCCTGGCTCTTAAAATGAAGTTTGTTTTGCCACACTGAAGATCACAACTTGGACATTAGAAATAATTTTCCCATTCAAATCAAAACAATCTACATAGTATTATAAAAGTCATGCATTTTAGACCATACTTAAAATCTTAAAATAGACTGTAAATAATTGCAGATGTTTAAGCCTTGACTTTAATAATTTAATTTTAATATCTTTATTTAGCTGAATCCAAAGATGACATATTGACTTTACATAGAAATAAAACTTCACAAAAGAGCACCCACTACTTGCTTAAGAGAACCATTTTCATTAAAATTCTTAAATTCTTTCAGAAGATTGACTTACTTGCTCTTCATTCAGTTTGAAAGTGCAAAGCAACTAATTCTCATTTTAATTAGAAAGAGAAAGAAGTAGAAGTTGTCCATGTGGAACAGACTAGAGAGAGTCTGGTTATCTTTCAAGCACTTTTACTTAACGAGTTTTCTTTCTGTTATATTTTATTACATGCTGTTCTGAAAGAGATAGACAATGGGAGGATAAACTTAGATAATAAGCCTTTAGTAAATAAGGAGATAATATTCAAAGAGTTCAATCAATCTGCAGTCAGTGAGGCACAAGAAGGTACAAATGAAGGAAAAATAAATAATAGAACTTGTAGTTACTGAGAGAACTTATTTATTTGAAATACATCAGGGAAAAGTGCGTGGAAGGGGGAAAAAATCTCTTAACATTGTATTGATTCCATCCATATTTAAAGTTGGGTGGCATGATTTTATCAGTTGATATGGTGGTGTAATTTTCTTTTTTTTAAATGCCGTCAAGTCCATGCCCCCCTTCCCCACTCCATCCCCTTTATAAGTTGTTGGAATTGCAAGTTTCATAAGTTCTCTGTAACATGTGAATTTACAAGTTATTGTAACTGTAAGTTTCATAAGTTCTCTGTAAACATGTGAGTTCAATGTAAACCGCTTTGATTTAACAATAAGGCGGTATATAAAAACTGTTAAATAAATAAATAAAATAAATAAGTCCATGCTGACTCCTGGGACACAACAGCTCCTGGGTTTTCTTGGCAAGATATGATCAGAAGTAGATTGTCAAGACTTTCTTTCCCAAGGCAATGGAAGGTAAAGTGACTTGCCCAAGGTCATAAGAGTACCAGTGGAAATCAAATCCTGATCTCTTGGGTACTAGAGTGTTGCTCTCACCACTAGGGTACTCCTACTCCACTGTAATATAATGATCTTTTTATTGAGCCTGTCAGTGGGATTCTTGTATTGAAAGAAATTAGAAATAACATATTTTATATCTAAACTTTCTTAGCTGCTATCATATACTTCTATTCATTGCCATCAATTCTAGCTTCCCTAGCAGAAAAAAATCCTGTCAGATCCAGACATCCATGAAATCTGAATGCACCATCATTTACTATGATTTCTTCAGCAATATTTCTGGGATAGAAAAGCATTTTGGGCCCAATATTCAAAGGGCATTTACACAATTAACAGCCAGTTAACCATGTAAATGCCTGCTAACCAGATATTTGGTGGCAATTACATGGGTAGTGCTGTTGAATATCTCCAACTAAGGGCTAATTAGCGCGCCGCAAAATAGCGCACTAAAAGCGGTACTTAAGAGCGCTTAAATGCCCCAAAAACGTGCGATGAAGCCCCGCACACTTGCGCGTCACAGTAACGGGTGCCGCACAAGTACGTGCCCGCAAATGTCCGATAGAGGCGTGGAAAGGCTAACGGAGGGCGGAGGAAGGCCCCAGAGGGGCGGAGAGAAGGGGTTAATGGGCGGGGAAGGGGAGGGGAGAGGCGCCCCGCACATTATCGGGGCTGAATTTCCAAAACAAAATAGCGCGAGTGAATCACTCGCGTTAGAATGCATTTAAAGGGAAGAGAAACCATTTCCGTCAGCAATGTACAGCAAAACCGGGGAAACCTGCAAAACGTGAGCAGTGTGATACATGTGCACAGCACAAAAGTGCAATTATAAATAGAAAATGACCACCACAAAAATATGAAAAATAGTAATTCAGTTGGGGAACAGTTATAGTGATGGGCAAAACTAGATAACACACCCAGGAAAGCTCCAAAAAAAGGAAATGATTTATGGAAAGGTGCGGAGACTCGTCCAAAAAACATTTCCCTTTTTCTGGAGCTGTCCTGGGAGTGTTATCTAGGGTTGCCCATTAATATCACTGTTGCCCAGCTTGGGTATATGTTTTCCCCCTTTGTTCCGTGGTCATTCCCGGGTTTTATTTGCACGTTTGTCACCACACAGGGTGAAGGTGCCCACAGTAAAAATGCATACAGCAGGGTTTGTGACTCCATCCTGCCAGGTTTACTACCTCCAGGGGCTGCACTGTCTCTGTGGCCATAGTGTGGTGCAGAGGACATAGCCATGACCTCTAGGACTAGAAGGCCAGAGGTTCAAATCCCAGCTGGGGCACTTGCCAGCCCTGTCCATATATTTTACCCACCACTAAACAAAGATAGAGCAGACACCCCTGTATTGCAGGGAACATAAGCATGGGGGAAACACCCATATGTTACCCAACACCGCACACACACCACAACAATGGGCATACCTACAGCCAAGTCCCCCAAATGCAGTCCCGTACTGCCACATTGCAATCAGGTCATCTGCTTTTTCTGAGAGTAGCTCATGCCAGCATGTTGGCGCACGAGTACATGTGGTGCAGGGGGCAGTGGCAGCTAGCCACAGAGGACAGAGGCCAAGCCATGTGCAGGCTGGCACAGTCCACTGCAACACACAGGCCCTGCCAGATCCACAGGCATGGACGTTCCAGGGAATCCAGCCAATCTGTGGCTACAAGGTGGTGCAGTGCACACAGACAGTGCATACAAGAACAGAAGGTCACAGGTTCAAAGCCCAGCTGGGGCTACCGCTAATCCTTCCCACATATTTTTCCCACAGCTACACAGTGATAGTAAGGACAAACCTTTCATGGCGAGGACATATGCAAAGGTACTACGTCTATCTTTTACCCCACTGAGCACAGACACCATGTACAGGGGCAGTACCTAGAGCAGAATCTCCCAAATGCAGTCCTGGTGGGCCACACACCAGTCAGGGTCCATGCTGCCACTCATACAAATGCCTGTGCTGTATATCTATGCACCACCCCCATGGCATGTAGATGTAGCTCATGCATATTCATGAGGAACAGCAGGTAAACCCGATCAGTGTGATGCACACCTGGACTGGAGTTGGGAATCTCTGCTGTAAAGCAGCAGCCAACAGGGGCAGACACACCCACACCCACACCCACAGGCCCCATTGGCCAATGTCTCCTGGAGAGGCAGAACATTGGACCCTGCGTGCATCTCCCAATACTAGCACCTGCATACCCTAGCAATGGAACCCTACACCTGAGGTATACGGTACACAGCTCTGAGACGCTTGCTAGGAGTACTGGCAGATAGATATCCATACGTTATGCACATACTGCTAGTTGACCCCATCCGAACAATCTGTTTGGTGTTTGCGGTGCGTGCTCCAGCCCTTGCCTCTGACGGTGTTTACCACCCTGGGGAGTGACCCCCAGCAGTACTGCGTAGCATATCCATGCCTTGCCGTGCCCAGCACCGGTTTGGTGGGCAAGGCTAATTACCTCCTCAATAGTAGCACCATGATGGCATAGGTGTGGAATTGTGTGTCTGTCTATACAGTGGGTGTTGGCTGCATGCCCCTTCCACAGCCCACACTGCCAACACTGTTGCCAGTATTGGCCTGCCAATGTGCATAATGAGTAGCAAGGGACCATGGGTATATCTCAGACAGAGTGGACTGACCAGGATGCAGCTGCACAGGGCATAGGGCACTGGCAGGGGCATGGTAGTGCCCGGCCACCACCTACACAGACAGGGTGACCTCTGTATGTGCTGCTGGGGGATCACTCTCACCCTGAGTGTGCAGTGACGGCAGCATGGCTAGGCACCCCCATAGTGCTATATTGTGATTCTCCCATGTGATATGTATGGGTGTCCTGTGGGGGCCTCTTCATGGACTTATCTGTCTGTGTGTGCTGCCACCCCAGTTGTGGGTGCATGCATGTCCATCAGGACCAGCCAGCAGACTGTTCACAGCTGATATGTGTTGTGATGGAGTGCCGTGCAGTGGCTGATGGCTTGCTGCAGGTGAATATCAGATAGTGGTGGGGTGCATCTTTGAGTATCCAGGCCTAATGTCTGTCTGATATTGTGTTATGGATGTGTGTGGAGCTGCTTGGACTGCCCTGTAGGGTGTCTGTTCCCTAGCAGGACTGGGGTTGATGGTCCACTCTACTGCCATCGGGGTGGGGATCTGTTGAGGGGAAGCCCTGTTTTATCCACCTGGGGGTCCCCACTAACTGAGCCAGACAGAGATCTCCAAAATGTTTATGCAGCACCTACCTATTCCACAGGTTATTGCTGCTTTGGAGCTCTGACATGGCCACATTCGGCCATGCCTGGTGTTGTGGACCTGGTCCTGGGCGCAACATCTCACACTCAGGGTGAGCACAGTAACCGCACAATGTGATGGTGTTTAGCTACTCTTTGCCGTTTGTCCACCCACTCAGGACACCCTACCAGGCCGAGGTGCTGTGTGGGTGCACACGGACACTTCCCCCTACCAGGCCGGGGAGCTTTAGGGGTGCATTTCCCATCCTGTGTTCAATCGTGGACAGCTGATTTGCATGTGCAGTGCATCATGGGTACGGGTGGTTCACAACAGCAGACTGTCAGTGAGGTGACGTACAGGCTATCTGCAGCCAGCCAGGGGCTACGTCACTGCCTGTGCAGCCAGATGTCATGGGTTCAAACCCACAGTGGGGTTACGTGATAGGGGTGTCCACAGATTTATTTTAATTTACTGTACATATGTTGCTGCCAGCAATACCACCCTCAGCGTACTGTACCCATAAGGTGCCTCTGAGGGTGCTTTATGGGGCGCCCTATAGGGCACGTTACGGTTGCCAGCCATATAGGGTGCACTATACATTATCCTGTGTCGCAACATACATGCTGCCCTATAGGGGACATTCTAGGGTGCCTTGGCGGACGGTGCACTGTAACATGTGCCTTATGGGCCGCCTTATATTAATATGCTGTGAGAGTGCGTTTGCTAGTAGTTATCACAAAATAAAATTAGAAAGCCTCCTACAGCACTCCACAACATATAACATACTGCCTCAGCTAGCCTTTTTCACTGGGCATTGTGAGGGATCGAACCCCTAGTCCCTGCACCATTGGTCAGTGTCTTAACCATTGTGCTGTGGCTGTGTTCCTTTGCTTTGGCATCAGCGCGCCGCCTTATGCCCATCAGCGCGCCACCTCCTGCTGCCCACAATTAGTGTGCCGCCTTGTGCCGCCCAAAATGAACAGTGCGCCGCCTTGTGCCGCCCAAAATGAACAGTGCGCCGCTTTGTGCCGCCCAAAAAGAACAGTGCGCCGCCTTGTGCCGCCCAGATAGTACAGTGCGCCGCCTTATGCTGTACAAAATGAACAGTGTGCCGCCTTATGCCGTCCAAAAGTACTTTGCCTCCTGAACCACTTTTACACA
Source organism: Ichthyophis bannanicus (assembly GCA_033557465.1). Lineage (NCBI taxonomy): Eukaryota > Metazoa > Chordata > Amphibia > Gymnophiona > Ichthyophiidae > Ichthyophis > Ichthyophis bannanicus. The sequence continues at coordinate 607,515,029 of CM066033.1, forward strand.
TTCAAGGTGTTGCCTCAGCTGACCTTTTTGTTGCGCACAATGGGGGATTGAACCTGTGGCCCCTGCACCATTGGTTAGTGTGTTCACCGTTGTGCTACAGCTCTGTTTTGATATATGCTCAGCAGCGCCCCACTTAGCCTTCCCACGCGCTAATGTGGGCCCCGCAAATTAGCGCGACGCGCACACGTACAGTCGGGTTTTTTTCTTCTTTCTGCCTGAACCGCCCACTCCTTATATGGCACACGCACACTAATGGGGCCACGCACAATTTCGGAGTTTAGTAAACATGCCCCTAAGTCCCCTACACACCCTGATGCTAGCCGGGACACATTCTCAACCCAGTCCTTGGGACACACCTAGCCAGTCAGGTTTTCAGGATTACCACAATGAATATGCATGAGAGAGATTTGCATAAAATGAATGCAGTGCATGCAAATCTATCTCATGCATATTCATTGTGGCTATCCTGAAAACTAGGTGTGCCCCAAAGACTGGATTGAGAAACCCTGGTCCAGACTATATGTCCTTGTTGTTTACCTTAATGAGAAGTCTGCAGAGATGTGTTTTAGTGAGGCAGTAATTCAGAGATAAAGGGCCTGATATTCATCTGGGTAGGGCTAAGTGCCGTAGCCACTTAGCCCTGCTTGCCGACTCCTTAATCCTGGATATTCACTTCTGCAGCAATGTGAATATCTGGGTCTGGCCGCACTGCCCGGTAGCTGCTGAGGCTAACCGTGCAGCATCAATATTGGATGCTGCATGGTTAGCGCTCGGCACCTATAAGATAGGTGAGGTTTTTCCTCGCCTATTTTATAAATGCCAAGCACTAACTTTGCAGCTTCCAATATCAGTGCTGCACCAGTTAGCGCTTGTCCCTGCTTCCGCTCCGCTCTAGAATGTCCTCCCTGCAGGCGCCTTGACATCTGTGGCTCCAGTCCTCCTTATTCCCGCCGCCTGATCCACAGCTTTCCTGCTGAGGCCTGGGTTGGGTGGCAGGAACCCCCCCACACCCACACCCAGCCCCTGCCCTGGCCCTGGGAGGGTTCCCTGGGCATAATCACCAGGTTTTCGCTGCTTATACCACTTCTGAGGTGCTATAAGCAGCATGTCCCTATGGGTCCGGAAGTTCATACATGGCTGTGACCTGAATCGGCCCTGTACATGCTGCTGGGCTGGCCCACCCCCATTCAGCACAGACCCTGCCCCCTCCCCCCCCACCCCTGCTATCTCTCCCTGTTTTATAGCACAAGACGTGAGGGGAAGGCAGGAGGGAGAATAGGGTCCAGGAGGCTTGCAGTGTTGCACGTCCTATCGGGACATGCAGACCCGCAACCCGCGTTCGTGAATGGAGCACTTAATGAGGGTTTGGATCAGATTCTGTTTTGAACGTCCTGGCCCTCAGTGCACCCGGTTGGAACCGGACGCACAGAGTTAGCTGGGATTCTGAACCTGCAGGGCACGTCTAGCCACCAAAGGATCAGAATCGTGCCTAGGCCTGTATGTGCAGGCCGGGACTCCAATTCAGGTCAGCCTACACATACAGGTCTTGGCTGGATAACTCAGTCAGGGCCTTTGAAAGGAGCCGTGGTGCCATGGCGTCAGTTGCCATGGCACCACGGCTCCATTCAAACGCTGTGATCCCCGACTGCTGAACAGATTTTTAATTCCCCACAACCCGACCCCCTTTAGCCTCCCAAGACTAGGGTCGGGCTGCGGGGAATCTCCTCTGCCCCCACCTACCTCCTCTGCCGCCCGAGCCTGCCATCCACTGCCGATTAGGGGAACCTATTCCTCTTCAGAGATAGAATAAGTTCCCCATTCAGGCCGCCAGCCCTGGACATACAGGGCCAACAATGGAATTGGTCATGTATTGTAATGGGGAAGAGACGTCCTTTGCCATGCAAACAGAGGAACTTGAGAGAAGTAGGTCTGTTGCTGACAGGAAGGCAAAGCACAGGACTCCCAGTTGCCAGGAGCAACATAAACAAACCCAGCCATGAGTGCAGTAGCCCTGCCCAGCTAGCAAACAATCCCCATCTCCTGAGCCCAATAGTTTTCACCTGAGAGGGGGAAGGGCTAGATTAGCTCCAAACCAGACATATAAGAAACGCTCATTAGAGTTTCAGTGTGAAGGGCAGCAAAGGAAGCAAGAGAAGCACAGGAAGCAAAGAGCAGGAGGAGCGGAGGAACTGGAGAACGAGAGAGAGAGAAAGCTTGGACAGACCCAGCTGGGAAAGCTGAGTGAGCTGAAGTCTGAGACTCAGAAGCAACGTATGTTTCAGTGTGGAAGGAAGCACGAGAGAAAGTACGTGAGTGACTCAGAGGATTGTGATTCTGAGAGTGATAGAGAAATACAGGAAGTAACCAGCAGGAATAACTGGAGGAGCAGGGCCCAAAAACCCTGTGGCAAGAACTCCAGGCAATTGTCCTATTGGGAAGGGACACAGAGGGAAACGTTACCGGTAAAGCTATCTGGGAAGCACTTGCAAGTTCCAGGGAGTGAAAGGTATTCGGTGGAGGACATTTGCATGTCAGAGGAAGAGGTTGAGAAGCCTAAGTACAGAGGAAAACCTCTGAGGTTTAAACCCCTTCCTGACCAGGCTGTGCACGGACTTTTCCCTGTCTCTAAGCCAGAAGGTAGGCTGTTTAATTACTATAAGGATAAAAGTGGTTATAAGAAGTTCTCTTATAGAAACCCTAAAGGGTGTGACTCTCCTCTCTGCTATTCTAAGATATATGGTAATACTGAACCCTATCTCACGGAGGGCTTGATAGAGAAGCCTCAGGAACAGATAGAGGGTGGAAGTTTGGAAACGTTGTATACCAAGCAGAAGTTGTACTTACCAGAGAATCAGCATGAGTCAATGCTGATTGATCCTCAGGAAGAAGAAATATCAGATAACCAAATGGACTGTACTTTAATGGTTACAGATATAATTTCTCTGTGCTGAGCCAGGTGATGTGAAAGCTGTTTAAACTGGCAGTTGAAGAGCACAGGATTTCCTTGCTTATACAAAGTGACTGTATGCTGTAAATACCGTGGAACTTTGGATTTAAGTTGAGAAGCTGTTATTGTTTCCTTTCTTATTTTGTGCCAGAGTGTATGGCCTTTTTGTCCTGAGTTATTTTGTGTTTGAATCTGCCCCGGGAGGGGAATTAAAAGCCTGTCATTGCCTGAATCACTCGCACCAGAACTGCATCTTATTGAAAAGGGAAAAATACTACAACTCCCAGGAGGCAATGCAAGCCTAAAGCATTGCTCCAGTCTTTCAATAAAGGGTCCCCAGGCCGTCTATCCCGTATGCCTAAGCTACGGGCCGACTACTGGTGACAGGAATTGGCGTAGTTTTACGGATTTTTAAACACAGTACAAGGACATTATTAAGAAAAGGATATCAGCTTTTTAAAAGGAAAAGTATATCACCTCTGGAACAGGAGAGGTTCGGCTATCCTGAGAGGAAAAGAGGAAAGCCCGGTCTGAACTTCGGATGCAACCTGACCTGGAGCCACAAAGACATCTTTCTCAGTGCAAGATCCTACACCGTGCTCAGGTAAAAGTAAGGGGGCATGGGAGTAGACGGATTGGTGAGAAGGTGTGAATATCTGTGCTATAGGGAGGAGGCAGAAAGATTTTGTGCCGCACTTGGTGGGCCTCTGTTGTTTTTTCTACCCCTGCAGGTACAGAAACCCGAGATGGATCCCCAGGACATCAAGAGCTGGATGGAAGCTCAGTGGAAGGCGCAGAGCGAGTTAGCGAGGGTGATCCAGGAAAAGACTGTAGCCGCAATGAATGCTCAACAGCAGCCACTCCTCGAGCTACTGGAAGCTCTGGTGAAGAAAACTGTGGACAGAGAGGAAACTATTCCCTCATTACAAGTGGGGGTAGGACTTCCTAATTGCAGTGGGACAGTTTAAAACACATGATAATTTTGATGACTTTGCCGATGCTTTCGAACAGATAGCAGAGTCAGCTAACTGGCCGGCTGACCAGTGGGCCGTCAGGTTCGCTATGTCTCTGTCAGATGAGACACTAGCGGCCTACAAAACAATGCCCACTGATATGGCGTCCAATTACCTAGATGTAAAAAACACTGTGAGAGAGATAGATTGGGTTTGACTCCCATGCACTACTAGCGTTTATTCAGAAAAGCTAGGATTATGCCTACAGAGACGCCAAAAGCACTATTTCAGTGATTGAAGGGACTAGCGGTGAAATGGCTTGCTCCTGATGGAGTACGGTGAATTCTTTAATAGACACCATCATTTTGGAGCAATACTTTGAAGCCGTGCCTCCCAAGGTAAAAGCTTTCCTAATGCTCCAGAAATGCAGTTCCACCGAGGAAGCGGCTGACCTCACTGAAAGATATTTTGAGGCAGAGTTAGCCGGGACCTCTAGAGGAAATGTTTTAAAGGTGGCTGGTATTGATAAGCTATGGAGCTTAGAAAAGACCTCTAGGAGGAATGTAACTGACAAAAATGTGGAAAATTTTTCCAGGAGAAAATGTTATAACTGTGGCCAGGTAGGACACATACGCAGAGATTGTAAAGTACGCACTGCCCTAGTGTCAGGAAGAGAGAAACCCTTAGGGGAGGGATTTCTGCTAAAGGTCCGAGTGGAAGGGGTAGAAGCTCTAGCACTGCTTGACTCTGGAGCAGACCAGAGCATGGTCTCCCAGAAGCTGTGAAAGACCATCACTGACCATGACCGATCCGCCCGGAGCCAAGCAGATGGGAGAGTAAAGGTGAGATGTGTAGATGGAGCATCCTCGTATTACCCTTTGTATGAAGTGTCAGTACAGGGGCTAGGCACTAACGAAGAGGTGCAGGTGGCAGTAGTCCCGAAACTCCCGTATGATGTTGTTTTGGGGTGTGATTGGCCTCCATTTGTTAAGGAAATGGAGAAAGGCCTTAGGGGAAAACCAGGCCCGGCCTTTACAGAAGCTCCAGGAATAGGTAGCATGCAGCCCGGGATCCCTAAGACAGAAGCCCTAGCAAAGAAAATCTCTAGTCCCTTATTTGAGAAACCCCGCAAAGATAGCCTTCAATCCAAGCCACGGGTAAGGGATGAGTCCTTACCGCAGAAGAAATTTGTTTTGCGGTTTACTAAGGTATCTCCTCAGGCTCAAAGTCCGCAGAGGGCTTCTGAAGCCGCCGCAGGCTACGACCTATTTAGTACAGAGGATGTTGTAGTCCCAAAGGGGGGGAAAGTACTAATTGACACCGGTTTACAAATACAAATCCCTGAAGGCTGCTATGGGAGAATAGCACCGAGATCCGGGTTAGCGGTCAAGCACTTTCTTGACGTCAGAGCCGGGGTAATAGATCCCAACTAACGAGGCCCGATAAAGGTCCTACTCTTTAATTTTAGTAAAGAGGACTATAAAGTTAAGACAGGCGATAGGATCGCTCAATTAATTTGCGCGCAAGTAGGCTTCCCAGCGGTAGTGGAGGTACCCTCGCTGACTTCCACAAGTCAGGGAGCGAGTGGTTTCGGTTCTACCGGAGTGGGGGAGGTGAAAAGCCTGACAGCTTTGGCCGAGGAAAAGAGGGAAGAAGACCTAGGCCCGCAACCAGCTGATTGGAAGGAACATCCGAAGCCAATAATAGGCACGGATCTGTCCCTACAACAGCAAAAAGGGTTAGCTACGGTGTTGGCAAGGTTCTCGGACGTCTTAATGATGGTGCCATATCGTGGCGCATGAGATTGTCACAACACCTGGGAAAGTAGTGAGGCAATGACCGTATAGGTTACCCGAGGCCAAAAAGAATGAAGTTATAGCCCAAGTAAAAGAAATGGTGGAGATGGGAATAGTGGAGGAATCTAGAAGCCCCTGGTCTAGTCCAATTGTGCTAGTCCCAAAACCTGATAGAATCCTCCGTTTCTGTATCGATTTCAGACAAGTCAGTAACATATCCCAATTCGACGCATACCAGATGCCCAGAATTGATGACTTGTTGGATCGCTTGGGCCAGACGCAATATCTAACCACACTAGATCTAACTAAAGGGTATTGGCAAATACCATTAACTAGGGACTCGAAACCCAAAACAGCGTTTAGCACGCCAGTGGGGTTGTATCAGTTTCGCCGGATGCCGTTTGGATTGCACGGCGCAGCGGCCACGTGCCAGCGACTGGTGGACCAGGTATTAAGACCTCACCAGGACTATGCGTTAGCCTATATGGATGACGTAGTCATATATAGCAGCACATGGGCGGAACACCTATCCAGGGTAGAGGCGGTCTTACTGGCCATACGGAAAGCCGGTTTAACCCTAAACCCTGGGAAATGTTTGTTTGCAAGTAGGGAGGCCAAGTATTTAGGGCATGTAGTGGGGAACGGATTGGTAAAGCCCTTGGGGAGTAAAATCAATAGTGTCCAGAATTTTCCCAGACCCTCTGATAAAAAGCATGTACGTAGCTTTTTAGGCCTCATAGGTTATTACCACAGATTTATTGCCAGGTTTGTGGAAGAGAGTGCAATATTCACAGAGATGCTTAAGAAGAATGCGCCTAACTCTGTAAAGTGGACCCCGGAGGTGGAGGAAGCTTTTGTATCCCTTAAGGAGAAGCTTTATAGAGCGCCGGTCTTGAGAGGAGTTGACTTTAGGTTGCCTTTTATAGTGCAGACTGATGCCTCGGAGACCGGGTTGGGGGCAGTCATGTCTCAAAAGTTTGAAGGGATAGAGCACCCGGTCACCTATCTTAGCAGGAAATTATCTGCTGCCGAAAGAAAGTATTCTACGGTGGAACGAGAATGCCTGGCTATAAAATGGGCTGTGGAGGCATTGAGGTTCTACCTCACAGGGTGCAGATTTCTCCTGGTCACGGACCACGCTCCATTGAAATGGCTCAGCCAGATAAAAAATAACAATGCTCGTTTAACAAGGTGGCATTTAGCGCTGCAGGCTTTTAACTTTGAGGTGCAGCATAGGCCAGGAAGATTACACGGCAACGCTGACGTGTTATCTAGGATTACAGGCTGGCAGACTAAGAAAGCTGCAGCCCGTAATATCTTAAGGGGGGGGGATATGTAATGGGGAAGAGACGTCCTTTGCCATGCAAACAGAGGAACTTGAGAGAAGTAGGTCTGTTGCTGACAGGAAGGCAAAGCACAGGACTCCCAGTTGCCAGGAACAACATAAACAAACCCAGCCATGAGTGCAGCAGCCCCGCCCAGCTAGCAAACAGTCCCCATCTCCTGAGCCCAATAGTTTTCACCTGAGAGGGGGAAGGGCTAGATTAGCTCCAAACCAGACATATAAGAAACGCTCATTAGAGTTTCAGTGTGAAGGGCAGCAAAGGAAGCAAGAGAAGCACGGGAAGCAAAGAGCAGGAGGAGCAGAGGAACTGGAGAACGAGAGAGAGAGAGAGAGAGAGAGAAAGCTTGGACAGACCCAGCTGGGAAAGCTGAGTGAGCTGAAGTCTGAGACTCAGAAGCAACGTATGTTTCAGTGTGGAAGGAAGCATGAGAGAAAGTACGTGAGTGACTCAGAGGATTGTGATTCTGAGAGTGATAGAGAAATACAGGAAGTAACCAGCAGAAATAACTGGAGGAGCAGGGCCCAAAAACCCTGTGGCAAGAACTCCAGGTAATTGTCCTATTGGGAAGGCACACAGAGGGAAACGTTACTGGTAAAGCTATCTGGGAAGCACTTGCAAGCTCCAGGGAGTGAAAGGTATTCGGTGGAGGACATTTGCATGTCAGAGGAAGAGGTTGAGAAGCCTAAGTACAGAGGAAAACCTCTGAGGTTTAAACCCCTTCCTGACCAGGCTGTGCACGGACTTTTCCCTGTCTCTAAGCCAGAAGGTAGGCTGTTTAATTACTATAAGGATAAAAGTGGTTATAAGAAGTTCTCTTATAGAAACCCTAAAGGGTGTGACTCTCCTCTCTGCTATTCTAAGATATATGGTAATACTGAACTCTATCTCACGGAGGGCTTGATAGAGAAGCCTCAGGAACAGATAGAGGGTGGAAGTTTGGAAACGTTGTATACCAAGCAGAAGTTGTACTTACCAGAGAATCAGCATGAGTCAATGCTGATTGATCCTCAGGAAGAAGAAATATCAGATAACCAAATGGACTGTACTTTAATGGTTACAGATGATATAATTTCTCTGTGTTGAGCCAGGTGATGTGAAAGCTGTTTAAACTGGTGGTTGAAGAGCACAGGATTTTCCTTGCTTATACAAAGTGACTGTATGCTGTAAATACCGTGGAACTTTGGATTTAAGTTGAGAAGCTGTTATTGTTTTCTTTCTTATTTTGTGCCAGAGTGTATGGCCTTTTTGTCCTGAGTTTTTTTTTGTTTGAATCCGCCCCGGGAGGGGAATTAAAAGCCTGTCTGCCTGAACCACTCGCACCACAATTGCATCTTATTGAAAAGGGAAAAATACTACAACTCCCAGGAGGCAATGCAAGCCTATAGCATTGCTCCAGTCTTTCAATAAAGGGTCCCCAGGCCGTCTATCCCGTATGCCTAAGCTACGGGCCGACTACTGGTGACAGTATGTCAGGGCCACCAACCGCCCACTGCCTGCCCTAATGCCATCCCCACTCCTCCCCTTTCCCGCCCTCGTCTAGCTTCCCCGTATAATGTGCAGGGAAGTTAGTCGGGGTAGGAAAGGGCCGAATAGTGGGGATGAATGTCCCAACAAGACATCTATCCTACTATTTGCACCTCGGAATGACCCTGTTTGTTCATACCTTGCATAGATTTTTGCATTTAACATGTGCTAAATGCAAAATCTTACCGCACTTTAGTAAACAAGCCTTAAAATTCTGCTGCTATGCTTGGGTTCAAGCTGTTGTTAATAGATTTATTATTATATTTTCAGCATATTTATTTGCTTTGATTGTTTAGTAATGACTTATTGGGGGTCATTTTAAAAGCCTTAGTAGTGATTTGGATGTCTGAAGGCATGTATATGGCCATCAAAATCACGGAGATGTCTCTAAAGCCAGTCCACAAAGGACATTTACAGACATCTCCAGTAGAGGGACATCCAAGTAGGCATGGGGGCCTAGTGGAGGCACAATGGACTTACATGTTCCTCGTTCGATTTCAGGAACATCGGGGATGTCTGCAGGCATATCCACATTTAGACCTGCTGCAGGCACAAATAAGCATCAGGAAAGTGCTTCTTTTGGCCTTAAAACATCCAGAGTGTGTAGAGAGTTAAGTGACTAGTCTAAAATCACAAAGACCCATACTGGGATTTTTGAACACTGGCCACCCTGCTTCCAAACAACTACTTTAACCATCATAGAAACCTAGAAACGTAAAGGCTGAAAAAGACCACATGGCCTATCTAGTCTGCCCTTCCATATCAACTACTACAATAGTCCCCTTTTTTCCCTTAGATATCCTTTGTATTTGTTCCATGCTTTTTTGAATTCAGATACTATCATCATCTCTACCACCTCTACTGGGAGACTATTCCATGCATCTACCACTCTTTTCGAAAAGAAATATTTTCGCATATTACTCCTGAGTCTATCTCCTTTCCCTGCTATCCTATGTTCCCATGTTCTAAACTGCTATTCTGGGGATGTCTATATAGATACCTCTATAGATGTCCATATTGGGTACATCCATGTTTCTGACATCATCCCTGAAGTTGCAGGTGCCTGCTTTTTTATTTTTAGACAGTCTGACTTTGACATCACAGATTGCACTTGGACATCCCATTGTAAAATGTGCCTTCATGTGTTTTAGTTTATTTTTTTATTGTGCTTAATATTTACTTTGTTTTTAGTTTGTTGATTAATTGTTTTATTTGATATTATGTTTGTTTTTTGCAATCTGTTTTTGGATTGTTAAATAAATAAATAAATGCTGCCTAAAAGTACAGAATATCTAACCCTCCCTTTAACTTCTAAGAAGTTGAATCCTTGCAAGAAACTGGAATAAACTTTGCAGACAAATGTAATTTAGATAGTTCAATGAAACCTAGTAGTAAATTGTCCCCATCAGATTAGATTAGGACCAAAAGTCAGTGATGGTAAGACAGGCATTGGCTCATTGCTGAGTTTTAAACTCATCTACCAACCAGCATTTAAAACAAGGTTAAAGCACTGAAGACTCAAACTAACGCTAGCAAATTGGCATGGGGTGGCATCTCAATAACCCAGAAACATAGAAGCAAAATTCAAATGGTTTTAAGTAATCTTTTGGCTTAAGATTGCTTATACAGCTTGTGAGTGAGAAAATTCCACCTATGATCTTGGAACCGAGTTAGCTATTAGATAACACAGGTACACTACCAAAAAACTGCCTCCAGTTTTGCAACTGATTCCTATAGATTTTGGGGTGCTGAATCCAGGAAAAATAGCCAAAATGTTCCATCACGTCACGTTTTCTTGCAAAATTAGATTTCTTACCCATATAAGGAATGTTCACATAATTTCTTTTTAGCCGACTGCAGTTTATTTTCTTGGCCCAAAATAGAGGTTGCAATGGTTAACTAACTAGAAACACTCCCTCATGATATTTTAGAGTGTTTTGTATTCATTTTATACATTAACAGGACAATTGGGAGGCGGGGGGCTAAATCCAGTACTCGCGCTGGCGCATGTTCTTTCCTGTTCGCCTCGCCTCGTTCGCTTGCTCAAACACGGTGGTTGCGACATGAACGTTCCTGTCAAATTTCAGTTTCTTGCAAGTTCATTATTACCTTTTGTTTGCTCAGTCGTAATCCAGCTTTATTCCGAAGTGGTTCACTACAGTTGTAGTTTGCAGTGCTGTGTATTTGTGATGGCTCACAGAGCCAGAGGTTGCGTCAACTCTCCGGACAGTTTTTGTTTTATTTGTGGGGAATATACCGTGAAAAAGCGGCAGAAGAACATTTCTGCATTTATTAAAAAAGTATATTTCGCCTATTTCGGTTTGAAGTTAGGCGATCAAGACAAACCGTGGGCTCCTCACAAAGTGTGCAAGACATGTGAGGAAGATCTACGCTTATGGATGAAAGGTAAAAAACAAGCATTTCGTTTCGGAATACCTATGATGTGGCGTGAACAAAGAGACCAGAGCAGTGACTGCTATTTTTGCTCTTGCATTGTGAAGGGATACAACTTAAAAAATAAGAACGTAATAAGTTACCCCAACCTTCCCTCAGCAATTAGGCCTATGCCTCATAGCAACGAAGTACCTGTGCCTGAACCACCAAAATCTTTGGATCATATTTGTGTGGACGGTTCTGATCATGATGAGACTCATCAGATGGCTTTTCCCGATGAGTCCAGTACTTCCGAGTTTGAAACTGAACCAGATCCGAAACCTGAACTTTTCTCTCAAGCTGAATTGAATGATTTAGTCCGGGATTTAGGACTCCCAAAAGATGATGCCCAACTGCTAGGTTCTCGGCTTAAACAGAAAAATCTATTGTCACCAGGAACAACTTGTTATTGGTACCGCAACCGCGAGACACAATTTTTGAAGTATTTCAGCAAAGAGGAAGATTTGGTATTTTGCAACGATATATATGGAGTGATGGAAAAGTTTAAACTCAAGTATGATCCTGCTGAATGGCGGCTGTTCATTGATTCGTCAAAAGACAGCATAAAAGGTGTTCTTCTTCATAATGGCAACACATTCGCTTCAGTTCCTATTGCTCACTCTGTTATTCTCCAAGAAAAATACGAGAATTTGGCCCTGATTCTTCAGAAGATTCGTTATGATGAGCATAAGTGGATGATTTGTGGAGACTTTAAAATTCTATCCATGCTATTAGGGCAGCAATCCGGTTTCACCAAATATCCCAATTTTGCTACCATCACAGTGTGTTTTGTTGACATTACTCTATTCTTATGTGCTGCCTTGTAACAATTTTCTTTATTCTTATTTGAATAACTACTAAACAATTAGTATAAAGAATTCATCCAAGAAACTTTTATCTCGATCGCACTCAATCTGAAACGTTCACCTCAAACTGCTAACCCAATGTAGCAAAAAATCTGTACGTGATGGAGCAAATTGGTTACCAGATTTGGATTCAGCGCACCAAAAAACGTAAAAATCAATCGAAACATTAGAGGCAGTTTAAAAAAAATTTTTTTTAGTGTACCTGTGTAATCTATGGAAAGAATTTTAAGGAATAGTGCTTACTATGGTTTTAAAACAAGAAGAAAAAAAGCTATCAAAGAATAGGTATTTTCTATAGATTAATACAGATAATATCTCAGCTCAGAAAAAAGTCCATAAGGGAATTCCCTTGATGTTGACCTGCTGACTTGAAAGTATGAGCACAGAAAACATTTAATTGTCGTCCATTTTCAGATCAATCATGCATGAATTTAATTTTCAGATTCTGAAATCTCCATTTTGATCATTTCATTCAGATCCATCAAGGTTAATGGGGCAAACAGTTTTGCACTCTAACAGTGAACTTTCCATCCATTTTTAATTAATTTTCTTAAAACTTGCTGACACACATCTGCCACAGAGGCAACAACACTCCAAGACATCAAGAATGTCATGTAGACCCCATGACACTACTGGAGACAAAAGGTATTAAAAATGGCAGGAAGACTCTAAGCCACTGAGAGGCGCAAAGCAAAACCAACACAGCATTGGGAAAGGGATAAAGTGACTCAAAGAGGCAGGGCAACATTGGTGGGAAGACCCTCAATGCAATAGTGTTTAGTTGTGGTGATAGTGGGGTATCCCCAAATATTTGGCCATTGAATTCCAGGAGACAAGTTAGCATTCTAAGTGGCATCAATACTCAAGGAATCCTTTCTTCTGCCAATACCTTTCAAAATTACTGATTGGCTGACAGAAGGAAGCAGTGGTTCCTAGCATAGTACCCCCCTCTTCTATTTTCTTAAACCTGAGCACTACTTTGAACCACATTGAACTTTGATATACCTCTGAGGTTCAAATTTTAAGTAAGATCTGGGCCATGGAAGAAGAGGAGGTGACCTGAGGCATTATTACTCCCCTTTTCCGTCTGCCAGTTTATCAGCTGGGATGGAAGGTATCAGCAGGGTAAAAGAAGGTAAGGATAGGTGATAGGGAATGTAAGTGCTGAAGCCATACTGTGAGCAATGTGAGTTCTGGGGCTGTTGAAGGGATGTGCTTATAGGATATGAGTGCTTGGGCTGTGGTGGAAATCAGGCTTTGTGAATGTGACTGCTGGGGCTATAGTGGGATGAGCTATGAGGAATGTTAAGTGTTGGGATGTTGGGAGTTGAGCTCATAGAAATAGAGAAACATTGAAACAGAGACAAAATGACAGTAGATAAAGACCATAAGTCCTATTTAGTCTGCCCTTCCATACCAACTACAAAGCTTTACAGTCCCTTTTTTTTCCTTTAGAGATCTTCTGTGTTTGTCTCATGCTTTTCTGAATTTAGATACAGTCCTTGTCTCTACCACATCCATTGGGAGACTATTTCATGCAACTACCATTCTTTCCATAAAGAAATATTTCCTCAAATTCCTTCTGAATCTATCCCCTTTCATCTTCATCTTATGTCCTCTCATTGCAGAGTTTTCTTTCAGTTGAAAGGGGCTCTCCTCCTGTGCATTTATGCCACAGGGGTATTTAAACAGTTCTATCATATCTTCTCCTCTCCCATCTTTCTTCCAAAGTATACATACCGAGGTCTTTCCCCATATGCCTTATGACCATGACCACTGACCATTTTGGTAGCCACCCTCTGCACCAACTCCATCCTGTTTGTATACTTTTGAAGGTGTGGCCTCCAGAATTGCACACAATACTCCAAATGAGGCCTCACCAAAAACCTATACAGAGGCACTGTCACCTCCTTTTTCCTGCTGGCCATTCCTCTCCCTATGCATACAAGCATCCTTCTGGCCTTCACCATTGTCTTTTCTACCTGTTTAGCCACCTTAAGACAATCAGAAGCTATCACTCTCCGGTCCTGCTCTTCTTTCATGGACAGAAGTACTTTACCTCCTATACTCTATGGCTCCCCTGGATATTTGCAGTCCAAATGAATGACCCTGCATTTTTTAGCTTTAAAATTCAGCTGACAAATTCTCAACCATTCTTCAAGCTTCGCTAGATCTCTCCTTATATTATTTACTCCATTCTGGGTGTCTGCTCTAGTACCAATTTTGGTATTATGTGCAAAGAGGCAAACTTACCAGACAGTCCTTCTGCAATATCACTTACAAAAATGTTAAAAAGAATCAGACCAAGGGCCGATCCCTACGGTACACTACCTGTCACCACCTCCTCCTCCTCAGAGAGAGCTCCATTTACTTGTAGTCTCTCTTGTCTCCCACTCAACCAATTCCTAACCCAATCAATCATTTTATCATCTATCCCTAGGTGCTCAATTTATTGATAAATCGCCTGTGCACTACAGTGTCACAGGCTTTACTGAAATCTAAGTAAGTACACCACATCTAGGGCTCTCCCTTGGTCCAACTCTCTGGTTACCCAGTCAAAGAAATAAATAAGATATGTCTGACAAGACCTGCCTCTAGAGAAACCATATTGCCTCAGATCCTGCAATTCATTGGACTCCAGAAACCTTACTATCCTCTGTTTTAGAACCGTTTCCATTAATTTACTCACCACAGAGGTCAGACCAACTGGCCTGTAGTTCCCAGTCTCATCCTTACTTCCACTGTTTTATAAAAGACCACACGCACCTTTCTCCAGTCCCCTGGGACCATTCCCAACTCTCAATCTCGAAAATTTGATCTCCTCCTGGAACAACAACCTTAGCGCCATTGCACAATGACCACATCCTAATAACACCCCAAGAAAAAGAAACTCTGCTCCATGGTACTCCCCAGAGCTGCGGTCTTCTCTTACACATTTGTGAAGACTTGAGAGACGATGGCGCCGATCATTCTCCGTAGAGGATCAGTCAGCTTACAAACTCCACTTATCAATTCACCGAGAAACAATCACGGCCAAAATGAAGCAATTTCACACCGACATTCTCAAAAGATCACTGAACAAACCACGTGATCTGTTCAATTTAGTCAAAACCCTATCGAAGGAACCATCCCCTGAGCAGCATGATGAGATTCACCTGCAAAAATTTGCCGACTACCTACAGTCTAAACTACTCCAGACAGATAAGGTCTCAGCGGCCACCGCACAAGAGCCAACCTGCCTAATGTCCCTTTCTATATTCTCCACACCATCCACAAAATACATTGAGGACACCATCACATCTCTCAATACCACCACAGCTCAAACTGATCCTTGCCCAGCCTTTTGGATAAAGGAGCTACACAGTGAGTTCAGTCCCTTCATTACAAGACTTATGAACCTATCATTCACAACCTGATCTTTCCCCACAGCTCTCAAACATACATCTATTAGACCCCTTTTAAAAAACTCCAAGCTAGACCCCCAGAAGGTCGACTCTTACAGACCCATAGCTAGTATACCTCTCCTAGCTAAGAGAATTGAGAAAGAGGTACAAAGGCAAATCCAAGATCACATAGACTCCGCTGCCCCTCTAGACCAGTGCCAACATGGGTTCAGAGAGTCTCATGGCATGGAAACCCTCCTTACCACCCTCTTCAACAATATAATCACAGGCATCGACAACATCCGTCAAGGTTTTGTCCTTATTTTCTTAGACATCGCTGCAGCATTCGACTCAGTAAGTCATGAACTTCTCCTGGTGCGACTACAAGAGAAGGGCATCTGCGACTGCACTCGAATGGTGTAAATCATATCTGGCTGGAAGACTGCAACATGTAAAAGCCAGAGCAGTAGAATCAAAACCTTTCCATTTAAGGCAAGGGGTACCGCAAGGTTCCTTTCTATCATCACTCATGTTCAACATATACATGCAGCCCATCTGCAATATCATCAGATCTTTCAATGTGAACTGTTTGATATATGCAGATGATATACTGCTCTACATGCCATTCTCTACAGATCAAATGGACCTTTCCCCTTTGATAGAATGCTTTGACGCAGTTTCAGAGTGGCTCCAATCTCAAAACCTCCGTATTCAACACAAGAAAACGGAGATGCTCTTCATCACGAGAGACCACAGTTTCACTCCACCACCACATATAAGAGTTAAGGAAGCAGATCTGCAAACAAAAGACACAATAAGATACCTTGGGGTCACTTTGGACCAGCGTCTTGACATGAAGTTATACATAAGTAACATAGTAAGAGCTATCTACTTCAAGATCAGAACACTCAGGCATCTGCATCCCTTATTAGAGCCAGATGACTTCCGGACTATATACCAAGCACTAATCCTACCTCACTTCGACTATGCTAACGCCATCCTGCAAGGCCTCCCACAATCTACCTTGAACCCGCTACAACTCGCTGTGAATGCCACAGCAAGGGTCCTTCATGGGGCTTCTAGGAACGACCATGTGACACCTATCCTGAAGCAGCTTCACTGGCTCCCCATACATAGAAGGCTTGTTTTCAAGACTTTACTACTGACCTTCAAGGCCGTCAATGATCTTGCATCCTACTCACTTACAGAGCTCATTCACGTTGTCCCACCTAACAGATCTAGAAGACCAACAGCAATAAACTCTCTAATAATTCCAAAGGCCTTAACAAAATGCACCCTGACAACGTCAAACAGGGCATTCAAATTTTGCACCCCAAGATACTGGAATGCTCTTCTATCGAACATTCGTGCTATCGTTGACCTAGCCCAGTTTAGGAAGGCACTCAAATCTCACCTGTTCCTCAAGTACTACCCAGTCAGCAATGATGCCTAGCTAACCCCTCCAAAGAAAGTAACTACGTGATACTTACCACAGTTTTCTCATAATGCCTGTTTGTAGATATTTCATGTAAATAGTTCCCCCATGTTATCCAAGTTTGTACACCTGTTCTCTGTAAAAACGAACAGCCTGTTGTTCTGGTCTTTTTGTTTCATGTAAACCGCGCTGATATTGAATAGTGCGGTATATAAGAGATTGTAATAAATAAATAAATAAATAAAGAAGCATTGAAAATGTCAGACAGTGGAGCCACTAGAACCTCTCTAAGTTCCTTCAATATTTCTGGATGTTTCCCATCCAGCCCCTTCATTTTGTCTACTTTTAAATTAGCTAGCTCCTCAGGAACACAGTCTTTGGAAAGTTGTTCAAGATCCACCTCCCTTCTGTTCCTATTTGTTGGTGTTTTCTGAGATCCTGGTCATGGCCCTTCATCTGTGAATATAGAACAAAAATTCCAATTTATCCTCATCAGCTTCTACATATCCCGCCTTCATCCTTGAGTCTGACAATACCAATTTTGCACTTCCTCCTCTCACTAACATATCTGAAATATTTTTTGTCCCCACATTTTACTATATTGGCTATTTCTTCCATTTGTATCTTTGCTTTCCTGACTACTTTCTTAGTTTTTCTTAGCTTTTCTAAATATTGATGCTTGTCTTCCTCTTTCTGTGATCTCTAGAATTTTATAAAGGCCACCCTCTTTTTCTTCATCTTTTCAGCTACCTCCTTCAAAAACTATTCTTAGAACTATTCTTTTGAAATAGAGATGTTCATTTTTTAGAATGGAGAATATGGATAATTCCTGACCCTTGCAGGTCAACTCAGAAGCAGTGCAAATTGTTTCTGGGAATGAGGTATAGGGCTTTGTAGCTTGGTGCCATGTTTCTCATACATTTCCTTGTGGATGTGTTGTTAAATTTGCTAGATAATTTATATGTATTCTTTCTGAACATCTTAATCTTTTTCTGGATGGCAACATTTTGGGAAGTATTTAAGAGGAAGGATGGAGTCAAGATGTAAGAAGGGTTGAGTCCTAAAATGTATGCTTGAATCTTGTGCTTGTAGCTGTGGCCAGACTTTTATCCTGATTAGTTTATTTCTTTTGGATTTTTTTGGATTCTTTTGATCTTTCTATATTGACCCCTTCATTTTCAGGTCTCATGTGGAGGATAGGAAGATTTAATTGTCTTTATTTAAGGGGGCATTTTAGAAGCTCTGTCATGAGCTGAACATTTGAAAATGGGCACATAGACATGCAAGTCATGGAGACATCCCTGTATCCATTTTAGTAAGCTGGGTATATAGACATCCCTGGCACGAGAATGTCCAGATAGTAGGGGAGCATGGTGGAGGCATGCCCTGGGTGAAGCAAAGAAGTTGCACATCGCAGTGCAATTTTAGAATGGCACAAACATGTCAGGCCCTGATTGTTGAAGTGCCTATGCCTATACCTGCTCCTGACCATGAATAGGGTGCAAAAAAGTGCTCATTTCATGGTTGCAACACTTCACCGGAGAAAGAGTAAAATGTGCTAACATCACAGCAGTTAGTGTTGCCTGGCTGAAGAAATCAATATGGCAATACATACGCAAACATATTACTGACCTACTGGAACACATCTGAGTATATGAAATGGCAGGGCAGGAAGTGCTAGTTTCATAATTTAGATCACCTCCAGAACCGGTTACTAGGACATTCATTTTTTGGTGTAGAGAAGGAGCGATTTCAGAAGGCATGGCTGCCACTCCCCCTATTTTTGGACATTCTGCAGAAGACATCCCAGAGTTTTCCTAGAAATTCCTTCTAAAATGGCACTTTTAATGTATTTCTTTTGTTGATATTGTTTATTCTCCCTAATGTTTTGCCTTTTCAGTGTTTTGGGAAGTGTTTTTATTAATAGATAAATATAAAAAGAAAAAAAACACACCACGTCATTCACTGGATTCCACTGGGATTTTTGTACAAAAAGAACGTCATATGGAATACTATTTTTATTCAAGAATGCCTACTTCTTGCCCTTTTGAATATGATTCTGTTCATATGTGTGCTTGCCATTCCCAAGGAAGAAACCCATAAATAAAGAGTAGATTTAGGGAGGGCAATTGTCAAAGCCACAGAAATGGTCTATTTGAAAATTGCCTGTCGCAATGCATGAACTTTTATTTGCATTTGACTGAAATAATACTCTTGTAATTTTGAAAGGAAAAGTACTCCCAATAAAGGAAGTGCAAGTATCAGGGGTACCTTTGGCAAGTTTCCAGGTGAAAGTAAGCATGAATATTTATTTTGAAAATTAGTACAAAGCCCAAAGATACAAAGTCCATGTGGATGTTCCAGCTATGCAGGCAGTGAGAAAATTGCCCCCATCACACACAGAAATTATATATTCCTTCTGTCTACACTTTTATTTTTTCTTTTGTGATTATAAGTAGCTTTAGTTCTGAGAATCAGGGAAGCTGTGTTCAAATAATTGTCACTTGGGCAAGTCACTTAACCCTCCATGGTTTCAGATAGAAACTCCTAAATAGTGTGGTAAGGAGAGTGCAGTCCAGCATGAAGAAATAAAGGGAAAAGGAACTTTTTCTTCTTTGCGGGGGATGGGTGCACCAGAACACATACACCCTAGTAAAAGCAGTGAGAGAAACCACAAGGGTAGAGCTAGGCTAAAGCCACACCCAGACTCCATGGCAACCCTAAGTAAGAGTAGGAGGTACATGGGGGTGGAGTCAGAAGGGGAGGTGCCCTGCTCCACGTTTAAGTTTGAGCAAACAAACAGAGAGATAGATGGAAGGAGAAACAGGAACAAGGACAAGTGCAAGGAGAGCAAGAGCAGCCAGGACTGCAGCCAAGAGCACTACAGAGAAGGTTCCAGGGAGAGGACCAAGTATACTGGCAAGAGAGAGAGAGAGAGAGAAGGCTGATGTTGGAAAAGCTAAGGCAAGAGAGCCTAGACTCCTCGGGTAAAGGATGTGTCTTCAGACAGAAGAAGCCCCAGGAAGTGGAGAGGAAATCTTACCCTGATTCCCTGACTGGCTCTGAGGCAGAGATAGCTACAGCCAACAGAAGCCCCAGATATGGAAGTCCTGCAGTAAAACTCCAAGGTAGGAGAAAGAAAGCAGTGAAGCCTAAGGCTTATATCTCTTGCTCTGATTCTGAAGAGGGATTTGTACCTGGGAAAACCCAGATTAGAAAGAAGGAGTTTTCAAGAAAAGTTGAACAGGAGAAGCCTGTTGAAGTTCTGCCAAGAGAAGGAGGG
This sequence comes from Ichthyophis bannanicus, assembly GCA_033557465.1. NCBI lineage: Eukaryota > Metazoa > Chordata > Amphibia > Gymnophiona > Ichthyophiidae > Ichthyophis > Ichthyophis bannanicus. Next base: position 607,534,995 of record CM066033.1, read on the forward strand.
GCAGTGCAGTGGAATAGGCTATTTGAGCTTTTAAATGACTTAAAGGAAAAAGTGCCTGAATGTTTCCAAGCTTTACCAATATGCAGCTCAGAAGAAAGTATGGAGGTAGATGGTAGAGGAACTGACATGGGTTCTTCTTGTTCTGAAATGGACTGTGCTGTTTGTATTGATGCTAATTAAGGGAAGCCAAATAGCAGAAAGAAATTAAGAAAGCTGTTACAACTTTGTTATAGCTGAAAGCCTGAAGTAAAGGAGAGAATGAGTTTTATATTGAAGCACTAAGGTTCTTTCCTAAAGAAGTGGCTAGTGCAACCAAGGCAGGGCTAGACAGCTGAGAACTGTTTAACTCAAAACAGCAAAGAAGGAGCTAGCAGCCCTACTGGCTTTGATTGTAAGTTGTAAATATATGTGCCTTTATGATTGCTGAAGTAAGAAGCATCTTAAAGGGAAAGAAACGGAAAGCCATTGTAAATAATTCCACGGAAAAGCTGTTTTGATATTTGCTTTAATTGGAGAAGATTATCCTTTGTTTCTTTGTCCTGAGTGTAAAGTTGCTTTGAAGATTGTTACCATCTTACCTAAAGGAAGCTAATAAAAATTCCTGTGCGCTTTGAAACATCCACTTGGTTCATTTCTGACTACACAACTACAACTCTTTGGAAAAGGAATACAAGATGGTCTCCTGTCCCTACTAGGCAACCGCCTGGTAGGGGTGTGGTCGCCACAATAGTTATGAGCTAAATTCAAAATTACTTTTCTTCCCTTCCCTTCCTCATTGCTACCTCTGCAAGAGATTCTAGACATACCACCATTTCACTGCAGTTAATCGGGATCTTCTTATTCCATCCTCCCTCAGATTGTGAATGTCATTTGAATACGACTCAAGTCAGTTTTTCCTTGGAGGAAGTTTTACATTTATTCCCTTCCTTTTGAGGTTAAGTTTTGAGGTCTAATATTTTTCTTTTGAGAGGGTCTTCCTCATTTAAAATGTTATTTTTCTCAGGATTTGCTTCTTGTGTGATTCTTTGGGCTTTTCCAGCAGCATTTTCCTGTAGCTCAGTGTTCCTTTTTTGGGAGCACTATTGGTGCCTCATCCTGTAAGCAATTCTTCCTTTGACTCTTTCAAACAAGCTGAAAAGAGACAACTACTACTAATCATTTGTGTAGCACTACAAGGCGTATGCAGCGCTGTACATATAGATATAAGACACAGGCCCTGCTCATCTGAGCTTACAAGCCAATCAAGACAAAAAATGTGGAGCACGATTCTATAACAGCCACGCTGGGCCAGCAGAAACATCTAACCTGAAAGTGGGCACACAATAAACCCGATTCTGAAATTGCGGGTATAGATGCATCCACGTTTCTGGAATCAGGGAGATATATGTCCGCAGTGTGGCATAAGTCCCCACACCCACCAGATTCTGAAAAGATAGACGTCTCAGATGCTTCCCATCTCTGCGCAGCTACCTCTACAAGAGATTCTAGACATACCACCATTTCATTGCAGTTGATCAAGATTTTATTGTTCCATCCTCCCTCAGATTGTGAATGTCAATTGAATACGACTCAAGTCAGTCAAAATGTACATTTCCTAAGCTGATGCTCACACTGAGCGCTGTGCTCGTGTAAACAACACATTGATAAGGATGAAACAGATATGGGCATACAAACCAAACTATATATACTAGTCCATTACATGCCCATAACACTACAATGTTATGTATGTGCACCAAAGCTATTGTATAAGTAAGTGCAGAGTGAGATGTTTGTCCTGAGGTTGTAGGGGTTAATTACTGGTAGAGATTAAGTATGACAGATTTGCTTTTAATTTTTAAGTGCTAAGGGTTAATAATGTTCCTGGTTCATAATCACTTAATGGCTGCCCCACATCTCAAAAAATTGCTAAAGAACAACAGCCACGCTGCTATACCATGTGAGCCAGCATTCAGGCCTTTGCAAGAAGAGATCCAGCACCGGAAGGAACCATATAAGTAAATATCATGAGCCTTGCAAGGTGCCAGTTTGGGCTGGAGAGTCTAGACTTGGGCCTACAAGAGGCTATCAGATATCGGCCTGCAAGGTCTATGTGCAAAGAAACACATACACAGGAAACCACAAGCTGCCAACATATATGCTAGGCCTGGCTCTGAAGAAAGCAGATAGCTGGATCATGGTTGGTAAGTATGGGGGGGGGGGGGGGGCCAGGAGGGATTTTGCAACAGGAACTAAGGGGAACAAAAAAGGCAATAATAGGAAATAAGGGGGGAGGGGGAGAGAACACAAAGGAATATCTCTGGGGACTGTATGCAGAAAAACGGAAGAAAAAAAGGTATAAATGTAACATGCTTTTTATATTCAGGGGGAAGAGTTGTCTTCTTGAGATGCCAAGTGCTCGATAGAACTCTCTTCCCCACATTCTGCCTGTATTTGGTCATCAGTTATCTAATAAACAGAGACTCTGATTGCACCTGTACTGACTTTTTGGATCTGATCATTGCAGGTAATTAGTAATAGGTAATAATTAGGTTGTGGTCCATTTTGTACGAAACAGGGCTGTACAAATTTGTGCCGAAACCCGGGATTGGGTATGGGTGGGTCTTTATGACCAGGATACAAATTTAAAGATTTGAATTCCCCTCAAGAAAGGAAGAGGGAGGTGCGTTCCCGGTGCAGAGTGGAGACCGGAGGAGAAGAAAATAAGTGACTGATTTCCCTAGGAAGACGACTCTTGTGATGACAAAGCCGTGAGTATACTTATTTTTGACCAAGCTTGGTAAGTGTTGTTTAATTTTTGTTCTATTGTGTTGATAAAGTGTTAAGATATTTTGCTGCTATAAGCCAGGACTGAATGAGGTGTGCTTGAGATACGTATCAGCAGATACGAAGCGTGTGTGTGTGTTCTTACTCACGGTTCCATACCTCCGCAAGGAGATTGGCTGGGTCTGAACGAAGCGAATCTTTGTCTAAAAGGTGTCCTGGACATTTCGTGCACTGACCTTCGTCTGTAGATAAAGAGGTGGATAAGATCCTTAAACAAAGGCTGCACGTAGGAATCATGTCTCTGTTTAGAAGAAAGAAAGATGACAATCAGGACATTAGGGTAAATCAGGTTTCCCCAATGACTCCGGTCGAACGGATGATGAGAGATAATCCCATATTAGGAAAGGAAATTTTGAAAGTTTGTCTTAAATGGGCAAAATGGAGCGCAGCTCCTGGGACACCTCTTGGCTGGCCACCGGAGGGGTCTTTCGATGGTAGTTGTTTAGCAAGGATTAGGGATTATGTTTTGTCTCATAAGACCAATGCTAGTCAATTAAAACATCTGCAATACATTTCTATGTGGATGAAATGGGCAAATCCAGGTACCCTCAGTAGTGATGCCCCCCCCTCCTTATTGTAGGACAGAGAACCGTACCATGGCAGCAATAGGGTATTCAGACCCGCAGATAAACACAGACCCCAAAAGGGAACAATCTGAGAAAACCCCTAATGATAAACAGGTGACAGAAAAACAGAGAATCTGGGAAAGACAAAACAAGCTGAGCCTTCTGCACCTTATATTGACACCTCCTTATATAAGCCACTGTATAGGGAAATGGAAGATATAATTTACCATAAGGACTCCCAGCCATTTAGGAGATCCCGATCTGCATCCCCCCACCGGGAACCACCTAGGGGATGGGTCCAGGTAACAGGTAAATTACATTTGACCCCTGACATAAGTTCTCAGACCCCAGGACCATATGAAAAATCAGCTTTAGGGGCCACGGGAGGTAACACTCCCCGCCTGCGTTCCATTCCCTCTGCTCCTAATCTTACCCCTAATGACAGTTGTCAGGCCACAACAGATGATAATCCCTCCAAGTTTGGGGCGGGCCAGTCGGGGCCTGACTATTTTCCCAAGAAACCGACGGAAATTCTGAGTAATACCACCCCAGTTCACTTATCAACTAAGTCTGGGACCCCTTCTGGTCTTGGACCCGTTGATTACGATAAATCCACCAATAGGACAGCGGGTCAATGGTTCCCTTACTCTAGCCGACGACCCGAAAGTCTGTGTGACATGGGGATTCGAACAACCCGCACACATGACTATCGCATTTGCCCAGTACAGAGCACTAAAGAACCAGTTCAGCCTAAGAAAACTCCTGTAGAGTTTGTTTTTAATGAAGAGGGGGGTGAAGGATTTTATGTATATCATTGGAGTTCTAACCTACATGGATGGACCTCAGCATGTGCCCCACAAATGAGAATTTGGCCAGAGCAAGGATCACTGGAAACTAGAGATTTAAACTTAGCCCGTAGGTGTATTCGTGGAGGAGAAGGGGACCCACAATGGAACTTCAAATACATGGAAGCAGGATTAAGAGTGTGGGAAAAGTATGAGGGGCAAGATCCCAATAACCCAAAGTTACCGGGTTATATGGTGTTTCCTGTGCGACATGTTAACCAAGGGCAGGGGAGGGCAGAAATATATGTTCCCTGGAGTTTCACTGACATGACCAACCTGTCAGAACAACTCCCTCCCCTAAATCAAGGTGCAGGGGCATGGATACAGAAGTTTGAGCGCTTGACTGCAGGTTATACCTTAGCAATTGGTGATGTGAAAGCATTGTTGGCCCGGATTTTGGGCAATAATGCTGCCAATCAAGTGTTTAATAATGCACATATAAATGGGGTATTGGTCCATGAACCACAATACGATGGGGCTTTATTTAACCCTTATCGTAATTTAATTTGGGAGTCACTAAGAGATATATATCCCACCCAAAGAAGTATGGGACCCCTTACATCGATGCAGTTTAAGGTAGGGGAAGATATTAGTGCTTACTTGGCTAAGTTCCAAGATTTATGGGAAGCACAAATGGGTGTTCCCCATAATGCTCCTCATATGGCTCTTATGTTTTTTCAGACTCTGTGTAACACTTTACCCTTGCCCATCCAGCTGAAACTTAAAAACATAGTCGCACTGGAGTCAGAGACATGGCAAAAACAACAGGCACATATTTTTCATTTTATCAGACAGGCAGAAGAGGAGTTAGCTAAACCGGAAAGAGACAGGAAGGCTGCCCAAGCCCGTCTGTTTAACTTACAATTGAAAGAGATAGATCAAGGAAAAAAGGAAGGATTAGTCAGTGTATCTTCTGCTGACAAGAAACTGATAAAAGCCTTGCAGCAAGAGGTTAAGGAAGCAAAACAGCAAGCACAAACTGCACGAAAACTATTTGAGGAATGTGTGGAACGTTTATACGAATCCTCCGGTGATAGCTGCACCGACAGTGACTCGGAAGACGCACACAAACCTGTGACACGTGCTCTGAATGTTCAAGGACGTGGTCAGCTCTCGGGTCAGGGACCACGGCCCTTCCCCAGACAAAAACAGGACAGAGAGAGGGATTTTTGTTGCAGTGCGGTGAAAAGGGACACTTTCAACAGACCTGCCGTGCCCCTCCGCCACGAGGGCGGAGAGAGTATAACCAAGGTCCACCGCCACCTGTCCACTCAGTTGGCTACAGACAGCAGTAGATGTTTATACCCCAGTTCCTGATTCATCTTACGAGGAAGTTCTATCCTTTATGGTATCCCCCCCTGATATGCCACCAGACAGTGAAATTTGGTTCACAGATGGCTCAGCACAGAAAGGTACAGTAGGTTTTGCTGCAGTGCTACTGACCCCTGATGGAGTGTCTGAGCATCGCTTACAGTATGTCCTGGACTCAGATCAGGGATATTCAGCGCAGGCAGCTGAACTGTGCGCCATATTGGCAGTCTTAGAAGAATGTCCGGCAACGCCCCTGATTTTCTACACTGACTCACAGTATGTTCAAAAGTTGTGTGGGGAATACCTTCAGATTTGGCTACAGCAAGGGTTTGTCAATTCAGCTAGTAGTCAGCTAGTACACAAATCCCTGATTTTGTACCTCTATGATTTATTATTACAACGCTGTGAGAGAAATATTCTAACTTCCTGTAACTGGGTCCCTGGCCATTCCCGCCATTATGGCTTTCTGCAGTTTGGTAACGCCCTGGCAGATGAAGCAGCAAAACAAGTCACAGATAGTGTCCCCATTTTTGTTATTACACGAGCAAAAACTTACCCCTTACCTTCGCTGCACGATTATCAGCAGAATCTTGCACAGGATGAGGTTCAGAAATGTAAATTGTTAGGGTGCACTGAGCATAAGAAGTTATGGGTCCACCCTTCTGGAAAAATTTGTATTTCCTTTTGGTCTTTGCAGCAATTGTGTTCTCTGCTGCATTCTGTTGGCCATGCACTGGCTTCCAGCGTGTCTGCGCAGATTTATGAGCTTTTTTGGCATCCGCGTCTCAAGCTCAGAATACAGGAATGGTGCCAAAAGTGTCCCCAGTGTTTAGAAAATTCTCCAGTGAAGGGCAAACATACTCTCCAAGGTCATCTTCCAATAGTTCAGGATCCTTTCATTTCCTGGTATGTTGATTTCACAGATATGCAGGTTCGTGTGGATGGATACAGATTCCTTCTGGTCTGCGTGTGTCCATTCTCCAAGTGGGTTGAGGCTTTCCCGTGCAGACAGGAAAGGGCCTCCGAGGTATTCAATTGCTTTTCTAAGCATTCCCTTGCTTTGGCATACCACGAACTGTTTATTCTGATAATGGTTCTCATTTCCGGAATCATCTTATACATCTTTTCTCCACAGCTGTGAGCTTGAAGTGGAAGTATGTTTCCGTCTATCGCCCCACCTCCAATGGCCTCGTCGAACGAACCAATGGCTTGCTCAAGACAGCCCTGCGTCTAATACAATTAGATAAAAATATCTCCTGGCTGCAGGCCCTGCCCCTGGCACTGTTTCAATTGAGAAATCGCCCTCTGAAAAATATTGCTCTGACACCACATGAAATATGTACTGGTAGACGATTGCTGCTATATAATCTCTCTGACACTGCTATTGCTTTACCTGATTCTTTGTCTCCTTACATTGCAGGTCTGCGCCTGGCATTGGCAGAGATTTCCCGACGCTGTGCCATTCGTGATCAACATCAACATCCACATTCCCCAAAGGATACCTTGATTCCAATTGGAACCACTGTCTATCGCAGAAATCCTCATCGGAGTTCCTGGCAAGATCCAACATATTCAGGACCCCATATTGTTTCTGCATCAACTCCATTTGCTGTTTTGTTGGACGCTAGTCAAACTTGGACACATATAGCCCATCTTTGGGTACCTTGAACTGTTTCTGATTTTTGGACATTTAAGTGACTTTTCCTCATCATGCCTCATATTCCTTATAAGTTTGGTTTTTTATATTTTGCTATGTTATTGACAATTTTTATAGAGTGGTTTCTTTACTTTATCTCTTTCCGCCCCCACCCTTTTCACTCTACTCCCCCTTTACCTTTGTCCTCACCCCTACCCTCTCCTTCTCCTAACCGCTCCCGTAGGTCTGTTCTTCCCCTCACTAATACTTGGAAAACAACCGTCCTCGAGGTAGTCCTTCTTATGAATATTAGTGACTGCATTGCATTATATGTACCCCGTTGCCCCAAGGAGGTAATTATGCCCCTGTTCGTGTGCTCCCTGTCCCATTTGAGGAATTTATAGGTGCTATCCCTTGCTGGGATAACCCTAAGTTTATTAGGGGTTGTATAGAGCGGGGCCCCATTCGCTGTAATGATACCTGGGAAGCCCACAAGGCGGCTTCCTTCCCTGTTCGTGTGTCTGTCCCCTCTATGCTTTTTTATTACTGTCTTATCACTAATTCTTCCATCTCTTTTGCAAAAACCTGTAATGTCTCCTGGAATGTCCAATCTAATAAGTTTCATTTTTCACAAGGTACCATGCGCCCTTTCTGGTTTGGAAAAAATAAAACTTGGGAGCGGTGGTATCGCAACCAAGTCCACAAAAACCTAATTAATGTCACTTTTTGGGGCCCCCGTGTTAAAAGCCATTCCAAAGTATGGGGTTCTGACTTTTGGACTGACGATTTTACTGTCGGCCCTGTTTTTGCTAACCATTCCTTTCTTTTCCGGGATGGTTTCTTTATAGGCTCTCCTTTTTCTTCTTGCTATGCACCTACCCTTTCTCAACACTGTAATTATAAGGCATGTGGGGGCATCAATGCTACCGCCACATACCATGGCCACCAACTTACTGGCCGCATCCAATGGAAACCTTGTAAGTCCCGTGATGATCATTATCTCTGTAGGACCCCATGTACTCACTCCGCTGTCACGGGTAAGCTAATATCATGTGATCCACATACGTCTATTGCATATCCCACAAAAACTTATTTTACTTGGACACCTTCTTTTTCTCTATCTGCTATTGTGGGCCATTACTGGCTTTGTGGTGATGTTTTGTACCAGAAGGTTTCTCTGTCCAAATTACCCTGTGCCCTAGTTAAAGTGTCCCCCTATTCGGTCCTTATTCCCCTGAATGTCTCATATAATCCCCCGCCCTCTCCCTCTACTCCTCCCCGCCAGCGTCATAAGCGTAGCTATGCTAGCCCCTGGGAGTCCTCCATGGTTGAAGATGCTGCAATACAAGCTTCCTATGAATATGTTAACTCCACTTACCCCATGACCAAAGCTCGCCTCATAGCTCTTAGTACTACTTCTTGGATTCCTTGGGCTACCCCCGCCTTTACAGCAGAGCTTGGCATATCTATCCGCTGCTTACAATGTTTGCTACATATACAAATGAAAGCTGTTACTGAATCTATTTCTCGCTTAGCTGAATCGCTTGAACAAAATAATCAAATGACTTTGCAAAACAGACAGGCTTTATATTTATTGCTCGCTGCAGAGGGCGGGACATGTTCGTTCATCAATGCTACTAATTGCTGCACGGTGATCGCGAACCATATGGTATTTGTATTAGATGCTATGAATAAGAGTAAGCATTTATCTGAACTACATATTGATGATTTTAAGGGTGGTCTCCAGATTGGAGATTGGTTTTCATCTCTCTCCTCCTGGTTCCACTCTCTTGGATCTGGCTTAAAAGGCTTATTGATTTCTGCTGGCATACTTTTATTCCTTGCTTTAATCTTCTGTTGTGTTGTTTCCGTTGTTATATCCTGCTGTAAGAGACATTGCACCAAAGTATCCACTTCTTTTCTGCCTGTTCAAACTAGCCCTACTCTTGTCAATGTTTCTTATGCAGCAGTCCCCATGTCAGACTATTCCGACGTAGATTTCTCCCCTTCCCCAGCCGAATAAAAAAAAAATTAAAAAATGGGAGAGTTGTAGGGGTTAAGTACTGGTAGAGGTTAAGTATGACAGATTTGCTTTTAATTTTTAAGTGCTAAGGGTTAATAATGTTCCTGGTTCATAATCACTTAATGGCTGCCCCACATCTCAAAAAATTGCTAAAGAACAACAGCCACGCTGCTATACCATGTGAGCCAGCATTCAGGCCTTTGCAAGAAGAGATCCAGCACCGGAAGGAACCATATAAGGAAATATCATGAGCCTTGCAAGGTGCCAGTTTGGGCTGGAGAGTCTAGACTTGGGCCTACAAGAGGCTATCAGATATCGGCCTGCAAGGTCTATGTGCAAAGAAACACATACACAGGAAACCACAAGCTGCCAACATATATGCTAGGCCTGGCTCTGAAGAAAGCAGATAGCTGGATCATGGTTGGTAAGTATGGGAGGGGGGGGGGCCAGGAGAGATTTTGCAACAGGAACTAAGGGGAACAAAAAAGGCAATAATAGGAAATAAGGGGGGAGGGGGAGAGAACACAAAGGAATAGCTCTGGGGACAGTATGCAGAAAAACGGAAGAAAAAAAGGTATAAATGTAACATGCTTTTTATATTCAGGGGGAAGAGTTGTCTTCTTGAGATGCCAAGTGCTCGATAGAACTCTCTTCCCCACATTCTGCCTGTATTTGGTCATCAGTTATCTAATAAACAGAGACTCTGATCGCACCTGTACTGACTTTTTGGATCTGATCATTGCAGGTAATTAGTAATAGGTAATAATTAGGTTGTGGTCCATTTTGTACCAAACAGGGCCGTACAAGAGACCTTGCAGCAAAACAAGCATTTCATTTGAAGAACATCTTAGTAAATCCTGCAGTGGTTATCACTGAAAATGTTTATGCAATGCTAAGAATGGGCCAGAAAACACTTATATGGGTCCCTACAACTACATATCAAAACATGTCCCTGTCAATAATAGGGAACCATCAGGATGTGAACATACAACAGTGCAAACATTAGAAATTAAATGTCAAAAGCAGCATCATTTGTTCATACAAATGAGCACAATGTTAGAGACCTCTGATGATGCAGTCGGATATGTATTAGTGCTGTTTGCACGGCAGCATGCCCCCTCTCTGAGGGTTCCCCCACCATTGACAGGGACATGCCCTGCTATATTGATGCAGAGCAGTTTTTCAGAATATACTGCCCATTCACACTGGCTCCTGTTGATGCTGCGTCAGCCCCACGGTCCAGGTACTAACCAGGCATACATTGGGCTGGCCTCTCCATTGTGCCATAATGTTACCTGTACATGACCCCACGTCTTGGGAGACCCCGTACCTGCCTGACCAGCTTCAGAGTGAGCTGGGGAGGCCCGAAGTCTGGTGCCCCAGCTCACCACTGCAGAGCCGCAAGAAAGAATGTGTTTTCCTTCATTCCTGCTGCTGTTAAAGTTGAGCCCACCGGCACGCCGAGTGTCGGGAGGGCAAATGAGGACATTTCCTGTCTTGTGTGATACAGAAATGCTCCCAATACTCAGTGTGCCAGTGGGCTCAACTTCAACAGAGTCACGGGAAAGAAGGAAAATGCTCTTCTTTCTCATGGCTCTACAAAGGTGAGCTGGGGCACCAGTCTTCAGGCCTCCCTGACTCACTCTGAAGCCAGTCAGACAGGCGTGGGGTTCTTCGGGGGGCGGGGGGGGGGTGAGGGGGCTAGCACTGGAAATGGGCTGATCGGGGGGGACTAGGACTGGTAATGGGCTGTTCACAGGTTGGGGGGTTAGGACTGATAATGGATTGATGGGGGGACTAAGACTGGAAATGGGCTCATGGGGGGGGGGGGAGAGCTGCTGGCCCTGGAAGAAGACTCGGGACTAGAACTGGAAATGGGCTGATGGAGGAGAGGAGAAGCTGCTGGGGGCTAGGACTGCAAATGGGCTGATGCGAGGGGATGTGAGAATGGGACAAGAAGGAAGCGGATGCTGGGTGGGGCTGGAACTAGAAGGGAGCTGATGTTGGGGAAGAGTAGAAGGGGATGGGGCTGGAGGAGTGAGGATGGAGAGTGGAAAGATGCTACCTCACATACTATCCCTACATCTACATTTCCATTTTTCTGAACACTGGAATTATTAGGGAAGCCTAGAATAGCCCCTTGCACAAACAGCAAATGTCAGCATAAACACTATTGCAGTGCTTTATATTTTTTTGGCGTGTTTTTTTAAATTGTTCCTTAACCTTACAAACAGCCCTCACCTGTGCATTCCATTCTTTACAACTGCATCTTGTGCCCTTCCAGACAGCAGACACACAATTCACTACAGACTTGTCACAGCCATTCATCTACAGCATATGGGATGCATTGAAGATCAGAGCAGAACTTTTTCTAAGTCCTGGCCTTATTCTATGTTGCTGCTGGTATAACATAGGCGTCCATGGGAAGCACTCACGATGTACACAGGCCTTTCCTGAATATGCTTTCTACGTCTCTGCGGCTTGCCATGCCCCTGTTTCATCCCCTCCCGCCTACGTTCTGAGATCCCCGTTTTTGTGCCGTGTACATGCAGGGCCACGTGCTTTAGGAATATGGGACTAGATATTTTTGCGAAGAAAATGTCTATCCCACATGACCAGGCATCCTATTTGGATTTCGGAATGACCCCATAGTGAACAAGGGGACTGAGTATGATAAAATACATATAAGTAATAGACAAGAGAGTGAGGAGCATCAAGATCCAAAAGTGGCTTCAAAGAGGTGGGTTTTTAGCCTGGATTTGAATAGGGCTAGAGAAGTCTGGAGTTGGCAGTGGCAGAAAAGGGGACTGATAAAAGGGATCTGCCAGAGGAGCAGAGTTCCCAAAGAAGGGTGTAGAGTGAGATAAAAAAGGAAAGGTAGTGAGGAACCGCAGAATGAATGCACTTGTAGGTCAGTAGGAGAAGTTTGAACTGGATGCAGAAACTGATAGGGAGCCAGTGAAGTGACTTGAAAAGAGGGATTACATGAGAATGTGAAGATTAGTTCTGCAGCTGAGTTTTGAAAAGATCTAAGGGAAGAGAGATGATTCAAAGGAAGACCAGCGAGAAGCAGGTTACAGTAGTTAACGTGGGAGGTAACTAGTGACTGCATAAATAGTCTTACTAGTGTGAGTAGAAAGGAAGGGACACATTTTGTTGATGTTACAGAGAAAGAAGTGGTGGGTTTAGCCATCTGTTGGATGTGCCCAGAGGAAAAGACAGTAGAGTCAAAAATGATCCCAAGGTTGTGAGCTGAGGAAATGGGGAGGAGTGTAGATTCATCCACAGAAATAGAGAAAGGAGGAATGGGGGAGGTAGGTTTAGGGGAAAATATAAGAAGCTCAGTTTTGGCCATGTTCAATTTTAGATGGCGGTAAGACACCTAGGCAGCAGGCAGAGATCTAGGATTGGATTCCTAGAGAGATTTCAGGTGCAGAGAGGTAGATCTCAGAGTGGTCAGCATACTGAAAACCCTGAGAGGAAATAAGTGCACCAAGGAATGAGTGTAGAGAGAGAAAGGTAGAGGTCCCAAGACAGAGCCCTGAGGTACACCAACTGAGAGTGGGATGGCAGTAGAGGAGGTTCCAAAAGAACATACATTAAAGTGCGCTGGGAGAGATAAGAAGTAAACAGAACAAGCTCCTAAATCAAAGCAAGGACAGGGTATCGAGGAGAAGGTGGTGATCAACAATGTCAAAGGCACCAGAAAGATCAAGAAGAATGACGAAGAAAAAAAAATGCTTTAAACTGTTGGATGGAGCTTCAAGTTGCTTAATTGGGGGACTGTGTTGTATTCAAAAATGTATTCTATTAGTTATTCCTTGGTTGTATTCCATGCTTAAGATGCATTTCACACTTTAAGAAAAGTGAAAGGAAGGCCAAAATACTGCCAGCATGGTTTTACTGGCGAGGTCAGAAAGGCTGTTGCTGCCAAAAAAGCATCTTCCAGGAAATGGAAAAAGGAGCCAAATGACGAACAAGTGAAACAACATAAGCATCGGCAAGTTATGTACAATGCACTGATAAGAACATAAGATATGCCATACTGGGTCAGACCAAGGCCCATCAAGCCCAGTATCCTGTTTCCAACAGTGGCCAATCTAGGTCACAAGTACCTAGCAGTTTCCCCAGAAGACAGAGATTCCACAATGCCTGTATTGGGGCAAGCAGTGGATTTCCTGGGTCCCCTTTATAATGGTTTATGGACCTTTCCTCTAGGAACTTGTCCAAATCTTTTTTAAACCCATCTACACTAACAGCTTTTATCAGCTTTTATTACATCCTCCGGTAATGAATTCCAGAGTTTGATTACGCGTTGAGTGAAAAAATATTTTCTCTTATTAGTCTTATATGGGCTGCATTGTAGCTTCATTGCATGTCTGCTAGTCTTTCCACATTTTGATGGCATAGACAATTGATCTACGTTTACCCATTCCATTCCGTTCATTAATTTATAGACCTCTATCATATCTCCCCTCAGCCATCTCTTTTCCAGGTTAAAGATCCCTAACGACGGGGGGTGCTCGTGAGCCCGACTAAAATGTCAGCTTTACCTTAGAGCTCCTCAATGGCTCTCCCCATGTACCGGGACTTTATATTCATAAAATGAGTTTTTTGGCCGGGAAATGCTCCTATTAGTTAGCGCTAAGCTAGCTGTCTCTGATAATGTACTCTGATTCCTCAGCTACCCACCAGATTGCCTCAAGATCCTGATCTCCCCTTTCGTGGCTCTGACGGAGGGAACCCGCAGCTGGTGGCTGACTTATCCTGCAGTCTAAACTCTGCTAAAATAAGATCTCTGGCTCATCTCTATGTGGTTCGGGGTAAGAGTGTTGCTTCAGCTGCTTTGCCTGATTGAGTGCCTGGCTTGACGAGTTAATCACCACTGTTAGTGCCACAGCATTGAAAATAATGCCTGAAGATTGACTGAGCAAGAGGAGCCCTCCCGGAGTGTGTGTGTGTCGGGACCGCGCTACTGTTAAAAGGGAAAAAACTAACAGAAAAGCTGGTCGATGTCTCCCGAGTCTGGCCACTAGATTCCCAGAAACAAATTCGAAAGTTTTGCTGCCGCCATGACAGACGCACCTGAGAGAATCGAAGTGGAACGCAGATGGGGCTCTTTTCAACGGCGGGAAACTGCTCTGTGCTTTCCTTGGAACGCAAGCTGGTGCTGATGGCATCGGCGATCCTGCTGACGTGTGCTGCCTGAAGTTGTTTCTCTCTCCAAAATGGCCGCCGTCTCCTGGAACGCATGACTGGAACGCAAATGTCACATCAAGATGGCTGCCGCAATTTAAAGAGCCCAGCTGATTCTCCCAAGTCTGTTTAAGTAATCTTTGAATTTCACATCGGCGGCGTCGGATAACGACAGAGCTGTCCCCGGACCATCTAATATCAGTTTATCTGCTAGTGAGGGCTGCTGACTGTGGCTGGCAGGCTCAGGAAAGGTGATTATTGCTGTGAGTGTCCTTCTCTTACTATAAGGCTGATTCTTTATCCTGGAGCGCCCTCTTGTGTCTTCTCCCAGTATTGCAGGGTATATGCAGTATTCTTTTACTGCTGCTAATCTTCTGAATCTCTGGTACTTCACTGCTGCTACGCTTCTGAATCTTTGGTACTTCCAGTTGTTCCCGGAGAGAGTCCCTGCAAGGCATCGTCACTCCTACTTGAGGATCCAAGGCTGTTAATCTGATGTTGACCCGCTTATTCATTTGTTGGGTATAAATACCCTGGCTTACTGGGAGTGGGTCTAGGGGCTGTTTCCTTCCTCTGCTCCACCTCTGCGGCAGCACAGTAGCCTGCATTATTACTCCACCGCCCCATTCACCCGCAAGACGCCTTTCTGAATGACGACACCAGATCTGAGTGACAATTATGGCTACTGTAAAATCTTATGCATCTTCCCTCTCCAAGTTTGCTAGATCGTCAGACTTGCTTAGTGCACAGCCCGCACATGCTGCTGAGAGTATGTCCGTCTCCAAAGCCAATAACTCCGGCCCGCAGTCTCCTGTTACAAGAGCGGACTTTTTGGAAATCTTAAAGGAGCTCAAGCTCTTCCGCCAGGACTTTTCCAAGGCAGTGAGTGATATCCGCTCGGATTTAAAAGCATTAGATGACAGGGTTACACAAGCTGAGTTAAATATAGGGGAACAAATGGACTTGTCTGTAGCCCTCCAGACCAAAATTGTGAAATTAGATCAGTTAACGAAAGATCTAAAGGAAAGACAGGATGACCTTGAAAACAGACAAAGGCGTAACAACATCAGAATATTTGGCCTTCAAGAGCAACCGGGAGGGCCGGAGGACACTATGGCTCTAGTCCAAGATCTTTATGCCTTCTGTCTACCCAATGCTCCTAAGCCAGTTCAATTGGAAAGGGCGCACCGTTCTTCTGGCACCCGACGATCCTCTAATACGCAGCCTCGAGCGATTATAGTTTGCTTCTGCTTCTTTGCTGATAAAGTGACTCTAATGAGAAGTTTAAGGGGCAGATGCTCAGTGGTCTTCAAGGGACAAGAACTTCAAATATATCAGGACCTTTCTCAGTATACGTTAGAGCGTTGACGGAGCTTTAAGCCCTTAACTCAGGCATTGCAGAAACAGGAGATCTCATATAGATGGGGTTTCCCTTTTGCTTTGATATTCGAGTGGAATAACTGTGTTCAGAAGATTACAGAACTGTCGGCAGCAATGGAGTTTCTGGACATAATGCAACATAGCATTCTTAGCTAAAACGAGCATAGCATTCTTAGCTAAAACAATCGAAAAAGCGGTTCAGCAGCAGCTACAGGATCACATTGACGACAGGGAAGCATTAGATATGCATCAATATGGGTTTCGTCAGCATCACAGAGTAGAAACCCTACTGTTGGCACTCCTTGACAACCTCCTCAGAGGCCTCGAGAACAAAAATGCGATGTTCATACTTATATTTATCGACATCTCAGCTGCATTTGATACAGTGCATCACAGCACCCTCTTAAACCGTCTTGCATCCATAGGTATAACAGGAACCCCTTTAAAGTGGTTTGCATCATACATATCCAATAGGATGCAACAAGTTCAATTCAACGACGATAAAGCCGATGCCTTCCCCCAAACCCAGGGGATTCCTCAAGGGTCCGCCTTATCATCGCTCCTATTCAATTTGTATATAAAACCGGTTTGCGAGATCTTCCGGAAGTGCAACATCAATTACCACATCTATGCAGACGATGTGATGCTGTATACGCACCTCAACATAACACAACCGGATTTCACTCCACTAGAAGAATGCTTTGACATGCTCCAAACATGGCTTCAACAAAACAACATGTCAATAAACCACAAAAAAAACAGAGGTCATGTTTATCTCTAAGAAAACCAATTTCATCCCGCCCACCACGGTCACCCTTAACAAAAACATATATCATACGAAGCCTACAATAAAATATCTAGGGGTCCTACTAGACAGCAACCTTAAGATGGATACACACCTCCGAACAGTTAACCGAGCCATTTTTTACAAATTAAAAGTTCTTCAACCACTTCGCAATACAGTCAAACCTCGGTTTTCATTTGCCCCGGTTTTCATACGCTTCGGTTTTCAACGTCTTTTCTGACTGAGATTTTGTCCCGGTTTTCATGCATTGCTTCGGTTTTCAACGTCTTTTGACTGAGATTTTGTCCCGGTAGCAGGGAAGAAAAGCTGTCAACGTAAGCAGGAGATGTTGCATGAATGTGGGAGGCAGTTCTTTCTCTTGCAGGGTACATCTGAAGCTATATCATTAAGATTTTCTGCCATTCTGAAGCATTGAGCAGATAATGTAAAGGTATTTTAATGGACTGAATTCAATGTGATTCCGAAGAGAGCTGGGCACAGCAGCTTGTCAGGGGTGGCTAAGGCCAGATGTTAACATACTGTACTGTACAGTACTGTACTTAGCTTGCTTTCAGTGATGTTAAATGTTCATTTATCCATTTCATTAGTCATTTATATTTATTTCTCATTGTTTTCTGTATGTAAAAATATAGTTATTCTCTATAAAATGTATTTTTTGTGAATATTTTTGGGTGTCTGGAACGGATTAATTGGATTTACATTATTTCTTATGGGAAATATTGCTTCAGTTTTCATACGTTTCGGTTTTAGTCAGACTTTTTCGAACGGATTAATCATGAAAACCGAGGTTTGACTGTATACTCGAGAAATTTGACTTCAGGTCTGTGGCACAAGCCCTCATCATTCCTCACCTAGATTACTGCAACGCCATTCTGCAAGGCCTGCCGAAGAACACCCTAAATATCCTGCAAATGGCTCAAAATGTTGCTGCAAGAGTCATCATGGAAAAAAGCGTCACGGATCACATAACCCCAGTGCTAATGGAACTGCATTGGCTCCCGGTGACCGCTCGCATCATTTTCAAACTTCTCATAACAATGTTTAAGCTCATTCACAACATTGCACCCTCCTACCTCGATAACCTAATCACTATTCAGCCACACAACAGGAACAGAAGAACCATAAATCTCAACGCTCTCTGTGTTCCGACCAGCATAAGAACTGTCAAAGCAGAAACAAGCAATAGAGCATTCACATATACCGCACCAATACTCTGGAACCAACTCCCACACGAGTTGCGACTGACCAATAATTTGAGTGTATTCAGAAGGAAACTCAAAACCCACTTATTTCAGACTCACTACAACCTGACCTAAGTGCGACGCCTTACCGCAACTAGATGGCTTTTACCTGCCACGACGGCATTTGGAATACCGGTTTGTAATCTTGTATATATGTATATTCTAGGCCCCACACACGCAACTACAATCAAATGTATATTTAGATTTGAGAGCCCCAATCCAATGTATAATTGCTATTTCCTGTTTTATGTAAATCATCGCCCAATCGAAATCTGTATCCTAAAAATCAATGTATTGTACGATACATTATGATTCTGTAAAGTAAACCGCTGCTGATCGTAGGAAGCAGCGGTATACAAATGTTTACTAAATAAATAAATAACATGGCGGACGACCGTCGAGGCAGAGAGGCACGAATGGAGAGTGGGAGATATCATTACCAAAGAGGTGCAAGGTGCCATGCTCTTGGAAAGAGGAGTAGCCTAGTGGTTGGGGCAAGGTACTTCAGGCCGGAAGGTCGGGGGTTCAAATCCCACTAGAGGACAGCAACCTTGGGCCGGAAGGACTGGGGTTTCTAGTCCCACAGATGCTCCTTGTGGTCTTGGGCAAGCCACTTAACCCTCCATTGCCCATGTTCCCTGTAAGTATTAGTGTATGTGTCTCATTTTTATTTATTTATTTATTTAAAGTTTCTTTTATACCGCACTATTCGGCATCAGCGCGGTTTACATGGAACAAAAACATCTCAGTACATTTAACAAGTATGAGTTTACAGATAACAGTTTAAGAACTTGGATAACTGGGAAAATCTATTTGTGGAACCATTCCATAAACTATTTACATAAGATCAACAAAAACATATGAATTTAAATTTACCTGAGATCAACAACATAAATATTTCTAAGTGTATATACAACTACATTGCGTAATTCTAATGCATTTGGGTTTTTTGTTAAACATTGGAGGTATATGTTGGAGGTGAAAGTATTCCATGAATAAATGGTGCTTGATCGCCTTTCTGAATTGTTTAATATCTCGTATTGCTCTAATATCTGGGGGGAGTTTGTTCCAGCATCTAGGAGCAAAAGAATTAAAAGCCCTGTTGATCGTTGATTGGGACCAATTTGTGGTTTCACTGGGTATGACTAGCATGTTTTCAGTGAGAGGTCTTCTTGCTCTTGTGCTAGGTGTTTTACAGATGAGGTCAGCGATCGTTGATGGCAAAATGTTATGGAAGGCTTTGAATGTGATAAGGAGTGCTTTATAAGTAATTCTGCATCTTATTGGGAGCCAGTGTAGGTCCATTAGGATTGGCGTAATATGGTCTCTTCTTGATGCGCCAACTAAGAACCGTGCCGCAGCATTCATTACTAGTTGCAACGGGTTGATGGTGTTCATAGGTAAGCCATTTAAGACAATATTTGCATAGTCAAAGTGAGGGGTGACTATTGCCTGGAATATTGAACGGAAGTCATTTGCTTCTAACATGGGTTTTAGGTGACGTAGGCTTTTTATCTTAAAGTAAATCGTTTTTACTGTACTTTTTATATGCTCAGTAAAATCTAGCCGTTGATCTAGTATAACACCTAGGTAGCGGATTGACTTCTTAATTGGGAGCTCAGCATTTCTTACTTTGAGTGAGACTGGTGGGGAGAATAGCTTGTTTCTGGTGACAACCAAGACTTCTGTCTTCTTGAGATTAACTCGCATGTTTTGGGCTAAGAGCCAATCTGTTATTGAATTGAAACAGTTGGTTAAGTTAGTGTAATTTGGACTTGTGGTGTCAATAGGAGTGAAGATAAGCACATCGTCTGCATAGATGAGGCAAGATACATTGAAGGATTTGGTGATTTGGCAGATTGGCTGCATATATATATATATGCATATATATGCTCATATCCCCGCGTGTTAAATGTATCCCCCAATTATGTTGTGACCGCTTTGATTGAAGGATAAGGCGGTATACAAAACTGTCTAAATAAATAAATAACTCAGATGTGAACTCTAATCTGCAGAAGGAGATGGACACTACTGCTCCCACTTGAGCATATACTGAATGTTAAGGGTGTGGAGGGTTTATGTGTTTGGGGTAGCTCTATCCTGTTAAGGTTCTTATTATAGTGTAGGGTAAGCATGGAGGGAAGAGGTGGTACATAACAAGGTGGGGGAGGTGATTGGGAGGCGGAAGAGATATACTAGGGAGTGGTGGGAGGCTAGGAGGCAGTGGGTATAGGTAAAATGTTCATAATAGGAAAGCATTTTCCGGGGTTCTGTTTTACTGTCTTTCTCTATATATAATCGACTTGTGGTTGGGGAGGAGTTGTGGGGGTTCTAGGTTTTTCCACACTTCCTTATAATGCCTCATCTGGCGACACGTGACGTGTTGCCCGAATTGCGACGTTCATATGCTGAGTATACTTCCTGCATATATAGGAATGTGGTGGGCGGGAGTAGAGCTGGGAGGGAGGGGGGGATGGGGGGAAGGGGGAGAAAATCGGGTGGGGGGGGGCTCTTCTGACCGAGGTTTTGACTAGTGCATCTGACAGTTTTTGCGGAGCACTTGTATTATACTTTAGCTCTGAACACAAAGAGAGGGAAGTCTTACTAGAGTTTTTTCAAGAAGGAGCAATTGCTTTTCATGGAATGGGGAAAGGAGGGATGGAGACTTGGCTGGAACTGACAGGTTACCTTTGGCTTTTCTCTAGATATGAGGATGGTTAAAGCTATTTCTTGGAATGTGCATGGTTTAAATAACCCGTGCAAAAGACGGAGAGTATTGGAGCAGTTGTGTAGAGAGAAAGCTGAGATAATCTTTCTTCAAGAAACTCACCAGTCTAGACATGATCACTTTGATTCCGCCAAGAGTAGGTTCCCCCAAATATATCTGGCTAACTTTTCTACCAGGAAACGGGGGGTTGCTATTTTGTTTTCCTCTACGTGCTCTTTTCAGTTGCTCAACAAAGTGGAAGACCCGGAGGGATGTTTTTTGATACTACTGGGCTCCATCCAAGGGATTACATTGACTTTTATCAAGGTGTATCTCCCACCAGCAATTGTGGGCAGTTCATTGATTGATCTTTCACAGGCAATTCAGCAATTCAGTCAAGGGCCCCTGATTGTAGGAGGGGATTTCAACTGTGTCAGTTCGGAGTTGGATCGCTCGGGGAGTCGGTCGTCTGGAAACGCTTTTGAACCGTTCCTGGTGGATTGGGTCTCGCAGTTTGACTTATGTGATACATGGTGGCACCTACATGCTCTGGAAAGGGATTATACCTTCTACTCTCAGGTTCATCGGAGCCATTCACGGATAGATATGTGGTTTTTGTCGAGATTGGGACTTCCATGGCTGACTCATGCCACTATTGGGACCGTGAGTCCTTCTGATCACGCCATCATCTCTATTAGTCTCGTTTTGGGAATGGATGATCCTTCCGTCTGGTGGTGGTCCCTGCCACGCGGGCTTTTGCTTAATCCGGAGTTTGCCTCTAGGGTTCGTGAATGTTGGCAAGAGTATTTGCAATTTAACGATTCCCCGGAGATATCCAGAGCTCTCTTGTGGGATGCGGGGAAAGCGGTCCTACGAGGTCATCTCATCTCCTTGTCGAGTACCTTTTGGAAACGTTTAATAGTTCAGCAGGAGGCCTTACGGAAAGAGATTTTAGAGCTGGAATGGAGACACAGAAAGGGGGGAGGAGGGAAGGTGTGGAATTTGTTGACACGGCGTAGGGGGCAGCTGGCAGCGCTAGAAACTGACAGAGTAGCCTCGCTTTTCTTGCGCACCAAGCAATGTTATTATGAACAGGGAAATAAAGCTGGCAAGCTGTTGATGTGGCAATTAAAGAGGCAACATCAACGTCATAGGGTTGATGCTATTAAATCCCTGCAGGGACAGCTTTCATATATGTCGCGAGATATAGCGTCCACCTTTGCTACTTTTTATGAGAGGCTGTATGCTAGTGAGTCGTCGGCGACCCCCATAGACATTTCAGAATGGTTGAAGGAGACTTCTCTTCCTCAGCTGTCTGCAGATGGGAAGGAACAATTAGACCGGCCGTTCACATTGTCGGAGGTTCAGTGAGTGGTGAAGAACCTCAAGTCTGCTAAGGCAGCAGGTCCCGATTTCTTACAGGCAGAGATATACAAGGTTTTTCCAGATTTGTTCGCGCCAACTCTTCTAACGGTATTTAATGAAATTCTTTCCAAAAAATGGCTTCCAGCATCTTTTTATCATGCGAATATTGTGGTGATTCCTAAAGGCGGCAAAGACGCTTTGCAGTGTTCTATCGCCCGATCTCATTGCTCAACTTAGATTACAAAATATTCACCACAATCTTAGCTAATCGCTTAGCCACGTTAATCCCTGATATCGTCCACCCGAACCAAACGGGTTTTATAAAACACAGATATGGGTTTAAAAATGTGCGTCGACTGCTCAATGTCCTACAGGGCATAAAGTGTAAAACGGGATCATTTAGCATCTTATCGCTTGATGCGGAAAAAGCCTTTGACAAACTCGAATCGCCCTACCTTCTACAAGTCCTCCAGGAATTCGGCTTTGGATTTGCTTTTTGTACTTGGATTGCTTCGCTGTATGAGAACCCCCAGGCCGTGGTTTCTGTCAATGGGGTAGGCTCGTCGCCCTTTTGCCTAGGTAGAGGCACTAGACAAGGATGCCCCCATTCTCCTTTACTGTTTGCCCTTGCAATGGAGCCCTTAGCAGCTCACATTAGGTTACGGGCCGAGGACATAGGTATTCGTCTGGGCTCTGAATGGCACACTATCTCGTTATATGCGGATGATAGACTGATTTACTTGAGTGAGCCCTCCAGATTTTTACCCATTGTACTAGATATTTTAGACCGCTTCTCCCTAGTGTCTGAGTTTACTATCAACAAACAGAAATCCACTTTACTTCATTGTCTATCCCGTTCTTCCATTGAAGATCTCCCTACCGATGGGAACTTCCCGGTGTTGGATCATTTCCGGTATCTGGGCATTGTAATACATCGAGATCTGTCGCGGTTGTATAGCTTAAACTATCTCCCTCTTTTGAAATCGGTAAAGGCTGCTATGGACAGGTGGAGCTTATGTTCGGTTTCTTGGTTAGGTTGTATCAATACTTATAAGATGTTGATCTTACCAAAACTGCTTTTTCTGTTCATGCAACTGCCTATGTCTCTCCCGAGTCCATTTTTTAGGTCCCTTTGGCAGGCTATATCGCGGTTTCTGTGGTTGGGGAAACGTTCCTTGATTAGCTGGAAAATACTCACGACCCCTAAAGGTTCTGGTGGGTTGGGTCTTTCTGATCCGGAGCTATATTATTCTTGTGTTTGTCTGAGATCGTTATTGTTGTGGAGAATACATCCGGGAGCTGAATGGGTTTTGTTAGAAGCGGACTGGCTGCGCCTGATCCTGTTAATGGCTGTACCCTTCCTCAGTAATCTCCCAGAGGTTGCTCAGGTGCGTGCACATGTATTTCTTGGACCCTGTTGGGCGGCGTGGGGGAGGTTGTGTAAGCAGATGGGATTGTCTGCTTCCTCTTTGCCCTTTACCTTTTTGGGAGCCTTAGGGTTTCTCCGAACCATGCATAAAGAAATCCGTTCGGAACTCTTACAGACCAAACTTTCTGCCTTATTTGGGCCTGCAGGCCCGGCTTCTCAGGTAGGGTTACCAACTTTTCACCGAGAAAAACCCGACACCTGTGGCTCACCATGCTCCACCCATTCTCCGCCCCTAGTCCCACCCCTGCCCCGCCCCCAGCCCCACCCACAAAAATTACCGAGGATACATGTAGGCTAACTTCCTTGGTCAGATAATAATTAAACTGGGAACCCCAAAATCCAAACATGAAATGTACAACACTGGAGAAATAAAACTATAAAGTCATTTCCTCTTGCACTAAAGAAAAACGCAAAGATGTTAGCAATACACACTTCCCAGACCAGACATATTCCAGTTAATAAATTCAAAATAAAAAGTATTTTTCTACCTTCTGTTTGGGCATTTTATTTTTCAGTTGCAATTGCTCCAATCACTTTCTTCTGGTTTCTTTGTGTCTTCTGCGAGCTATCCATTTGTCCTTCCTTCTCTTTTCCATTCTCTCTCTATTTCTGCTTTAACATACTGATTGTTTCCCTTTTGCTCTTTCCCCCAATTCTTTCCTTATTCCTTTATCATCCATTTAAATTTCACCCTTCCATTCTCAAGCCCCTCTTACTCTCCCAATACCCAGCCCATCATAGACTTTTCTTCCACACAAAATATTTTTTCCCCTCTCCATTCTCATTCCCCATCTATTCTAGTCCTCCCCCAAAATCAGTTCCCTTATAGTTCTAGACCCACCCAGCATCCACTCCCTTCTAGTCCCATTCTCCCATGCCCCACATCAGCCCATTTCCAGTCCTATTCCAGCTCTTCATCAGCCCATTTCCAGTGCTAGCCCTCACATCACAGACCATTTCCAGTCCTAGCCCCCCCCCATCACAGCCCATTTCCAGTCCAAGTCCCCCATCACAGCCTATTTCCAGTCCTAGGCCCCCCCACCATCACATCCCATTTGCAGTCTGAGTCCCCCCGCACCATCACAGCCCATTTGCAGTCCTAGCCCCCCCCACCATCACAGTCCATTTGCAGTCCTAGCCCCCGTAATCACAGCCTATTTCCAGTCCAAGTTCCCCCTCCCTCCACCATAGCCCATTTCCAGTCCAGGTTCCCCCCCCCCCATAGCCCTTTTCCAGTCCAGGTCCCCCTCCTCATCAAAACCCATTTCCAGTCCATGTCCCCCCCCCCCCCCCACATAGCCCTTTACAGTCCAGGTCTCCCTCCCCATCACAGCCCATTTCTTTCCAGTCCAGTGCCCCCCCCCCCATAGCCCTTTTCCAGTCCAGGTCCCCCCCCTTCACAACCCATTTCCAGTCCAAGTCCCCCTAATCGCAGCCTATTTCCAGTCCAAGTTCCCCCTCCCTCCACCATAGCCCATTTCCAGTCCACCTTCCCCCCCCCCCCCATAGCCCTTTTCCAGTCCCGGTCCCCCTCCCCATCACTACCCATTTCCAGTCCATGTCTCCTCCCCCCCATAGCCCTTTTACAGTCCAGGTCCCCCCCCCCATCACAGCCCATTTCTTTCCAGTCCAATTCCCCCCCCCCCCCCCCCATAGCCCTTTTCCGGTCCATGTCCCCCCTATCACAACCCATTTCCATTCCACGTCCCCCCCCCCCTTAGCCCTTTTCCCGTCCAGGTACCCTCCCCCCATCACCCCCCCTGCAGGCCTGGCCCCCCCCCCCAAAACCACGGCTGTCTGAGGCTTTAGAGGGAGCCGGGGAAGCCCGCGCTAGGCCCCGGCTCCCTCTGTACAGCCGCCAGCGTGAAGATCTTTTCCTTCACGCTGGCGGCTGTTTCTGTGAAGCTGCGAATGCTGGGAAAGGTTAAAGGGCATTGCCTTTAACCTTTCCCAGCAATTGCGGCTTCACAGAAACAGCCGCCAGCGTGAAGGAAAAGGCTCTTCATGCTGGCGGCTGTACAGAGGGAGCCGGGGCCTCGCGCGGGCTTCCCAGGCTCCCTCTGAAGCCCTCCGGTGTGTGGGCCGCCCCGGGGAAGGTTTTTTTTTTTTTGACGGGTTGGGAGAAAAGCCGTTTTTTTGCTCTGGCCGCTCCCGATCTTGCGGCCAGAGCAAAAAACCAGCTTTTCAAGGGCCGGTTTTACCTCTGCGCCGGCAGCCGGCCTGGCCATGGAAAAACCGGCCAGGCCGGCTGAAAACCGGCCAGTTGGCAACCCTATTCTCAGGAAAGGATTGAGGAGACTTTAGGTCTTCAACTCTCTTTGTTCCAGGCTTTGCAAATATCTCACTGCTTACGGACCCGGTATCTGATATAATCCGGAGACCTAGGGGTTGGGAGCAAGACCTTTTTCTCTCTGAGAAACTTACTGCTTTCGTAGCACGGTTGTATAAGCACCTAGCGGTTGATTCGCCTGTTCTTCCTTCTTTAAAACTCCCTCATCAAAGATGGGAGGCGACATTGCCAGGGAAGGGTCAGGAGTTCTGGCTCGAAGTTTATTCATATTCACATTCTTGTTCTTTATCTTTGTGACTCATCCACACGCAACTTCGGATACTTTTTCGTCTCTCCATAACACCGGTAGATCTTTTCCACTGGCGCCGAGCTGATGATCCGCTTTGTTGGCGACTATGCGGACGTCGTGGGTCTTTTGATCATATGTGGTGGCACTGCCCTCATATACAACGTTATTGGAGGTTGGTGGTGGGACACGTTAATGAGTGGTTGCAGATTACCCTTCCCTTTGATATGGAGTCTTGCGTATTAGGGGTTTTCTCCGAATCTACTTTTAGGAATCCTCTTCAGCATCTGGTACAAGCCCTCCTGCTTGCGGCCAGATCAATGATAGCTCGTTTCTGGAAGCGCAGCAGGGCACCGTCTCTTACAGAATGGCGCTCTAAATGTTGGGAAATTTATCGGTTAGAAAAGATTACTGCTACGGTTCGAGGAAGGTTTTTTGGGGAAGAGGACCTTTGGAGATTAGTGTTTCAGGAAGCCCAGTGAGGGTTTACATCCCCTGGCTGGTCTCTGGTGGGATGTTCGTCCTTACTAAAATGTTTTACTACTCGATAGTTTACTACTGGATAGTTCTCCACCGGGAATCTGCCACTTCTCAGCCAATTCTCTGATAATTTTCTCTTTTCTTCCTCCTTTTTTTTTTTTCCTCCTAAGTTACGAAGCAGATGGGTCAGAAGGGTGGGGGAGGGATGAGGGTTTTGGGGAGGAATAGGGGGAGGGCAGGGAGGGGGGAAAACAGGAGTGGAGCCCAGTGCACACTTTTAGGTTATGATGGCTCAGTTTTGTTACTTGTTTGTTATTGGTACTGCTGACTTATCTATGGTTGATATTCTGCCCTATTCCTCCAGGGATGAATGATGATAGTATCAGCATGGGGGGAAATTGTGCTACACTGTTTGGGATTGTTATTTTGTAATGTACGTTATTTGACTCTGCTCAATAAAAATTTATTACACAAAAAAAAAAAGATCCCTAACATTTGTATTCTCTCCTCATAGGGGTATCCTTCAATTCCCATTACCATTTTGTACCTTTTCTAATTCTGCTATGTCCTTTCTAAGATATAGTGACCAGAATTGCACACAATATTCGAGGTGCGGTCGTATCATGGAACAATACAACGGCATTATAATATCCTTTGTTTTATTCTCCATTCCTTTCCTTATGATTCCTAGCATTCTATTTGCTTTTATGGCTGCCACTGCACACTGGGCAGAGAGTTTCAACATATTATCCACAATGATGCCTAAATCTTTTTCCTGGGTGGTGGTTCCTAGTGTGGAACCTTGCATCATGTAACCATAGTTTGGGTTGCTTTTTCCTAGGTGCATAAGTTTGCACTTGTTCACATTAAATTTCATCTGTCATTCGAATGTCCAGTCTTCAAATTTATTAACGTCCTCTTACAATTTTTCACAATCCTCTTGGGTTTTAACAACTTTGAATAATTTTGTGTCATCCGCAAATTTGATTACTTCACTTGTTGTTCCGATTTTCAGATCATTTACGAATATGTTAAAAAGCAGTGGACCCAGCACAGATCCCTGGAGTACTCCACTATTCACTTTTCTCCATGGAGAAAATTGGCCATTGAAAGACAGACAAAGAGAGAATTTGAAAACAAGCTTTCCGTGGAAGTAAAACCACAGTATAAAAACTTTTTCAAGTACATTCGTAGCAAAAAAAGCCCATGAGAGAGTTAGCTGGACCACTGGATGATAGAGGGGTAAAAGGGGCGCTAAGTGAGGAGAAGGCTATAGTGGAGAGACTGAATGAATTCTTTGTTTGATCTTTACTGAAGAAGATGCAGGGAAGTTACCCTTGCCTGAAATAGTATATAAAGATGATGTTTCGGAAGAAATGAAAGAAATATTAATAAACCGGGAAGATGTATTACACCTATTTGATAAACTGAAGAGTAGCAAATCACCTGGACAGAATGGTATATATCCAAGTGGGTTGAAATAACTGAAATCCCTTCGCTATGGAACTCTCTCCCACTCCTCCTGAGAGCCACCACAGTCTTCAGGAAGCTCTTAAAGACTCACTTATTCACTGAGCACTTTCATAACCTTCCAGCCGTGTAAAACATTATCTATAACCCCAGATAGAACTGTAAATAGTTAATTGTTAAATGTAAGCACTGTTAACAGCTTTTGTACATAGTTCTAATGAAAGGTTTTATGTAAACAAGTTCTGTTCCATGTAAACCGCCTTGAGAATCTGAAAGGCGGTATATAAAAAATGTTAAATAAATAAATATGAGATTGCAGACCTATTATTAGTAAACTGTGAACTATCATTAAAATCATCTGTAGTACCGGAAGATTGGCAAATGACCAATTGTGGTGATGCACATGCAGCAGAGCCCTTTAAAACTGAAAAAAAAGAGGTTTTTTTTCATAAACGGGGGATGGGCTCACCAAAGCATAGCTCCTAAACAGAAAGAGAAACTAAAGCACACACTAGCAGGGCTAGCCTGAAGCCACACCCAGCCTCTAGAATAGTTGCAGGCAGAGAGAGGGTGGGGCCAGGGAAGGAAACAAGCCACAGAACATTTAAGCTGCGTCACACAGGAAGTGAGGGAGAATCAGCAGAACAAGGAAGAGAACCAGTTGAATCAGCAGAGCAAGCAGGACGTGCTCAGGCACAGGAAGGACTGCAGAGAGAGACTGCCAGAGGGCAGGAAAGACTGCAGGCCAGAAGCCAGGAGGAGAGGCAGAGAGTCCAGAGAGACCAGGGGAAGAGGCAGCATTACAAGGCTGTGAGACCTGGTGGTTCAAAGGGGACCAGCCACAACTCCCAAGGCAAGTGTCAAGGTTGTGGGCAAGAAAGGAGCTGGGGAAGAATTCAGGACTATACATCTGATTCTGAAGGCAGCAGCTCAAGTCCTGGGCCCTTGAACAGACAGTACAGAAAGTCTGATAAAAGGAGGGTTTCTGCCAACCAAACAACTCATATATTCCCTGAGGTGGAGTTGTTAAGGGAGAGAAGGGCAAGAGGTTCTGACCCAGTAAAAAGGGGGAGCCAGAATCTAAAATGGGGAAAGCTTTTTAAACTTTTAAAATAAGTGCAGCAGAGTGTGCCAGAAGTTGCCCCAAGCCCTGAGCTTTATAGTTCACCAGAAGAAATGGAAGTGGAGCTTTATCCAGACAGTCCAGTGTCTTCAGCAGAGTCAATGGAGTGTGGACTTTGTGTGAGCAATGTTTAATGTTTTTATAGAAGGCTGTATGATACAGGTTAAGAAGATAACATATGTGCTGGTATCAATGAATGCCTAGGAGAAGGGCAGACAAGAAGATAGAAACCTCTTGTTTTAAAGCAGCCAGTTTTACCACTGCTAAAGCCCGGTTAAGAAGGCTATTGGTTTTAAACTAAGAGGCAGCACATGGCTGGTATCCTAATCTGCAGCAGCTGAGAGTGTGAATTCAAAACTGTCTTATTGAAGTTTTGGTGAACTGTGCACTTAACAGTATTATGCTGATTTTGTTAAATGGAAGAAGGCAAAGTTAACAAGAGTGGAGAAAACTACTTGGAGAGTTTTTGCTAAGAAAGTTACTGGAGAAAGTATCCTATTTTTGGTTATATTTTCGGTTTGCCTTATCATGGTCATTTGTCAAAAATTGATTCCACGAAGAAAAAAATAAAAAGCAATTTATTTTTACAAATTGTCCTGTGTCCTCATCCACTCGTACTGCTTACAAAGCAGGCCACAACTACACAAAAAGAGTGATGACCGGCGCACCCCACTAGGCAGCCGCCTAGACGAGTGGGCGCTGCCACACAATGTAACACTAATTTTAAAAAGGGTTCCAGAGGAGATCCGGGAAACTACAGACCAGTGAGCCTGACATCAGAACCAGGCAAAATAGTAGAAACCATTATAAAGAATAAAATTACTGAACATGTTGATAGTCATGGTTTAATGGGAGAAAAACAACACGGATTTAGCAAAGGAAAGTCTTGTCTGTGCTAGACCTGCTGCTTTTTAACATATTCACAAATGACCTGGAAATAGGAATAACGAATGAGATGATTAAATTTGCAGATGACACAAAATTATTCAAAGTTGTTAAAATGCAAAAGGATTGTGAAAAATTGAAAGAGAACATAAGAACATAAGATATGCCATACTGGGTCAGACCAAGGTTCGTCAAGTCCAGTATCTTGTTTCCAACAGGGGCTAATCCATGTCCCATGTATCTAGCAGGTTCCCAAAAAAGCACACAGGTTCCACAATGCTTGTCCTGGGGCAAGCAGCGGATTTCCCAGGTCCTCTTTAATAATGGTTTATGGACTTTTCCTCCGGGTACTTGTCCAAACCTTTTTTAAACCCAGTTACACTTAAAGCTTTTACTACATCCTCCAGTAACGAATTCCAGAGCTTGATTACACATTGAGTGAAAAATATTTTCTCTTATTAGTCTTAAGTGGATTACCTTGTAGCTTCATTGCATGTCCCCTAGTCTTTCTACTTTTTGATGGTGTAAACAATCGATCTACATTTACTGGTTCCATTCCATTCATTAATTTATAAAGCTCTATCATACCTCCCCTCAGCTAACTCTTTTCCAGGTTGAAGAGTTCTAACCTTTTAAGCTTTTCCTCATAAGGGTATCCTTCCATCCTCTTTACCATATTCATAGTGTGGTTGCACGTGGAATAATACAGAGGCATTATAATATCATTTGTTTTATTCTCTATTTCCTTCTTTATGATTCCTAGCATTCTATTTGCTTTCTTGGCCACTGCTGCGCACTTGGGTGGAGGGTTTCAACATGTAATCCATGATGACGCCTAAATCTTTTTCTTGTTTGGTGGTTCCTAATGTGGAATCTTGCATCATGTAACCATAGTTAGGGATGTTCTTCCTTAAGTGCATAACTCTGTGCTTGTCCACATTAAATTTCATCTGCCATTTGAACATCCAATCTTCCAATTTATCAAGGTCCTTTTGCAATTTTTCACAATCCTCTTGGGTTTTAACAACTTTGCATAATTTTGTGTCATATGCAAATTTGATCACTTCACTATTCTCATTTCCAGGTCATTTATGAATATGTTAAAAAGCAATACTACACTGCCTCCTAACCCATGATTTTTTAATTTCGCCAAGGGTCTCTCATGAGGGACGTTTTCAAGGGCTTTCTGAAAATCCAGATATACTACATCAACTGGCTCACCATTGTCTACCTGTTTATTCACAACTTCAAAAAATATAACAGAATAGTAAGACAAGACCTTCCTTGGCTAAATCCATGTTGGCTTTATCCCATTAAACCATGATTATTTACATGTTCATTAATTTTGTTCTTTATAATTGTTTACACCATTTTACCCGGTACTGATGTTAGGCTCACTGATCTGTAGTTTCCCAGATCACCCTGTAGCCCTTTTTAAAAATTGGCATTACATTGGCCATTCGCCAGTCTTCCAGATGATTATAATGATAGTTCACAGATTACTAATAGTAGGTCTGCAATCTCATATTTCAGTTCTTTCAACCCCCCTAAGTAGTATAATGGGTACACTACTTGTCACACTGATTGACAGGTGAGATAAGGATGGAAGGAGCCAATCAGCGTTCACTTCCGGTGTATGTCCCGCCTTAGGCCATGCCCCCTCCCATAGAAGTGAATGGTGAGTTAGCCCTGCCCACTCCTGCCCCCAGGCGTGGCCACCACCCCCACTTGACATGCCTCCACCCCGCCCCAAGGATGACATCATCCAATCAGCATCCACTTCCAGGTTTGTGCCACACCCACGCCCTGCCCCACAATATGGCATTAGCCAATCAGCACCCACTTCTGGGTTTGTACCCCACCCACAGCCTCCCACCTTCTACCACGCCCCTGCCTACATCATCGGAAATGACATCACCGGAAACAGGGTGTCTTCAGAAAAAGGCCGTGTCCTTTTCCGATGACCTCAGCGGAAGCAGAGTGACTGACTCCGGAAATGTGTTTTGCTTCTGGTTAATGTTTGCATCTGCAAAAAGCAGGAACCCTGGAAAACAAAAAAATGCTTTTCTCTCTCTTCCACTGCCCCAGTTCTTTTTTCTCACAAAAGATTCTTAGCACAGGGCTTTTCACAGAGGCACAGACAGGGTAGACGCTTTTCTTTAGAAATGCAATTAACACATCTTTTGTTAGAGAAACCACTGCTGTCCATGTGATAGAATTTTGCTTTTAAGACCTCATGGTTAGAGAGAAATATTCTGGCAAACACAGTGTAAGTTCAGACTGAAATACAGAGAGAGAGAGAGCTGAGTTCAAAATCCCCCTAATACAGCTATATTTTGGAGAGAGAGAGACCTGAGTTCAAATGTTTGTGCTTTCTCTGTACATATCAAAGGGAGGCATTTGATGTCATAGCCCAGTGATGGCTAACCTTTTTGAGCCCGAGTGCCCAAACTGCCGCACAAAACCAAAGAATTTCCTCAAAGTGCCAGCACGTCAATTAAAGCCCCATTTGCATAAGGTGCTTCATTTGCATAAATATTTGCATAATGTTACCATACACTAACTTTTAGTAAACATGCCTCTTAATGAGTATATGGATAAAGAAAGACTAAAAGGTTTCTACATTACTATAATCCAGTACCAACCGCCAGGCACATTAGGAACTACTACAAACGCTGCCCATTTAGAACCCATAGCAAACCCGCCGTATCCTAACAGCACTACCAGGACTCACAAAGCACCATACTCTACCTATCAAAAGGCAACACTGCAAATATTAAACCAATACATCTCAGAGAACAACAATACATGACCTACTGGGGAAAGAACAAGTGGCAATGTCAAATAGGAATTATATAAACAGAATACCTCAGCTCAGTTACACATGCAGAACAGACCATCACCAAACAAGGAATCACAATTTAGAAACAGGAAGACAATAATTAAACTGGGAACCCCAAAAGCCAAACTTGGAATATACAACAACACTGTAGAAATAAAACTATATATTAATTTCCTCTTGTACTAAACAAAGCGCAAAAACTAATGATGCACATTTCCCAGAGCTGACATATTCCAGTTAATAAATTCAAAATAAAGAGATATTTTTCTACCTTTTGTGCATTTTTTTTCAGTTGCAATTGTTCCAGCCACTTTCTTCTGTTTTCTTCGTGTCTTCTGCTAACTCTCCATCTGCTGTCCATTTGTCCTTTCTTCTGTCTTCTTGTTTTTTTTTTCCATTCTCTCTCTACATCTGCTTTAACATACTAATCTTTCTCCTTTGGCTCTTTCCTCATTCCTATTTCATCTACTCAAAATTTACCCCTCCATCCTCAATCCCCACTTACTCTCCCAATACCCGGCCAATTGTAGATTTTTTATCCCTCCCACACAAAATAATTTTCCCCTCTCCATTTTACTCTCCCAGCCCCATCCCATTCTAATCCTCCCCCAACACCAGCTCCCTTCTAGTTCCAGCCTCACCCAGCATCCATTCCCTTCTAGTCCCTGCATCAGCCCATTTCCAGTCCTAGCAGCCCCCCAACCCAATACCAGTCCTATCCCCCCTCATCAACCCACTTCCAGTCCTAACCCCCCATCACCCCATTTTCAGTTTAAGCCCCCCCCTATAACCCATTACCAGTCCTAACCCCCCACTTCCAGTCAGCCCCCCATAGCCCATTGCCAGTCCTAACCCCCCCATCAGCCCACAGTCCATTACCAGTCCTAACCCCATCAGCCCACCTCAAGTCCTAACCCCTCCCCATCAGCCCATTTCTTGTCCCAGCCCCCCCATAGCCCATTATCAGTCCTAAACCCTCCCATAGCCCATTACCAGTCCTAACCCCATCAGACCACCTCCAGTGTTAACCCCCCATCAGCCCATTTCCAGTCCTAACCCCACCCAACAGCCCACCTCAAGTCCTAACCCCTCCCCATCAGCCCATTAGCAGTCCTAACCCCCCCCAGCCCATTAGCAGTCCTAACCCCTCCCTCCTAGCCCATTAGCTGTCCTAACCCCCCCACACCTAGCCCCTTTTCAGTCCTAACACCCCCCAGCCCATTAGAAGTCCTAACCCCCCCCTAGCCCAATAGCAGTCCTAACCCCCCCAGCCCATTAGCAGTCCTAACCCCCCCCCCTAGCCCATTAGCAGTCCTAACCCCCCCCTCTCTAGCCCATTAGCAGTCCTAACCCCCCCCATAGCCCATTACCAGTCCTAACCCCCCATCACCCCATTTCCAGACAGCCCCCATCAGCCCACAGCCCATTAGCAGTCCTAACCCCCCCTAGCCCATTAGCAGTCCTAACCCCCCCCCCTCCTAGCCCATTAGCAGTCCTAACCCCCCCCAGCCCATTAGCAGTCCAAACCCCCCCCAGCCCATTAGCATTCTTAACACCCCATCACCCCATTTCCAGACAGCCCCCATCAGCCCACAGCCCATTAGCAGTCCTAACCCCCCCCCCTCCTAGCCCATTAGCAGTCCTAACCCCCCCCCCCCTCCTAGCCCATTAGCACTCCTAACCCCCCCCCCCCGCCCATTAGCAGTCCAAACCCCCCCCCAGCCCATTAGCAGTCCTAACCCCCCCCCCCTAGCCCATTAGCATTCCTAACCCCCCCCCCCCCCGGCAAATTTAAAAACAGAAAAAGCGGACTCTGGCTGCTGCCGCGGATGCGGCAGCATGCAGTGTCCCGCGGGGCCCCCTCCGCCCGCTAAGCCCCTCTGCAAGGGCTTTCAGATTCGCGAGGGAGACAGCGTCTCCCTCGCGTCTCTGTTAAGCCCGCAGGGGCTAATGGGAAATTTCCCATCAGTCCCTCGCGTCTAAAGGGGCTGATGGGAAATTTCCCATTAACCCCTGCGGGCTTAACAGAGACGCGAGGGAGACGCTGTCTCCCTCGCGAATCTGAAAGCCCTTGCAGAGGGGCTTAGCGGGCGGAGGGGGCCCCGCGGGACACTGCATGCTGCCGCGTCCGCGGCAGCAGCCAGAGCCCGCTTTTTCTTTTTTTGCGGACCTTCACGCGTGCCAGCTGCAAGGCCTTCGCGTGCCACAGCTGGCACGCGTGCCATAGGTTCGCCATCGCTGTCATAGCCAGTCAAAAGGACTACACAAAACCTGATGAAATAAACACATTGAAATCTGCTATACAAGCAACGGTGGACTGTATTATCAGGAAATGCTGGCAGGGCGTTATGCATAGAGACTGTGCAGCTTGTTTAATACATGCTCCAGGGCAAAGACATCAATATTGTGTGACACAAAAAAATACAACAGAAAATCCATAAAACTTGCAACAGGGTGTGTCTAGGACCTACTGTAAATGTTGCCATGATTGTTGGTCATAAAATGAAAGCAACTGCCCTAGTTTATGAAAATTTGAATTTTTTGTTTGAACTCATCAGAGATTTTAAAACCAGTAGAAATCCAGGACAACTGCTCAATATTTTGCTTAAATCTGTGGCAGACGGCGATATAGAACTAGTGGAAGGTTTAATCTGTGACAGAGTTTATAGATCGTTCTTTAAAAAATGTTGCCATGATTGTTGATCATAAAATGAAAGAAAATGTATGTATTTCCAGAATCGATTAGTTGAACATACAGATGAACAAAAATTATATGTATACCTTTATTTTTTATTTTTTTAAACTTGTAATGCGCAAATAAATCATATCACAAGATGAAAACATTTTATTTGAAATAAAACATTTTGAATCTACAGTTTTGTGTGGTGTGTTTTAGGAATGCTTAGTTAATTAAACCTACAATGGGTTGTCTGGAAAAAAATTGGGGCATCTAGGTGTGTCCTAAACAATAGGCCATAAGATAAGAATATGCAGAGCTCTGTTGTAGAACTAAAAGCCAATTAAGGCATCTGGAAAATGGGGGGGGGGGGGGAATGTGTATTAGCCACATACACAATATATAGCATCTATTACAATGTACTGTCTGCGAAAAAAAAAAGGCATTGTGAATTAGCCAGGTCGTATGATAAGATTATGAGATCCAGTACATTTCAGCAGCCAGAAAGAAGTAATTAGATCTTACCTGCTAATTATTGTTCCTGAAGGAACGACAGTCCAGTCCCTTTACTTCAGGGTTACGCAACCCTTCCAGCAGCTTGGAGGCTGAGCCCAACCTTTTTGGGACGGAGCGGTATATATACCACTGGTGCCACCCACCAACTCCAGTAACCTACTGCAAAAGCAGACTTAACAAAACTTTCGTAACTAGTCTAGAGGAAAAGAACACAACTCAAACAATATTATATACACTTTTTTTTTTGCACGGGAGTAGAAAGGAGGAGGTAGGGCCAAGGGAGGAGGCGGATTACCTGCTACTGCATGGGCCCTCCCTCCACAGTGACCCTCCAGATAGACCTGAATCCGCACTCGGGCCGCAGCCCCGTCCTTGAGAAACGGCCGGAATGGCAACCTAGCGCTAGGGAGGGGAACAGGGACTGGGCTGTCGTTCCTTCAGGAACAATAATTAGCAGGTAAGATCTAATTACTTCTTCCTTATCGTCACTCCAGTCCAGTCCCTTTACTTTAGGGAAGTACCAGAGCAGTACCAGCCCGGGCGGGATCCGCCATTCCAGAACGTAGAACCGCATGCGCAAACCGGGAGTCCGTAGCACTCTGCACGTCCAGCCTGTAGTGCTTGGTAAAAGAGTGCAAAGAGGACCAAGTCGCTGCCCTACAGATGTCCAGAGGAGGAACTAGGCTGAACTCTGCCCAAGAGGTGGCCTGTGCCCGAGTTGAGTGAGCACGCAGTCCTCCTGGGACTTGCTTCCCCTTGAGGATATAGGCGGAAGCAATCGTCTCCCTGATCCATCTGGAGATTGAGGCCTTGGCCGCCGCCTCTCCCTTGTGAGGACCTCCAAACTGCACGAACAGTCGTTCGGATTTCCGGAAGGGCGCCGTGCGGGAGAGGTAACACTTCAAGACCCTGTGGACGTCGAGTAGATGGAGCCTACTATCTCCCCCTCCTAGCCCCTCCGCCGAAAGGGACGGGAGAGTGATCGATTGGTTGACATGAAAGGGGGAGATAACCTTAGGCAAGAACGAAGGTACCGTCCGAAGGACTACCTTATCCTTGAAAAACGACAGAAAGGGAGGCCGAGAAGACAGGGCTTGTAATTCGGAGACCCGTCTGGCCGAGCAAATGGCAACCAGAAACACTGTCTTCAGAGTCAGATCCTTCAAGGAGGCCTTCTTCATTGGTTCAAAGGGCTACGCGACTAGGGCATTTAGTACCAGGTTGAGGTCCCAAGGGGGGATGACCGATCTCCGTTGCGGGCGGAGCCGTCTGACCGCTTTCAGGAACCTGGAAACGTCTGCGTGAGCTCCTAAAGGTTTACCGCAGACCTTACCCCTATAGCAAGCGATGGCCGCCAGCTGGACTCGCAGGGAGCTGTGCGCTAGGCCCTTATCGAAACCCGCTTGCAAAAATTTCAGCACCTCCGGGACCGAAGCTGACAGGGGATTCCTCCGGCGCTCCGCACACCATGCCTCGAAGATGCGCCAAACTCTTACATAGGAGAGACAAGTCGAGCGCTTCCTAGCGCTCAACAGGGTCGCGATTACTGCCGCCGAGTAGCTGCGCTTCAAGAGCCGCACCCTTTGAATAGCCAAGCCGTAAGCGAGAATCGATCCACGTGTGGCATCTGGACCGGCCCTTGCCTCAGCAGGTGGAAGCCGCCAAGGCCGGTCGGCAATCATCCTTAAAAGATCCGCATACCAGGGGCGACGAGGCCAATCCGGGGCAATGAGGATTACTAGACCCCGGTGAGCTTCCACCCGCTGGAGGATCAGAGCCCAGGGGGGGAAAAACATAGAGAAGACCCTCCGAGGGCCACTTCTGGGACAGGGCGTCTAGGCCTTCGGACATCCTTTCCTTCTGCCGGCTGAAGAATCGGCTTACTTTGGCGGATGAGAACCGCGCCATGAGGTCCATGACTGGAGGACCCCAAAGAGCTACTATCTGGTCGAAGATCTCCTGATGCAGTTCCCACTCCCCGTGGTCTATCTTGCACCTGCTGAGGTAATCGGCGGTGATGTTGTCCGTGCCGGCCACGTGCTGTGCTGAAAGAGCTTCCAAACGAACCTCTGCCCACTGGAACAGGGCGTCCGCCTCTTTCTCCAAGGCTGGACTGCTGGTGCCGCCCTGGTGATTGATGTAAGCCACCGCGGTGACATTGTCGGAGAGTACGTGAATCACTCTTCCTAGCACTGAGGACTCGAGTGCCTTGAGCGCCAGAGCGACGGCTCTCAATTCTAGCCGGTTGATGGGCCATTGAGATTCCAACGCCGTCCAACGCCCCTGGACAAACTGGTCCTCGCAATGCGCTCCCCAGCCTGCTAGACTGGCGTCCGTCATCAACAGCAACCACTGCGGGGGCTCGAGGGGCATTCCGCGATTCAGATTCCTTGGGCACCTCCACCAGCGGAGGGACTGCTTGGTTCAAGGGGCACAGGGTAGCTGCAGGAACAATGGGTGCTGCTGCAGAGACCACCGACGCAACAGAGACCGCTGTAAAGGACGCATGTGTGCCCTGGCCCACGGGACTACCTCTATCGCTGCCGCCATGGTTCCCAGCAATTGCAGGTAATGCCACGCTGAAGGGAGCCGCCTGGCCATGAACTGCGTGACTAGGAGTCTTAGGTCCCTTACCCTCGTGCTGGACAGGAAGACCCTGCCTCTGCCTGTGTGGAACCTTGCTCCGAGATACTCGAGCTCTTGGGAGGGGACCAAACTGCTCTTTGCACGATTGATGACCCACCCCAACTCCTCCAGAACTTGTACTACTCTGGCGGTTGCCCAGCGACTTTCCTCTTCTGACTTTGCCCGGATCAGCCAGTCGTCCAAATAGGGGTGCACTAGGATTCCCTCCTTTCGTAGGGCAGCCGCTACCACCACCATCACCTTGGTGAACGTCCTTGGCGCAGTCGCTAGGCCGAAGGGCAGCGTCTGAAATTTAAAAAGACCTCAAGGCACAGCGAATCTCAGGAACTGCTGATGGGACCTTCTGACCGGGATATGCAAATAGGCTTCTGTCAAATCCAATGACGTTAGGAACTCCCCGCCCCTTACGGCCGCTATAACCGACCGCAGGGTTTCCATCCGGAAGTGTGGCATCTTGAGACAGCGATTGACCTGCTTTAGATCCAGGATCGGGCGAAAAGACCCCTCCTTCTTTGGGACCACGAAGTAAATCGAGTACCGACCCGTACCGCACTGGTCTGGAGGAACTGGAACCACGGCCCCGAGCTCTATAAGACGGGAAAGCGTTGCTTCTATAGCCGCTCTTTTTGTTGGGGAAACACAAGGAGACTGAACAAAGGCTGGAAGTATTTGCTTTGCAAATTCGAGAGCGTATCCCTTTCGGATCACCTCCAGAACCCATTGATCGGACGTGACCCGGGACCAGGCGGGAAGAAACTTCCTCAGGCGACCGCCTACCGGCAGCCCGCCCTCCTGGACCCCCGGTATCTCATTGTTGTTTTCTAGGGCCCGAGGAGAAGGAGGAGGCCGAAACACCTCTGCCTGCTCCCCGAAACCCTCGGAAGCCTTGTCCCCTAGCGGGAAAACGACCCCTGAGGAAGGGGTTAGGTCTGGCAGAACGAAACCTCCGGGGTTCCCTAGGTTGGCTCCGAGCTGGGGCTAAGGGGCGCGCTTGCTTCGGCCTGTCCTCCGGAAGCTTGCCACCCTTGGATTCGCCATGGTCCTTTACCAACTTATCTAGGTCCTCCCCAAATAACAGTTTCCCTTTAAAGGGAAGACGACTCAGGCGAGCTTTGGAGGAGGCATCGGCAGCCCAATTTCGTAGCCACAAATAGCGTCTGGCTGCCACCACCGAGGCCATGTTCTTGGCTAAGCTCCGGATGAGGTCATACTGACTATCCGCCAAGAAGGCCGTACCGGATTCCAACCTCGCTGCGTTGGCTAGAGCCACCTCGGAGGAGCCCTCC
Organism: Ichthyophis bannanicus; assembly: GCA_033557465.1. NCBI lineage: Eukaryota > Metazoa > Chordata > Amphibia > Gymnophiona > Ichthyophiidae > Ichthyophis > Ichthyophis bannanicus. The sequence goes on from CM066033.1 coordinate 607,574,823, forward strand.
TCTGCCTGGAGTTGCTGAGACCACCTCAAATAGGCCCGCGCCACCCATGCCCCTGAAACGGAAGCCTGTAAGGCCAGAGCGCTCACATCAAAGGCTTGCTTAAGGAGGGTGTCCAATTTTCTATCCTGGGAATCCCTCAGGGCCGCGCTGCCCTCAACTGGGATGGTAGTTTTCTTTGTCACTGCTGAAACCGCCGCATCTATCCTGGGGGACTTCAGCAGCTCTTTGTCTGACTCTGGGAGAGGGTACAGGTGGGACATGGCCCGGACCCCTCTTAAACCTGACTCTGGTTGATCCCATTCCTCCTGTATCATCTGACGCACTACTCTGTGGACAGGAAAAACCTTCTTGGACCTTCTGATGGCCTGGATTAAGGGATCCTCCAATGCCTCATCCTCCGCTGGGGTATCTGAGGCTACGTTGAGAGCTTTCAGGGAATCATTAATTAAGGCAGGCAGCTCCTCTCGCCGAAAAACTCTAATTATGCGAGAATGGTCCTCCTCAGGGATCTCCCCTTCTTCCAGCTCCTCCTCTTCTTCCTCTAAATCCTTTTCAGAGCCCTCCTCTTCTGGAGTGCCCTGGGAAAGGGAAGAGAGGGGCTCCTCATTCAACAGTCTGGGGCGCTTTGGGGTATCCCTGAGTCCTGAACGCTTGTCCTCATGGGTCTGGCTACCCTGCCCTCGGCCGTCGGGCCCGCTTCCCCTGTCCCAAGCCCCTGCTTGCGCATGCAATAGGCTTGGTGTAGCAATAGCACGAAATCAGGGGAGAAGAAATCCCCGACTCCCCCTCCCCTAAGGGAAGGGAGGTGAGAGGTATAGGAGGAGGGGGTACCTCTGAGCGTGAAGGAAGGGATAACTGGGACGCTACTTCCCCCTCCGAAGGATCCGAGGACCCCTGCGAGGCCTGGGCCATGGACAAGCTGATTTCTTGTTCTACTGAGGTAGTTACTGCAGCGCAGCCCCTGCAGACTCCTGCCTCAGAAGAAGTACCCCTACGGGTGCCACAAGATGGGCACCTTGACTTGCCAGTCATGCTCTCCAGGGGGATTGTTAAGGAAATGCTTAAGCGCCCCGGCCTAAGCAATCAGCTTTACCAGAAATAAACTTATATAAAATAAACTTTAGACCCCAGGCTTTGCCAATGCTCTCCCCTGCAAAAGCTATAAACAGAAAACCCCCTTGAGGTAAACTGGAACACAGTAAATTACCAATTAAGATAAATTTAGAAATTAAATTTAAAATCAGAAATTAAAATTAGAATTCCAGTCAATAAGCTGAGTACTTGCGATTTAGAGTCTTCTGCTGTACTTTCCAGGTCCGCGGCCGCGATTCCTAACCGTTGGCTCAACACGTGGTAGGCCGCGACCACGTGGAGTCCTTAACGGTGGAACTAGAAACTGCCCTCAGCATTGCCCTGAACACTCCGCCGGCGAAGAAGGGGCTGGAAACCGTGTCCCGAACAACCAGGGACGCCGCCTCTCTACCGGCGCTGTGCTCGCGGCTCCGGAGCTCGCCCCTGCACTCTGCTGCTCCGGGGGAAAGAGTGAGGGGGGGCCGGAAGAATGAGCACGCTTGCGATTGAAACACTCTCTCTCCCTCTTGGCGTTGCCTCCAGCGCTCAGCCACCGGGGGGGCTTCGGCGCGAGGTAGGGCAGGTCTTCTGACAGGGCTGAGAGGGAGCAGGCAGCACCGGCAGCGAGAGGATCTCTGACCGCTCCTCCTCGCTGCTGCAGGCAACAGAGGCACAGAGGCACCACCTCCGATCCCCGGCCTGGGCCGTGGGGGGGAGGGGGGGGGAAGGAGTAGAAAAGAATCGGCAGGGAAATAGAGACCCAGGGATAAGCAAGTTTCCTAGTAAAAATAAAGAACCTAACAATGAAAATTAGCAAAATTAGCAAAATTAGGAGAAGGTAGGACTCCAGTAAGCCCTAGGCTTACGGAACCCTCCAGCTGCTTGGAGGCTGAGAATACTGGAGTTGGTGGGTGGCACCAGTGGTATATATACCGCTCCATCCCAAAAAGGTTGGGCTCAGCCTCCAAGCTGCTGGAAGGGTTGCGTAACCCTGAAGTAAAGGGACTGGACTGGAGTGATGATAAGGAAAGATCACATAGTCTCTCTACAGCCTGTATCATCTGCAATTCTTCTTCAGACATGGTGGGTACATATGAGTCCTACTTTTTTTTTTAAAAAAATATTGTTGGCTATGTAATGTTTCTGTCTCTTATGATTGTCTTTAAAATAAATAGGAGCAGAAAAAAAAAAAGGGGGTTACAAATAAACTTTCTCTTACAAAAAGAAGGCAACAAAGAATGTTAAAAGGTATGACCTGTGTTTTTTAATTTTCCAGCAGCTATGCTCTTTATAATGTGTCTCACAGTGTTTCAGAGGACAGCCTCAACCTTTAATCTTTTTTTTTTATTTTAGACCAAGAAGATGCTACAAAACAAGATGACCAACCTAATCAACAGACGGCACCTTACAGAAAACCAAAAGACAAGCAGAATCGTGAGTATTCCGGTTTTAAGGCCGCTGTAAAAGTATTAGCCCCTACGTTTTTCTTTTTCAAATCGAGAAAATGTTAGAAAACCAGCGGCTATGGGAGAGAAGTCTAACAGGAAAAGATCACACAGTGAAAGTTTTTCTGCTGGTGAATCTACACACGCCGGTACAGAATACAGCGAGCATGGTGAAAGCCGTGTCTTTGATCACAGTGTTTCAGAGGACAGAGCAAATAATCGTGCATTAGGCCCCGCTGAAGAATCAGAACCAGTTAGCTATGTTCAGTTTGTGAAAAGGTGGGATCGTAAATTGGACAAGTTTAGCTAATAGATTCTGGAAATACATACATTTTCATTAAAGAACGATCTATAATCTCTGTCACAGATTAAACCTTCATATCACAGTCTGCCGCAGCTCTAAGCAAAATATTGAGCAGTTGTCCTGGATTTCTACTGGTATTAAAATCTCTGATGAGTTCAAACAAAAAATTCAAATTTTCATAAACTAGGGCAGTTGCTTTCATTTTATGACCAACAATCATGGCAACATTTACAATAGGTCCTAGACACACCCTGTTGCAAGTTTTATGGATTTTCTGTTGTATTTCCTTGTGTCAGACAATCATGATATCTTTGCCCTGGAGCATGTATTACACAAGCTTCAGTCTCTATGCATAACGCCCTGCCAGCATTTCTGATAATACAGCCCAACGTTGCTTGTATAGGAGATTTAAATGTGTTCATTTCATCAGGATTTGTGTAGTCCTTTTGGCTGTCTATGACATCAAGCGCTTCCCTTTGATATGTACAGAGAAAGCACAAACAGCGTAGATTGGTTGCCTGTATGTCCTCTAGCTCTTGTAGGACATACAGAAACAATGCCAGTGTGAAATTGTGAACCACTTCTTCTTCTTCTTCTTTTCTTAATAAAAAAAACCTTTTCTTACCTCTGCTGATCCTAGTTCTTCCAATAAACAGTTTGTTTCTACATTTGCAGTGGCGTAATATTTGGTGTTCTGGTCCTTAAGGAAGTAATTAATGCTGTGTGCCTTGCTGGAAATTCTGCTTGGTGTTCCAAAAAGAGCCATTTTTTCTTTTTGAATCTCTGCGTGTTAAAATGTTCTCCCACACAGGACACACAGCCTTACACCAGGAGCATGCTCAGAACACCTGGAGCATGCTCAGAACAGACCTCTTGTTTCAATCAATCACGTGTTACCACACCCTAGAGAGGCATGTTCAGACTTGTCTCTCCGTATTGTTTTTTTCAAAGCCACTAAAAAATAGCTGTGGCTGTGTTTGAACTCAGCTATCTCTCCAAAAAATAGCTTTATTAGGGGGATTTGAACTCAGCTCTCTCTCTCTTTGAATTTCAGTCTGAACTTACACTGGGTTTGCCAGAATATTTCTCTCTAACCATGAGGTCTTAAAAGCAAAATTCTATCACATGGACAACACTGGTTTCTCTGACAAAAGATGTGTTAATTGAGGTTTAACATTTGTAAAGAAAAGCTTCTACCCTGTCTGTGCCACACTGGTTTCTCTAACAAAAGATGTGTTAATTGAGGTTTAACATTTGTAAAGAAAAGCTTCTACCCTGTCTGTGCCTCTGTGAAAAGCCCTGTGCTGTGCTAAGAATCTTTTGTGAGAAAAAAGAACTGGGGCAGTGGGAGATAGAAAAGCATTTTTGTTTTCCAGGGTTCCTGCTTTTTGCAGATGTAAACATTAACCAGAAGCAAAACACATTTCCGGAGTCAGTCACTCCTGCTTGGTGTTCCAAAAAGAGCCATTTTTTCTTTTTGAATCTCTGTGTTAAAATGTTCCCCTTACACAGGACACACAGCCTTACACCAGGAGCATGCTCAGAACAGACCTCTTGTTTCAACCAATCGTGTTACCACACCCTAGAGAGGCATGTTCAGACTTGTCTCTCCTATTGTTTTTTTCATAGTCACTAAAAAATAGCTGTATTAGGGGGATTTGAACTCAGCTCTCTCTCCAAAAAATAGCTGTATTAGGGGGATTTGAACTCATCCCTCTCTCTCTTTGAATTTCAGTCTGAACTTACACTGTGTTTGCCAGAATACTTTTCTCTATCCATGAGGTCTTAAAAACAAAATTCTATCACATGGACAGCAGTGGTTTCTCTGACAAAAGATGTGTTAATTGAGGTTTAACATTTGTAAAGAAAAGCTTCTACCCTGTCTGTGCCTCTGTGAAAAGCCCCTGTGCTGTGCTTGCTAAGAATCTTTTGTGAGAAAAAATAACTGGGGCAGTGGGAGTGAGAAAAGCATTTTTTGTTTTCCAGGGTTCCTGCTTTTTGCAGATGTAAACATTAACCAGAAGCAAAACATTTCCGGAGTCAGTCACTCTGCTTCCGCTGAGGTCATTGGAAAAGGACATGGCCCTTTTCTGATGATACCCTGTTTCCGGTGATGTCAGCAAAAAGGGACAGTCCATTTCTGATGACACCCTGATTCCGGTGATGTCATTTCCAATGATGTAGGCAGGGGCGTGGTTGAGGGTGGGAGGCTGTGGGTGAGGCACAAACCCGGAAGTGGGTGCTGATTGGCTAATGCAATATTGTGGGGCGGGGTGTGTGTGTGGCACAAACCCGGAAGTGGATGCTGATTGGATGATGTCATCCTTGGGGAGGTGTGGAGGCGTGTCAAGTGGGGGCAGTGGCCACACCTGGGGGCGGGAGTGGGCAGGGCTAACTCACCATTCACTTCTATGGGGGCGTGGCCTAAGGCAGGGCATACACCGGAAGTGGACGCTGATTGGTACCTGTTAACAGTTTGGGGGTGGGAGTGGGTGGGGCTAACTCACCATTCACTTCTATGGGAGGGGGCGTGGCCTAAGGCAGGACATACACTGGTAGTGAACGCTGATTGGCTCCTGCCATCCTTATCTCACCTGTCAATCAGTTTGACAAGTAGTGTACCCGGCACTGTATCATCTGACGCACTACTCTGTGGACAGGAAAAACCTTCTTGGACCTTCTGATGGCCTGGATTAAGGGATCCTCCAATGCCTCATCCTCCGCTGGGGTATCTGAGGCTACGTTGAGAGCTTTCAGGGAATCATTAATTAAGGCAGGCAGCTCCTCTCGCCGAAAAACTCTAATTATGCGAGAATGGTCCTCCTCAGGGATCTCCCCTTCTTCCAGCTCCTCCTCTTCTTCCTCTAAATCCTTTTCAGAGCCCTCCTCTTCTGGAGTGCCCTGGGAAAGGGAAGAGAGGGGCTCCTCATTCAACAGTCTGGGGCGCTTTGGGGTATCCCTGAGTCCTGAACGCTTGTCCTCATGGGTCTGGCTACCCTGCCCTCGGCCGTCGGGCCCGCTTCCCCTGTCCCAAGCCCCTGCTTGCGCATGCAATAGGCTTGGTGTAGCAATAGCACGAAATCAGGGAGAAGAAATCCCCGACTCCCCCTCCCCTAAGGGAAGGGAGGTGAGAGGTATAGGAGGAGGGGGTACCTCTGAGCGTGAAGGAAGGGATAACTGGGACGCTACTTCCCCCTCCGAAGGATCCGAGGACCCCTGCGAGGCCTGGGCCATGGACAAGCTGATTTCTTGTTCTACTGAGGTAGTTACTGCAGCGCAGCCCCTGCAGACTCCTGCCTCAGAAGAAGTACCCCTACGGGTGCCACAAGATGGGCACCTTGACTTGCCAGTCATGCTCTCCAGGGGGATTGTTAAGGAAATGCTTAAGCGCCCCGGCCTAAGCAATCAGCTTTACCAGAAATAAACTTATATAAAATAAACTTTAGACCCCAGGCTTTGCCAATGCTCTCCCCTGCAAAAGCTATAAACAGAAAACCCCCTTGAGGTAAACTGGAACACAGTAAATTACCAATTAAGATAAATTTAGAAATTAAATTTAAAATCAGAAATTAAAATTAGAATTCCAGTCAATAAGCTGAGTACTTGCGATTTAGAGTCTTCTGCTGTACTTTCCAGGTCCGCGGCCGCGATTCCTAACCGTTGGCTCAACACGTGGTAGGCCGCGACCACGTGGAGTCCTTAACGGTGGAACTAGAAACTGCCCTCAGCATTGCCCTGAACACTCCGCCGGCGAAGAAGGGGCTGGAAACCGTGTCCCGAACAACCAGGGACGCCGCCTCTCTACCGGCGCTGTGCTCGCGGCTCCGGAGCTCGCCCCTGCACTCTGCTGCTCCGGGGGAAAGAGTGAGGGGGGGCCGGAAGAATGAGCACGCTTGCGATTGAAACACTCTCTCTCCCTCTTGGCGTTGCCTCCAGCGCTCAGCCACCGGGGGGGCTTCGGCGCGAGGTAGGGCAGGTCTTCTGACAGGGCTGAGAGGGAGCAGGCAGCACCGGCAGCGAGAGGATCTCTGACCGCTCCTCCTCGCTGCTGCAGGCAACAGAGGCACAGAGGCACCACCTCCGATCCCCGGCCTGGGCCGTGGGGGGGAGGGGGGGGGAAGGAGTAGAAAAGAATCGGCAGGGAAATAGAGACCCAGGGATAAGCAAGTTTCCTAGTAAAAATAAAGAACCTAACAATGAAAATTAGCAAAATTAGCAAAATTAGGAGAAGGTAGGACTCCAGTAAGCCCTAGGCTTACGGAACCCTCCAGCTGCTTGGAGGCTGAGAATACTGGAGTTGGTGGGTGGCACCAGTGGTATATATACCGCTCCATCCCAAAAAGGTTGGGCTCAGCCTCCAAGCTGCTGGAAGGGTTGCGTAACCCTGAAGTAAAGGGACTGGACTGGAGTGATGATAAGGAAAGATCACATAGTCTCTCTACAGCCTGTATCATCTGCAATTCTTCTTCAGACATGGTGGGTACATATGAGTCCTACTTTTTTTTTTAAAAAAAATATTGTTGGCTATGTAATGTTTCTGTCTCTTATGATTGTCTTTAAAATAAATAGGAGCAGAAAAAGGGGGTTACAAATAAACTTTCTCTTACAAAAAGAAGGCAACAAAGAATGTTAAAAGGTATGACCTGTGTTTTTTAATTTTCCAGCAGCTATGCTCTTTATAATGTGTCTCACAGTGTTTCAGAGGACAGCCTCAACCTTTAATCTTTTTTTTTTATTTTAGACCAAGAAGATGCTACAAAACAAGATGACCAACCTAATCAACAGACGGCACCTTTCTGAAAACCAAATGTCAAGCAGAATCGTGAGTAGTCCGGTTTAAGGCCGCTGTAAAAGTATTAGCCCCTACGTTTTTCTTTTTCAAATCGAGAAAATGTTAGAAAACCAGCGGCTATGGGAGAGAAGTCTAACAGGAAAAGATCACACAGTGAAAGTTTTTCTGCTGGTGAATCTACACACGCCGGTACACAGAATACAGCGAGCATGGTGAAAGCCGTGTCTTTGATCACAGTGTTTCAGAGGACAGAGCAAATAATCGTGCATTAGGCCCCGCTGAAGAATCAGAACCAGTTAGCTATGTTCAGTTTGTGAAAAGGTGGGATCGTAAATTGGACAAGTTTAGCTAATAGATTCTGGAATACATACATTTTCATTAAAGAACGATCTATAATCTCTGTCACAGATTAAACCTTCATATCACAGTCTGCCGCAGCTCTAAGCAAAATATTGAGCAGTTGTCCTGGATTTCTACTGGTATTAAAATCTCTGATGAGTTCAAACAAAAATTCAAATTTTCATAAACTAGGGCAGTTGCTTTCATTTTATGACCAACAATCATGGCAACATTTACAATAGGTCCTAGACACACCCTGTTGCAAGTTTTATGGATTTTCTGTTGTATTTCCTTGTGTCAGACAATCATGATATCTTTGCCCTGGAGCATGTATTACACAAGCTTCAGTCTCTATGCATAACGCCCTGCCAGCATTTCCTGATAATACAGCCCAACGTTGCTTGTATAGGAGATTTAAATGTGTTCATTTCATCAGGATTTGTGTAGTCCTTTTGGCTGTCTATGACATCAAGCGCTTCCCTTTGATATGTACAGAGAAAGCACAAACAGCGTAGATTGGTTGCCTGTATGTCCTCTAGCTCTTGTAGGACATACAGAAACAATGCCAGTGTGAAATTGTGAACCACTTCTTCTTCTTCTTCTTTTCTTAATAAAAAAAACCTTTTCTTACCTCTGCTGATCCTAGTTCTTCCAATAAACAGTTTGTTTCTACATTTGCAGTGGCGTAATATTTGGTGTTCTGGTCCTTAAGGAAGTAATTAATGCTGTGTGCCTTGCTGGAAATTCTGCTTGGTGTTCCAAAAAGAGCCATTTTTTCTTTTTGAATCTCTGCGTGTTAAAATGTTCTCCCACACAGGACACACAGCCTTACACCAGGAGCATGCTCAGAACACCTGGAGCATGCTCAGAACAGACCTCTTGTTTCAATCAATCACGTGTTACCACACCCTAGAGAGGCATGTTCAGACTTGTCTCTCCGTATTGTTTTTTTTCAAAGCCACTAAAAAATAGCTGTGGCTGTGTTTGAACTCAGCTATCTCTCCAAAAAATAGCTTTATTAGGGGGATTTGAACTCAGCTCTCTCTCTCTTTGAATTTCAGTCTGAACTTACACTGGGTTTGCCAGAATATTTCTCTCTAACCATGAGGTCTTAAAAGCAAAATTCTATCACATGGACAACACTGGTTTCTCTGACAAAAGATGTGTTAATTGAGGTTTAACATTTGTAAAGAAAAGCTTCTACCCTGTCTGTGCCACACTGGTTTCTCTAACAAAAGATGTGTTAATTGAGGTTTAACATTTGTAAAGAAAAGCTTCTACCCTGTCTGTGCCTCTGTGAAAAGCCCTGTGCTGTGCTAAGAATCTTTTGTGAGAAAAAAGAACTGGGGCAGTGGGAGATAGAAAAGCATTTTTGTTTTCCAGGGTTCCTGCTTTTTGCAGATGTAAACATTAACCAGAAGCAAAACACATTTCCGGAGTCAGTCACTCCTGCTTGGTGTTCCAAAAAGAGCCATTTTTTCTTTTTGAATCTCTGTGTTAAAATGTTCCCCTTACACAGGACACACAGCCTTACACCAGGAGCATGCTCAGAACAGACCTCTTGTTTCAACCAATCGTGTTACCACACCCTAGAGAGGCATGTTCAGACTTGTCTCTCCTATTGTTTTTTTCATAGTCACTAAAAAATAGCTGTATTAGGGGGATTTGAACTCAGCTCTCTCTCCAAAAAATAGCTGTATTAGGGGGATTTGAACTCATCCCTCTCTCTCTCTTTGAATTTCAGTCTGAACTTACACTGTGTTTGCCAGAATACTTTTCTCTATCCATGAGGTCTTAAAAACAAAATTCTATCACATGGACAGCAGTGGTTTCTCTGACAAAAGATGTGTTAATTGAGGTTTAACATTTGTAAAGAAAAGCTTCTACCCTGTCTGTGCCTCTGTGAAAAGCCCCTGTGCTGTGCTTGCTAAGAATCTTTTGTGAGAAAAAATAACTGGGGCAGTGGGAGTGAGAAAAGCATTTTTTGTTTTCCAGGGTTCCTGCTTTTTGCAGATGTAAACATTAACCAGAAGCAAAACACATTTCCGGAGTCAGTCACTCTGCTTCCGCTGAGGTCATTGGAAAAGGACATGGCCCTTTTCTGATGATACCCTGTTTCCGGTGATGTCAGCAAAAAGGGACAGTCCATTTCTGATGACACCCTGATTCCGGTGATGTCATTTCCAATGATGTAGGCAGGGGCGTGGTTGAGGGTGGGAGGCTGTGGGTGAGGCACAAACCCGGAAGTGGGTGCTGATTGGCTAATGCAATATTGTGGGGCGGGGTGTGGGTGTGGCACAAACCCGGAAGTGGATGCTGATTGGATGATGTCATCCTTGGGGAGGTGTGGAGGCGTGTCAAGTGGGGGCAGTGGCCACACCTGGGGGCGGGAGTGGGCAGGGCTAACTCACCATTCACTTCTATGGGGGCATGGCCTAAGGCAGGGCATACACCGGAAGTGGACGCTGATTGGTACCTGTTAACAGTTTGGGGGTGGGAGTGGGTGGGGCTAACTCACCATTCACTTCTATGGGAGGGGGCGTGGCCTAAGGCAGGACATACACTGGTAGTGAACGCTGATTGGCTCCTGCCATCCTTATCTCACCTGTCAATCAGTTTGACAAGTAGTGTACCCATTATACTACTGGCGTAGTTGAGGGTGGGAGGCTGTGGGTGGGGCACAAACCCGGAAGTGGGTGCTGATTGGCTAATGCCATATTGTGGGGTGGGGCATGGGTGTGGCACAAACCCGGAAGTGGGTGCTGATTGGATGATGTCATCCTTGGGGCGGGGTGGAGGCGTGTCAAGTGGGGGCGGTGGCAACACCTGGGGGTGGGAGTGGGCGGGGCTAACTCACCATTCACTTCTATGGGAGGGGGCGTGGTCTAAGGCGGGACATGCACCAGAAGTGGATGCTGATTGGTACCTGTCATCCTTATCTCACCTGTCAATCAGTTTGACGAGTAGTGTACCCATTATACTACTCCCCTAGGATGTATACCATTCTGTCCAGGTGATTTTCTACTCTTCAGTTTATCAAGTAGTTGTAATACATCTTCCCAGTTTATCAATATTTCTTTCAATTCTTCTGATGCATCACCTTTAAATACCATTTCAGGGATGGGTAACTTCCCTACATCTTTACTAAAGACCAAGGCAAAGAATTCATTCAGTCTCTACTACTATTACTACTACTATTGAACATTTGTATAGCGCTACAAGACATACACATCACTGCACAGACATGTAAGAGACAGTCCCTGCTCATCAGAGCTTACAATCTAGTTAAGACAAGCAACACAAGGGAAACACAAGGAGATCAGGTGAGTTGAGATCCGAAAGTGGCAGCGAAGAGGTGAGTTTTCAACCTGGATTTGAAAAGGGTCAGAGAAGATACCTGAAGTACAGACTCGAGTACTTTGGTCCAGACATAAGGTGCAGCAAAGTGAAAGGAGTGAAGGCTGGAGTTAGCAATAGAAGAAAATGACACAGATAGAAGCAATTTGCCAGAAGAGTGGAGTTCCCAAAGGGGGGGAGGGGGTGCAGGAAGAGATAAGAGAGGAAAGGTAGTGAGGAGCTGCAGAGTGAATACACTTATAGATCAGCAGGAGAAGTTTGAACTGGATGCGGAAATGGATAGGGAGTCAATGAAGTGACTTGAGAAGAGGGGTAATATGAGCATGACAAGGCTGGTGGTAGATTAGCCGTGCAGCAGAGTTTTGAACAGATTGAGGGGGAGCGAGATGATCCAACAATGTCAGGGAGTACCCCAAGGCTCCTCTCTGTCCGCGCTACTCTTTAACATATATATGCAAAATCATCCGCTCCTTTGAAATCTCCTATCTGATCTACGCAGATGATGTATTGTTGTTTGCACCAATCAACGTCATGCATCCTGACTTTACTGCTTTAGTGAACTGCTTCAACGCAATCACCGATTGGCTTCACGCCCAAAACCTCAATATAAACTTCAAAAAAACCGAGGTCCCGTTCATTACAAAAAACAAAACCTTTTCTCCCCCTATGACCTTGAAGGTGAGAGACGCAGAGCTCCCCAGTAAACCAACGATACGCTACCTGGCCGTTACACTTGACCAGCATCTCGATTTTAAAGTGTATATAAACAACACCATCAAGGCAATATACAATAAGATCAAGACACTATGACACCTAAGACCCATGCTAGCACCAGACGACTTCCGAACAATATTCCAAGCACTGGTCATACCCCACTTTGACTATGCAAACGTCATTTTGCACGGCCTCCCCAAGAGCACCCTAAGCCCGTTACAACTCGCGATGAATGCTGCTGCCTGTGTCCTCTGTGGAGTATCCAGAAAAGACCACATAAGTCCCATCCTTAAAGATCTACACTGGCTACCGTTAAACTGCAGGCTCACATACAAGGTTCTACTCCTTACCTTCAAAGCCATCAACAAGATTTTCCCTTCCGCTATCACAGCCCTCCTCACCCCCACCCCCAATAACAGATCAAGAAGGTCAGTAGCTTCCAACACACTGATTGTCCCCAAGGAAACTACAAAATGTGCACAAGCAACTAGGAACAGAGCCTTCGCTTTCTATGCTCCAAATTGCTGGAATAACCTCCCACCCAATATCAGATCGATCAGAGATCTCACACAATTCAGGAAAGCCCTCAAACATCACCTATTCCTTCTACACTTCTCCCAACCCAATGATACCTCCCCACTTCCCAAACCCCAATCCACTCGAACAGCACCCCACACTTCACCTGCTAGCTAGAACAAATCTAGTCCCTTACCGACCATTGATATATTCAACAAGGTCAATCAAAGGTGTATATAACAAATATGTGATAGTAATACCATGATTACTACCATCACGCAAACTGTAACAAATGACGTATGCAAATGTATATATACTAAGTCTCTGTACTGTAAATAACTGATAAGACCCAGATTCAACCGGGCGGTTATGCCTAACATGTAAATAGTCACCCTAGCCACATCTTACGTTGGCATAAAATGTACATAGTTCCCCCAAGTTACAACTCCAAGTTATCGTTCCCGTTCATTGTAAGCACAAGGCAGATCTCCTCTGCCCTGTACAAAAATTGTTATTTGTGAACAGCACTGATATTAAAGAGCACGGTATAGAAAAGCTTTAAATAAATAAATCCAAAGGGAGACCAGCAAGGAGTAGATTACAATACTTTCTCTTCTAAGGCCTTGTCCCCTCTTAGTGCCTCTTTTACCTCTCTATCATCTAATGGTCCAACTGACTCTCTCACAGGTTTTTTGCTATGAATGTACTTGAAAAAGGTTTTACTATGTGTTTCTGCTTCAACGGCAAACTTTCTTTCAAATTCTCTCTTTGCCTGCCTTATCAATGCCTTGCATCCAACTTGCCAGTGTTTATGTTGTTTGCAGTTTTGTCATTTGACTCCATTTTACATTTCCTGAAAGATGCTTTTTTGACTACAACAGCCTCTCTGACCTCACCTTTAAACCATACTGGCAGTTTTTAGGCCTTCCTTCCATTTTTCTTAAAGAGTGGAATAAAGCTGGTCTGGGCTTCCCAGATAGTATTTTTTAAACAATGCCCATACTTGATGTAAATCTTTAACCTTTACAGCTGCTCTTTTTAGTTTTTTCTTAACTATTTTCCTTATTTTTTAATTTAATTTAATTAATTTAATTAACAGTTTCTTATATACCGCATCTTCCCAAGATCAAATGCGGTTTACATAGAACAAGGTAACATAACAGACAGGTGTCTGTTTTTACAGTGAACATCTTAGAACCATAACAACTACATTACAATAATAGAACAAGCAAGAACTATTTACAGGGAACAAAATAAGTAACAGATACAGTGTTGTATGTGACATTTAAGGATAATAAGCATATAGAGTTTCACATCATTTGTCAATTCTAGTTTGGTTTATGGGGAAACTTACTTGGTATTATCCATTTTCTAGCAGGGGAGGTGTGTTTGGCAAAGATCCGTAGTATGATGTGAACAGGTGCGTTTTAAGTTTTTTGCGGAATTCTTTAATCTCTACAAGTGATCTTATTTCAACTGGAAGGGCATTCCATAGAGTGGGGGTAGCGTGTGAGAATGCCTTTTTGTTTGTTATCTTTCTGGATTTTATAAATTCTTTCGGAGTCCTTAATTTGTTTGTATGATCTCTCCTGTGTGAGTTATTAGAAGGTTGTTTAGTGATGAGGTTGGCTAGGGTGGGTGGTGCCATGTTGTTTAGAGTTTTGAAGGCAGTAGTTTCATAGTTTCCCTTTTGAAAGTTAAAAGGTGGTACTGTGGATTTCCTTGCCATCCTTCCTCCATCTATTACATCAAATGCTATGATGCTATGATCGCCATTGCCAAGTGGCCCCAACAGCTTTATCTCTTGCCCCAGATCCTGTGTTCTACTAAGGACTAGGTCCAAAATAGCTTCCCCTCTTATCGGTTCATTAACCAGTTGTTACAAGAAGCAGTCATTTATTTCATCTAGAAACTTTATTTCCCTAGCATGTCCTGCCATGACACTGACCCAGTTGATACCGGGGTAATTGAAATCACCCATTATTATTACTGTGTTGTAACTTTTGTTAGCTTCCCTGATTTCTTTTAGCATTTCATCATCCAATTTGTTCATTCTGGCCATTTGGTCAGTAGTACACTCCCACTACCATCACCTTCCCCTTTTTACATGGAATTTCTATCCATAGAGATTCTACAGTGTATTTTGTTTCCTGCAAAACTTTAATCCTGTGAGACTCAATGGCCTCCCTAACATAGAGTGCAACCCCTCCACAAATTTGAGGACCTTGATAAATTGGAAGACTGGAAACCAAATGGCAGAAGAAATTTAATGTGGACAAATGCAAAATTATGCACCTAGTAAAGAACAACCACACTATGGTCACACAATGCAAGGTACCACTTTAGAAACCGCCACCCAAGAAAAAGATTCATGCACTGTCATGTATAATACGTTGAAACCCTTCGTCCAGTGTGCAATGACAGCCAAGAAAGCAAATAGAATGCTAGGCATCATAAGGAATGGAGAATAAAACAAAGGATATTATAATGCCACTGTATTATTCCATGGTGCAATTCTGGTTGCCATTTCTTAAAAAGGATATAGCAGAATTAGAAAAGGTAAAAAGAAGAGCGACAAAAATGGTAAAGGAGATAGAAGAATTCCTCTATGATGAGAAGCTTAAAAGGTTAGACTCTTCAACTTGGAAAAGAGATAGCTGAAGGGAGATATGATAGAGGTCTATAAATTAATGTATAGAGTGTAACGGGTCAATGTAGATCAATTGCTTATGCCATCAAAAATTAGAAAGACTAGAGGGTACGCAATTAAGCTACAATGTAACCCATTTAAGACTAATAAGAGAAAATATTTTTTTACTCAATGCATAATCAGACTTTGGAATTCATTACCAGAGGATGTAGTAAAAGCTGTTAGTGTAACTGGGTTTAAAAAAGGTTTGAACAATGCGCTCTTGGAGGAAAGGTCCATAAACCATTGAGGACCCGGGAAATACGCTGCTTACCCCGAGATGAGCATTGTGCAACCTGTGTGCCTTTTTGGGAACTTGCCAGGTACTTGTAACATGGATTAGCCCCTGTTGGAAATAGGATACTGGGCTTGATGGACCTTGTCTGACTCAGTATGGCATTTCTTAGATTCTTATGTTGTTTGGAGCACTGTTCTCTAAGCAGTTGTTGGTCCTCTTCCAATGTTCCTTTCCAAGAGCAAAACAACAGGAAAAAATACTCATTTGTTTAAACAAAGAAATAATTGTAGTAAGTTGAAATGCAGATGTGCTCATGGTGATGTGCTGTTTTTCCTTTCCAGTCATACCCATGGTGTGTTCAATGGTCTGGCTTAAAAAAGAAAATTTCCAGACATGGGGCTGAGACATAGCTTGTTATAACAACAACTTAGGGACCTCATCATCCAATACTTCTGGCACAGAGACCTATATAAGTACTCAGAGAACTGAGACACTTAGAGGCCCATTCTGAAGGTGCTTGTCTGGACGTCCAGTAATCTGGATGGTCCGGAGATGCATCCAATTCTGTTCCCATGGGGGCTAGACACCCCCGTGGGAGCAGAATCGCAGCACAGTGGCTGGACGTCCAGGGGGTGCCACGATTTAGGCACTCCAGATGTCCAGCCACTTGCCCGGCTAACTCAGCCAGGTTCCTTAACAGAGCCACGGTGCCATGGCGTCATGTTGCAATGGCTCCCTGGCTCTATTATAGAGCTGCGATTCCCAGCTACCCGCGACAACTTTCTTTTCCTGCAGCCGGATCCCTGATGCGGCCTTCCAAAGACAGGGTCAGGTTGCGGAGTAGCTCCTGCACTCCCTCGCTCCACTGACCTGGCCCTGCGCTGCAGTCCCCTGATGTCCTGGGGGACGTATTCAACCTCCAAGGTGGAATAAGTCTTCCGTCGATGTTGGCAACCCCAGACATATAGGGCCAACCTCAGGATCAGCCTTGTACTTCTGTGGTCACATCCCCACCCACCACCTGCTCTCGCTCTACCCTCGGTCCACCCCCTTGAACCGAGCTCCCTGCACAATGGGGATCGACGTGCAGGGAGCTCTGTTACTGGCATAGTGATCCTGGTGTTTAGCAAGGCCGACGTCCGGATCGGACGTCCAGTCCCGCTAAACAAGGACTGGAATGAACCCCTTCCTGTATCAAGTCCTGCTCTCCCTCAAAGATTTAATCATGTTTCGGCATCTGGAAGAGGGATTAAAAGAGATGATGGCTCTGCTGTAGTAAATATTTTATAAGAGACCAAAGAGGCACCCAAAAAACACAGACAAATTCTGATAGGGAAGACCATAGAGGGGTACAGAAATGGGAAATAACTATAGGGAAAGCAAAGCTACAGGGCTGGTGCTAGAGTTTCTGGTGCCCCTACAATCTATAAATCAGTCCTTTCCTGTCTCACTAGTATTAATGGCAGTGTAAGCCTTCCTGAGTTGGGACCCTTTCTACCAAAGGGATAGGGTATTGACAGAATGCTTCAGGTGATGATCAGGGCCTCTCCATATGGAACACTCAGGAAAGTTTTCACAAATATTATTTGTTTAAAAAAATGATGCTAAGTAGAGAGAATTAGTTTGTTAAGAAAAATATATTATTTTGTTAATGTTCTCTCAAGTCGTTTCCTTAGGTGGTAAAAATTTATTATTTTAAAATGTTAACAAGCAATGGAATAAATATTTTCTTTACAGCACCTAAGCATAAAATCTTTGCAAAACAATTTTCTGGGGTTTTTTACAGCTTTCAACTGACAATATTTTGTGCTGATTCAGACAAGTATTTCAGATAAGTACTCATATTCAAGTGACAATTTATTTATTTTAGCAATGCTTATATTCTACTTTTCACCAGGTCAAAGCGGTGTACATTCAGGTATGGTATATATTTCCCTTGTCCCCAAAGTGCTCAAAATCTATGTTTTGTACTCAAGGCAATGGAGGGTTATTATATAAAGTGTGTCCAAGTGCAATCTAGATGTCCAGGGTTAAAACATGCAGATAAACGATGAAGACATCTATTTTTCCACCTGATTATAGAAACATAGGGGTATGTTTACTAAAGAGCGTTAAGAGAGCACGGAATATTGACAATATCAGCAGTGTTAAGGGTGTTTGAATGCGATAAAGGCTGTCTTGATCTGTCCTGAGGCAGCCTCTAAAAGTAGATTGGGTGAAACTCGAGTCGACTGAGAGTCGGACAGTATTTCTAGTCCTGAGGGTTGGGGACATACGTTTGCCCAAGTTAAGTTTTTCAAGTTTTTAAATGCATTTAAAAGTTGTAAAAATAATCTTGGTGGTTTATGAATGATAATAAGGGTTATTACATTGGGTGCAATGCTGCGGTAAAGTTTAACCGCAAGTGCAACCCCCAGTCCTTTCACTGAGGCCATTCCCCTCCCCTTTGTGAGTGTGAGCATGTGATCTGGCTTTGAGCCAATAATATTTTTAAACATCCTGGGCCAGCATCGGTCAATCCTTTTTGGTTTGGCTGTTAGCTATTTTGGTTGCCTTCAGTGTTTGGATTTACCCATACGCTCTGTTTTTTTGACTGCAATGTCAGTGTGTGGCATAGGATGGGGAAGACGTGTCCCCCTGCAGAGCCAGAATTGCCACAATGTGTGCCTCAAAAAGATGATGATGTGCATAACAGTCACAGGAGAGGCATGAGTAATACATTGAAATGAGGAAAACATTCCTGTGTGGGCCATGGACTACAAAAGAGGACTGCTACTTCTGGAGAGAGATCTGCAATTGTAAGTATTTACTTCTGGGAATTTTTCTAAATCTTGGGGAAAAAGGAATTCTTTAGATTAAAGCTGATTAATATGTGAACCCAATATATTTATTAAATCAGTCAGGACCTAGTAGCAACAAAGAGCTTTCAGTTTAAATTTAAAACACAGCAGAGAGCTTTCTCATTAAATTTAGACCCCAAGACTCCCTCTATCCAAGCAAGGGCTGTGGGACTCCCCCTGGAAATTGATCACAGATTACCTTAGAAGCACAGGATGGGATACTCTGTAGCAGCCAGCTTTTCATAGGTCTTCTTTCCCTCCCTCCCTCCCCAATATCCATCAACCCCTGGGATAATCATAGCTTTATAGGTGCTTAAACCTCTTAAAGGAAAGGAGGTGTCATATTCACTCTCAGGTGCAGCTGTTTATCCTCATCAGGCATACATTAAGGACCTGAGATTAATTAAACTTCAGTGAATAAAGTACATTAAATGTATTAGGTATAGTTTTATTAGTATAAGTATCCCCAGAAAGCCTTAGTAAGTAAAGGACTTAAATATCTAAACACGATCCTAAAACTAAAATGCAGACAGCAGTCCAGCAGTGAGATGGGGGCTTTCCATTCTTTTGCATTGAGTGTCACATGTATGATTTTCTCTCAGTTGGAGAGGGGTCTAACGTGCACACTAGGTGCAAGCAGCTCTTTGCTCTCAGGGAACGAGTCCGATCTCTGGAGGCTAGAGTAGCAGATTTGGAGGATATAAGGAAGACAGAGAGGTACATAGATGAGACCTTCAGGAGTATAGTCCTGAAGTCCGACCTCCAGTCTGGCAGTATCCGTGTTGCCATGGAGGAGAGAGGTCATGTGACAGGAGAGCATCACTCTGGTGTGGCAGGAAGTGATCCTGTAGCTAGGATCTGTCCTCCAGGTGATATAAAACCCTCTCGCACCGAGGAAGTTTCTCCAGAGCCATGTACCCATGAGGGAAGGGTTAGGACAGCCATTATAGTTGGTGATTTGATCATTAGGCATGTAGATAGCTGGATGACTGGTGGACATGAGGATCGCCTGGTAACCTGCCTGTCTGGTGCAAAGGTAGTGGACCTCATGAGCCACCTAGGCAAGATCTTAGATAATGCTGGGGAGGAGTCTGCTGTCTTGGTACATGTCAGTAGCAATGACATAGGATAATATGGCAGGGAGGTTTTGGAGGCTAAATTTTGGCTTTTAGGTAGGAAGTTGAAATCCAGAACTTCTAGGGTAGCGTTCTCCGAAATGTTTCCCGTTCCATGCGCAGGTCCCAAAAGTCAGGCTGATCTCCGAAGTCTCAATGCGTGGATGAGATGATGGTGCAAGGATGATGGTTTTAGATTTGTGAGGAAATGGGGAACATTCTGGGAAAAGGAGGGGCTCTTCCGAAGGGATGGGCTTCACCTTAATCCGGATGGAACCAGGCTGCTGCATTAACCTTTAAAAAGGAGATAGAGCAGCTTTTAAACTACATAATAGGGGAGAGAAGTCAGTTGCCCAAGAGCGCATTGTTCAGAACAATGTATCCTTGAAGGATACTACCAAAAGAATGAAGTTAGGGCATATCAGCAGAGGGGTTCCAATAAAGACAAAAGTAGCCCAAATGCCTTTTAGTACGGAGCAGACAGAGCTTAAAGTTTCCAAATTACCCCTGCCTACCGATAACCAGATTAATATGAATAAAATACAGTCCCTACAAAGCTTGTATGCAAATGCTAGAAGTCTAAAAAATAAGATGGGAGAGTTAGAATATATAGCACTAAATGAGAGGTTAGATATGATTGTTATCTCAGAGACATGGTGGAAGGAGGAAAACCAGTGGGGGAACAACCCAAACTATGGTTACACGATGCAAGGTTCCACATTAGGAACCACCACCCAGGAAAAAGATTTAGGCGTCATTGTGGATAACATGTTAAAACCCTCTGCTCAGTGTGCAGCAGTGGCCAAAAGAGCAAATAGAATTCTAGATATCATACGGAAAGGAATGGAAAATAAAACAAAGGATATTATAATGCCTCTGTATCGTTCCATGACCGCACCTTGAATATTGTGTGCAATTCTGGTCACCGTATCTTAAAAAGGATATAGCTTTATTAGAAAAGGTACAGAGAAGAGCTACCAAAATAGTAAAGGGGATGGAATCATACCCCTATGAAGAGAGCCTAAAAAGGTTAGGGCTCTTCAACCTGTAAAAGAGACGGCTGAGGGAAGATATGATAGAGGTCTATAAATTAATGAATGAAGTGGAACGGGTAAACGTAGATCAATTGTTTACGTCATCAGAATATAGAAAGACTAGGGGACATGTAATGAAGCTATAGGGTAAACTATTTAAAACTAATAAGAGAACATATTTTTTCACTCAACGTGTAATCAAACTCTGGAATTGGTTACTGGAGAATGTAGTAAAAGCTGTTAGTGTAGCTGGGTTTAAAAAAGATTTGGACAAGTTCCCTGGAGGAAAGGTCCATAAACCATTATTAAAAGGGACCCAGGATATCACTGCTTGACCCAATACAAACATTGTGGAACCTGTGTCTTTTGGGGAAAATGCTACTGTTGTGATGTAGAGACCCATACCGAACCCATGGAAATAGAGAGAAAGGAAGATTCCACCTTTAAAACTGACAGGCAGCTAGAGCACATGGCTCACTGCTTACATAGAAAAGGTAAACAGGGAAAGACAGGAGCTGAGTTGACACGCCCAGACTCTGACGTAATAACAAGCCCCGAGCTTAATCAAGCACACCTGTTCAGGGTGGGAGCCGAGCCAAGCCCAGGGGAACAGAATTATAAAACGTCGTCATTAGCTCCCAGGAAGGAAGCCAGGAGGAGGGCCACGAGGGAAGCAGAGAAAGAAGCAGAGAAGGAAGCAGAGCCAGGTGGAGGAGCAGCAGACACAGGCTGGAGAAGAGGCCAGAGGGCAAGCTGGACAGGTAATTGCAGCTTGAACGGCAGTTGGAGCCGTGGCAGCAGAGAGAGTTGGAGTTGTGGCAGAGAAGAAGCTCAAGGAAGGAAAGACAGGAGAGAAGAGAGAGCTCCTATACGGCAGGCTTGGAGAGGCTCAGAAACTCCAGGGAGTTGGAGACCTGATAGAGAAACTTCTTACCGGTCTGTGAGAAAAGCCAGCAGACTTAAAGGAAGGAAGGCACGCCCTGTGACCAGGACCTTGCTGGAACGGAGAGAGCAGGGAGCCCTGCAATCAGAAGGGAGCCTTCAGAGTTTACACAGGTGGGAGCCCAGCACAGAAACCTTCCCATATAACTGCCAAGAGTTAGAGGAGAGCCACAGAAGAAACTCCAGTGCATCAGGTATTTTAAACCCGTGCTGTGTAGAGTTCTATAAAGGGAAAACACCTGGGTATAAAGAGGGAAGTTATTTTAAATCCCTTAGTAACCGTCTGCAAACAAACACTGCCAGCCCTGATATAGAAGATATGCAGATAGACTCTAATGTTGAGGACATAGCTGATATGAGAATGGATTGCACGCTGTGTTTGGCTGACAACATTGAGTCACTGTGTTGAAACCTGGAAGTAAGAGTGCTAAGTTAACAGCAAAGAAAAATAAGGTATTTCTTTAACAGCAAAGAAAAAGAAGGTATTTTCTTTGTTCCAAGAAGCTGTTTATTTTCAGTTTGCACTTACTAGGAGCACTGTATTGTTTGGGAACCAGAGAGTGAAGAAGCACTTACCTTATTTATTGTATATAATCCTCATGCTAAACTCCTGGACACTGTTCTTATTTGTTTGCACCGAAGTTCTGTTTGTGAGGGGAAATAAATCCTTGTCATTTTGCCTTAAACACTCGGACTACAACTGCTTCTTTATCAGAGAGGTAAAAAGGGACTACAAATCCCAAGAGGCCTTGCAAGAGCCCTAGCTGTAGTCTCACTTTCTGCATAGAAAAATTATCATGGCAGACCAATCCTCTGCGCCCTAGGTGGAGGGCTGGCCACGTGGCGACACTGTAGGAACTTATGACCTAGATTGGTCACTTTTGGAAACAGGATACTGGGCTTAATGGACCTTGGTCTGACACAGTATGGCATATCTTAAGTTCTTATGTTCTTGTGTAGCTGCTGGCAGGAGAATACATGACTGCACATAGCTGGAAGAGGCTGATGGATGAGCTGAGGGAAGGATGTCAGTACATAAGAGTGTGGTATGGGCTTGCAGGCACCAATGTACCTGATGTGACATCACCAATGCAGTTGTAGTGTGCCTGTGCCATGGAGAAGCCCCAATACCAGCTATGTTGGTCTCACAGCTGTCCCACCTTCCAACCACCATACAACTCTCCAGATAAATGTGTATACAACAACAAGAAAAGAGTCACTCATACTGGCCATATGGAGGAAGCAAGGAAGTGTGATGATCCCTGCAGGTGGCCATCCCAGGGGTACTATGTGGCTGCATGTAATGCATAGATGTGATGGAGCAAAGCTGTACAGTCACAGTGATGATGAAATAGTTGAATTGTTTGTTATGTATGTAATATATGTATTTATATAACTGGTTTTGATAACATGGATTATTCTGGGGTAATGGAGGATTAAGTGACTTGCCCAAGGCCACAAAGAATTGAGGAGTTTACATACATACAAACCTTCTGCAAAATGCTCCCACCAGTCACACAATGAATGCTAGTGGAAATTAAACCCTGGTCTTTTGGCTCCCAAGCCAGTGCTCTAACCATTAGACTACTTCTCCACACGGGTGCCATATATCCGCAGGGTGAACATGTCTGACCCACTGCAATGGCCTGCAGCAGCGCCAATAAAGTCATGCTCTCAGAAGAACATGATCATAAATAGTATGTGTACAGTGTGATGAAGAAGCCCCAATTTCCACTGTTAAAATACAAAACATGCAGCATGTCAGTGCAAAAGCTGACAGGAGAACAGACCAGGTGGATAGCTGTTGTCAGTGGCAACGACAACAAAGGCAGCCACGGGGTCTGGAGAAACGTGTAGTAAGAAGAAACGCCCTAATTCCCAATAGCACACACCTGGTAGGGAAGAGTATGCACAGCCCTTATAAGGATAGTGCAGGGAACACAAGGGGGAAGCATTACAAGGACGACACCTCCAAAGAATTGCCAGGAGGAGAGGAATTGTCAGAGAGCTCAGATTTGGAACAAACCCTGAGAGGGAGAAACCTGGGACAAGGTGAGCACTGTAGGAAGAGAAGACAGCCTGTCTTACCTACAGCAGTTACCAGAGAGGAACCAGGAAGAGTCTCTCACTTCAGTATAGGAAGTGACTCAGAGTCTGAACCAGGAAGCGTTCAACCTCAGAGATACCCAGAATCCACTAGGAGGAAGCAGCTTGCTAGAGCCGAGGCCAGCTGGGCAGCTCCTGCTGATTGCAGAGACACGGCAGCATGGAACCTACGTTCTAACCAGAGGAACTACAAGCCAGTAGCTAAAAAGTATGTAACAAGAAGCTGGGACTTGGGGAATGAATGTGAGCCATTGAAAGTTAAAAGGAATAAAAGTGTTTGTAGAGTGAATGCAGAGCAACCTTACACAGGAAGCCAGAGGTGGGGGCAGGGCAGCTACTTCCAACCTAACTACCTGAATAGAGAGCATTCACAGCCGTCAGAAAAGCTTAGAGACTGGCCAGAAGACGTGTATATGTCAGAAGAGGAGCTGGCAGTAAGCTTTAAACCCCAAAAGAAGCCTTACAAGCTAAAGTCTGTTAGCAAGAGGGGACAGAGAGTTCCTCTATCCCAAACAGAAGATAGCAACAGAGAAACTTACCGTGAGGGCTTGCCAAGGGGAAATGTCCAAACATATTTCAACCAAGAGGGTTTGGAACGTGAGGAGGAACCCATGTTAGTGGACTCTCTCAGTGAATCCTCATCTATATCTGACCTAATGGACTGTACATTAGTCTCATCTGAAAGAATATCTCTGCGCTAGACAGAGCCAAAGCATGTATGCTACAGTTAAGTTCCTACCTTGAAGCAAGAAGTTATTGCTGTATGTCCTTTGTGTTTTGCCAAAAGATTGGAATACTTTTGTTTCTGCTCGTGTTCTGTTCACTTGTTTATTAATCCACCCCGGGAGGGGAATAAATCCACATTTTGCTTTACCATTCGAGTTTGCACAACTATTTCTTCACCATCAGCAGCACACTGCCCCCTGGTGGTGACATAAAGTGGCGTAGTTCTTCGGATTTTTCAAGTGGATGAAAAACACAGCACCGAAGACACACATAGGATTTACCTTGCTGAAGGAGGAAAAGTTTGCCGCCGGAGAAAAAGAAAGAAAAAGCCGGAGCAGATTTTTTTTCAAAATTCCTGACCTGGAGTGCAGCAAGCCTACAGCTTTCTCAACGCACGATCCTTCACCGTGCTGAGGTAAAGGTAGGAGGGCACGGGTGATTTGGATCTGAGAAAGGGGGAGCTGTGGTGTTAGGAGCAGCAAGAGGAATAGCAGAAAAAAAAAAAAAAAAAAGTTACCTATAGTGGAAACACTTTGTTTGGTGCCGCACTTGGTGGGCTTGTCTTTTGTTTCTTCACAGGTGCGTAAAGATGGATCCCCAGCAAATGAAAGACTGGATGGAGGTCCAGTGGAAAGCACAAGGAGAACTGGCCCAGCAAAGCCAAGAGAGAATGATCCATGCAATGACTGAGCAGCAGCAGCCGCTACTAGAGTTGCTGGAGACTCTGATAAAGAAAACTGCTACCGCAGCCGAGGTTGAGTCTGCAGGACCGAGGGCGGTAGGACTACATGAATACAATGCTCTGTCATTGGGACAATTAAAGTCATACGATAGTTTTGATGACTTTGCTGACGCGTTCGAGCGAATAGCAGCAGCGGCTAAATGGCCGACTGATCAGTGGGCAGTAAGATTCGCCATGACTTTGTCTGGTGAGGCGCTCGCCGCATACAAAACAATGCCCGTTGATCTGTCTTCCAGTTACCCCGACGTGAAGATAGCTATTAGAGATAGGCTGGGTTTAACGCCCATGCACTACAGAAGGCTCTTTAGAGAGGCCAAACTCCTGGATAAGGAAACGCCTAAAGCCTTGTTACAACGACTAAAAGGTCTAGCGACCAAATGGCTCGTTCCAGAAAGGGCGACGGTCAAGTCTTTATTTGATACCGTCCTCCTGGAACAGTATTTGGAAGCCATTCCACAAGAAATAAGGGCATTTATATTGCTACAAAAATGCAATTCTACGAATGACGCAGCCATCCTTACGGAGAACTATTTTGAGGCTGAATTAGCCAGTACCTCCGGAGGCGGTATTTTAAAAATGGCTGGCATTGATAGAATGCATGGTGTGAGAAAGTCTTTTAAAAGCAATGCATATGGTGATACTGCATGTAATGTTAAGATGTCTGGTAACACTATGGTGAAAATGGCCCAAATGAAATGTTTTAACTGTGGTCAGCCTGGACATGGGTACAAAAAGTGTACTGAACGTAGTGCTCTAGTAGTGGGAGGACAGAACCCCCTAGAGAAGGGCATTCAGGTAGAGGTCCAGATTGAAGGGGTAAAAGCTTTGGCGCTCTTGGATTCTGGAGCTAGCCAAAGCATGGTTTCTCGTGAATTGTGGGAGACCATTACCGCCCGTAACCCTTTTTCACAAAAGCAAGCGAGGGACAAAATTAAAGTAAGATGTGTGCATGGTACGTCCGTATTTTACCCACGGTATGGAGTGTCTGTGATAGGGATGAATACTCGGGAGAAGATACAGATGGCTGTAATTCCTCATCTCCCGTATGAGCTTGTTTTAGGCCGTGATTGGCCACCGTTCAACCGAGGTCTTAAAGAGAGCCTAGGTAAGAAAACTACTTTAGTTTCCACTAGATCCCAGGCCAAAGCCTCAGAGATAGGGGTAGGTTCCGCTGAGGAGGAAGAAACTCCAGATGCAGAGGAAGGCCAGGGAGAGGAGCTAGTAGATATACTCCCCACACATGACGATCTAATAAACCTTCCTTCTAAGGAAAGAAAGGGAAGGGCAGAGAGACGTCGGGAGCAAAGAAATAGGTCCCAAGGGAGGGCAGAGCTGGTAGCAGGGGAAGATTTGCCCTGGGTCCCTGCTGAGTTAGTCCAGAAGTTCCCTTCCTTCCCAAAGGAGCAGAGGGCAGATCCGTCCCTAAAAAGAGCTTTTGAATTTGCTCAGGAGGGTAGAGCCATCTTGCCTAGATTTTTCCTAGAGGGTGAGCTGTTATACCGGGAAAGTACGGACCCGTATACAGGGGCCATCCGCAAGCAGGTAGTGGTGCCAGCAACCTTTAAGACCATAGTAATGCGATTGGCACACGACCACCCTGTGGGTAGCCACAAGGGCATACAAGGCACAATAGACCAAATACTGGCCCGCTTTTACTGGCCGGGCGTCTTTAAGGAGACCACCCGCTACTGCCAGTCTTGTCCCGCGTGCCAGAAGGTCACTGCCATAAAGCCGAAACCGGTGCCAATGATTAGTACACCATTATTGCCACGCCAGTCCGACGCCTGGCTATGGACATTGTAGGACCCTTAGTTAGGACGCCAAGGGGCTTCCAATATCTATTGGTAATTGTAGACGTTGCCACTAGGTTTCCGTGGGCCATTCCGCTACGGAATATTTCTGCTAGGTCGATGTCCTTAGAAATAATAAAATTATTTTGCGAAATAGGTTTCCCACAAGAGGTCCTAACGGACCAAGGAAGCAACTTTACCTCAAAGTACTTGGCCTTAGTGTGGGATGCCTTCGGGATAAGGCACGTCCGGACCTCCGCCTATCACCCACAGTCGAACGGACTGGTGGAAAGGCTAAACCAGTCAATTAAACAGATGTTACGACGCGGACTGGAGGGACAGATGGGGGAGTGGGATAATTTACTTCCCTTTGTATTGTACGCTTGCCGAGAGCGTAGGCAGGCATCATTAGGGGCATCGCCCTACGAGTTATTATTTGGCCGAGCTCCAAGGGGGATCTTGGATATCCTGAGAGAGCAATGGAGCGAGCCGGAGGCAGAGGAAGTGGGGGTTCCCCAGTTTCTCAGGGATCTTAGGAACCGCCTAGAAAGGACTTCCCGGGTTTCCATGGAAAATTTACAGGCGAGCCAAAGCCGGCAAAAACGGTATTATGACCGGAGGTCCAAAGAACGGCAATTAAGCATAGGAGACAAGGTATTGGTCCTAGTGCCTGCTGTAGGTCCAAAATTTGAATCTAGGTGGAAGGGACCCTGCAAAGTGGTAGCTAGAGTAGGCCCAGTCTCCTATAAAGTTGAGCACGAAGGGGGGCGTCAACAGGTATACCACTTGAATTTATTAAAACCCTGGCAGGAACGATCGGCGTCAGTACAGCTGGTCAAAAGAGAGAGGCGAAGGGTTAGTCACCTTCGGCTTACGTGCTGTCAGACGGAAACATCAGCAACACGTAAGGTTTTAAGGGGGGGGATATGTGATGAAGAAGCCCCAATTTCCACTGTTTAAAATACAAAACATGCAGCATGTCAGTGCAAAAGCTGACAGGAGAACAGACCAGGTGGATAGCTGTTGTCAGTGGCAACGACAACAAAGGCAGCCACGGGGTCTGGAGAAACGTGTAGTAAGAAGAAACGCCCTAATTCCCAATAGCACACACCTGGTAGGGAAGAGTATGCACAGCCCTTATAAGGATAGTGCAGGGAACACAAGGGGGAAGCATTACAAGGACGACACCTCCAAAGAATTGCCAGGAGGAGAGGAATTGTCAGAGAGCTCAGATTTGGAACAAACCCTGAGAGGGAGAAACCTGGGACAAGGTGAGCACTGTAGGAAGAGAAGACAGCCTGTCTTACCTACAGCAGTTACCAGAGAGGAACCAGAAAGAGTCTCTCACTTCAGTATAGGAAGTGACTCAGAGTCTGAACCAGGAAGCGTTCAACCTCAGAGATACCCAGAATCCACTAGGAGGAAGCAGCTTGCTAGAGCCGAGGCCAGCTGGGCAGCTCCTGCTGATTGCAGAGACACGGCAGCATGGAACCTACGTTCTAACCAGAGGAACTACAAGCCAGTAGCTAAAAAGTATGTAACAAGAAGCTGGGACTTGGGGAATGAATGTGAGCCATTGAAAGTTAAAAGGAATAAAAGTGTTTGTAGAGTGAATGTAGAGCAACCTTACACAGGAAGCCAGAGGTGGGGGCAGGGCAGCTACTTCCAACCTAACTACCTGAATAGAGAGCATTCACAGCCGTCAGAAAAGCTTAGAGACTGACCAGAAGACGTGTATATGTCAGAAGAGGAGCTGGCAGTAAGCTTTAAACCCCAAAAGAAGCCTTACAAGCTAAAGTCTGTTAGCAAGAGGGGACAGAGAGTTCCTCTATCCCAAACAGAAGATAGCAACAGAGAAACTTACCGTGAGGGCTTGCCAAGGGGAAATGTCCAAACATATTTCAACCAAGAGGGTTTGGAACGTGAGGAGGAACCCATGTTAGTGGACTCTCTCAGTGAATCCTCATCTATATCTGACCTAATGGACTGTACATTAGTCTCATCTGAAAGAATATCTCTGCGCTAGACAGAGCCAAAGCATGTATGCTACAGTTAAGTTCCTACCTTGAAGCAAGAAGTTATTGCTGTATGTCCTTTGTGTTTTGCCAAAAGATTGGAATACTTTTGTTTCTGCTCGTGTTCTGTTCACTTGTTTATTAATCCACCCCGGGAGGGGAATAAATCCACATTTTGCTTTACCATTCGAGTTTGCACAACTATTTCTTCACCATCAGCAGCACACTGCCCCCTGGTGGTGACAACAGACCCAATATGCTTTCAGAACACATAAAAATGCATAAGAATGTGTGTACATCAATCAAAGCAGACCCTGGACTGTTCATGGCATCAAAATGAACTGAGTACCCCACAGCTACAAAGTGAGCAAGTGTGAATCAAACTCTCATCCAACACTTACTGAGCCAGTGCACTAACCATTAGGCTACATATTCACACCATCCTATACACCAATGCCTTGAATAAAAGAGACTACAGGTCCCTGCCTGCAATGGGTGAAATCAAGCACCACACCTAGGGGCCTGCCTTCAGCGGCACACATGCAGTGCGTAATGCACAGGACATGCAGTACTGTAATGCACAGGACACGCAGTACTGTAGCTGCTCAACAGACACACTGCTGCAGGATATATCTCTTGTATAAAGGCCAAGCACATGTCAAGATGCCCGTCCCTCCATTGTTCCCACAACAGCAAACACTCACACGCATGGGTCTATTGTGCCGCAGTATGGCACTTACCCCAAAGGCAGCACATGTACAGGGTGTGCAGTCCCCTGTGACCTGCTGCACATGCTGAGATAGGTACACCTGCACACACAGCGAATGCAAACTGCATCATTGACCCATGCGGTCCATTGCAGATAATCCAGGCCTCCCCAGGGGTCCATGCATATGTCTCCCACCATCATAGACGATAAGCAGGTATTGGACAATGCCCCCGTGATCACAGTCACTTCTATGGCTACAATTTCTGCTCCATGGCCCAGTATAGGTTAGTCCCCTCTATTACCCATGATGCATTGCACATTCTGAATCGTTGTTTGCAACTGAGCACCAAGCGAGAATGCTGTGATCCATCACATCAGGCCAGAATTATACAGGGACATTGTGCGCTTTGGGCATATAACAGCTACAAACTGTGCTACTGACCGGTTTCAGGGGTCACCCTGAATGTGAGGAGGGGGCACACATCACTGGTCCCCAGAGCCTGCCCTGCAATAGCTGCCATTTATCTAAACTTTGACTTGTATGCATCCTATGTAAACAGCTCTGTTTTTGACAATACTTAGAATCCTTGTGTTTTCATTTGTGTACTTTTTGATTTTGAACTTGTGTAACTTGAATGCAATGCAAGATTCAGTAGAAGCTGGGCTGCAGACAGGCTCTGAGTACATGTTGGGCTACAGTTGACACATCCTGAAATTCTGTGTCCCCTCTACACAGCTTGTGGCAGTGAGCATGCCACATAGTGCCATGCTTGTACACTCATATTATGTTATACCCCATGTCATGGACCCTGCTGAACTGGCCAGTGCAGCACATGCACTCACCCACACTGCACATGCAGTGGACACCCCCTTAAGACAGCATTGAAGCCTGACAGCTTGTACATGCAGTCTCACACTGTATGTAGAGATGCTGAAGATCATACCTGCAGCATGTTATATGCACAGACATAAAGCTTGGGCATCGCATGCATTGCTGCAGCTCACAGTCCTCTGGGACACATGCACACACAGGCATGACCCCACTCTCCAAAAGTGGTGCACACTGTCATTGTTACCTGCCTCTTAGACTTCCAGTAATGCTCATCCATTGTCAATACCTGCTCAGTGTGCTGGTGCTGTTGGCATGCTCTGCCATCTTGGCTTACATTGTATAGTTTCTCAGTTGGATAGCTGAGTGTGAGGACTCATGCTAGATGAAATGTGGGGGTTGCACATGATTCTTCTGTTCCAGGAAGGTATCATAAAGTTAACACACCTGGATATACCATTCTCTGATCCACAGACTGGCCTTGAACTTGTGACCTCTCTCTCACTCACTCACTCACACACACACACACACACACACACACACACACACACACACACACACTCTGACTATATGTTTGGAGCCACAGAACAGCCATGTGGACATATCAGTCCATAGGTATATGGGTGGTCATTATCAGGGTGCATGAAGGCATGACTTGGGGTGTGACCATGTCTGCTTGGCTGTCTGCAGGTTCCATGCCATACTTGGCTGATGGGGTCTGTTAGGCGGGTGTATGATAGGGATGTCTTGTGAGGCTGTATGTTACATAGCCTTACTATGCTACTGGTGCAACAAATATGCATTTCATACTTATAGGATCTGACCAGTCAAAGGGGCAGGTCATGATACCTGAGCCCACTCATTCCAGTCCATGGGTGTCCTAGCAGAATGACCAATGTACCCATTGTATGGTATGTGCTTGTGGGTGAGTCATGGACTACTGTCATATGTTGCAGATGACAAGAGGTAATCTAGATTCACATGTGGCTTAGATGATTGTGACCAACTGAGTACTGCGTTATGGAGGGGTCACCAGAGTATGCACAGATTCTGGTCATCATTTGGCAGGTGAGAGAGCAGGGTACTCTTTTTTTCCTCTGACATGGGCTGTTCTCATATTGCATATTATTCCTGGCTCAGTGAAATCTTTACGCACCACATGCACATATCCACTCAATATGCACAAGTGAGGGTCATCCAGATCCCAGGTCTAGCCTATTCAGTAGGCACATTAGCTATGTCCCAAGGTCCACAGCTGGCAGTAGACAGAATGCTAGCCAATCACTCCCTCCCTGCAAGTGTGCCCCAGTCACCGCCTCAGTGCTGCTGGTAGTCTTATTGAGGTAGCACACATGTAGCTAGTTATACCATGCCACTCCTGCCCCTATCCACTGGAAGATGTGGTAGCTGTGGGGTTGGCAGAGCTCCCATCTGACTATGGCAGCATGTATGTGTGCTCCTGCTGTCACAGCAGAGTCATACCAGCCATCAGAGGTGTTCTCCCTTGGCAGTCACCTTGTCAGCGTACAGCCCCACAGCATCATCCATGTGACATCTCATTTGCCAAATTTGCATCATCAACATAGTGCCCTGTCATAGTAGGGCACTATGCCGTTGCTGCTAATGGAGTACTACTATCACTTTCTTGGGAGCCCCTGTGTGTGGAGCACATTGCAGACATTTAAATAGGCTCTCTTCCCTCAAAAATACCCCTTTCTTGTGAGGTTTTAGTTGGCATTAGTGTTCCCAGCACTGAGGGCTCTAACACGCGAGTCAACACCCACTCTCCACATCATTAATGCCTGCGCTCCATCTCCTTTTCTCTTAATGCTGTGGGCCCCTCTAAAACTTGTTAATGCAGCATTATCGGTGCTTTCCGTGGCATGAACTGCTCACGGGTGCCAATAACATGTGTCAACAGCACACTTGCTCCCTTACCACCCTTTAATAAACATACCCCGTAGGCATTCCCAACCTGGATGCCAGCATCAATATCCATATGGATGTCCCCACTAAAAAACTTGGGAAGAGGAAATCTATCACATGCTACTTTGCATAAGTATGAAAGCTGTGTATGTGTGTCCTATGCTCTTCTTCAAACTGTACAATCTCATTCCTTAAAAAAATTCAACTAGCATCAAAGAAATGCCCTTTTGTTAAAAAATGAATTTACTAACTAGTTTTCTGGCTAGGGTTGGGTATAGGTGAAAATTTAGCTTAACCTCCAAGGGTCTTCCCCTTAGTCAGTACCTAGGCCTTCTACAATCAGTCCAGTCTCTCAGTCTTAGCAGGTCACAGGTATTCTTCAGATACGTGACCTACTTCCTAACTTTGAAAACTCAAAAAAAGGAAAACCCTAACTAATTCCAAGCTTGACTTTATTTTTATTTCAATTATTTTAACCTTTTAATCCCTACACTGTTCCTAACTAGAACAAATTAAAAAATAATTATATTCACTACCTAGAGGAGGTCTTTGTCCAAACACATTTTCAATCACAATCATATCCTTGAGCATAAATTAGTCTTCAATTCAACTAAGCTAAAATATTTGGGGCCCGATTTCCAAAGGCGTTTATGTGGGTAATTGCCCTAGTTATCTGTGTAAATGCCATATTTGGGATTTTCAAAGGGCACCTACATGGATAGTGCCCTTTGAAAACCCCAGATATGTCCCTAACTTGCCCAGATGCTATGTAGTTAGCATTGGGGTGCGTTAGGGGTGTTCTGGGGCGGAGCAGGGGAGGAAGAAAGGGCTAATTGGGTAGCACCGATTTTTGATGCTACCCACTTAGCTCTCTGCACCTTAAAGATAGGTGAGGTTTTTCCTCACCTATCTTTCAGGCACAGGGGCTAAGTGGGTAGCATCGAAAATCGGTGCTACCCAGCTAGATCATGCAGCTTCTGGGTTGTGCAGTGAGACACAGATTTTCAATGCTGGGGTATATTACCCCGGCATTGAAAATCTGGGTTAGGTGGAAGGGGGCGAGCTATGCGCCAATGCGGCGCATAAAACTGCCCAGATGAAAATTGGGCCCTTAGAGTCCAATATTCAGCACCAGCAGCTAGTGCTCCTTCAGTGGTAGGTCATTGGTGCTGAACCTTAGACCTGGATATTCAATACCGGAGCCATATTGGGCCACCAGCATTGAATATCCAAGTTGTCCAAAGAACCTGGAAGCCAACCAAGTAGTTGCGATATTCAGTTGCTGTCCAGTTAGCTTCTGCATTAAAGGTAAGGCCAGCCTTTATTGCACTTTACTTTTGCTGCACATCACTAACCGGGCAATGGCTCAAGATTGCCACTGCCCGGTTAGAGAAGGGTACCACCTTAGAATGCACCCGGCACTCCCCGATACCAAGTGCTCAGCATTGGGACATGTAGCGGAGCGCCCACAGATATTCAGTGCTGTTGAATATCCTGCAGAGCAGCATTTACACGGGTTGCTGGTCCTTAAATTTTTAGCCCAGATTCCATACTCAGCTTTAGCTGTTACAGTCTTTACATTAGGAAGATGATATAAGCCTTGTGTCCAGTCCACAAGAGTAATTCTCTCTCTTGGCCTCTCAAAGACTTTAATTGTTGGGAATCAGATAATTGTGCATTTCTACTAATTTTTTAAAAATATGAATATCTTTGTGACCAGAGCTGTGTTCTGGTTTCTCTTCTCCAAGAGCTTGTTCACTCATTTCCTTAGCAACATGTGTCCAAAACAGCACTCACACCTGAAGCAGAAGGTAAAGATGCAGGCTGTTTAAAATAATAAAGTTAATACCAATTTCATCATAAATCACATCTAAATTATACTCTTTTCTCTCTGTCTACTCAGACTTTACTTACACAGCACACAGCATATTGAAACAGGTCTGTATTCACCAGATGCTTCACCCAATCTCCCACTGTAAATCTTGCATGTGCTAGGATAATGGCATCAGTTCTGAAGCTCTGCTATGGCATTGCAATGGTGTTACCATGGTCCCACCAATGAGGTTTTGTACTTTGGCTTTAGCTCTGGCTTGAGATTCTAAAGTTCTAAACTGCCTTTCCTGGAACTTTGCTGAACTTTGCATTTAGCTAGTAGATGCATTTAGTAGCCTACTGTTGTAAATATTTAAAGAAGAATGGATTTATTTGTATCATATGTTTTATGTATGTTCTGTGTAGGGTATAAATGTTTTAAAGAAATAAATAAAAATATCAAATAAAATGGATGCAGTATAGACCTCAAGCCAGTTCTTCCTCCTTCACTGTTCATTGCCGAAGTGTTGTGTCTGTTAGCATGTGATTCAGAACACAACTCTTAAGCCTCAGGCAGCAGAGGTGGACATAAGCAGCAGGAGAAGAGGACAGCCTAAGGAAATGCACTGCTGCTGTCCTCCTCCAGGCCATAAGCTATTTGCATTGGTGTGATATACAGATCTCCCTCACAAGAGGAAGAGGTGGACAGAGAGTTAATTGAAGACATACGCAGCATTGCTATTTGCATTGGTGTGATATACAGACCTCCCTCACAAGAGAAAGAGGTGGACAGAGAGTTAATTGAAGACATACGCAGCATTGCTAGGAAAGGGGAAGTGCTACTGATAGGAGATTTCAATATGCCAGATGTTGATTGGCACATTCCTGCTGCAGTATCATCTAGAAGTAAGGAGATCCTGGATTCTCTACAGGGAGAACTATTCAGGCAATTGGTAACAGACCCCACACGTGAAGGGGCCATACTGGACTTGGTGCTTACCAATGGTGAAAGTGTTTCTGATGTTGTAGTGGGAGATCATTTTGCATCCAGTGATCACCAGATGGTGTGGTTCAGTATTAGGACTAGGGCTGTTAGAATCCATTCCAAGGTGAGGATCTTAGACTTTAGGAAGACTAACTTTGCGAAGATGGGCCAATACCTCAGGGAGTCGTTAGTGGGATGGGAACAGCTGGGGGATGTAGAAAAACAGTGGGCAAAACTGAAAGGGGGTATTTTAAGGGCAACCAACCTTTTTGTTAAAATGGTAAATAAAGGCAAAAGGAAAAGGAGACCGCTATGGTTTTCGAAGGAAGTAGCTGAAAAAGTGAAGAAAAAGAGGGAGGCCTTCATGAAATACAAGAGATCACAGAGAGAGGAAGACAGGCATCTGTATTTGGAAAAACTTAGAGAAGCTAGCAAAGTAGTCAAGAAGGCAAAGATTCAAAAGGAGGAGGAAATAGCCAATGCAATAAAATGGGGGATAAGACATTTTTCAGATATATTAGTGAGAAGAGGAAGGGCAAAAGTGGTATTGTCAGACTCAAGGGTGCAGGGGGGGAATATGTAGAAGCTGATAAGGATAAAACGGAATTGCTTAACAAATATTTCTGTTCTGTGTTCACAGATGAAGAACCAGGAGCAGGACCTCAGAAAACACCCACAAATAGGAACAGAAGCGAGGGACACCTTGAACAATTTTCAGAAGACTGTGTTCGTGAGAAACTAGCTCAACTTAAAGTAGACAAAACGATGGGACCGGATGGGATACACCCTAGAATACTGAGGGAACTTGGGGACGTTCTAGCAACTCCACTGACTGACTTTTTCAATGCCTCGTTGGAGTCGGGAGTGGTGCCAAAGGACTAGAGAGAGGCTCATGTGGTGCCTTTACACAAAAGCGGAAGTAAGGATGTGGTTGAAAACTACAGGCCGGTTAGTTTAACTTCGGTGGTGAGTAAATTATTGGAAACGCTGCTGAAAGAGAAAATAGTGAGGTTTCTGGAGTCCAGCGGATTACAGGATCCGAGGCAGCATGGATTCACCAGAGGCAGGTCTTGTCAGACAAATCTGATTGATTTCTTTGACTGGGTGACCAGGGAATTGGACCGAGGGAGAGCTCTAGATGTGGTGTATTTAGATTTCAGTAAAGCCTTTGACACTGTTCGTCACAGGCGACTTATAAACAAACTGAGCACCCTAGGGATGGACCCTAAAGTTACTGCTTGGGTTAGAAATTGGTTGGGTGGGAGGCGACAAAGAGTACAAGTAAATGGAGCTCACTCTGAGGAGAAGGATGTTACCAGTGGTGTGCCCCAGGGATCTGTCCTTGGTCCGATTCTTTATAACATCTTTGTTAGTGATATAGCGGAAGGGCTGTCGGGTAAGTTTTGCCTCTTTGCAGATGATACCAAAATCTGTAATAGAGTAGACACCCAGGAAGGTGTAGATAACATGAGGAGGGATCTAGCTAAGCTTGAAGAATGGTCTAGAATTTGGCAGCTGGGATTTAATGTTAAAAAATGTAAGGTCATGCATTTGGGCTGCAGCAATCCAAGGGAGCAATACAGTATAGGAGGTGAAGTACTTTTGTCCACTAAAGAAGAGCGGGACCTAGGCGTGGTTGTGTCTGATGATCTTAAAGTAGCTAAACAGGTAGAAAAGGCGACGGCAAAAGCTAGAAGGATGCTTGGGTGCATACGGGGAGGAATGGCTAGCAGAAAAAAGGAGGTGATAATGCCTCTGTATAAGTCTTTGGTGCAACCTCATTTGGAGTATAGTGTGCAATTCTGGAGACCGCACTTTCAAAAGGATGTGAACAGGATGGAGTTGGTGCAGAGGGTGGCTACTAAAATGATTAGTGGGCTTCATTATAAAGCATATGAGGACAGACGTAAGGATCTTAATATGTACACCATAGAGGAAAGGCGGGATAGAGGTGATATGATTGAGATGTTTAAATACCTCCGTGGCATAAATGCTCAGGGAGAGAGCCTCTTTCAATTGAAAGCAAGTTCTGCTATGAGGGGACATGGGATGAGGGTGAAGGGAGATAGATTCAGGAGTGATATGCGGAAATATTTCTTTACGGAAAGAGTAGTGGATCCATGGAATAGTCTCCCAGTGGAGGTGGTAGAGATGAGGACAGTAACTGAATTCAAAAAAGCATGGGACCAACACAGAGGATCTCTGAAGGTAAGAAGTGGACTGTTGTAGTTGTTGATATGGAAGGACAGACTAGATAGGCCATGTGGTCTTTTTATGTCATCATGTTTCTGTGTTTCTAAGCTGGCATGGGTAGGGTGAGTAAGAAGATGATAGGTGAGGAAGAGATGGGGTGAGTCAAAAGGATTATGGTGGTTGAAGAGATAGAAATAGTGTATAACTGAATATTGAAGGGGGACAGGAAATATGAAGCATAAGTGAAGGTATCTCATAGAGGAAGGAAATTAGAAGATTGAGGGGATCTTGGTGGTGGCTGTTTGGGTGAAAGGGGAGAGAATGTGACTGCAGGAATGTGGAAGGTAGAGAATGTTAGGGAAGAAGGTGATGAAGGTACAGTGAAGGGACTGATAGGGTGTTGGGTGAAAATGATTGAGGGGCAATGAGAAGACTGGAGTGTGCACAGGGAGAGTGTGAAGAGTGAAAGTGGCTGAGGGGCATTAAGAAGGTAGGAAGTGGTTCTGAGGTGCAAATGAGGGCATGCAAAGTGAGTGAGGAGTCTGGAAGAGCTTAAAGGAACAGAAATGCTGAGAGAAAGGATCATCATCCAGAAGGAGATATGTAAAAATAGACCATCTCCTAATCCTGAATTCCCTCTGTCCTGTCCTCTTTCTTCTCCCCTCATTTCTATTCTCCCTAATTCCCCCTCTCTTCCCCTCCTTCTGTCCCCTATTCCTCTATCCGTCTTCCTTTCCTTCCTGGGATTCCTTCTCCATGTCCTTCTGAGGTCCTCTTTTTCTCCTACCTGCTCTAATTATATCTCCCCATTCATTCTTCCTTGCACTAATTAGAAAGATACCTTCCTACCTCTAAAAGAGAGAGAACCAAATAAATTAACCAGACACACAAGAAATGTCAGAAAACAATTCTATTTTTATAACATAAAATACAAATTAACTTAATCTAATCTACAGATTCATTCTTATCTACACAAATGTGCCACATGACTGCTGCTGAATCTTGAAAAACCTACTACAGAAAAATGA